>JADFDV010000064.1:0-2400000 GCA_019097775.1 Moniezia expansa
ATCCACTTACCTTGTAAATTAATATGTTAGACTCCAACAGTTCGAGATGACTTCAAAAACTGCTGGGCATTCATGCAAACACCTGGGTTTGGCAATGAAATACATTATTGAAGATAAAACAAACTATTATCTCTAAGACGTTGTCTAACGAAATTTTAAAAGCGGAAAAAAGAGAGAAGCTTAGAGGTCGTACCATCTACTTGGAAGCTTGAAAAAAGGTATCTCGTCATTGACCAACTTACAACTGGCTATTCATTATCGTGAAAGTGAATGCTCAAGAGATGACAATATATTTGACTAGTCCGCATTGGCAAATTTATCATATAGAAATTTTTATTCATGCTCACCCGTTGGAGTCCCAAGGACAGAATGAGGGTACGACAGAAATAAAAACAGCTGTGCAAAAGTTAAACACATACACGTCCAGGTTAAGAAAGTACGGTTTTCTATGTACGAGGAGCAGGATTTCATTCGAGTTCCTTGGGCAACAATCCAATATCTACCAGTAGTCTTTTTATAACTATCGACGGAGTTGCTTGCATTGCTACATGCACGCACGATCCACATCCATGTTTAGGACCATGAATCCAGGTAGTAAGTAGTATCCTGTGATTAAAAGGCTTTTGGTAGTCTCGGATGTAACAATGCTGGCTAATAAGCTACTTGTACACCCGTTGGCTGGTGATTAGTCCTCTCTGACCATCCCTTCCTGAAGTTACCGATGTTCGCCACGAGGAGGTAAAGAGTAGGTTTGACCACCATCATGACCGATACTCTATTACGCACAACGAAGAGCTCTTTTTCGAACAATGCCTAAAGGTTAACTATGGTTATTATCTCAAACATTCATTTTTACACCTAGCCTCTCCATAGCAGCGCGGCTACACAAGGAACAAGAGGAATTAGTCGATCTTGAAAATCCACCAGTTCTTCAAAAACCAATTCCCTTCTGGTGCGAAAAAAATACAAGTCGAAGTAGGTAAGGAGCATGTATTAATCGTGGGTCGTGCTGATTGGAACGGATGCGGAGTCTTCCGGTTGAACCAGTCGATGTTGTGCGAAACGATCCTACACCGTCCAAACAACTGCCAGACTCTAAGGTCGCATCTCAACGCTAACTGTGCAATAACTATGATTGCAAATCGACAACACCAACGACTGTGCGATAAAACAACGAGAAGCTAGAGCCGAGAGACGATGTAACTGCAACCAGAACAGACAATTTCCAATGTGTCCAATGATTCTCCTGAATTGGAGGGCAATTGCAACGTCGTCGCACCGATCACCAAAATCCATTCCCTCCTGAACTACAACCGATGCTATTTTTCTTACCCGAAGCTCTTGATTTTCTCCGATGGATCCCACTTAACTAGCTGCACATAAGCCAACTCTTTAACGAACTCTCCTTATGAGCATCTATTTAGTCTTAAAGTGCAGTAAGGGAAGCAGATCGCTGGTCAATCTGATTGACGTACTGCTAAGCACACCCTTTACATTCGCGTGTATGCTCTTGAGCGTGCACAATGCACTCAACAAGTCAGCGTAGGCGAAGAACCCTTTTGAAATCTCTAAGTAAGGTATGGTGGAAGTGGGGGCGACCTATATGGATGCATCTTGGCCCGCGTCTCGATACCATCGTGGCTACTCATCGAAGCCAAATGAGGCGTATCCTTTCTCATGCCGAGTCTACAAGTCGCACTGGCTATTCGCAATAACACTATGACCATCAAGGTGAGGATCGTAATTCCTGTTGTGATTACAAGTAGAACATGTTGCACTGCAATTCCAAGCATCGCAGCATTTGGTGTTGATGGAGACATGAACTATTCTAAAACTAATGACGCGAAGTTATTTTGTAACGTGATCCCGATTAACCAGACCTTTGCATGAACTTTTAATCTCATTTTGATGAGGATGTGCATCAACTCCAACCATGTACTTGCCTCAAATGGATTCATATGAATGATCTAGGCGATCTAGGCTTCTCATCCACCAGTCTGTTTAACACAAAAGCGTTCTGAGTGTCTGATGATGGTGCATCAAACCTTGTCTGCGAGACTTGATTCTCCAATCGTTGCAATTGCTATGCAGCTAGTATTTGGGCCTTGAATAGAAATCAGGGAGCATCAGTACCTCATTGCGAATTGTTAATTGATTGAGACAGGCTTGTTTGATTGTTTTGTTCTTTTCGACAAGATTTCTCCTTCCACTAAGACATCAAATTTTCAAATAGCGTGTATTAATCTGGATTCTGACCACCTCAAAACTCCAACTCCACCTCAGCCACCACTCGTGACTCGTTTCTCCCGATTAATTCAGGCGTCCCAGTGTTACTCACTCATTATTCAACTACTAGGAGGCCTGAGCACTGACATCTTGAGCAGTAGTTGTCATTTCACTTTAATCTCATGCATCTGGGAGCTCAATGAATGACATCGATTGGCTACACCGATTATAGCAGTAGTATTGGCACTTCCTCAACGACTACTGGTTGGTACAGCCACTAGCATCATAGTGCAGTGGACTGTATCTACTGATAGGGTAAATAAGTGCATGAAAGAGGTCATTTGGTGGAGAAGACAGTGGACAGCAGACTCTGGTTCAGTGCATTTATTTCCAAAATAACATTGTCAAACATCTCACTCGATATGTTTGACCTCTTCTTCCAAAATGCATGAGAATTTAGTACAATACCCATGCGAGTAATAGGATACTTGAATAAATACCGATTCCTGGTGAAATGGAAAAATAAATGCGATATTCCGAAATTGGGTATGACTTCAATAGCAGCACCGATGAAAATTCATACGGATTTCTTACTTCAGATAACAGCAATGAAAGCCCTCCGTCCTCACTTCTGATGATGTCAATACACTTGTGAGGATGACAAGTCTGCATTGAGTGTAGAAAAGGTGCTTGTTCCATTTATTAAAGTGTAAAAAATAGAGAATACAGGTAGTCGCCTTCCTCTGCTCAAACGCGGAAGCCGCATGACTGCACGAATAAACTAGGCACTAGTAGACTCCTCTCATTTCTCACTGACATACGAGCCGAATCAAATCGCACTTCTATCTCATTACATTCATCTTTGCCATGCCTCCACATCAAACCATTTCACATGATATACCCTCCTTCTGGTATGACCAGGCATATTTCTTTCCCATCCAAGGCTGTCTTATGAAAATCAGGCCAGAATCAAGACAATATCATGCATAGAATGGCCTATCATATCTATGGCCACAATACGTACTTAGAGTTTCTGAACCAAATATGCCTTGGAAACCAAAACAACATCGTAGAGAGTTGCAAATGTGCATTTTTTATTAAAACTTCTGCTGCTCAAATTTCCTACGGAAAGCTGTTCTCACTTCAATAAGGCTGATAAGACAAGAAGTGCAAAGGTTAGAACAGTGACTCCATCAGTGGCTGCTGAGACGCTGGTCGTTTTACCACCCTCGCCTTGGAGTTGCGTTGTTCCATTGCTAACACTATCGGCTTTAGCGTCGGTCGATGTAGGCGATCCGACTCCACTTAACGAGGAGGCTGCACTTACCCTGGTGGTTGTTGGAAGATTTTCTGTTGCAATCATATCTTGGACCAAGAATTCGAATGTGATATTTCTACTCAAGTCATTTAGTTGGACATAGACAGTGGTCGGAAGTACGCCGAGTGTTCCATAAATGGTAATGTTGTCATTATCTAAAGGGTAGGGATAACTTTGATTACTTAGTTGTTCTTCATGTTGTAGCTTATTTCACTTATGCTCACTTGTCACATTCACGCAGAGTGTTTGCTCCGGCCGACAATTGGGATCCTCTGGCGGATAAGTTCTCTGTCGCAAAAGAAAAGACCATCCTCCTTATTTTCCTTCATTTCAAACACAATTAGTGCAGAAGATAATTTCATTCAGTTTTATCTATTACTGGGCTTCATAGCACTGAATCAAAATCATTGTTTGAGATCAATCACTCCCACTTCATGAGTATTTCACTAGGCAGTGTTATCTGCGCTACGACATCGGCGTCGCTTTATCGGTCTTTGATTGTTAGGAGCGAAAAAAAGCTTGATGACCTAGTGCTCTTTAGTACTTCATCTGTCATCCTGTCGGCATGATCCAATCGGGTTAACGAAGTTAATGTTTCTGCCAAATTCACAGATCAATATCAGTAGGAATACAGGAACGTCCACACATGCAGACGTCTAGACATGCTGTGTGTATCCACATGTTGATCTCAAAAACTACCACCGATTAGATGTTATGCTGGAGAGCATGAACTGAGGAATGTGGTCAAAGCCAAGTACAACATGCGCTTGTACAAATACATGCAGATGCTATCTAATACCAAGCCATCATTGTCAAGTGGCAAATACACTTACGTTAATAGGTGCAATGTATTGGTGAACCAAGACACAATCTCCGAGACTAGCTTTAGCCTTGCAGCGCCCGAATTTACACGTCACCTCGGTGCCAAAGCTGACAAACAAAAGAGAGCATAGCTTACTTCCGGAAAAATAAATCGTCAAGCGCATCTCTTGAAAACTTTTAGGAGCTGTATTTCAATCAAAGTGTCGATGGAATTTTAGCCACACGGCAGGATTCACTCATTGATGTTTGACTTTTACATACTCGATTAGTTTCAGGGTAAAATTTAAAGCACCATTTGCCTTTCGGTTAGTTTCAAGGGAAAAAAATGGCAGGGACTCACATTATTCTCTTACACCCCTCTGGAAACTTGGATGCTTGTACCGCATCCTGATTGACAATGGGGTATTGAGGATAGTTGACATCACCGGGGTAATCAGCTTCTGATTTATCTTTAGCCAAGAATTCGAATGTGATATTTCTACTCAAGTCATTTAGTTGGACATAGACCGTGGTCGGAAGTACGCCGAGTGTTCCATAAATGGTAATGTTGTCATTATCTAAAGGGTAGAGATAACTTTGATTACTTAGTTGCTCTTCTTGATGTAGCTTATTTCACTTATGCTCACTTGTCACATTCACGCAGAGTTTTTCCTCCGGCCGACAATTGGGGTCCTCTGGCGGGTACGTTCTCTGTCGCAAAAGGAAAAACCATCCTCTTACTTTCCTTTATTTCCAACACAATTAGTGCAGAAGAAAATTTCATTCAGTTTTGTCTATTACTGGGCTTCATAGCACTGAATCAAAATCATTGTTTGAGATTAATCATTCCCACTTCATGAATATTGCACTAGCAGAGTTATCTGCGCTACGACATCAGCGTTGCACTATCGGTCTTTGTTTGTTAGGAACGGACAAAGTTTGATGACCTAGTGCTCTTTAGTACTTCATCTGTCATCATATCACCATGATCCAATCGAGTTACCGTAATTCTTGGACCTGCCAACTCCGCAAATCAGTCTCAGGGGGAATGCAGGCACGCCCAGACGTGCAGACGTCCATACATGCTGTATTTACCCGCATGTTGATCTCAAGCACTACCACCGATTATATGTTATGCTGGAGAGCATGTACTGAGGAATGTGGTCAAAGCCAAGTACAACATGCGCTTGTACAAATACATGCAGATGCTATCTAATACCAAGCCATCATTGTCAAGTGGCAAATACACTTACGTTAATAGGCGCAATGTATTGGTGAATCAAGACACAATCTCCGAGACTAGCTTTAGCCTTGCAGCGCCCGAATTTACACGTCACCTCGGTGCCAAAGCTGACAAACAAAAGAGAGCATAGCTTACTTTCGGAAAAATAAATCGTCAAGCGCATCTCTTGAAAACTTTTAGGAGCTGTATTTCAATCAAAGTGTCGATGGAATTTCAGCCACACGGCAGGATTCACTCATTGAAGTTTGACTTTTACATACTCGGTTAGTTTCAGCGTAAAATATTAAAGCACTACCAGCCGGTCAGTCAGATTCAATAGAAAAAAAGCCAGGGACTCACATTATTCTCTTACACCCCTCTGGAAACTTGGATGCTTGTCCCGCATCCTGATTGACAATGGGGTATTGAGGATAGTTGACATCACCGGGGTAGTCAGCTTCTGATTTATCTTTAGCCAAAAATTCGAATGTGATATTCTTCCTCACATAATTTAGTTGGACGTAGACAGTGGTCGGAAGTACGCCGAGTGTTCCATAAATGGTAACGTTGCCATTATCTAAAGGGTAGAGATAACTTTGATTACTTAGCTGTTCTTCATGATGTAGCTTATTTTACTTATGCTCACTTGTCACATTCACGCAGAGTTTTTCCTCCGGCCGACAATTGGGATCCTCTGGCGGATGCGTTCTCTGTCGCAAAAGGAAAAACCACCCTCCTTACTTTCCGTCTTTTACATCACCATTACTGCATAGCACTGAACCGAAATCATTGCTCGAGATCAAATACTTTCACCAAGATTGAAAGTTCACTTCAAGAGTATTTCACTAGACAGTTATCTTCGCTACGACATCAGATTTGCGCTATAGATCTTTGTTTGTAAGGAGCGGAAAAAAGCTTGGTGACCTAGTGCTCTTTAGTACTTCATCTGCCATCATGTCACCAGGATCCAATCGAGTTATCGTAGTTCCTGGTTCTACCAACTCCGCAAACCAGTCTCAGAAGGGATGCAGACACGTCGAGATGGGCAGACACGTCCAGACGCGCAGACGTCCAGACTTGCTTTGTTTATCCACATATTGATCTCAAGCACTACCACCGATTAGATGTTATGCTGGAGAGCGTGAACTGAGGAATGTTGTCAAAGCCAAGTACAACATGCGCTTGTACAAATACATGCAGAAGCTAACTAATACCAAGCCATCATTGTCAAGTGGCAAATACACTTACGTTTATAGGTGCCAAATATTTGTGAATTAGGACACAATCTCCGAGACTAGCTTTGATCTGGCAGCGCGGATATGAACATTTAACCTTGGTGCTAAAGTTAAATAAAAGAGAATATAGATTACTTTGGTGAGAAATGTAATGCGACACGTTTCCCTTGATCACTTTTCCGAGCTACAAACCAATCAAGGTATCTTTGAAATTATTGCTACAAGGAAGAATTTAATCATTATCGTTTGGTATTTATAGACTCAATTAGTTGTCAGGTAACATAGTATGCATTATTTGCCTTTCGTTCGGATTCAATAAAACAAGAAAGGCAGGGACTCACATTACTCTCTTACATCCATCTGGAAACTTGGATGCTTTTCCCGCGTCTTGATAAACAATCGGGTACTCGGGAGGATTGGCGTCACCTGAGTAGGCACTAAAACGGAAACAAGTCAGCTAACCAATTCATCTCCGTCAATACTCCACAAATCATCGAGAATAAGTGATTGTTTACGAATCGAAACATCTGGCAATGGCTACATACAGAATAAGGAGTGCGAGGATCGCAAAGGAAAGACTGAGAGCTCTCATGACTTAGTGTATCGTGAGTTGTCGATAAGGCGGCTTATATATTCGTGATTCCAAATGACGCTTCACCGCCTTTTGAGTTCGTTTCATTCAGGAGCTAATCAGCACCACGCGTTATGCTCCGATTGTGCCTTGCTTTCTCAGCTGCGCAACTTTTGTCAAGCACATCAAAGTGTGGGTAAATGAAGAGCACACTTTGAAGAATATTTGGGAAAGAGCATGAAAAGCCTGTGACGTCCATCCGGAAGCTGTGACCAAACCTAGTCAATAGTTAGAAGATGTTTTGGAATCTCAGGCGAGATTAGACCATAAATTAAATAGAATCGGTACCTATTTTGGAGGGTCTACTCCCGCATAGTGGTCTATATGCGCTGTTATTTGCTTTGTCAACTTCTCACTCGCTTATTTGTCCCGATGCCCATTCATTGCATGCCAAACTAGCATATTTCAAACACACAGGCACTTTTAAATTCTGTTCATTTTTTCCCAGTGTTGTTTGTGATTTCACATGCGTCGCATTTGAGATGTTATAGGCAATGTTGGGAGGGCTTCTTTCGTCTCGAGTTGGTGTGAAACAAGTAACTGACTCGTGCCAATTTGAGGTACGTCATTGTCCCACTGTGCTCCAATTGCATGTAATCACGTCAGTAGCTCTAATATGGCGAAATGGAAGTTTGTGCTTTCTCACCGATTTCACTGCCATTATCTGTATTCCCAACTGCCTTTGAAAGGAATTTGAATAAGTGGAAACTTGACCGATTGCCGCCGGGCTTGGCACATACTCTTTCTAGCCATGAAGTATACTGCCAAAGGCCTTGTATGAAGTTCATTCTTTACCCGGACTTGAAAAGTAACGCACTAAAGCAGCCTTCAAAGGAATCAGTCGAGTGGGGCCAGTCATAGCTTAATTACTTTTTGTCTAATTGTAAGAATGGCAACTGTAATTCTCGACAGTCCTGACTGTGAGGTTTGATTGATGCCTCGGTTTGCACATCCGATAATTCCGAATGTTCGCAACCTTGGCGCTTTCATCAACGCACCGGCAACGAAGAGAAGGCCAAAAGGGAGAATCGAACTGCACCAAAGTGCGCTAAAACTCAGCCGTGAGCCTTTCCCGATTGTAGGAAGTTGATGAACGCATCAAAAGCCATCCACTAGAACTTGTTGCTCTAAATTGGACTCCATTCATTGGCTAAGCAGTCTTTAGACAATACCGTAATCTAGATGGCAGACGGGCGACGCAGTGGGCGACGAATCATGCAATTAAGAGGTGAGTCAGGAAGGAATATCGAACTTCACCAAAGTGTACTGAAACTAAGTGCATTAACTCAATGATTAGCTAGGCAGGCATTAGACAGTTCCTTATTAGGGATTTCAGAATTCGTCAGGATTCGCCTGAATTTGCCAGAATTTCTCCACTGCTTGATAGTGCATGGACTTTCATGAATTGTGTGACATGTTCTCCGTCAATCCAAATAACAGCCTACGACTTATAATGCACGTGACGTGAACTAGGCATTCGTAGTGGACTGGTTGACATCTACATTATTGCTTTTAAAGTGAGGGCGTAGGAGTGCAGTTGGTAATATTCTAAAGAGTTGCACAACATGATCACTTATATCATTTGCGCGCATAGATTCATAAAATTCAGTGAGGTGATAAAATACAGTGGGATGAATCGAGAGTACTCGGCAGGAGTGTAGAGGGATTAATGAGTGCTCTGTTTAATCGGAGTGGTAGAATGGAGTGCGGCGCAGTTGGGTGGGAAGGGTATGAACACGAAATCACAAACTCCTTTCGCACACTTAGGCCTGCTCTGCACTTTAAACTACAAGTGTTAAATGAAATCTTTAATGTCCTTTTCAGGCTACAAATTTTGCCGATCTTTTACTTGATCTAGCCTTTCAATTCGATCTCTCACAATGCATCATCGTTCTCAGCAGAACCTCTGAAGTGGCTTTGGCCTCATGAACCAACAAATAATTTCTTTAGCGTCTGGCGGTCAGGTGTCAGTAGGGTCACCATCCAATGTCAGTAGCATCGGCGATCACTAGGGCTGGTCATCAATGCAACCAAATAGACACACAAGCTAAACAATATTGAATTAACGGCAAGATGGAAAAATTGAACACAAACAGATAGTTGGGGTTCTGAACGAAATAATTTGGTATTCGAAGTGTAGTATCAGCATCCTGTGGAGGGCAAGTGAATCATAGGTACAAGTTAAGAATCTGAGATGGTTACTGGGGCTTTTGCTACGCAAGGTATTTTCGCCTCATGGGAGAAAATAGTGTCGAAAAAACCTCGGGAGATCTATTTTAATAGAAGGCAAGGCTTTGCAGGAGAGAAAGCTGAGGAACTTCTGAGTGAGATGCTGAAATGAGTTCTGGTTAGGATTAAAATTGAGCCGAGCACAGTCATGGATAAATCAAAGGTTCAAGGCTAGAAAATCTCAAGAAGAGAAACACTGTTGAATAAAGGCTTGCACAACGGTCGGAGAATGGTCACAGCGTCTTGGTGACTGTCTGCCATATTCTCCGACACATGATCTGCTCCTATGACACTAACTACTCACGCACTTAAGTAACAGTTGTGAAACATCAACTGTGTCAACTGATATTCAGGGAATGCGATTTAACGTGTAAAACGTCGATCATGTCAGCCTAGGACAATCAGCCTTAACTGACTTAAACATTTTGAAATGACGCTTTCATTGTCTCTGACCGTGAGTGATTCATTCAATTACTTTCCACTGTTTGATAACTCTAACAATTCATAAACAAGGTAGCCACCCATACCAAGCATAAAATAACTTACTTGATGAAGTTGAGTGAAAGACTTCCAATCACGAGTGCTCCTGGATGCAGTTTCCTTCCAAAAATGGACTCTGTGATCAATTTTCTTTGGTATGCACTTAAAATTTGGGCTTGGAGTTGAATTGACTCATGACCTGTGTTATGCGTCCTATCAGAATATACGATCAAACACATGGACTCGTTAGCACTTAGCTGGTTGGAATGACGTTGTGTGCTCATGAATTTCTTACAAGTACCACCCTAAGCAACCAACACAGTCAAGCAGCATTACTCTAAATCTTCGTGTAGGCGACGAATCCAACCACTGAATAAAGGAGACCTTCGACTTAGAAATTTCATGTTTGACACAAATGCTCTTATATGAAGACTAGATTTGTGTCTGTATTCCATTGACCACTCGTTCCTTTAGCCCCTTTCTATACAATTAGTTCTTACCAGGCACTGCAGAATTCTTTTAGATGACAGTGTGCAGCTCAGTGCCTTTATTTCAGACCTTCACTCCGGTATCCTCTCTGTCAGTAAGCAGGACATCCTATGTGTCCCGTCTATAATACATGTCCGATGCAGATAACAGTGTGCAGTGATAAATGCGAGGTGTCTTCTAGTGCCTAGGTAACTTGTGCAGTCATGCGGCTTCCGCGCATGAGCAGAGGAAGGCGACTACTTGCATTCTCTATTTTCCACACTTAAATAAATATAACTTGCACTCTTTCTACACTGAATGCAGACTTTTCATCCTCAAAGGTGTATTAACTCATCGTCAGAAGTGTGGATGGAGGGCTTTTATTGTTGTTATCTGAAATGGGAAGTCTGTGGAATGCAGTGATTTAGATTCGTGCATTTTCATTCGGTGCTGCTACTGGAGCCGACGCAACTTCTTCATTACCCATTTGGAAATGTCGCATTTAATTTTCCATTTCACCATGAACTGGTATATACTCAGTCAGCCCATTAACCACACGAGGTCTGCACTAGCATCTTAATCATAGAACTCCCGGACGAATGGGATTAAACTGCCACGACAACTACTGTTCGAGGTATCAGTGCTCAGGCCTCAAATTAGTTGCATGAGGAGCGCATAACACTGCCACTCCTGAATTAACAGGAAGAAAAGAGTCAGAATTGGTGGTGGAGATGGAGGTGGCTAGAATCCAGATTAAAACATGCCTATTGAAAATTCGATGTCAAAGTGGAAAGAGAAGTCATGTCGAAACAGAACAAGGAAATCAATCGAAGGCTGCCTCAATCAATTAACAATTTACTATGAGGTATTGAATGCTTAAATTCGTGGCTGCATGGCAACTGCTAAAAGTGAAGAATCAAGTTGTGCAACTGTCGTGGCAGACAGGGTCCGATGCACCACCACTAGACACTCCTAACGCTTTCGTGTTAAACAGACTGGTTGATGAGCAGGCTAGATCGAATCGATCGTGCATATGAGATCCTTTTAAGAGCAAGTACATGGTTGGAGTTGATGCGCACCCTCATGCAAGTGAGAATGCAAGTTCATGCAAAGTTCTGGTGGATCGAAGTTATGTGGAAAATCAACAGCGCATCATCAGTTATGGAATATTTAATGTATCCATCAACACTGGAGCGCTGTGATATTTGGTGATTTCAATGCGAATATGTTCCAGTTGTAATCCCATAAATATTGCCACCGAACACCAACACATGGTATCTCATTAGTCGTAGCCTCGAAACTGCACCAGTCTCAGAGATAGGCTAGGCGGTGTGAACTAGAGGGTTCCACTGACATTCATGCCTGCACATCTCTGCTCCCTCTCACGTTGGAGAGTGACTTTACTGACACCTACCCACCAGACCCTCAAGTAGTTATTTATTGCTTCTGCTACGAACGGCTCTAGATGACGATGATTAATGAGAGATCGCACTAGAAGGCCAGCTCAAGTGGCAAAATTGATAAGCTGAAGAAATAGTTTACGATATTATTTGGGAGGTTGTTCGAAAATGCCTGGGAAGCCGGTGGACAGTACGAAACATACGAGTGGGTCTGTGCTTCACTGACTGATCGCGCTCACATCCCACTCCAATCCCAACCCCGCCTTCTCCCCTTCCCTACCCTACCCTGCCCCATCCCCTCCACATCTCACCCCATCATCTCAATCAGATTAAACAGAAATCCATGTTCCACTACCTCCCTGCCCACTTCTCCTTGCTATTCTCAACTACTCATTGCGTTCCCGCATGCTCTCTCCTCTTCCGAATGTGTATTTGCCTCCAATTCAACTAAGTGCCCTTATTATGACAATGTTTTGAATCACTACCTACGGGGCCTTCAAAACACATTTTACCTTGACACCACACGATTTCGAGTGGATTTTTGAAGCAACAATTTGATTACGGAAAATTTCAGACAAAAAGACGCATTCATATCGTGTGCGATAAGCAGGGAAAAAAATGAATCGTGGGCTGTGATTGAGATTTATGGAAATCGCGTAAACGCTAGTCCTCTAAACTGTCTTCCACTAATTACGTCATGGAAGCCCTTTCTGCTGCCAGAGGCTGAAGAACATCAGGCATACTCTAGGCCTTATGGTGATAGATCCGTGCGAAATGTCTGCTCATCAAGGGTAACGCTGTATTTTTATCAAGGAAGGCCAGGAGCTGGAGCAAATACTGACAGGCAATGGGAGAGTGACCAGTCAGCAAAGGTACTTGGCATGGAAGAACCATTGGAGTGGATTTGGCCTCACTAAGCGGATGTGCATTATGTGAAGCACGCATTTGTGATTCTCCAGCGTAAAATGCAGGAGCATTTGGTGGCAGGATCTTGCTCAGCGCATCGTTAGACTGCTCAGTTAAAAGTGGCTTTTGTAGCGAACCGTGAGAATATCGTCAAGCTTAGGTTATCCTTGAAATTGTCAGGGCTCAATGTTCTTTTGAGTGTGCAATTTTCCTTCATGCTTATAATCTTGCTCGTCACCCAGTTATATGCTCGGCTCCCCATAGATTTTCCTCTTGTTCTCACTCCGATTCCCTACTTTACACCCAAAATCTGACCTGCCTTTGGCATGGTAATCAATCCTTTCTTTGTGAACTACCCCCCTTCATTCAGATATTCAAGTCTCTTCAGCGCCAGCCAGCTTATAGTCTCAACTACTCCAAAAAGGACGTCATCATTTTTCACCCTACCAGCAGTCCTCCATCAAACAAATGACCCATCTCTAGGGTTTTTTCTAACTATCCCTCATCTAGAACTTTTCATGAGTGTTCAAGAGCGTGAGCACTTGGGGTGGTGTCATCTGCTCCTTCATTGCATTCCTTGTAAACGTAACGGATTCTAATGGCTGAGAACAAGCATGATGAAAGCATGGAGATGGAGATGCATGACGCATCTCTGTTGCAGTAGTAACATGCCAATTCTAATCACCAGCTACTTTGTGCTCTGCGGCCGATTCACCGTAGGTGGCGAAATAGAGAAGTTGGACGAGCTGATCTAAGATGAATCAGCATTGGTTGAATGTGATTTTAACTAGTGACATTTATAAAGAGACTTTTCGTGCGATTTTGTTTTCAACCTTAGTGGCTCGAATCGGTACCCGATTTGGTAATCGATGCAATCAAAATACATATACGAAATCAAGTCATTAGAGTGAATAAATTTTATTGGATTTGACTGAACATACTGGTAAAGAAAACAATGACATTGCAATGAGTATGCGATATAATACCCTTCTGTGCTTAACAAAGCATTGCAGGACTCGCGCAACCCGTGCAGGAAAGCAAATGGAAAATGAAGTAAAAGCAAATGTGGCCCTGGCTGATACGCGCACTCATTCCACTGTCAAAGCTGCATTAGTAAGAAAACACAAAGTAAAAGCAGAATAAAAAGTCGAAACTATCACTCTCAAGGTTGCGCTGGTGCATTTCCTGATTGGCTTCAAGGATCTGATGTGGTTGCGTTCAACCCAGATTTAACAATGCATTATAAGACCAAACGTATGGATCCCAGCTCTCAAAAACTTGATCTGTTCTCATACAGTCTGCGTAACTCCAAACGCACAGAGTAGTAGCCCTATCCAATGAGACCAAAAACATGTCAGAATAGACAAGCCTCAAATGACACAGTTTTTCTTAAATTCATAAAAACAGTTGTGGTTTCCTAAGGCCATATTATCAACCTTGAAAGAAAGTGGCGCTAATAGCTGAGTAGAGAATGGCGTAATAGAATGGTATGCTTCTTATTTCACAAATCCCCCTATGCTTCACATTTTCCAGTGATTTTTGCATCGGGAACGAGCTGCATCACTAGTTGGTGATAGTGAAGCAGAATGAATCCCTAACTAGCCCACATTCGATTAAAACTAAGTCTTGTGTCATTGGAAAAGTATCTGGACTCAATAGAATGAATGTTTATTTTAAATAAAGGAATTACTTAAATACTTTCAGGAACACTGAATGTTAAGGTCAGTTAAGGAAATTAGTCTTAGATTAACATGTTCTAAGTTTTACACGCCACAGCGCAATTCCTGAATATCAGTTTGGTGGGATTTCTTTCATTCGGTTGGTGACATTCGTGAAAAATCACAGTTATTGGAGCTTGTAAATGGTAATCTGGAATCCACTTTATGGTGATTTTTCGATTGTGGTCAAGTCGTTCGAATGAAGGGGTGGTAAATTCGTCTGCATCAAATGCAGTGGTGAGAAAGGTCCGTCAGCTACCGGATTTCCTTCATTTGATAGCCCCTGTGCAAGCGCGACTATGTATCGAGACCTACGACTTCTGACAATTTTACTATTTTGTGACGTTCGACCACGTTCCTTCTAAATAAAGCAGAGTAAGTATTGTCAGGAATAGGGAGCCTAAAGCGCTGATACTTTCTGTAGCCACTTATCTTTTGTAAATCTTCACCTATCAAAAATAATATTTCGTTTTTGCTTTCTCATTCCATGAGAGCAATAGATTGTGCTTACTGGGAAATCTCCCTGTTGCTGTGTCAATCAACTGCAATATATTCATTTGATAAGACAAATGCTCGCTCATCGTTTTTAGCGTTTCCGAGCTATTTTCATAGAGGTGAATTTCTTTCCATGAAGATCAGCCTTTACTCGCTGAGCGGGAGAAGTTGAATCTGACTTCAAACTCCACAGACTGACAAAGTTTGCTAGATTTTCTAATTTACCTGAGTGAATCAATTCTTTCTACAGCTGCAGGGGGTCAACACTAGCTACAATGTCTGAAACAGCTAAATATCAAATTAGAGCTTAAATGTGCAGGTTCACACCTAACAGTCTCACTGTGAATGAGTTCGGTTTATACAATGCAGTTGGAGAACTCTTTCCACAAATGCGCATAATCGAACGAACATTCCTATTCAAATAAATTACTAACAAGCACAGTTAGCGCATGGAATAATCAACGACTGGTCGTAGACAATGAGCCATCTCTCTTGATCATGAGTCAATACAGCTATTAGGATGACAAATCGGTATTCAGAAGCACCACTGTGCGGGAGTAGACTCTTCAAATTGGGTACCAACCCTATTTAATCCATGGTTCGATCTCGCCTAAGATTTCAAAACAACTTCTAACCGTCAACTAGAGTTGGTCACAACTTCCGGATTGGCATCAGTGGTTTTTCAAGCTTTTTACCAAATTTTTTTCAAAGTGCGCTTTACATTTACCCACAACTCGATATGATTGACAAAGTTTGAGTAGCTGAGAAAAGCAAGCCCCGATCAGAGCATAACGCATGGTGCTGATTAGCTCGTGAATAAAATCCAGCTCAAAAGTAGGTAGAGCGCCATTAATTGAATGCTTATTGAATGATCTCAAACAATGATTTTGGTTCGGTGCTATGCAGCCGAGTAGTAGGAAAACTGAATGAAATTATCTTCTGCACTAAGTGGGTTGGAAATGAAGGAAAGTAAGGAGGATGGTTTTTCCTTTTGCGACAGAGAACCTATCCGCCAGAGGACCCTAATTGTCGGCCGGAGGAAAAACTCTGCGTGAAAGTGACAAGTGAGCCTAAGTGAAATAAACCAAATCACGAAGAATAAATAAGTTGGCAATTTTATCTCTACATTTAGATAATGTCGACGTTACCATTTATGGAACACTCGGCGTACTTCCGACCACTATCCATGTCCAACTAAATTACGTGAGGTGAAATATCACATTCGAGTTCTTGGTCCAAGATATGATTGCAACAGAAAATCTTCCAACAACCAGCCGTGTAAGCGTAGCCTCCTAAATAACTGGAGTGGGATGGTCTTCATTGACTAATGCTAAAGCCGATGGTGTTAGAGATGGAACAACGCAATTCCAAGGTACTAACAGTAAAACAACCAGCATCTCAGCAGACACTGATGGAGTCCCTGTTCTAACCTTTGCGCTTCTTGTCGTATCAACTTTATTGAGGTGATTACATCATTTCTTAGTAAATTTTTGGAACTAAAGTTTAAATAAAGTGTGCAAATTTGCAACTTTCTACGACGTCGTTTTGGTTTCTAAGGCATGATCGGTGCAGAAATGGGAGAAATAAGATGTGGCAATCATTTTTAAGGGCCTTTGTCAACTAACTGGTGTACTTGAGAGCATCATGCTCTACTTCACAGTGAAGGTGCTGCGTCAGGTATAACGGTAAGTATGTATTGTAGCCATAGGTATGATAGGCCATACCATGTATGATTTTGTCTTGATTTTGGCCTAATTCTCTTAGGAAAGCTTTGGATGGGAGAGAAATATGCCTGGTCATACCAGTAGGAGGGTATATCATGTGAAATGGTTAGAAGTGGTGGCATGGCAAAGATGAATGTAATGAGATAGAAGTGCGATTTGATTCGGCTCGTATGTCAGTGAGGAATGAGAGGTGTCTACCAGTGCCTAGGTGATTCGCGCAGTCATGCGGCTTCCAAGCATGAGCAGAGGAAGGCGACTGCCTGTGTTCTTTAGTTTTCATACTAAACAAATAGAACACTGAATGCAGACTTGCCATCCGCAGAGGTGTATTGACCCATCATCAGAAGCGAGGATGGAAGGCTTTCATTTCGTTGTAATCACAACAAGAATTCCAATCCCCACCTGATGATCGCAGAGTGATTTCAAGTAGGCACGTGTCTGATCCTCGATTTTGAATGTGTGATCACTGCTTGGCAATCGATGCAACATCTGAACATCGATGTACAACATCTGAGGGTACAACAGAAATACAAATAGCTTGTGCATCAGTTAAACACATACACGTCCAGAGTTCAAAAAAGTACGGTTTTCTATATACGAGGAGCAGAACTTCATTCGAGTTTCCGTAAGGGCAACAATCCCAATATCCCTACTAGTAGTCCTTTCAACTATCTGGTGGAGTTTCTATGCATTGCTACATGCACGCACGATCCAAAATCCATGTTTGGGTTCATGAATCCATGTATTGAGTCTTTTCTTGATGAACAGGCTCCTTCTATTCAGCTCTCAGGCTTGCCCCTGAGGTTACCGGTGGCCACCACGAGGAGGTGGAGAGTAGGACTGACCACCATTGTGACAGACACTCTTCTAACACACAATGAAGAGCGCCTTGCTAAACAATACTTAAAGGCTGAAATAGGTTTACAAACCCAAACATGCATTCATAAGAGCGCGGCTGCTCAAGGAACAAGAGGAGTTAGTCGGTCTCGAAAATCCACCAGTTCTTAAACGCCATCTCTTCTATCTGGTGCGAAAAAAGTACAAGTCGAAGTAGGTAAGAAGCACGTATTAATCGTTGGCTTAGGCTGATTGGAACAGATGCGAGAATCTTCCGGTTGAACCAGTCGATGTTGAGCAAAACGCTGGCCTACACCATCCCAACAACTGTCAAACTCTCAGGTCATATCTCAACGCTAAGTGTGCAATGACTATGAAATGCAAATCGACAACCTCTAACGACTGCGCGGTAAAACACTGGGAAGCTAGAGCAGTAATGACAATGTGACTGCAACTCGAACACGACAATTTCCAATGTGTCCAGTTAATCTTCCTGAAGGGAAGGGCGATTGCAACATCTTCACACTGATCGCCAAATTCATTCCTCTCTCGAACTGCAACCAATGCCATTTTTCTAAACAGAAGCTCCTGATGATTTTTCAGCTGATCCCAACCACTTCAGAATCTCATATTACTCTATGAGTCTAACTCGCACATCAAGAGTTTTCCCTTTCTTCAGTAACACGTGCGGAAGGCAAGGAGCTTGAATTACTTCGTCTTGTGCTATATGGCATCTCAGTATTAGTCCAAATACTTCACTGAAGACTCGTCGTTCGGACAACCACACCACGAGTCACTTCATCCTCGCAGACAGCTGACCACGTCCACATCACTCCTCAGCTCGTGAATTCAATATTGCGTCGATTGACAAGCAGTGATCGCATATCCAAAATCGCGAATCAGACAAGTGGCTAGCCTGTTGAATAGTGGCCTTGGGCATTTGCAATCCCTCTACGACCATCAGGTGAGGATTGGAATTCCTGTTGTGATTACAGTGCGAATATGTTCGCATCGAAATTACTAAGTTTCACAGCATTCCAGTGTTGATAGAGACATGAAATATTCCATAAGTGATGACACGCCGTTGGTTTTCTACCTAACACCGATTCACAAGACCTTTGCATGAACTTGTATTCTCAATAGCATGAGGGTGTGCATCAACTCCAACCATGTACTTGCCCTCAAAAGCATCTCATATGCACGATCTAGGCGATCTAGCCCTCTCAGTCACCAGTCTGTTTAACATAAAAGCGTTTGAAGTGTCTAATGATGGTGCAGCAGACTTTGTCTGCTGCGACAGTTGCACCACTTGATTCTCCACTTGTTGCAGTTGCCATGCAGCTCCAAATTTAAGCATTGAATAGGAATTGTTATTTGAAGAGGCAGCCTCCGTTTGATTGTCTTGTTCTGTTTCGACAAGACTTCTCATTCCACTCTGACATCCAATTTTCAATTAGCGTGTATTAATCTGAAATTTAGCCAACTCCACCTCCACCACCACCAACATTTCTGAATCTTGGAGGCCTGAGCACTGACCTCTTGAACAGTACTTATCGTGGCAGTTCAATCTCATGAATTCTGTGAGCTCTATGAATGGCATCGATTGGCTACTTATAAGCTACATATCTGATGATTGACGCTTACGGGAAAACTTCAAGATCGTTAGCTTGACACTCCATCATCGTGTAGGCTTGTGGGTTGTTCGCCAGGTCTCACTTTCTCGTGTCAACAACGAAGCGTTGTTGTTCCACAGAGGCAGAGCCAAATGCTAGGTCTTCGTTAAGAGAGTCATTGAGGCTCCTATGCACACAGGTAGGAATAGAACACCGAGAGGAAGCTTCGCGCGATGTCTTTATTGGATCACAACTCCAGCGATGTACAACCCATCGCTCTAAATGAGGTCGTAGTGTCAGCAATGCACACTGTCTGAATTGATCCTCTCTTGAATCAATCAGCACATGCTGTTTAAGGCTTTTCGTGCGGCAAAGTTTGTACATCTACCAGCATTTAGGTAGTTTCCATGGTTGAGTCCAAGGTATTTTATTTCATTTCAATTCAACAAATAAATGCTTTTCGCTCTAATATTCGTTGAAGCCTGTGGAAGTTGGTCGACTAACGTAAAGCGTTCACTATGATTAAGTCCTCTAACAGACGAAATAGCTAGTTCCGGCCAATCAAACATGAGTACCCGCGATTCACCATTTCATTCAGTACCTATTATGTTCCCATTTCACTCATCTCGCTGCGTTGCGAGACCAGAACGTACTAATCGACGAGCATTTAGCAAGTAGTAACCAAAGTACTTGTGTTTTCATTCGCTCCCCACCGATTAGGACAAGTCCCAAGGACTCATTGGGGGTACAATAGAAGTACAAATGTCTTTTACAGCAATCGAAATCTTCGGTTCTCTGGCCACTGCTCTGGCGTTGTTTCATCATACGGGTAGCACCTCGTCCGTCTTCGACACCGTTGAGGGCAGACAATCTTCATACCTCTTCTAGAAATCTTCCCTACTTTCTGGCGGAGAATCCATTCATTGCTGCAGGCGCGTATTGCCACAGTCCAGTTTGAGACCATAAATTCCTTTACCAAGATGTAGGAATTTGTTATACAGGGCTGTCCTTCTCATTAGACCCCAGAGTTGACCCTGGGGTGACCGATGGTCATTACTAGGAGGTTAAGAGTAGGCTTGACTAAGAACCAAAGTAACATGCACTTGATTACACCAGACAGAGCTGTTTCAGAAGGCATTGCTCTCCTGAAAGCCACCGACCGCCTCTGAATGGACAGTGCATTTGGGCCCTGAACTCTATAACTGCGCTCTCACTACGGTTTGATTGAATGCCGATTTATCTTCCCACATCAACAACCATCCCTATGCAAAAATGTTTGCCAACGTTGCTATCCATCATGAGCCCATGTTTCCCTTCTCTACAGCTTATCAATTTCTGTTAAGCTCCATGAATGCTTGCTATTCTCGGCGCTGCTTCGTGTCTTTGGTGAATTTTCTATATTCATGCCTCGGCAAGCATTTTGAAGAGGGATGCAACTGCCCTGAGTGTGTGGAAGTATTCGTGGGTTACTAACCGAGAATCCTCTTTGGAAGTGCAATTGAATGCGACTAGCCAAGTTCCTCACCCAGTGAGCTAATGACAGCTACTGCGATCTAATACTATTCATAATGCAATTCCCACTGATGGAATTGAGACGAGCTAACTCGGAGCACACCAACTCAATGAAATTCACAAACGTGGAGAGAAAGAGAGAGAGAGAGAGAGAGAGAGAAAATCCTCCTAAATCATCGACATGCGGATCAAATTTCGACCTTCTCACAATGAGAGCGTGAGAGTGAAATTGAAGGGGATTGGATGGTTTTGAGGCATTTGACCGTTAGGATGCGTGATCCGACAACTTGCACAATTTATGCCGAAAGTCCAAGTAAACATGGATCTTTGCAACAACCCAGAGTAGGAGCCGATGTGTACGTAGAATGGCAACACAGGTGCAAGCTTGTTCGTTGGTTAAAATGGGAAACAGGCGCAACAGCAACCTATCCAGTAGAAGAAAGGAGGCAGAATGGCATTGAGTACAGCCGTAGTGTATCAAGTACTCGCCTTCCAAGCCGTGTCAATATGCATTGGCAAACTGTGGGTCTGCAAAACTCGGTCAGGTACGAGTCCTGGTAACTCCGCCTTCGACGTAGTTGGGATCGCCACACTCATTGGTAAAAAGGGAGACTAAAACCATCCCTTATCTTGTGCATACATGCTTGCGCCCTTCAATAAAGTCGGTAGACGAGTCTAAGAACTAGTCTTAATGAGTGACCTTGAAATAGACCTTCAGTGTTCCGAGTTCGTGTGCTCCAAATTCGACCATGGGAATTGTCTAAGTACCGATTACTTGATGAAGTTAGAACAAAGCATTTATATTATGTGGCTGAATGGATGCCGCATGACTGCCAAAAACACCTCGTTTCTACCAAATACATCTCAATTCTCACCGACATTTGAACCAAATCTACCCTCACTAACATCTGATCTCATTATTACTTTCTATGTCGCCTCGAACCGCCTGAAGTGCCCGAAGTGCTCGAAGAGTCAGTGAAATCATGCAGCATCGCACTGTTAGAGCATGCAAATTGTCCTCCCGTCAAGGGCTTCATTCAATGATTATTTGCTTTTCATATGGCTACAATCGGTACTTGAAGCCATGCTTGGTGCAGCGAATCACTTGCCATTAGTTGCCTTGAGCGAACTAGCACGATTCTCTCAACTGCTGAAGCTGACTATTCACTTCAATAAGATTGACACGACAACAAGTGTATTTTTGACTGCTTGAATTTGTGTGTCAACCTTGACGATCTGATGGAGTACAAAGCCATCTAGCAATCTGAACCACCAGTGTGTTCAACACACCCACGTCCCTTCAGCAAAGTCAGTTCATTTGACACTCCTTTTACAAGATTGCACGGAATGGTGCTGAAGATCACGAATCGCAGCTGTTACTTTGGCAGCATACTGAGTAGGTATGCATCAGCGGAGTGCAAAAGTGCAGTTGTTGAAAATATTTGTTAATATTTGAACCTACACGAAGGAGGTATTTGGCAGGGAGGCTCATAGTAATTCTCTCGGATAGAATAGCTGACTTCATGAGTCTAACATTTCGGTAGTCAACCGCTGTATTGCTGTATTTAATTGGTCTTAAATAGCTCTTCTTCAAGTAATAGAGAGAATCAGTTTTGTTGGCCTCTCAATAAAACGCAGTCTGAAACACATTGAATCAGACAGATTGTTTACATCGGCTGCTGCGGTATTAGTAGCACCATGTCAACGATCGCTAGTTAGAACAGCCGCTAGCATCGCAGTGCAGCATACCGTATCTAGTAATAGGGTAGAATAAGTCATGAAAGTGGACTGTTGGCGGATGAAACAGTGCCGAACTCTCTGCCTACCTCAATGCTTGAAGATGCCGAAAGTGGTCTAGGAATACAACTTAATGCAAAGTGCTGGTTTTGCGGAAAGTCAACGGCGCGTCATCATTGGTTGTATGGTTCATATCTCCATCAACACTGGAACGCTGTGATACCTTGTGATTTCGGTGCAAACATGTTCGCATTGTAATCACAACAGGAATTCCAATCCTCACTGGATGGTCGTAGAGGGATTGCAAATGCCCAATGCCACTATTCAACAGGCTAGCCACTTGTCTGATTCGCGATTTTGGATATGCGATCACTGCTTGTCAATCGACGCAATATTGAATTCACGCTGTCTGCGAGGATGAAGTGACTTGTGGTGTTGTTGTCCGAACGACGAGTCTTCAGTGAAGTATTTGGACTAATACTGAGATGCCATATAGCACAAGACGAAGTAATTCAAGCTTCTAGGAGAAAAGGAATCTTTTGAAGTGCTAGTTAGACACAAAGAGCACTTGCAGATTCTGGGTGAGGAATGATAGGTCCCATGTAGCCTCGATGAGTAGCCACGATGGAATCGAGACGTGGGACGAATTAATGCATCCATGTGAAGTAGGCGCCACTTTGATCACACTTTACTTCGAGATTATACAAGGGGTTCTTCATTCGGTGTAAGAAGAGCATCTCTCGAAACCGATCCGCCTACGCTGACTTGTTGAGTACATTGTGACAGCTCAAGAGCATACACCCGAATGTAATGATGGGTGTTTAGTAGTACGTTAATCAGATTAACCAGCCATCTGCTTCCTCTTATTGCACTTTAAGAGAGCTAAATAGATGCTCATAAGAGGGGTCGGTTTCGGGAGATGCTCTTTTTACACCGAATGAAGCACCCTTTGTGAAGCCACAGATCAGAGTGACCGAGATCTTATTTGCAACTAACTTTAAATGAACATGTTAAAATAATTATGGATTCTCATACATGCAAAGGTTTTTTTCACGAAAGGAAATACTATATAATGATTGGTGTGGAGTGTTTATTAGTTCATAACTGAACTGGATTCAATTTGACTCTGAAAGAGGTAATTCAGGGGTTAGATTCTGTTTAAGGAATTTCTCCCAAGATCGTACGTACAATTTTAGATCCTCGAAAGGCTTAAGGCAGCTTAGTGAAACTTAAGAATGTGAATTGTTTGTTTGAACATTTTAATATCAGCAATAAAATACCTTTTTTTGCCTGGGATTCTGCAGAAATTAGAACTCGCACCCTTTCTATTGACAATCATTCCAATCATTTTAGATGGCGATATTACGCAAAATTCTGTACAGTTCTCCGCCATGATGCTTGTTTATCCTTTAAATAGGTAGCTCTTGTCCGATTTTGCCTTTTTAATAGCCCTTAGCATGGCATCAGCAATGTCCGGGAGGTGCATCATGTTTTGCGTTCATTTGCGTGTTTCAAATGAAACAGTCAAAAGTGCTGTATGATGGTTGTCTGGGTGTTTGCTAATATAATGCCTTCCTTCTCGTACGTTAACAAATTAGCGTCAGCAATTAAATGATTCTCAAATGTGAGCAATCTTGAAGGACCTTATCTCAACCTTTTACAACATTCATAGCGTCTGAGGATGCATTCCACCCCTAAAGTAGACTAGCATTTTCAATGTCTCACTAACGAATAAAATTAAACTGATTCTAGTAAGCTGCTTTGTTAGGTTCCCGTCTATATCACAAAGCATTCTTTCACTATAGGAACAGGAGTACTGTCTAAAGACGAACAACTGACGTGATACAATCAACAACGACGAACATGATCCCCGATCATAATCTGATCGCACACACTTCAATCCTGTGTTTCAATCCGATACCTCCATTCGCGTCATGTTTGAAATCTAAACATGCACAATCGTGAGTGGACCATGCCTTTTTAATTGTAAGTGCAAAAAATCTACATTTTAACTGAGGCTAAATAATACTCTCTTCACTGTGTAAGTCCGTGTAGATTTACTTTACCATAAGACGGTCCGTCACCGTTGCTATGGCTGTAGCATTCACTAATCTTTACCGGGCCTCTAAACGCAGAACAGATGTAGATTTACCATAATTTTTTGAGGTTTAGTACCAATGGTGTGTTTTACCAAGTAGACTGTGAATCATCGTTCTGTTTATGACATTTGTAAGCAGCAACTACGATGAGATCATTTCTACATGGTGAATTTCAAAGTCAACACTAAATCAAAAGATGATATTTGCCAAAATGATGACCTGACTTTACCTCCACAATCCCAAGGGAATATAGTTTCAGTGGTCCTAGGATTCGAAGCTCTTTGGGCCCACTCAGTTAATGAACATATACTGGTAGAAATAGCAGCATCGTATTGACTTTCTGCTTTAGAAATTTCAGTGTGATTTTACTTGTGTTAGCCCATTTTAACCAGCCTGGAGGCCATGGCAGTCACCGGATGTATGCCAGTGGGTTTCGAATATTAACAGTGCCCTTGGCAGTTTAACTCATCAGAAAATCACACCTTATATAAATTTGTATGAATTTGCAGGTGAAAATTTAGTGGGGAGAAGTCAGGTGCCCATATTTAAGAAAAGGAGAAGCAACTCTTAGATACTCAATGAAGAGTATATCTCCCTCATGTCTGCCCTACTAGCGTAATAATAGCAAAAGGCAACTTGTTAGGATGGCAACGAATGGATGATCAAACTGGAAGCCGATTTTAATCGCCATTCCACAAATTCAAGTAGTCATTCATAAGTGTAAACCCACTGTCCATGTCGTTCAAGACAGCCTCTGTAATTAACATGCGAATTTAGGGAGTATTCGTCCATGCATTCGGTTTCTGCTCGGGCTTCTATTTAATTCATTCATTTCTGATTTAAACTGGCAATTCACCTCCATTGGTTTCTGACTTATACTTTAAATGGTTTTGGAGATATGTGTTGGTGACATCGCACAGCTGGCCCACAATTTGGACCCATATCTAAGTGGCCTTTCAGTTACGTCCCTCGTACCACCTTTGTCCTGCCTTTAACGTACATGACCAGGTTTTGGTTTCGTCATTGTTTTCTCAACGAAGATATCAAAGGCTCCTAAAATTTTGAAAATTACAACTGTAGTCTGAAGGCTGGCTGAGCTTTAAACACCTCAAGTGTGTGCTCCCAATGCAATCGGATGAATCAAATTCTGTAAAATAAACAATTTAATTGCATTGGCTCTTCTCATAGATTTCCTACATTTCCTTGGGTCATTTTTCTGGCAATCTGTTGTTTCAATCTTTCTCAACAAAGCATAAAAGCAGAGCACTTGGCAAGATTTACAGCAATTTTCCATCTTATTACTTATTTTCTTGCAGCCATGAGCCTCATATGTTTTCAGACCTTGTATTTTACATCACTGTTGAACTGATTTTTTCCTCACATTTTCCATTTATAAAACCTTCCACAGTGCACCAGCTTGTCTAAAAAAATTATAAAAATAAGTTTTAAAAGCATCTCCTTCGTCATCAAGATGCTGTAATGGTGCGTGCTTGAATTTCGATAGCATGTTTGGTTATCAGAGAACCAATCGCAGGGATGATGGCTCATCAGTCAATGGATATGAAAATCAAAATTTGTCAGCTGTCAGTCCAGTCACGTGACGCATCGGAGCGTGGTTAGACGTTTCACCATCCATCACTTCCATCCGCGTTCCTTTGCATCATCCATCCAATTATGCATCAATAAACTGTGTATCTGATACAAACTGGCCCATCAGCCGGCATGCTCTCATAAACTGCTGACTTTTTATACCCTCTGTGCATAGTCGGAGCACTTTTAAAGCCTTTAATTCAATACCTTCCTGTTTTGTAAAGCCATTTAAGTCGTACCCATTTCATATCAAATTGTAGTAGAGTGGCATCAAGACACATGCGCTTGCTTACCATTTATCACTTTTGGACAGTCAAGACTATTTAAATAACGCAATTTAAATCCATAAAAGTCGACTTAGTCTGTGTTCAAGGCTACTGATTTTTCTCTGATCCCATCTCAATGAGAAAAACATGCTCAGGAAGCAATATGAAATAAGGCACTATTTTTTAAGTAAAATCTTATGCTCTCAGCACTGACCAAAAAAATGCCCAAATGGGAATTTTCTAACCCTCACTGGCGTTCCAACAACTTCATTAAAGGAGCCATTGTGATCAAAAGCTTTTAAGCGAATTACTGTCATCATTTCGTTTCAATCTCAGATGGAAGAGTGAGATGCTCAATTTGGTCCCAATCAAAAAATCTTTGAAAGCATCAGTTAATCTGCTTCTATAGTTCAGTGATAGTTCTCCAAAATGCATTTTTTTGATAGTGTTTAAATTTCACTCGTAGAAATAGACCTCAAAGTTAAATTTTTTTAATGCCGAATCCAATGAGTTTAAGCCATTGTTATGGTTGGTATTCGCTTTCATCCGTCGTACTCTTACGTCTACAGTAACTTTACCGTTGCCTATGTTGAATGCAACTTTATTAACTCCATTTGTCAGCGGATGTGGATCCAATAGGGGTCCAATTATGGTAAGGAAGTGATGTTGTCTACTGTCGATCAAGCGCACGTATTTGCATCTGTGTTCAACTCGTTCAACTATCCATTGGCACTACTTGGATTTCGTAGTTAACTTAAATAGAAGAAAATGTTAATATTTCTGAAGCCACTTTCAAGGCATTTCTAGACTTTATTCTGATCCGAACTGAGAGATGACGCAGGTATAAGTCTGTAAAAAAAGCAAATTTTCGCAACAAACTGTTAGGTGACTTCTTAGTAGAAAACTATTAGGAGGGTTGAATCGCCTGCTTTTTGTTTCTGAACTGCCTAGCAGACTCAGTGAGGTCTTCTTTTATTCTTTCCTCACAAAAAGGGCATATTTTTAATTACTAGGACAGGTTGAATTTCCGTGGATCGTAACGGTGAAATAGTTGGCGATCTGTTTGTAGAATCCAAAGCAAAGAGATTCACTAATGCATCATCGGTTCGTGTTTTAAACCCGTTACCTCTTAAAGACTAAGCTATTTTGGGAATTATTACAAAAAGTACGAGAGCTTGGAAAGTTGATTATGATTACAAGCACATAAATGGTGGCTACTAGAGTAATCGAAACTTTCTTTTGATATTATGACATGGTCCCTAGTCACTGTTGTCGGTTGCTTACTGTATGACCGTCACCATGTCTGGCTCAACTGTTGACGTTTAAGTGTTTGCCTAAAGAGAGAAGTTCGGATGGAAACAGTCGGTGAAACACTGACGCAGAAACGAGCGCTTTAAGTAAAATGATAAAGTCAGTTACCCAGAGCAAGAATAAAGAATTCATTTCTAAAGAAGTGCTCATTGTAATTGAGGGAATTCGAATTCTATTTACCAATTTTCAACTTCAATACCATATTCTACTGCAAAAGTTAAATTTATGGAGAAATTCTTCTTTACCTCAAGTATTTGATCAGCACTATGAGATCAAGACCCTTAAACCTTCAGAAGAGGTGATGCCCTTCAGGTGGCTTTCAAAAGGCGGTGATGGCACTATTTAAAAAATTCCACAATTCTGCGAACCAGATAAATGATTGCGTTGCGGAGTAGACATAGGAGAACGTTTTTTGGCTAATCTTCTGAGAGAGAGGGCTGCTTATTTGCGAGTACTTAACCAAAGTGTGGAATCTGGACCTGTTTGGTGGTAAGAATGAAACTTATCGGAAGTACAAAATTAGATTGTGCCAGCAGAAATACAACTATGTACAGCCTGTTAAGCGGGGGACGACGTAAATGCATGGATTCATGGTCCCAAACTGGACTGTATAACGTGAGTGCATGTGGCAATGAATGGAATCTCCGCCAAAAGTTTGGGAAGATTTTTCAAAGAGGTATGAAGATTGTCTGCCTTAGCAACTGTCGAGGACGGACGAGGTGCCAGTACGAGACCAGAGAACCGAAGACGTTAATAACCGCTTTTACTGTGTTCTGTGTTAACTGTTGCATGCTACATGTTGTAACAGCTATTTGTACTTCTGTTGTTCCCCCAATAAGTCCTTCGAACTTGCCCTTATGGGTGGGGAGTAAATAAATTAACAACTAAAAAAAATTCTTATAAGTAAAGCCACCCAATTAAACTGACTGGCTATGGACACAATTTTAAATTAATCAGTGTTATTTGTTCGGGTAGAGCACGTCAACTTTATTATTGCATACTAATGTATCAACTTCATATAAACAAATCTCCCCAATATGGAGCTAATATGATGCATTTCAGCTTAATATTTCAAACTTTAACTGACAATTTTTGAAACTCATTGAAGTATATGGTCTCAGTGCACATGCCTAAATCGGTTTCTGTGAGGTCGAAAGGCCATGCCCCGAAATCATTAATCACCGCAGCATTTGTGTTCGGCATTTCGTGGAGTGCACAGGAGCTGAATGCAGCAAAGTTGGCTTCCTAGTGCATGAAAGCGAAACACATTTCATAATCCAGTAAATTCGCCTCAAGTCGTTTAACATCATTACTTTTCAGTGCTTGGAAATTTGACTTGAAAGTAGTAAAGTTAAGAGCTTGTTTATGCCCCTCACTAGTGCTCTATTTTGAAATCTTATGTAAAAAGATAATGAAGACATCGAACGTCCAGTTCCTTCAGTCTCCTTACTGATGCAAAGAGAAAATTGGCAAGGAGTCTTACATTATTGGGAGCACCGTCAGATTCTCATGGAAATAAAGGTAAGCCCTGAATTGTCGAATAGGGTTGCGTAAAGTCCTTACACGAAGCAAACTCAAAGTTAATTTTCAAGCCGGTTTTACAAATACAAGATAGAAAAGCATGCAACCAAGCCTTTGTGAAAATTCATCATATAAACAATAGAAGAAATCCATTTTGCATTTTGAGAAATATTCATTTAGTAAAACTGTTTCCAAACTTCTAATTTCTTTAGCTGTTAATAATGCATCTGGCATTAAATTGCTTATTCAATGATTATTACTTAGTTACATACATTTCGGCTGATATAGTATTAAGATTAAATGTCAAGTAACTATTAACGATGAACTAATTATATTTTAACCTCCAATTTATGTTAATTGAAAGTGACAGTAACTTTAAGTGGCTCTTTAATGTTCAGAGCAAATACTAGAATGGCCAATCCTATATTCTCTTCAATTCATTCTATGATGATAACTGGAAATTCAAGAAGTTAGGGCATCTGTGAGGTTGGTTAATTAAGTTCCACAAATTATGGACGATTTATATTTAAATGGTTATTTCGTTGGTTTTTCTTGTGGAAAGGAAGAGACATTTTACGCGGAAGAAATAATGAAGAAGTGATTGCTGTGTCTTACTCGATCCATGCTAGAAAATTCCTAAAAAAAAAACGGTTGAAAAGGGCATTCAAAACCGATATACGAACTGTAACTCTGAATGCAATTACATAAACGTGTCGAATGAATTCAGTTTGGAGTCCTTCGGTTTTAACGGATTTAAACTCGTCCATAAAGCATGGGTGGAGCTTGTCAGTATTGTTCAGAGACGGAATTAAATGCCTTCATGACTTCAAAACAATAAATTTGTAAATTGTTCTATTCTTTGAAGTTTGGATCATTTGTCATGCTTACATACAAAGAATCTGATTATGAAAAACTGCAGCTTTCTTCGTGAGAAAACCAAAAAAGTATTTCTAAGAGTAATGATTTCTTTTCAAAGCCATTAAGACTTTTTTTTTCTTGGACAACAAGTTTGACCCGAAATGTCTTCAGTTGCGAAATTGAAGTATGTTGTGCAATCTTTTCTAGCATTCAGTGCACTTTCCTTCAGTAAAGTCTAGCTCCTATATGTCTTCTAAGAACTTATATTATTCTACATTATCCGCACCTTATTTTGATGTTTGCTAAGCTCACTCAAAATGTAACCTGATGGTATAAAGGCATAAATACCTTTAAGAAGCCTATCCTTCCTGACCTAACCACTAGGTGAATCTTTACACACTGGTGGAATCTCTCACTAGCTTCAAGTGAAAGCCACTTAAAATGTGATCGACAACAAGCTATCCTCGTCTACAGAACGGTTGGAAAGAAGCAGAGAAGCAAAGGGCATTTCTCAACTTGAAAACTCTCGGATAATGCTTTGATTTCAGGAATCTGACTTCTTCCGTAATCTTTGAATTATTGGTATGGAAGGAAAAGTATTTCTCTTAGATATGGGGATAGGCCGAACTGAATAAGGATGGCTGAATTCGTCCTAAGCTAAATTTTCATGGGGGCGATTTCATTAAGATCTGCAAACTTCCTTTCTTCAAATTGCTTTCAAGGTGCATTACGCATGTCTCCAAGCCGTGGAATGGAGACTCATTCACTTTAATCAGGGAAAGCCTAAAAACAACTTGTAATTAGAAAATTCCATTTTACTTGGATTCTTTGATAATGCGTTGTTCTCTTAAATGTCTTTGAGCTTCATGAATAAATCATCGTCACTTACTCTGCCATTACATTAAGCGAATTTATTCCTATTTCCCGGAAAAAACCAAATCAAATGACTGAGTGGGCCCGAAATGCAGTCATCCGAAGTTGCAAAACGTCCAAGATGCTTACGATAAGGTACAAATTTTAGGTTACCATTGAGATGTATAGAAAATGGCTGGAGCGGCACTGTTGAGCAGACATATCTATTTCGGCAACTTGCGGAAAACTTCAATGCGACGAGAAGTTGTATAACTACGTTCATCTTCAATGTCACAATTCCAAAGGAACTCATATAAGTTGAAACATTCTTCTGTCAGAGAGCTATAATGGACAGCAAAACTAGAAGAGTACTTGTATATGTCGAAGAATAATTTCAATGTGCTATGTATTTATGATCCCAGACGTTATATCAGATATGTTAAGATCAGTGAAATAGTCCGGAGACTATAAAAGCAAGGTAGATACCATCTTCGTTGACTTCAAAGTGTTAAAGATTTTCTTTTTAGCAAGCACATAATCCAAACTAATTGTCTTTTTAGCTTCGAACCGACTTCTGCAGGGAAAAACGGAAGCGCATTTTGGCCTTAGTTGCAACTCAGCACTAATAAGTGCCCACTGGCTGCTCAAGAAACCCGTTTTCCATTTCTCTTGATAAGTCAAATATAATTTAAAGGTCTCCAGATAAAACTACCTTAAGAAGATTTCATTGAGACTCGCGAACTGTTTTAATATCATTTTTCACAATCTTTCTTTTTCAACTTTATTTCTGTTTTCGATAACATTTGTTTAAGTGTATTCGAGCTATGTTGTGCAGCATAGAATTTCATTTTTCCCACCTCTGATTGCTAAATTCTGTGTTAATATCAAAAAAAGAATTATTAAGTAAACAAAACATTATAACAGTTAAGGTTATAAAACAATTGGTTTTAATAGCAAAAGTGAAATCTCAATAGCGAACACTTGCTAATGCACTTACTTAAGTAGCTCTGTCAACTTAAATTTGTTGCTTATGGACTCAGCTGATTGCTTTGGTTTGGCATGTTTTGGATAGAAAGAAATAAGACTTGAGTTTTGGTTCTACGAGGAAAGATAGTTTATGTACTAAATAAATTGAGGCTGTTATTGGCCTTTACAACTTTTTCAGTGCAATTATTCACGGGATTCACTTAAATAAAGTACATTTTTTCAATTGCCTACCGAGAATAGAATTTGTCAGATTTTTCAAAACTGGCTTTTGTTTTGGAAAATTAAGAAAGAATGCATTAAAATCTGGGATACATAAGAGTATGCTAGTGATTCAGATACTTGGAGGTTCATATTACCCTTAGTTAACAAATGGTTAAACTTAGCTCTAACCCAAGCTAATATACTTCTCAGTTTCAAGTGAGCTTCATCTTAAAAGTCTTCTCCATTGTTTCGTCAATCAAACAGTTTTCGAAAGAATTCTGTGGCATAAAAACGAAGAACACTCCAACAAACGCTTAATTTTCGGGACTATTCAATCAAAAATTTTAGTTTTCAAAGTATTTTAGCAGTCAAGTGATTTTGTTACTTTTTTTATCTCTAAACAATTTCAGAGGGAACTATTTCCATCCCTTTCCTTTGTGGTGCTAAAAAATGGCTTAAAAGATATTAAAATAGTATTCAAAACGAAAGACAGCCATCTATGTGTTTTGCAAGTGTAATTTATAATCGGCACGATTCAAAAAATAGATTTTAAACGTGATGTGCGGAACAATCTGCCTAGAGAACAGAGGAAACCATTCATGTAAAAATTTTGAGCAATTGTACTTTAGGTTACTTATTACACTCAATTTTTTCTGGAATAAGCCAGTGGAAGGGGTAAACCGAATTAGGATCAGCGTTCTAGTAACTGAATCCATCTCCGAACTCTTTTTCCACTACAATCCGTCATATCTTCACTCTGTGTATTATTTTTCAATCTTCACTTTGTTTTGACTGATGATAAACTAACTGACTAGCACCAGTACATCTCATCTCATATAATTTCAAAAGGCTTATAGTCGAGTTTTGAGGAATAGGATGTTTCAATGAACTGGATATTCCATTAACTAGACACCTTCGTTCAAGCTTTACATTTACATTGATCTACCACTCAACTCACAGACTCTCTTGAACTCTAATAGTTCTCTTGCCTGAACAAATTAAAGTGATCGCTAGGTTACAGTGCTTTTAGCTTAGAGTATATTAGAAGTACAAAAGGTACCGATAGTTATCGAATCTAGTTATTAAAAGGTCACTGTCGCGAACCTTTTCATTTGTGGTAAACAATTTTCTGCATTAATCTGTTATGCGATTATTAACCTGCTGGTATTCAGAATACGAGAAATTCGGGAATATCGGTCATTGGAGAGGTCAGTGATCTCCATACTGATGATTTGGATCCATCCTTGACCTCTTATTAATGAAATCGTTGGTATTAATATTCCAAAAATTAACTGAAGATCCAGAAAACAAACGAAATATTAAGAAAATTCATAGATCAAAAACGTTCATGTTGTGTCAGTTAAAGTCCGGTTTGAAAGCTTTTTCTATAAAGAATGCTATTCATTTGATTTTGATTGGGAGGCAAAACAATAATAAAATCGCGGTTTTTTAGATTTTAAATTGTCTAACTTTTTTAGTGAGGCTATTAATACACAATCAGGTCACAATCTACTTCAACATTCTAACCTTTTTAATGGCCACAACTTAAGTAGTACAAGTATGATTGCTTTAACCATTTACTACCTACTCAACCGATTTCGGTTTTCTATCTAATTTATCCGCATTTTCAACTCAAATGACTATGTTACTTAAAGTCATGCGAAATGTATAACGTGATCCATTTCTCAAATAAGTTAAATAAATCACTTTTCAGTCCTTTTATATTTGCTCATGTATTATCCACTAGGTAGAAAACAATGTCTTCCATGAAGTAGGCATCATTTCTATTTACCACATGCAAATCGAAGTGCGACAGCTTCTGTTCGACAACTTCCATAATTTGCTACGAAGTGATTACAGAAGAAGAGAGCTACAGACTTAATGAAATATCTTTTTTTGGAATTCGAATTTTGATTTTTGTTGAAAAAACAACCTTTGGATTGGTAGAAAAGTTTTATTATGTCATAAGTAAAGTTTAAATTACTTTTAAATCTAAAAATAATTTCTATGGCTACTTTTCAGTTTTATTTCACCTTAATTTTCGCTTGACGCGTCCTTTTTTCTTTTTTAATTTGTTCTCTGATTCAAACTCTTTCGTGGTTAGCAGCCAGGAACTGATATACTCTTCATTCAGAGTACGTTTTCAAATGGGAATTCAAACCTCCATAAATGGCCAACGAGCATGGCTATTATGTAGACCGCCGCAGTTTGTATACTAATGGAAGCCGCACATAAAATTTCAAAGACGTTTTTGAAAATGGTAGTTCTGGCAAATTTTATAAGATGTGTTGTGGACTCAGTAAACCAAAATTTGGTTTTGCAAAAGGATCACATTATTCAAACTTCACAAAATTTCATCAGTTATTTATGTAGACTTCCCAAATCCGCAATATCTTCTCTTACTTTTAAGGGTCTACTTAAATCGCTAACTTGTTCAATGGTGGACCACCTTAAAAAAAATCTTCGCTTTAATGAATGAGAATAAGACTTGATTGCTGTAGCTATTTCAAAGCAGCTAGCAATTCAGGTGATCCGTCAAAATGGTTGCTCTCCAATCTGAACGTCGTTGAAAACATTGGGTAATAAACACTTTATTGCACCGGACTGCGTGACTAGAACATTTATTCATGCCCATCGCATGCATCTAACTGTCCTAATCCTGGTAGGAAAGTAGTTACAAGCTCCTTAAATTTATTTAGGGAGTTATTCAGTATCCATCTTGGAGGCCCGATTCATTTAGCTTATTTATTATGCTTTTAACTTTTTACAAACACGTCAAATGCTTTTTTGAAATGAATATTTGTATGATATGGAAATCAGTTAACTACTAATGACAAACATTGCGGCATGTTGATCCAGGTTTCAAACGGTCAGCTATGTCCTCCTAGCTAGTCAGAATGGCATTTCGATTGGTCTGGATAGAAGGCCCATCTGTGCTTAACGAGCTGGACAGTGGTCTGCGAGCAGATAGGAGTAAAAATGACGTTCGATGATGATGATCATGATCGATCCACGTGTTTAGGATCCTCGCAAGCCATCTCTGGGTCTTTCTTCTTTGTTAACCAACTTCTTTTCATTGTCAATTATTACTTATGTAATCTAAGTACAGTGCAATGAGTTTTAATTTCCTATATAATGCCTTGACTTTGAACTTTTCTTATTATTATAGAGTGACTTCACTCCTCAATGTCTTCTAATGCCATTTACTAATTATCTCTCATGCCCTCAGCTGCAATATGATTCTCTGCCAGCTAGATAACCCAAAGCTACTAAAAGTTATGTATCGCATTGACCTTTTATTACAGCATAACTTTAAAATTTATTTAAATTAGTAATAATGAACCCGTAAAATGATTAATTTTGCTTTAATTTCATTTACTTCTCACCAAAGAGCCAACTTGGCCAGGAGCAGATCAATGAAGGAAACTGTGGAGAGAAATTTCTCGTTCCGCTTTCTGCATTAATCACGTCCATCTTAGGAGCTCTAAGCAAATGTGCTTCTTTTAATAGTTCATCTATCTGCATTGCTCCTCGATTTTTATCACCGATGGAAAGGAAACCACTCTTTGCCGATGCACTGTAAAACAAACCGCCGCTTGATTTATATCAGCGGTTTGTTTAATCCCGTAACTTCAATGCAATTTCCTATCAATTTAATAATAGTGTCAATAAATTGTGTATTTCCACAGGATTATATGAAGGATGGGTCCACTGAAGTCATTGAGGACTTAAATTTACTCAGGGTCATTTTGTTAAACATGCATAATTACTCCTTACTGAGTTTCAAATAGTTCGGTTTATGAGTTTCCTTGAAGTAAGTTGGCCAATTTCTGGTTCTGTTAGTTTTGCAGTGGAATACCGCTGGAATACCACGTGATTCTAAGAAAACTGTCGAATTTTGCGCTTTTATCCATGTTGCCAATCATGTCTTGACCCTACATCCACTGCAAGTCTAACTCTACCCGTTACAAGAACCCCATGAAGGAATAGTAGCTGTTTGTTTATCTTTAATGAGATGCTGTTAAGACAGCTTGGCTTGTTATGTTAAGAAAATACACTCACTCCCTGCGGTTACGTAAATAGTTTCTTTTAAGAGTGCTTAAGACCGTTGAATCAACTAAAGTGGTGAAAAAATTTCTATAACGCATGATCATTCTTATTCAATCAAATACGTGGAGGACCTAGCTAGACTATGTTAGATAGCAAAGCCGTTTTCTTCTGTAGAATGACTCACTTAAGAGATTTTGATCGTGCTAATCTAGAGAGAGTTCAAACTCAAAAGCCTGACCTCTGAAGCTTATATTTCGTACTTACTGCTAAGGTGATCTCTCTTTTCGCTATCGTATTTAAATAAAGGATGGAATGAAAATGTTTGCGGAAATTTAATGCAAATGTCCAGGGAAAAAATAATCTAGCTGCTCCTCCATTCGAAAGACATTCAACCTTGCTCTTCTTGACTGTTTCGGTAGAAGCGCATTATCACAATGCTCAAGCGATTTATCATCTTTCACCCCAGATTGATCCTTTCATTCAGGATTTGATCTTGAATGATCACGTAGGTATTAATATTCTACATCTGAACTGAATCTTTCTGAAAAATATAATTTTTCCAACAGTTTGCATTCTTTCTACATAATTCATGTGCGTGTGTTGCTTTCCGATCCTGTGTGCTCCATTCCCATTCAACACAAACAATCTTCGTTCGTCTTCATGTCTCCTACCAGAAATCTATTGACCAAGTATACTGATGAAGGCAAAATGAGGGGAGTTTTGACGTTTATGTTTGAGATAGTGGCTAGGACTAGTGATGTTCTAGATGGTGAATCAAGGGAGGGTTCCACTTCTTTCCTCCCACTCCACCTTCTTGCTTCCTATTCTGTTTCAAATGGTTCGTTTCTCCTCTCATCGCTCCTCTAAAAGAGAAAATGTTGAATTTCACTAAACGTTATTTCAACCTGTTAGGTAGACTGTGCAATTAGAAGTGATAATCAATCATGTGAGTTAAATAAAAAGAAAACAAAATATCTACTTTATTAACTTAATATCTTAAAACTAAATGTTATAAATTAGCAGGTTACAGCTATTTCAAACCGCATATTTGTTAAACAAATTGACATAATCCATGATCCTTTGAGCATTTCGATCAGAACTCAGTGCTGATGGAGACAACAAGAAAATAACATTTCGGAGTCAAGCTCTCCTCGACTAGTCTCAGCCTGACTATTGTCTCGACATCCACATATTCTTTCAGTTTTCCGATCCCAATTAATCAGTTCGTCTTTTCCATAATCTAGCTATTCAGGTATTCAGCTACAGTGCCCTAAGTTGTAGAAGACTGATATCAGAAACCCATTGAATGTCTTCTCAGTTTAGGCCTCAGTTAACCACCTGCTCCTGGAACACCGTTGAAACTGACGCTGCCCCAATATTGAAAACTTTATTTGACATAAATGCAGATTTTCACACAAGCCCATCAAGTTTCTTCATCACAAAACCGAAATACGCTTAACTGCAGGGGAGCTTAACATGGTTAATATTAGCTTACATCCATCAGAGTTATTGAATTCCCTTGCTTGAAAAACAAATGATGAAAATCAGCAAATATACCTCCAGTGGAGATGCTATAATAATGCATAACCAACAACAATCCAAAAACATTCAGAAGCTCAGCACCGGAAGGACTGCTTTGAATTTATTCACAGTCTCTTTGTGCAGCAGGCAGATGGTTTCTCAATCGCTTGTCAATGACACCAAAGATGTGAAATGAAGCGTCAATGTCCTGATTAATTGAATCGCCTATTAACTGACCCTTGCTTTTCGTTGATTACTATGCTGAGCAATTTTTTTATGCAGCATATAGCTCCGCTTCATAGGGAGGACTTTAGGTTTGCTTATAGTTTCAACTCCCTTTTGTTTCGCCAAAGATGTCATTCGCCTTTTAATCAGTAAAATTTTAATTAGACCACTAAATTGGGCAAACACATTACCGACTCCTCAATGAAAAATGGTTATTAATCACTGTCATAAACAGCGTTGGAGATTGAAATAAACAAATGCTCTGGTGGCTTGTGGAAACATTAACCAATCTGTGACGACTTCGGCATTTGTGGAAAAAGTTACTTTATTCGTACGAGTTTAGATAAACCTCTATCAATTGGGCTCATCGAGGCGAGTACAGGCTATATTATTTCGAGTATTCATGAACATACATATATATATATATATATATAGAACAATTTTCTAAATATATGTATGCACATGGAGCTCATTGTGGAATTCGCAGATGATTAAGTTGAATGTTCCGATTCATTTTGCCTTGAGATAGTGCTGCTAATACAGCTGTAGCCGATGTAAACAATCTGTCTGATTCAATGTGTTGCAGACTGCTCTGTATTGAGGGGCCAACAAAACTAACTTATCTCTATTACTCGAAGAAGAGCTATTTGAGACCACTTAAATACAGCAATAAAGCGGTTGACTCCCGCGATTTTAAACTTCTTAAATTCCGATAATCTATCCGAGAGAATTACTATGAGCCTCCTTGTCAAATAACTCCCTCGTATAGGTTGGAATATTAACGAATGTTTTCAACAACTGCACTTTTGCGCTCCGCTGATTCATACCTACTCAGTATGCTGCCAAAGTAACAGCTACGATTCGTGATCTTCAGCACGATTCCGTGCAATCTTGTAAACGGAGTGTCAAATGAGCTGACTTTGCTGAAGGGACGTGGGTGTGTTAAACACACTGGTGGTTCAGATTGCTAGATGGTTTTGTACTCCATCAGATCGTCAAGGTTGACACACAAATACAAGCAGTCAAAAATACACTTGTTGTCGTATCAATCTTATTGAGGTGAATATTCAGCTTCAGCAGTTGAGAGAATCGTGCTGATTTGCTCATGGCAACTAATGGCAAGTGATTCGCTGCACCAAGCATGGCTTCAAGTACCGATTGTAGACAAATGAATTGCAATTATTCGTTAAGTGAATCCCTTGATGGGAGGACAAGATGAATGCTCTAACTGGTGCGGTGCTGTATAATTTCACTGACTCTTCGAGCACTTCGGGCACTTCAGGCGGTTCGAGGCGACATAGAAAGTAATAATGAGATCAGATGTTAGTGAGGGTAGATTTGGTTCAAATGTCGGCGAGAATTGAGATGTATTTGGTAGAAACGAGGTGTTTTTGGCAGTCATGCGGCATCCATTCAGCCATATAATATAAATGCTTTGTTCTAACTTCATCAAGTAATCGGTACTTAGACAATTCCCATGGTCGAATTTGGAGCACACGAACTCGGAACACTGAAGGTCTATTTCAAGGTCACTCATTAAGACTAGTTCTTAGACTCGTCTACCGACTTTATTGAAGGGCGCAAGCATGTATGCACAAGATAAGGGATGGTTTTAGTCTCCCTTTTTACCAATGAGTGTGGCGATCCCAACTACGTCGAAGGCGGAGTTACCAGGACTCGTACCTGACCGAGTTTTGCAGACCCACAGTTTGCCAATGCATATTGACACGGCTTGGAAGGCGAGTACTTGATACACTACGGCTGTACTCAATGCCATTCTGCCTCCTTTCTTCTACTGGATAGGTTGCTGTTGCGCCTGTTTCCCATTTTAACCAACGAACAAGCTTGCACCTGTGTTGCCATTCTACGTACACATCGGCTCCTACTCTGGGTTGTTGCAAAGATCCATGTTTACTTGGACTTTCGGCATAAATTGTGCAAGTTGTCGGATCACGCATCCTAACGGTCAAATGCCTCAAAACCATCCAATCCCCTTCAATTTCACTCTCACGCTCTCATTGTGAGAAGGTCGAAATTTGATCCGCATGTCGATGATTTAGGAGGATTTTCTCTCTCTCTCTCTCTCTCTCTCTTTCTCTCCACGTTTGTGAATTTCATTGAGTTGGTGTGCTCCGAGTTAGCTCGTCTCAATTCCATCAGTGGGAATTGCATTATGAATAGTATTAGATCGCAGTAGCTGTCATTAGCTCACTGGGTGAGGAACTTGGCTAGTCGCATTCAATTGCACTTCCAAAGAGGATTCTCGGTTAGTAACCCACGAATACTTCCACACACTCAGGGCAGTTGCATCCCTCTTCAAAATGCTTGCCGAGGCATGAATATAGAAAATTCACCAAAGACACGAAGCAGCGCCGAGAATAGCAAGCATTCATGGAGCTTAACAGAAATTGATAAGCTGTAGAGAAGGGAAACATGGGCTCATGATGGATAGCAACGTTGGCAAACATTTTTGCATAGGGATGGTTGTTGATGTGGGAAGATAAATCGGCATTCAATCAAACCGTAGTGAGAGCGCAGTTATAGAGTTCAGGGCCCAAATGCACTGTCCATTCAGAGGCGGTCGGTGGCTTTCAGGAGAGCAATGCCTTCTGAAACAGCTCTGTCTGGTGTAATCAAGTGCATGTTACTTTGGTTCTTAGTCAAGCCTACTCTTAACCTCCTAGTAATGACCATCGGTCACCCCAGGGTCAACTCTGGGGTCTAATGAGAAGGACAGCCCTGTATAACAAATTCCTACATCTTGGTAAAGGAATTTATGGTCTCAAACTGGACTGTGGCAATACGCGCCTGCAGCAATGAATGGATTCTCCGCCAGAAAGTAGGGAAGATTTCTAGAAGAGGTATGAAGATTGTCTGCCCTCAACGGTGTCGAAGACGGACGAGGTGCTACCCGTATGATGAAACAACGCCAGAGCAGTGGCCAGAGAACCGAAGATTTCGATTGCTGTAAAAGACATTTGTACTTCTATTGTACCCCCAATGAGTCCTTGGGACTTGTCCTAATCGGTGGGGAGCGAATGAAAACACAAGTACTTTGGTTACTACTTGCTAAATGCTCGTCGATTAGTACGTTCTGGTCTCGCAACGCAGCGAGATGAGTGAAATGGGAACATAATAGGTGCTGAATGAAATGGTGAATCGCGGGTACTCATGTTTGATTGACCGGAACTAGCTATTGCGTCTGTCAGAGGACTTAATCATAGTGAACGCTTTAAGTTAGTCGACCAACTTCCACAGGCTTCAACGAATATTAGAGCGAAAAGCATTTATTTGTTGAATTGAAATGAAATAAAATACCTTGGACTCAACCATGGAAACTATCTAAATGCTGGTAGATGTACAAACTTTGCCGCACGAAAAGCCTTAAACAGCATGTGCTGATTGATTCAAGAGAGGATCAATTAAGACAGTGTGCATTGCTGACACTACGACCTCATTTAGAGCGATGGGTTGTACATCGCTGGAGTTGTGATCCAATAAAGACATCGCGCGAAGCTTCCTCTCGGTGTTCTATTCCTACCTGTGTGCATAGGAGCCTCAATGACTCTCTTAACGAAGACCTAGCATTTGGCTCTGCCTCTGTGGAACAACAACACTTCGTTGTTGACACGTGAAAGTGAGACCTGGCGAACAACCCACAAGCCTACACGATGATGGAGTGTCAAGCTAACGATCTTGAAGTTTTTCCGTAAGCGTCAATCATCAGATATGTAGCTTATAAGTAGCCGATCGATACCATTCATAGAGCTCCCAGAATTCATGAAATTGAACTGCCACGATAAGTACTGTTCAAGAGGTCATTGCTCAGGCCTCCAAGATTCAGAAATGTTGGTGGTGGTGGAGGTGGAGTTGGCTAAATTTCAGATTAATACACGCTAATTGAAAATTGGATGTCAGAGTGGAATGAGAAGTCTTGTCGAAACAGAACAAGACAATCAAACGGAGGCTGCCTCTTCAAATAACAATTCCTATTCAATGCTTAAATTTGGAGCTGCATGGCAACTGCAACAAGTAGAGAATCAAGTGGTGCAACTGTCGCAGCAGACAAAGTCTGCTGCACCATCATTAGACACTTCAAACGCTTTTGTGTTAAACAGACTGGTGACTGAGAGGGCTAGATCGCCTAGATCGTGCATATGAGATGCTTTTGAGGGCAAGTACATGGTTGGAGTTGATGCACACCCTCATGCTATTGAGAATACAAGTTCATGCAAAGGTCTTGTGAATCGGTGTTAGGTAGAAAACCAACGGCGTGTCATCACTTATGGAATATTTCATGTCTCTATCAACACTGGAATGCTGTGAAACTTGGTAATTTCGATGCGAACATATTCGCACTGTAATCACAACAGGAATTCCAATCCTCACCTGATGGTCGTAGAGGGATTGCAAATGCCCAAGGCCACTATTCAACAGGCTAGCCACTTGTCTGATTCGCGATTTTGGATATGCGATCACTGCTTGTCAATCGACGCAATATTGAATTCATGAGCTGAGGAGTGATGTGGACGTGGTCAGCTGTCTGCGAGGATGAAGTGACTCGTGGTGTGGTTGTCCGAACGACGTGTCTTCAGTGAAGTATTTGGACTAATACTGAGATGCCATATAGCACAAGACGAAGTAATTCAAGCTCCTTGCCTTCCGCACGTGTTACTGAAGAAAGGGAAAACTCTTGATGTGCTAGTTAGACTCACAGAGTAATATGAGATTCTGAAGTGGTTGGGATCAGTTGAAAAATCATCAGGAGCTTCTGTTTAGAAAAATGGCATTGGTTGCAGTTCGAGAGAGGAATGAATTTGGCGATCAGTGTGAAGATGTTGCAATCGCCCTTCCCTTCTGGAAGATTAACTGGACACATTGGAAATTGTCGTGTTCGAGTTGCAGTCACATTGTCATTACTGCTCTAGCTTCCCAGTGTTTTACCGCGCAGTCGTTAGAGGTTGTCGATTTGCATTTCATAGTCATTGCACACTTAGCGTTGAGATATGACCTTAGAGTTTGACAGTTGTTGGGATGGTGTAGGCCAGCGTTTTGCTCAACATCGACTGGTTCAACCGGAAGATTCTCGCATCTGTTCCAATCAGCCTAAGCCAACGATTAATACGTGCTTCTTACCTACTTCGACTTGTAATTTTTTCGCAGCAGATAGAAGAGATGGCGTTTAAGAACTGGTGGATTTTCGAGACCGACTAACTCCTCTTGTTCCTTGAGCAGCCGCGCTCTTATGAATGCATGTTTGGGTTTGTAAACCTATTTCAGCCTTTAAGTATTGTTTAGCAAGGCGCTCTTCATTGTGTGTTAGAAGAGTGTCTGTCACAATGGTGGTCAGTCCTACTCTCTACCTCCTCGTGGTGGCCACCGGTAACCTCAGGGGCAAGCCTGAGAGCTGAATAGAAGGAGCCTGTTCAACAAGATACGACTTAATACGTGGATTCATGAACCCATACATGGACTGTGGATCGTGCGTGCATGTAGCAATGCATAGAAACTCCACCAGATAGTTGAAAAGACTACTAGTAGTGATATTGGGATTGTTGCCCTTACGGAAACTCGAATGAAGTTCTGCTCCTCGTATATAGAAAACCGTACTTTTTTGAACTCTGGATGTGTATGTGTTTAACTGATGCACAAGCTATTTGTATTTCTGTTGTACCCTCAGATGTTCAAGTGAGTTTTCGGTAGTCAGGTATTCAGTATTGCATCGATTGCCAAGCAGTGATCACACATTCAAAATTGAGGATCAGACACGTGCCTATTTGAAATCACTCTGCGATCATCAGGTGGGGATTGGAATTCTTGTTGTGATTACAACGAAATGAAAGCCTTCCATCCTCGCTTCTGATGATGGGTCAATACACCTCTGCGGATGGCAAGTCTGCATTCAGTGTTCTATTTGTTATGTATGGAAACTAAAAAATACAGGCGGTCGCCCTCCTCTGCTCATGCTTGGAAGCCGCATGACTGCGCGAATCACCTAGGCACTGGTAGACACCTCTCATTCCTCACTGACATACGAGCCGAATCAAATCGCACTTCTATCTCATTACATTCATCTTTGCCATGCCACCACTTCTAACCATTTCACATGATATACCCTCCTACTGGTATGACCAGGCATATTTCTCTCCCATCCAAGGCTGTCTTAAGAGAATTAGGCCAAAATCAAGACAAAATCATACATGATATGGCCTATCATACCTATGGCCACAATGCATACTTACCGTTATACATGACGCAGCACCTTCACTGTGAAGTAGAGCATGATGCTCTCAAGTACAAAAGTTAGTTGACAAAGGCCCTTAAAAATGATTGCCACATCTTATTTCTCCCATTTCTGCACCGATCATGCCTTAGAAACCAAAACGACGTCGTAGAAAGTTGCAAATTTGCACATTTTATTTAAACTTTAGTTCCAAAAATTTACTAAGAAATGATGTAATCACCTCAATAAAGTTGATACGACAAGAAGCGCAAAGGTTAGAACAGGGACTCCATCAGTGTCTGCTGAGATTCTGGATGTTTTACTGTCAATACCTTGGAATTGCGTTGCACCATCTCTAACACCATGGACTTTCGCGATTTCGCTACTTCTGACGGCGACACCAATTAGAATGCGTCTCATTGTGGTGCTTTCAGTCTAATTCGCCCTGTATCCTAGCCACATCCACTTCTGACTCTTCGTCCCTTCCCTGTTCAGAACTCGTAATGTCATGCGTTCCTAATGAGACTACTTGAAGGACTGAGTACCTACTTCTCGATCAGCAGCTCTGGTGGCAGCTCTATATCATGCATCCAGAAGCACAATGGACAAGACCGATAGGTTACGCGATTGCACCGTGAGTATTAGCACAACCTCAATAGTCAGTGGTTAGTATAGCCACTAACACCATAGAGCAGCATGCAGAGTCTACTAAGTGGGTAGATTAACGCATAAGAGGGATCAGTATGTGGAAAAGATAGTGCACAAAAGAGTTTGTTTTAATCTATTTCCCTCTCGAATTTCATTGGCCTGCTCAGCGAACAACTAACTCATTCTCCACCCTCTGAGTGGGCAACATTCTCCACGAACTCAGCAGCTGTTAATCGCTGAAGCCAATGGCATCAAAGTTGTCAATTCAATTTCAATCGCCCAAGCTGTGTTAACCTCACGAAACGTGCCAAATCTGAGACTCCATCTGTGACGCTAGTATGCACTCGTTTCATGGTAGGTCACATTAAAATTCAAAGCTGAAAACTGCAATGACTTGGTCAATATCGTGTGAACAACTGCCATCCACTGATCTGTTACTTAGGGCTCCTAAAAAATCTCATGACCACTAACTAGAAGTCACATCGTTCAACTGAATTGACTCTTTAAGATCTGCACCACCACTGGTAGTGATATCTATTCTTGGTCATCTGAGGCTATGAAGAAAAGATTGGAGATGTGAAGACTGATTCGCAAGATCTCGATCTAAATGCCGCAACAGGAAGCGGTTACATGATTGCGATATTTTAATGAAGTCTCTTAATGATGGAATGCAGCTGGTCAATGACGATTATCATTCCTCCAACTGTAGAGATTTGCAAAGCATGCCCACGCATATTGGTGGTCATTAGAGCGCAAGTTAAACAACTATCATGAATAATTTCAGTAAAGTTGTTATTTCGGGGACAATGGGCTTTCAAAGTTCGATAAAATTAATGCCCGTTTTAGGGACAATTTTTGCACTTTTTACATGGCTAGTAGTAATTAATATGAATTAATGGAATTAAAATAATGTAAATTTTCAATGTCATCGTCATTGTGAATAGTCCTAAATTTCAATTCCATCAACACTTGGCTATTTTAACCTTCTGTTTTCTAACATCGTAGTGTTGGCATTCTAATTCTATCTTCCATGACTTCCGAGTGCCAGCTAATTCAACAGATATTGTCGTAATAATTCATTCCCATACATCCAGAAATTTCATCAAGTACACAGAAAGATACTAAAACAGCACCAAGTTACTTGCCCTGGCTTCGATCCGATACAGGTGCCCACCTCATCCCATTTTCACCCAATTTCTGTGAGCGAACACCAGCCACGCAAGTCAAAATGCTGTTCACACTAAACTGATCTCAACTAAGCTGCTCTTTAAACTAAACTGATCTCAACTTCAGTGAGATCTCGAATAAATCCATATTAGATGGCAAAAATACTGGCATTGAAGCCATGGAAATTAGTGAGAGAAACAATCAACACACGTGCCTACTCGTGAGAATTCTTAAGGAAACGATCGCATTTCAACGATTATTCCTGTTCAAATAAGTTACAAACAAGCACAAATATCGCAGGAATATATCAACAACTGGTCATGGACAATGAGCCATCTCCCTTGATCATCAGTCAGTACAGCTCTCAGGATGACACATCGGTATTCAGAAATATCATGGTGCGGAAGCAGACTATGCAAATTTTGTGGCAGCTTTATTAAATCCATGGCCTAATCAATCCTGAGATTCCAGAACACTTTTTCACCTTTAGCTAGACTTGGTTACAGCATTCGGATGGATGCCACAGGGCATTGAAGCTACGTCGCAAATATTGTTGTGAGTGTGCATTTCAGAAGTATACAAATTAACACGAATGACAAAATCAAAGTCCAGTCGGAGTTCAAGGTGTGGTGCTGTTTAACTCATGAGTGAATGGAGTTGAAGAGTAGGTGAAGCGTCAGATGGAATCGCGAATATATAAACTCTCTTATCGACAACTCGCGATACACTAAGACATGAAAACTATCAGTCCTTGCAGTAAAATCTTATTACTTGTCGCTTGGTTTGTGGCCAGTGCAACGTGCTGTAATTCGTAAATAAAAGATTTCTGCTCCATGATATGCCGAGCAAAAACACGGAAAATAGGTTAGCTATATTGTTTCCGTTTTAGTGCCTACTATATTGATGCCAATACTCCTGAGAACCCAATTGTTAATCAAGACGCAGGAAAAGCATCCAAGTTTCCAGATGGGTGTAAGAGACTAATGTGAGTCCCTGCCTTTTGTTCTATTGGATCTAACCGAAAGGCGAATAGTGCTTAAAATGTTAAATAACAACTATTTATGTAAATGTGAAACGATAATGAGTGAATTCTGCCATGTGGCGATAATTCTATAGGTAACTTGATTGATTTGAAGCTCGTAGAAGTGATCGAGGAAATCGTGTCCCAGTTAATTTTTGCCAAAGTAAATTACTTTCTCCTTTATTTGTTAACTTTAGCACCGAGGTGAAGTGTACATTTGGGCGCTGCCAGGCTAAAGCTAGTCCCGGAGATTGTGTCTTGATTCACGAAGATCAGGCACCTATCAATGTAAGTATATTAACCAATCGAATTTGATTGCTTGGTACTAGTTAGGACCTGCAGGACTTTATACAAGCGCATGCTGTACTTGGCTTTGACCACATTCCTCAGTTCATGCTCTCCAGCATAACATCTAACCGGTGGTAGTGTTTGAGACCAACATGTGGATAGACACAGCATGTCTGGACGTCGGCATGTCTGTACGTCGTAATTCTTACTGAGACTGATTAGCGGAGTTGGTAGAACCAGGAAACACGAAAACCCGATTGGATCATGGTGATATGATGACAGATGAAGTACTAAAGAGTACTAGGTCATCAAACTTTGTCCGCTCCTAACAAACAAAGACCGATAGTGCGACTCTAGTGTCCTAGCTCAGATAACTCCGTCTAATGAAATGCTCATGAAGTGAATTTTCAATTGCGGTGGTAGTGAATGATCTCAAACAATGATTTTGGTTCGGTGCTATGCAGCCGTGTAGTAGGAAAACTGAATGAAATTATCTTCTGCACTAAGTGGGTTGGAAATGAAGGAAAGTAAGGAGGATGGTTTTTCCTTTTGCGACAGAGAACCTATCCGCCAGAGGACCCTAATTGTCGGCCGGAGGAAAAACTCTGCGTGAAAGTGACAAGTGAGCCTAAGTGAAATAAACCAAATCACGAAGAATAAATAAGTTGGCAATTTTATCTCTACCCTTTAGATAATGTCGACCTTACCATTTATGGAACACTCGGCGTACTTCCGACCACTGTCTACGTCCAATTAAATTATGTGAGGAGAAATATCACATTCGAGTTCTTGGCTGAAGATCATCCAGCAACTGAGCGTGTAAGTGGAGAGGGATCGCCTAAATCGACAGATGCTAAGGCGGATGGTGTTAAGGACTACCCAGGTGGTGTCGATTATCCTCAATACCCCATTGTCAATCAGGACGCAGGAAAAGCATCCAAGTTTCCAGATGGGTGTAAGAGACTAATGTGAGTCCCTGCCTTTTGTTCTATTGGATCTAACCGAAAGGCGAATAGTGCTTAAAATGTTAAATAACAACTATTTATGTAAATGTGAAACGATAATGAGTGAATTCTGCCATGTGGCGATAATTCTATAGGTAACTTGATTGATTTGAAGCTCGTAGAAGTGATCGAGGAAATCGTGTCCCAGTTAATTTTTGCCAAAGTAAATTACTTTCTCCTTTATTTGTTAACTTTAGCACCGAGGTGAAGTGTACATTTGGGCGCTGCCAGGCTAAAGCTAGTCCCGGAGATTGTGTCTTGATTCACGAAGATCAGGCACCTATCAATGTAAGTATATTAACCAATCGAATTTGATTGCTTGGTACTAGTTAGGACCTGCAGGACTTTATACAAGCGCATGCTGTACTTGGCTTTGACCACATTCCTCAGTTCATGCTCTCCAGCATAACATCTAACCGGTGGTAGTGTTTGAGACCAACATGTGGATAGACACAGCATGTCTGGACGTCGGCATGTCTGTACGTCGTAATTCTTACTGAGACTGATTAGCGGAGTTGGTAGAACCAGGAAACACGAAAACCCGATTGGATCATGGTGATATGATGACAGATGAAGTACTAAAGAGTACTAGGTCATCAAACTTTGTCCGCTCCTAACAAACAAAGACCGATAGTGCGACTCTAGTGTCCTAGCTCAGATAACTCCGTCTAATGAAATGCTCATGAAGTGAATTTTCAATTGCGGTGGTAGTGAATGATCTCAAACAATGATTTTGGTTCGGTGCTATGCAGCCGTGTAGTAGGAAAACTGAATGAAATTATCTTCTGCACTAAGTGGGTTGGAAATGAAGGAAAGTAAGGAGGATGGTTTTTCCTTTTGCGACAGAGAACCTATCCGCCAGAGGACCCTAATTGTCGGCCGGAGGAAAAACTCTGCGTGAAAGTGACAAGTGAGCCTAAGTGAAATAAACCAAATCACGAAGAATAAATAAGTTGGCAATTTTATCTCTACCCTTTAGATAATGTCGACCTTACCATTTATGGAACACTCGGCGTACTTCCGACCACTGTCTACGTCCAATTAAATTATGTGAGGAGAAATATCACATTCGAGTTCTTGGCTGAAGATCATCCAGCAACTGACCGTGTAAGTGGAGAGGGATCGCCTAAATCGACAGAGGCTAAGGCGGATGGTGTTAAGGACTACCCAGGTGGTGTCGATTATCCTCAATACCCCATTGTCAATCAGGACGCGGGAAAACCATTCAAGTTTCTAGATGGGTGTAAGAGACTAATGTGAGTCCCTGCCTTTTGTTCTATTGGATCTAACCGAAAGGCGAATAGTGCTTAAAATGTTAAATAACAACTATTTATGTAAATGTGAAACGATAATGAGTGAATTCTGCCATGTGGCGATAATTCTATAGGTAACTTGATTGATTTGAAGCTCGTAGAAGTGATCGAGGAAATCGTGTCCCAGTTAATTTTTGCCAAAGTAAATTACTTTCTCCTTTATTTGTTAACTTTAGCACCGAGGTGAAGTGTACATTTGGGCGCTGCCAGGCTAAAGCTAGTCCCGGAGATTGTGTCTTGATTCACGAAGATCAGGCACCTATCAATGTAAGTATATTAACCAATCGAATTTGATTGCTTGGTACTAGTTAGGACCTGCAGGACTTTATACAAGCGCATGCTGTACTTGGCTTTGACCACATTCCTCAGTTCATGCTCTCCAGCATAACATCTAACCGGTGGTAGTGTTTGAGACCAACATGTGGATAGACACAGCATGTCTGGACGTCGGCATGTCTGTACGTCGTAATTCTTACTGAGACTGATTAGCGGAGTTGGTAGAACCAGGAAACACGATAACCCGATTGGATCATGGTGATATGATGACAGATGAAGTACTAAAGAGTACTAGGTCATCAAACTTTGTCCGCTCCTAACAAACAAAGACCGATAGTGCGACTCTAGTGTCCTAGCTCAGATAACTCCGTCTAATGAAATGCTCATGAAGTGAATTTTCAATTGCGGTGGTAGTGAATGATCTCAAACAATGATTTTGGTTCGGTGCTATGCAGCCGTGTAGTAGGAAAACTGAATGAAATTATCTTCTGCACTAAGTGGGTTGGAAATGAAGGAAAGTAAGGAGGATGGTTTTTCCTTTTGCGACAGAGAACCTATCCGCCAGAGGACCCTAATTGTCGGCCGGAGGAAAAACTCTGCGTGAAAGTGACAAGTGAGCCTAAGTGAAATAAACCAAATCACGAAGAATAAATAAGTTGGCAATTTTATCTCTACCCTTTAGATAATGTCGACCTTACCATTTATGGAACACTCGGCGTACTTCCGACCACTGTCTACGTCCAATTAAATTATGTGAGGAGAAATATCACATTCGAGTTCTTGGCTGAAGATCATCCAGCAACTGAGCGTGTAAGTGGAGAGGGATCGCCTAAATCGACAGATGCTAAGGCGGATGGTGTTAAGGACTACCCAGGTGGTGTCGATTATCCTCAATACCCCATTGTCAATCAGGACGCGGGAAAACCATTCAAGTTTCCAGAGGGGTGTAAGAGAATAATGTGAGTCCCTGCCTTTTGTTCTATTGGATCTAACCGAATGGCAAATTGTGCTTTAAATTTTACGCTGAAACTAATCGAGTATGTAAAAGTCAAACTTCAATGGGTGAATTCTGCCGTGTGGCTAAAAATCCATCGACACCTTGATTGAAATACAGCCCGTAAAAGTTTTCAAGAGATGCGCTTGACGATTTATTTTTCCGAAAGTAAGCTATGCTCTCTTTTGTTTGTCAGCTTTGGCACCGAGGTGACGTGTAAATTCGGGCGCTGCAAGGCTAAAGCTAGTCTCGGAGATTGTGTCTTGGTTCACCAATACATTGCACCTATTAACGTAAGTGTATTTGCTACTTGACAATGATGGCTTGGTATTAGTTAGCATCTGCATGTATTTGTACAAGCGCATGTTGTACTTGGCTTTGACCACATTCCTCAGTTCATGCTCTCCAGCATAACATCTAACCGGTGGTAGTGTTTGAGACCAACATGTGGGTAGACACAGCATGTCTGGTCGTGCCTGCATCCTTACTGAAACTGGTTTGCTGAGTTGGCAGAACCAGGAACTACGTTAACTCGATTGATTCATTGTGATATGATGACAGATGAAGTACCAAAGGGCAATAGGTCATCAAGTTTTGTCCGTTCCTAACAAACAAAGACCGATAGTGCTACTCTAGTGTCCTAGCTCAGATATCTCCGTCTAATGAAATGCTCATGAAGTGAATTCTCAATTGCGGTGGTAGTGAATGATCTCAAACAATGATTTTGGTTCGGTGCTATGCAGCCGTGTAGTAGGAAAACTGAATGAAATTATCTTCTGCACTAAGTGGGTTGGAAATAAAGGAAAGTAAGGATGATGGTTTTTCCTTTTGCGACAGAGAACCTATCCGCCAGAGGACCCTAATTGTCGGCCGGAGGAAAAACTCTGCGTGAAAGTGACAAGTGAGCCTAAGTGAAATAAACCAAATCACGAAGAATAAATGAGTTGGCAATTTTAACTCTACCCTTTAGATAATGACAACATTACCATTTATGGAACACTCGGCGTACTTCCGACCACTGTCTATGTCCAACTAAATGACTTGAGTAGAAATATCACATTCGAATTCTTGGCTAAAGATGAATCAGAAGCTGGTTACCCCGGTGATGTCAACTATCCTCAATACCCCATTGTCAATCAGGACGCGGGAAAACCATTCAAGTTTCTAGATGGGTGTAAGAGACTAATGTGAGTCCCTGCCTTTTGTTCTATTGGATCTAACCGAAAGGCGAATAGTGCTTAAAATGTTAAATAACAACTATTTATGTAAATGTGAAACGATAATGAGTGAATTCTGCCATGTGGCGATAATTCCATAGGTAACTTATTTGGTTTGATTCTCATAGAATTTTTCAAGGAAAGCGTTTGAGGAATTATTTTTTTCCTAAAGCAAGCTATTTATACTTTGATTTATTAAATTTAGCACCGAGATGATATGTTCATATCCTCGCTGCCAGGCTAAAGCTAGTCTCGGAGATCGTGTGTTTATTCACAAATTCCTGGCACCTATAAACGTAAGTTTATTTGCCACTTAACAATAATGGCTTGGTATTAGTTAGCATCTGCATTTATTTATACAAGCTCATGCTGTACTTGGCTTTGACCACATTCCTCAGTTCATGCTCTCCAGCATAACATCTAACCGGTGGTAGCGTTTGAGACCAACATGTGGATAGACACAGCATGTCTGGACGTCGGCATGTCTGTACGTCGTAATTCTTACTGAGACTGATTAGCGGAGTTGGTAGAACCAGGAAACACGATAACCCGATTGGATCATGGTGATATGATGACAGATGAAGTACTAAAGAGTACTAGGTCATCAAACTTTGTCCGCTCCTAACAAACAAAGACCGATAGTGCGACTCTAGTGTCCTAGCTCAGATAACTCCGTCTAATGAAATGCTCATGAAGTGAATTTTCAATTGCGGTGGTAGTGAATGATCTCAAACAATGATTTTGGTTCGGTGCTATGCAGCCGTGTAGTAGGAAAACTGAATGAAATTATCTTCTGCACTAAGTGGGTTGGAAATGAAGGAAAGTAAGGAGGATGGTTTTTCCTTTTGCGACAGAGAACCTATCCGCCAGAGGACCCTAATTGTCGGCCGGAGGAAAAACTCTGCGTGAAAGTGACAAGTGAGCCTAAGTGAAATAAACCAAATCACGAAGAATAAATAAGTTGGCAATTTTATCTCTACCCTTTAGATAATGTCGACCTTACCATTTATGGAACACTCGGCGTACTTCCGACCACTGTCTACGTCCAATTAAATTATGTGAGGAGAAATATCACATTCGAGTTCTTGGCTGAGGATACGGTTGCAACAGAAGAATATCTCACTGCCGAATATGTGAATACAGGCCCGTCATTTAGTGAAGATATATCCGCCTACTATGACTGGATCTAGAACGGATAATGCCGGCGACTGATCCAAGCTATTCCATCTGATAGATAGAATCCCCACGTTTGTCTAAGCAACCTTTGATACGATCACTGATTTAACCTTTTCTCTTGTTGTTTTTTTAATCTTAGTGAAGTGAAGTAAGCTTTATAAGGTGAAATGTTGTGCTAAAATTCAAATAAAATCTGCCGGCTTTAACTTTTTTCACTTGCACAGTGCTTTGTCCTCTAATGACCACCAATATGCGTGGGCATGCTTTGCAAATCTCTACAGTTGGAGGAATGATAATCGTCATTGACCAGCTGCATTCCATCATTAAGAGACTTCATTAAAATATCGCAATCATGTAACCGCTTCCTGTTGCGGCATTTAGATCGAGATCTTGCGAATCAGTCTTCACATCTCCAATCTTTTCTTCATAGCCTCAGATGACCAAGAATAGATATCACTACCAGTGGTGGTGCAGATCTTAAAGAGTCAATTCAGTTGAACGATGTGACTTCTAGTTAGTGGTCATGAGGTTTTTAGGAGCCCTAAGTAACAGATCAGTGGATGGCAGTTGTTCACACGATACTGACCAAGTCATTGCAGTTTTCAGCTTTGAATTTTAATGCGACCCACCATGAAACGAGTGCATACTAGCGTCACAGATGGAGTCTCAGATTTGGCACGTTTCGTGAGGTTAACACAGCTTGGGCGATTGAAATTGAATTGACAACTTTGATGCCATTGGCTTCAGCGATTAACAGCTGCTGAGTTCGTGGAGAATGTTGCCCACTCAGAGGGTGGAGAATGAGTTAGTTGTTCGCTGAGCAGGCCAATGAAATTCGAGAGGGAAATAGATTAAAACAAACTCTTTTGTGCACTATCTTTTCCACATACTGATCCCTCTTATGCGTTAATCTACCCACTTAGTAGACTCTGCATGCTGCTCTATGGTGTTAGTGGCTATACTAACCACTGACTATTGAGGTTGTGCTAATACTCACGGTGCAATCGCGTAACCTATCGGTCTTGTCCATTGTGCTTCTGGATGCATGATATAGAGCTGCCACCAGAGCTGCTGATCGAGAAGTAGGTACTCAGTCCTTCAAGTAGTCTCATTAGGAACGCATGACATTACGAGTTCTGAACAGGGAAGGGACGAAGAGTCAGAAGTGGATGTGGCTAGGATACAGGGCGAATTAGACTGAAAGCACCACAATGAGACGCATTCTAATTGGTGTCGCCGTCAGAAGTAGCGAAATCGCGAAAGTCCATGGTGTTAGAGATGGTGCAACGCAATTCCAAGGTATTGACAGTAAAACATCCAGAATCTCAGCAGACACTGATGGAGTCCCTGTTCTAACCTTTGCGCTTCTTGTCGTATCAACTTTATTGAGGTGATTACATCATTTCTTAGTAAATTTTTGGAACTAAAGTTTAAATAAAATGTGCAAATTTGCAACTTCCTACGACGTGGTTTTGGTTTCTAAGGCATGATCGGTGCAGAAATGGGAGAAATAAGATGTGGCAATCATTTTTAAGGGCCTTTGTCAACTAACTGGTGTACTTGAGAGCATCATGCTCTGCTTCACAGTGAAGGTGCTGCGTCAGGTATAACGGTAAGTATGTATTGTGGCCATAGGTATGATAGGCCATACCATGTATGATTTTGTCTTGATTTTGGCCTAATTCTCTTAAGACAGCCTTGGATGGGAGAGAAATATGCCTGGTCATACCAGTAGGAGGGTATATCATGTGAAATGGTTAGAAGTGGTGGCATGGCAAAGATGAATGTAATGAGATAGAAGTGCGATTTGATTCGGCTCGTATGTCAGTGAGGAATGAGAGGTGTCTACCAGGGCCTAGGTGATTCGCGCAGTCATGCGGCTTCCAAGCATGAGCAGAGGAAGGCGACTGCCTGTATTCTTTAGTTTCCATACATAACAAATAGAACAAGTACACCTTCTACACTGAATGCAGACTTGCCATCCTCACACGTGTATCGATCCATTACGAAATTGTGCTGAATTTTGCGGGCGTATTTCACTCCTCTCAAATGGACTTATTACATTCGACAGACATAAGGCGCAAAGAATGCCAGGATTGTATTAATTCTAGGGAAAATTCGACACCGCATCAGAACTCTTCATTCGCGTGAGGCAGCCTTCGATCGGCTTCCTGTTTTCACACTGATTTGGTCGTCAACTTTGATACTTACATTTCATCCGTCCTCGCGATTTCGCTACTTCTGATGGCGACACTAATTCGAACGCGTCTCATTCGGGTGCATTCATTCTAATTCGCCCTGAATCCTAGCCACATTCACTTCTGACTCTTCGTCCCTTCCTAGTTCAGAACTCATAATGTCATGCATTCCCAATGAGACCACTTGAAAACTGAGTCCCTACTTCTCGAACAGCAGTTCTGGTGGTAGCCCAATATCACGCCTTACTCGCTTTTCAACCCGATTGAACCAGTCGATGTTTAGCGAAACGCTGTCCTACACCATCCCAACGAATTTCAAACTCTAAGGTCGCATCTCAAAGCTAATCGTGCAATGACTATGCAATGCAAATCGACAACCATCAATGACTGTGTGGTAAATCAATGGGAAGCTAGAGCATTAGGGACGATGTGACTGCAACCCGAGCACGACAATTTCCTGAAGAGGAGTGCATCGTCTCACCGGCCACCAAAACCATTTACCTTCTGAGTAGCAACCGATGCTATTTTTCTTACCAGAAGCTCTTGAGGAACCTTCGATGGATCCCATTTAACTAGCTGCAGCTAAGCAAAATCTTCACCAACCTCTCTTGTGAGCATCTATTTAGCTGGTCAATCTAACTGACGTATTACCAAACACCCATCATTATATTCGCGCGTATGCTCTTGAGCTGTCACAATGCACTCAACAAGTCGGCGTAGGCCAATCGGTTTTGAGAGATGCTCTTCTTACACCGAATGAAGAACACTTTGTGAAGCCATATGAATCCTATCCTTTCTCACGCAAAATCTTCAAGTACTCTTTGTGTCTAACTAGCACTTCAAGAGTTTTCCTTTCTCCAATAACATGTGCGGAAGGCAAGGAGCTAAAATTGCTTTGTATTGTGCTATATGGCATCTCAGTATTAGTCCAAATACTTCACTGAAGACTCGTCGTTCGGACAACCACACCACAGTCACTTCCTCCTCGCAGACAGCTGACCACGTCCACATCACTCCTCAGCTCGTGAATTCAATATTGCGTCGATTGACAAGCAGTGATCGCATATCCAAAATCGCGAATCAGACAAGTGGCTAGCCTGTTGAATAGTGGCCTTGGGCATTTGCAATCACTCTACGACCATCAGGTGAGGGTTGGAATTCCTATTGTGATTACAATGCGAACATGTTTGCACCGAAATCACAAGGTATCACAGCGTTCCAGTTTTGATGGAGATATGAACTATACAACCAACGATGACGCGCCTTTGACTTTCCGCATAACCAGCACTTTGCATTTAGGTGTATTCCTAGACCACTTACCGCATCTTCAAGCATTGAGGTAGGCAGAGAGTTCGGCACTGTTTCATCCGCCAACAGTCCACTTTCATGACTTATTCTACCCTATTACTAGATACGGTATGCTGCACTGCGGTGCTAGTGGCTGTACTAACTAGTGATCGTTGACATGGTGCTACTAATACCGCAGCAGCCGATGTAAACAATCTGTCTGATTCAATGTGTTTCAGACTGCGTTTTATTGAGAGGCCAACTCGAAGAAGAGCTAGTTAAGACCAATTAAATACAGCAAAACAGCGGTTGACTCCCGCAATTTTACACTTTTTAAATTCCGATATTCTATCCGAGAGAATTACTATGAGCCTCCCTGCCAAATACCTCCTTCGTATAGGCTTAAATATTGACAAATGTTTTCAACAACTGCACTTTTGCACTCCGCTGATGCATACCTACTCAGTATGCTGCCAAAGTAACAGCTGCGATTCGTGATCTTCAGCACCATTCCGTGCAATCTTGTAAAAGGAGTGTCAAATGAACTGACTTTACTGAAGGGACGTGGGTGTGCTAAACACACTGGTGGGTCAAATTGCTGGATGGTTTTGTACTCCATTAGATCGTCAAAGTTGACACACAAATTCAAGCAGTCGAAAATACACTTTTTGTCGTATCAATCTTATTGAGGTGAATAGTCAGCTTCAGCAGTTGAGAGAATCGTGCTGATTTGCTCATGGCAACTAATGGCAAGTGATTCGCTGCACCAAGCATGGCTTCAAGTACCGATTGTAGCCAAATGAATAGCAATTGTTCGTTAAGTGAAGCCCTTGACGGGAGAGCAAGTTGTAGGCTCTAACTAGCGCGGTGCTTTATAATTTCACTGACTAGTTGGGCACTTCAGGCGGTTCGAGGAGACAGAAATTAATAATGAAATGTATTTGTTAGAGGATAGGTGGTTTTCGCAGTCATGCGGCTTCCAGGTGATTACGAAGTATATTCGTCCGCCATGTTTGTAGAAGTTTGTAGGTGCTTAGGGACAGAGTAGGGCCTTTTTTGCATCCCTGCTTTTGAAAGTATGCGTGGCAGTCTCCCTGAAATCCAGTCCTTGCACTATTCGCTACTCAGTTCTCAGGCCCTTTCTCCTCTTCTCCAGCCCTTCCTTAGATGGTATGGCATTTATATCAGTATGGCGCTCGGTCTGATGACAGTACCTTATAGTCCTGTTAAAAGTGACAGCATAGAAGCATCTAAATAGGCAGTGCCAAGACGGGAGAGTTCCGGCCACACAATGGTGGTTGATATAACAACAAGTGAGGAACTTTGATGAGCCTCGTCATGAATATGCAACATTAGTTCCTGCCTCCATAGTACAGCACATAGCTTGATGTGAAGGCTTAATGGAATGTGTTGTGGATTCAAAGGAGTCCATTCAGTTGCATGATGGGATATCCATCTAACGGTGATAAGTCTTGTGAACATAGGCCTATTTGGTCCTCATATGTTTGTCCTTATTCAGGTATTTTCCTTTGATAGGCGACCATTCAAGCTTTACATCAAAGTGATTCACGATTGCATTCCTACTGAATAAGCGTAGTTGGCAGCCGGGAGAGGGCAATTGTGTTGTTCATCCTGCTGGATATTCTTTTCTTCGTAGTCATTTGTCATGCCCTCCACTCTGTCTTCTTCCTCCATCGTGTTCAGTTTTTCTACTTTCTCTTCTGAACCATTTGTTCCTTTCCTTTTGTCTGTTGGCTTCTCAATTTCTGCGATTGCCTTTGCAGGCTGACAATCCCCAATATGTCCCTTTAGCCACACATTATACAAGCTTCGTTCTACCTTCATCAAGTAATCGATACTTAGGGGATTTCCATGGTCGAAACTGGAGCACAATATCTCGGAAAACCGGAAGGCCACTTCAACGTCACAGATTATGACTACTTCATATCAGCTTTTAATGTCACTACGTGAGAAGATTCAATTCACGTTTGATTACTGGCACCTCATTTTAGTACCTTAGTTTATGAAATGCAGTTTTGTTTATCATTCGGTTACCCTGCTGTATTATAATGAGCTGCAATGTGTTTTGTTTACTGCAGTTGTTCAATTTTCAGCTTTGGAACATAATGCGATTTAATATGAAGTATGGCATATCAGCGAAACCAACCTGCCAACGCTGACACTCTTACCGAGGACTTAGCATTTGGTCTGGCCTCTGTGGTGCCTACAATATTAGGATCAGTTATTGATTGATCATCTCTTGAATATTTACCGTTCCGCAAAATCTCAAAAGTGAAATTTCACTTCACGTAACGTTGTTTAGCTAAGACATTTTTTGGAAGTGTTGTGAATGTTCCACCAAGGTATACTCCGCTGCAATGCAATTCGTATTGCTCACCTAACACTATCACGCAGGGTATTTGCTCTGGACGGCAACTGGCATCTTCGGGTGGATACGTGCCCTGTTGTATAGAAATGGGCCTAGTAATTTTCCTTTCTTTCCAATACCATTAATGCAAGTGATAACTTTATTCAGATTTCTTACTTCCAGGTTCGAAAACATTAAGACAACGTCATTATTCGGCACCATCTACCCCCAGCAGTTTTCTAGATCACCTCATGAGCATTTAATTGGACAGGGTTATCTTCGCCATCACATCAACGGTTCACTATCCCTCATTGTTTGATGACTCAGTGCTCCGGAGTACTTCATCTGTCATTATGCCAATCAAGAAGGCTTGCGCAAATGCGCTGATCGACACAGCCATTCGAATGTCAGTCGTGATCCAAACTTACTGACCTGCTCAGCGAACAACTAACTCATACTCCGCCCTCTGATCGGACAACATTGGCCACAAAGTCCAGCAGCTGTTAATCACTGCAGCCAATCTCATTAAAATTATCAATTCAACCTCAATCGCTCAAATCGTGCTAAACGTGCCAAACGTGTGACTGTGTCTGCGATAAATCAAACAACCACGCTTCTAGACCACTAAGTGTGTGTAGACTCTTCATATTGGGTAGCAGATCTATTTAATCCATGGCCTAATCTCGCCTGAGATACCAAAACAGCTTCTCACGATTGACTCGGTTTGGTCACAGCTTCCGGATTGACGTCATAAGCTTTTCAAGCTCCTTCCCAATTATTCTTCAAAGAGTGCTCTTCCTTTACCCACAATTTGATGCGCTTGACAAAGTGTGAGCAACTGAGAAGAGCAAGGTCCAATCAGAGCATTAAGCGTGGTGCTGATTAGCCCGTGAATAAAACTAACTCAAAAGTAGGCGAAGCGTCGATTTGAATCGCGAATATATAAGCTGCCTTATGCCTTATCGACAAGTCGCCTTACAATAAGTCATGAGAGCTCTCAGGCTTTCCTCTTCAATCCTCGCAATCCTTATTCTGTATGTGGCCATTGCCAGACGTTTAAATTCGTTAACAATAGCTTATTCTCGATGATTTGTGGAGTATTAAAGGAGAGAAAATGGTTAGCTGACATGTTTCCGCTTTAGTGCCTATTGTTGCGATGCCAATCCCCTTGGGAAAGCATCCGCGTTTCCAGATGGGTGCAAGAGAATAATGTGAGTCACTGCTTTATTGTTCTACTGAATCTAACTGAGTGGCAAATTGTGCTTATCAATCACGTGACAACAAATCGGATAATTAAAAGTAAAACAAAAGTAAACTGTTTTCTTTTTTATTTGTTAACTTTAGCACCGAGGTGAAATGTACACGTACGCGCTGCCAGGCTAAGGGTAGTCTCGGAGATTGTGTCTTTATTCACAGAGACATGTTATATGTTAACGTGAGTCAATTTGCCACTTGACAGTGATGGCTTGGTATTAGTTAGCATCTGCAGGCATTTATGCAAGCGCATGCTGTACTTGGGTTCGACCTCATTCTTCAGTTCATCCTCTCCAGCATAACTTCTAATCGGCGGAATTGTTTGAGATCAAAATGTGTATAGTTAGGGCAAGGCTGGACGTGTCTGCATTCCTGCTGACACCGATTTGCGAAGTTGGCAGGACCAGGACCTGCGATAACTCGACTGGCTCATGGTGATATGATGACAGATGAAGTACTAATGAACCCCACGTCATCAAGATTTTGTCCGTTTCTAACAAATAAAGACCGATAATGCGACGCCGATGTCGTAGCGCAGATAGGTTTGTCTAATGAAGTGCTCATGAGGTGAACTTTCAATTGTGGTGGGAGTGATTGATCTCAAACAATGATTTTGGTTCAGTGCTATGCAGCCGAGTAGTAGGAAAACTGAAGGAAGTTATCTTCTTCATTGATTGTGTGGCAAATTAAGGAAATTTATGAGATGGTTTATCTTTTTGCTGCAGGGAACTGATCCGCCAGAGGACCCCGATTGTCGGCCGGAGGAAAACCTATGCGTGAAAGTGACAAGTGAGCATAAGTGACATAAACCAAATAACGAAGAATAAATAAGTTGGCAAACTTACCTCTATCCTCTAGATAGTGAAAACGTTACCATTTATGGAACACTCGGAATTCTTCCGACTGCGGTCTATGTCCAACTACCTTATCTGGAGGCAATTATCTCATTCGAATTCTTGGCTGAAGATTATACAACAACTGATATTGTAAGTGTAGCCTCCTCGTTAACTGGAGTGGGATCACCTACATCGACTGATGCTAGAACGGATGGTGCTAGCGACGGAACAACAAAGTTCCAAGATGAAGATATTAAAACGAGCAGCATCTCAGCAGCCACTGATAGTGTCACTGATCTAACCTTTGCACTTCTTGTCGTATTAACTTTATTGAAGTAACTGTATCTTTCCGTAGTAAATTTTCGGAGTAAATATTTAGGTAAAATGTGCACATTTCCAACACTCTGCAATGTTGTTTTGGTTTACAAGGCATGTTCGGTGCAAAAATGGGAGAAATAAGACGAGGCAATAATGTTCAAGAGCCTTTGTCAACTAGCTGGTGTACTTGAGAGCATCACGCTCTACGTCGCAAGAAATGTGCTCAGTCAAATATAACGTTAAGTACGTATTGTTGCCATAGGGATGATAGGCCATACTAGGTATGATATTGTTTTGATTTTGGCCTAATTCTCTTAAGACAGCCTTGGATGGGAGAGAATTGTGCCTGGTCAATCCAATAGGAGGGTGTATCATGTGAAATGGTTAGAACTGATGACATGGCAAAGATGAATATAATGAGATGGAAGTGAGGTAAGATTCGGCTCGTATGTCAGTGAGGAATGAGAGGTGTCTACCAGTGCCTAGGTGATTTGCACAGCCATCCGGCTTCCACGATTATTTGTTGAGTGATCTGCTGCTTCGTACTTACCTTTCTCTAAAACCTCATTATTAGTTACTATGTCGCCTCAAACAGCCTGAAGTGCCCGAGTGGTCAGTGAAATTATACAGCACCGCACCAGTTAGAGCATACAACTTGCCTTCCTGTCAAGGGCTTCACTTAATGAATATTTGCTTTTCATGGTACTTGAAGCCATGCCTGGTGCAGCTAATCACTTGCCATGAGCGAATTAGCATGATTCTCTCAACTGCTGAAGTTGACTATTCACCTCAATAAGATTGATACGACAACAAGTGTATTTTTGACTGCTTGAATTTGTGTGTCAACCTTGACGATCTGATGGAGTACAAAACCATCTAGCAATCTGAACCACCAGTGTGTTTAACACACCCACGTCCCCTCAGTAAAGTCAGTTCATTTGACACTCCTTTTACAAGATTGCACGGAATGGTGCTGAAGATCACGAATCGCAGCTGTTACTTTGGCAGCATACTGAGTAGGTATGCATCAGCGGAGTGCAAAAGTGCAGTTTTTGAAAATATTTGTTAATATATAAGCCTATATGAAGGAGATATTTAGCAACGAGGTCCATAGTAATTCTCTCGGATAGAATATTTAATTTGATTGGTCTTAAATAGCTCTTCTTCCAATAATAGAGAAAACCAGTTTTGTTGGCCCCTCAATACAGATCAGCCTGCAGCCTGACCGATTGATTACCCCAGCTGCAGCGGTATTAGTAGCACCATCTCAACGATCACTGATTGGTACAGCTGCCAACATCGCAGTGCAGCATACCGCGTCTATTAATAGGGTTAAATGAGTCATGAAAGAGGACTTTTGGCTGATAAAACAGTGCCAAGGGTAATATTTAACTCAATGCTTGAAGATATAATGGGCTAGAGGCGCAGCAAGTGGTCTAGGAATATAAATTCATGCAAAGGTCTGGTAAATCGAGGTTATGAGGAAAATCAACAGCGCGTCATCCGTGTTGGAATATTTCATGTCTCCATCAACACTGGAACGCTGTGATGCCTTGTGATTTCGGTGCGAACATGTTCGCATTGTAATCATAACAGGAATTTCCAATCCTCATCTGATGGTCGTGGGGTGATTGCAAATGGCCAATGCGACTATTCAACAGGCTCGCCACTTGTCTGATTCGCGGTCAGAGAGGCGATGTATCAATTGCTGTCCTCTTCAGGAAGATCAATTGGATACATTGGGAATTGTCGTGTTCTGGTTGCAGCCACATCGTCACTAATGCTCTAGCTTCTCATTGTTTTACCGCACAGTCATTGGCGGTCGTCGGTTTGCATTTCATAGTCATCGCACACTTAGCGTTGATGAAAAGATCAAGTCCATTCCTAATAAGTGATCTACGAACTTCCAGAAAGGCAGATGCGAATTCTGACTACAGCCTACAAACAATCATCCTCAAGCTTAAGCCGATTAGAATAAATCACCCTCCGGACGTATAAAACTAGATTATGCCAGCAGAAGTACAACTTCTTACAGCTTGGAACACGAGGCACGATGTAAATAACCGGATTCACGGTCTCAAACTAGAATGTGGGATGCGCGTGCATGTAGAAACGAATGGAGTCTTCGTCAGATTTTTGAAATATTTCTGGTAGGAGACATTAAGACGGACGAAGACGGACGATGCGTCACGACGAAGCTGAACTGCTACTCGTACGACAAGGCCAGGCTAGAGAAGAGACCAGACAGCCGAAGATGTCAACAAACGTTACTACTGTGTTCTGTGTTAACTTGTGCTTACTTGTTATAAAATCTATTTATACTTCTGTTGTACGCATAATAAGTCCTTGGTACTTGCCCTAATGGGTAGTGAGAAAATAAATAAAAAATAATCCTCAAGCTCAAATCACATTTTAGAAAGCGCTTAGCAAAAAGGAAGAATAGAACCTTGAAAGAAGTCATAAACAGTCAATAGCAACTGTGACAACTGCCTAAAGGCATCGAACAAATAAGAAAATCGAAGGAAACTTACCAGATACACCTCAAAAGGGAACCACCTCAGGACCCTTTGACAACTACAAACGAAGATATTTTGAAATCTATAGAAAAAGCTTCCGCCAAAACAACAGGGCAAAAGCTGAACGTAAGAAAAATGGATGGTATGTAGCTATCGCCGAGAAGGGATACAGAGAACTACTGTTACAAAAGCAGTTGAGAACAAATTGGCTCTCAAATCCATCTCTAGAAGCGCTCATGAGGTACAAAGAGCAAAGAAACAGGGTGAACAACCTGATTCGAAACTGGAAAGAAGCATATCAAGAAGAAAGAATAACTTACTTTCCAGTACACCTCGCAGAGAGAGAACCTCGAAAAGCCTTCATGACGTTAAAGGACATAATGAAAGAAAACTCACCATGGAAAACACAAACTGCAAGGACACTAGTCAAACCGAAAGATTTGGTCGCCCACTACCAGGAACTGTTTAAGGACGAACCATCGGGGAAATTAAAGGTTTTGATCTTCTACCATGAGACTCCTCTGTTTCAATGGAGGAGATTGAGATAGTTAAGAGTGGACTAAAACTATATAAAAGCCCCGGCGAAAATGGAATTTCATCCGAATTACTGAAATGGGACAGTCGGTGTCTAAACGCTTACCCTCTACAAGTTTTTAATCACTTTTACAGTGGGACCACTCCTGTATCTCGAGCCTTGATTGATGCTGAAGCTGCAAGTATCTACAAGCGGAAGGGTTCGCAGACAGATCCTGCAAACCATACATCAATCTTCCTTCTCTCTAGACACATTAGGCAATTTATATGCATCTATTCTGTGCCACCACATCACAGAGGCACCACCTTGTTGAACTGCACTCAAGAACCCAATTTAGATTCCGCGAAGGAAGATCCACCGAACAGGCTATACTTGGAGTAAGGACCATTATGCAGAAAGCTGTGTTCCAGAAGGAGAAAATAGTGCTAGTGTTTGTCGATCTGGAAAAGGCCCTCGACTCGCTGCCTACAGCTGCAATAATCAACCGAATGATAGATCTGGGCTGCTCTTGGCAAATGGTCCATTCGGTATAGTCCTTGATGGATTCACCGAACGGAAAACCGAGGGAAACAAAGGACTACTTTGAGATGAAACGTGGGTTGAGACAAGGCTCAAAAGAGGGAACACTTCTCTTCAACCCAACCTCCCAACTCATATTGGATGAAGCCTTCTCCTCGCTCAACGGTAGTGCAGTTCAGATGATTGATCACTCGGGCAGAAGATGGCAGCTACATCATCTAGAATACGCAGATGACCTGTGTCGTATTGCACCAAATAAGGTCGAGGCTGTCAGATTAATAGAGCATCTGGCGTAAACGATGCATAAACATGGAATGAAAATTGCAGCGAACAAAACCTTCTGATTTCAGACTGGTGCCGGTGAGGATTAAACGCCTCTCGAACCAGCAGGAATGCCATTTTGATGCGCCTCATACTTCGAATACCTTGACTCTATAATTCAAGACACCGGTGAGCCAGATTGGGCAGTAAAAGCAAATTTATCCAGGGCGAAAAGGCACTTGATATGACTACGAATATTCTTGTGCTCAATAAATCTCAAAAATACCCTACAATAAACTCCGGTGAGTACTTTGTCGATCCTGAAGTCATTTATGGATTATCTACTACTGTCTCGAGAGTAAAAGATGACCATCGACTGCAAGCAATACAGAATGTGGCTCGACGTATGATTTGTGGATTGTATTTTTGAGGAGCCAAAACTGTAGAGAAACTGGAAAGGAGCTACCGATGTGTACCTTACCAAGTCTTATACAGGCAAAGAGGTTGAACCTATGAAAGAGTTTGAAAATAGACAAAGATAGCCTGATACCCTCCATACATGAGAGTAACTTTGGAAATGGGGAATCTAAGAAAGCTTCACATAAAAGGAACTGAGTGCTACAATTAATTAAGGATGCGAAAGAAACATGGCAAGAGCATTCCGAATCATGGCTACTTGATCAAAAGGAAAGCTTCAAAGTTCGAGATGAAAATTATAAACCTAGACTGGTAGGAGAAAGGCAGCATGATATTGTCTGTACCAACGCGAACTGCCACAGATGTTTCGCCTCAACAAACGAGATGCGAAGACTTGTAAGACATGATCATGGAGAAGAAAAACATAAAACTGTAGAAGTACTGGTTCGTAGACTGCCTTAAAAGATACCAGATTCAAGGGTGGCTAAAGAGACATATTAGGGACTGTCACCCTTCGGTCAAAATCATAGAAAGTGAGAAGCCAACAGAGCAGAGGAAAGAACTAGACTGCAGTAGAGAAAGTAGAAGAACTGAACACGATGGAGTAACAAAAAGATAGATTGGAAAGTAAAAAAAGACTGCGAAGAAAAGTCCAACTGGCAGGATGAACAACACATTTGCTCCATCACGGCTGTGAATAACTCCTACCCATACACGATCGCTAGAAATGAATATCTGGATAAGAATAAACAGACGAGAACGAGGTGCTGCAAGAAGTGTAGCAGAAGAATGAAATGTTACTGCACCACGAAACCATACCGAGAAATGGCCAGGGAGCCGATGACGTCAATTAACTGTTTCTATGCTATATGCAAATGTTTAGCTGCTATACAATTTCTTGTATTCTTGTTGTACCCCCAATAAGTCCTTGGGACTTGCCAGATGGGTGAGGACCAATAAAAACAAATCTATCCTATTGGTGGTCAGTCCTACTCTATGCCTGAGGCCTAAAGAGAGGGACGGCCGAATAGGACTAATCACCACCCACCGGATGTACAAGTACGTTAGTGTGCCAGCAGAAGTACAGCCCGAGACTACCAGGAGCCTCTTAATCAAGGTACGACGTAACGCCTTGGATTCATGGTCCTAAACATGGACTGTGGATCGTGCGTGCATATAGCAATGCACGGAAACTCTGCATGATAGTTGAAAAGGTTGCTGTTAGGGCTGATGGGATTGTTGCCCTTACGGAAACTTAAATGAAGTCCTACTCCCTATATATATAAAACTAGGATTTCTTTGAATCTGGACGTGTATGTGTTTGGTTGTTGCACAAGCTGTTTGCACCCTCAGATATTCAAGTGGATTTTCGGTAGTCGTGTATCAAGCATTGTGTTGATTGACAAGCAGTGATCACACATTCAAAATCGAGGATCAGAAAAGTTGCCATCCTGTTCAATAATCGCATTGTCCGTTTTCAGTCACTCTACGACCATCAGGTGAGGATTGGAATTCCTGTTGTGATTGCAAATAAAACATGTTCGTACCGATAATACCAAGTATCACAGCGTTCCAGTAGACAGTGGATAGAGAAGTTGTTTCAGTATGTTTCTTTCTCGAATGGTGTTAGACGGCATATCTCACGGTATTTTGGCTCATTCTTCCTAAACGCCATACAGAACTAGGTGCATGTTCGCGTTGTATGCTTGCGGTGCAAGAGAGTAAAAATCCTACTATCCTCAAGGGCGAAATGCGATGATAAATATGTAAATTTATGATGGAGGGCAAATGAAGTCCAAACTCCGAAATGGAAAATGAGCAAGTAGTCCCGGTTTCGATAAAAGCGCCTATTACAAATTCAAGAACCTAAATCCCTGCATCCTACAGACTTACCATCTCAGATCATTATGTTGAAAGCTCTTCATCCTCACCCACTCAGTGTGAGCAAACACCAGCCTCAGAACTCAAAACACTCTTTTCCACTGAATTGCTCTACACGTTGCCAACCTCAACTCCAATAAGACCTTTAATGAATCTGCAATGTATTTAACATCAGAATGCAAAACCTCTGGTATTGAAACCTTTGAAATTACTAAGAGAAATAATCCACACAGAATCGCTCTCATTCAGTCAAATCTTCATATTTGGTTTAATTTAAAAAAAAGCATTATTTGTAAGGATCTATTTACAACTAGTCGTAGGCAATGGGTTGTATCCTTTGATAGTGAGTCAATGCAGCTATTAAGATGACAATTCGACATTCTACTCGGTGTCAGTAGAAAGGCCAGACTGGTTGACAACTTTATTTAACCATCACTTAATCCGGCGTGAGAATTCAAAACGTCTATTGGCCGTAAAGTAGGTTTGGTTAAAGACATCGGATGGATGTCAAATAGCTTTAAAGCGACTTACAACTTAACGTGAATGACAAAACCAAGACCCTGATAAAGTGCTCTTGATTAGCTCGTGAGTGAAACGAGCTCAAAAGTAGGTGAGGCCTCATTTGAAATAGCGAACATATAAATTCCCTTATCCCTTATGCCTGGGGAGCGCATGACTGCAAAAACCACCTATTCTCTACCAAATACATCTCGATTCTCGCCGACATGTGAGCCGAATCTACCCACACTAACATCTGATCTCATTATTAGTTGCTATGTCGCCTCGAACCGCCTGAAGTGCCCGAAGTGCTCGAAGAGTCAGTGAAATTATACAGCACCGCACCAGTTAGAGCATTCATCTTGTCCTCCCGTCAAGGGCTTCATTTAATGAATATTCGCTTTTCAAATGGCTACAATCGGTACTTGAAGCCATGCTTGGTGCAGCGAATCACTTGCCACTAGTTGCCATGAGCAAATCAGCACGATTCTCTCAACTGCTGAAGCTGACTATTCACCTCAATAAGATTGCTACGACAACAAGTGTATTTTTGACTGCTTGAATTTGTGTGTCAACCTTGACGATCTGATGGAGTACAAAACCATCTAGCAATCTGAACCACCAGTGTGTTTAACACACCCACGTCCCTTCAGTAAAGTCAGTTTATTTGACACTCCTTTTACAATATTGCACGAATCGCAGCTGTTACTTTGGCATCAGCGGAGTGCAAAAGTGCAGTTGTTAAAAACATTTGTTAATATTAAAAACTATCTGATGAAGTTATTTTGTAGGGAGGATCATAACAATTCTCTCAGATAGAGTATCTGAATTTAAAAGTACAATGTTGCGGGAGTTGGCCACTGTATCAATTTATTTGATTGCTCTTAAATAGCTCTCCTTCGCATAATAGAAAGAATCAGTTTTTTTGGCCGCTCACTGCAGAGCAGCCTGCAACACACTGAATCAGACCGATTGATTATATCGGCTGCAGTGGTATTTGTAGCACCATCTCAACGATCACAAATTTGTTACAGCCAATAACATCGCAGTGCAGCATACCATATCTAGTAATGGGGTAGAATATGGCATGAAAGAGTACTGTTGGTGGATAAAACAGTGACAATGACAACATTTACCTTAATGCTTGAAGAAAGATGAGCTGGAGATGCGGCAAGTGGTCTGGGAATACAAGTTCATGCAAAGGTCTGGTGAATAGAGGTTATGAAATAATCAACGGCGGATAATCAGTGTTGGAATAGTTCATGTCTCCATCAACACTGGAATGCTGTGATACCTTGAAATTTCGATGCGAGCATGATCGCATTGTAATCGCAATAAGAATTCCAATCCTCACAAGGACTGTTTGGCTGTCATGAGGCCATAATATGCACTTAACGTTATACATTTTTGTTGCCACTTATTGGCGAGGTAGAGCAGGATTCTCTCAGCTGCTATAGCCGATTAACAGCAGGCAAAAACACGACGGCCTCACCTTTTTGTCCGATTGACCGCACTGAATGTGTCGTCTAAACCGAAATTAACTTCAGCTTCAAAATTGTCCTAATGGAAAGCTCTATTCACTTCAATAAGATTCGCACGACACCAAGTTCGAAGGTTAGAACAGTGACTCCGTCAGTGGTTTCTGAGACGCTGATCGTTATTCTGTCTTCACGACGGAATCGCCAGCACCATCCTTTCTAATGGCAGTCAGATTGGCGATCCGACCTCGGGAATTGAGGTTCATGCATTATCAGGATCAGTTATTGAATGATCTTCTCTTGATTATTTACCATTCTGCAAAAGCTCAAAAGTGGAATTTCTCTTCACGTAACGTAGTTTAACAAAGACGTTTTTTTGGAAATGTTGTCAGTGTTCCACGAAGATATACTCTGCTGCCGCCTAAATTGATTTTATTATATTCCGCATGGTAATTTATTGTTCGCAATGCAATGCCATTCGTATTGCTCGCCTAACACTATCACGCAGTGTTTGCTCTGGACGGCAACTGGCATCCTCCGTGGATGCGCGCTTTGGTGCATAGAAATCGGCCTAGTAATTCTCCTTCGTGATCCAAACGTGTTATGCGACTTGCTGGTCCTGCAACTATGCAATGCATTCTCTGCAGGATTGTTTGTTGAGGCCCATCACATGTGTAATTAATGCAAACACGTCCGAACATGCGCAGTACAAACGAATCGGTCAATCCACATACAGATAGGGACTGCGAAGATTGGAGATTGAAGAGGAGAGACTGATAGCTCTCAGGTCTTAGTGTATCGCGAGTTGTTGATAATGGATAAGGGATAAGGCAGTTTATATATTCGCCATTCCAAATGACACTTCACTTACTTTTGAGCTCTTTTCACTCACGAGCTAATCATCACCACACCCACCCAACTGGGCCTTGGTTTTGTCATTCACATTAAGTTGTATATCAATGGAATATGCACTTTGAACAGTATTTTGGAAGGCGCTTCAAGTCTACTTGACATCCATCCGATATCTTTAGCCAAACCTGATTTACGGCCAAAAGACGTTTCGAGACACCGTACATTGCTAAATGCAAGTGCATTCCAAAGTCCACTTTGAGGCCATTAATCCGATTATTTACATCCTGCTTCGTGTATCAAGCTGTAAAGAGTTGTACTAACTGGCCGCCCCTCTCATTAGCCCCCAGAGTTGCCCCTGGTAATCGTGGCTGGTGGTCACCACGAGGAGATTGAGAGTAGGTTTGACCACCAAGTGTTAGTGGAGTTACCGGGTACTAATCATTGAGGGGTTGTTGGCTCGAATGCTGTGATAGGCATAATTTATCGGTGCAATTTTACAGTGCTTCTGGATGTATGAAATTGAGCTGCCACCATGAGCACTGCTCAAGGTGTCGGTGCTCACGATTCTGTTGCTGCGGAACAGACTCAGGAGTGGAGTTGGATGGAATTCAGGGCCGATGAAGATGAATATACTCTATATAAGGTAGTGGAGTAGCAAAATTCAGAAATTAGATGAAAATTAGATTTAAGAGAGGAAGGAGAAGCCTTGCTGAAACTTACGGGAAGATCCAACGAAGGATATCTCAAACGCGGATAGAGATTTCTAACCTAGTTTCATGTATTTCTCACATCTTTTTTAATGCTTTTAATCTTAGCTACAGAGAAGTTACAGCACTTAAAGAAATAGGCACCGCAATTGTCCTGCACTTTCCTTAAAGATTTTCTTTATAATTAGGGGAATCATTGCAAGCCAATTAAATAGAGAAAGGGTGTCTTGCAAACCGAGTAGTATGTATGCCGAATTTTCACAGTTCATTTGCAACGATATTCGCCTTGAAACATCCGACCATCACGACTCAGCCTCTGGTGGTTTACTTTAATTCAGTCAACCTAGACTGTATCTGCATTTGATGCCTATATCAACGATTAAAATTGCGTAATAAGAGTCCTAAAGCTGTATTTAATAAGCTGAATATGGAAGGTGTAAGCCGACGCACACCACCAAGCGTCAATGTTCGAACCTGCACTTTGTCTACCCTCTTAGCGACCTCCAGCTAGATGTCCCGTCATCGTGCAGGTCTGTCGGTAATTTAATGGACCTAGTTTATTTATTAATCAAATTGATCGGACAGAGCGTTCACAGAGCAGCAAATGCTGCTCTACAGAAGTAAGTGCAACTGCTAGGTCTCCATCCAGAGCGAGCATCCTCAAAGTATGCATTTCGTCAGTTGGAACTATATCGGCCAGCCGGAAGGTCGCACGAGTACGTTACAAATCTGCCTAACAGTTGAAGTGCAATGTCACCATGAAATAGCCAGAAGTTAGATAATTGATATACCTACCATCAAGATATTTAAATGAATTGCGATATCTAGTTCACCTAAATTGTGTACAAACATGTCTGGTTTGTGAATTTAGTCCGCCTACATTTCGGACTCTTTGTCATTAGGATGTGCATTGGATTAATCGACTGCATAAGAAAACCAGGTAATCTTATTTCACCCGCATCTATACTTCACTTTGATATTTGTCCTTAATTTTCAGTACTTCTTCGTTAAATTCAGCCCACGAAGATGCTGGATTATTTCACTCTGCTCCATCAATTGTGACTGATTTGCACTATCAGCACATTTTGTGCTCTTCCCCAAAGGCGCGGTTGTGGAAGATGAAATGTTTGAATGAATGATTGAATGAAAGGATGAATGAGTTGACTGATCCTAAATATTGCTTAGACCAAGCTTCGCTCGCCACCAGAAATGCCAATTCCACATACGCAATAGGGTTGGTACTACAGCCTGAAAGCAAGTTCCGATTTCGACCATCTAAACATACCAATAAGGTGTGGTTGGGAAAGTGTGTAGTAGAGGACGAATTCTACCCAAGCGGAGAGAATCTTGAGTTGCTACCTGCAACCATAGTCTGCTAACAAACCATCAACTTGTATTTCGTGTACGTCGGCTAAACCTTGCGTAGCATTGAATAATAGAGAGCAAAATAGATGGAATTCACAACATGGACCGACTGGTAGAGAGCAATGACAGGCCGCGTTTCGCCCCGCCAGATCACCAAGGTATAGTTTGACACGCACCTTTATCCAAATGAAAGTTCAAATTCATGCAAAGGCATGGCGAATCGAGGTTAAATTGAAAAAGCGTAAGGAAGTGGACGAATTTAGAATGTGAGAGAATGCTGAGTGCTACGGCTCCAGAAATATAGGTGGTTTGGAATAGGATTCGCAAAAGTTGCGCTGACAATGGCTAGCGTCCACCGTGTGATCGAGGCGCAGGGCGAAGTAATACTTTCTTGCGATATTACCAGTGCTTTTGTTTCTCAGGAGATGAGGAGATGCCTGACTCATCTATTAACACGATTCAAAAGGGGAAGAGTGCTTAAAGTACCAGCTGATAAACGGTTTAATTGCAAACAAGAGAATATTTTCTAAATTGTACACTAGAGATTTGAGCCATGGGCGATGGGCAAGAAAAGCATTAGTTAAAGTTAATTTTGAAAATTTGATGAATGAAAACACTTCGCAACTACTTCTCTGAAAACAAACTACGTTGCACTTTATTTGCTAACTTGAACACCGAGATGAAGTGTACATTTCGGCGCTGCCAGGCTAACGCTAGTCTCGCTGATTGTGTATTATTTCACCGAGATTGACACACTATTGGACGGAAAAGAAATGTGCCTGGTCAATCCAGTAGGAGGGTAAATCATGTCAATTGGTTAGAAGTGGTGACATGACAAAGATGATTATAATGAGATGGAAGTGGGATTAGATTCGTATGTCAGTCGAGGTGTCGAGAGGTGTCTACTAGTGCCTAAGTGACTCGCGGCTTCCACGCATGAGCACAGGAAGGCGATTGCTTGTGCTCTTTAGTTTCCACACTTTAATACATAGAAAAAGCATTCTTTTCATCATCGCAGGTGTATTGACTCATTATTATTGCTTTCTGAAATGGGAAGTATGTGGGATGCAGTTATTTAAATACGCGAATTTTTGATCGGGGCTGCTATTGGAGTCGACGGAAATTCTTCATACTCCATTTTGGAATGTCGCATTTACTGTTCCATTTCACCATAAATTGGTATCTTTTCAATCATCGCACAATGACTGCACTATCTTCTAATGCATTTTGGAAAAAAAGGCCAAACACATCGAGTGAAATGTTGGAGACTGCCATTTGAGACAAAAATGCACTGAGGTAGAGCCTTCTATCCATTATTATCTCCACCAAATGTCCTCTTTCATGCCTTAATTCACCCTTTCAGTAGAAAGAGTGCACTACATGATGCTAGTGGCTGTACCAACCAGTGTTCGTTGGTGCGGTGCCAATACAACTGCTGTAATCGGTGTGGCCAATCGATGCCATTCATAGGACTCCCAGATGCATGATATTAAACTGCCACGACAACTACTGTTCAGGATGCCAGCGCTTAGGCCTCCAAGTAGTTAAATAAGGAGTGCACAGTACTGCGATGCCTAAATCAATCTAAAGGAAAGAGCCATAAGTGGTTGTGGAGGTTGGGGTGGCCAGAATCCAGATCCGCCAGAGCATCCCAATTGCCGTCCGGAGCAAATACTCTGCGTAAACATGACAGGTAAACGTAAGTCAAATAAACTCAATCATGAGCTATGAATGAATTTCGGAGCACCATCTAATCAATTTAGGCGGCATTAGAGTATACCTTCGTGGAAAAATCACAGCACTTCCAAAAAATGTCTTCTTGAAACTAGGCTACGTGAAGGGGAATGTCACGTTTGAGGTTTCGGAGAAAGGTAAGTACGCAACAGCAGATCATTCAACAAATAATCGTGAACAATGACCAGCGTCTATGCACCTACTGATGGGTTCACTGTTCTAACCTTCGCGCTCCTTGTCATTTTAACCTCATTAAAGTGAGTTGAGCTTTCCATGGTGAGATTTTGGTGCTAAAGTTTAAATAAAAGGTGCATATTCATATCTAACTGCGAGTTCATGTTGGTTCCCAAGCCCGCTCTATTAGTCAGATCGATTGTTAGAGAAAATCGTGCTCTTCCTCGCAATGGAATTACTGCAGAGATACAATGTTAAGCACCAATCAGGGCCAAATGACATTCAAATAGTCCTTTTTTTCTGCTTATTCACTTAACGCAGCCATTGATGGGAAAGTAATGTGCCTGCTCAAACTAGGAGCGGTCAGTATTATGATAGGAACTAATCCGAGACTTCAGAAGGTTAGAATCGTGATTGCAACGATTACTAATGTCAAATGCCAACGAGGGTAGACTTAGCTCATACTTCAAGGAGGATGAGGAGATTTTTGTTAGTGTATAGGTGATTCGCACAAACATGTTGCCTCCGCGCATGAGAAGAGAATGTCAGTTGCGGTGTCCAAGACTACGAAATTCGTATAGGTTTGTAAGTTGTTGTGGACAAAGGAGGGGATTGTTTCAGCCCCTGCTTCAATAGGCGATCGTGGCAGTCTCATCGAATCTCGGTACTTATACTGTTTGCAACGCAGTTTACTGGCTTCCTTCCTCTTCTCTAGTCTTCTATATCATGAGGCACTGATGCCAATATGACGCTAGGTCCGCTGAGACTAGCGACTACCCAGAAACATGCGACTTGGCAGCTGTCATCTTGCGAAAAGTCTGGTCAATTAAGTATGGTGCATTTCTCCCTCAAATGGCATTGGCCAACATTTTACTCGATGTGTTTGGCCTCTTCTTCCAAAGCGCATAGGAAGTTAGTGAAGTCATCGTGCCGTTAATGGGATGATTGAATGGATACCAGTTCATGGTGAAATGGAAAATTAAATGCCACATTCCAAAATGGGGTATGAAGAAGTTGCGTCGGCTCCAACAGCAGCACCGATTAAAAATTTACGAATCTAAATAACTGTATCTCACAGATTTCCCATTTCAGATAACAACAACAATGAAAGCCCTCCATCCTCACTTCTGATGATGCGTCAATACACCTGCGAGGATGAAAGTCTGCATTCAGTGTAGAAAGTGTGCTTGTTCTATGTATTAAAGTGTGGCAACTGAAGAACACAGGCAAACGCCTTCCTGTGCCCATGCGTGGAAGCCGCATGACTGCACAAATCACCTTCCTCAATGACATACGATCCGATTTTAATCGCACTTCCATCTCATTACATTCATCTTTGCCATATCACCACTTCTAACCATTTGACATGATATACCCTCCTATTGGATTGACCAGGCCCATTTCTTTCCCTTCCAAAGCTGCCTTAAGAGAATCAGACCAAAATCAAGACTATATCGGACCTAGTATGGCCCATCATACCTATGGCAACAAGATGTACTTAACGTTATACCTGACGCAGCACCTCCATTGCGAATTTGTTCATGATGATCTTAAGTACACCAGTTAAACATGACTGCCTCGTCTTATTTCTCCCATTTCTGCACCGAACGTGCCTTGGAAACCCAAACAACATCGTAGAAAGTTGAAAATGTGCACATTTTATTTAAACATTAGTTGCACATATTTACTATGTAGAGCCCTTTTCAATTCAATAAGGTTGATACGATCAGAAGTGCAAAGGTTAGAACAGTGACTCCATCAGTGAATGCTGAGGTGCTTGTCGTTTTACTGTCCTCACCTTGGAATTGCGTTGTTCCATCGCTAACAACATCGGTTTTAGAAACAGTCGATGTTAACGTGGAGGCTACACTTACAAGATCAGTTGTTGAATGATCTTCAGCCAAGAATTCGAATGCGATAATTGCCTGCAGATAAGGTAGATGGACATAGACAGCGGTCGGAAGAGTCTCCAGCGTTCCATAAATGCTAACGTTTTGTTTATCTAAAGGATAGAAGTAATTTCGCCAACTTTTTATTCTTCGTGATTCGGATGTTTAACTTATGCTCACTTGTCACTTTCAAGCAAAGTGTTTTTTCCGGCCGACAATTGGGGTCCTCTGGCGGATACTCGCCCTGTCGCAAAAATAACACCCGCCTTACTTTCCTTCATTTGCCACACAATCAATGCAGAAAATGACTTTATTCAGTTTTCCTACTACTCTGTTGCAAAACACTAAATCAAAATCATTGTTTGAGATCAATCACTCGCACCACAATTGAAAGTTTACTTCATGATCATATCATTAGACAGAGTTACCTGCGCTACAACATCGGCATTGCACTTTCGGTCTTTGTTTGTTAGGAGCGGACAAAAGATTGATGATCTAGTGCTATTTAGTACTACATCTGTCATCATGCCATCATGACCAATCCGAGTCATCGAAATCGCTGGTCCTGCCAACTTCGCAAATCAGTCTCAGTAGGAATGCAGATACGTCCAAGCTTGCTCTAACTATACACATTTTGATCTCAAACAATTCCGCCGATTAGATGTTAGGCTGGAGAGGATAAATTGAGGAATGTGGTCAAACCGAAGTACAGCATGCGCTTGTTTAAATACCTGAAGTTGCTAACTAATACCAAGCCACCATTGTTAAGTGGCAAATAGACTCACGTTTACAGATACCATGTCTCTGTGAATTAAGACACAATCTCCGAGGCTAGCGTTAGCCTGGCAGCTCGGAAATAAACATTTCACCTCGGTGCTATAATTAACAAATAAAAAAGAAAATAATTACTTTTGTTTGAATTTCACATACTCAGTTGTCATGTAACATTCCAACCACTATTTGCCCTTCGGTTAAATTCAATACAACAATAAGGCAGTGACTCACATTATTCTCTTACACCCATCTGGAAAAGTGGATTCTTTTCCAAGGGAACTGGCATCGCCATAGTAGGCACTAAAACGAAAACAAGTCAGCTAACCATTTATCTCCATTATTACTCCGTATATCATGGAGAATAAAAGTGATTGTCTACGAAATGAAACATCTGGCAATGGCCACATACAGAATAAGGAGTGCGAAGATTGAAGAGGAAAGACTGAGAGCTCTCATGACTTATTGTACGGCGAGTTGTCGATAAGGGATAGGGCAGTTTATATATTCGCGATTCTAAATGACGCTTCGCCTAATTTGAGTTCGTTTCATTCACGAGCTAATCAGCACCATGCGTTATGCACCGATTTGGCCTTGCTTTTCTCAGCTGCTCAACCTTTGTCAATTACATCAAATTGTGTGTAAATGAAGAGTACAGTTTGAAGAATATGTGGGAAGGAGCTTGAAGACCCTATGACGTCCATCCAGAAGCTGTGACCAAACCTAGTTCATAGTGCGAAGGTTTTTTGGAAATTCGGATGAGATTAGGCCATTGATTAAAAAGATCTGCTACCAAATTCGAAGAGTCTACTCACGCACAGTGGTCTAGATGCGTTGTTGTTTGATTTAGCACAGGCAAATCACAGATTTGACAAGTTTCATGAGGTTAGCACAACCTGGGTGATTGAAGTTGAATTGCTAATTTTGGGGCGATTGGCTGAAGTGGTTAACAGCTGCTGGAGTTTGTGGCGAATGTTGCCCACTCAGAGGGTGGAGAATGAGTTAGTTGTTCGCTGAGCAGGCCAGTGAGTCGCAAGACACTAATGGATCACGACTGACATGTGAACGGCTGTGTCGATCAGCCCACATGTACAAGCTTTCTTGATCGGCACGATGACAGTTGAAGTACTCCGGAGCACTGAGTCATCAAGCTCTTGTCTCCACCTTGCAAACAATGAGTGATAGTGAACTGTTGACGTGAAAGCGAAGATAACTCTGTTCCAATTAAATGCTCATGAGGTGAACTGGAAATCTGGTGAGAGTAGATGGTGCCAAATAATGACGTTGTCTTAATGTTTTCCAACCTAGATGTAAGAAAACTGAATAAAGTTATCATTTGCATTAATTGTATTGGAAATGAAGGAACATTACTAAGCCTATTTCTATGCAACAGCACGTATCCACCGGAAGATGCCAGTTGCCGTCCAGAGCAAACACCCTGCGTGATAGTGTTAGGCGAGCAATACGAATCGCATTGCGTTGCGAACAATAAATTAAATCCGGAATAGAATCTAATCAATTCAGGCTGCAGCAGAGTATACCTTGGTGGAACACTCACAACACTTCTAAAAAATGTCTTTGCTAAACAACGTTACGTTAAGTGAAATTTCACTTTTGAGATTTTGCGGAACGGTAAATATTCAAGAGAAGATCATTCAATAACTGATTCTGATATTGTAGGCACCACAGAGGCCAGACCAAATGCTAGGTCTTCGATATGGGAATCAAGGTAGTCGGGTTGGATTCGCTAATATGCCATCACTTCATATTAAATGGCATTATATTCCAAAGCCGAAAATTGAATAACTGCAGTCCACTAAACACATTGTAGCTCATAATAATACAGCAGAGTAACCAAATGATAAACCAAACTGCATTTTATTAACTAAGGTATTAAAATGAGGTGCCAGTAATCAAACATGAATTGAATCCTCTCACGTAGTGACATTAAAAAGCTAATATGAAGTAGTCTTAATCTATGACTTTGAAATGGCCTTCACATCAAGCCATGTGCTGTGCTATGGAGGCAGGAACTAATGTTGCATATCCATGACGAGGCTCATCAAGGTTCTTCACTTGCTGTTATATCAACCACCGTTGTGTGGCCGGAACTCTCGCGTCTTGGCAGCTGCCTATTTAGATGCTTCTATGCTGTCACTTTTAACAGGACTATAAGGTACTGTCACCAGACTGAGCGTCATATGGTCATCAATGCCAGACCATCTAAGAAGGGGCTGGAGAAGAAGAGAAAGGGCCTGAGAACTGAGTAGAGAATAGTGCAAGGACTGGATTTCAGGAAGACTGCTACGCTCACTTTTAAAAGCACAGATGCAAATAAGCCCCCGCTCTGTCCATAAGCACCTACAAACTTCTACATAAATGGTAAGTGAATATACTTCGTAATCACATTTCTCTTTTCATGCCTGGAAGCCGCATAATTGAGAAAATCGCCCATCCTCTACCAAATACATCTCGATTCTCGCCGACATGTGAGCCGAATCTACTCTCACTAACATCTGATCTCATTATTACTTTCTATGTCGCCTCGAACCGCCTGAAGTGCCCGAAGTGCTCGAAGAGTCAGTGAAATTATGCAGCCCCGCACCAGTTAGAGCGTGCAAATTGTCCTCCCGTCAAGGGCTTCATTCAATGAATATTTGCTTTTCATATGGCTACAATCGGTACTTAAAGATATGATCGGTGCAGCGAATCACTTGCCATTAGTTGCCATGAGCGATTTACCATTATTCTCTCAACTGCTGAAGTTGACTATTCACCTCAATAAGATTGATACGACAACAAGTGTATTTTTGACTGCTTGAATTTGTGTGTCAACCTTGACGATCTGATGGAGTACAAAACCATCTAGCAATCTGAACCACCAGTGTGTTTAACACACCCACGTCCCTTCAGTAAAGTCAGTTCATTTGACACTCCTTTTACAAGACTGCACGGAATTGTGCTGAAGATCACCAATCGCAGCTTTGACTTTGGCAGCGTACTGAGTAGGTATGCATCAGCGGAGTGCAAAAGTGCAGTTGTTGAAAACATTTGTTAATATTTAAGCCTATACGAAGGAGGTATTTGGCAGGGAGGCTCATAGTAATTCTCTCGGATAGAATATCTGAATTCAAGAGTCTTACACTGCGGGAGTCAAGCGCTGTATTGCTGTATTTAAGTGGTCTCAAATAGCTCTTCTTTGAGTAATAGAGAGAATCAGTTCTGTTGGCCTCTCAACACAAAAGAGTCTGAAACACATTGAATCACACTGATTGATTATATCAGCTGCAGTGGTATTAGTGTCACCATTTCAACGATCACCATTTGATACAGCCACTAACATCGTAGTGCAGCATACCATATCTAGTAATAGGGTAGAATATGGCATGAAAGCGGATTCTTGGAGAAAAAAACAGTGCCAAAAGAAATATTTACCTCAATGCTCGATGTCGCGGAAAGCGGACTGGAAACACAAGTTCATGCAAAGTTCTGGTGAATCGAGGTTGGGACTTGCCCTAATAGGTGGGGAGAATATGAATAAATAAATAAATAAATAAAACTAATTTGGACTAATACTGAGAGGCCATATGGCACGCGAAGAAGGAATTCAAGCTCCTTGCCTTCCGCACGTGTTATTGGAGAAACAGAAACTCTTGAAGTGCTAGTTAGACACACAGAGTGTTTGCAGATTCTGAGTGAGAAAGGATATGCCTCCTGTGGTCTCGATGAGTAGCCACGATGGTATCGAGACGCAGGGCAAAGTAATGCATCCATGTGAAGTAAGCGCCACTTTGATTACACTTTACTTCGAGATTACACAAGGGGTTCTTCATTAGGTGTAAGAAGAGCATCTCTCGAAACCAATCCGCCTACGTTGATTTGTTGAATGCATTGTGACAGCTCAAGGGCACACATGCGAACGCAATGGCGGGTGTTTAGTAGTACGTCAATCAGATTGACCAGCGGTCAGCTTCCTCCTACTGCACTTTAAGAGAGCTAAATAGATGCTCACAAGAGAGGTCGGAGAAGAGTTTGCTTAGCTGCGGTTAGTTGTTTGGGGTCCGTTAAGGAATCATCAGGAGCTTCTGGTGAGCGAAATAGCAGATTAAGAGAGAAATGAGTTTGGTGATCGGTGACATGATGTTGCGATTTCCCTCCCCTTCAGGAAGATCAGTTGCACACACTGGAAATCTTCATGTTCTTATTCTGAGTTGCTGCAAAGATCCATGTTTGCTTTGACTTTCGGCATAGATTGTGCAAGTTGTCCGGTCACGCATTCTTAACGTCGAAAGCCTCAAAACCATACAAACCCCTTCAATTTCATCCTCACGCACTCATGATGAGAAGGTCTAAATGTGTTCCGGAACTGGCTATTGAATCTGTTATAAGACCTAATCATATTGAACATTTTAAGTGTGTCGACCAAATTTCACAAGCTACAGCCTGAAGGCAAGTTTCGAATTCGACCATCCAAAACATATCAATAAGGTGTGATTGGGAACGTGTGTAGTAGAGGACAAATTCTACCTAAGCGGAGAGAATCTTGAGTTGCTACCTGCAACCATAGTCTGCTAACCAACCATCAACTTGTATTTCGTGTTCGTCGGCTAACACTTGCATAGCATTGGTAAAAGAGAGCAAAATAGATTGAATTCACAACGTGAACAGACTGGTAGAGGGTAATGACAGGACACGTAACTTTGTCCAAATGAAATTTCAAATGTATGCAAAGGCATGGCGAATGAAGATTACATTAAAAATGTGTAAGAAAGTGTACGAATTTAGAATGTGAGAGAGTGCCGAGTGATATGGTTTCAGAAATAGAGGTGATTTGGAATAGGACTCGCAAACGTTGTGCTGAAAATGGCGGGTTTCAAGGGTCGGAATAACTCAGATCTCCACCAGCACAGTATAAATAGGTAGGTTCGACTCTAACATATTCTATTTGAGATCACAAGGGCAATTTCGATGCTAGCTCGCTCGCTCGCTCGCTTGCTCGCAACACACCGATTATCGTCCACGAAGACGAGGTGATTAACGTTGCGATTATCCGAACGACGAGGCTTCAGCTGAGGATCTGGACTGCTATCCAGAGGCCACATAATGCGAAAAGAAGGACTTCAGTCTCCTAGCTTCAGCTCCTATTTGTAAAGAAACACAATCCCTGGGTTTGTGAGTTAGACACAAAGAGTATTTGCAGATTGTGCATGAGGGAGGACATGCGATCGTTGAATGATCCTTCACACGGCTTCAGCAAGCATCCACCATGTTATCGAGGTGCAAGGCCCAAGTGCTTCACTATTGAAGCAGTTATGGCAAAGCACTCTTCACTGTTTTTATTGGCATGATGCAGACGAAGTACTGCAGAACACCGAGTCATCTAGTACTTGTCTGCTCCTGACGAATAAAGAGTGATAGTGAACCATTGATGAGGCAACGAAAATAACTCTGTCCAATCAAATGCTCATGAGGTGACCATTTAGTTCTGGTGCCAGTAAGTGGTCGCAAGTAAAGCTTTTTGCTTCAATGCAAAGCAACCCGGCTTTGAGAAAAGTCGATCGAATTCTCTTCTCGATTAATTGAATTGGAATTGAAGGAAAGTAAACTGGGACGATTTCTATGCGGGAGAGCAGGGATGCGCCAGAGGATCGCAATTGCCGTCCGGAGCTAAAACTCTGCGTAAACGTGACAGATGAGTGTTAGTCAGATAAATCCAATCACAAAAAACAAATAAATTTCGCAATAGGATCTAATCAACATAGGCGGCAGTAGAACAAGCATTCGTTCTACACTGAATGCAAACTCTTCATCATCGCAGGTATATTGACTCATTATTATTGCTTTCTGAAATGGGAAATATGTGGGATGCAGTTATATAAGTACGCGAATTTTTGATCGGGGCTGCTATTGGAGTCGACGGAAATTCTTCATACTCCATTTTGGAATGTCGCATTTACTGTTCCATTTCACCATAAATTGGTATCTTTTCAATCATCGCACAATGACTGCACTATCTTCTAATGCATTTTGGAAAAAAAGGCCAAACACATCGAGTGAAATGTTGGAGACTGCCATTTGAGACAAAAATGCACTGAGGTAGAGCCTTCTATCCATTATTATCTCCACCAAATGTCCTCTTTCATGCCTTAATTCACCCTTTCAGTAGAAAGAGTGCACTACATGATGCTAGTGGCTGTACCAACCAGTGTTCGTTGGTGCGGTGCCAATACAACTGCTGTAATCGGTGTGGCCAATCGATGCCATTCATAGGACTCCCAGATGCATGATATTAAACTGCCACGACAACTACTGTTCAGGATGCCAGCGCTTAGGCCTCCAAGTAGTTAAATAAGGAGTGCACAGTACTGCGATGCCTAAATCAATCTAAAGGAAAGAGCCATAAGTGGTTGTGGAGGTTGGGGTGGCCAGAATCCAGATCCGCCAGAGCATCCCAATTGCCGTCCGGAGCAAATACTCTGCGTAAACATGACAGGTAAACGTAAGTCAAATAAACTCAATCATGAGCTATGAATGAATTTCGGAGCACCATCTAATCAATTTAGGCGGCATTAGAGTATACCTTCGTGGAAAAATCACAGCACTTCCAAAAAATGTCTTCTTGAAACTAGGCTACGTGAAGGGGAATGTCACGTTTGAGGTTTCGGAGAAAGGTAAGTACGCAACAGCAGATCATTCAACAAATAATCGTGAACAATGACCAGCGTCTATGCACCTACTGATGGGTTCACTGTTCTAACCTTCGCGTCAAGGGCTTCACTTAATGAATATTTGCTTTTACTTTGGCTACAATCGGTACTTGAAGCCATGCTTGGTGCAGCGAATCACTTGACATTAGTTGCCATGAGCGATTTACCATTATTCTCTCAACTGCTGAAGCTGACTATTCACTTCAATAAGTTTGGTTCGACAACAAGTGCATTTTTGACTGCTTGAATTTGTGTGTCAACCTTGACGATCTGATGGAGTACAAAACGACCTAGCGATCTGAACCACCAGTGTGTTCATTCGGTGTGAGAAGAGCACCTCTCGAAACCAATTAGCCTACGCTGATTTGTTGAATGCATTGTGACAGCTCAAGGGCATACACGCGAATGCAATGGTGGGTGTTTAGTAGTACGTCAATCAGATTGACCAGCGGTCAGCCTCCTCTTACTGCACTTTAGCTCTCTTAAAGAGAGCTAAATAAATGCTCACAAGAGAGGTCGGTGAAGAGTTTCCTTAGCTGATGCTAATTGGGTGGGATCCGCTGAAGAATCACCAGGAGCTTCTGGTAAGAAAACTAGCATCGATTGCAGTTCAAGAGAGAAATGATTTTTGCGATCAGTGAGTTGATGTGGCAATTGTCCTCCTCTTCAGGAAGATCAATAGGACACATTGGAAATTTTCGTGTTCTGGTTGCACTCACAACCAGTCAGCTAGAGTGATTGAAAGTGGCACGTTCGGATTGTAATCACAACAAGAGTTCCAATCCTCACCTGAATCGCGATTTTGGATGTGCGATCACTGATTGTTTATCGACGCAATATTGAATTCACGAGCTATTTACGCTGATGTAGTGACGCATGGTGCGGTTGTCCGAAGTACCATCGGGTGAGGATTGGGATTCCTGTTGTGATTCCAACGAGAATATGTTCGCACCCAAATAAAAGCCCTCCACCCTACCTTCTGATGATGAGTCAATACACTGTGAGGACGAAAAGTCTGCATTTAGTGTAGAAAGCATGCTTGTTCTATTTACTAAAGTGTGGAAACTTAGGTACACAGGCAATCACCGACCCCTGCTCATGCGTGGAAGTCGCATGACTACGCAAATCACCTAGGCACTAGTAGGCTCTTCTCATTCATCACTGACATACAAGGCGAATCTAATCCCACTTCCAGCTCATCACATTCATCCTTGACGTGATATACCCTCCTACTAGATTGACCAGGAACATTTCTTTCCCGTCCAAGGCTGCCTTGACACAGTCGTTGGCGGTAGTCGGTTTGCGTTTCAAGGCCATTGCGCATTTAGCATTGAGATGCGTCCTTCGAGTTTGACAGTTGTTGGGATGGTGTAGGACAACGTTTCGCTCAACATCGACTGGTTCAACCGGCTTGGAAGGCGAGTACTTGATACTATACGGCTGTGCTCAATGCCATTCTACCTCCTTTCTTCTACAGGATAAGTTACTCTGGCGTCTAGTTGCCATGGCAACCAACAAACGGTTGCGTAAATGGTGAAACAAGCCTGCACTCGTGTTGCCATTCTACCTACACATCGGTTCCTATTATGAGTTGCTGCAAAGATCCATGTCTACTTTGACTTTCGGCATAAATTGTGCAAGTCGTCGGATCACACATCCTAACGGTCAAATGCCTCAAAACCATCCAATACCCTTCGATTTCACTCTCACGCACTCATTGTGAGAAGGTCGAAATTTGATCCGCATGCGACGATGGAAAGTCTCGCGTAAAAAGCAGCATTGGTCGAAATTTATTAACAGGTTTTTTTATGATTATTATGGTCAACCATATCAAGGTTGGGTAATTTTTTGGCCGGAACTGGCTATTGCATCGGTTTGGAAGACCTAATCATTGTGAACTTTATAAGTGAGTCGACTAACTTCTACAAACTTTAGCGAGTATTATAGAGAAAAGCACTCATTTGTTGAAATGAATTGAAATGAAATGAAATAAAATACCTTGGTCTCAACCATGGAAACTACCTGAGTGCTGGGTATTTCAGGACGATGCACAAACTTTGCCGCAAGAAAAGCCTTAAACAGCGCGTGCTGATTGATTCAAGAGAGGACTGATTCAGACAATCTGCATTGCTGACACAACGACCGCATTTAGAGCAATTGGTTGGTCATTGCTGGAGTTGTGATCCAATAAAGGCATCGCGCGAAGCTTCCTCTCGGTGTTTTATTCCTACCTGTGTGCATAGGAGCCTCAATGACTCTCTTAACGAAGTCCTAGCATTTAGCCTTGCCTCTGTGGAACAACACTTGGTTGTTGACACGGGAAAGTTATGCCTGGTGAGCAACCAACAAGCCTGCACGATGATGGAGTGTCAAACTAATGATCGTCAAGATTTGCCGAAAGCGCCAAATATCCGATAAGTGGCTGAGTGTCACTATGTGAGCTGAATACGAGCACCTGAAAGTCTTGCTATGAATGGGTCGCATAGGCCTTCCATAGTCATTGCGTAAAATGCAGCTATCGAACTCATTGCTTTCGCCTGCAAATGAATTGCTTTCAATATGGCTCATATCACGCATCCAGAAACACCGATAGATTGAACGACTGCACCGTGAGTATTAGCACACCCTCAACAATCAGTAGTCGGTACAGCCGTTAACATCATAGAGCAGCATACAGAGTCTACCAACGGGGTAGATTAGTGCATAAGAGGGGTCAGCATGTGGAAAAGATAGTGGATAAAAGAGTTCGTTTTAATCTATTTCACTCTTGAACTTCATTGGCCTGCTCAGCGAACAGCCAACTCATTCTCCACCCTCTGAGTGGGCAACATTCGCCACAAACTCCAGCAGCTGTTAACCACTTCAGCCAATCGCCTCAAAATTAGCAATTCAACTTCAATCACCCAGGTTGTGCTAACCTCATGAAACTTGTCAAATCTGTGATTTGCCTGTGATAAATCAAACAACAACGCATCTAGACCACTGTGCGTGAGTAGACTCTTCGAATTTGGTAGCAGATCTATTTAATCCATGGCCTAATCTCACCTGAGATTACAAAGCACCTTTACACTATTGACTAGGTTTGGTCACAACTTCCGGATGGACGTCACAGGGTCTTCAAGCTCCTTCCCACATATTCTTCAAACTGTACTCTTCATTTACACACAATTTGATGTAATTGACAAAGGTTGAGCAGCTGAGAAAAGCAAAGCCTAATCGCAGCATAACGCATGGTGCTGATTAGCTCGTGATTGAAACGAGCTCAAAAGTAGGTGAAGCGTCATTTGGAATCGCGAATATATAAACTGCCCTATCCCTTATCGACAACTCGCCGTACAATAAGTCATGAGAGCTCTCAGTCTTTCCTCTTCAATCTTCGCACTCCTTATTCTGTATGTGGCCATTGCCAGATGTTTCATTTCGTAGACAATCACTTTTATTCTCCATGATATACGGAGTAATAATGGAGATAAATGGTTAGCTGACTTGTTTTCGTTTTAGTGCCTACTATGGCGATGCCAATCCCCTTGAAAAGGCATCCAAGTTTCCAGATGGGTGCAAGAGAATAATGTGAGTCACTGCCTTATTGTTCTATTGAATCTACCCGAAAGGCGAATAATCCTTAGCATGTTAAGGGACAACTAATTTAGTACGTAAATGTCAAACGAAAGTACACTAGTTCCTCTTTTGTTTGTTAACTTTAGCACCGAGGTGAAATGTTCATATCCGCTCTGCCAGGCTGAGGCTAGTCTCGGAGATTGTGTCTTAATTCACAAATACATGTCACCTATTAACGTAAGTGTATTTGCCACTTGACAATGATGGATTGGTATTAGTTAGCATCTGTATGTATTTATAAAAGCGCACGCTCTACGTGGGTTTAAACACATTCCTCAAGTCATCCTCGCAGCCTAGCATTTAATCGGCGGTATTGTAAGAAAACAACATGTGGATAGACAGAGCATGTCTGGACGCGTCTGCATTCATACTGAGACTGATTTGCGAAGTTGGCAGGGCCAGCAACTCCGATGACTCAAATGGGTCATGATGACAGACGAAGTACTAAATAGCACTAGTTCATCAATCTTTTGTCCGCTCCTAACAAACAAAGACCGATAGTACAACGCTGATATCGTAGCGCAGATAACTCTGTCTAGTGCAATGCTCATGAAGTGAAATTTCAATTGTGGTGCGAGTGATTGATCTCAAACAATGACTTTGGTTCAGTGCTATGCAACCGAGTAGTAGGGAAACTGAATGAAGTTATCTTCTGCATTGATTGTGTGGCAAATGAGGGAAAGTAAGGCAGATTATTTATTTTGCGACAGGCAACGTATCCCCCAGATGACTCCGATTGTCGGCCGGAGGAAAAACTCTGCGTGAAAGTGACAAGTGAGCATGAGTGAAATAAACAAAATCACGAAGAACAAATAAGTTGGCTAAACTGTCTCTACCCTTTAGACAATGTCAACGTTACCATTTATGGAACACTCGGAACACTTCCAACCACTGTTAATGTCCAAATAAACAATGTGAGGAGAAATATCACATTCGAGTTCTTGGCTGAAGATCATCCAGCAACTGACCTTGTCAGTGTAGCCTCCTCGTTAAGTGGAGTGGGATCGCCCACATCGACTGATGCTCAAGCCGATGGTGAGAACAGTAAAACGACCAGCGTCTCAGCAGCCACTGATGGAGTCACTGTTCTAACCTTTGCACTTCTTGTCGTATCAACCTTATTGAAGTAACTGCATCCTTCCGTAGTAAATTTTCGGAGTACATGTTTAAGTAAAATGCACACATTTCCAAGTTTCTACGATGTTGTTTTGGTTTCCAAGGCATGTTCGGTGCAAAAATGGGAGAAATAAGACGAGGCGTGCTTGAGAGCATCATGTTCCACTTCGCAATGAAGGTGCTGCGGCAACTGTAACGTTAAGTACGTACTGTTGCCATAGGTATGATAGGCCATACTAGGTATGATATTGTCTTGATTTTGGTCTAATTCTCTTAAGGCAGCCTTAGATGGGAAAGAAATGTGCCTGGTCAAACCAGTAGGAGGGTATATCATGTGAAATGGTTAGAAGTGGTGACGTAGCGATGATGAATGTAATGAGACGGACGTGAGGTTAGATTCGGCTCGTATGTCAGTGAGGAATGAGAGGTGTCTACTAGTGCCTAGGTGATTCGCGCAGTCATGCGGCTTCCACGCATGAGCAGAGAGAAAGGCAATTGCCTGTGTTCTTTAGTTTCCACACATTCAAACATAGAACAAGCACCCTTTCTACGCTGAAGTCTCAGGTTAGTTACTAACATTATATTGGCTGCTTCTAGTTTGAGAAGTCACATTACTTTCCCGTCAATTGCTGCGTTAAGTGAATGAGCAAAAAACAGGACTATTTGATTGTCATATGGCCCTGATGGGTGCTTAACATTATATCTCTGCAGTAATTCCATTGCGAGGAAGAGCACGATTTTCTCGAACAATGGAGCTGACTAATAGAGCGGGCTTGGGAACCAACATGAACTCGCAGTTAGATATGAATATGCACCTTTTATTTAAACTTTAGCACCAAAATCTCACCATGGAAAGCTCAACTCACTTTAATGAGGTTAAAATGACAAGGAGCGCGAAGGTTAGAACCATGAACCCATTAGTAGGTGCCGAGACGCTGGTAGTTGTTCATGATTATTTGTTGAATGATCTGCTGTTGCGTACTTACCTTTCTCTGAAACCTCAAACGTGACATTCCCCTTCACGTAGCCTAGTTTCAAGAAGACATTTTTTGGAAGTGTTGTGATTGTTCCATCAAGGTATACTCTACTGCCGCTTAGATTGATTAAATGGTGCTCCGAAATTCATTCGTTGTTCGTGATTGGGTTTATTTGACTTACACTCACCTGTCACGTTTACACAGAGTATTTGCTTCTTACATCAATTGGGATCCTCTGACGAATCCGTGCTCTGTCGCATAGAAATCGTCCTAGTTACTTTCCTTCATTTCCAATACAATTAATCGAGAAGAGAATTTGATCAATTTTTCTCAAAGCCGGGTTGCTTTGCATTGAAGCAAAAAGCTTTACTTGCGACCACTTACTGGCACCAGAACTAAATGGTCACCTCATGAGCGTTTGATTGGACAGAGTTATTTTCGCTGCCTCATCAATGGTTCACTATCACTCTTTATTCGTCAGGAGCAGACAAGTACTAGATGACTCGGTGTTCTGCAGTACTTCGTCTGTCATCATGCCAATAAAAACAGTGAAGAGTGCTTTGCCATAACTGCTTCGATAGTGAAGCACTTGGGCCTTGCACCTCGATAACATGGTGGATGCTTGCTGAAGCCGTGTGAGGGATCATTCAACGTTCGCATGTCCTCCCTCATGCACAATCTGCAAATACTCTTTGTGTCTAACTCACAAACCCAGGGATTGTGTTTCTTTACATTATGTGGCCTCTGGATAGCAGTCCAGATCCTCAGCTGAAGCCTCGTCGTTCGGATAATCGCAACGTTAATCACCTCGTCTTCGTGGACGACAATCGGTGTGTTGCGAGCGAGCGAGCATCAAAATTGCCCTTGTGATCTCAAATAGAATATGTTAGAGTCGAACCTACCTATTTATACTGTGCTGGTGGAGATCTGAGTGATTCCGACACTTGAAACCCGCCATTTTCAGCACAACGTTTGCGAATCCTATTCCAAACCACCTCTATTTCTGAAACCGTATCACTCGGCACTCTCTCACATTCTAAATTCGTACACTTTCTTACACATTTTTAATGTAAACTTCATTCGCCATGCCTTTGCATACATTTGAAATTTCATCTGGATAAAGGTACGTGTCCTGTCATTACCCTCTACCAGTCTGTTCACGTTGTGAATTCCATCTATTTTGCTCTCTTTTACCAATGCTATGCAAGTGTTAGCCGACGAACACGAAATACAAGTTGATGGATGGTTAGCAGACTATGGTTGCAGGTAGCAACTCAAGATTCTCTCCGCTTGGGTAGAATTCGTCCTCTACTAAACACGTTCCCAATCACACCTTATTGATATGTTTTGGATGGTCGAATTCGAAACTTGCCTTCAGGCTGTAGCTTGTGCAATTTGGTCGACACTTTTAAAACATTCAATATGATTAGGTTCTCTAACAGATTCAATAGCCAGTTCCGGAACAAATGTAGACCTTCGCATCATGAGTGCGTGAGGATGAAATTGAAGGGGTTTGTATGGTTTTGAGGCTTTCGACGTTAAGAATGCGTGACCGAACAACTTGGGCAATCTATGCCGAAAGTCAAAGCAAACATGGATCTTTGCAGCAACTCAGAATAAGAATATGAAGATTTCCAGTGTGTGCAATTGATCTTCCTGAAGGGGAGGGAAATCGCAACATCGTGTCACCGATCACCAAACTCATTTCTCTCTTAATCTGCTATTTCGCTCACCAGAAGCTCCTGATGATTCCTTAACGGACCCCAAACAACTAACCGCAGCTAAGCAAACTCTTCTCCGACCTCTCTTGTGAGCATCTATTTAGCTCTCTTAAAGTGCAGTAGGAGGAAGCTGACCGCTGGTCAATCTGATTGACGTACTACTAAACACCCGCCATTGCGTTCGCATGTGTGCCCTTGAGCTGTCACAATGCATTCAACAAATCAACGTAGGCGGATTGGTTTCGAGAGATGCTCTTCTTACACCTAATGAAGAACCCCTTGTGTAATCTCGAAGTAAAATGTGATCAAAGTGGCGCCTACTTCACATGGATGCATTACTTCGCCCTGCGTCTCGATACCATCGTGGCTACTCATCGAGACCACAGGAGGCCTATCCTTTCTCACTCAGAATCTGCAAGCACTCTGTGTGTCTAACTAGCACTTCAAGAGTTTCTGTTTCTCCAATAACACGTGCGGAAGGCAAGGAGCTTGAATTCCTTCTTCTCGTGCCATATGGCCTCTCAGTATTAGTCCAAATTATTTTTATTTATTTATTCATATTCTCCCCACCTATTAGGGCAGGTTTCAAGGACGTGTCGGGGGTACAACAGAAGTACAAATAGCTTTTATAGCAATTAACCACAACAGTTAACACAGGACAGTAAAAAAGTTTGTTGACCTCTTCGTTTGTCTAGTCTCTTCTCTGGCATGGCTTCGTCGTACAGGTAGCAGTTCAGCTTCGTCGAGCCACCTCGTCCGATTTCGTTTGTCTTCAAATCTCCTCCAGAAATCAACATTCTGGCGGAGATTTCATTCATAGCTACTTGCACGTGCATTCCATGCTTCAGTTTGAGACCACAAATCCGGGTGTTTACGTTGTGCCTCCTTTACCAAGCTGTAGGGGTTGTACTCCTGCTGGAATAATCTAATTTTATACGTCCAGAGTGTGATTAGTCCCATCCGGCCGACCCTCTCATTAGACCCCAGAGTTGCTCCTGGGGTTACCGGTGGTCACCACGTGGAGGTTGTGAGTAGGTTTGACCACCATTAGTCCAAATACCTCACTGTAGCCTCGTCGTTCGGACAACCACACCACGAGTCACTTCATCCTTTCAGGCAGCTGACCACGTCCAAATCAGTCCTCAGCTCGTGAATTCAATATTGCGTCGATTAACAATCAGTGATCGCATATCCAAAATCGCGAATCACACAAGTGGCTAGCCTGTTGAATAGTCGCAGTGGCCATTTGCATTCACTCTATGACCATCAGATGATGTTCGCAACGAAATTATCAAGTATCACAGCGTTCCAGTGTTGATGGAGACATGAACTATTCCAACACTGATGACGCGCCGTTAATTTTCCACAACCTCGATTCACCAGAACTTTGCATGAACTTGTGTTTCCAGTCCGCTTTCCGCGACTTCAAGCATTGAGGTAAATATTTCTTTTGGCACTGTTTTTTTTCTCCAAGAATCCGCTTTCGTGCCATATTCTACCCTATTACTAGATATGGTATGCTGCACTGCGATGTTAGTGGCTGTATCAAACCGTGATCGTTGAGATGGTGATACTAATAACACTGCAGCTGATGTAATCAATCAGTGTGATTCAATGTGTTTCAGACTCTTTTGTGCTGAGAGGCCAACAAAACTGATTATCTCTATTACTCAAAGAAGAGCTATTTGAGACCACTTAAATACAGCAATACAGCGCTTGACTCCCGCAGTGTAAGACTCTTGAATTCAGATATTCTATCCGAGAGAATTACTATGAGCCTCCCTGCCAAATACCTCCTTCGTATAGGCTTAAATATTAACAAATGTTTTCAACAACTGCACTTTTGCACTCCGCTGATGCATACCTACTCAGTACGCTGCCAAAGTCAAAGCTGCGATTGGTGATCTTCAGCACAATTCCGTGCAGTCTTGTAAAAGGAGTGTCAAATGAACTGACTTTACTGAAGGGACGTGGGTGTGTTAAACACACTGGTGGTTCAGATTGCTAGATGGTTTTGTACTCCATCAGATCGTCAAGGTTGACACACAAATTCAAGCAGTCAAAAATACACTTGTTGTCGTGTCAATCTTATTGAGGTGAATAGTCAGCTTCAGCAGTTGAGAGAATCGTGCTAGTTCGCTCAAGGCAACTAATGGCAAGTGATTCGCTGCACCAAGCATGGCTTCAAGTACCGATTGTAGCCAAAGTAAAAGCGAATATTCATTAAGTGAAGCCCTTGACGGGAGGACAATTTGCATGCTCTAACAGTGCGGGGCTGCATAATTTCACTGACTCTTCGAGCACTTCGGGCACTTCAGGCGGTTCGAGGTGACATAGCAACTAATAATGAGATCAGATGTTAGTGAGGGTAGATTCGGCTCACATGTCGGCGAGAATCGAGATGTATTTGGTAGAAACTAGGTGTTTTTGGCAGTCATGCTGCATCCATTCAGCCACATAATATAAACGCTTTGTTCTAACTTCATAAAGTAACCGGTAATTAGGGAATCTCCATGGTCGAATTTGGAGTACAAGATCTTTGAACACTGGAGGTTCATTTCAAGGTCACACATTAAGTCTAGTTCTTAGACTCGTCTACCGACTTCATTGAAGTGCGCAAGCATGTATGCACAAGATAAGAGATTGTTTCAGTCTCCCTTTTTACCAATGAGCGTGGCAATCCCAATTACGTCAAAGGCGGAGTTACTAGGATTCGTACCTGACAGAGTTTTGCAGACCCACATTTTTTCAATGCATATTGACACGGCTTGGAAGGCGAGTACTTGATACTCTACGGCTGTACTCAATACCATTCTGCCTCCTTTCTTCTACTGGATAGGTTGCTGTTGCGCCTGGTTCCCATTTCAACCAACAAACAGTTGTGTAAATGGTGAAACAGTCCTGCACTCATGTTGCCATTCTACTTACACATCGGTTCCTATTCTGAGTTGCTGCAAAGATCCATGTTTACTTTGACTTTCGGCATAAATTGTGCAGGTCGTCTGATCACGCATCATATACACCAATCACCTCTAAATCATCCAATCCCCTTCAATTTCACTCTCAAGCTCTCATTGTGAGAAGGTCGAAATTCGATCCGTACGCGGTGATGGAATGTCTCGCAAAGGCATGTCGATGATTTAGGGGGATTTTCCCTCTCTCTTTCTCTCTCTCTCCACGTTTGTGCATTTCATTGAGCTGGTAACTCCGAGTTAGCTCGTCTCCATTCTACCAGAGGGAATTGCATTACGAATAGTATTAGATCGCAGTAGCTGTCATTAGCTCACTGGGTGAGGAACTTGGCTAGTTGCATTCAATTGCACTTCCAAAGAGGATTCTCGGTTAGTAACCCACGAATACTTCTACACACTCAGGGCAGTTGCAACTCTCTTCAAAATGCTTGCCGAGGCATGAATATAGGAATTCACCAGAGACACGAAGCAGCACCGAGAATAGCAAGCATTCATGGAGCCTAACAGTAATTGATGAGCTGTAGAGAAGGGAAACATGGGATCATGATGGATAGCGATTTTGGCAAACATATTAGCATAGGAAGGGTTGTTTATGTGAAAAGAGGAATCGGCATTCTATCAAACTGCAGTGAAAGCGTAGTTATTGGTTTCAAGGCCCAAGTGCGCTATCCATCCACAGGTGATCGTTAGCTTTCAGGAGGGAAATCCCTTCTGATATAGCTCTGTCTGATGTAATCAAGTGCATGTTACATTGGTTGTTGGTCAAATCTACTCTCAACCTCCTAGTAATGACCACCGGTAGCCCCAGGGACAACTCTGGGGGGCTAATGATAGGGGCAGCCCTGTAGGACTTGTCACCCCCCGAACGTATTTCAAATTAGGAAGTACAACTTCCTACAGCTTAGTAAAGGAATTTATGGACTCAAACTGGACTGTGGAAACGCGTTCCTGCAGCAATGAATGGATCCTCCGCCAGCAAGTTGGGAAGACCTCTAGAAGAGGTATAAAGATTGTCTGCCCTCAACGGTGTCGAAGACGGATGAGGTGCCAGTACAAAGTTGAACTGCTACCCGCACGATGAAACCATACCAGAGTAGTGGCCAGAGAACCGAAGATTTCGATTGCTGTAAAAGACATTTGTACTTCTATTGTGGGGAGCGAATGAAAACACAAGTACTTTGGTTACTACTTGCTAAATGCAACGCAGCGAGATGAGTGAAATGGGAACATAATAGGTGCTGAATGAAATGATGAATCGCGGGTACTCATGTTTGATTGACCGGAACTAGCTATTGCGTCTGTTAGTGAACCTAATCATAGTGAACGCTCTAAGTTAGTCGACCGAATTCCAGAGGCCTCAACGAGTATTAGAGCGAAAAGCATTAATTTGTTGAGTTGAAATTAAATAAAATACCATGGGCTCAACCATGGAAACTACCTAAATGCTGGTAGATGCAAAATCTTTGCCGCAAGAAAAGCCTTAAACAGCGCGTGCTGATTGATTCAAGAGAGGATTCATTCAGACGATCTGCATTCCTGACACTACGACCTCATTTAGAGCGATGGGTTGTGAATCGCTGGAGTTGTGGTCCAATAAAGGCATCATGCGAAGCCTCCTACCTGTCTGCATAGGAGCCTCAATGACTCTCCTTAACGGAGACCTAGCATTTGGTCTTGCGTTTGTGGAACAACACTTCGCTTTTGACGCGAGAAAGTTAGATCTGGCTAACAACAGACAAGCCTGCATGATAATGGAGTGTCAACCTAATGATCATGATGTTTTATCGAAAACGTAACTGCTATTGTCTTGATTTTTGCCTTTTTCTCCTAAGGCAGCCTTGGATGGGAAAGAAATGTGCCTGGTCAAATCAGTAACTAAACGGTCACTTCAAATGGCTAGAAGTGGTGGCATGGTAAAGGTAAATGCAATGAGATGGAAGCGGGATTTGATGCAGCTCGTATGTCAGTGAAGAACGAGAGGTGTCTACTAGTGCCTAGGTGATTCGCGCAGTCATGCGGCTTCCACGCATGACCAGAGGAAGGCAATTGCCTGTGTTCTTTAGTTTCCACACATTAGCAAATAGAACAAGCACCCTTTCTACGCTGAGGTCTCAGATTAGTTACTAACTAATGCAGCATACCGTGTCAATTGATAGGGTAGATTGAGACACGAAGAACGCAGATTGATATCAGAGTTTCTTTTGGTGTATTAAGTCCTCGAATTTCATTTACCCGCTCAGATCCCAACTTATTCATTCTCCACCCTTTGACTCCACCACATCTGCAGCCAACTCCATGCCCTATTAATCACTTGTGTTACTCTCATCAATGTTCTCAATTCTGCTACGATTGTCCAATCAGTGCCACTGCCTCGAAACATGCCAACTCTCCGATTGTGTCTGTGACGATAATATGCGATTACCTCATATTATGTCGCATTACATTTCTAAGTTAAAGCTCAAAATGAATTTAACAGTATCATTTGAACAATTGCATTCCGCTGAACTCATTTCAGCCAAACCTAGTACGGCAGGAGAATAGAATGGGTTCCCAAACTGCATTTTATAAACTGAAGTAATAATGAGGAGCCAGTAATCGAATCTGCTCTTCGTCTTCTCATTAAGTTACATTAAGACACTGGCCTAGTTATTAGTGCTTTCAGAATGGACTCATGATCATTGGCTAGATGCTTTATTGTTCAACTGGATGGACTCCTTTATTTCTACAACTTAGTGCATAAAGCATTCACATCGAACCATGTGCTGCTCAACAGAGGCACTAAGTAAAGTTACATGGTCATCAGAAGGCTCATCATGGTTCTTCACTTTTCGCACAATGACAGCTGCCGAATCGCATGAAGACGAAACGACAAGAAGCGCGAAGTTCAGAACAGTGAAACCATCAGTAGTTGCAGAGACGCTGGTCGCTGTTCACGATTATTTGTTGAGTGATCTACTGTTGCGTATTCATATTTCTCCAAAACCTCAAATTTGTCATTCTCCTTCACGTAGACTAGTTTTACGAAGACAGCATTCGTGCCAGCAACCCCTCAGTGTTTAGCACCCGGTAACGCCAATATCACTTTATTGCAGTATATGGCATCTACTACCAGGGTTGAACCAGTCGATGTTGAGCTGTCTTACACCATCTCAAGTCAGCGTAGGCAGATTGGTTTCGAATGATGCTCTTCTTACACCGAATGAAAAATCCTTTGTGAAGTTCCTAAGTAAAGTGTGTGTGTGAAGTGGGGCCGACCTCACATGAGTGAATTACTTCGCCCAGCATCTCCATATCATCGTGGCTACTCATCGAAGCCACATGTGGCCTATCCTTTCTCACGCAGAATTTGCAAGTACTCCGTGTGTCTAACTAGCACTTTAAGAGTTTCTGTTTCTCCAATAACACGTGCGGAAGGCAAGGAGCATGATTTCCTTCTTCTCGCGCCATATGGCCTCTCGGTATTAGTCCAAATACTTCACTGAAGCCTCGTCTTTCGGACAACCACACCACGAGTCACTACATCCTTTCAGACAGCTGACCACGTCCAAATCAGTCCTCAGCTCGTGAATTCAATATTGCGTCGATTAACAATCAGTGATCGCATATCCAAAATCGCGAATCACACAAGTGGCTAGCCTGTTGAATAGTCGCAGTGGCCATTTGCATTCACTCTACGACCATCATATGAGGATTGGAATTCCCGTTATGATTAAAATGCCAACATGTTCGCACCGAAATCACAAGGTATCACAGCGTTCCACTGTTGATGGAGACATGAAATATTCCAACATTGATGACGCGCCGTCACTTTTCCACGTATTCTCGATTAATCAGACCTTTGCATGAACTTGCATTCTCAATTAGATGCGGGTGTGCAGCAACTCCAAACATATACTTACCCTCAAAAAGGATCTCTTATGCACGATCTAGGCGATCTAGCATTCTTACTCACGTGTCTAATGATGGTGCATCAGACTTTGCTGCGACAGCTGCGCCACTTGATTCTCCACTTGTTGCAGATGTCATGCAGCTACGAATTTAAGCATCGAATAGGAATCAGGAAGTATTTGATACCTCATTGCAAATTGTCATTTGATTGAGGCATCCATAGTTTGATTGTCTTGTTCTGTTTCGACAAGATTTCTCATTCCGCTATGCCATCAAATTTTCAATTAACGTGTATTGATCTGGATTCTAGCCAACTCCATCTCATCCATTACCAACACTTCTGACCCTTGGAGGATTGAGCACTGCCATCTTGAACAGTATTTGTCGTGGCAGTTTAATCTCATGCCTCCGGGGGCTCTATGAATGCCATCGATTGGCTTAACTGATTACAGCAGTAATATAGGCACCAGTCAATGACCAGTGGTTGGTACAGCCGCTAGCATCATAATGCAACAGACCGTTTCTACTGATAGGGTAAATTAGTGAATGAAAGAGGTCATTTGGTGGAGAAGATAGTGGACAGCAGGCTCTACATCAGCGCATTTCTCTCTCGAATGGCACTGGCCAACATTTCACTCGATGTGTTTGGCCTCTTCTTCCAAAGCGCATGAGAAGTTAGTGCAGTCATCGTGCGGTTAATGGGATGATTAAACAGATATCAATTCCTGATGAATTGGATAACTGAATGCGGCATTCCAAAATGAGGTATGAAGAAGTTGCGTCCGCTCCAATAGCAGCACCGATTGAAAATTCATAAACCTAAATCACTGCGTCCCACAGACTTCCCATTTCAGATAGCAACAACAATGAAAACCCTCCATCCTCACTTCTGATGATAAGTCAATACACCTGCGAGGATGAAATTCTGCATTTAGTGTAGAAAGTGTGCTTGTTCTATTTGTTAATGTGTGGAAACTAAAGAACACAGGTGATCGCCTTCCTCTGCTCATGCGTGGAAGCCGCATGACTGCGCGAATCACCTAGGCACTAGTAGACACCTCTCATTCCTCACTGACCTACGAGCCGAATCTAACCTCACGTCCGTCTCATTACATTCACCTTTACCATGCCACCACTTCTAGTCATTTGAAGTGACCGTTTAGTTACTGATTTGACCAGGCACATTTCTTTCCCATCTAAGGCTGCCTTAAGAGAATTAGGCCAAAATCAAGACAATATCATACCTAGTATGGCCTCTCATACCTATTGCAACAATACGTACTTAACGTTATAGTTGACGCGGCAACTTCATTGCGAATTAGAGCATGATGCTCTCAAGTGCACCAGCTAGTTGACAAAAGCTCTTAAACATAACTGCACCATCTTATTTCTCCCGTTTCTGCACCGACCATGCCTTAGAAACCAAAACGACGTCGTAAAAAGTTGCAAACGTGCACATTTTGTTTAAACATTAACTCCGAAAATTTATTACGTAAAGATGTAGTCACCTCAATAAGGTTGGTACCACAAGAAGTGCAAAGGTTAGAAGAGTGACTCCATCAGTGGTTGCTGAGATGCCGGTCGTTTTATTGTCCTCACCTTTGAATTGCGTTGTTCCGTTGCTAACACCATCCGTTCTAGCATCAGTCGATGTAGGCGTTCCAACTCCAGTTAACGTGGAGGCTACACTAATAAGGTCAGTTGTTGATTGATCTTCAGGCCAGAATTCGAATGAGACAATTTCCTGCTGGTAATTTACAACAACAAAAACAGCGTCCGGAAGAGTGTCAATTGTTCCATAAACGGTAACGTTGTCATTATCTAGAGGATAGAGATGATTTTACAAGCTTTTCTTCGTGATTCGGTTTATTTCACTTATGCTCACTTGTCACCTTCAGGCAGAGTGTTTCCTCCGGAAAACAATTGGGGTCCTCTGAATGATGCGTTATCTGTAGTAAAACGAAAAATTATCCTCCTTTTCTTCATTTCCAACACAATTAGTGCAGAATAGAGCTTCATGCAGTGTTCCTACTACTCGGTTACATGGCACTGAACCAAAATCATCGTTTGAGATCATTCACCCCCACCACAATTGAAATTTCACTTCATGAGCATTTCATTAGACAGAGTTATCTGTGCTACGATATCAGCGTCGCACTATCGGTCTTTGCCTGTTAGGACCGGACAAAGCTTGATGACCTGGTGCTCTTTAGTACTTCATCTGTTACCATGTCACCATGTTTTATCCTAGTTTCTGGTCCTGCCAACTCCGAAAATCAGTCTCAATAGGAATGTAGACGCGTCCAGAGATACAGACGTCCAGACATGCTCTGTCTGTCAGCATGGTGATCTCAAACACTACCACCGATTAGATGTTATGCTGGAGGAATGTGGTCAAACCCAAGTACAGCATGCGCTTGTATAAATACATGCAGATGCTAACTAATACCAAGCCATCATTTTCAAGTGGCAAATATACTTACTTTAATTGGTGCCATGTACTTGTGAATTAAGACACAATCTCCGAGATTAGCTCTAGCCTTGCAGCGCGGAAATGTACAATTGATCTCGGTGCTAAAGTTAACAAACAAAAGAGATGATAGCTTATTTTCGGGAAAGCTAAATCATGAAGCGCTTTCCTTGATCACTTCTACGAGCTATAAATCACTTAAGGTGTCTATGGAATTATTGCCACATGGCAGATTCAATAGAACAAAAAGGAAGTGACTCACATTATTCTCTTGCACCCATCTGGAAACTTGGATGCCTTTCCAAGGGGATTGGCATCGCCACAGTAGGCACTAAAAGAGAAACATGTCAGCTAACTATTTTTCTCTCCACCAATACTTCGCAAATCATCAAGAATAAAAGTGATTTTTTACGAAATAAAACATCTGGCAATGGCCACATACAGAATAAGGAGTGCGAAGATTGAAGAGGAAAGACTGAGAGCTCTCATGACTTATTGTACGGCGAGTTGTCGATAAGGGATAGGGCAGTTTATATATTCGCGATTCCAAATGACGCTTCACCTACTTTTGAGCTCGTTTCAATCACGAGCTAATCAGCACCATGCGTTATGCTGCGATTAGGCTTTGCTTTTCTCAGCTGCTCAACCTTTGTCAATTACATCAAATTGTGTGTAAATGAAGAGTACAGTTTGAAGAATATGTGGGAAGGAGCTTGAAGACCCTGTGACGTCCATCCGGAAGTTGTGACCAAACCTAGTCAATAGTGTAAAGGTGCTTTGTAATCTCAGGTGAGATTAGGCCATGGATTAAATAGATCTGCTACCAAATTCGAAGAGTCTACTCACGCACAGTGGTCTAGATGCGTTGTTGTTTGATTTATCACAGGCAAATCACAGATTTGACAAGTTTCATGAGGTTAGCACAACCTGGGTGATTGAAGTTGAATTGCTAATTTTGAGGCGATTGGCTGAAGTGGTTAACAGCTGCTGGAGTTTGTGGCGAATGTTGCCCACTCAGAGGGTGGAGAATGAGTTAGGTGTTCGCTAAGCAGGCCAGCAGGTCGCATGACACGAATGGATCACGACTGACATGTGCACGGCTGTGCTGATCAGCCCACTTGTACAGGCCTTCTTGGTTGGCATGCTGACAGATGAAGTACTCCAGAGCACTGAGTCATCAAGTTCTTGTCTCCAATTTGCAAACAATGAGTGATAGTGAATTGTTGATGTGAAAGCGAAGATAACTCTGTCCAGTTAAATGCTCATGAGATGAATTGGAAATCTGATGAGAGTAGATGGGGCCGAACAATGACTTTATCTTAATGTTTTCTAATCAAGTAGTAAGGAATCTGAATAAAGTTATCATTTGCATTGATGGCATTGGAAATGAAGAAAAATTACTAGGCCGATTGGAATAAAAAAGGGTATGTATCCACCGGAAGATACCAGAGCAAACACTCTGCGTAATGGTGTTAGGCGAGCAATACGAATCGCATTGCATTGCGAACAATAAATTAAATCCGGAATAGAATCTAATCAATTAAGGCTGCAGCAGAGTATACCTTGGTGGAACACTCACAACACTTCCAAAAAATGTCTTTGCTAAACAACATTACTTTGAGTGAAATTTCACTTTTGAGATTTTGCGGAACGGTAAATATTCAAGAGAAGATCATTCAATAACTGATCCTGATAATGTAGGCACCACAGAGGCCAGACCAAATGCTAAGTCTTCGGTAAGAGAGTCAGCGTTGGCGGGATGGTTTCGCTGATATGCCATCACTTCATATTAAATGGCATTATATTCCAAAGCCGAAAATTGAATAACTGCAGTCCACTAAACACATTGTAGCTCATAATAATACAGCAGAGTAACCAAATGATAAACCAAACTGCATTTTATAAACTAAGGTATTAAAATGAGGTGCCAGTAATCAAACATGAATTGAATCCTCTCACGTAGTGACATTAAAAAGCTAATATGAAGTAGTCTTAATCTATGACTTTGAAATGGCCTTCCAGTTTTCCGAGTTCTTGTGCTCCAATATTGACCATGGAAATTGCCTGAATGGGGATTACTTGATGAAGGTAGAACGAAGCTTGTATAATGTGTGGCTAAAGGGACATATTGGGGATTGTCAGCCTGCAAATGCAATCGCAGAAATTGAGGAGCCAACAGACAAGAGGCAAGAAACAAATGGTTCAGTAGCAAAAGTAGAAGAACTGAACACGATGGAGGAAGAAGACAGAGTGGAGGGCATGACAAATGACTACGAAGAAAAGAATATCCAGCAGGATGAACAACACAACTGCCCTCTCCCGGCTGCCAACTACGCTTATTCAGTAGGAATGCAATCGTGAATCACTTTCATGTAAAGCACGAATGGTCGCCTATCAAAGGAAAATACTTGAATAAGGACAAACAGACGAGGACAAAATAGCCCCATATTCACAAGACTTATCACCGTTAGATGGATATCCCATCATCCAACTGAATAAACTCCTTTAAATCTACAACATATCCCATAGAGCGTTCACATCAAACCGTGCGTTGTGCTATGGAGGTAGGAACTAATGTTGCATATTCATGACGAGGCTCATCAAGGTTCTTCACTTGTTGTTATATCAACAACCGTTGTGTGGCCGGAACTCTCGCGTCTTGGCAGCTGCCTATTTAGATGCTTCTATGCTGTCACTTTTAACAGGACTGTAAGGTACTGTCACCAGACCGAGCGTCATATTGACATCAATGCCAGACCATCTAAGAAGGGGCTGGAGAAAAGGGGAAAGAGCCTGAGAACTGAGTAGCGAATAGTGCAAGGACTGGACTTCAGGGAGACTGCCACGCATACTTTCAAAAGCAGGGATGCAAAAAAGGCCCTACTCTATCCCTAAGCACCTACAAACTTCTACGAACATGGCGGACGAATATAATTCGTAATCGCTTTTCTCTTTTCATGCCTGGAATTCGTACGATTGCGAAAACCACCTAGTCTCTACCAAATATATCTCAATTCTCGCCGACATTTTAGCCAAATCTACCCTCATGCAGACGTCCAGACATGCAGACACGTCTAGACATGCTCCGTCTATCCATATGTTGATCTCAAACACTACCACAGATTGGATGTTATGTTGGAGAGCATGAACTGAGGAATGTGGTCAAGCCCAAGTACAGCGTGCACTTCTATAAATACCTACAGATGCTAAATAATGCCAAGCCATCATTGTCAAGCGGCAAATACACTTACGTTAATAGGTGCCTGGTCTTCGTGAATCAAGACACAATCTCCGGGACTAGCTTTAGCCTGGCAGCGCCCAAATGTACACTTCACCTCGGTGCTAAAGTTAACAAATAAAGGAGAAAGTAATTTACTTTGGCAAAAATTAACTGGGACACGATTTCCTCGATCACTTCTACGAGCTTCAAATCAATCAAGTTACCTATAGAATTATCGCCACATGGCAGAATTCACTCATTATCGTTTCACATTTACATAAATAGTTGTTATTTAACATTTTAAGCACTATTCGCCTTTCGGTTAGATCCAATAGAACAAAAGGCAGGGACTCACATTAGTCTCTTACACCCATCTGGAAACTTGGATGCTTTTCCTGCGTCTTGATTAACAATTGGGTATTGAGGATAATGGATATCACCGTGTATTCCTTGACACCATCCGCCTTAGCATCAGTCCATTTAGGCGATCCCGCTCCACTTAACGAGGGAGCTCCACTTGTACGATCAGCTGCTGACTGATCTCCAGCCAAGATCTCGAATGTGATGTTTCTCCTCTCAAAATTTTGTTGGATTGAGACAATGGTCGTTAAGAGAGTCATTGCAGTTTCTATGCAGTAAGACAAGAATAAGACACCGAGAGGAAGCTTGGCACGATGCCTTCAATGGATCACAACTCCAGCGATGTGCAACCCATCGCTCTAAATGAGATCGTTGTGTCAGCAATGAAGATTGTCTGAATTGATCCTTTTTGATTCAATCAGAAGGAGCTGTTTAAGGCTTTACTTGTGGCAAAGCTCTTGCATCGTCCTGAAATAGCCAGCATTCAGATAGTTTCCATGGTTGAGTCCAAGGTATTATATTTCATTTCATTTCAACAAATGAGTGCTTTTCTCTCTAATACTCTTTGAAGTTTTTGGAATTCGATCGATTTACTTACAACGCTCACTATAATTAGGTCCTCTAACAGATGCAATAGCCAGTTCCGGATCAACTGTCTATCTTCGCACAATAAGTGCGTGAGAGTGAAATTGAAGGAAATTGGATGGTTCAAACCCGTTTGTTGGTTATGATGCGTGATCGGACAACCTGTGCAATCCATGCTGAAATTCAAAGTAAAAATGGATCTGTGCAGCAACTCATAAGAGGAACTGATGTTTAGATAGAATGGCAACACGAGTGCAGGCTTGCTTTGCCATGTACACAGCTGTTTGTAGGTTGAAATGTGAACTAGGCGCAAGAGTGACTTATCCAGCAGAAGAAAGGAAGCAGAATGGCATTGAGCACAGCCGTAAAGTATCAAGTACTGGCCTTCGAAGCCTGCTCAAAGTGGAAGTGGTCAGTATCATGATAGTAACTAATCTGAGAGCTCAAATGGTTAGAATCGTGATGGCAAAAATAATGAAGTCAAATGCCAATGAGAGTAGACTTAGCTCATATTACAAGGAGAATGGGGAGGTTTTTTTTAGAGTATAGCTGATTTGCACAAGCATGTGGCCTCCGCGCATGAGAAGAGAAAGGCGGTTGCGATGTCATAGACTGCGAACTTCGTATAGGTTTGTAAGTCGTTGTAGCCAGAGGAGGGGATCGTTTCAGCCACTGCTTATGAAAATAGGCGATCATGGCACTCTGATTGAAATCCGGTCTTTATGCTATTTGTAACACAGTTTACTGGCCTCTTTCCCCTTCTCTAGTCTTTTATATCATGAGGTTCTGATGCCACTATGACGCTAGGTCTCTTGAGACTTGCGACTACCCAGAAACATGCGACTCGGCAGCTGTCATCATGCGAAAATTCTGGTCACACAAGAATGGTGCGTTTAACGAATGAAGAAAATTGATGAGCCTTCTACTGACCATGTAACTTTACTTCTAGGCATAGCAGTGCTCTGCACTCCTTATTCAACTTCTTGGAGGCCTGAGCACTAGCATCTTGAACAGTAGTTGTCGTGGCAGTTTGGTTTCATGCGTCCAGAAGTTCTATGATTGAGGTGTTTGTGCAGTCCTCTTGCGGTTAATGGGCTGCCTGAATACGTACCAGTTCATGTTGAAGTGAAAATTTAAATAGGGAACCCCAAAATGGGGTATGAAGTAGTTGCGCCGGCTCCAATAGCAGCACCGATCAAAAAATGCACGATTTTGAATCACTGCATCCCACAGAATTCCCATTTCAAATGACAACTAGAAAAACCCTCCATCCTCACTTCTGATGATGAGTCAAAACACCTGCGAGGATGAAAGGTCTGCATTCAGTGTAGAAAGGGTGCTTGTTCTATTTATTAAGGTGTGGAAACTAAAGAACACAGGCAATCGCCTTCCTATACTCATGCGTGGAAGCCGCATAACTGCAGAAATCACCTTCCTCAGTGACATACGGGCCGATTTTAATCTCACTTTCGGAAATCTTGACGATTGTTAGCTTGACGCTCCATAATCGTGTAGGCTTGTGGGTTGTTCGCCAGGTCTCACTTTCTTACGTCAACAACCAAGTGTTGTTCCAAAGAGGCAAGACTAAGTGCTAGGTCTTCGTTAAGAGAGTCATTGAGGCTCCTTCGCAGTCAGGTAGGAATAAAACAAAGAGAGAAAGCTTCGTGTGATGCCTTTGTATGATTACAACTCCAGCGATGTACAGCCCATCACTTTAAATGAGTTCGTTGTGTCATCAATGCAGATTGTGGAATTGGTCCTGCCCTGAATCAATCAGAACAAGCTGTTTAAGGCTTTTCTTGCAGCAAAGATTTTTCATCGTCCTGAAATCTTCGAAATCTTTGGTTCTCCGGCCACTACGGGTAACAGTTCAGCTTCGTACTGGCAACTCGTCCGTCTTCGGCTCCGCTGAGGGCAGACAATCTTCATACCTCTTCCAGAAATCTTTCCACCTACCTGGTGGAGAATCCATTCAATGATACATGCACGTGTTTCCACAGTCCAGTTTGAGACCATAAATTTATTTGCCAAGCTGTAGGAAGTTGTACTTCCTAATTAAATACGTTCAAGGGGTGAAAAGTCTTACCGGGCAGCCCCTCTCATTGGCCCTCAGAGCTGTCCGTGAGGTTACCGGTGGTCAGCACGTGGAGGTTGAGCGTAGGTTTGATCACCAAAAAAATAATATACCCTTGATTACACCTTGATTGCACCTGAACTCAACAACTGCGCTCTCGATGCGGACGAATAAATCTCGTAAGCGCCTTTATCTTCTCATGCCTGGAAGTCGCATGATTTCAAAAACTACCTAGTCTCTACCAAATACATCTCAATTCTAGCCGACATGTGAGCCAAATCTGCCCTCACTAACATCTGATCTCATTATTAGCTGCTATGTCGCCTCGAACCGCCTGAAGTGCCCCGCACCAGTTAGAGCATACAACCTGCCCTACCGTCAAGGGCTTCACTTAATGAATATTCGCTTTTCAAATGGCTACAATCGGTACTTGAAGCCATGCTTGGTGCAGCGAATCACTTGCCATTAGTTGCCATGAGCGAACTAGCACGATTCTCTCAACTGCTGAAGCTGACTATTCACCTCAATAAGATTGACACGACAACAAGTGTATTTTTGACTGCTTGAATTTGTGTGTCAACCTTGACGATCTGATGGAGTACAAAACCATCTAGCAATCTGAACCACCAGTGTGTTTAACACACCCACGTCCCTTCAGTAAAGTCAGTTCATTTGACACTCCTTTTACAAGATGGCACGGAATGGTGCTGAAGATCACGAATCGCAGCTTTGACTTTGGCAGCATACTGAGTAGGTATGCATCAGCGGAGTGCAAAAGTGCAGTTGTTGAAAACATTTGTCAATATTTAAGCCTGTACGAAGGAGGTATTTGGCAGGGAGGCTCATAGTAATTCTCTCGGATAGAATATCTGAATTCAAGAGTCTAACATTGCGGGAGTCAACCACTGTATTGCTGTATTTGAGTGGTCTTAAATAGCTCTTCTTTGAGTAATAGAGAGAATCAGTTTTTGTTGGCCTCTCAATACAAAGCAGCCTGCAACACATTGAATCACATCGATTGATTACATCGGTTGCAGTTGTGTTAGTAGCACCGTTTCAACGATTACCATTTGATACAGCCACTAACATCGCGGTGCAGCATACAGTATATAGTAATGGGATAGAATATAGCATGAAAGAGGATTGTTGGCGGATGAAATAGTGCCGAACTCCCTGTCTACATCAATGCTTGATGATATGATGGGCTGAAGAATAGGAATAGGTCTGAAAACTGAGTGGCAAATAGCGTAATGACCATATTTTAATGAGGTTCCCAACTCTGTCCATACCTACTTACAAAATTTTTCAAAAATCTCAGATGGATTGACTTCGCAATCGCCTTTCTCTTCGCATCATAAGTAGGAGCTGACTGGCTGTGCAAATTACCTGGCCACTGCCAGAGACCGAAAATGAATCAAACCGACTTCAATTTTCAACTGATTTTATTAATTTTGCAATGCTCCAGATAAGTCTGAGATATAATATAGTTTCGTTTTAATTTATACAGACCTCAAAGGCTGCATTAAATGAATAAGCACAGCTACAGGACGGTTTGGTTGTCAAGCAGCCATAATATGCACTTAACGTTATGCACTTTTGTTGCCACTTATTTGTGAGGTAGAGCAAGATTGCCTCAGCTACTACAGCCGATTAACAACAGGCGTTAAACACGATGGCCTCACCTTTTTTGTCCGACTGACTGCACTGAACATATCGTCTGAACCGAAATTAACTTCAGCTTCAAAATTATCCTAATGGAAAGCTCTATTCACTTCAATATCAGTGACTCCATCAGTGGTTTCTGAGACGATGGTCGTTATTCTGTCTTCATGACGGAATCGCCAGCACCATCCTTTCTAATGCCAGTCCGATTGGCGATCCGACCTCGGGAATTGAGGTTCATGCATTATCAGGATCAGTTATTGAATGATCTTCTCTTGATTATTTACCATTCTGCAAAAGCTCAAAAGTGGAATTTCTCTTCACGTAACGTAGTTTAACAAAGACGTTTTTTTGGAAATGTTGTCAGTGTTCCACGAAGATATACTCTGCTGCCACCTAAATTGATTTTATTATATTCCGCATGTTAATTTATTGTTCGCAATGCAATGCCATTCGTATTGCTCGCCTAACACTATCACGCAGTGTTTGCTCTGGACGGCAACTGGCATCCTCCGTGGATGCGCGCTTTGGTGCATAGAAATCGGCCTAGTAATTCTCCTTCGTGATCCAAACGTGTTATGCGACTTGCTGGTCCTGCAACTATGCAATGCATTCTCTGCAGGATTGTTTGTTGAGGCCCATCACATGTGTAATTAATGCAAACACGTCCGAACATGCGCAGTACAAACGAATCGGTCAATCCACATACAGATAGGGACTGCGAAGATTGAAGATTGAAGAGGAGAGACTGATAGCTCTCATGTCTTAGTGTATCGCGAGTTGTTGATAATGGATAAGGGATAAGGCAGTTTATATATTCGCCATTCCAAATGACGCTTCACCTACTTTTGAGCTCTTTTCATTCACGAGCTAATCAGCACCATACGTCGAACTCCACCTGGGCCTTGGTTTTGTCATTCACGTTAAGTTGTATATCAACGAAATATGCACTTTGAACAGTATTTTGGAAGGCGCTTCAAGTCTACTTGACATCCATCCGATATCTTTAATTAAACCTTCTTTACGACTAAAAGACGTTTCGAGTTTTCACGCCGGATCAAGTGATGGTTTAAGTAAAGCTGTCTACCAGTCTGGCCTTTCTACTGACACCGACTAGAATGTCGAATTGTCATATTAATAGCTGCATTGACTCACTATTAAAGGATACGGCCCATTGCCTACGATCAGTTGTAGATAATTCCCTACAAAGTAGGGCTTATTTGTAATTTATTTGAATAGGAAGGTTCGATCAAATGAGAGTGATTCTGTCAGATTTCTTACGAATAGACACATGTGTGGATTATTTCTCTTAGTAATTTCAAAGGTTCCAATGCTAGAGGTTTTGCATTCTAATGCTAAATGCATTTCACGTTTATTAAAGATCACATTAGAAAAGACTGTTTTGACTTCTGAACACTTTGAATAAGTGGAGATGGAGAGCTTTCATTATGATGATCTGAGATAAGAAGCCTGTAGGATGCAGTGATTTAGGTTCTTGAATGTGTAATAGGCGCTTTTATCGAAACCGGGACTACTTTCTCATTTTCCACTTCGGAGTTTGGACTTCATTTGCCCTCCATCATATATTTACACAGCATTCGCCCCCTGAGGATGGTAAGATTTCCACACTCTTGCACCGCAAGCATACAACGCGAACAAGCACCTTGTTCTGTGTGGCGTTTAGGAAGAATGAGCCAAAAATATAGCGAGAAGTGCCGCTATCCACTATCTTACCCGCTAACTGACCTCTTTCATGCCTTAATTTACCCTGATAGTTGATGACATATACTGCAATTTTTTTTATTCCTCCCCACCTTTTAGGGCAAGTCTCAAGGACTTATTAGGGGTACAACAGAAATACAATTGAGTTAAATATTATGGCATTGAGCAGTTATTTGGCGTTTATCGACCCGCTTGTCTTTTCTAGGCATTATTACGTGGCGCGATAGAGTCTGTCCTTCTGCTGCTTCTCACGGAGTACCTGGGATAGAATTCTTCCCAGCCGTGATGAAGCATATGTGTATTTCCTCCTGCCTGCGGGACTCTTCGTCGCTGTCTTTTTTCCTATCTTCCGCTCTATCCTTTTTCTCATTCGTTTTCAGTTTGCCTGCTTTCGCTACTTCAGTTTGATTCTCTCCTCTCCTCTCCTCTGTTGGTTTCTCCCCTTCTCTGATTTCGACCGAAGGGTGACAGTTCCTAACAGGTCTTTCTAGCCACCCTTGAGTCTTGTATCTTTTAAAGCAGTCAGGAAGAGGGCACTTTAGTTTATGGTCCAGTAGCTCTTCAGTGTTATGTTTTTCTTCTTCATGATCTTGTCTTACGTGCCTTCGCATATCCCTTATTCTGGCGAAGCGTCTTTGGCAGTTTGTGTTGATACAGACATCATTACGTTGCCTTTCTCCTACCAGTCTAGGCGTGCAATTTTCGGCTCGAGCTTTAGGGCTTTCCTCTGGATCAAGTAGCCATGAATTTCAATGCTCTTGCTATATATATTTGGCATCTTTTATCAATTGAAGCATCCAATTCCTTGTATGTGAGGCTTTCCTGGTTTTGCCTTTTCCAAAGCTACTGTCAAGAATGGAGAGTATCAAGCTATCTTTGTTCATTTTCAAGCTCTTCCATAGATTCGACCTCTTTGCCTGTGTAAGACTCGCCAAGTTATGCATTGGCAGTTCCTTTCGGAGTTCCTCGACAGTTTTGGCTCTTCGCGAATACAATCCAAGTATCATACGTCGAGCCGTATTCTGTATTGCTTTGAGTCGATTGTTATCTCTTACTCTCAAGACAATAGTTGATAGTCCATAAGTGATTGCAGGATCGACAAAAATTCCTACCAGATAGGCTTTCAAGGTGTTATTGAGTCGTCTTGAGCACAGAAATGGTCGTAGTCGTATTGGGTGCCTTTTTGCCCTTAACAAATTTGCTTTTATTGCTTCGTCTGGCTCCCCAGTGCCTTGATTTATGGAACCAAGGTATTCGAATTGTGAGGTACGTCGGAATGACATTCCTGCTGCTTCAAGAGGCATTTGTTCATCAACGGCACCAGTTTAAAACCCGAGGGTTTTGCTCGCTGCGATTCACATTCCATATTCATGCATCTTTTTCGCAATATGCTCTATTAATCTGGCGCAATAAGACATAGGTCATCAGCGTATTCTATATGATTTAGATGGCATCTTTTGCCCGAGTGATTAATTATCTCAACTGCACTGCCCTTGAGTGAGGAGAAGGCTTCATCCAATACGAGTTGGGAGGTTAGTTTGGAAAGAAGTGGTCCCTCTTTTGAGCCTTGTTTCATACCACGTTTCATCGCAAAGTAGTCCTTTGTTCCCCTCAATTTCCGCATCGATGAGTCAGTCCATCAAGGACTTGACTGAGTGGATCATTTGCCAAGAGCAGCCTAGATCTATCATTCGGTTGATTATTGCAGCTTTAGGCAAAGAGTCGAAGGCCTTTTCCAGGTCGACAAACACTAGCACTACTTTCTGCTTCTGGACCACGGCTTTCTGTATAATGGTTCTTACTCCAAGTATAGCCTGTTCGGTGGATGATCCTTCGCGGCATCTAAATTAGGTTCTTGAGTGCAGTTCGGCAAGATGGTGCCTCTGTGGTGTGGTGGCACAGAATAGATGCATACAGCTTGCCTAATGTATCTAGAAGGAAGGAAGATTGATCTATAGTTTGCAGGATCTGTCTGCAAACCTTTCCGCTTGTAGATACTTACAACTTCACCATTGACACTGGCTCGAGATATAGGAGTGGTCCCATTGCAAAAGTCATTGAACACTTTTAGAAAGTAAGCATTTAGACACTGACTGTCCCTTTTCAGTAGTTCAGATCTAATTCCATTTTCGCTAAGACTTTATGTAGTTTTAATCTATTTTAGCCGTCTCGATCTCATCCATTGAAATAGAGGAGTCTCATGGTAGATGAGCATAGTTTTTAATTTTCTCAGTGGTTCTTTCCTCAAACAGTACCCGGTAGTGTGCAACCAGATCTTTTGATTTAATCAGTGTCCTTCCAGTTTGTGTGTTCCATAAGGAATCTTCCTTCATTATGTCCTTCAGCAACATGAAGACTTTACGAGGTTGTTTCTCTGCGAGATATACAGGAAAGTCGGTTAATCTCTCTCCTTGATATGCTTTTTTCAAGTTCCATATCAGGTTGTTCAGCTTGTTTCTCTGCTCTGTGTACTTCATGAATGTTTCCTGAGATGGATTTGAGAGCCAATTTGTTCTCAACTGCTTTTGTAGCAGTATTTTACTATCTATCTTCTCGCAGATAGCTGCGTACCATCCGTTTTTCTTTCGTTTAGTTTTTGCCCTTTTGTCTCGGCGGCAAAATTTTTATATATTTCATGATATCTTCGTATGTAGTAGTCAAAGGGTCGTGAGGTAGTTCCCTTTTGATGTGTTCCTGGTAAGTTTCCTTCGAGTTTCTTATTTTTTCTATGCCTCTAGGCAGTTGCCATCATTGCTGTTGACTGTTTATGTCCTCCTTCAGAGTTCTGTTCCTACTTTTTCCTGAGCGTTTTCTGAGATGTGGTTTGAGCTTGAGGATTACTGTTAGTAAGCAGTGATCTGAGTTTGCGTCTGCCTTTCTAGAAGTTCGTATATCACTTACTAGGAATAGATTTGATCTTCTCATCAGAACAAAGTCAAGAGTAGCACCCTTCTTTGTAGGGTGGTACCAGGTCAATCTTCGAGTCATTGTTTTCCAAAGAAAATATTATCACATTTAAATTATATTCTAGGCAGAGGCCAAGCAGCCTTAGACCGTATTCTGTAGTGTCTTCTTGATCAGTAAAGGGACTGATTAGTTTGGAACCAATGTTACGGGCATCAGAGCCCAATCTGCAATTGAAATGGCCAAAGGTAATTAAATGTGTTTGCAGTTAGAAAGGAGTAGTTTGTAGGTTTCGGCCACAAGTTTGTAGAAGGATTCTTTAACTATTGCATGCTCTGTGCACTCGGTCGGAGCATAGCATGCCATCAGTCCAACTTTGCTCCTCCAATTTTGAGTGTCAGCGCTGCAAGTCTGTTTGAGACAGGGTTAAATTCAGCTCTTATGTTCTTCTTGACCATAAAGGTGACCCCACAATTTGAAGATGAACGAATTCGGACGAGGTGGCTCGACAAAGCTGAACTGATACCTATACAACGAAGCCATGCCAGAGAAGAGTCCATGCAAACGAAGACGTCCACAAACATTTTTACTTCTGTGTCAACTGTTGTGCTCAATTGCTATAAAAGCTATTTATACTTCTGTTGTACCCCCAATAAGTCCTTGGGACTTACCCTATTAGGTGGTGAGAAAATGAAAATAAAATAAACCTGGTGAACAACCCACGAACCTGCACGATGATGGAGTGTCATGCTAGCGATCTTGAAGTTTTCCCCAAAGCGCCAAACATCAGATAAGTAGCTGATAAGTAGCCAATCGATGCCATTCATAGAGCTCCCGGATGCATGAGATTAAACTGCCACGAAAACTACTTTTCATAAGGTCAGTGCTCAGGCCTCCAAGTAGTTGCCTGAATCAATTGGGAGAAAAGAGTCAGATGCGTTGGTGGTGGTGGATTTGGAGTTGGCTAGAATCCAGATTATAATAAGATCCAATTTAAAATTTGATTTTTCTATTAACACCAACCCAAAGGGGAAGTGAGCTGAAAGCATTAGCTGATAAACAAATGAGTAGCAAAGAACAGAATATTTTATAAATGGTAAACTAGAAAAATGATCCATTGGCAATCGAAAACAATAGCAATAGCTAAGGTTTATTTTGAAAATTTGGTAAATGAAAACGCTTCGTAACTACTTCTCCGAAAACAAACTACGTTGCACTTTATTTGCGCGCCCACTTTATTGGCATGATGACAGACGAAGTACTGCAGAACACCGAGTCATCTAGTACTTGTCTGCTCCTGACGAATAAAGAGTGATAGTGAACCGTTGATGAGGCAGCGAAAATAACTCTGTCCAATCAAATGCTCATGAAGTGACCATTTAGTTCTGGTGCCAGTAAGTGGTCTCAAGTAAAGCCTAGTGGACCTTTCTCATTTTTCACTGATACACGAGCCGAATCTAATCTCACTTCCATCTCATTACATTCATCTTTGCTATGTCACCACTTCTAACGATTTCACATGATATACCCTCCTATTGGATTGACCAGGCACATTTCTCTCCCATCCAAGGCTGCCTTAAGAGAATTAGGCCAAAATCAAGACAAAATCATACATGGTATGGCCTATCATACCTATGGCCACAATACATACTTACCGTTATACCTGACGCAGCGCCTTCACTGCGAAGTAGAGCATGATGCTCTCAAGTACACCAGTTAGTTGACAAAGGCCCTTAAAAATGATTGCCACATCTTATTTCTCCCGTTTTTGCAACGAACATGCCTTGTAAACCAAGATAACATTGCAGAGAGTTGGAAATGTGCACATTGTACTTAAATATTTACTCCGAAGATTTACTACGGAAAGATGCAGTCACAGTGGCTGCTGAGGCGCTGTCGTTTTACCGCCGTCATCTTGGAACTTTGTTGTTCCGTCGCTAACACCATCCGTTCTAGCATCAGTCGATGTAGGTGATCCCACTCCAGTTAACGAGGAGGCTACACTTACAATATCAGTTGTTGTATAATCTTCAGCCAAGAATTCGAATGAGATAATTGCCTCCAGATAAGGTAGTTGGACATAGACCGCAGTCGGAAGAATTCCGAGTGTTCCATAAATGGTAACGTTTTCACTATCTAGAGGATAGAGGTAAGTTTGCCAACTTATTTATTCTTCGTTATTTGGTTTATGTCACTTATGCTCACTTGTCACTTTCACGCATAGGTTTTCCTCCGGCCGACAATCGGGGTCCTCTGGCGGATAAGTTCCCTGCAGCAAAAAGATAAACCATCTCATAAATTTCCTTAATTTGCCACACAATCAATGAAGAAGATAACTTCCTTCAGTTTTCCTACTACTCGGCTGCATAGCACTGAACCAAAATCATTGTTTGAGATCAATCACTCCCACCACAATTAAAAGTTCACCTCATGAGCACTTCATTAGACAAACCTATCTGCGCTACGACATCGGCGTCGCATCATCGGTCTTTATTTGTTAGAAACGGACAAAATCTTGATGACGTGGGGTTCATTAGTACTTCATCTGTCATCATATCACCATGAGCCAGTCGAGTTATCGCAGGTCCTGGTCCTGCCAACTTCGCAAATCGGTGTCAGCAGGAATGCAGACACGTCCAGCCTTGCCCTAACTATACACATTTTGATCTCAAACAATTCCGCCGATTAGAAGTTATGCTGGAGAGGATGAACTGAAGAATGAGGTCGAACCCAAGTACAGCATGCGCTTGCATAAATGCCTGCAGATGCTAACTAATACCAAGCCATCACTGTCAAGTGGCAAATTGACTCACGTTAACATATAACATGTCTCTGTGAATAAAGACACAATCTCCGAGACTACCCTTAGCCTGGCAGCGCGTACGTGTACATTTCACCTCGGTGCTAAAGTTAACAAATAAAAAAGAAAACAGTTTACTTTTGTTTTACTTTCTCATGCTAAATTAGTCGTCACGTGACATGCTAAGCACAATTTACCTTTCGGTTAGATTCAATAGAACGAAAAAGCAGTGACTCACATTATTCTCTTGCACCCATCTGGAAAATCGGATGATTTTCCCGCGTCCTGTTTAACAATGGGGTACTCAGGAGGATTTGCATCACCAAAGTAGGCACTAAAACGAATACATGTCAACTAACCAGTTTATCTCTAAAATATACTCCGCAATTTTTTTACGAATTGAAGCATCTGGCAATGGCCACATACAGAATAAGGAGTACGAAGATTGAAGAGGAAAGCCTGAGAGCTCTCATGACTTATTGTACGGCGAGTTGTCGATAAGGGATAAGGCAGTTTATATATTCGCGATTCTAAATGACGCTTCACCTACTTTTGAGCTCGTTTCATTCACGAGCTAATCAGCACCATGCGTTATGCACCGATTTGGCCTTGCTCTTCTCAGATGCTCAACCTTCGTCAAGCACATCAAATTATGGGTAAATGAAGAGTACACTTTGAAGAATAGTTGGGAAAGAGCTTGAAGATCCTGTGGTGTCCATCCGGAAGCTGTGACCAAACCTAGTCAGTAGTGAGAAGTTGTTTTGGAGTCTGAGGTGAGATTAGGCCATGAGTTATATAGAATTGGTAACCGATTTGAAGAATCAACTCTTGCACAGTGGTCTAGATGTGTTGTTGTTGGATTTATCGCAGACAAAGTCACAGATTTTGCACGTCTCGTGAGATTAGCACAACCTCGGCGATTGAAGTTGAATTGATAACTTTGATGCGATTGGCTGCAGTGATTGACAGCTACTGGAGTTTGTGCCGTATGTTGCCCACTTAGAGGGTGGAGAATGAGTTAGCTGTTCGCTTAGTAGGCCAATGAAATTCAAGAGTGAAATAGATTAAAACAAACTCTCTTATCCACTATCTTTTCCGCAAACTGACCCCTCTTATGCATTAGTCCGCCCCGTTGGCAGGACCAGCATGTCGCATGACACGAATGGATCACGACTGATATGTGCACGGCTGTGTCGATCAGCCCACTTTTGCAATCATTCTTGATTGGCATGATGACAGATAAGTACTCCAGAGCACTGAGACATCAAGCTCTTGTTTCCACCTGGCAAACAATGGGTGATAGTGAACCGTTGATGTGACAGCGAAGATAACTCTGTTCAGTTAATTGTTGAAAGTAGATGGTGCCGAACAGTGACTTTGCCTTAATGTTTTTCAACCTGGATGTAAGAAAACTGAATAAAATTATCACTTGCAGTAATTGTATCAGAAATGAAGGAAAATTACTAAGCCGATTTCTATACAACAGGGCACGTATCCACCGGAAGATGCCAGTTGCCCTCCAGAGCAAACATCCTGCGTGATAGTGTTAGGTGAGCAATACGGATTGCATTGTATTGAGAACGATAAACTGAATCCGGCATAGAATCCAATCAATTTAGGCTAGAGCAGAGTATACCTTGGTGGAACACTCACAACACTTCCAAAAAATGTCTTTGTTTAACTACGTTACATGAAGTAAAATTCCAATTTTGAGGTTGTGCGGAACGGTAAAAATTCAAGAAAAGATTATTCAATAACTGATCCTGAAAATGTAGGCAACACAGAGGCAAGACCAAATGCCAGATCTTCAAAGAGAGAGTCATTGAGGCTCCTATTCAGTCAGGTAGGAATGAAACAGCGAGAGGAAGCTTCGCACGATGCCTTAATTGGATCACAACTCCAGCGACGACCAACCCATTGCTCTAAATGAAGTCGTTGTGTCAACAGTGCAGATTGTCTGAATTGATCCTCTCTTAAATCCATCAGCACGCGCTGTTTAAGGCTTTTCTTGCGACAGAGTTTGTGCATCTTCCTGAAATAGCGAGCATTCAGGTAGCTTCCATGGTTGAGTCCAAGGTACTTCATTTTATTTCATTTCCACAATTGAGTGCTTTTCTCTGTAATACCCGTTGAAGCCTGTGGAAGTTGGTCGATTCACTTACAACGTTCACTATGATTAGGTTCTCTAACAGATGCAATAGCCAGTTCTCGCCAAAAATTACTCAACCCCGATTAAGCCGGCTATAATAAATTTATCTTCTCAAATAAACAACCATTCCTATGCTAATATGTTTGCATACATTGCTATCTATCATAAGCCCATGTTGAATTTTTCTACAGCTTATCAATTGTTGTTGAGCTTCAAGAATGCTTGCTGTGTTTGGCGCTGCTTTCTGTCTTTGGTGAGCCCCTGTATTCATGCCTTGGGTAGGATTTTGAAGAGGGTTGCAGCTGCCCTGGGTGTGTGGAAGTATTCGTGGGTTACATCCCAAGGATCCTCTTTAGAAGCGCAATTGAATGCAACAAGCCGACATTTGAGCCAAATATACCCTCACTAACATCTGATCTCATTATTGCTTTCGATGTCGCCTCGAACCGTCTGAAATGCCCGAATAGTCAGTGTAACTATACAGTATCACACCATTTAGAGCATACAACTTGCCTTCCCGTCAAGGGCTTCACTTAATGAATGTTTGCTTTTCATATAACTACAATCGAGTGCAGGTTTGTTTTATCATTTGCACAACTGTTTGTTTGTTGAAATGGGAACTAGGTGCAAGAGTAGCTTATCCAGTAGAACAAAGGAGGCAGAATGGCATTGAGCACAGCCATATGGTAACTCCGGCTTCGACGTAATTGAGACTGCCGCGCTCATTGGTATAAATGGAGACTGAAACAATACCTTATCTTGTGCATATATGCTTGTGCACTTCAATAAATTCGGTAGCCGAGTCTAGGAACTGGTCTTAATGTGTGACCTCGAAATGGACCTCCAGTTTTCGACCACGGAATTTTCCCGAGTACCGATTAATTGATGAAGGTATAACAAAGCATTCATAAAGTGGGGCTAAAGGGACATGTTGGGGATTGTCAGCCTTCAGCTGTAATTGCAGAAACCGAGGAGCCAACAGGCAAGAGGAAAGGAACAAACGGTTCAGAAGAGAAAGTAGAAGGGCTTCACTTAATGAATATTTGCTTTTCATATGGCTACAATCGGTACTTAAAGCTATGCTTGGTGCAGCGAATCACGTGCCATTAGTTTCCATGAGCGAATTAGCACGATTATTTCAACTACTGAAACTGATTATTCACTTCAATTTTTTATTTTATTTTTATATATTTTCTCCCCACCTATTAGGGCAAGTCCCAAGGACTTATCGGGGATACAACAGAAGTACAAATAGCTTTTATAGCAATTGAGCACAACAGTTGACAGAAGTAAAAATGTTTGTGGACGTCTTCGTTTGTCTAGTCTCTCCTCTGGCATGGCTTCGTCATACGGGTATCAGTTCAGCTTTGTCGAGCCACCTCGTCCGAATTCGTCAGTCTTCATATCTCCTGCAAAAACCAACATTCTGGCAGAAATTCCATCCAAAGATACTTTCACCTGCATTCCATACTCCAGTTTGAGACCATATATCAGTCATGCCTCCTTTACCAGGCTGTAAGAAGTTGTACCTCTACTACCATAATCTAAGTTTATACGTCCGGAGGGTGAATAGTTCCATCCGACCGCCCCTCTCTTTAGCCCTCAGGGTTGCAGCTGGGGTTACGGTGGCCACCACGTGGAGGTAGAGAGTAGGGTTGACCACCAATAAGAGTGACTTCAATAAGATTGGTACGACAACAAGTGTATTTTTGACTGCTTGAATTTGTGTGTCAACCTTGACGATCTGATGAAGTATAAAACCATTTAACAATCTGAACCACCAGTGTGTTTAACACACCCACGTCCCTTCAGTAAAGTCAGTTCATTTGACACTCCTTTTACAAGACTGAATGGAATGGTGCTGAAGATCACGAAACGCAGCTTTGACTTTGGCAGCATACTGAGTAGGTATGCATCAGCGGAGTGCAAAAGTGCAGTTGTTGAAAACATTTGTTAGTTAGTTAGAGTTATTTGGCAGGGGGCTCATAATAATTATCTCGGATAGAGTATCTGAATTTAAAAAGTTTAACATTGCGGGAGTCAGCTGCGTTGCTTTATTTGATTGGTCTTAAATAGCTCTTCTTCGAGTAAAAGAGAGAATCAGTTTTGTTGGCCTCTCCATTCATCGGCTGCAGCTACATTTGTAACACTATATCAAATGTGTTGGTGGAGACCTGAGTGATTAAGACACTTGAAACCCGCCATTTCAGCGCAACTTTTGCGAATTTTATTACAACCCATCTCTCTTTTCTGGATCCGTAGCACTCAGTATTCTCCCACATTCTAAGTTCGTCCACTTTTTTACACTTTATAATATAACCTCGATTCACCATGCTTTTTCATGAATGTGAACTTTCATTTGGATAAAGGTGCGTGTCAAGCCTTACCTTGGTGATCTGGCAAGGCCGAAACGTGTCCTGTCATTACGCTCTACCAGTCTGTTCAGGTTGTGAATTCAATTTTTTTTTGCTTCCCTTTACCAATGCTACGCAAAAGTTAGCCGACGAACACGAAATACAAGTTGATGGTTTGTTAGCAGACTATGGTTGCAGGTAACAACTCAAGATTCTCTCCGCTTGGGTAGACTTCGTTCTCTACTTCACACGTTCCCAATCACACCTTATTGGTATGTTTTGATGGTCAAATAACTTACAAATGAGCACTACTTTGTAGGGATCTATCAACAACTGGTCGTAGGCAATGGGCCGTATCCTTTGATAGTGAGTCAATGCAGCTATTAAGATGACAGTAGAAAGGCCAGACTGGTTGACAGCGATTAAAGTTGAATTGATAACTTTGATGTGATTGGCTGCAATGCTTAACAGCTGCTGGAGTTTGTGGCGATGTACAACCCATCATTCTAAATGAGTTCGTTGTGTCAGCGATGCAGATTGTCTGAATCGATCCTCTCTTGAATCATTTGGCACGCGCTGTTTAAGGCTATTCTTGCAGCACTCAGCATTCAGATAGTTTCCATGGTTGAGTCCAAGGTATTTCATTTTATTTTATTTCATTTCATTTCAACAAATGAGTGCTTTTTTCCATCATACTCGTTGAAGCCTGTGGAAGTTGGTCGATTCACTTAAAACGTTTACTATGATTAGGTCCTTTGACAGATGCAATAGCAGAATGGCACTAAGCACAGCCGTATAATATCAAGTACTCGCCTTCCAAGCCGTGTCAATATGCATTGGAAAATGTGGGTCTGCAAAACTCTGTCACGTACGAGTCCTGGTAATTCCGCTTTAGACACAGTTGGGATTACCACACTCATTGGTAAATACGGAAATTGAAACGGTCCCTTATCTTGTGCATCCATGCTTGTGCACTTTGATGAGGTCGGTAGACAAGTCTAAGAACTAGTCTTAATGTGTGCCTTTGGAATGGCCTTCCAGTATATCGAGTTATTGTGCTCCGAATTCTACCATGGAAATTCTCTGAGTACCAATTACTTGATGAAGTTAGAACAAAGCATTTATATTATGTGGCTGAATGGATGGCGCATGACTGCAAAAACCACCTATTCTCTACCAAACACATCTCAGTTCTCGCCGACATGTGAGCCAAATCTACCCCCACTAACATCTGATCTCATTATTACTTTCTATGTCGCCTCGAACCACCTGAAGTGCTCGAAGTGCCCGAAGTGCTCGAAGAGTCAGTAAAATTATACAGCCCCGCACCAGAAAGAGCATACAACTTGCCGTCCCGTCAAGGGCTTCATTTAATGAATATTCGCTTTTCAAATGGCTACAATCGGTACTTGAAGCCATGCTTGGTGCAGCGAATCACTTGCCATTAGTTGCCATGATCGAACTAGCACGATTCTCTCAACTGCTGAAGCTGACTATTCACCTCAATAAGATTGATACGACAACAAGTGTATTTTTGACTGCTTGAATTTGTGTGTCAACCTTGACGATCTGATGGAGTACAAAACCAATCGCAGCTTTGACTTTGGCAGCATACTGAGTAGGTATGCATCAGCGGAATGCAAAAGTGCAGTTGTTGAAAACATTTGTTAGTATTCAAACCTATACGAAGGAGTTACGTGGCAGGAATGCTCAAAATAGTTCCCTCGGATTGAATAAGATTGGTTCTGTTTCTTGGCAACGCAATGCTAGGCAGCCGTTCAATAACTTTTATTGCACCCGTAATAGTAGTACCTTCTCAGTGTTCAGTATATAGTAATGCCACTTACATCGTAATGCAGCATACCGTGTCAATCGATAAGGTAGATTGAGACACGAAGAACACAGTTTGATATCTGATTTTCTTTTGGTTCATTAAGTCCTCGAATTTCATTTACCCGCTCAGATCCCAACTAATTCATTCTCCACCCTTTGACTCCACCACATCTGCAGCCAACTCCATGCCCTATTAATCACTTGTGTTACTCTCATCAATGTTCTCAATTCTGCTACGATTGTCCAATCAGTGCCACTGCCTCGAAACATGCCAACTCTCCGATTGTGTCTGTGACGATAATATGCGATTACCTCATATTATGTCGCATTACATTTCTAAGTTAAAGCTCAAAATGAATTTAACAGTATCATTTGAACAATTGCATTCCGCTGAACTCATTTCAGCTAAACCTAGTACGGCAGGAGAATAGAATGGGTTCCCAAACTGCATTTTATAAACTGAGGTAATAATGAGGAGCCAGTAATCGAATCTGCTCTTCGTCTTCTCATTTATTTACACTAAGACACTGGCCTAGTTATTAGTGCTTTCAGAATGGACTCATGATCATTGGCTAGATGCTCCATCGTTCAACTGGATGGACTCCTTTATTTCTACAACTTAGTGCATAAAGCATTCACATCGAACCATGTGCTGCTCAACAGAGGCACTAAGTAAAGTTACATGGTCATCAGAAGGCTCATCATGGTTCTTCACTTGTTAAATGCACCATCCTTGTGTGACCAGACTTTTCGCACAATGACAGCTGCCGAATCGCATGAAGACGAAACGACAAGAAGCGCGAAGTTCAGAACAGTGAATGCATCAGTTGTTCACGATTATTTGATGGGTGATCTACTGTTGCGTACTTACCTTTCTCAAAAACCTCAAACGTTCCATTCCCTTTCACGTAGCCTAGTTTCACGAAGATATTTTTTGGAATGGATTTGAGCGTTCCATCAAAGTATACTCTACTGCCGCCTAAATTGATTAGATCCTATTCATTTTTTGTGATTTACTTACGCTCATCTGTCACGTTTACGCGGAGTATCTGCTCCGGACATCAATTAGGATCCTCCAGCGGATCCATGCTTTGTCGCATAGAAATCGTCCTAGTTACTTTCCTTCATTTCCAATGCAATTAATTGAGAAGAGAATTTGGTCAACTTTTCTCAAAGCCGGGTTGCTTTGCATTGAAGCAAACAGCTTTACTTGCGACCACTTACTGGCACCAGAACTAAATGGTCACCTCATGAGCATTTGATTGGACAGAGTTATTTTCGCTGCCTCATCAATGGTTCACTATCACTCTTTATTCGTTAGGAGCAGACAAGTACTAGATGACTCGGTGTTCTGCAGTACTTCGTCTGTCATCATGCCAATAAAAACAGTGAAGAGTGCTTTGCCATAACTGTGTAATTGATGCAAACACGCTTGCTCATTTTCCACTTAGGAGTTTGGACTTCATTTGCCCTCCATCATGAATTTACATATTTAATCATCTCATTCCCCCCTTGAGGATAATATTATTTCTACTCTCTTGCACCACAAGCATACAACGCGAACAAACACCTAGGAAGAATGAGCCAAAAATATCATGAGAAATGCCGCTATTCACTATCTTACCCGCTAACTGACTTCTTTCATTCCTTAATTCACCCTTGTAGTAAATGCTATATACTGCAATTTTTATTTATTTTATTTCAGCAGTTGGACTTACTTCTGTGGAACAACATTTGTTGCGCTGTGAACGCTCTGTCCGATCACTTTTATAAGTTAATAAACCAGGTCCATCAAATTACCGACAGACCTGCACGGTGACGGGACATTGAGCTAGAGGTCGCCAAGAGGGTAGACAAAGTGCGGGTTCGAACACTGACGCTTGATACTGTGATTCATCTTACGAAACGTCTTTGGCCGTAAGGTAGGTTTGGTTAAAGATATCGGATGGATGTCAAGTGGCTTTGAAGCGCCTTCCAAAATACTGTTCCAAGTGCATATTTCATTGATATACAACTTAACGTGAATGACAAAACCAAGACCCAGTTGGAGTTCGACGTGTGGTGCTGATAAGCTCGTCATTTAGAATGGCGATTATATAAACTGCGACACACTAAGACATGAGATCTATCAGTCTCTTCTCTTCAATCTTTAATCTTCGCACGCCTTACCTGTATGTGGATTGACCGATTGGTTTGGACTGAGCATGTTCAGACGTGTTCGCGCTTATTTAACACTCAACATGTCAGCGTAGGCGGATTGGTTTTGAGAGATGCTCTCCTCACACCGAATGAACAAACTGGTGGTTCAGATTGCTAGATCGTTTTGTACTCCACTAGATCGTCAAGGTTGATACACAAATTCAGGCAGTCAAGAATACACTCGCTGTCGTATATATCTTATTGAACTGAATTGTCAGCTTCAGGAGTTGAGAGAATCGTGCTACTTCACACATAGTTACTAATGACAACTGATTCGCTGCACCAAGCATAGTTGTAAGTACCGATTGTAGCCATATAAAAAGCAACTATTCATTAAATGAAGTCCTTGACGGGAAGGTAAGTTGTATACTTTAACTGGTACGGAGCTGTATAACTTCAATGACTACTCGGGCACCTCATGCGGTTCGAGGCGACATAGAAACTAATAATGAGATCAAATGTTAGTGAGGGTAGATTTGGCCCACGTGTCAGCGAAAACTGAGATGTATTTGGGGTAGACTACGTGGTATTCGCGATCATGCGGCTTACATTCAGCTACATATTATAAGTGCGTTGTTCTACTTTCATCAAGTAATCGGTACTCAGAGAATTTACATGGTTGACATTGGAGCACAAGAGCTGGTCACACATTAAGACCAGTTCTTAGACTCGTCTATCGACTTCGTTGAAGTGTACAAGCATTTATCCACTAGATAAGGGATTGTCATAGACTCCATTCCCACCATTGAGCGTCGCGATCCCAATTACGTTGAAGGCGGAGTTACCAGGGCTCGTATATGACAAAGTTTTGCGGACCCATTGTTTGTCAGTGCATACTGAGTTGGTGTTTCCCGAGTTAGCTCTTCTCTTATTCTATCAGTGAGAGTCGAATTATAAAAGATTATCAGATTGCAGTAGCTGTCATTAGCTCATTGGATGAGGGATTCGGCTAGTTGCATTCAATTGCACTTCCAAAGAGGATCCTCGATATGTAACCCTCGAACGCTTTCACACACCCAGGGCATTTGCAACCCTCTTCGAAACGCTTGCCGAGGTATGAATACAGGGACTCACCAAAGACACGAAGCAGCGCAAAATATAGCAAGCATTCTTGAAGCTTAACAGAAATTGTTAAGCTGTAGAGAAAGGAAACATGAGCTCATGATGGATAGCAATTTTAGCAAACATAGAGGCGTAGGAATGGTTGTTCATGTGAGAGGTAAATTGGCATTTAATCAAACTGCAGTCAGAGGGCAGTTATTGAGTTCAGTGCTTAACTGCGCTGTCCATCCACAGGCGGTCGATGGCTTACAGGAAAATTATGCCATCTGATATAGCTCTGCCTGGTGTAATCAAGTGCGTATTACTCTGGTTGTTGGTCAAACCTACGCTCAACCTCCTCGTGCTGACCACCGGTATTCCCAGGAGCAACTCTGGGGCTAATTAGAGGGGCGGCCCAGTAGGACAAATCACCCCCGGCTGTATTAAATTTGAATATGCCAGTAGAAGTTGGAAAGACTTTTGGAAGAGGTGTCGAAGACGGAGGAGGTACCAGCTCGAAGCTGAACTGCTACCCGTACGATGAAACCATGCCAGAGTTGTAGCCAGAGAATCGAAGATTTCGATAAGCGCATTTACTGCCTTCTGTGTTAATTGTTGCGTGCTACTTGCTGTAAAAGATATTTGTACTTCTGTTGTACCCCCAAAAAGTCCTTGGGACTTGTGATAATCGGTGGAGAGCAGATAAAAATGAATACTTTGGTTGCCGTTTGCTAAATACTTGTGGATTAATACTTACTGGTCTCGAATCGCAGCGCGATGAGCAAAAAGGGAACATAATAGGTGCTGAATGAAATAGTGAATCGCAATAACTCATGTTTGATTGAGACAAATCTTCCAGTGTCAAGAAGTACACCAAAGAGGATCTAAGGAAAGTGCGTGCAGTAAGGTACCCAAGTGGCAGTGTTTCGGTCGTGCGGGCATTCCTCATTGGACGCCCAACTCACGACATTAGTAAACCTGACTCCAAACCCAAATGCAAATGTATTAAATGAGCTCGCTCCAGGAGCTCTCGTGTTGAAAGGCAGCGTTTCGTTGAAAGTCACCAGCAGATACATCTTATGACTGTTTTGGGCGGCTTTATCGAGTTTGATTAAATTTTTGGCCGGAACTGGCTATTGCATCTGTTAGAGGACCTAATTATAGTGAACGTTGTAAGTAAATCGTTCAAATTCCAAAAATCTCAAAGAGTATTAAAGAGAGAAGCACTCATTTGTAGAAATGAAATGAAATAAAATAAAATACCTTTGACTCAACCACGGAAACTACCTGAATGCTGGCTATTTCAAGACGATGCACAAACTTTGTCGCAAGAAAAGCCTTAAACACCGCCTGCTGATGATTCAAGAGAGGATCAATTCACACAATCTGCACTGCTGACACAACGAACGCATTTCGAGCGATGGGTTGTGCGTCGCTGGAGTTGTGATCCAATGAAATCATCGTACGAAGCTTCCTCTCGCTGTTTTATTCCTACCTGACTGCATAGGAGCCTCAATGACTCTCTTAACGAAGACCTAGCACTTGTTTGGCTCTGTGGAACAACACTTGGTTGTTGACGCGGGAAATTGAAACCAGGTGAACAACCAAAAAGCCTGCACGATGATGGGGTGTCAAGCTAATGATCGTCAAGATTTCCCGAAAGTGCCAAATATCTAACAACTGGCTGAGTGTCACTATGTTAGCTGAATACGAGCACCTGATAGTTTGGCCGTGAATGGGTCGCATAGTTATAGAACACGTTGTGTTCGCCTGCAATCGATTTGCTTTCATAAGCTCTCCTCAAATTGTAACACCACAATGAAGAGACATTAATTGAATGAAGTGCAGATAGCGGAGTATCTGAATCTGTTTAATCGGGGATGTTCAATTGGTTTAGCGGCCCGCGTATTTCACTCTTCTTAAATGCACTTTTGACATTCGAAAGGCTTAGTTCTCGAGGAATGCCAGGATTGTATTACATTTAGGGGAAATTTGACAAAACTGAGACTTTGTCTGTGACGCTAATATGCACTCTTTTCATAGTAGTTCGCATTAAAATTCAAAGCTGAAGATTACAATAACTTGGTCAGTATCGTGTGAACAACTGCAGTCCACTGATGTGATACTTAGGGCTCCTAGAAAATCGCATGACAATTAACTAGAAGTCCCACCTTTCAACTGAATCGACTCCTTCAGATTTGCAGCATTTTGGAATGTGCTAACTCAATTCGGCCAACCTATTCATTCTTCACGATTTGGTTCATTACACTTATGCTCACCTGTAACTGTTACTGAGTGTTTCCTCCGGCTGACAATTGGGGTCATTTGGCGGAGTATTTATACATTTTATTTCTCCCCACCCATTAGGGCAAGTCCCAAGAACTTATTGATGGTAAAACAGAAGTATGAATAGCCTTTAAAATAAGTAGCACACACCTCGAATAAATGCACAAATGTGGAGAGAGAGAGACAAAGAGAGAGAGACGAAAACCCACAAATCATCGAGATGCCTTTGCGAGACATTCCGTCATCGCGTGCGGATCAAATTTCGACCTTCTCACAATTAGTGCGTGTGAGTGAAATTTAAGGGAATTGGATGGTTTAGAGCCATTTGATTGTTATAATGCGAAACAGACACACCTGATTGGATCGATGGCGTCAGTTCTGACACTGAAACAAGATGGCCTGAGCGGACAGTTGATCCTGGAACTGAAGATGGACCATTCGGTGACACCGAGGGTACTGCTGGTACTGAAGATGATGGAGATGTCACTACCAGCGAATCAGACACACCTGATTGGATCGATGGCGTCAGCTCTGACACTGAAACAAGATGGCCTGAGCGGACAGTTGATCCTGGAACTGCAACTGGAACAGTTGGTACTATCCATACTACTACTGATGCTCTTGTCAATGGAACTGAAATAATTACCACTAACATAACAACTGAATCGGTCTTTGATACAAGTCATGAAACTCAGTCGCCAATCCCATCTCCTCATTTTCCCCTAATGTGCAAACGGATAATGTGAGTTTTTTCAGCTTCATCGAATTTCGACCTCGGTACTAATTTTGGAGTTCCGATCAAGTGTTTGATGTCGCTTTGTTGATTTTGGAATTAGTACTGCAATGAACTGTGGTCCATTTGCCTGCCGAATTCTCGCGAGTCCGGGAGACTGTGTCGCTTTGTTCCGAAACATGCAAACAATCATATACGTTAGTTCAAATGCCTTTTTCGGATGGATTCGCAATGTAATAATGTCTCTTAATACATGATCTTGCACTGGTGAGCCCGAATTCAGCGCTTGCTGTACTGAGCATCTTCGAATTGTGTTATGAATTTTGACACAAGTTCAGTTGAACTCGATGTAGGTCTACCCATAATGCAGATCCGATCATTTGCATTGGGGACTTGGCAGTGTCTCTGCAAAGGTATACTCTAAGGCCACCTTGCTCTGTTTCCAGAGCCAATGATTTCTATCTGTGGATCCGAACTTAACTGACATGCGAGATGCTCAGTTGACTAGTGCAAATGTGTGCGCATACTTTATTTCAATGCTGGCTAGGGAAGTGCTCAAGAGCACGAGTTAACTGGCCCGGCCTCCTCCTAACAAACAAACAGCGGTCGTGTGAATGAGAGCGGTAGGTTCATGAGGTGATCAATCAATTGTTGACGAACCTATACATGCCCAGATCGTGAAAGCGCGAGACCAAACGAGGTTAGGCTGCACTAGGTTCCAGAAAATGAAGTAACGCTTGATGTTCAGATGGGTACATGAGAGCGAATCCTCAAGAACGAGAAATCGACATAAGCTCTTGACTAACTGAAGAGAATAACCACAATTTGATCTCAATTCCATAGGGCACGGATCCGGAAGAAGACCCCAACTGTAATCCAGACGAGACTCTCTGTGTGAAAGTGATAGGTGAGCTGAGGTCGAGTAATGAGCAGCATGAAGATAAATTAAGTGGTCTGCAATGATTTGTAACATTTCAGGTAGGGCAAGCGTATCCATTCGCGGAACAATTGCAAAGACTCCATGCCATGTTTTGGCACGTCGAGGTTTCCCAATGGGAATTTTCACCTGGAAATTTTTGGCTAAAAATTCTATTCCAACAACAGCAACAACAGCAACAACAGAAACTACTTACAATTGGACGGCGGAAAGAACTTTCGAATCGGATGTAGTAAATGTCACTTCGAGTACTCAATCGTGGGCCGATGTTAGTCCCACAACTGCTATGCCATTAAGTACAAAAGAGTACACTTTGTCAGTAAATCAAAGCACGCACGACGGACCTACAAGTGGCTGGATAAGTAATAGCAGTTCCGACAGTGGAGCTGCCTGGCCCGACTGGACACTTTATCCCGTCACTCACCACATCACAACTAACAACCACGGAAACGGACAGGACACCGCTACCGATCTCAGCACAAGCAGTTCTCACAGTGTTCCGGGATATCCTAACAGAACAACTCATCCGGACCTTGACGATAGTGTTGTTGGCAACGTCAGCACCACCACATCAGTGACTTTCTCAACAACCCGTGGGCCTTCTTCCAACGAGTCGGTTTGCATAAGCGAGTTGTATGTTCTGATGGTTATGAAGTTTTGCATTTACATTATCTTTAAAGGTATTCCTTACATATTCCTTAACTGTCGATTGTAGTTCCTGTGATTCCGCTGCCTGCACATGTTTCGCCAATGTTGGTGATTGCGTTAACATCATTAAACCCCTACAAGCTGTCATCATTGTAAGTTTTTCTTTGCCTATGTGGATGAATTGATATTCGTGTGCATCTTATGCTTGAATGCTGGCATTATTTCCTTTAGTCGACACAACCACCCGTGGATCCCAAATGCGATCCAAGCAAAAAAATTTGCGTATGGACCCAAAGTAAGCTCTCAGCTCCCCAGTGGAATTCTTCTAGATCCAAACAGACGTTATCAAAAGCTGTTGTTGCATTTCAGATGGCAATGTAGTGAAAATTAACGGGACCCTCCATAAGTCTCCTTACAGGCTTAAAGTAGCGCGCCGTTTTCCGCCGGGTAACTTATATTTCAACATTGTGGCAAAAGACATAGAAGTGACGACCTCATTATCAAAGCAAACAACGGCCTCCGTCGCACTCAGCTTATTCTGTTCTTTTATTCTCCTCCAATTTCACCGCTAATCGACACAAAACCCCAACACCCTCAACCAAACTTAACATTGGCAGCACGTCAAACTACCTTGTGTTCTTAAAGAAATGCAACCTAGATGGTTGTTGTTAATTATTAAGCAAAAACGATGAAATTGTTGGGCGGCAGCGTATTGCGGTAGAGTGGAGAGTAGCAATGCAGCTCAAGAGCACCATGACAAGTTTCAGTTGGTTTGGTAGAGGAAGATAAAGTTTTGGGCAATCGAACGCCTATCGCTGAACAGAGACTATTTGGTAAGAATAAGCATGGACGCCTAGCTAATGGTGGAATTTATTTGAGAAATAAGCATCGAAATCTCTCTGTAGTGCTGCAATGCAGGTCTGAGGTGATAACTGGTTACACTCTAAGACTTACTTCAGTTTACGTTCTCAATTATTGCAAAGACGAATAAATACCAACATCGAGGGCGACGAAACAAGATCCTTAGTAAGGTCACACTTATCGTTAAAATGCAACCGGAAAGAGTTCAGCTTAAACAAATGACTAATTGGAAGAGAGGCGGTGTGGAGAATTATAGAATCGGTTATACGTACTCCCTATCTGCTTGCTATCCTTTCTGAGCCTGCAGTGTGCCTTTTGGCCTTTCCTGTGCATGGGATCCTCGAATCAGTCTCGAATCAATCCTGTGGCTTAAGAAGCACTTCACTTTCTGGGTGTCGTTCTCGCAGTAATGATCACTTAATTGTTGTTCATTTCATGCACTGAGTGGAATAGTTTGGCAGTGAATATGCCTTTTTCAATTGTACTCTCACTGAGTTAGTCGTTGACGGTTACATACACTTCGTCTGAGTCAGGCAATAACGGTGGATTATTATTATTATTATTATTATTATTATTATTATTATTATTATTACTATTATTTAATCCCCACTCATTAGGTCAATTCACAAGGACTTATTGTGGGTACAAAAAAAGTACAAATAGCCTTCTACAACAAGCAGCACAGAACAGTTAACCAAGAAGGCAGCAAAAGCGTTTATCGAGGTCTTCGGTTCTCTGGTCACTTCTCTGGCATGGTTTCATCATACAGGCAGCAGTTTTTTTATTCGCCCCCACCTTTTAGGGCAAGTCCCAATGTCACAAGGACTCACTGGGAGTACAACAGAAATACAATAAAGTTACATATTATAGCATTGGGCAGTTATTTGACGTTCATTGACCAGCTGGTCTTTTCTCGGCATGGTTCCGTGGCGCAATAGCATTCATTCTTCTGCTGCATATCATGCATCACCTCGGTCTGAGTCATCACAGCCGTGATAGAGCCGATGTGTATTTCATCCTGCCTGGGGGACTCTTCGTCGCTGTCTTTTCTCCTATCTTCCGCTCTATCCTTTTTCTCATTCGTTTTCAGTTTGCCTGCTTTCGCTACTTCAGTTTGATTCTCTCTCCTCCTCTCCTCTGTTGGTTTCTCCCCTTCTCTGATTTCGACCGAAGGGTGACAGTTCCTAATAGGTCTTTCTAGCCACCCTTGAGTCTTGTATCTTTTAAAGCAGTCAGGAAGAGGGCACTTTAGTTTATGGTCCAGTAGCTCTTCAGTGTTATGTTTTCTTCTTCATGATCTTGTCTTACGTGCCTTCGCATATCCCTTATTCTGGCGAAGCGTCTTTGGCAGTTTGTGTTGATACAGACATCATCACGTTGCCTATCTTCCACCAGTCTAGGCGTGCATTTTTCGGCTCGAGTTTTAGGGCTTTCCTCTGGATCAAGTAGCCATGAATTTGAATGCTCTTGCTAATATATCTTTCGCATCGTTTATCAATTGAAGCATCCAATTCCTTGTATGTGAGGCTTTCTTGGTTTCGCCTTTTCCAAAGCTACTGTCAAGAATGGAGAGTATCAAGCTATCTTTGTTCATTTTCAAGCTCTTCCATAGATTCGACCTCTTTGCCTGTGTAAGACTCGCCAATTTATGCATTGGCAGTTCCTTTCGGAGTTCCTTGACAGTTTTGGCTCTTCGCGAATACAATCCAAGTATCATGCTTCGAGCCGTATTCTGTATTGCTTTGAGTCGATTGTTATCTCTTACTCTCAAGACAATAGTTGATAGTCCATAAGTGATTGCAGGATCGACAAAAATTCCTACCAGATAGGCTTTCAAGGTGTTATTGAGACGTCTTGAGCGCAGAAATGGTCGTAGTCGTATTGGGTGCCTTTTTGCCCCTGCCAAATTTGCTTTTATTGCTTCGTCTGGCTCCCCAGTGTCTTGAATTATGGAACCAAGGTATTCGAATTGTGAGGTACGTCGGAATGACATTCCTGCTGCTTCAAGAGGCATTTGTTCATCACTGGTACCAGTTTAAAACCCGAGGGTCTTGCTCGCTGCGATTCACATTCCATATTCATGCATCTTTTTCGCAATATGCTCCATTAATCTGACAACTGCGACCTTATTTGGAGCAATAAGACATAGGTCATCAGCGTATTCTATATGATTTAGATGGCATCTTTTGCCCGAGTGATTAATTATCTCAACTGCACTGCCCTTGAGTGAGGAGAAGGCTTCATCCAATACGAGTTGGGAGGTTAGTTTGGAAAGAAGTGGTCCCTCTTTTGAGCCTTGTCTCATACCACGTTTCATCGCAAAGTAGTCCTTTGTTCCCCTCAATTTCCGCATCGGTGAGTCAGTCCATCAAGGACTTGACTGAGTGGATCATTTGCCAAGAGCAGCCTAGATCTATCATTCGATTGATTATTGCAGCTTTAGGCAGAGAGGCGAAGGCCTTTTCCAGGTCTGCGAACACTAGCACTATTGTCTCCTTCTGGACCACGGCTTTCTGTATAATGGTCCTTACTCCAAGTATAGCCTGTTGGGTTGATCTTCCCTGGTGCCTCTGTGGTGTGGTGGCACAAAATAGGTGTGTATAACTTGCCTAATGCATCTAGAAGGAAGATTGATGTACAGTTTGCAGGATCTGTCTGCGAACCTTTCCACTTGTAGATACTTACAACTTCAGCATCGATTCTGGCTCGAGGTATAGGAGCAGTCCCATTGCAAATGCCACTGAACACTTTTAGAAGGTAGGCGTTTAGACACTGATTGTCCCGTTTCAATGACTCAGATCTGATTCCATTTTAACCGGGACTTTTATATAGTTTTAGTCTTTTCTTAGCCATCTCGATCTCCTCCATTGAAATAGGGTAGTCTCTTGGTATAAGACCATAGTTTTTAATTTCTTCAGTGGTTCTGTCCTTAAACAGTTCCTGGTAGTGTGCGACCATTCGTTTTTCATTGGTTCAGTCTTTTGCCTTGTTGTTTTGGCTGCAGCTTTCTCTATAGATTTAAAGGTATCTTCGTATGTAGTAGTCAAAGGGTCCTGAGGTGAGTTTCCTTCGATTTCTTTATTTACTCTATGCCTGTGGGGAGTTACCACCATTGCTTTTGACTATTCATGCCCTCCTTCAGAGTTCTGTTCTTTCATTTTCCGAAGCGTATTCTGAGATGTGATTTGAGCTTGAGGATTACTGTTTGTAAGCAGTGATCTGAGTTTACGTCTATTTTTCTTTCCCTGAAGGATGGTACCAGGTCAATCTGCGAGTAGTTAGTTTAAGAAAGAAAGTTTTCATCACGTTTAAATTATGTTCTTGGCATAGTCCTAGTAGCCTTAATCCGTTCCCTGTGGTTTCTTCTTGATCAGTAAAGGGACCGATTAGTTCGGCACTAATGTTACGGGCATCAGAGCCAAATCTGCAATTGAAATCCCAAGGATACTTATCTGTGTGCAGTTAGAAAGAAGTAGTTTGTAGATTTCGGCCACAAGTTTGTAGAAGGATTTTTTAACTATTGCGTCCTCCGTACACTCGGTCGGAGCATAACATCCCATCAGTCCAACTTTGACTCCTCCAATTTGGAGTGTCAGAGTTGCAAGTCTATTTGAGACAGGGTTGAATTCAGCCTCTATGTTCTTTTTAACCCAAAAGTCGACCCCAACATTCGGTCTAGAACTTTCACTGTATCCAGAGTTGAAGAAAGCGTAGCTGTCGACAGTTAAGGAGCAGGATTTCATTCAAGTTTCCGTGCAGGCAACAATCTCCATATCCCTACTAGAAGTCTCTTCAGCTATCTGCCACGTTCCATAGTCCAAATTTCAGACCATGAATCAAGGTAATAGGTCGTTCCTCTTTTAAGAGGCTCTTGGTGGACTCAGGCTGTATTTGCGCTGGTATAATACTGATTTTGAACGACGAGTGGTTTATTAGTCCTATCCGACTGTCCCTCTCTTTAGCCCTCAAGGTTGCCCCTGAGGTTTCCGGTGGCCACCTCGTGGAGGTAGAGAGTAGGATTGACCACCAGGCAGCAGTTTAACTTCATGGTGGCACCTCGTTCGTCCTCGACGTTGTTAAGACAGACAATCTCCATACCTTTCCAGAGGTTTTTTTTAACTTTCTGGTGGAGATTCCACTCATTGCTATATGCACGTGCTTTTCACAGTCCAGTTTGAGACAATTATTCGAGGTATACCCGTCGTACCTTGTTTACCACGCTGAAGGAGCTTGTAATTCTGATGGCATAATCTAATTTTAAAAGTCCAGTGGTTGATTAGTCCTATTCGGCTCGCCCCTCTCATGAGCCCCCAGATTTACCACTGTTGTTACCCTGTTGTGGTCGCCATGAGTTGGTGTGCATATATCTCTGCAGTATGCAGCAGTTTCTTCATTCTTCAGTGGCTCTATGTTAATAAATCAAACGAAATTGAAACAGTCTCTTTAGAGGTGCTAGTGTGGAGAATCAGAGGGGAGGGTGTTAAGCGAAGACATCAGAGCGAACATCAAGTCCACATTTTGCCAGCTGCATGGAGATTGCGTACAGGTGCTTTACTTTACCAATGACATAATTCGGTGTGAGAATCTAAAATACCTCTTCAACACGAGTAGGTTCGGTTGCAGTGCGGTGGTAAGGTGACTATTGAACCCTTTGGGAGTGGGCAGATCACTATGTCATGTTACGCCTCACCTTCAACTCCTCCTGACTATCCCTTTGATTCTACAGTTTATTGCCTACTGCCTGTCTGATGACTGACGGTGCGCTTCAAAGCAATGACCTCTGGTGGATGGCCATCAATGCGTTCAAGGGCTTGCTGCAACCAGCGGCTTCTCACATCTCAGGTTCAATGCACTTTGGCCTAATTGAATCGTCATCCCTCCTGCTTTTCCTTGCATTTTCGTTGTTGGGAACGACTAGGTGTTCGAAGCAAACCTTCATTTTGCGAGTACTTGGCAGTAACCAACATTCAAAGAAGCACTGATTTTGAGATGGTTAGGTTGGATCAGTCGAGGTAACTGTGTACTACAGTTAGAACCAAGATTATTATTAGTATGCATTGAATGAGTAAATCATCGTTAACACTGAATTTCTCTGAGTAAATGCAGTTCCATTGGGGTACTGTTAACTTGGTTTTCCTTAATTTGAACTCCACTGACTGGGGATGGATGAATGCTTTGGGGGCTACGTTTGTCACCGGACGCTTTAATTTTAAAGTTACCGCAGTTAACTGCGTGTTTTGAGGAACTGTAATCTTTGATATTGTACAAACATTGAGTTCCTCTTCACTCCGGGTCAGCGAAGTTGAAGTTTTAAATCGGTTGGCGCCATAACTGGTCAGGCTGGTTGAGTAAGCAAAGAAATGCAAAAATGTCTCCCTCATGACAAAGACAATCAACTGCATTCTTCTCGATCTTAGATCTTGCAGCGTATGTTCAACTGGATATTATTGAGCAGGTAAATTTGCTGATGAAATCTCAAACTACTCGAATTTCAAAGTGGATATTTCCAATTATAGAAGGTGAGTTGTTGAGAAAACCAAAAAGGTTTTCTGCCACATCAAAGCGCCTCAAATATCAAGATCCAATCGGAGCCCAAAGCACACTGTTGAGTACTTCAAGAGTGGAGAGAGTTGACAAACAGGTGAAGCATCATTGAGAATCATGCATATATAAACTGCCATACGGAGAACTCGTCTACACCAAGTCATGAGTATTATCATTCATTGTCAATCACTCAGCGTACTCGTTATTCTCTTTGTGGCTAGTGTCGAATGCTGGAATTTGTAAGCAAATGTTTTATTACAATGATTTGCAGATCTATGGGGGGGGGGGGGAGATACAGGCGTTAAGCTGACCTATTTCTCTTTCAGCTCCAACTCCGACTCTGCCGATAGACTTTTGTTGTATGGAGACGTTCCTCACGACACTCAAATAGCATCCCACTTTCCACAGAAGTGTAAGAGGATAATGTGAGTCGTTGCGAGATTTCATAATAGCTGGAAGCTGCAGGCAACAACCGCTTAAAATTCTATATGACGAAGGACTTGGTAATAGAAGTTCAAAGAACATGCAATAGCGTTAAATACATTAATTTCGCATGAATTCTATGGAAAATATGGAGGATTAGTGCAGTAACATCTAACACAAATTATCCCTTTCTAATTAAGTACCGCAATGGATTGTGGTCTATTTACGTGCCGAATTCTCGCGAGTCCGGGAGACTGTGTCTCTTTGTTCCGAAACATGCAAACAATCATATACGTGAGTTCAAATGCCATTTTCGAATGCATTCCCCTGTTTTAAAATGAGTTTGAAATATACACGAGTGACTCTTAATACATAGTCTCGTACTGGTGAGCCCGAATTCCGTGTTCGCTTCACTGCGCCTCCTCACAAGTTCGGGTTGTGTGATGACTTCTGACATACGTTCTCTTGATCTGGGTGTAAATCTACGCATAATAGAGACGGGATCATTTGGAATGGGAACCCTTTCACATATATGCACTGAGGGTGCTTTGTTGTCAGAGCTGTTGTCATTCGGAACTCGAATGACATGCGCACGGCTCATTCGATCAGCGCAAATAAGCGCGCATACTTTATTTAAATGCTGGCTAGGGAAGTGCTCAAGAGCACGAGTTAACTGGCCCGGCCTCCTCCTAACAAACAAACAGCGGTCGTGTGAATGCGAGCGGTAGGTTCATGAGGTGAACAATCAATTGTTGACGAACCTATACATGCCCAAATCGTGAAAATGCGAGACCAAACGAGGTTAGGCTGCACTAGGTTCCAGTAAATGAAGTAATGCTTGATGCTCAGATGGGTACATGAAAGAGAATCCTCAAGAACGAGCAATCGACATAAACCCTTGATTAACTGAAGAGAATAACCACAATTTGATCTTAATTCCATAGGGCACGGATCCGGAAGAAGACCCCAACTGTAATCCAGACGAGACTCTCTGTGTGAAAGTGATAGGTGAGCTGAGGTCGAGTAATGAGCAGCATGAAGATAAATTAAGTGGTCTGCAATGATTTGTAACATTCCAGGTAGGGCGAGCGTATCCATTCGCGGAACAATTGCAAAGACTCCATGCCGTGTTTTGGCACGTCGAGGTTTCCCAATGAGATGGTTTATTTGGAAATTCCTTCATAAAAGAGTGCCCACAACAGTATTTCCCGGCATTACAACAACAACAAAAACAACACGAACCTCTGAAATAAATGGAGTGAGCACAAATAGCACAATAGCTTCAGAACAACCTACATGGCCAATTTACCAGAGCACAAACGAAGGAACCACAATTGAATGGAGTGATGGAGTCAGCACTGACACTGAAACAAGACGGCCTGAGCGGACAGTTGATCCTGGAACTGAAGATGGACCATTCGGTGACACCGAGCGTGCTACTGAAATTGAAGAGGTTGGTGGTCTCACTACCAGCGAAACAGACACATCTGATTGTATCAATGAATCGGTAATCCTCTGAATGAAGGTCATTTATTTGGTCATGTTTCGAGGAGTAGCCCTTTTTTCCATGTTAACCCCGTATTAGATGACTGTTATATCATAGAGTGCCGATTCTGGTGAACAATCAACAATCCTTCATGATGATGCTACGTCAATCTAATGATCACGAAATTTTCCTGATATCGCTGAATATTTGCAAGGTGCCTAAGCATCTCGATATGAGCCGAATACGAACGCTTGGTGGTCTTGCTATGAATGGTTCACGTGCGCCTTCCATAGCAAATGTACAAAATGCAGTTTTGGAACTCATAGTGTTCTCCTGCAAGTGGTTTGGCTTCATGATTTCTCCGCAAGCTGTAGCATCTCAATAAAAGGGCATTAATTTGATGAAGTGCAGATAGCGGTGTATCTGATCCCATTTGTTAATATTTTATCGGTGGGGATCAAGTGGGTTTGCAGTAAGCGTATTTCACTGGTCTCAAATGGACTTATAAATTAACAGACACAAATGGTCGATGCGCGAGCAGACCTTCGCTGTTTACTAGGCTTGAAATTATTCTTCTAATAATAATAATAACCAGAATCTTCATTGAAAGTCCATTATTTAGCATCTTCCGCGATAGTTATAGCGCATGGTAGGTCAAAAGTTGCACCTTCTATGTCAATTTGAATACAAGTATTAAAGCAGAATTTTGAAAAATTGAATTCTCATTAATTAATTTGGCCTAGTCATCTTCCAATCAATTTCCATGTTCTGTTTCAGCACGACTTTGCAACCCTTTTGAGCCAACATATTTTCATCTGCCTACTAAATTTTGCAACTTTTGATCTCGGTAATAATTCGACTGTTACTTCATTTTAATCGGCAATGGATAATAGTGCTCCACACTCCTGACTCTCTTCTCCAAATGCATTCGAATGGAGGCCCGAGCACCGATATTCTGAAAGGTAGATGTGAAGGCAGCTCTATTCCATGCACTATGAATCATGCTGATTTATTACATCGATAACAGCAGTAGTAGCAGCACCGCCTCAACGATCAATAGTTGTTATAGCTACTAACACCATAGTTCAGCATACAGTAACTACTAATAGGGTCACTTAAGGCATGAAAGATGTTGGCTCCTTGCAGAAGCTGGCGAATAACAGGGCTTGTTTCATTGCTATTCACTCCAGTGTTTCTCTCGAAATTCGTGCTTCCCCAATACTCATCAAAAACTTGACGCCAAATCGAGGGCTTGATAGTCACTCCAGCTCTTCTAATCAACGTTTTTAATTCTACTTCAATCGTTCAAGTAGTGCTAGTGTCACGAATTGTGCAATCTCTGTGATGCTGTCTGTGACGCTAATATGCCATCACTTCATATTAAATCGCATTATATTCCAAAGCCGAAAATTGAACAACTGCAGTCCACTAAACACATTGCAGCTCATAATAATACAGCAGAGTAAGCAAATGATAAACCAAACTGCAATTTATAAACTGAGGTATTAAAATGAGATGCCAGTAATCGAACCTGAACTGCATCTTCTCACGTAGTGACATTAAGAAGCTGATCTGATAATTAGCACGTTCATAAAAGGCTCATTACCATTATCTGGATATCCCATCATCCAACTGAATAAACTCCTTCAAATCTACAACACATCCCATAAAGCGTTCACATCAAACCGTGTGTTGTGCTATGGAGGTAGGAACTAATGTTGCATTGTCATGACGAAGCTTATCCAGGTTCTTCGATTGTTGTTATAACAACCGGAACTCTCGCGTCTTGGCAGCTGCCAATTTGGATGCTTCTATGCAGTCACTTTCAACAGGACCATAAGCTGCTGTCTTCAGACCGAGCGCCACATTGACATTAATGCCAGACCATCTAAGAAGGGGCTGGAGAAGAGGAGAAAGGCCTGCAAACTGACAGTCAGACTACCACGCTCACTTTCAAAAGCAGGGATATGAATAAACCCCTACTTTGTCCATATGCACCTACAAATTTCTACGAAATTGGCGGGCGAATATGCTTCGTAATCGTCTACCTCTTCTCATGTCTGGAAATCGCATGACTGCGATATTCACCTATTCTCTACCAAACGCATCTCAGTTCTCGCCGACATGTGAGCCAAATCTACCCTCACTAACATCTGATCTCATTATTACTTTCTATGTCGCCTCGAACCGCCTGAAGTGCTCGAAGTGCCCGAAGTGCTCGAAGAGTCAGTAAAATTATACAGCCCCGCACCAGTTAGAGCATAAAACTTGCCTTCCCGTCAAGGGCTTCATTTAATGAATATTCGCTTTTCAAATGGCTACAATCGGTACTTGAAGCCATACTTGGTGCAGCGAATCACTTGCCATTAGTTGCCATGAGCGAACTAGCACGATTCTCTCAACTGCTGAAGCTGACTATTCACCTCAATAAGATTGACACGACAACAAGTGTATTTTTGACTGCTTGAATTTGTGTGTCAACCTTGACGATCTGATGGAGTACAAAACCACTCGCGGATTTGACTTTGGCAGCATACTGAGTAGGTATGCATCAGCGGAATGCAAAAGTGCAGTTGTTGAAAACATTTGTTAGTATTCAAACCTATACGAAGGAGTTACTTGGCAGGAAGGCTCAAAATAGTTCCCTCGGATTGAATAAGATTGGTTCTGTTTCTTGGCAGCTCAATGCTAGGCAGCCGGAAACATTATGTGTCGGACCATTTAATAACATCGATTACACCCATAATAGTAGCATCTCTCGGATAGAATATCTGAATTCAATTGGCCTTAAATAGCTCTTCTTCGAGTAAGTGAGAAAAGCAGTTTTGTGAGCCTCTCAATACAAAGCAGCCTGTAGCGCAGCGATACACACCGATTGATTATTTCGGCCACAGCGGTATTTGTAGCACCATCTCAATGATCACTAGTTAGTACAGCCACTGACATCGCAGTGCAGCATACCGTGTCTAGCAATCGGGGAAGAATAAGGTATGAAAGAGGACTGTTGGCAGATAAAACAGTGCCAATGGCAATATTTACCTTAATGCTTGAAGAAAGATGAGCTGGAGACGCGGCAAGTGGTCTGGGAATACAAGTTCCTGCAAAGGTCTGGTGAATCGAGGTTATGTGGAAAATCAACGGCGGATCATCAGTGTTGGAATAGTTCATGTCTCCATCAACACTGTAACGCTGTGATACTTGATAATTTCGGTGCGAACAGGTTCGCATTGTAATCACAACAGGAATTCCAATCCTCACCTGATGGTCGTAGAGGGACTGAAAGTGGCCAATGCGACTGTTCAACAGGCTAGCCACTTGTCGGATTCGCGATTTTGGGTAAGCGATCACTGCTTGTCAATCGACACAATACTGAATTCACGAGCTGAGGAGTGATGTGGACGTGGTCAGCTGTCTGAAAGGATGTAGTGACTCGTGGTGTGGTTGTCCGAAAGACGAGGCTTCAGTGAAGTATTTGGACTAATACTGAGAGGCCATATGGCACGAGAAGAAGGAAATCAAGCTCCTTGTCTTCCGCACGTGTAATTGTAGAAAGAGAAACTATTGAAGTGCTAATTAGACACACAGAGTACTTGCATATTCTGCGTGAGAAAAGATAGGCCTCATACGGCTTCGATGCGAGGCCACGGTGATATCGAAACGCGGAGAGAAGTAATGTGTCCATGTGAGGTCGGCGCCAATTCGATCACACTTTACTTAGAGATTTCATAAAGGGTTCTTCAATCTTCCTGGTTAGAAAACATTAAGCCAACGTCATTGTTCGGCACCATCTACTCTCACCAGATTTCCAGATCACCTCATGCGCATTTAATTGGACAGAGTTGTCTTCGCCGTCACATCTACGGTTCACTATCACACATTGTTTGCCAGGTGGAGACAAAAACTTGAAGACTCAGTGCTCCGGAGTATTTTATCTGTCATTATGACAATCAAGAAGGCTTGCACTTGTGGGCTGATCGACACAGCCGTGCAAATGTCAGTCGTGATCCAAGCGTGTTGTGCGACTTGCTGGTCCTGCCAACTACGTAATGCATTCTCTGCAGGATTGTATGCTGAGGCTCCTCACATGTGTAGTTAATATAAACACGTCCGAACATGCTCAGTTCAAACGAATCGGTCAGTCCACATTCAGATAAGGCTAAAAGACGTTTCGAGTTCTCACGCCGGATTGAGTGATGGTTTAAGTAAAGCTGCCAACCAGTCTGGCATGTCTACTACCACCGAGTAGAATGTCGAATTGTCATCTTAATAGCTGCATTGACTCACTATCAAAGGATACGGCACATTGCCTACGACCAGTTGTAGATAGATCCCTACAAAGTAGGGCTTATTTGTAATTTATTTGAATGGAAAGGTTCGATCAAATGAGAGTGATTCTGTCAGATTCCTTACGAATAGACACATGTGTGGATTATTTCTCTTAGTAATTTCAAAGGTTCCAATGCTAGAGGTTTTGCATTCTAATGCTAAATGCATTTCACATTTATTAAAGGTCTCATTGGAATTGAGGTTGGCATAGTGTAGTGCGCTTTAGTAGAAAGGAGTGTTTTGAGTTCTGAGGCTAGTGTTCGCTCACAATGAATGGGTGAGGGTGGAGAGTCTTCAATATAATGATTTGAGATGGGAAGTCTGTAGGATGTAGGCGCTTTTATCGAAACCGGGACTACTTGCTCATTTTCCATTTTCGGAGTTTGGACTTCATTTGCTTTCCATCATAAAGTTACGTATTTAATCATTGCATTCCCCTTTGAGGATAGTAGGATTTCTGCACTCTAGCACCGGAAGCATACAATGTGAACAAACGCCTAGTTCTGCGTGGCGTTTTGGAAGAATGAGCCAAAATACCGTGAGAAATGCCGTCTAACACCATTCGAGAGAGAAACATACTGAAACAACTTTGCTATCGACTATCTTATCCACTAACTGACCTCTTTTATGCCTTAATTTATCCTGGTATTATGTGCTGTATACTGCAACAAAGTGTTAGTGGCCAAGTCAAAAGGACTCACTGGGAGTACAACAGAAATACAATAAAGTTACATATTATAGCATTGAGCAGTTATTTGACGTTCATTGACCGGCTGGTCTTTTCTCGGCATGGTTCCGTGGCGCAATAGCATTCATTCTTCTGCTGCATATCATGCATCACCTCGGTCTGAGTAATCACAGCCGTGATAGAGCCGATGTGTATTTCATCCTGCCTGCGGGACTCTTCGTCGCTGTCTTTTTTCCTATCTTCCGCTCTATCCTTTTTCTCATTCGTTTTCAGTTTGCCTGCTTTCGCTACTTCAGTTTGATTCTCTCTCCTCCTCTCCTTTGCTGGTTTCTCCCCTTCTCTGATTTCGACCGAAGGGTGACAGTTCCTAATAGGTCTTTCTAGCCACCCTTGAGTCTTGTATCTTTTAAAGCAGTCAGGAAGAGGGCACTTTAGTTTATGGTCCATTAGCTCTTCAGTGTTATGTTTTTCTTCTTCATGATCTTGTCTTACGTGCCTTCGGAGAGTATCAAGCTATCTTTGTCCATTTTCAAGCTCTTCCATAGATTCAACCTCTTTGCCTGTGTAAGACTCGCCAAGTTATGCATTGGCAGTTCCTTTCGGAGTTCCTCGACAGTTTTGGCTCTTCGCGAATACAATCCAAGTATCATACGTCGAGCCGTATTCTGTATTGCTTTGAGTCGATTGTTATCTCTTACTCTCAAGACAATAGTTGATAGTCTATAAGTGATTGCAGGATCGACGAAAATTCCTACCAGATAGGCTTTCTGGGTGTTATTGAGAAGTCTTGAGCGCAGAAATGGTCGTAGTCGTATTGAGTGCCTTTTTGCCCTTGCCAAATTTGCTTTTATTGCTTCGTCTGGCTCCCCAGTGTCTTGAATTATGGAACCAAGGTATTCGAATTGTGAGGTACGTCGGAATGACATTCCTGCTGCTTCAAGAGGCATTTGTTCATCACCGGCACCAGTTTAAAACCAGAGGGTCTTGCTCGCTGCGATTCGCATTCCATATTTATGCATCGTTTGCGCTATTAAAATTACGTTATAAGAGTTCTCAAGCTGCATTTAATAAGCCGACGCGCACCATCGAGCGTCAATGTTCGACCTGCACTTTGGCTACCCTCTTAGCGACCTCCAGCTCAATCACCAGCATAACAAGGGTCCTCAAGCTGCATTTAATAAGCCTAATATGGAAGGCGTAAGCCGACACACACCATTAAACGTCAATGTTCGACCTGCACTTTGTCTACCGTCCCGTCATCGTACAGGTCTGTCGGTAATTTAATGGACCAGGTTTATTTAATAATAAAAGTGATCGGACAGAGCGTTCACAGAGCAACAAATGCTGTTCCTCAGAGGTAAGTGCAACTGCTAGGTCTCCATTCAGAGCGAGCATCCTCAAACTATGCAGATCGTCAGTTGGAATTAAATCGGCGAGACGGAAGGTCGCACGAGGTCCTCATCAATTCACTGCTGTCGACAACAAGTGCGGTCGATCTGTTTCTCAGACAGTTAGTCTAACTTGCTCCATTCTCACATTAGCTTGAAAGTACGTTACAAATCTTCCTAGCACTTGAATTGTAATGTCACCATGAAATAGCCAGCAATTAGATAATTGATATACCTACCATCAAGATATTTAAATGAATTGCGATATCTAGTTCATCTAAACTGTCTATAAACGTATGTGATTTGTGAATTTAATCCACCTACATTTCGGACTCTTTGTCATTAGGATGTGCATTGGATTAATCGACTGCATGAGGAATCCAGGTAATCTTATTTCACCTACATCTATACTTCACTCTGATGTTTGTCCTTAATTTTGTCGTTAAATTCAGCCCACTAAAATGCTGGATTATTTCACTTAGCTCCATCAACTGTGACTGATTTGCACTACAAGCGCAAATATTGCTTATACCAAGCTTCGCTCGCCACGAGAAATGTGAATTCCACAAGTAATACATCCTTGTGATGTTACCAGTGCTTCACTATTGAAGCAGTTATTGTAAAGTACTCTTCGCTGCTGTTTCTCGGCTTACCGAACCTCCGATTGGGTGTAAAAGATTGGTGTGAGTGGATGCCTGATTTATCTATAGACACGAACCGAAAGGGGAAGAGTGCTTAAAGCACTAGCTGATATACGTTTTAGTACCAAAGAACAGAATATTTTTTTAGTGGTAAACTGGAAATTTGAGCCATTGGCATTCGACAAGAATAGCATTAGTTGAAGTTTATTTTGAAAATTTGATGAATGAAAACACTTCGCAACTACTTCTCCTAAAACAAACTACTTTGCACTTTATTTGCGAACTTGAGCACCGAGATGAAGTGTAAATTTCGGCGCTGCCAGGCTAGCGCTAGTCTCGCTGATTGTGCATTATATCTCCGAGAAATGCACGCCATTGTAAACGTAAGTTCGCAAGTCAATGTGTGTCTGAAATAATTACTTTACATTCGTGAACATCTATACAAGCGTATGTTCGACTTTGCAGTCCATTCTCTGCAGCCAAGGGTTGCACGATTCACGCTCTAGCATTTTATTGTATAGTTTGATATGCACATACAGACTAAATGGATTAGCCCGAACGTGTTTCGACGTGTTTTCAAGCATGCGCGCCCACTTTATTGGCATGATGACAGACGAAATACTGCAGAACACCGAGCCATCTAGTACTTGACTGCTCCTAACGAATAAAGAGTGACCATGAACCGTTGATGAGGCAGCGAAAATAACTCTGTCCAATCAAACGCTCATGAGGTGACCATTTAGTTCTGGTGCCAGTAAGTGATCTCAAGTAAAGCTTTTTGCTTCAATGCAAAGCAACTCGGCTTTGAGAAAAGTTGATCGAATTCTCATCTCTATTAATTGTATTGGAAATGACGGAAAGTAACTAGGACGATTTCTATGCGACAGAGCATGGATCCGCCAGAGGATCCCAATTGCCGTATGGAGCTAATACTCTGCGTAAACGTGACAGATGAGCGCAAGTTAAATGAACCCAATCACGAACAATGAATGAATCTCGGAATACCATCTAATTCAGGCTTCGCAGTGTTATGCACTCCTTATTCAACTATTTGGAAGCCTGAGCACTGACATCTTGAATAGTAGTTGTCATGGCAGTTTGATAACATGCATCCGGGAGTTCTATGAATGGCATCGAGTGGATACACCGATTACAGCAGTAGTATTGGCACCTCCTCAATGGTCACTGGTTGGTACAGCCACTAGCATCATAGTGCAGTGCACTGTATCTACTGATAGGGTAAATTAGTGCATGAAAGAGGTCATTTAGTGGAGAAGATAGTGCATTTCGCTCTCAAATGTCATTGGCCAAAATTTCACTCGACGTGTTTGGCCTCTTCTTCCAAAATGAATGAGAAGATAGTGCAGTCAATGGGATGATTGAATGGATATCGATTCCTGGTGAATTGGAAAATTAAATGCGACAATCCAAATTGGAGCATGAAGAAGTTGCGTCGACTACAATAGCCTGCCTTAGGCTGCCTTAAGAGAATCACACCAAAATCAAGACAATATCATACCTAGTATGGCCTATCATAACCATGGCAACAATACGTACTTAACATTATACTGGACGCGGTAACTTCATTGCGAATTAGAGCATGATGCTCTCAAGTGCACCAGCTAGTTGACAAAAGCTCTTAAACATAACTGCACCATCTTATTTCTCCCGTTTCTGCACCGACCATGCCTTAGAAACCAAAACGACGTCGTAGAAAGTTGCAAACGTGCACATTTTACTTAAACATTAACTCCGAAAATTTATTGCGTAAAGATGTAGTCACCTCAGTAAGGTTGGTACAACAAGAAGTGCAAAGGTTAGAAGAGTGACTCCATCAGTGGTCGCTGAGATACCTGTCGCTTTACTCTCCGTACCTTGGAATTGCGTTGTTCCAACGCCAACACCATCCGCTCTAGCATCAGTCGATGAGGGCGATCCCACTCCAGTTAACGAGGAGGCTACAGTTACAAGGTCAGTTGTTGAATGATCTTCAGCCAAGAATTCGAATGCGATAATTGGTTGCTGATAATTTATATGGACATGGACAGCGGTTGGAAGAATTTCGAGTGTTCCATAAATGGTAACGTCGACGTTACCTAAAGTGTAGAGATAAATTTGCCAGCTTATTTATTCTTCGTGATTCGGTTTATTTCACTTATGCTCACCTGTCACTTTCACGCAGAGTTTTTCCTCCGGCCGACAATTGGGGTCCTCTGGTGGATACGTTCTCTGTCACAGAAAGGAAAATCCGCTGCCTTACTTTCCTTCATTTCCAACACATTTAATGCAGAAGCTAACTTTATTCAGTTTTCCTTCTACTCGGTTACATAGCACCGAACCAAAATCATTGTTTGAGATTAATCACTCCCACCACAATTGAAATTTCACTTCATGAGCATTGCATTAGACAGAGTCATCTGTGCTACGACATCAGCGTCGCACTATTGATCTTTGTTTGCTAGAAACGGACAGAATTTCGATGACCCATTGCTCTTTAGTACTTCATTTGTCATCATGTCACCATGATCAAATCGAGTTATCGCAGGTCCTGGTCCTGCCAACTTTGTCAGCAGGAATGCAGACACGTCCAGACTTGCTCTGCGTATCCACATGTTGATGTCAAACCGCCGATTAAATGTTAGGCTGGAGATCATGAACCGAGGAATGTGGTCAAACCCAAGTACAGCTTGCGACTGTACAAATACATGCAGATGCTAACTAATAACGAGCCATCATTGTCTAGTGGCAAATTTACTTACGTTAACATTTATCAGGTCGTTATGAACGAAGACACAATCTCCGAGACTAGCTTTAGCCTGGCAGTGCGGATATGTACATTTCAAATTCTTGCTAAATTTAACAAATAAAAAAGAAAACAGTTTACGTTCGTTTGACTTAACATACTAAATTAGTTGTCACGTAACATTTTGAGCACTATTTGTCTTTCGATAAGATTCAATAGAACAATAAGGAAGTGACTCACATTATTCTCTTGCACTCATCTGGAAACTTGGATGCCTTTCCAAGGGGATTGGCATCACCACAGTAGGCACTAAAACGGAAACATGTCAGCTAATCATTTTATCTCCATCAATATTCCGCTTATCATCGAGAATAAAAGGGATTTTTTTACGAATTGAAGCATCTGGCAATGGCCACATACAGAATAAGGATTGCGAGGATTGAAGAGGAAAGACTGAGAGCTCTCATGACTTATTGCATGGCGAGTTGTCGATAAGGGATAAGGCAGTTTATATATTCGCGATTCCAAATGACGCTTCACCTACTTTTGAGCTCGTTTTATTCAAGAGCTAATCAGCACCATGCGTCATGCTCCGATTGGGCCTTGCTTTTTCTGCTGCACAAGCACATTAAGTTGTGGGTGTATGAATAGCACACTTTGAAGAATAATTGGGAAAGAGCTCGAAGATCCTGTGGTGTCCATCCGGAAGCTGTGACCAAACCTAGTCAGTAGTGAGAAGTTGTTTTGGAGTCTGAGGCGAGATTTGGCCATGAATTAAATAGATCTACTACCCAATATGAAGGGTCTACTAACACACAGAGGCAGACTTCGATCAACTGCCCTGTTTTCACGCTGATTTAGCAATCAACTTTGATATTTGCTTTTCATCCGTTCTCGAAATTTCGCGACTTCTGATCGCGACACTAATTCGGCAGTGTCTCATTGGGGTGCATTCATCCTAATTCGCCCTGAATTCTAGCCACATTCACTTCTTACTCTTTGTCCCTTCTTTATTCAGACCTCGTAATGTTATGCGTTCCTAATGAGTCTACTTGAAGGACTGAGTACCCACATCTCGAACAGCAGTTGTGCTGGCAGCTCAAGATCATGCATCCAGAAGCACCATGGATAAGACCGATAGGTTACACGATTGCGCCGTGAGTATAAGCACACCCTCAACATTCAGTAGTTGGTATAGCCGCTAACAGCATAGAGCAGCATACAGAGTCTACTAACGGGGTAGATAGTGGAAAAGATAGTGGATAAGAGAGTTTGTTTTAATCTATTTCTCTCTCGAATTTCATTGGCCTGCTCAACGAACAACTGATTCATTTTCTACCCTCCGAGTGGGCAACATTCGCCAATTGCATCAAAGTCATCAACTCAACTTCAATCGCCCAGGTTGTGCCAACCTCACGAAACGTGCCAAATCTATGACTTTGTCGGTGCCAAACCAAATAACAACGCATCTGGATTATTGTGCGCGAGTAGACTCTTCAACTTGGGTAGTTGTTCTATTTAGTCCATGGCCTAATCTCGCCAGAGATTCCAAAACACCTTCTCATTATTGACTAGGTTTGGTCACAGCTTCTGGATTGACGTCACAGGGTTTTCATGCTCCTTCCCAAACATTCTTCAAAGTGTACCTTTCATTTACCCATAATTTGATGTGCTTGACGAAAATTGAGCAGCTGAGAAAAGCAAGGCCCAATCGTAGCATAACGCATGGTGTTCTATTGAATCTAACAGAAGGGTAAATAGTGCTTAGCAAGTTACGTGACAACTAATTTAGTATATAAGAGTCAAACGAAAGTAAACTCTTATCTCTTTTTTTGTTAACTTTAGCACCGAGGTGAAGTGTACATTTCTGAGCTGCAGGGTTAAAGCTAGCCTCGGAAGTTGTGTCTAAGTTCACGAAGACCAGGCATCTATTAACGTAAGTATATTTGCCACTTGACAATGATGGCTTGGTATTGGTTAGCATCCACAGATACTTATATAGGCGCACGCTGTACTTGGGTTTGACCACATTCCTCAGTTTCTGCTCGCCAGCCTAACGTCGTAGTCTATGACATCGCAACCGCCTTTCTCTTCGCATGGACGGAGGCCAAATGACTGTGCGAATCACCTATGCACTAATGGAAACCTCACCATCCTCCCTGAAACATGAACTAAGTCTGCTCTTATTGTCATTTGACTTCCTTAATTTTTGCAATCACTGTTTCTAGTTTGAGCAGGCACATTACTTTCCCGTCAATGGCTGCCCTGATGGGTGCTCAACATTATAGCTCTGCAGTGACTCCATTGCCAGGTAAAGCACGATTTTCTCGGGCAGCCAAGCTGACAAACGCGGCGGGCTTGGGAACCAACATACAATCACAGTTAGATATGAATATGAACATTTTGTTTAAGCTTTAGCACCAACATCTCGCCACTGTAAGCTCAACTCACTTTGATGAGGTTAAAAGGACAAGGAGCGCGAAGTTTAGAACAGTGAACCCATCAGTAGTTGCCGAGACGCTGGTACTTGTTCATGATTATTTGTTGAGTGATCTGCTGTTGTGTACTTACTTTTCTCCAGAACCTCAAACGTGAAATTCCCCTTCACGTAGCCTAGTACCACGAAGGCAGCAATCGTGCCAGCACTCGATCAATGATTAGCACCCGGTAACGCCACTAACACTTTACTGCAGTAAAGGCGGTCACCGATAACCTTAGGGGCAACCCTGAGGGCTAATTAGAGGGGCAGTCGGATAGGTCTAATTAACCACCGGTCGTACGAATTTAATATTATACCAGCGGAAATACTGCCCGCGTCCACCAAGAGCCTATAAAAAATGTACGACGTACTACCTGGATTCATGGTTTGAAACTTGGATTATGGCTGTAGCAATGATCAGAAACTCCACCAGACAGCTTAAGAGACTGCTGGTAGGGGTATGGAGAATGTAGTGTGTAGCGTGGTAGTCTGACTGAAATCCAGTCTTTGCACTATTTGCTACTCAGTTTGCAGGCCTTTCTCCTCTTCTCCAGCCCCTTCTTAGATGGTCTGGCATTAATGTCAATGTGGCGCTGGGTCTGAAGACAGCAGCTTATGGTCCTGTTGAAAGTGACTGCATAGAAGCATCCAAATTGGCAGTTGCCAAGACGCGAGAGTTCCGGTTGTTATAACAACAATCGAAGAACCTGGATAAGCTTCGTCATGACAATGCAACATTAGTTCCTACCTCCATAGCACAACACACGGTTTGATGTGAACGCTTTATGGGATGTGTTGTAGATTTGAAGGAGTTTATTCAGTTGGATGATGGGATATCCAGATAATGGTAATGAGCCTTTTATGAACGTGCTAATTATCAGATCAGCTTCTTAATGTCACTACGTGAGAAGATGCAGTTCAGGTTCGATTACTGGCATCTCATTTTAATACCTCAGTTTATAAATTGCAGTTTGGTTTATCATTTGCTTACTCTGCTGTATTATTATGAGCTGCAATGTGTTTAGTGGACTGCAGTTGTTCAATTTTCGGCTTTGGAATATAATGCGATTTAATATGAAGTGATGGCATATTAGCGTCACAGACAGCATCACAGAGATTGCACAATTCGTGACACTAGCACTACTTGAACGATTGAAGTAGAATTAAAAACGTTGATTAGAAGAGCTGGAGTGACTATCAAGCCCTCGATTTGGCGTCAAGTTTTTGATGAGTATTGGGGAAGCACGAATTTCGAGAGAAACACTGGAGTGAATAGCAATGAAACAAGCCCTGTTATTCGCCAGCTTCTGCAAGGAGCCAACATCTTTCATGCCTTAAGTGACCCTATTAGTAGTTACTGTATGCTGAACTATGGTGTTAGTAGCTATAACAACTATTGATCGTTGAGGCGGTGCTGCTACTACTGCTGTTATCGATGTAATAAATCAGCATGATTCATAGTGCATGGAATAGAGCTGCCTTCACATCTACCTTTCAGAATATCGGTGCTCGGGCCTCCATTCGAATGCATTTGGAGAAGAGAGTCAGGAGTGTGGAGCACTATTATCCATTGCCGATTAAAATGAAGTAACAGTCGAATTATTACCGAGATCAAAAGTTGCAAAATTTAGTAGGCAGATGAAAATATGTTGGCTCAAAAGGGTTGCAAAGTCGTGCTGAAACAGAACATGGAAATTGATTGGAAGATGACTAGGCCAAATTAATTAATGAGAATTCAATTTTTCAAAATTCTGCTTTAATACTTGTATTCAAATTGACATAGAAGGTGCAACTTTTGACCTACCATGCGCTATAACTATCGCGGAAGATGCTAAATAATGGACTTTCAATGAAGATTCTGGTTATTATTATTATTAGAAGAATAATTTCAAGCCTAGTAAACAGCGAAGGTCTGCTCGCGCATCGACCATTTGTGTCTGTTAATTTATAAGTCCATTTGAGACCAGTGAAATACGCTTACTGCAAACCCACTTGATCCCCACCGATAAAATATTAACAAATGGGATCAGATACACCGCTATCTGCACTTCATCAAATTAATGCCCTTTTATTGAGATGCTACAGCTTGCGGAGAAATCATGAAGCCAAACCACTTGCAGGAGAACACTATGAGTTCCAAAACTGCATTTTGTACATTTGCTATGGAAGGCGCACGTGAACCATTCATAGCAAGACCACCAAGCGTTCGTATTCGGCTCATATCGAGATGCTTAGGCACCTTGCAAATATTCAGCGATATCAGGAAAATTTCGTGATCATTAGATTGACGTAGCATCATCATGAAGGATTGTTGATTGTTCACCAGAATCGGCACTCTATGATATAACAGTCATCTAATACGGGGTTAACATGGAAAAAAGGGCTACTCCTCGAAACATGACCAAATAAATGACCTTCATTCAGAGGATTACCGATTCATTGATACAATCAGATGTGTCTGTTTCGCTGGTAGTGAGACCACCAACCTCTTCAATTTCAGTAGCACGCTCGGTGTCACCGAATGGTCCATCTTCAGTTCCAGGATCAACTGTCCGCTCAGGCCGTCTTGTTTCAGTGTCAGTGCTGACTCCATCACTCCATTCAATTGTGGTTCCTTCGTTTGTGCTCTGGTAAATTGGCCATGTATTTTGTTCTAAAACTATTGTGCTATCTGTGCCCACTCCATTTACTTCAGAGGTTCGTGTTGTTTTTGTTGTTGTAATGCCGGGAAATACTGTTGTGGGCACTCTTTTATGAAGGAATTTCCAAATAAACCATCTCATTGGGAAACCTCGACGTGCCAAAACACGGCATGGAGTCTTTGCAATTGTTCCGCGAATGGATACGCTCGCCCTACCTGAAATGTTACAAATCATTGCAGACCACTTAATTTATCTTCATGCTGCTCATTACTCGACCTCAGCTCACCTATCACTTTCACACAGAGAGTCTCGTCTGGATTACAGTTGGGGTCTTCTTCCGGATCCGTGCCCTATGGAATTGAGATTTCATCAGCAAATTTATCTGCTCAATAATATTTGGTTGAACATACGCTGCAAGATCTAAGATCGAGCAGAATGCAGTTGATTGTCTTTGTCATGAGGGAGACATTTTTGCATTTCTTTGCTTACTCAACCAGCCTGACCAGTTATGGCGCCAACCGATTTAAAACTTCAACTTCGCTGACCCGGAGTGAAGAGGAACTCAATGTTTGTGCAATATCAAAGATTACAGTTCCTCAAAACAAGCAGTCAACTGCGGTAACTTTAAAATTAAAGCGTCCGGTGACAAACGTAGCCCCCAAAGCATTCATCCATCCCCAGTCAGTGGAGTTCAAATTAAGGAACACCAATTTAACAGTACCCCAATGGAACTACATTTACTCAGAGAAATTCAGTGTTAACGATGATTTACTCATTCAATGCATACTAATAATAATCTTGGTTCTAACTGCAGTACACAGTTACCCCGACTGATCCAACCTAACCATCTCAAAATCAGTGCTTCTTTGAATGTTGGTTACTGCCAAGTACTCGCAAAATGAAGGTTTGCTTCGAACACCTAGTCGTTCCCAACAACGAAAATGCAAGGAAAAGCAGGAGGGATGACGATTCAATTAGGCCAAAGTGCATTGAACCTGAGATGTGAGAAGCCGCTGGTTGCAGCAAGCCCTTGAACGCATTGATGGCCATCCACCAGAGGTCATTGCTTTGAAGCGCACCGTCAGTCATCAGACAGGCACTTACTGAGCAGTTACTTACTGGAGAGGGCAGACTTGGCAGTAGGCAATAAACTGTAGAATCAAAGGGATAGTCAGGAGGACTTGAAGGTGAGGCGCAACATGACATAGTGATCTGCCCACTCCCAAAGGATTCAATAGTCACCTTACCACCGCACTGCAACCGAACCTACTCGTGTTGAAGAGGTATTTTAGATTCTCACACCGAATTATGTCATTGGTAAAGTAAAGCACCTGTACGCAATCTCCATGCAGCTGGCAAAATGTGGACTTGATGTTCGCTCTGATGTCTTCGCTTAACACCCTCCCCTCTGATTCTCCACACTAGCACCTCTAAAGAGACTGTTTCAATTTCGTTTGATTTATTAACATAGAGCCACTGAAGAATGAAGAAACTGCTGCATACTGCAGAGATATATGCACACCAACTCATGGCGACCACAACAGGGTAACAACAGTGGTAAATCTGGGGGCTCATGAGAGGGGCGAGCCGAATAGGACTAATCAACCACTGGACGTTTAAAATTAGATTATGCCATCAGAATTACAAGCTCCTTCAGCGTGGTAAACAAGGTACGACGGGTATACCTCGAATAATTGTCTCAAACTGGACTGTGAAAAGCACGTGCATAGAGCAAAGCGTGGAATCTCCTCCAGAAAGTTAAAAAAACCTCTAGAAAGGTATGGTGATTGTCTGTCTTAACAATGTCGAGGACGGACGAGGTGCCACCATGAAGTTAAACTGCTGCCTGGTGGTCAATCCTACTCTCTACCTCCACGAGGTGGCCACCGGAAACCTCAGGGGCAACCTTGAGGGCTAAAGAGAGGGACAGTCGGATAGGACTAATAAACCACTCGTCGTTCAAAATCAGTATTATACCAGCGCAAATACAGCCTGAGTCCACCAAGAGCCTCTTAAAAGAGGAACGACCTACTACCTTGATTCATGGTCTGAAATTTGGACTATGGAACGTGGCAGATAGCTGAAGAGACTTCTAGTAGGGATATGGAGATTGTTGCCTGCACGGAAACTTGAATGAAATCCTGCTCCTTAACTATCGACAGCTACGCTTTCTTCAACTCTGGATACAGTGAAAGTTCTAGACCGAATGTTGGGGTCGACTTTTGGGTTAAAAAGAACATAGAGGCTGAATTCAACCCTGTCTCAAATAGACTTGCAACTCTGACACTCCAAATTGGAGGAGTCAAAGTTGGATTGATGGGATGTTATGCTCCGACCGAGTGTACGGAGGACGCAATAGTTAAAGAATCCTTCTACAAACTTGTGGCCGAAACCTACAAACTACTTCTTTCTAACTGCACACAGATAAGTATCCTTGGGATTTCAATTGCAGATTTGGCTCTGATGCCCGTAACATTAGTGCCGAACTAATCGGTCCCTTTACTGATCAAGAAGAAACCACAGGGAACGGATTAAGGCTACTAGGACTATGCCAAGAACATAATTTAAACGTGATGAAAACTTTCTTTCTTAAACTAACTACTCGCAGATTGACCTGGTACCATCCTTCAGGGAAAGAAAAATAGACGTAAACTCAGATCACTGCTTACAAACAGTAATCCTCAAGCTCAAATCACATCTCAGAATACGCTCAGGAAAAAGTAAGAACAGAACTCTGAAGGAGGGCATGAATAGTCAAAAGCAAGGTGGTAACTCCCCACAGGCATAGAGTAAATAAAGAAATCGAAGGAAACTCACCTCAGGACCCTTTGACTACTACATACGAAGATACCTTTAAATCTATAGAGAAAGCTGCAGCCAAAACAACAAGGCAAAAGACTGAACCAATGAAAAACGAATGGTCGCACACTACCAGGAACTGTTTAAGGACAGAACCACTGAAGAAATTAAAAACTATGGTCTTATACCAAGAGACTACCCTATTTCAATGGAGGAGATCGAGATGGCTAAGAAAAGACTAAAACTATATAAAAGTCCCGGTTAAAATGGAATCAGATCTGAGTCATTGAAACGGGACAATCAGTGTCTAAACGCCTACCTTCTAAAAGTGTTCAGTGGCATTTGCAATGGGACTGCTCCTATACCTCGAGCCAGAATCGATGCTGAAGTTGTAAGTATCTACAAGTGGAAAGGTTCGCAGACAGATCCTGCAAACTGTACATCAATCTTCCTTCTAGATGCATTAGGCAAGTTATACACACCTATTTTGTGCCACCACACCACAGAGGCACCAGGGAAGATCAACCCAACAGGCTATACTTGGAGTAAGGACCATTATACAGAAAGCCGTGGTCCAGAAGGAGACAATAGTGCTAGTGTTCGCAGACCTGGAAAAGGCCTTCGCCTCTCTGCCTAAAGCTGCAATAATCAATCGAATGATAGATCTAGGCTGCTCTTGGCAAATGATCCACTCAGTCAAGTCCTTGATGGACTGACTCACCGATGCGGAAATTGAGGGGAACAAAGGACTACTTTGCGATGAAACGTGGTATGAGACAAGGCTCAAAAGAGGGACCACTTCTTTCCAAACTAACCTCCCAACTCGTATTGGATGAAGCCTTCTCCTCACTCAAGGGCAGTGCAGTTGAGATAATTAATCACTCGGGCAAAAGATGCCATCTAAATCATATAGAATACGCTGATGACCTATGTCTTATTGCTCCAAATAAGGTCGCAGTTGTCAGATTAATGGAGCATATTGCGAAAAAGATGCATGAATATGGAATGCGAATCGCAGCGAGCAAGAACCTCTGGTTTTAAACTGGTGCCGGTGATGAACAAATGCCTCTTGAAGCAGCAGGAATGTCATTCCGACGTACCTCACAATTCGAATACCTTGGTTCCATAATTCAAGACAGCGGGGAGCCAGACGAAGCAATAAAAGCAAATTTGGCAGGGGCAAAAAGGCACCCAATACGACTACGACCATTTCTGTGCTCAAGACGACTCAATAACACCTTGAAAGCCTATCTGGTAGGAATTTTTGTCGATCCTGCAATCACTTATGGACTATCAACTATTGTCTTGAGAGTAAGAGATAACAATCGACTCAAAGCAATACAGAATACGGCTCGACGTATGATACTTGGATTGTATTCGCGAAGAGCCAAAACTGTCGAGGAACTCCGAAAGGAACTGCCAATGCATAACTTGGCGTGTCTTACACAGGCAAAGAGGTTGAATCTATGGAAGAGCTTGAAAATGGACAAAGATAGCTTGGTACTCTCCATTCTTGACAGTAGCTTTGGAAAAGGCGAAACCAAGAAAGCCTCACATACAAGGAATTGGATGCTTCAATTGATAAAAGATGCGAAAGATATATTAGCAAGAGCATTCAAATTCATGGCTACTTGATCCAGAGGAGAGCCCTAAAGCTCGAGCCGAAAAATGCACGCCTAGACTGGTGGGAGAAAGGCAACGTGATGATGTCTGTATCAACACAAACTGCCAAAGACGCTTCGCCAGAATAAGGGATATGCGAAGGCACGTAAGACAAGATCATGAAGAAGAAAACATAACACTGAAGAGCTACTGGACCATAAACTAAAGTGCCCTTTTCCTGACTGCTTTAAAAGATACAAGACTCAAGGGTGGCTAGAAAGACCTATTAGGAACTGTCACCCTTCGGTCGAAATCAGAGAAGGGGAGAAACCAACAGAGGAGAGGAGAGGAGAGAATCAAACTGAAGTAGCGAAAGCAGGCAAACTGAAAACGAATGAGAAAAAGGATAGAGCGGAAGATAGGAAAAAAGACAGCGATGAAGAGTCCCGCAGGCAGGATGAAATACACATCGGCTCTATCACGGCTGTGATGACTCAGACCGAGGTGATGCATGATATGCAGCAGAAGAATGAATGCTATTGCGCCACGGAACCATGCCGAGAAAAGACCAGCTGGTCAATGAACGTCAAATAACTGCCCAATGCTATAATATGTAACTTTATTGTATTTCTGTTGTACTCCCAGTGAGTCCTTGTGACATTGGGACTTGCCCTAAAAGGTGGGGGCGAATAAAAAAACTGCTGCCTGTATGATGAAACCATGCCAGAGAAGTGACCAGAGAACCGAAGACCTCGATAAACGCTTTTGCTGCCTTCTTGGTTAACTGTTCTGTGCTGCTTGTTGTAGAAGGCTATTTGTACTTTTTTTGTACCCACAATAAGTCCTTGTGAATTGACCTAATGAGTGGGGATTAAATAATAGTAATAATAATAATAATAATAATAATAATAATAATAATAATAATAATCCACCGTTATTGCCTGACTCAGACGAAGTGTATGTAACCGTCAACGACTAACTCAGTGAGAGTACAATTGAAAAAGGCATATTCACTGCCAAACTATTCCACTCAGTGCATGAAATGAACAACAATTAAGTGATCATTACTGCGAGAACGACACCCAGAAAGTGAAGTGCTTCTTAAGCCACAGGATTGATTCGAGACTGATTCGAGGATCCCATGCACAGGAAAGGCCAAAAGGCACACTGCAGGCTCAGAAAGGATAGCAAGCAGATAGGGAGTACGTATAACCGATTCTATAATTCTCCACACCGCCTCTCTTCCAATTAGTCATTTGTTTAAGCTGAACTCTTTCCGGTTGCATTTTAACGATAAGTGTGACCTTACTAAGGATCTTGTTTCGTCGCCCTCGATGTTGGTATTTATTCGTCTTTGCAATAATTGAGAACGTAAACTGAAGTAAGTCTTAGAGTGTAACCAGTTATCACCTCAGACCTGCATTGCAGCACTACAGAGAGATTTCGATGCTTATTTCTCAAATAAATTCCACCATTAGCTAGGCGTCCATGCTTATTCTTACCAAATAGTCTCTGTTCAGCGATAGGCGTTCGATTGCCCAAAACTTTATCTTCCTCTACCAAACCAACTGAAACTTGTCATGGTGCTCTTGAGCTGCATTGCTACTCTCCACTCTACCGCAATACGCTGCCGCCCAACAATTTCATCGTTTTTGCTTAATAATTAACAACAACCATCTAGGTTGCATTTCTTTAAGAACACAAGGTAGTTTGACGTGCTGCCAATGTTAAGTTTGGTTGAGGGTGTTGGGGTTTTGTGTCGATTAGCGGTGAAATTGGAGGAGAATAAAAGAACAGAATAAGCTGAGTGCGACGGAGGCCGTTGTTTGCTTTGATAATGAGGTCGTCACTTCTATGTCTTTTGCCACAATGTTGAAATATAAGTTACCCGGCGGAAAACGGCGCGCTACTTTAAGCCTGTAAGGAGACTTATGGAGGGTCCCGTTAATTTTCACTACATTGCCATCTGAAATGCAACAACAGCTTTTGATAACGTCTGTTTGGATCTAGAAGAATTCCACTGGGGAGCTGAGAGCTTACTTTGGGTCCATACGCAAATTTTTTTGCTTGGATCGCATTTGGGATCCACGGGTGGTTGTGTCGACTAAAGGAAATAATGCCAGCATTCAAGCATAAGATGCACACGAATATCAATTCATCCACATAGGCAAAGAAAAACTTACAATGATGACAGCTTGTAGGGGTTTAATGATGTTAACGCAATCACCAACATTGGCGAAACATGTGCAGGCAGCGGAATCACAGGAACTACAATCGACAGTTAAGGAATATGTAAGGAATACCTTTAAAGATAATGTAAATGCAAAACTTCATAACCATCAGAACATACAACTCGCTTATGCAAACCGACTCGTTGGAAGAAGGCCCACGGGTTGTTGAGAAAGTCACTGATGTGGTGGTGCTGACGTTGCCAACAACACTATCGTCAAGGTCCGGATGAGTTGTTCTGTTAGGATATCCCGGAACACTGTGAGAACTGCTTGTGCTGAGATCGGTAGTGGTGTCCTGTCCGTTTCCGTGGTTGTTAGTTGTGATGTGGTGAGTGACGGGATAAAGTGTCCAGCCGGGCCAGGTAGCTCCACTGTCGGAACTGCTATTACTTATCCAGCCACTTGTAGGTCCGTCGTGCGTGCTTTGATTTACTGACAAAGTGTACTCTTTTGTACTTAATGGCATAGCAGTTGTGGGACTAACATCGGCCCACGATTGAGTACTCGAAGTGACATTTACTACATCCGATTCGAAAGTTCTTTCCGCCGTCCAATTGTAAGTAGTTTCTGTTGTTGCTGTTGTTGCTGTTGTTGGAATAGAATTTTTAGCCAAAAATTTCCAGGTGAAAATTCCCATTGGGAAACCTCGACGTGCCAAAACATGGCATGGAGTCTTTGCAATTGTTCCGCGAATGGATACGCTTGCCCTACCTGGAATGTTACAAATCATTGCAGACCACTTAATTTATCTTCATGCTGCTCATTACTCGACCTCAGCTCACCTATCACTTTCACACAGAGAGTCTCGTCTGGATTACAGTTGGGGTCTTCTTCCGGATCCGTGCCCTATGGAATTAAGATCAAATTGTGGTTATTCTCTTCAGTTAATCAAGGGTTTATGTCGATTGCTCGTTCTTGAGGATTCTCTTTCATGTACCCATCTGAGCATCAAGCATTACTTCATTTACTGGAACCTAGTGCAGCCTAACCTCGTTTGGTCTCGCATTTTCACGATTTGGGCATGTATAGGTTCGTCAACAATTGATTGTTCACCTCATGAACCTACCGCTCGCATTCACACGACCGCTGTTTGTTTGTTAGGAGGAGGCCGGGCCAGTTAACTCGTGCTCTTGAGCACTTCCCTAGCCAGCATTTAAATAAAGTATGCGCGCTTATTTGCGCTGATCGAATGAGCCGTGCGCATGTCATTCGAGTTCCGAATGACAACAGCTCTGACAACAAAGCAGCCTCAGTGCAAATATGTGAAAGGGTTCCCATTCCAAATGATCCCGTCTCTATTATGCGTAGATTTACACCCAAATCAAGAGAACGTATGTCAGAAGTCATCACACAACCCGAACTTATGAGGAGGCGCAGTGAAGCGAGCACGGACTTCGGGCTCACCAGTACGAGACTATGTATTAAGAGTAACTCGTGTATATTTCAAACTCATTTTAAAACAGGGGAATGCATTCGAAAATGGCATTTGAACTCACGTATATGATTGTTTGCATGTTTCGGAACAAAGAGACACAGTCTCCCGGACTCGCGAGAATTCGGCAGGCAAATGGACCACAGTTCATTGCAGTACTAATTCCAAAATCAACAAAGCGACATCAAACACTTGATCGAAACTCCAAAATTAGTACCGAGGTCCAAATTCGATGAAGCTGAAAAAACTCACATTATCCGTTTGCACATTAGGGGAAAATGAGGTGATGGGATTGGCGACTGAGTTTCATGACTTGTATCAAAGACCGATTCAGTTGTTATGTTAGTGGTAATTATTTCAGTTCCATTGACGAGAGCATCAGTAGTAGTATGGATAGTACCAACTGTTCCAGTTGCAGTTCCAGGATCAACTGTCCGCTCAGGCCATCTTGTTTCAGTGTCAGAGCTGACGCCATTGATCCAATCAGTTGGGTCTGTTTCGCTGGTAGTGACATCTCCATCATCTTCAGTACCAGCAGTACCCTCGGTGTCATCGAATTGTCCATCTTCAGTTCCAGGATCAACTGTCCGCTCAGGCCATCCTGTTTCAGTATCAGAGCTGACGCCATTGATCCAATCAGGTGGGTCTGTTTCGCTGGTAGTGACATCTCCATCATCTTCAGTACCAGCAGTATCCTCGGTGTCATCGAATGGTCCATCTTCAGTTCCAGGATCAACTGTCCGCTCAGGCCATCTTGTTTCAGTGTCAGAGCTGACGCCATTGATCCAATCAGGTGGGTCTGTTTCGCTGGTAGTGACATCTCCATCATCTTCAGTACCAGCAGTACCCTCGGTGTCATCGAATGGTCCATCTTCAGTTCCAGGATCAACTGTCCGCTCAGGCCATCTTGTTTCAGTGTCAGAGCTGACGCCATTGATCCAATCAGGTGGGTCTGTTTCGATGGTAGTGACATCTCCATCATCTTCAGTACCAGCAGTACCCTCGGTGTCATCGAATTGTCCATCTTCAGTTCCAGGATCAACTGTCCGCTCAGGCCATCCTGTTTCAGTATCAGAGCTGACGCCATTGATCCAATCAGGTGGGTCTGTTTCGCTGGTAGTGACATCTCCATCATCTTCAGTACCAGCAGTACCCTCGGTGTCATCGAATGGTCCATCTTCAGTTCCAGGATCAACTGTCCGCTCAGGCCATCCTGTTTCAGTATCAGAGCTGACGCCATTGATCCAATCAGTTGGGTCTGTTTCGCTGGTAGTGACATCTCCATCATCTTCAGTACCAGCAGTACCCTCGGTGTCATCGAATGGTCCATCTTCAGTTCCAGGATCAACTGTCCGCTCAGGCCATCCTGTTTCAGTATCAGAGCTGACGCCATTGATCCAATCAGGTGGGTCTGTTTCGCTGGTAGTGACATCTCCATCATCTTCAGTACCAGCAGTACCCTCGGTGTCATCGAATGGTCCATCTTCAGTTCCAGGATCAACTGTCCGCTCAGGCCATCTTGTTTCAGTGTCAGAGCTGACGCCATTGATCCAATCAGGTGGGTCTGTTTCGCTGGTAGTGACATCTCCATCATCTTCAGTACCAGCAGTACCCTCGGTGTCATCGAATTGTCCATCTTCAGTTCCAGGATCAACTGTCCACTCAGGCCATCTTGTTTCAATGTGGTTCCTATCAACTGTGGTTCCTTCGTTTGTGCTCTGGTAAATTGGCCATGTAGGTTGTTCTGAAGCTATTGTGCTATTTGTGCTCACTCCATTTATTTCAGAGGTTCGTGTTGTTTTTGTTGTTGTTGTAATGCCGGGAAATACTGTTGTGGGCACTCTTTTATGAAGGAATTTCCAAATAAACCATCTCATTGGGAAACCTCGACGTGCCAAAACACGGCATGGAGTCTTTGCAATTGTTCCGCGAATGGATACGCTCGCCCTACCTGAAATGTTACAAATCATTGCAGACCACTTAATTTATCTTCATGCTGCTCATTACTCGACCTCAGCTCACCTATCACTTTCACACAGAGAGTCTCGTCTGGATTACAGTTGGGGTCTTCTTCCGGATCCGTGCCCTATGGAATTAAGATCAAATTGTGGTTATTCTCTTCAGTTAATCAAGGGTTTATGTCGATTGCTCGTTCTTGAGGATTCTCTTTCATGTACCCATCTGAGCATCAAGCATTACTTCATTTACTGGAACCTAGTGCAGCCTAACCTCGTTTGGTCTCGCATTTTCACGATTTGGGCATGTATAGGTTCGTCAACAATTGATTGTTCACCTCATGAACCTACCGCTCGCATTCACACGACCGCTGTTTGTTTGTTAGGAGGAGGCCGGGCCAGTTAACTCGTGCTCTTGAGCACTTCCCTAGCCAGCATTTAAATAAAGTATGCGCGCTTATTTGCGCTGATCGAATGAGCCGTGCGCATGTCATTCGAGTTCCGAATGACAACAGCTCTGACAACAAAGCACCCTCAGTGCATATATGTGAAAGGGTTCCCATTCCAAATGATCCCGTCTCTATTATGCGTAGATTTACACCCAAATCAAGAGAACGTATGTCAGAAGTCATCACACAACCCGAACTTGTGAGGAGGCGCAGTGAAGCGAGCACGGACTTCGGGCTCACCAGTACGAGACTATGTATTAAGAGTAACTCGTGTATATTTCAAACTCATTTTAAAACAGGGGAATGCATTCGAAAATGGCATTTGAACTCACGTATATGATTGTTTGCATGTTTCGGAACAAAGAGACACAGTCTCCCGGACTCGCGAGAATTCGGCACGTAAATAGACCACAATCCATTGCGGTACTTAATTAGAAAGGGATAATTTGTGTTAGATGTTACTGCACTAATCCTCCATATTTTCCATAGAATTCATGCGAAATTAATGTATTTAACGCTATTGCATGTTCTTTGAACTTCTATTACCAAGTCCTTCGTCATATAGAATTTTAAGCGGTTGTTGCCTGCAGCTTCCAGCTATTATGAAATCTCGCAACGACTCACATTATCCTCTTACACTTCTGTGGAAAGTGGGATGCTATTTGAGTGTCGTGAGGAACGTCTCCATACAACAAAAGTCTATCGGCAGAGTCGGAGTTGAAGCTGAAAGAGAAATAGGTCAGCTTAACGCCTGTATCTCCCCCCCCCCCCCCATAGATCTGCAAATCATTGTAATAAAACATTTGCTTACAAATTCCAGCATTCGACACTAGCCACAAAGAGAATAACGAGTACGCTGAGTGATTGACAATGAATGATAATACTCATGACTTGGTGTAGACGAGTTCTCCGTATGGCAGTTTATATATGCATGATTCTCAATGATGCTTCACCTGTTTGTCAACTCTCTCCACTCTTGAAGTACTCAACAGTGTGCTTTGGGCTCCGATTGGATCTTGATATTTGAGGCGCTTTGGTGTGGCAGAAAACCTTTTTGGTTTTTTCAACAACTCACCTTCTATAATTGGAAATATCCACTTTGAAATTCGAGTAGTTTGAGATTTCATCAGCAAATTTATCTGCTCAATAATATTTGGTTGAACATACGCTGCAAGATCTAAGATCGAGAAGAATGCAGTTGATTTTCTGTGTCATGAGGGAGACAATTTTGCATTTCTTTGGTTACTCAACCAGCCTGACTTGTTATGGCCCCAACCGATTTAAAACTTCAACTTCGCTGACCCGGAGTGAAGAGGAACTCAATGTTTGTACAATATCAAAGATTACAGTTCCTCAAAACAAGCAGTTAACTGCGGTAACTTTAAAATTAAAGCGTCCGGTGACAAACGTAGCCCCCAAAGCATTCATCCATCCCCAGTCAGTGGAGTTCAAATTAAGGAACACCAATTTAACAGTACCCCAATGGAACTACATTTACTCAGAGAAATTCAGTGTTAACGATGATTTACTCATTCAATGCATAGTAATAATAATCTTGGTTCTAACTGTAGTACACAGTTACCCCGACTGATCCAACCTAACCATCTCAAAATCAGTGCTTCTTTGAATGTTGGTTACTGCCAAGTACTCGCAAAATGAAGGTTTGCTTCGAACACCTAGTCGTTCCCAACAACGAAAATGCAAGGAAAAGCAGGAGGGATGACGATTCAATTAGGCCAAAGTGCATTGAAACTGAGACGAATAGTACTTATCACCCACCAGTCTTTTTTTGTATCAGATTATGTCAGAAGAAGTAGAAGCTCCTACAGCCTGGTAAACAAGGTACGACGTAGATACCTCGATTATTGTTCTCAAACTGGACTGTGGAAAGCACTCGCACGTAGCAAGAGTGGAATCTCCGCCAAAAGTTTGAAAACTCTTCTAGAAAATGTATGAAGATTGCCTGCCTTAACAATGTCGATTACGTACGAGGTGCCACCATGAAGTTGAACTGCTGCCTGTATGATGAAACCATGCCAGAAATGTGACCAAAGAACAGAAGACCTCGATAAACGCTTTTACACTCTTCTTTGTTAACTGTTATGTGCTTCCTGTTGTTGAAGGCTATTCGTTTGCACCAGTGCTAACGAAAGCGAGATCAGCAATTTTATTTCACATCCGGTCGAATCTGGATTCTGGTGTTTCACCTTCAACAGTGAGATTGAGCAACACAGTTTCAATAACATTTGGACAATATGCCGTGATGCAGCAAGTGGTCCAACTTACAAGTGCAGCTCTATTCTTAAATTTTGTTTCTTACTTATTAAATGCAGTTGAATCCGAAAGTATCGTTTATTTCGTAAACGGAGTCCTTATTTCACATAATACCAGAGGATTTTAATGCACCGCCATGAATCTCAGTCCACTTGATTAACCAATGTACCACAGTTGGAGTAGGCGTAGGTGTTTCACTTGAAATAGAGAAAGTAGAACAAGGTGACTGCAGGCTAAATTTGGCGTCATCGGCTACTTGTCACAACAGAATAACAAATTCGCGTAGGCGATTGCATTTTGACAGGTATTCTCATTACAAACGGGTTCATGTCTCAGATTTTAATTTACGAAGGTCAAACCTCACAGTTATTCTAGTCCCAAAAGGCAATCGCCTAAGCAAATTTGTTATTTTATTGTGTAAAGTAGCCGAGGACGCCAAATTTAGCTTGCAGTCACCTCGTTCTACTTTCTTCATTTCACGTAAAACACCTACGCCTGCTCCAACTGTGCCTATATTGCTTAATCAAGTGGACTGAGATTCATGGCGGTGCATTAAAATCCTCTGGTATTATGTGAAATAAGAACTCCGTTTACGAAATAAACGATACTTTCGGAGTCAACTGCAATTAATAAGTAGAAGATATAACACCAGACTCCAGATTCAACCAGATGTGAAGTGAAATTGCTGATCTCACTTTCGTTAGCACTGATGCATAGTGAGAAAGCTGTGTCACCACTAGAGAGGAGGCAGTTAATGTGCTGAAGACCGGAATCAAGTCATTGCTGAGTCCGGTCACGGGTATGATGAGCTGATTTCGCATTGCAGCAATAACTAGAGTCAAGTAGACTTGCGATACTGGTTGGTAAAAGTGAATGATCTTGAACTGCATCAAAACAGCAGAAAATAAGTTGATAAACTCTTCCACTTGTTACATCCGTATTAGGTGATTTAAGCAGGTGCAAAGTAATTAGAATAAGGAGTAATCTACCAATGTTGCTTGACTCAGACGAAGTGTATGCAACCGTCAACGGCTAACTCAGTGAGAGCGCAATTGAAAAAGGCGTATTCACTGCCAAACCATTCTACCTCGCGCATGAAATGAACTACAATTAAGTGATCATTATTGCGAGAACGACACCCAGAAAGTGAAGTGCTTCATAAGCCACAGGATTGATTTGAGGATCTCATGCACCAGAAATGCCTACAAGCGCACTGCAGGCTCAGATGAAAAGCAAACAGATAGGAAGTATTTATAACTGATTCTCCAATTCTCCACACTGTTTCTCTTCCAATCACTCATTTATTTAAGCGGAACGCTTTCCGGTCACTGTTTAGTATCGCACATTCGATTTCCTACAACTTCATCTTCCTTTACCAAACCAACTGAAACTTTTCATGATGCTCTTGAGCTTCATTGCTACTTACCACTCTGCCGCATTAGGCAGCCGCGGATTTTTCGTCCTAATAACTGTAGTGACTCTTTATCAAGAAAGAGGTCTCATTGTCCAATACCCGTTGTTTGTATGTCCTTGCGATAATTGTGCTTGTTTGTAATTTAATTGAATAGGAATGTGAGTTCACTTTTTAAGAATTCTCAGGAGTAGGCAAATGTGTGCATTATACACCCCACTAAAATCAATGTCTTAAATACCAGTAATTTTCCCATCTAATTTTAAACCCGATTTGAGATAAATTTGTAACTCCATTGAAGTTGAGATCAACGAAGGTTCGATCAGTTGGTAAGCTCTAACAGTAATTGGTTGAGAATGGAGGACATTCACAACTGTGAGCTGAGATGGGCGGAAGCCTCCCTCAACTAACTCAGGCGCTGCCATAACCACTCATTTTTAGCCAGATTCGAAGCAGCCTCTGTTAATCCACTTACACGTGGCTTGAGACAATTACCATTAAAATAGTTCTTCCACAACTTATCGTCCAATTTATGGGCAGATAGTTCGTTCACATCTGATTTACTAAGGCTCAGAATGAGACAAAGTGGTAATAGGAATGCGAGCGTTAGGTTTATGAGGTGAACAGTCAATTGTTGACGAACCTATACATGCCCAGATCGTGAAAGTGCGAGACCAAACGAGGTTAGGCTGCACTACCAGCACCATTATCGCAAGTCTACTTGACTCTAGTTGCTGCTGTAATGCGAAATCAGCTCATCATACCCGTGACCGGACTCAACAATGACTTGATTCCGGTCTCCAGCACATTAACTGCCTCCTCTCTAGTGGTGACACAGCTTTCTCACTATGCATCAGTGCTAACGAAAGTGAGATCAGCAATTTCACTTCACATCTGGTTGAGTCTGGAATCTGGTGTTATATCTTCTACTTATTAATTGCAGTTGACTCCGAAAGTATCGTTTATTTCGTAAACGGAGTTCTTATTTCACATAATACCAGAGGATTTTAATGCACCGCCATGAATCTCAGTCCACTTGATTAAGCAATATAGGCACAGTTGGAGCAGGCGTAGGTGTTTTACGTGAAATGAAGAAAGTAGAACGAGGTGACTGCAAGCTAAATTTGGCGTCCTCGGCTACTTTACACAATAAAATAACAAATTCGATCTTGAGATTTTCAATTGAATAGTGCGTGTCTCGATAGGATTGTTGTCACTGGTCGAAGCTCTATGAAGCATTATTCAACATTTGCTTGTCCTCTCTCACACAGTCTTTAAATACTTTGTGTCTAACTAGCACTTAAAGAGGTTCAGTTTCCTTATAAATGCGAGCGGAAGCTAGGAACTTGAGGTTTTTCTTTTCACACTATATAGCCTCTTAGTAACAGTCTAGAAACTTCGCCAAAGCATCGTTATTTGGACAGCCTCATCATAAGTCACTCCGCCTTCATAAGCTACCGGCCATGCTCACATTACTCCTCAGCTCGTGAATTCTGTATTCTATGAGTTGAAAAACAATCGCCAAAGCAAAGACTTGGGTCCGACAATTGACAGTCTACAATCACTGTACCATGTTGTGATAATAAATAGAATACGTTTGGGTCATCTTACTTATTTTCATAGTGATGACGGAGACCTGCGTTACTCCAACTCTGATGCTGCAGCAACAAATTTCTGGTTTGAACTTAGTGACTTGTATCCAAACACCGCATTCATTTGTAGAGCCATTGCACTCACTTTTTTTCACTTTCTAGTTTTGTCCAGTTTCTTCCACTTATTTCATAAAATCTTGACTCAGCGGTTTCATGCATGTACTGGTATTTTCGTTTGGATGAAGGTGTGTGCCAGCCTTGACGATGAATGGCACTTGAAAGGAATTCGTGGGGGCGAAACACGATCTAGCGGTCTTACTCACCAGTCTGTTTAACGCACTCATATTCATTTTTTTTTCAAATTCGATTCATTTGCCACTTCTTTTACAATATTACCAAATTTTCGATGACTGACATGGATCACTAAGTGATGGTTTGTTGGCAGAATATGGCCGCTGGTAGCAACCTAAGAAAATTTTTACTTGATCAGACTGCGCTCGCCGCTTTACTATCCTAATCACAGAATATTCATTTGCTAGTTACATCGAAATTTGTTATCTACAAATTGCCTAAGTAAATAAGCTCTTACGGTTCTTCAGCGTCCATTATATAAGGATTTAATGACCATTCCTTCCTCGAAATACCATTAAAACCTACTTATATATAAATAGTATAAACATTTACAGAACATAGTGTTTGGTCTATCCCTGATGTTGTCAATATTTAATGCTATTTTTAGAGCGTAATTTGCACTTATGCCCATAATATTCTGTTGCCAGGTAATTGTACATTCGACTTTTCATAAAATCTACTCCTTAGCCAAAACCTTACTTACCTTGAACATGGTGCTTATGTATGAAATCAGACATGGGGTCTTCGTACCTTTAGACGCTTAATTTCTCTGGTCCTTCTCCAATGACATCGAGCTTATAGTCTCCATTACTCCATTAATACTGCCATCTAATACCATTTTAATAGTAGTCCTTCGTCGAATAAATGAACCCTGTGTAGAAGTTTTTCTTATTCTTCAGCTAGAACTGCTCATGTGTGTTCAAGTGCATGAACATTTTCATTGCAATCTTTGTAACCTCAATAGCATTCCATTCCCATTCTTCTGTTTCCCTGTGGCGACTTTGGAGTTTCTTTGATTTTAAACTGCAGTGCAGACTGACACGCTGCCTTGTACTCAAAAGAGGAAGAATTGAGAGCCCACGTCTTTGCATACAAACCTTCTGTTCAAAATGGCAAATTAACCAGATAGCTTGGGCATATCATGCAGCCGTAGCTCAGTTTCAAAATCAATGAAGTTTAGATGCTGAAAATTAGCCCAGTGAATGCATGAAGACATTAGTTATTACAGTCACTGATGCATCTGTAGTGCAATAGAAGCATACCAATTCGATTAATCAGCTGATTCTGTTTCGAAATCGGAAGCACCAGAGTTGGCGAAAAAGGGAAACCAAGCCCGAAATGGATGAGCTGAGCTGGATCAGCACTGTCTGAAAGGAAGCGAGGTTGGTCGTCCATAAGTTGAAAAATGACAACTGTAACTAACGGATTCGTCGAAATGTAAAAAAAAAATGTGAAACAGCGAACCAGTATCGGACGTTCTTTTCTACATATCGATTCATCCTCTTGATACCTATTCTGTTCTCTAGGAGGAGTTTTGTAAACCAGTGTTTCTACTCTTGATGTGCGCAAATCAAACCACATTCGATTGCGCTAGGCATATTAACAGAACAAAATGGTGATTAATTTGAGAAAAAAATGGCAATCAAGTTCTAGAACGTGTTAGGCAATCCACGCGCAACGTTTCTGCATAGATTCATTAAAATAATAAGGACCAAGGGATTATTTTAACCTGAAGTGAACAAGACATCGTGATATGAAGTGTAGCAGAGCATCACAAAGTTAGCATAATCCTTATAGGAAAATATTAGAAAAGGAGACAAAAGCAAATTGAGCGCTTGCTCATACATGCACTGATTCTATTGGTACAGTTGTGTTTCTGAGAAAACATAAGATAAAATCTGAATGAAATGTCATGTCTATTGGTTCCAGGGTTCCTGAAGTGGATTTACTGATGTGATTTGATAATCTGTTGTGGTTGGTTCTACTCCAAATTTTACGCTCTATTTTGAGAATGGGCAATATGGATCGAAGCTTTCAGACGTTCGAACTGTTCTCCTGCATGCTGCATACGTACAAACGCATAAAGTAGTAGTTTTCCACGATGGAAACAAGAACATGGCAGGGTAGACGAAGGCGCACTCGAAATACAAATTATCTTACTTATTACTAAATAACAAGTATATTTGACAAATAATAGATAGCTAGCCTCGATTGATCCAAATTGTCTTAAATTTATGAAAATATATTGGCTCAGGGCAATTTCTTTTACCATGAAGGAAAATGCGCTGTTAACTGAGTGAGAAAGGATTGCTGGAAATACGGAGAGCATGTGCTTGCTGTTTCGCAAATCTGTATATGATAGGTATTTTTGTCCTTAATCTATCCCATTTGTAACTAGACAAATCACTAATTTGTAATATGGCAGCTAAGAATGGGTATCTAGCCGCCTGTGCTTCCAGTGAGCACTTGGTCTCAATTAGATAGATCGATTTTGTACATGTTATCGGGAATATTAATTGATTCAAGTAGTATAGATACTTATAGTAACGAACAAAGCGTGGAGAGATAGGTGAATAAATTAATTATTTTGAGTTATGAAGCAAGTTAAGATTGATTGTCCTTGAGCGACTTGTTCTAAGCCTTACACGCTATAGCGCATTCAGTGAATATCTTTTGGTGCGGCTCCTTTCGTCGTGTAATTTGTGAGAAATTGTGATTATGTACGCTTGTAGAATAGTAATAATGAGTCTAGCTAATAAAATTGTTTTTATTTTGTTTAATACTTTGTATTGAAGGGTTGATAAGTTTGTATGCATCAAATGTAAAGGTGAGAAAGGCCCGCCAGTTACCCGGATTCGTATAGATGATCCGCCCCTGTGCAAGTGAGTTTGCACACTGAAGTTGACTACTTTTGATAATTTTACTCTTTCGTGACTCTTTTGTATAGTTATGTTTCGACTTTAGATCATGTTTCTTAGATGCCTGTATTCACAAGTTTCGCTCTACATTCGGCAAAGCAAATATTGTTAAAAATGGGGAACCTGTGGCGCTGGGATTTTCTGGAGGCACTTCGTCTTTGGCAATGCTATGTCTGACAAAAATGGTATTTCATATTTGTTTTTCCTTTCGAAGCAAAATCATATCGTGTCTATGGTGGAATTTCCATGTTGCAGTGTCAACAAACTATAAGGCGACTGAGATTTCAACCAACTGCTCTCTGTTTATATGGTAAGAAATTGTCCAAAAGTCATTTTGTGTATTCCTAAGCTATTTGACTAGGGGTGAATTTCTTTAGATGAAGATCAGCCTTATCCCGTTGAGCAAGAGAAATTGATGAAGGAATCGGGCTTCAAATATCTTGTGGTTAGAACTGACCAAGTTAGCTAGACTCTCTAATTCACTATACCTCGTTAGATTTCGCCAGACTTCAGTTTACCAAATATCGACGTGTCTAAATGTGTAAGTGACTCGGTTCTTACGGCTGCTGCAGAGGTTCGGCGTTGGAGACGACTTGAGCAGTTGACGATCGTTACTTCGAAAACCCTTGGTTTTAAATACCTTCTGGTTGGCGATAATGCCAATCGACTGGCTGCCAACTGTCTCTCTGGTATCTCCCAATCTCGTGGCGGTTCTATTGCCACTGAACTGGTAACTTTTGTTTCAAAGTGCTTACTTAGATGCACAAGTAGGCATTTTAGCGCATGATGTGTTACAGAATTTCGCAGATAGTCGTTATGGCGTTGTGACCGTTCTCCGACCATTGTGCAAATTTTTGGCCAATGAGGTTGCTCTCTTTCTGAGATATTCTGGCCTTGAGCCATTGGTTGGTCCGTGCTTGAGTGCTGTGCTCAGTCTAAAGCATGGTGGCAGCTCTATTCAGCGTCTCACTCAGGAGTTTCTCAGTTCTCTGCAGTTTGGAAGTTTTCCCTCAACCACAATGGCTATTCTCAGGTTAGTTTTACTCAGTAACTTCAATTTTTACTTTACGGTTTTTTTTTATTTTGTGAGCAACCTTTATATCGGTTTATAGTGGTGCTCAACTGCCTCTTTTTAGTTCCGCGTCAAAAACTCGGTCAGATGAGAGCGCTTCTTGTCGTCGCTGCACTGTTTGCTATGTAAGTTCCTAAGTCTGTTCAATTGTGTCCGTTATTCTAGAAAATTTCGAACGGACCGTTCTGCTTGTGTTCTAAACTATTTACTGCGGGCTTAAGTGATTCGTGATTAATAATTAATGATTGCGATCTCAATATATATTGGCGTCGGGGCATCCATATTTAGAAGTCTTGACTCTAAGCTTAATAGCAGTGTTTGAAGAACCTGCGTAAAGAAGTTCGAAAGTGCTTGAGGTTTGCTTTAAAATGAAAGCTAATCTTATTGACGCCCAGTTGTTCGGTTGAAAGGACGTGTGGCACTCCCTTAGACGTTGTTTCATATAATCGACGCAGCCAATTTATTTATCAACGGACTGTGTCCCTCTTGTTTTGAAGTTTAGGTTATCCTCCACTTAGAGACGTCTTTTGTCGTGTCTTAATAGTCAGAATTTACAAGGTTCAGTTCTTAGGTTTCTGGCTCTTTCTCGCTAAAGAGCTCTTATGTTTTTTTAATGACAGGCATGGCTGACTTCTGTTGAGTCCGAAAAATTATATTTGTCAATGGGATTTGTTCCCATTTACGTTCCTTTTAGTTGAATTTAGTGGACTACTTTGGTCATTAAAAATGAATGTTCTTACATACTAAGCTTCCCTTGCTCAAGTTTTCAAACAGTGCCTGTTTTTTTTTAAAGTAGCGCTAGTCGTGGCTCTCCCCGTCTTCCGTGCCCTCCTAGGCCCTCTTATGATTCAATGAATCTTCTCTGGGAACTTTTAGTCATGTAGATTACACTGGATTACAGGAATTATTTGTTGCTTGAGGGTGACAATCCAAAATGTGAAGTGTAGTCACGTTCAATGCATCTCTCCCTACTGTCAACAAGTTTTAAGATTCGATTCTATCAGTTAGTGAAATTGGCTGATTCCGAGCGCTCGTAAGACTTTTTGGTGGTAGTGGTTGGTTTTTAATACAGTCTCCACCAAAGTACAGATTCGATTTCACCTGTGATGGTTACTGTTCATTCACTGTCGAGAACACCATTGCTTGGATGGAAAAACGGCTTCTCCTGTCTTATTTAGCGTGTTTTCTATCGCACATTAATTTTTTTAGCTTTAATGATGTATATACTTGTCTCCATAGGCCCCCACGGAGTGTTCAAGCAATACGTGCAATCCACTGAAAGGTGCTACAGCAGAAGCTGCCTACGAATTCTCAGCTCTGATTTCAAGGAATGCAGGAATCAGTTGTGATTCCATTCAGGGGCCTCTCTCTTCCGCACGCTGTTCTAACCTATGTACTTGTTGCCGTACTAATCTTGCCGAATTAAAAAAGGGATTCTGTGATTAATTTTTATAGCTGAAGCTTGATTAAAAGTGCACGTTTGCATCTTGCTGACATTCCCGTCTCTAAGGCATATTTAGTGCGGGGGATTCGGAGAAACACGTTAAGGCTGTCGCATTTAACACCCGTTGTCATTCAGTTCATTCAATGGTAAATGCAAGAGTCTGAATAATAAAAGTTTGCAATAATCGTGAACGGAGCGTCATGCTCTCCGATTCTGTTGAGGTCTGAAACTACTTTCTTTTGTAACTAAATTACTTGTACTTTCGAATAAGTATGAATCTTGATCGTTGGTTGATTTCACGTTCACACGCCCCTTTATGTTGATTTGTACAGCTCAAAATAAAAATTAATCTTATAAATTTAAAGGTAGTCTACCCATTTACTTGCTACTTACAACCTCAATTTTGATCTCGAGCACTATTGGCGAAGCTTAGTTGCACTGCGCCTTGTTGGTGTTTACGGGGAGAGTTTGGCTCCCTCAATACTTACAGATGATTCTATAACTAAGGTATGTTACGAAAACGTCTGATTAGTCTTCTAAGGGTTATAGTTCGCATGAAATAGAGCTATATTCTCTCCAAAAATGTTGAATGAATTATGGCAGCAATATTAAATCATGGAGCCGAAAATGCCGTGCTAAGATGCCAAATGGCGTATCTCTGTAGCTATAACCAGGTTAGAATGTTAATTTTTACAAGGATTTTGGATATTAAAAACCCGTGTTATCAATTCACAACTCCGCCTTTATTTGCTAACAAAGCTGTGCACCATTCTAAAAAGGTGCTGACTTGCTTCTGCACAACGTGGTTTGGTAAAGAGCCTCATGTGAAATCCGGTCGACTCATCATGAGAGCAATATTTGCCTACTTGGATGGCAACAGTTAAGACCACATATGACTTGAATGTAGTTGGATTTTAACAAGCACTCATTAGACACCGATGACTGTTGGATGATTTTGTGTTACAGGACCCATAAACTGATCACTCTCTTGTTCGATAACTTGGGTTTGAAAGTCGAAAACTGACGTCCAAATATCTGATTAATCACACAGACTGATTAACAGCTATTCTCTGAGGGAATGCTTTTTTGAAGGGGCATCGAGGTGCTGCACTGATTGTTTCTGCCTCCGAGACAGTTATTTGAAATCGAGCATGGGAATGGAGGTAATTTCCAGAGAAATATGAATGAAACCGCCTTTAGTGGCTAAACGAGACTGCGTCAAACGAAGACTATCCGGTCCCGTCTCTTATTGAGGATTGGCGCAACTCTTTACTTTCAGAGGAAAGCTTGGCAAGCCAACATAAGGCTCTTGGTGTCACTTTAGTTTTAAGTTAACTTGACGCCTCATTCGACTTTTCAGTACCGATTGAGCAAGCAATTTGGCTGAAACCAAAGCATTTACTCCTGTTGTATTGCTATGGTTCTTTGCACACTTTGCAAGTCGCCTTCATCTTGACAATTCATCTTAGCACACCTAATTGACCATTCTCACAAGTATGCGAGGGATCGGCAGACCTAATGCATGCAATGAGTAAAATCTCCAAAGACAAAAGCTATTTTGATGATCTTTATCGCAAAATTGTGGAGGAGATACAGACATCATGTTTTAGTAATAGTTGTTCAAACTGAAGACCAGAGGGTATTTCGAAATCATTCAGAATGTCTGAATCTGTGACCACCAGCCAATGAGGGCTTTCTGCACTTCTCAAATGGATTGCGCGTTGGCCATTGGTGCATTCAAAGGCGTCGCCTGATTGGTTAGAGCGCGATTTATTCAACCCAGATCTGGAAAACTTAAAGGGCCAGTGCAGAGAAGAATGAACAGGAGAATTGAGAGGGGCTGCTGCTGGTCAATGCAGTGGACAAGACTCTTCGTCATCGACTTAACGATTCTTGTATTCGCCGGTCTTTCTGGAATACTCTCCCTTATCTGTTTCTGTGCTATTTTACCCTGGACAATCAATACTGACTCACGGTGTAAAGGATGCATAGTTGAAACCGAAAGCATTTGTTTGGTTAGTAAGTACTCCACTCGTAATTTAAATGGATATGGCTTAAGATCGGCAATGAGAAAGAATAGATAGAAGTCACATAGTCGATTGAATCTGTAGGTTTTTAATTACTAAAAGGGAAATTTTTATGTCCACAAAAAAACTGGTCTCAAAAATTGCAGAAAATTATGGCGCCCTCTCAAAATATATGCCCAAAAAAAGTCGTTTATTAGAATGACCGAAAAATATAAGAATAATATGCATTAGTTAATGCGTACGATAAAGCAAGAGATGAATAAAATCGCATTCGTTGTGCTTTGAGGAGGAGTTTCTGATTATAATCTGATAGTTTGCGATGGCGTTACTGTTCGTTACTGTCGAATCTTTCCTCAGGTATGTTTCGAAGTGGGGCTCACCCTAACTTTCAGATAAGCCAATTTACTGATTCTTGTCATTAGCGCACTGATCGAATTCTCCAATTGGGCTAAATAAACAGTTTCGGTTGCTTTGCAAGGCATTATTATGTACTCGTCCGCATGGTGGAAGGCGTTAGATTAGGTTCCATTTCCATGAAATACTATTACTAACAATGAATAGAGCATATTCTACAACCTTAGCCAGGTGCAGATTATTATTTTCGCACTTACGTATTGTATAGGCACAAGTTCTCTGTTAAAACATCTATGCTGGGGTTTCAAATAGTGGATGGACTTCACAGTAGGAATCCTGTAGACTCGTAAAAGTTTGGTAGTGTTTGTTTAGTAACGGTAACCAAGCTTCAGGCACAAACAACAATTTGTCGGTCATCTCGTCTCTGTCCCGCTTTCATTTTCACCTGCTGTCCTTGGCGCATCAGTGCCTGGGCTCGCAAACCTGCTGACCATGACCGCTTTCATTCGATTGACAGTCTCTTGATCTGTTTTCAACTTACTTCCATGTTCACTGCTTTGGAATCGATCACGATGAAGTGATTATTTGCACCCCACGGTATGAATAGTGGATGCGAGACTATCCAACTAGTCAAAAGGCATAGATCGAGTGGACAGCTCGTTAAACTTCATTTTTTGAGAAGTTTTTTTTAGGAAAAGCGACTTTAGTTCATTTATAATGACTGGGCCATCCATTGTTACGCCTACATTCATGCGAAAATGATATTTTTGCCACGATTCAGGGAACAATCAATCGCTTCCTCTTAAGACGTAAAGGCTTTTGCCAAATAGTAATTAGATTGGAATGGAAGTGCTTAGACTGAATCGACAAGAGTCTTCTTTGTTTGATTTTTGTCAAGACCTTTCTCTTATTCAGGTTTATATGTCAACATTTTGATGGCTGACCAGTTTGATTGTTTTGAGGGCACTCATATATTGTTTCCTGCTGACAGCCAATTAAATTTATATGTTTGGAAAGTGAGCAAATACTGACTGCAAACTTGGTTTTTGATCTAGCGTGCGAAGCTGACACGTATTTTGGTGATGACCACTTGGAAAACACGTTCATTTCCAGTTTCGACGTTGACGATAATGTCATTACGATGATTCCTCCGGTTGACGGGACAGTACTGTAACACTTGAAAGAGATTTGAAAAATTTGGAGGACCAACTTATAGGACGTAGATTCATTTGTTAACTCATATCAACTTAATTAGGAAATGAAAGTGCAATCTTAATCTCTTAGTCAGTTAAACCTCGAGTACTAAACTGAGTTACTATTGGATTGAAATGGGACGCAAATCTTTCTGGATATTCATTTTGTGTTGCTCCAACTAGAGACGTTGCTGATTATTAACTTTCATCAGCCATTCTGTTAAATTAGTTCGGCGCATTCAGGACTCGAATCAGCTTTCCATTTGTCTAGTGAAACGCTTTTTAAAATTAAGGCCAAGGCCTTTAAGATTTGTTTATCAGTATTTGTAAATGTCTATCAATACGGTCCAATTAAGGCCTTGATATAAACAATGTGCTCGCTAACAGGCACTTTTTTTTATTTAAATTGATATTCTACTTTTCAGTTAGATTTCAGAAGAAGAATTCAAATAACTTGTGCACTTGCAGACATTATAATTATGAAATCACTTCGTTCTGATTTCAGTAGCTTTACTCTAGAAAAGTTTTTAGTCACAAGATATTAAGCAGCTGCTGCGTCGATTTATGCAAATGAGCCGCCATGAGCCAAATTAACTCGTCGAATAGTACTATCAACGCTCATTCGCTCTGCAAGCTCGACTTTGCCAAACCGAATTTTGTAATGTTGTGAATAAGCTTGGAAGAGGTCAAAGGTTTAACAAAATGAAATCTTGTGGGCCGATAAGGAATAGCATTTATTGTTTAGAGATAGGAAAATTTAAGGCATACAAGATCAAACAACGTCATGGAAAAGTCATCTTTTAATGCCCTCGGATACTTACATGCAGCAATGAATAGGATCCCCTCTTCTTCTCCATTGGAATTGGCAACAGCTAATAAATTTGCATTAACTAAATATTGTCATTTGTGACCAAGTGGCAATGTATCAGAATTTTGTTGATTCTGGCAGAAGTGCCCGATGGCTCTGGGCTGCAATTCGCATCGTCCAGCTGCATCCTCGGAATCGTTTTGCTTCTTGTTGTCGAAGTCTGTTTGGTTTCTTATGGTTTTCAATCATAGAGAACGGTCGGTGTCCATGCCTCATGCTGGGGAGGCATGCTGGAGGCTAATAGACGACGTCTCAAACTGTCTGCTAAGTATTTTCAACCATTATTCATCAGCGAATGGCGTAAGCATTTCAAGCATAATGGATTGTTACTTATTAATCTTCGCGAATTTCTATTTGACAATGCTATATTCCACGGCCGAAGTCTGTCTTGTGATTCTTTTCAGACGATAATTTTTCTGTTTTTTATGTTCACATTCAAAAAGCAAATTCAGTTCACTTCTTGGCAAATATTGCATTTAGTATTCATTGTTTTTTTGATGGGGCGTGTTCTTCCTTGATTTCATTTACTCGTCTTTCATGCTAAATTTTTAAATCGAGTTCAGTCATAGGTGTCATTTGCCCTCTCCTAGGTATCAAAGTATCATAAACATTTACACAAAAATAAATTTACTAAATTTTATGATCCCGCCAATTTATCTAGACTTCACTTCAACAAATTAGCGCTTATAGACGAAAGATACTAATCCGGTGCAGATTTTTCCTTTTACTAGCTCTTAGCCTTTACCTTAAACCATCACGTTCATTCAAAGGCCTGAAATCCAGGTATGCCATGATAATGTTCTCCTATTTCGACGCCAAACTTTGTGATGTAAGTCTGGCTCATTTTGATGCCGCGATATATATTGCCCTTTTACTGCTGACGATGTGTTTTTTGTCAAAAATAGGAGAAACGCTCCATTTTTTTAAGACTAGAATTTATTTTGTAGATCAGATGTATAAATGAGAAAGAATAATTGTGAATATAGAGGGCAATAAGCATCACCGACAATTCTACAAGGCTCTGAACGAGGAGCTATTTATGGAACTGCCTGAATGCAACTGGTTACAGGTAAAGTATTGCAATTAGCGCGATCGGCTGGCCACTAGGACCAAAGCCATACTATATAATCCAAAAATCCCATTCCAAATTTTCAGTTTGAATTTACCGGTTGAAGATAAATTTCTCCATTTCGACAATAAAACGTATTTGTTTTTTTATTATTTTTCCACTTTGTCACCCATTCAATCATGGATGTGGCAAAAAATCGCTACAAACAACTAACACCAGCTCCAACTTTTTCAAGCACTTCACCTAAATGGTTTTCTCGCATTTACTGGGGAATATTTGGGCATAGTTTTTGACGAATTTGATTCAAAATTGCTTAGCTCGCTTGTTGAACTTGTTGAAACTTGTAAACTGGGCTTCTTTATGATACTCCTATTTTATGTAACTCTGAGATCAACCTGGTCAACAGGAATGCTAAAGGGAGTTCTGATATACTAGTTTTGAGGGAATGGGTAAAGTGGACATTTTAGCCCTAAAGACTCAGGATAGATGATGGCAAGAAGATATCCTCTCGACGTATCATGCAGTTAATGTTAATTTATTTTCCAATTTTATTGTTTATTTCTTTATTTACTCCGAAACATATATTTTTCTGCCAGGTAAACATTCTAATCATCCTAGAGTCCACCCCATAAGGTCCACAGACTATTGTCATTTATATCTATTTAATATGATACGAACTTCCTTAGAAAATGTCGAGGTCAGTAACAGCTTGAGTACTAGTTTTGAGTTGAAGTACTCTTTTAAATAAGTAATGAGTAGTCTTAATGTCCGACCCTCTGAGCGCAGACGCAAAGGTAGACCACGGAATTTCCGTTCTGTTCAAGATTAATATTCTCCATTGCGTATTTACTAGTTAGATCAGACTAGTTGTTGCATTAAATATTTTGAGCTGATTGACTAAGTCTAAATTTGGCAGTCCGAAAATCAACTAAAAATAGCACTACATTCAAACACTCAGAGTCTCCATCCCTAATAACTTCATGGTGTCATTTTTGTAGGCCAAGCAATATTGTCTACCCGCTGCTTCTGTACAAACGCTTGATAAAGCAACAAACCTCCTTTTAATTCTCTGAGCACTCCGTTTTGCAACTTTACGCTCCAAAAAATACTAAATCAGTTGTTCTGCTTTCTCTGAGATTGGGCCCAATTCGTCTTGTATTATTCTATTCATTAGGCGCAAGTTTTGCTTTCGAATTTAATAACATCAATTTGAAACATCAAATCATTTTAAGCTCATTTTGAAATCCTTTTTGCTCAAAAACAGCTCCAACTAGTTGCCGTCATTATTAAAATGATAATAAATTTAGGCAAAAATAAGTATATTCTCTGTGATATTCGTTGCGTTTAAGTAAATAAATTGACATTCCTTAATTCCACGCCACGGTTCCTTTTGGCATTTATCGTCCGGTGAATAGCTGGAGATAGTAGATGAAGTCTTTGAAAACTGGATGGGTGGCAAATAGGTTAGATGATTCAAGTTTGTATACATTCTTACTTGTGAACGCTGATTTGAGGAAGCAAAATAAGAGTCTGCCTAAATGCTGTAGGTGAAGATCTGTAATGGTGTATATTGAATACTGACTAATATACTGTGTTTCAACCACTTGAAGTCCCTAAGGTGATCAGATCTTGCCCAAGGAAAGTATTAACCACCGTGAAATCACGTTAAACATACATCAGTATTTTACAATTCTCAGACTAACCTGCAGCTCTTTGATATATCGTCAAAAGAAATTTTGTTTCTAGACGCTCCTTTATCACCTAGAACGTAATTAAAAAAACGATTCTACTCAAGCCAAACTAAACATGTGTGAATTATGAATTTCTAGTCCCTCTGATCCAATAACTGACACTATATATGGGTGTCTCAAGCTCTCACTGCGTTCATATAGAATTCTTAATCAAGAAGCCTTTTAGTTGATACAAAAGACCTTCCACTTTGAATGGCCGAGAATAAATCTATTAAAGTATCTTTTTTAGTTGGGGAAATGAACAGCATTTGAGAAATGGCCAACTGTGAAAGAATCGAATAGTATGAATAATTTTCCATTCATGAGTTACACGAAGAACTGTGTCATCCCTTCAGTCAGCCAAACGAATTTCACTTCAATTTCTCTTCCATCTGTTTGTTCTATTGTGCAGCGAAACAGTAATGGAAAAAATTTTCGTTATTGAACTGTCACGAGATAGTAGAATGATATTGCGGACTTGAGTTACCACAACTTTCTCTTGGTAGTGTATCAGCTGAACTTATCTGATTGAATTTTTATGATATTTTGCCGTTAGCTTCAAAAATCTCTTAATTCATCTTATATGATAGAAATTTATCCTCGTCCAATCTCTCATTCATTCTTGCTTTCATCCGGGATGGTACCTGCGTGATTGAAAAGATAATGAGAAAAGTCACGAAGACCCTACTTAGAAACTTCAACTCTTCTGTAAAAGGAATAGCAGAAGAGAATAAGGTGCTCTTCTAGGCAGTCGACGTCCATTAATTCTGGACTCATGCAAACTGTAGGCGCATCTGGGTGAATCTCAATCGAAAGTTGTCAACAGTGTTGTAGGTATCTATTTAGTTGACTTTGTAATCTGTAGGTCTTACAGCACTTTTCCATTTTGCTTACTTTGGAATGCATTGCTTGACACTCGTTATTTTTGTGATTATGAAATGCTTGTCTGTTCACTTCCAGTTCTGTAGCGGAGTCCTGTAAATTTTGGCACAACAGATAACAATCCTTTTTTGCGTTGGAACTTCAAATACGTACACTGTGAATCATGTCTTAAAACTTTTTGGTGGAAAATACCTTCTTCCAATGCTTACGAAAATATTCTTTCTGTTGAGTCTAGCATCTGGTGTAAGAGAAAAGGGATTTTGGAAACTCGTGACTGTGACTCCTTCTCGCTACTTTTTGCAGGATTTTCTGCCAACCAGGATTATTTCAACGTCTCCAAATCATACTTAGACACCTATCAGACTTCAGAAATATTGAAGTGGCTCAAAAATTGAAAGGAAATCAACCATAGGCCTGTTGCTTTAAAAAAATATGAGTTTTAAAGGATATATTGTCAAGAAAACGCCATTATTCCTTGCCCACTGGATAGTAGGCAGAAAGTTGGAAAGTTGTGTCATTTCTTCAAAAAAAAAGATATTTTTGAGTTTTATTTCTGCCCTTGGGCCGAAATAATCGCATAAGCAAATTACATCCAACGACGAAGTTTCGCTTCGTTATTCTGATCGGAGTCTTTATGCCTATCATAGCAGATGGTCAGGTTCATCTATACAATATATGACGTTAGCCGAACTTAAGGACTCAATAATATTTGCAAAAGGAGAAGGGATATTTTTAACCTCAGTATGATCAGCCCGAATTTAGAGAATATTGCAAGTCTTGTCAATTCAATTGAGACTTGGAGGATATGGAGAAACCATTTTCCAGCTGTAGAAAAGTGAAATCCTGTTTTTTGTTAGGTGCAAAATGAGCATGGTTACTTCTCCTCATTTTTCGATCGCAAACTCTAACCAATGTTTTGCGAAACTTCTTAAATTTTCATTAATTTGTAGACTGGAACGTGGTATTTGACCATAACGGCTTACACATTTAAAGTCTAAATGGCACCCTTATTCGATTCGCCATGACAACCATCAGAAGACATTACTGCAGTCTGTTAAATTTCTGCTTTTCAAACGTTTATGGGATTTTATATTGAATGGATAGGCTGAAATAATGCTCTTGTATTTTGTTCAAAGAAGTATTTAAAGGTTCTGTTCAGTTCTTCCGAGAACAATCTATTCCTACTAGTTAATCCTTCAGACTTGGTCACTCAAGTGGACTTTTAGTTGGAAATACCACTGGATCTATTGATTGTTTTATCTGGGGTCCATTTCAAAGGGAACTTATTTCTCAGAGTTAACTGCAAAACCTCAGTAATAGCGTCAACAAAACAGTCCAACAGCCAATTCACACCTTAATAACCGTTGTCTCAAGCTATTAAAATGCTTTGGCTTTCGCCAAATTTCAATAATAGTATTCAATCCCCTGAGAATTAATAAAGGATAGAAATGAAAATCCCTTTCAGCTGAAGCTTCAGCTGTTCCGAAGTTTATCGCCCTCGGATGCGGTTGCAGCTTGACGGCTTTTGTTATCGGCGCCCTCCGTCTTCGCTTGGTGAAGTTTGGTCGACGCAAGCATTTGAGAATAGCCTACGTTGCGCTCCTTTGTTCTGGATGTAAGTCTTGCCTTTTTTTCTATTAAATTCCTACTTTTACTTTATAGATGAATTCATGCTCCGCTTACATTCACACTTATTTTGGTTTCGGCTGAGCTAAATCAACTTCATCTCTACGAAATAACTGTATTTGTGCTGTTCATCTTACCCATCATTCTCGAATAGTTTTTTTTGCAAATCAAGGGAGATATTTTTGTTTAATTCGTTCAAACCCCTACTGAGATTGATACCCCGATTTAAAAATACAGATTAAAATAATTTATCAGTCTGCTCTTAAAGAAGGCTTCAATTTGGCATTTGCGGTTCTTTTGTGACGTGTAAGAACTGCGAGACTGTGACATCAACCAACAGGTGGGAGAACACTTACCTCAGCCTTCCCCGAACTTCCTCTCCATGAAGATCTATTTTTACTCCGTTTCAGCTGTAACCGTAATTGTCACTTAAAGTCCATAAATAAGTCATCAACGCATGAACCGCTTCTATCTAAAGCATTTGATTTTTATTTGGATAAACTAATGCACGAAATGTTGCAAGACTTCCTCATTGCTACATGATACTAGTGTCAGCACCGTCTAGCCCTTTTCCATTTCTTTCACCACATATGTTCTTCGTTCCTTTGTTGATCTTCAAGTAAAATTCAATCAAAGATCCCAGTCCCTAGAAATTGTAAATTGACAGTTGTTCGTTAAATCAAACTATTATAACACGGAGTGTGAAGTGTGGATGCTCGTTTTCAGTTTGTTGAAGTCTTTGAAATCATGAGTGCCTGATATTTCCTAAGTGGTAAAGCTAATTACTAAAAGTTGCATCAAAGCGGAATTCAACCGAAAATATGGTTCATGGAGCACTAGGTACTTGGCAATCTGTTGCTGCTAGCCAGGTTTCGTTTGTTCTGGTCTCATTTTTCAGAGTTGGCAAAGAATCCCACGTTAAGAAACTCAGGACTTAATCGACAGTGTTTCTTAAAATGACAATGTTGTTTATTCACGAACCCAGAATCAATAGGCAATGACTGCTGGTTTGAAAGCCTTCATAAGTGACTTGCAACTACAATGCTGATGTATTAATATTACAATTGCCCGTGTTGACCGACTCTCATTCATTCATTCATTTATTAATCCATTCGCCCAATAGGACTGTCATTTGCACAAGCAGACTTAGTTGCCGGAATTCAAAGCGCTGGAAGATTGAAACATTCCAGAATAATACAACGGAATGAAATTTTTTATTTCCATTTCGAATGACTTTTCAATGTTGTTTACTGACCTGCAGGACCAGATTTCAGTCATCTTGTGGAACATTTTCAAAAAGGAAGCTTTCATGACTGGAACTGTCTTATTCTCGTCAGCCCTTTTGATGTTAGAAGGCTTTTTTCTCCAAAGGACAATAAATAGAGAAATTCAAATCTCACCATGTGGACAATTCAGTTATCTTCAGCGTCTTCAAATTTATGACGTCTTCAGAAAGCGCCAATCAGTTCTCAGAGAAATGAATCCGCAATTTTTGCGTTTTTTTTCAAAAATAAGTAGCCATAATAGCTTATGATACTTACATAAATGTAAATGGGCATGAAAAGTTCACTATGCTCTTAATTTGAGCCTTTTAGCTTTGGCCTAACCTTAAAAATTCCCCATAACATTAAATGGAAGGATAGAAAAAGACAACCTTCTACGGTCTTTGCTGGAATTCAAACAATAATTGTTGAAACAGCGATAACTTTTTGATCTTTCTTTTGCAAATAAAGTTCTCGTTGTCCTAGAATCTGTATTTAGCATCAAACATATTCTCTCAAGCCTGCTTTTGTTAATGCCAAATGAGCGCTCTTTTTACGTATTTTGGTATTCAGGCGTCTAGAGCTAAAACACGCACTTTTGAGCATAAAAGGAATGAATAAGCACTAACGGCCTGGAATTAACGAATGAGAAGCAATAGCAAATAGATTCGACACAATGCCCTCGAATTACTTAGCATTCGGCCTGTAAGATAGGTGTTATGATGGACTTTGTTGCCAAGATGACGAAAAGATAGTTCCTCGATAAGATTTCGTATTCACAACCATATTCTTCGAGTGATCGCTTTCACTTGTTCTCTTTTGAGCCGCCTTTCCAGTTCACTTCGTCTACTGATAATGTCTTAATGATAGTATCGACACATTTCGTTCGTTGGCACCTGCCTGCCTGAGATCGTATATTTGTTCTTTTAGTTCTGGACAACCGCAGTACTTATACATGGTTTCTTTATTCTAAGCGCTGCTAACGCTAGTAGGGCTGGTGATCTGGGGTGACGTGGCGACACACACCTCGAAAGACGTGATCGAGCAGTGGAGGACAGGTCTGTTGCGCAAATATTTTCGTCGTCTAAACGCCAACGTCTACGAGAATCGCACAGCTTTGATTCGTGTGGTGGCCAGGCACATTGCAGCTGCACGCGATCGACTAACAGATGAATTCTTGCTGGCAACCTTCCAGAGCCTCTATCTTTCGTGGCCTTTTGGTGTTGCAGTGACTGCGGAAATATTCCTTCTCATGGCAACAGTGCTCTATCTTATTCGTAAGGACTTTAAGGTGATACAGCCGCCCCAATTCCCTGTGTGAAGGTCATTGACTCTCTCAATTTCCTACCATGGCCCTTGTATTTTGGGCTGCACACTACTTATTTGCCTGATATCCGCTTTACATGTTGTGATATTGTTTTGTAGATTCAAAACTTATTCCCATTCAAGCGAGCGAAATTCCTTTAAGCGAGGTATTAGATCGTCTCTGTAAGGCTCAAAGAAGGTGATCAATGACCAACTGAACATTTATTACTTTAATGAAAACTACTTAAAAAGTAGATAAACAACTGAAACTGTTTTGGACCTAGGGACTTGTATAATTAATTAAGAGATGGATATTTGACTACATTGCGAATAGGCAGCAGATATCTACAGTGAACTCTGTAGTTTTTGGAAAATGAACTGCCAATTTTCTTATTGAAATTTTTTGGGAAATTCTGCGTACCCTTACGGTTTTTTAAATATATCATCAAATAGTATAGGGGCTCCGTGGGTGCTCCCCATATAAACACTGTTTTGTCCACGACAAAAAACTTCTTGTTCAACAAAAAACTGCCAAACACGACGTGTTTTTAAACTCGGGACCTATCTCACTGTGCCGACATGTTCTATCTTTGGTGAATGGCTATTCAAATATTAGGAGGACTTGGCCTATTATTATTCAACGGGGCACGAAAATCAAATGCTTCGCTCTCAGTCAGATCCTGATATTTTTCATAAGAAATCTACGCTGATTTGCAAAAATACTATTTAAACAGGCTCTTAAATTAAGTGTATTTAACTAAAATCCCCGATTTAAAGAGAACTGGGAATTTCAGCTATTGGAGATGGGTGTAACTGACATAGAGCTGAACGATAACTAAAACTGACGTGTGGCGACGTAAATCATCATCGGAAACAGTGAGGTATATGTGCCAGTAGTACAGTGGCAAGGACTAAAATTAGGTAGAATGGCATGGTAATCGAATAATTTAGAGCCGAGAATTCACAGCTGGAATTAACGATAGGACTGACCATTCAGGCAACTGGGGTTATGTTCTCATTTATGTCTTAACGATAATAAAATAGTCATCGAAATGAAATTACTTGCTTTCATTTACTTCCTTTAAAATATCTGTTTGTCTAACTAGAATAGGAAATTGTTCAAAATCTTTCCTGTTTAGATGACATTTCTTAGCCCTTTTACATAGTTGTAGTCAGTTTTTAAAGGTCGCCATTAGAAATAACGGTAGAGCAATGCTGATCTCGCGACTGCATCAAGGAAGGCGTTGGAATTGGTTGAAAGGCATCAGAATTAGAAAGCCTCAGCAGCATGCCTCTTCCTAATACACCTGTCAGGTTTCTCTGTGTCTCAGCCCTTAATGTATCAATAAATTTAGATACATTTTAAGTAATGCCACTCATTATTTCCCATTAAGGTTTGGATCAAATCATGATTCAAGGTTCGAAGTTGGAATGATTCCCGACTGGGACTTGATCTTTAATCCAAACTTCTTGTTGATTACTTTACAACAATTTGCAGTTCCAGAGCTTTAAGGGCGGCAAAGACGCCGTGATATCGGAGGAGCATTTTTATCTCCAAAAGCAAACATAGACCATGAAATTAAACTTGAATACTTCAAGCATCCATAACCAAAGGGCACTGATTCATATTTGACCTGAACGGCCCTTTTTAGCAAAAAAATTTGCATATCACACCTTAGCGAAGAAGCACCTAACTTGGAATCTCTCTCTTTTAGGTACAAGTGAATTCTATAACTATTCCATTGCATTCAAATATCAAAATTAATTTACATCTTTCAAGGCATTGTTCCTGGCTTGAGGTCCACCCAAGTTTTATTTAGGAATCTTTCATGTTAATTTTTTGCTTCAAGTAGGGTCAATCTTTCTACTATGTTCCCAAATTCTCATAATTGAACAAAGAATCAATTCATGAAGGCTTTCATACACCTTTAATTCGTAAAAGAGCCTTCAGCTGATAAACACATACCCATCTACTTACATTGTTAGGATTTTGAAATGTATATTGCAGACAGAAATGCTGGATTATCATCTGCAATTGAAGTGATTTAGGTGCCATTAGCAAGAAAAATTATTTCCAACTAAGCCTTTAACGAACAATGTCGTCTACTGTTCCAACCATTCAGAATTTGATTGTTCCATAGCAGCCATCATTACGGGTTTTCTGATGCATAAAAATGTTGGCTTCCGGCTTTCTTAGTCAGAAGTGAAAACACACTGATTTAACGTCCTAAAAAAGCACAAGCTTCCATGCACGCCTTGCAGTTTGATATTTGAGACTCTCACGTTTTCAAATTAAGAGAAAGCGATGTTGAACACATGGTGGTCATATGGGCAGAGCTTACAAGAACAGAGAACAGTGCAAAAACCTAGGTTAGTAGCCACAGAAATTGATGTCTATCGGTCACTTTGCGAAGGTCTGAATTTTCATTAAATATTTACGTTACAATTTTTTAAAACTTATGAAATTAAGAGGACAGAGCACCGGTATTCGCTTACAGCTGCTGTTGGGAATAGCGACTGCAAACATTCTATTCAATATAAGTCTTCATCTGAGAAGAAATTATTTAGTTTGGTTAATTACCCATATTTATTTATACCAATGAAAACACTGACGTTCTCAAATTGTAGAAGAATGTTTTCAAGAGAGTATTGAAACAACTAATTGTGCAAGAGTATGGCGAATCTGTTTTGGTACATAGTTTCCTGATGATAGTGAGAATAGAGCATGTATTTCGAACTATTTAGCCATGCGAAAGAAATTCGGTCAGAAGCGAATTCCAAACAGCCGAGATCTTTTTTTCTAAATATATATCTGAGCAATCATTAATTATACTGATATCGCTCCACTTCATTTATTTGTACTGCCGTAAAGCAGAGTTACATCGTGGCGATTTCTAATCTGAATAATATGCGATTCATCCAGAGATACTGCAGGTTAATCAGTTAAAAAGCCTCGTTATTATCCGTGAAGGGCAACCTGATCTGTTAAGTGATTCCCATACAGATTTTTTTGGAATTGCTCAAACAAAAATTTGACTGATTAGTGGCAGAAAAACGATTCATTTGAAATCTATACAACATGGAAATCTGTGTATGACTGAAGTGCTCGATAATCTCAGCCAGTGTTAGACTACGTGAGGTTAGAAAGAAAATAACATGGAAGGTTGAAAGGCTCTAAAAAGGTGGATCTCAAAGGCACTTCATCCTTTTTCTACTGGCCAGGTTATATGAACTATCATGTTCCCACGCCTCGTAACGGCAAGAAAACTCGTAAATCTTAATTTCAGCAGGGATTTTGAATGCTATATGAGTTTTGTTAAAGAATTTCGCTGCGGTGGTTGATTTCAATGCCTCTTTCCCTAAGAGGGCTAAAGTGGAGCATTCGAGCCAGGTATTCGTGACATACTTGTTGAACCTAGCTGAGAGGAGAGCAGTCGTTTCACAAGTTAGTGCATCTTTTCAATAAATTTGGCCATTTTGAAAGTCTAAATAGCAGCGGACATTGAATGAACGACTAATTACGTCAGATCTCTTAACAGGGTCTTTGGCCCTGTGTTGCGAACAGGAAAGGTAATATTGTTCAGCCACTCTAATTTATTTTTTGAAAAGTTGGTAAAATCTTAATTTGAGTACCATCTTAATTATTCACAAGCTAATAATACATTTAATTTCAGTTCTGTCAGTAGGGCAAGTGTTACTCTTCACGAAGCCTACATCCTTTGATGTATGAAGGTGATAGAGTTTGCTTTGAAAACTGGAGGCAAACATAAAAGTGAATGGAAGATATAGGTGATAAAATTGTTAAAAACCGGTAACCAACGTCTCACAAAGCTTGCTAGGCAGGCAAGAACCTATTGATAACCCCTAAAATATCGCCAAGCATGTGAGAGAATTTAAAATTATATCGCCATTTGTTCAGAACTCAAATTGTGTTTAAAAAACGTACATTTTAACAATATTCCTTAAATGTGGTAAAAAAGGTCAATAATAAATGTCCCAGCTAGGAGCTGTTCGAATTGAATTAAATTTAACATGTGTTTACTTTGTTTACCTTCTGCTCTACTATTTTGATTTACGTTATACTCAGAATCTAGAAAGCATTACTGAGACAATAGAAAGAAACAATAGACGCCGAATCGGACTCCACCCGAATACGCCGTCCTCAAAGATTTAGTCGCATTCTAACACGCACTCAGTGAGTCAGCAGTGCCAGACACAGTGAAAACTTTCAAGTCGGGCGCAACGAACTTACCGACGACTTCGAATTTTATCAGTTAAAGCTATTCCATAACACTGTAAACTTATTTTTCAACTTGAGTTTAGTGAACTTATGTGATCTAATTTGTTGAATAAATAAAAGCGTACATTTGAAAATCTTTAATTAGTGGTTAATAAAAGACATTTTAAGCTGAAACACAAAGTAAGCTCACATTTTATTAGAAAAATAGTTAGCGCATATTGAATTCCTTAGCAGAATAAACCAAAAGCATTTGATACGAATTGGAGATTTAGGTATAGGATCCTGCTCAACTTGGGTATTAAATGTCTATGTTGCTTGACAACCGATTTTCATTGCTCCTTAAAAGAGCCAGTGTAACAGTCCCATGACCTTTAACTTGAGATGAAAACGTACTTTTGTCACATATTTTTTTCCTTCCAGAGCCAACTACAAAGAGCTTTGCACCCTCTAAGTTTCAACAAATCCAGCTATTCAGTAAATGGCTTCGTCCAGACACTTCGCTCCATATCGTCCGATAAAGCTTCCGAGTTTTAATTTCTTGAGAACAGTCTTGTGTATTCTTTTATGCAAGAAACACAGATCTAATATCTCCATAATTTCACCAGCCTAGCATTAATCATGCCGGTTGTGGTCTGCTAGAACTTAGGAAAATCTTCCAATTGCTTATTTTCGAAAGCAATTTACGGACTATTTGGAAAGGATAAAAGCTGATCCATTTGATTTCCAGCTGAGAATCTTTAACTTGGCACGTTTGCCGACCCCGTTCACTAGCCATCTATCAGCAATTAAATGTTCTTACTTGGCTCTTTTTTTAAAATTTAAATAGCAGATTTATTTTGAAGCTATATCATCTTTCACTTACTGTGAGCCACGTACCAGTTATTTTTTTCGACAAGTTCAGCATTAGAAACATTAACAAACTTGCACTTTGATGCCATAATATAATGTATGATTTCAATCTTGCCAGTTGCATGGCATTCAGGATCACAGTATGCTGCAAAAAGCACTTCAATAGCATGATACATCATCACAAAAACCACCCGACTTACAAGGATTGCACAGTTCTTTTGATTGAATAATATTAGTACCCGAACAGTCCCACAATAGTAGATGCCTTTAAATGATCCACGGTAGGTAGTTTTCTATGCAATCGCACACCGCTCATGATTCCAGCTGAGATGGTTCGAACTTTACTAGGAGGTTCTCAACTAATACACATGTGCACAGTTCCAGTAGTTTTAAACAGTATATCAGAGAAGAGAGTTATTGAGTCGCGTTTGCGACTGGAACTGTTCTGGCGCTTTTGGTATCCGAAGAACTCTTACTCGAGTAGTTGACTGAACTTTATTTCGATCACACTCCGGTTTGCCTTGACTAGACTAATCGTGATTGAATATAGCGTGTCGGATTCCAAATTCGTTATTCGAAAATCAAATTTTATTTCATTCCATTTGCTAAAAAATGCATATTTTTACGCATACTCCTCACCTCCACACTTAAGATAATTATGGATTTTGAACATGAAGTAGAAACCACAATTTAGCTTCTCAAACTTATAAAAATGCAGAAAGGGATACCAAAGGTGATGAGGCCGCATGTGTGCAATTAGAGTTCAAACTCACCTCGTCTTCAGTGGTGATTTTACCTATCTATTTTTCCCCCGCCCATTAGGACAAATCCCAAGGACTTGTTGGGGATACAACAGAATTACAAATACCTTTACAACAAGTAGCACACAACAGAAGACAGCAAAAGTGTTCATCGACTCTTCGGTTCACTGGTCACATCTCTGGCATGGTTTCATAGTACACAGCGCTTCGTAGTGTTACCTCGGCCGTCCTCGACATTGCTAAGGGCAGACAATCCTTATACCTCTTCCAGAAGTCTCCGAATTTCTGGCGGAGACTCCATTCACTGCTACATGCACGCGCTCTACACAGTCCAGTTTGAGACCATAAATCCAGGTATTTACGTCGCACCTTGTTTGCCAGGCTGTACGAGGTTGTGCTTCTGCTGGTGGGTGATATGTCCTATCCGGCCGTCCCTCTCATTAGGCCCAGATTTGCCCCTGGGGTTACCGGTGGTCACCACGAGGAGTTTGAAAGTAGGTTCGACCAACTTCAGTGGTGACATTTCAGTTAACGCTTATGGCAGTCACTCGGTCTTTAGTTGATCGAAAGTTCAACATGAATAAGCTCTAGTTCGTTTACAAATTTTTTTTTAAAGAACCGTAGTTATGGTAATGTACCAAGTGATAGTTTTAAAGACGCGGTGGAGATGAGGGGAGATGGATGAGTCAATCTTGACCTTGGAGGACAATGTTGCCGTAACATCTAACCAGCGCCTTCTCTTTCAAAAGGGTTATTATGTTTGTTTGGGGGGATTTCAGCTAGCTTTAGTGCCCTTGATTAACAGACCTTTCAAAAACCTAGCTGTAATCAGTTCCCAGGATGAAATTCCATTTATTGCTATTGAGATATGTAGTTTGATTCTTCCTTCTCGTGTATGCCACTGTCCAACTTCATTAAAATGTATGTTAATGATTCATTTGGCCTATTTTTTGGATGCCATATCAGCTTTGAAATTACAAGGGTCAAATTAAATCGAGTTTTTATGTTCTAACTTATTTTTATTTAATTTTATTTTCTCCCCATCCATTAGGGCTAGTCCCAAGGGCTTATTGGGGGGTTCAAAAGAGGTAGAAATACAGGTAACAGTTCAGCTTCGTCGTGGCACCTCGTCCGTCCTCGTCCGTCTTTATGTCTCCTACCAGAAGTCTTTTCAACATTCTGGCGACGACTCCATTCATCGCTACATGCGCGTGCATTCCACGGTCCAGTTCGAGACCATGAATCCGGTTATTTGCATCCTGCCTCGTGCACCAAGCTGTAAGAAGTTGTACTTCTGCTGGCATAATCTAATTTTATACGTCCAGAGGGTGATTAGTCCTAACCAGCTGCCCCTCTCATTAGCCCCCAGAGTTGCCCCTGGGGTTACCGGTGGTCACCACGAGGAGATTGAGAGTAGGTTTGACCATCATGTTCTGACTGATCTATTGAAAGCAGGCTTTATCTTGTTATGGCTCAAAGTCTTTATAACGGAACTTCTTAGAAGATTACTTATGAAATAGAAAGGTTATTCAATCACTATTTCAACGTTCCTTTACTATTAGGACAAACATTCGCAGAAAGTTTGCTGGTGAAGTGATAATCAAGTCACTGCTAAGCACAATCGTGAAACTCAGGTGACTTTTTTTATTTCTATAGCATTATTTAAGTGCAATATTTGACTTAAATTTTGCATGGAAAATAATGATGGTTGATGTGTTCTTAATAGTGTTCTAATGGCTTAACTGTACTAGATAGCGAATTTCTAGTAGGTAAACAAACCAATCCAGCTTTGGTGTATAAAAAGTTTTCATTTGTGTATATACCCCTTTCGATTGCTTTCATTCAAGTGTCGGCCTCTGATTGGTTCCGATGCAATGCTGTTCCTCATTTGCAATGAATTAACATGATTTTTCTACTGCCAACTTTGCCATCAAGCACGTCATGTCAGAATACTTTAAATAGTTACAATTTCATTAGGTACGCCATAGGATGATTTAATGGAACTGTTAACTACTTGCCGGGAGCGTTCCAATCAAGTCTGATATCCGCGTTTCCCATGAACACAATGCTAATAAATATACTTCACTCTGTTTGACTGCATGGGTGATATAACTCTCCTTCAAGAATCGCCTTAATTCAAACCCAAACAGAGCAGGAGTATTGGGAACTTATTATATGTAACTAGAAAGTGCCAGCTCCGCAATTATTTAAGCTCAATCTTTTCTTTTTCGAACATGCAAAATGAGGCATTAGAAGGAGAAGATGATAAACTTGCATTTATTCTCAAATGGTCAAAACCAAAGGTGACAAAAAGAGGAGTCTATCAAAAAATGCATTGGCAAAGAGCTGGAAAAAGTGTACGTGAGTAGATCACCATGAAGCACTTTAATAATCTAACGAAAAGTACAATAAACCGATTGGCTACAACCTTGTGTTGTATCACAGGCGAAGCAGAGATTATTTTCTATCAGCTTCTTTTTAGAGGGCGATTCTCCTACATTTCTGAATTTGAAATGTGTCCAGTCTACTTGGAACCCTTTCCACCGATCGTGAGTCCCATTCGCATCATTCTCATCAAGAGTCCGGTGTAATGATTACCTTAGTTGATCAAGCTTAAACAAATAGTAGTTCTAGTTTTTTTCCTATGATTCTAGTTCCACTGTTTTGACAAAAGGTATATAGGCTGTTGATGCTTAACAGCAAATCTGATGATCTGCTTTGCGCATAGGGTGAAACTTGAGCACTATCTGTGCCAACGAATAACTTCTATTTACTACAACCGTAAAAGTCGTTAGCGTACCCAAACCCAAGCTGTATACTGTCTCTCTGTCACAGTTTAAGAAAGAATTCAAACCCAAAATTATATGAAGAGTTTAGACTTTGTTTACTCTAAATTGAAAATTGCTCCATGTGCATGGAAAGTGAACAGACCAAAAGACCAAATGCAAACCTCTTTTTTTTTGGTGATTCTTGAGCTACCAAATATGAACTCGAAACAAGTTTTCTAATCCACTGCATTCAGAAAGATGGCAGCATGTAAATTTTTTGCAGAGAAACCGAACGAACCTTAAGTTGAATCATAGCATGTCATGACTTTGCTTTTGGCTTCATTTCGATATTGACCTACCACGAAATCATCATCCACTTGGCCACCAATGGGATTGTTTTTTCACCTTTAGTTCATTAATCAAGTGTGTGATTTGAGTCTTGTAGCACGACATGCAAGGCATCTAATTTGCGTCCAGGGATGTTCTCCCTCATTGCCTTAGAGTTTTTCTTGATCAATTTGAATCTGTCAAGTCTAGCTTTATGGATTTGGACTATTACGATTTTGGAATTCTTCAAAGCGGGTTCTGCAAAGTCAGAGTTTATTGCTGTTACTTAAACATTTTATGACAGCCAAAATGTCCGTACCGTCAACACATTTGTTGGTCACCTCATATACTACTTATTAACCCAAAATTTTGGTTTTTAAGTGACGTATCACCAACGGTGAGAATCAACAGCTCAAATGGCTACGAATGAATATGAATACATTTATCAGATCTGATAGCAGAACTTCAGAAAATAATTTACAGTTCGAAGAGAAGAGATGGAAAGTGGAAATACAGATTAACTGGAGCCTAATTGGCGCTGAAGTTTATAAAAATCTGCTGCAGTGTGGCTAAATATGCTACATTTAATGCACGCCTAGGAAGTAACTAACATGTAATGTTTTATGTGAGCTTTTAGTCTTCTCAATATCCTGAATCTTAAAATAAACTCGTTTGCTCATTCAATACTTTCACTTTTGGCACATGGATCATCCTTTTAAATGGCAAAATTGCAAAACTATTGATGATAATGAGAGACATTGTGTGAAACTCACGTTGATTGAAAAGATGAGCTCCTTAATAAAATCATATGGCGAGATCATTAAAGGACAAAGTTCTCAATCTGAACAAGGGGTGGGAGCGTGTCTGAAATCTGACCTCCCGGAGTACAATTAAGACTAAATGAGAATCAAATGAAAACGAAGTAGTTCGACTTTACTCTCGTGCTGCTTAATATCTAGATATAAATAAACTGTGAGCCAATAGATACTTCCCTGTTAAGGTAATCGCATCTGGCTATGTGATCTCGCCATAGCCCTTTCTGTAATGATGCTTGTTTCATAGACGCTTTGTCGACGAAAATCAGATGATACATATATGATAACCACTGATATGAGAATGTCTTTTTATTTAAAATAATCGGCTTCAAGAAGGGAGCAGTTTGATGGCCTTCAGACCTATCATTTAGTGTTTCATCACCGCCGAGTGACAGCGTTTCTTATTTGTCAGCAAAATGGCACCCTCTCGGTCATTCGATTGCTTTTCTGACTTCAGTACAATCCGTTTAGTGTATAGTGCTGCCTCCTGACTGTTTATCCACCTCAAATACTTTTCTTTGAAGACTAGATTTGATTATCATCAAAAGTCACTTCAATTACTGAAGTGTCCGCCGATGGGTCTTGGTATGTTGCGTTCGATTAAACAGGCTTTTACACAATCACTGTTTCGTTGATTCACCTAATGAAATCGGAATAATGTGCATAAAATTCACTGTTCCCTTTGATTATACTACACTGAATTGAAGCAACGTACTCATGTCAGGCATAAAATGCATTTGTCCCATTCATGTTAGCTTCGCAGTCAGGTGCAGAATGCATGTTTAACCGCACTTCAACGAGTATTCATTCATTTGACTCTTATTTTCAGTGTGTTCTACTTTTTCTATGTATAAACAATTATCAGATGTTCTCTCTCAGTTGATTTGGGCAGTAGTAAGACTTTGAATGTACCATGTTGCTCATGGTTTCTAGAAATTCGTGCTTAGAAAATATGCATCAACAAACAAGCAGACATCCGCTGCCTGTCATGCATTAAAACTTTGAAAAATAAGCAGGATGAACTTTGGGGTCTAACTAAAGTTCATTTGATCTATTCATTACTTGTCATTTGGTACATCCTGTCGACCAATAAAATCAACTATGCCGCCATCTGCGTTCATTATGGCTATGTTTTACCCTTCAAGCTTATTTCGACTCTTATTACTTTAAAATTACCAAAATAAATTATGTTGGCCTTGATCATTGACAGCTTTTTGACTATATAGTTGCCTATTTATTGTTTGACTTTAAGTTTTTCCAATGCGAGTACAACAACCTGACAGTCGAGGAGATCCAAAGGAGTTGCCTAGGATGCATAATAACAATTGATATGAAAAAGAAATGAAGCGAAAATGAATTATTAAGCCGTTATTAACTTTTCTTTGCCATAACGTTTATAGGACACAAGAATATTTGACAGGTTTTGGGTTCCACATTAACGGATCCCAAGTCTGAAAACATCTTTGCATTTGGATATAAAGCTCTACATTCTCACTCTTTTATCAGAGAATTCGCCTTTTTTCACTCAGTGAGGATTAACTGCTCAAAGGCTTAGGAACCATAGAAATTTAAGAGTTGAACTACAGTTTGCCTTTTATTGACCAAAATCAATCATTGGTCGGTTATCTCCTGCCAATGGTAATCTTAAGGTCAAATGTTCAGATGTTACATTTGGAAGAAAAACCCACTTACCAAAAAGACCAGAAATAGTTGAACACAGGGCAAATGCATATTCTCAAGGTCGCTCTGGCATAATGTTTGTATAGTTTACTATGAAATCCAATTCGAATCTATTTTCTGGCATTAATCTTTCATTTTCCCTATCATTTTCTTTATCATTTGCTACCATATTTAAGTGAAGCTTTACGAATAGGAAAGGCTAAATACTTTGGCGAATCGAATTTCAGTTTTTCAGTCTTCGTCTCAACGGTGGCATTTGTATTCCCCTATAAATGAGAACTTCGCATTAAGCATCAATGAATACAGCCATGACGAATGCTGGATAGTGGCAGGCAGATCTTGAGCACAAGACATTCAAAAAATCTAATAGGTAGGCAACCTCGGCACTCTGGACTAACCTGAAGCGGCAAACTCGTTAAGAAAAATTGCACTTTTAATAAAAGAACTTTAATATTTTATTACCATCAAAACGGACTTTGCCAAAATTGCAATGTTAAAGCACGGATGACCCTCTACCATTCGTGATCAAAACATCAATCATCTCCTGTCATCATCTTTTAGTAGTCCTGATTCCACCAATTTTTTTTCAGGCTAACAAATTTGGCGGTAAACCAAAATGCTCAAAAAGGACAACAATACGTACATGCAAGACAAGAAGCTTGATCTTTTCTTATCTTTAAGGTATGAATAGGTTACTTTTCCTGGCATATCACATGCTTGCTGTAAGCATATGCCTTCATTAATGAGAATGACACTAGCTATCATTCTAAATTAGTATTAAAATTAAAACTTTTTCCTCTGTGCTAATAGTTTGTTAATGCAAACATTCTAATCGAATCATTCAAGGAGGTAAGTAGTCAGTCTCTTATCACGTTTCGCATCGCATTAAACCCAGCTTTTGTTCGCCTAGCAGTGAATAGACTCCTGGGTGTTTGGCTACAGATTCGATTGAAGCGACCATTTATAATGATCGACTGATCAATCATCTTGACCTCAGTTGAAAACCTCTTGGTTAGTGAGAATTACACAGTCACAAGATTTGGCAGGCCTACTAAAGCTAATTCAGCAAATAAGACTTTCCTATATATTCAGTAGCTTCTTCGAATTTGGTGACAGTGACTTGACTTGCGTTATTTTCTCCAAATTTCTGATTCCACGAAAGTTTGACTATCTCTATTATGGGGAACCTCCTGTACCTCAATATCTTCTTTCACCTTTTCAATTTGATCGAAAGTCGCAGCGTCCACTAACTCTCAAATACCTATTTGACCTTTATACCGCTTGGTCTTCTGATTATGAGACAATAATATCGCAACCGCTGTTTCCATCCTTTTGATGTTGTCAGAACAATTATTTTTATAAAAAATGGTACCTACCAAATTTTATCCATCTCCACACAAACCCTATTAAAATAGAGAGCAAGTGGTCATAATACACAATAATCACTTATTCTGCTAAATCTAATAGTCATTTGCATGATGCGGTGCGAGGCGACTGATTGAGAAAGCTTCTCATCTACATGATCAGGGAATCGTAAATAGAGGATTCAGAAATCGCGTTAGATAGGTAAAGGCGCAACCCAAAAATTCTATGAAAAATCTGCTGCAACCACTGCATGTAGGAAAAAGGAGGCAGCTTTTAGTTAAAAAGTACGTCTCAAAGCTGTCTTCGGGTTTCACTTTGTTTCACTCATTTAATTTCTGAGTTATAAATAAATAAATAAATCCAAAAATGAAATCCATGTACAGTCACTTGCGATACCTTTGCTTTGGCTAAGAGTGATTTGGTAAATTTACATAATTCAGGATGAAGTTGCAAAATTTACCATAGCTGCTTTGCTAAAACTGGATTTTTAGGGGGCGAAGATGGTTGAAACCAAAGTTATTCTCAAACTGACTTCTGGCTCTTTCCCGGTGTTCAGTGGAATATGTTTGATGATTGAATGGTATTCAGATGAAGCATTCAGTTGAAATCGTCTTCAACAACATCCTTGAAGGTGGTACGGACTTAACTCCATCGTCTGTCCATTACACAAGATGACGAGAAACTCCTTACCGAGGAGAGGTTGCATGCACTATCCATTACACCCTGTACTCACACTCGCTACGCATTTCCTTCTTCGATACAAAGTTTTTATCATCTTACATCTTCTTCCAATGATCACTATATTTGTCCCCTTTTAGACCGACTCTCAAATTAACTTCTTCCGGTGATATTCTTTTAAACTATGCTGGACATGTACTTCCACTCGAATTTCGTTAATTCAAGTACTTTCCAAACAGGGGGAGTTTGTAAGCTATTGTGAAAGGTGTAATCGAACAAGGTGCAAATACTTTTGTCTTCGAATGCCAATATTTACGGGAAATTCGAAGCAGTGGTATACATGGTTTCCGGTCACATTCCTGTTGGAAACCTTCTGGAGCCTCCATTTTTCATGGCCTCTCGTATAGTAACGATTGCGGAAATAGTTATTTTTATGGCCACTTTACTCTGTATACTCCATTCGAAGGGAAATTAAAGTGGTGAAGACACGTGGTTCATCCTTGATCTTTTCTGTCTGAACGCTATTTAGTATCCATTAATCCATTTGCTTGTTACGTTTTTTTGTGGCGACTCTAAGCTTATTTTCATCTAAGTGTGGTGATAATCCTTTTATTTATAATTCATGAACGTCCATGAATATCCCATTAAGAGATCATTTAGACACGGCAACAGCTATGCTTATGAATGCGGTACTGACCATTTGAAAAACAGAAATATGAAACGAATGATTTTAGTTGCCCTCTAATAACAAATTATTACAGATAATTAGCTTTGAAATGAAATTCTAAATGTTTGGCTATGATAGTCTTCACCAGCAAATAAATACATAGTGTAACATTCATACAAAGGATATTGGTGACTATAAAAATTCTAAAGGTTCTGAAAATATGTTTGTATAAACATGTGTTTCCTGTTTTGAGTGTGTAAGAATACAGAATTTTAACTGCAGTAGTTAGTGTACAAATGAATTCATTGAGTTCAGGTAAAATTTCTATTAGCGATCACAAACTTCGGCCAGCGAACACAGGTTGCGCTTTTTCTTTCCCTGAAAGTGCTGGAAATTTCAAAGCAGATTCGAAATAATCAAGTAAACGAACGTATTCAAGACGGAGTTATGGGTTTGCGTCTGTGTCTACGGTATAATACAATGATAGCGAGGCTCAAATTACCCGAAATTATTTGCGGTTTTTTTGTTGACACCGCAAGTTTTTCATCCCTTCTTTGTTGAATAACAGTGACTAGTAGATTTGGTCACTTTAATCACTGTTCGCACATCGATGTATTACATCCGTACGTGACAACTACATGCCCTTTCAACAGCATTCAATGACCATTCTGAGTTTATGAATGGGCAGTCGAAGGTGTGGTATCGAACAATAAATTCAATTGAAAGGAAACCTTCAAACTGTTGAAGATTTCAATTTGAACACACCAGTCTCTTAAACAAAGCTGAATTTATATGTGCCAGGTTGAAACCCATTTCTGGCTGTAAATGGTTCTCAGCTTTGCAGAAAATGAAGACTGCAGGCAAATTCAGGAAGGTATTCCAACGTTGCTCAAGAAACTTAGTTGATAGCTTATGAACATGCTCAATCCTACATGAGCCTGCTATTCCAGTCTGTAGTATAAAATTTCATTTTACCCTAGGGGCTAACCTCAGAGAAATAGAGCGAGTTTAATGGCCATTTAAGTTACTGCCAAGCGCAATTTAAAAGATTCGATACATTGCGGTTAGTGTGAGATTCTTAAAATAGAATTTGTGGTGTAAACTTTCTAAGGAAAATTATAACCCTGAATGTATTTCCAACAGTTTGACCTAGATAATGAAATACCATCAAATAAAATAAATTTAAGGCAGATTTTTTCATATGCTTTAGGAGAAGCCTAACTGGTATAGTTGATTGGCTTCACTTCTTTGAATGTCTCGCAACAAGGGCATTTGATCACGCTTGAAAGTTACTAATCCATCTCTGTGTGTACTTGGAAACTGACAGCATGCCAGATCTTGGTAGCTTCTGTGTTGATTGCTAATTATATGAAAGGGAAGACTTAGAAGAAGAATGAGAGTTCGTTGTGAAGGCTGATTTAAATGGCATTTCAATGTGGAGGAAAACATGCTTCCTATCATGCTTCCATTTTCAGTAGAAATCTTGAATTTTCTGTGAGTGTTGTTTAATTTCATGGTATTAGAATCACTTCATTATCCATGACCATCCAACTAGAGACTCAGACCTTTTCTCTCAACACTTCAATATTTATCTTTTGGAATAATCGCTAACAGAATGGCCATATTTCCTTATTTTAGAATCGCATTACAGATAAGATGTACTTAATAAAGATTCCATACTTAGAAAGTCATTTACGGTGAAATCTGTGCAACAATAATGTATCGTTTTTTTGCCGGGCTGATTAGTACGCCAGCTCAAACCCAAATATGGACAACAATTAGGTGCCTGCGATGGGAATCTAATCCGATTCCAGAAGATATCCTGAATTGTGCACTTTCGAAATCAGATGGCATTGCGATGTTGCATCCCTTCTATTAGCCGGATTCACAACATGTCTGTCGGAGTTAGCATGAGCAGTAACATAGACCACCATTCGTCGATCGGGTGACCCTCTAAGCGAGAACTTCTCACTTTCGTCTCACCCCGTACTTTCGTTCCACTTCATAGTGGCACCTCGTCCGTCCTAGACAAAGTTCAGGGCAGACGACCTTCATACTTCTTCCTACGGTTAGCCCAGATTTTGTTCACTTAAAAGTCGACTGACCTCATCAAAAGAGAGGTACGGGAAGGCAAAGATAACATTTTATCCAGCTTTTCCAGCCATACCAAAATTGAAGAGCTAGATTAGCCATAACTTACCAACTGCATTGTTGGCGGTCACGACATCGGTTTCCCATAACTGTTACTCTCTACAATTAATGCCAATTTATTATTGCAATTAAATGACTTTAGGTGCACTTAATAATGATTGTGTTATTTCACCTTCATCATTCAACCTTGGCGCAGTTCCAGAGTATAAATTAAACTTCTTAGTCTAACAATGGTCTTTATATGTGAGCAGTTTGGTGTGTGCGAATTAGCATCCAGGATTTTGCCAACCAAAGAATACGGCCTCATCAAAATTGTCTTTGCGTATGGTTTTGTATTATGGTCCTAAATTTAGGCCTCTTTTGTGTAAAAACACAAAGGAAGGGACTATTAAAAGATTGTTTAAGTGGTCAATCATACACCGAACTGTAACTTCCTAGACTAATTATATCCATGGAATGAGTAAACTAATGATGTCACTTGCATAAGCCGTTACTGCAGATTTTCGAGAGAAGATGATTGTTTTCTCTCGTGAATGATCTTTTGCTATTTGTTGACATTTTTCACCCCTTTCAACCACTCTCAACGTGTCTGAACCCGTTCTTTAGTGTTTACTCTTCTAGTAGCTGGTTCATGTGTGTGCTCTAACAAGAATACAAGTGCCTAGCTCGATACCCTTATGTGAAAAAGAAATCAGTTGCTGTTGCCGAGTGACCTATGCAATTGTCCGCTTGTAGATTCAAAGATTAGAATCGAAGTTTGTTAAGAGTTATTTCAATCACTTAATATGCACCGATTAAACGGAAAGGTGCTTAAACGCTACTTCGATTGACTCGTTCAATGGTATTACTATGTGTCGAATTAAATCTAATGTTTGTTTTTAAATGCTCAAAAGTGCCCAACGGATACGCAACGGTCATGGTATATCGAAAACTCCAAACGGGAAGGGTTGCTATTTGTCAGCCACTTTATACGCCCGCCCTAATCCAGATTTACGTCAAAGAATGGAGCAGAACAGAAATTTAACCGCATTCCAACAGTAAATCTTTTGAGTAATTATACATTATCCCTGTTTCAAATGGTATACTCATGGCTCCTTCTCTGATATTCTATCAGGACTGAGTTAGACAGAATGATGACTTTGATTGCTGCATTACATAAATTTTACAGTTTTACTAAAGAAGCATAAGTTCCGTTTTGTTTTGCGATCTGCGTTGGGGCCTATTCTGTAGGCAAACCTAATTTTATTTATTTATTTACTATCCACTTATTTGGGCAAGTCTCAAGTACTCATTGTGGGTGTAACGGATATTCAAATAGCTTTTACAGGTGATACCATGCAACAGTCAACACAAAAAACAGTACAAGCCTTTATCGATGTCTGTCGTTTCTCTGGCATAGTTTCGTAGTACAGGTAACAATTCTACTTCCGTTCCACATCATAGCGGCACTTCGTTCGTCCTCGACACTGTTCAGGGCAGACAGCCTTCATACTTCTTCCAGAAGTCTTTTCAACTTTCTAGCACATTCCACAATCTAGTTTTAGACCACAAATCCAGGTACTCAGTCGTGCCTCGTTTACCAGGCTGTATTAGGCTGTACTTCTGCTGGCATTATCTGATTTTATACGCTCGCTGAGTGATTAGTCCTATCCGGCTGCCCCTCCCATTAGGCCGCATAGTTGTCCCTGGGGTTACCGCGATTGGGAGTAGGACTGACCAACTTAGTTAACAATTTACTATCACCCATCTAGATGTCTACGTGTTAAGTTAGATCTCAAGTATTTTTTTTATGACTTTTGAATTAATCTAGCTCTGCAATGATTAAATAGAAACGGTCCATGATACTCAGAAACAGTTATAACCAACGATACCGAAATGGGAGATCAGCAAAAATCTTATACACTTTCCGAATTCATTCTGAATAGTTTATTGAAAAATAAAATATTACAGTACTCAGCGAAACACGAGACTCGTTATTGAGCTTACCTTTTCTTTTACAGCTTTGTTTTCGGCAAACCATATCTTAACGATGCTAACATACTGCAGTAACTACATGCTTTTCTAGAGTTCAGTTTGAAATAAAATTATTCATTTCCTAAGCATCCGGCCTTATGGACGTACACATCACTAAAAATAAACATGGATCTTCAAAACTAGGGATGTAAGTTTTATTTTTAGATTGACTCTACAGTTTGGTCTTAAAGAGAAGCAAGGAGGGTTCGATTGGTACAATGACCTGCATCTCCTAGACTGTGCTTTCGTTGGAAGAGCATCACCTTTTGAATGCAATTTTTCGGAATTTTTTTCTTCATAGTCCCCCTCAACAGCAAAATCAAATTCCTAAAAACCTTATATTCAGTAAGAATTCATTTATTTATTTTATCATCTCTGCACCCATCAGGGCAAGTCCCAAGGACTTATTGGGGATAAAACAGAAGTACAAATAGATTTCATTACAAGTAAGCACGACAATCAACACAGTAAAAACGTTTGTTGACGCCTTCGGCTCTCTGGTTTCTCCTCTGGTGTGGCTTCGTCGTACAGGTAGCAGTTCAGCTTCGTCGTGGCACCTCGTCCGTAGACCGGCGTAGACTCCATTCACTGCTACATGCACGTGCGCCCCACATTCCAGTTTGAGACCATAAATCCGGTTATTTACATCGCGCCTCGTGTTCCAAGCTGTAAGAACTTGTACTTCTGCTGTCATAATCTAATTTTATACGTCCGGAGAGTGATTGGTCCTGGCCGGCCGCCCCTTTTGATTAGCCCCCAGAATTGCCCCTGGGTTTACCGGTGGTCACCACGAGGAGGTTGAGAGTAGGTTGTTAACGGCCACTACACCGCAGACTTTTAAATATTAATCAAAGAAACGAAACCCTGATATATAAATACAAAACATGCCATTTGCTGCCCTATCAAGATCAACTCGTTGACCATCAGCTCCTTACGGCCTATCAGTCACTGGCCTCTCATCCTCTACCAACGGTCTCCATTCCGTCCTACTTGTCAGGCTTTACATTTATTGCCAAAGACCTTAAATACCAGTTAAAGTAGCTTTTCCAGGAACTACAAGTAATTCGTCATTTAGTTTAATTTAATCTGATTTTCTGGTGGGATCCGGGCATTCTTCATGTAGTGTACTGTCTGTTGTCACTATGCTTTAATAAACTTTTACAAAAGGGGATTAATTTAGAAGCCCTTAGGAGTGATTGATCAAGGAACAGGCTAAAATTTCATATTCAAAGGACTGACTGCTCTACGAACTTGACTTCATTTGGGATCCTCTTGGGTGGTGAGGATTAGATGGCGAGAGTAATCAGGTCCACTGATGTTAAATATTTTTCAAACTATTTTAAGAAACTTTAAGCTTCCAGCAATTACTGGAAGCTTAAAACGTTTCGATAGTCTTTGCATTCTTTCGGATTAATTTGCAATTCTAAGCACTTTAAAGCTGAAATCCACAATATATATCATTTTTAAAGCTACTGGTGGCAATCCTTTGGACGCAATGCCAGGTAACCGAGCCTTGCTGTGTTCGGATTACGCTCAGATCTTTATGATGAAACCTCTGCTTTATAGCACAGTGTAGCCTTGCACTATTCGGCACAAATGATCTTGGTTATATTTTAATTATGGAGAACAAAGACGAACTCCCTGTGGATTAAGCTGTTGAGATTCGGTAAATAACATTGCTCTACTTACTACGTAATTTCTACGATTGAAATGAAGTTGAACTAATTGATTTATTTATTTACTCGACACCCAATCGGGCAAGTCCCAAGGATTTATTGGGGGTTCAACAGAGGTACAAATAGCTTTTACAGCAAGTTGTGCACAACATTTAACACAGAAGATAGTAAAAGAGTTTATCCACGTCTCCGGTTCTCTGGCCACTTCTGTGGCATGGTTTCAACGTACAGGTGGCAGAGGTGTCCATCCTCTACATTGTTAAGGTCGACAATTTTGATACCTCGTCCAGAAGTCTTTTCAACCTTCTGGCGGCGATTCCATTCATTGCTACATGTCCAGTTTAAGACTATAAATCCTCGTGCCTCGTTTACCAGGCTCTAAGAGGTTGTACTTCTGCTGGCATAATCTAATTTCATACATCCGATGAGTGATTAGTCCCATCAGGCCCCACCTCTCATTAGCCCCCAGAGTTGCCCCTGGGGTTACCGGTTGTCACCACGAGGCGGTTGAGAGTAGGTTTGACCACCAGTAGAACTAATAAATTTTCATTTACCTCCAAATTTCTTTTCTTCGATATCACAAATAGTGTTAACTACCTTTTTTTTCATCGTTTCTTTAATTTGACTTCAGACTTAGTGTTCACTAGATTTCAAAGGTCTATTTATTCCACTCAACTGTTGATGACCCGCTCTGAAAAAAAGTCTTCAAATGCGGGTTCGAAGTGTAGGATTTCGCTGGTACATACACTTCTAAACGAAAAGATATCCTTGAAATGAAAACATTCGTCTAATTTTGACAAGCTCTACTAAAATCATATGGTGAATATTTTGGCCAAGGGAGATTCATGATTCCGAGCAGATTTGTTTGTTTCCAACTCATCTACCTCGAGAAAATTCAGTTTGCAGATAGTGGGAAAAAGACGTCGGGTCTGCTTTTTTCTCGGTGCTCACTCGAATATTTTTGACAAATAAATTATATTCAAATGAAGCATTTGGTTGAAATCATCTTCAACAACATCCTTGAAAGTGATGCAGACTTTACTTTATCGTCTGTCCACTACACATTTCCATCCTCGATACGAAGTTCTTATCATTAAACGTCCTATTCCAATGATCGCTCTAGCTGTCCCCTCTTAGACTCCCGTTCCCCTCCCCCCCATCCAGATTCACTTCTTCTAGCGACATTTTTTCACCATAACATTGACGCTTTGGTATCCTTCCTTCCGGACACCGACCGTTAATTCTTCCACTTCAAGACTAGGTACTTTACTCATACTATGATTTATTTAATTTAAACAGTGCTAATATTCACAGGATTGGTGATATGGATTGTCATGGTGGCACACACGCAAAACTTAATAGAGGTTAGGTGGTTTCAATGGCAACGTCCATGGGAGCCGCATAAAGGCATTAGAGTCACCCATAATCAACTTGCCCCTGCATTTGTCGAATAAAACCCCATGATTCTATCAATATCGGCGCTATTATTATCGCGGAAATATTCCCTTTGCATTTCATTGCGCTCTCCCTTTTTCCTCCTTGTGAAGGTCACTCACTACACAAATTCATAAAAGCGTCTGCATCCAGCCATTTTATCACTGTTTCTAATGCCTCCTTATCGCTTATAAGTTCGTTATCTTCCTTGTATATTACTTGCTTCTTGTATATATGTTAAACTTGTTTCATTTTAAAGTGGCCAAAACTCTTTCTCATGCTATTTATCGTATCAGCTACAAAGTGCCCATGGGAAATGATCATGATGTTAAGGCAGCAACAATGCTTAAACTGGTGATGATGAATTCAGATAATATGCCAATCGTCGATCTCATTGTGGGTTTGCATATTTAGATGAGTGATTTGTGAATGCGTTTTCAAATGTCTTCACTAGGGTGAGAAATATATTGGAAATTCCCTGTCATTTTCAATCAAAGTCAAGGTCGATAAAAGTCAATCAATTAGTGGTTCCTCTCCCACTGGCCATCTTCTCTGTCATGTACTTTTGGTACACTTGATACAAGAATTATTAGTTACCCAAAAGTGTCTGACAATGTAAAATGACAAGATTTTGAGGTTTATGCAAAGATGATCATGGAACCTAATGCAAGGGATGCTTGAATGACAGTTACTGTACTTATCATGTCTTCTCAACTACAACGGAAATTTTGTATAATTTACGCGGGTGCTGACCGTTTGTATATTCCTTATTCCATTATCACGTTAGTAATAATTTAAGGATAGATGTGCTTCATATCCAACATATGGATGGTCAGCTTTAATTCAACATTTGTGTAACTCATTACCGATTGTTCAGCACAACCATTTAAAGCTAAAATAAAGGACCTCGCATTTCAAGTGCTATATTCTGTTCACGGTTAAATGTGGAATTAAACTTAGATGCATTGATCCTTGGAAGACTTACTTTAAACTAACATTAGCCTGTAGGGAATAGCAAAATCGTAGGTTCCTTTTTTTCAGGAACTTTAGTATGACTTGACTAATTAGAGGAATTTGTCTAATCCAGATCCCAAAAAAGTATAATAAATAAGAAACAGCCAAAACTTCATTCTTTCTAGCTTATGCAGACATTTCCGGGGGCATGGCTAACTGGCAAGGGGACATAATGAATGACAATTAATGCGATAGTAACTGCGGCTACTTATACAACGGGATGACTACATATTACCAAGTCGTAAGTTTCGGCTGGGATTTCGCTAGGACAAATAATCTCTAGCAAGGAATACTTTTGTTCTGTAGTTTAGAATGTTTCCTATGCAGTCTTCAAATTACCAAGAGAACAAAGTATTATGGTTATTCAAATCAATAATTTGATCAATACGCTACTTATTGATATTAGTAGCAGTAAATAACCAGTTTCGGAAATTTAGCATGGGTAACTGTAGAAGTGTTGGTAAATCGAATATAGCTTGCGTGTATTATATAACTTGCAAGACAGATTGAATAGTAGGTGTGGTTTACATCTGAAATGATCACTGACCATGCATAGGTGTATAAAACTAACTTGAAAGGCAAAATTGAACGGTTATTGGATTCCATTGAAGGAAAGTCATTAATATCAGTTTGATCGCACGTTTTCATTTGTGCTCGTCTTCATTTGAATATGTTAATATAGCTTGAGCAGAAAATTTCGAATATCAAAGGCATCAAAATCGAGATGATCATACAAAATGCATTTGTATGTTTTGCGGCACCCGATTTTTTGTTTGATGGAATAAATAATCATCTCTCTACTTGGCAGTTTATAGGCTTAATCTGCGCCATCTGACTGCACTGAGTCTCAATAGCTCATGAGCATCTGTAATAATAACAAATCCCTTCTCCACAGCCTGGGACGCCTGGCACTGGTCTCTTAAGGGATGAATGACTACGGCTGAAAGATGTTTTAACAGCTCGGTTAGCGATAAACTAAAAATCATAAATTTTCTTTATTGGCTTGATTATAAGCGATCCTCTTTATTTATCCCATGAGACAATAGTAACAATAGTTTGGAACTGATGTGTTGAGCCAAAATTAACGTCTTTTTTCAGCAAAATAAAACCTATTCGTCCGGTTTTTAACTCCTGAAACTATACAATAATGTGATTCACCTTTATTTTAATTATTCTAAACCTAAAATATTCCGTCCGGTTTGTGAAGGGAAAATTTTCATACAATTAATTTTAATACTACGCGAATTTCCATTCAATACCATTTATAAATGGGTGTTTTAATAATTTGAAAAGACCCCTTTTCAGCATGTATTCCCATTTTACTTAAGAGGTTTAACTGGGCTTTCACTTCTCTTCCAAATGCTCTGAAGAAAGTGTATTTCTATTTCTCATTGTGTAATGAATATTTTGAATTAAAACAGATGTCTTACGAGTTTATCACAAAAAAAATGCTATACTTTACAATTTGAAACCTAGTATTAAAAGTCGCAGAGTCACAAAATCTCATTTTCTGGTGGTGATAATGCTTTTGAAATTTAAGCCATGAGTGCCTCCAAATAAATCGGAGTATACTATTGCAAGAAAGCACCAAATGACCGCATCTTATACCCACACAGAATGCTCAATCTGACATTTCCAGGCTGCTGCAAAGTATTTCTTAAGCGGTGTTGGAGAAATGTGGCCTTTCAAGCCCGAATTCGACCAAGTCTTTTGCATAAGCGAAAAATTATACTACCGCGGAAGGTAATTATTACCACAAGAAAGTTTTAGTCTTGAGTCTCTTCTCCTTTTCGACGAAAGTTTGGTCAAACAGACAAAAAAAGTGATGGGGTCCACTTCTTACAGCAAAGAAACTGTGACTGATTGATAGTTAGTGGGACTTGGATGGGAGTATTCTTGGAAGTGAAAAGAAGCTTAATCAAAGTAGATTACAGATTAAAGTTTGTTAATGTGCGATTGTCGTGAGTTTCTTTGATATACCCAAATTTTAATTTAAATTACAAAATATTTTAGCGAAAGTGTATTCAAATAATTGAAAAACAAAATGTTGTTAGATTACGATATTCGATGCAATGTAAGTACGATGCAAAGGTTAATATTTGTTGATCATTTTAGAATTTTACTAAAGATCGCTCTCGAAACTGCGGATAGTCCATTTTCAGCTACGGTAAGAATAGATTATTTAAAATAAGTGCAAGTGACAGCTACTAGTGTGATTACTTGTAAAATAGTTAGGTGAATATAATCAAATTCTTATACGCATATAAATGGGCTTTTGGATGCAACTGGAGTTCATCCGCGACTCCTGCGAAGGTTGTCCACCTCGCGCTGCCAGAAGCGATACAACTGCCAGTAACGCTCGCTAGGGAAAGAAATAAGCTGATCAGTTATAAATCGTTCGAAGATCACTCATTCAGGAACTGAAGAGGCCTATCTACTTAAGACCCACTAATCTTTTGCAGAATTTACAAAATTTAGCATTTTAAAGTTTGAAATCGCTTTAGATCCTATTTATAATTTGTTTTGGCTAGTTTGTCTGGCAAAAATATGTGGAGTGGATACGACAAATCTGTGCCGAGCCTGTTGCCAAGAGACTGCTGTAACGGGCAATCGTAAAAGTGTGCAAGTACAAGCAACAAAGCTGCTTTTATTTTCCTTATACTAGAAATAGATTCAACAAAGCTCGTCCCCATAGTGATGGCCTTGACAAATAAAGCTATAGACAAGTTGGGCGCGATTCCCTTGAATTTATCCATACGTGAAGCTATCAGGTGAGCAGCAAGCATTAGAGGCAGGCAGTTATAGTTACCTTCGCTCCTGAGCAGCCTTTAAGTCGAAATCATGTAGTGAAGAGTAAGACTTGGTTCTTCGCATCTGAAATGCAAAATTATGGTTGAAGAAGTGAGTAGCTGTTTTATGATTAAATGTTAACGTGCTTTAAAATTAATGATGAGAAAAACTTTCTGAAACAAATCACAATAAAATGGGACCGATATCTATGTTATTTACACACTCACGGAACAAATGCATTCGGCCGAACATCTTGGACCTAACATAGCAAGAAAAATTGATTATGAGTTGGCATGGTTTGGTGCATTTCACCAAGTTTGCACAAGTGTATTGTGTTACTTTTCTGTAAAAGGGATATAAGAGTCAAGAGATAGATCACTACCCATTCTCAGATAGTACACTGTGTAAAGTTACTGCTTTGTGGAATGCAAAATAAAATAAATGCTAGAACAAATTGGCTGGTTTCTTCCTTCATACCCCAAGTAGACTGCTTACGCTTCAATTCAAATGGCTCTAAAATGTATCGGCATCGTCTTGGTGTCGGATAATGCTGCGGAAAAATGGAAATTTCCATTGTAAACGCTGAATTCATTTGTAAATAGTGAAAAACGGGAATAATTAGTAGAGAAAGAGACACAAAATTATGGGTGGCCTCGCTTCCTCCTGACTTTAAGTCTAATTGCGATTTTCGCACTGAACTGTCTTCATTTGTGCTATTCATCTTTCAATGCCATGAATAAAGTATGAAAGGTCTAGGAAAATCTACCAAAATATGTTGAAGAGTAATGAGTGCAATTTAAAGAATTAGATTTACAAGAAAGCATCTTTTCATCGCCTGACCTAGGGAGGTTGAGGGAATTCCTTAGAGGAGAGTAAAATTGCTTTGAATAACGATCCTAAAGCAAAAAAGAGGCAACATAAACTGTTCTAAGCCAAAAAAGTAAAAATCACGCATTGCATTAGAAAAAAGTAAAAATGGAGAAAAATTACTTGAATTTTGAAAACAACATTAAAACCTTAATTTTCAGTCAGCACCTTTAAAATTAAGGTAGAAATAAATCCTATCGTAGATCATTGTGAAGGGCAATTGCTGAAGATTTTCCTTAATCAGAATTTATCTGAAATTATTAGCGTTTTTTTTACTTACGCATTTATTCTTCTTCGAATTTCTTTGCCTGAGGCAGGCACTTTTCAAAATGCTATTCAATGTAGGCTGCGTATAGTGGGGAACATCTAAATGGTCTTTAATTCTCGCTAGATTTTTTTCGTTACCAGACAATTTAGACTCGTGAACCTAAGTCTAAGTATTAAGAACGGTTGTTTACCCTATTTTCGGGACAGTAAGCCGTCGGAGATATTTGGGTAGTTGTCGAAAACTCAACTCGCGGAGATACACCCTGTATAATAGGTTGTGAGCTAAGGGCTTCTTACGGGGAAGTCTATCGATCGGATCATCAGTAGTTCGCGGTCATTTCCCACTGTGCTGCGTAGAGTAGGACATGGCATAAAGAAATCGCGTGCATTGCCATCAAAATAGGCTAATAACTTCCCACTGTTAAAATAGTCCGTAACTTGTCGTAATTCAATAGTCACAGGAATGTCTAATAATAAAATAAGCATGATTTCAACAAACCTTCTAACTTTCGACACAGTTCGTAGGGTGATAGTGTATCAAAAAATCGCTAAATTTATGTTTTCTGAAGAATTTGAGTACCTTTTCAAATGAAAATCTCTCGTGTAATTCAAGGGGAAACTTTGGGGAAGAAAGATTTGTAAAATGGACAGTGTCGAAAATATTTACAAAGAGGTAAATATCATTTTTGTCGTGCAGAAAGGTCCCAGGTGAATGTACCTAAAAGATAATAAAAATTAAAAATCGGAATCAAACCTTTTTTATAAGTAAGTTGGCGCTGAACAGATAAGTCGGCATCGCATGGATATGCATTTATTGACTATGAAAAAGAAAGCATTAGAGACATAAAATCGGAAATAAACCATTCAAACGGATGTCTAATTAAACTTGCATAACAAAAATATTGATAGTTTCTAAAGCAGTCAAAATGGTACATGGTTAATGCTAATAACCCCCAGTTATTAAAGACTATTCAAAGCTAATAACTATAATCTGGCTAATGCTTCCTTCTGGTTTATGGATTTGTAAATTTTGATCTTTTTTTCAGACTTCTTAAAGGTTATTGATAATCTGCGAGCTTAAAACCCCAAGATAACCTTATTTTTCGCTTCAACACCCAATTCAAATTCGCACAGCTTTATATGTTTATTCAAATAGGCAGTTAAAACTAAAATTTGTTAGAAACGTTTATATTAACTGGAGGCAGAATATTTGTATTTCATTAATTTATGTTTTCAAGGCCTGATTGAAAAATTGCGGTTTGTACCGCAGGTTTGATTTTGAAAGATTACTTACTGAACGTTCGTTTTTGTGCTAATAACATCATTTTATTCAAGAAGGACTACGTGACTACAGTATATTGATAGGTGAAGCATCGTTATGATATTGGGCTTTATTTATTGAATTGCCCATATGATAGAATGCAAAATTACTTTCGCTTTTGAATTCATTGTCCGTTCAAGGAAATTTTCTCTTCATCTAATAATGTAAGGCAATTCTAACATCGTCAGTTGTTTTCTTCTGAAGTCCTCTACTTTTCGAATGCAGCCTTTTTTCCTTATGTGAATTGAAATCGTAAAATCTGCCATATCCCTGTTCGTCCATATAGCGATCGAAAAATATCGCATTGCTATCTGACACTAAAAAAAGACTTGGAAAACGTTTTTTGATCTCTTTAGATCACAAGAAAGTTACATTTTAGACCAACTAAGAAAATTTAATTTGGCGAAGGTTATTTGTCTTTCAAGTACGTCCCACAGATGTGTTAGAATTATTTGGAAAGGTTTCTCAATAAAACAGAAATCTGAGTTCAAAACATCCTCTCCGATTCAGCGTCGAAGTTGTTATAAATCAATCCTTAACGTAGCAGTCATCATTTGGAGCAGAACCAAGTGTATCAAGTCTTGTACTTCTCTCAATAAATAATGTAACAAAATACTCCCCTTTCATAAAAATTTTAAAATCGTGTGAATTTATGTACTTTGACTAGCACTAAGACAAATATGGAGCAAGGGAGCGAAGCTCATCCATTTATTGTGATTTTGCCAAAAAAGAGTTTGGTTTTTTAACTTTACGGTTTTAGGTAATAAAACTCTAAAGTGTCTTAGGTTTTAGTTAAGCATAAGTTGAAAAAGTGGATTCTAATTCATATCACAGAAAGAAATATTACATTTCTCCGCCTCTCCGGTTGCTAATCTCCCATATGGCCATCCTTTCATCGGATATTATGAATCGGTGCCGTGATCATTCCTACCCTTGCTTTATATTCAGTCAAATAAGCACAAATCGTTTGAACGTAGAAAAGGTGTCTGCGTTTTAAGGAGCTCTGACTTTGCCGACAAAATACCCATGAAGATAGTTTGCTGGACATGGTGTTTAAATTTGTCCAAGACTTTTATATGCGAGACGGAAAACTTTCATGCTATAAAAGATGTTCAAAAGAAGTTGCGACTAAGTTATAGTTATTTACAGTCGAACACTTTCCTTTCCTAATTATTGCGTAGTTAATTTAGTTCGTGAATGAGTCTAATTTCAGCAGGAGAAAAGACATCAAAAAATTAATGGTAAGAAATGGATAAATTGTGTTCTACTTTCTCATGGCCTCCATCATAAATCAGAAAGCTGGAGTGGTTATGATTGGACCACCCCCAAGGAGCGCGAATTTGAATGTTAGCCGAGGCTCTTTTTAATCTTCCACTTAACGATTAAGAATTCATATATTCTCCATTTGTGTCCTAAGGTAAACCAATTGAATGTATATCTAACGTAAATCGTGAGAAAATGGAATTTCTTCATGCCACATATTGGTGAAACTAATAGCGATTTCTGGGCCCTCGACTTGGCCATTAGTCTAGCTTCTCGAGTTCGATTTGACTATCAGAACAAATAATTGGTCTCTTGCTGCGCGGATATTCCTGGTCGGTGGAATAGATAGCCATCTTATCTAACTAAAGGTGAGCTTTTCTTGCGGATCTCCGCCAAATTATGCCACCTTATTTAAGATTGAGCATAAAAGTGAAAGTGGGGAACCTGATAAATACCTTATTTACAGATGATAGTGAAATGGTCACACTTGTTGAATTTGCAATAGCTTGGGATGAAGTGACGAAACCGGTGTTTATCATTCAGCTAAATATTTATTTTCATCTTCCGTTATAGCATTTAAAAAAGCTGTTTTCTCTTAGGAATGATACATTAATCCGAAGTTCCATGGCATATAAGGATACATTTAACCAGATGGTGCAAACCTCTTTGTAGCACAGACACTGATTTAAATCGACGTTCTGTTTGTGTGCGTGAAGAATGGAGAACTTGGGGGCCTCTATGCCAAGCACACCACGTGCTTGGCCTAGATGGGGCTCCCTTGGGCGCCACTTCATTCTCCATCATCGTCCATCTTCCGCTCTCCTTCCCCCATCTTGTCCGACCTCACACACAGAAAGAGAGGCGCACGTGTATCTGCTTGCTTGGTGCTTTGTAGTGCGTGAACGAACAACGGAGTTTGGACGAATTAAGTGCAAGCAGGTGCGCGAAGCTCTGCAAAGGGAAGAGGGGAGCAAGTAATAGAAAGGAGGGAACTAGGGGGAGAGAGGAAACGAATGTTTCTTTTTGTTGCATAGGCAAGAGACATTTCTTCGCTCATCCTATGCCTGCAAAGTAACTTTCTGGCAATTTCTGGTTGTGTGCGTAGTTGTAAAACTTCCACATGAGATAACTGCGAACTATTGGATATTGCGGTAATTTGTTGCACGCTTGTGGCAATTTCGTATTTCCATTTTCAATTTTTCCTACTGACACAAGGCTTGCCCGAGTAGTTCCATTCCACATGTTCTTCTAATAAATCGTTTCGCGATCCTCGCGTTCGCTTTGGGGTTCTGCCCAATCATTGCTCGCTACTCAGAATTTAGGTTCTCATCATCAAACAGTTGCTGAAAAAAAAACAATCCCTTTAACTCCTAATTCTCGCTATGCTGCCAGAACTTAGTGCTGCAGCGCCATTAGGAGGCAGCTTCAAATCGCTTATGGTGTTAAAACTTTGTACAAACATGCCCCAATCTTCTGTCAACGTTTTAAATTAGGAAAGCTGTGAAAATAGCATTCTGACCTAAGTATTCAATAAACACCCAAGTTTGCATTTTTTGGAGTTCGACGATTCAACATCAGAGGCTTCGCTGAATTGTGCGATCAGAGAGGTACAAACCTTTGTAATTTTGAGCTGAATATTTTTAAATTTCATTGGTAAAGCACTTTATCTTCGCAAAGAACTGTTCTCTACGTCGAATCCGTGCATATCCACTTGCTTCGGTAAAGTGATATTTATCTCATTTCAGTTCGGTAATGGCTGAAATTACTAAGAGGATGGAGGCAAACAAGATATCATGACTCCTAACTGATGGACGCCTTGACTGGATAACAGGAAAGCATTTGCATGTCCTTTTAAACCGATACTTTATTTGGAAAAGGCGAAAATTATATCTCTTATGAAGTTCTTGTTACATCCATAAGTCTGCCAACCTTTCAGAAATGCAAAAAAATACTTATTTAATAATTCGCCTTAGTAACATTGTTAGAGTTTAACCATGCCATTTCGCCTTCAGGTAAGAAACGTGCTGAAACTTAGTAGACTTAAGGGAAAAGGGTGATGGAGGGTTAGAGTTATTAGTGTGGTTTTGCGAATTACACGCTTTGCGCATCTTCGGAAAAATCTACCAATCACAATGCAAAGATAGTGGTGCAAACCGCAATTGAGGCCGCCGGTAGACGCATCGCCACACTTGAATCGTCCTACTGATGTACTACGATCACTTCCAAAATTCTCCACCGGGATGTAACTCCGAGGAGTGGAATAGAAGAAACCGAATTCCAAGTCACCTTCCATATGGCCAGGAAATGCAAAATATTCCATATTTGTTGCCCATCGTCCGCCCTAATGGTGAGAATGAGTGAAATTTGGCAAACTGACTGATGAGGCTGACTGCCTGTACTTATTAATATGATCACTTTACCCCGATATAATGCCATTTTCTTTAATGACTACGGAACTTCCAATGGAGCCCATCATTAACGACAGGTTAAGTATTCAGAAAGACTATCTTATTAGCGATGCTCATAGAATGAAATAAAATAAACTATTTTATCAACCATTTTATTAACTATTTTATTAATTAGTTATTCAAAGAAAAACTGCTGTATTTAGCATTTTTGCAATTTAGTTAGAAATTCAGATGGTCCCACTTGCTCGAATCACCTATCTAGATCGGCTAAACTAAGAACGAAACACGAGGATGAAATTGCTCGGAGATTTCTAGCGAATATTCGCGAACGTCAGAGAACACAGTCGCTGAATAGAGCCTTCGCCGATCTCCGACATATCATCCCTACTCTTCCATCTGATAAACTCAGCAAAATTCAGACCCTTCGTCTCGCAACACAGTAAGTCTCATATATTTAAGTATATGCACCTTAGCTGCCAAAATGCAAATGGCGACGTAAACTTTTAATAACCGATATTTTTCGATTCATGTACAAACACAATCAAACGATTCCTAATGCTAAGATAATATAATGCTGCATTTATCAAAGACCAGCCAGTGTGTGAATATCTTCCAACTTCTAACTTTTTGAGCGAAAAGGCTTATGAATGCTTCTGACAAAATACCTCAAATTTGAACATCCCTTTGCAACAAAGGACTTACGATTTCAGTTCTAGGCGTATTCATAATCTTGTGAAGTATTTTTATACCAACTCTTACAAGCCTTTTGATGACAAGATGACAAATAGAATTACCAATGGTTCAGATTTTAGACTGAGATGTAAGGGGTCGGAAGACGTCAGAAGAAGGTACCATATCGTTTAAAAATTGTTGGATTTTCTCCTAATCATTCAATTGTCTCATCTCTGGAACTTTTTATCAGTCTTTCTCCTTACTTCTTAGTCCAGCCGCATAAACGTTATCCCCTTAAGGTCAACATTTAAATATTTGGTGACCATATATTCAGCGAATGTACTCACTGAATGCCGGGATACAAAGATTCCATCAGACAAGAAGAAGTGACACTATTAAGCTTATAGAATTTGAAGGGAGATGGGTTTTTGATTTTGACATTTATTTGCCTGCAGTCCCAGTTCGGCTGCATTTACTTGCTTTATCTATCTATTTTTAGGAGCCTCACCGTCTTAGCAACGCTGCTGTATAGCCCCGGCTGAGGCAGCGGCTGAAGCATATTAGAGCTCCTCTGAGAGCTTCGTGGGAAGTAGGTCCAAGGCTTAAGAGGTATAGAATTCATTGTATTCTCCCTCTAAGGAGAGCTCTTTCAATCTTAGGGACCTAATTCCACTATTTTCTAGTAATCTCTGGTAACAATATGTTTATAGCAGTGTGTGTCTTCACAAAGAGCCTTTTGTTATTCCACAAATCGAGACCCCCCTTATATCATCTTCCATTAGAAAAAAACTTGTATTGCATCTATGTTAAATTGCAGAGTCTGTTTAGCTCTTCTTTCGAAAGTAAATCTGAACCGTGATAGTAGACTAGCAGTGAAATAATGAAATGACTTTCTTTATTTCAGATATATTAGCTTTCTTTCAAATCTTCTGAATGACACACAGGAATCGCTCATTTTAAACGACAAACAACCATTAAACAGGGTTTCGTCGGATGCTTGGCATCGACAGGACGAACCGCCGCTAAGTTCGAACGACACTATCAAAGACGCTGATTCGATCCATGGACTTTCAGAGGGATTCAATCTTGCTTTTTCGCCTTGGAAACCAAAGACTGAATAGTGGAAAGACGATGGCAGTATTTTCATATTATAGCTGGCAGTGGACCTTAGTTTTGATTAGCTTCAAAGGGTCTTTCTGGAACTGTGTACCGCGTGTTTACATCCCAAAGTGTTTACTGCTAATTGATCAGGACAATTTCTTGCATTCGAAGTAACTTTCGCTTTCCCTGTTGAGTACCACCGTGAAAAGGCCTTGATCAAAAACAGAAGCTAGACTACAAAATCTTTTGAATTTTGTCTTACGTTTTAATAAATTTGAAGCACTCTCTTGATAAATACTTAAAGCCTAAGAATAAGAGACAGAGACACCAATAGGATTGATGAAAACGAGGATTGAGTTAAGGGCGAGGTCGGCAATATGGTACTACAACTCATTCGATTTACTTCCAATTTGGTCTCTCTAACAATACATGTTCCCATTAGCCAAGATTTCACCTTCAAAAGACTACCCCGTCAATTGCCTCTTTCACACCCAACGCAATCTCCTACTTCAGTGCACAGATCGCCGCCCAGATATTGGACTCGATGCTCCTTTACTTGGAGATTTTTAACTTCCTCTCGCCCTTAGAGGTAAACAACGTGATGAGGGTTGAATGAGTTGAACCGCTACTACTACCAAAATACTAGAGCGTCCCATCGTCGCCATTGCAGTACGGGGTGGTGAGGCTTGAAGTTACCCCAGCTACATTCGGATAGAATCGTAAATAACAAAGTCATTAAGTATTGCTAATTTATTTATTAAAAGGTAAGTTTTGATTTACAATGAGAGCGATACTAGTGTCAAATTAAATTAGAAGTCAGACCAAAGCAATTTGATGAATAGACGAAATATCTGACTCTGTGGCCTGGTGAAGAGAGGCGCAACTTAAAAAGGGTTATAAAAACAAACTCGAACGTACAATGTTGGGCACGGGAGAATTAGACGAATTTCGGTAAAATGAGCGGGGAGATATGGATCTAGGGAGAGGGGGATACTAGCTGGACTGGTGACACGACAGAGTGTTTGAATGCATTAGGGTGAATCCGATGGTATGGGAAAGTATTTCCAAATTACCACAGTTGTTACTGTCTGGCTTTGGTTGGAAAAACATGGCCATTTTTTGCGTAGTTGTATCTAATATCCTCATAGGCGAAATAATTTAGCAAAATTACTCAGAAATTATCACTTGTTTGTCAAATTTTGTACGTCTCGATCGTATTCAAAGCACTTTTTAGCTAAATTCACTCATTTTAGAAGATGTGAATGACTTAAACATCTACAAAGGTGAGAAAAAGTTTCCCTTAGATTAAGTTTCACTTAAAAACGGGATCAAAATGATTGCTCTCTCCGCAATCTGTACTCTGATGCCAATAGCAAAGGCCTTTTATGATGATCGCTGAAATGGCTGCTTTCCTTTCCATCTTTGATGATTCATCTATAAAAAGCTGCATCTGAAACTATGTGCAATGACAACTTACATTTCCACAATGGAGAGAAGCCGCTTTAACCAAGAGCAAAACACTTTGGCTGGACGTCATCGTTTTGAAGAAAATGGTTATTCTACCAAAGCATTCGCAATTCAAGTGAGGGCTTACCGCCTGTAAATGACAGAAAATTTCGGAACCTTTAGAGAGAGCTGCAAACAAAAAACGTTTCTCAATAATGTAAATATTAAAAAAATTTTATGGCAGTCACTTTAAAGTCGAACTCATGGAATGCAACAGCTGCAAATTGTCTTTCAATGCTATACTCATTCTAGGTGACCAGAGCCACAAAAAAGTCATAATGTCGTAACCTGCGATGAGTATACGTACACGGACTTTTCCTTTTAAAAGGGAATGTGATGAATTTACGAAAGACGAAGGCGAACGGGTACGTAGTCAACTACAGACAGAATATGAATTTCTGCCTGAAGACGGAACTGGTCACACCTTCTCATCTCCAGATCACGAAAAAGCCTCGATGAGTTTTTTATACCAATAGGTTAGCGAGCGATAAACTTTCAAGAAACAGAAGATTATCTTCTGGCTCATCAGCTAAGCGTAAAAGAAACTTCTCGAGACTCCAGAAACACATTTGATTTCAGTTATCAGTCCAGTCACTCCCAGGATTAAAGTAATAGTTTGAAATTTCCAGAAGTAGTCCATCTAATTAAATTCTTAAGTATGGTGAAAGCCTCTTAAATGAATATCTAATGTGGGTTTTTTACTGACTGGTAGGCCACTAGGGCAATGATTCCTTAATGCATAGAATCATGGAAAGATGCAACTGAAAATACTCATTTTTCCACCTCGATAGGTCTAGACAGACTGAAAGCCTTATCTGAACTGACCTTTGCTAGGAATATCTGCAAACTTTGAAATCCACATTCTTTCCCACTCTTCCTCTCTCCCTCCAGCCAATCCAAACTTCAGCTTTAATAAAATTTTGAAGCTTATTTACCAGCCCTTAATACACACATCGCGATATGACAGATTTTTATCAAAGCGAGTTCAGCATACCACTTAAGAAGATCCGATTCCTTCTATTCGTGTCTTTCTACTCATTTCGACTTAAGTCTATGGGGTCTCTCATTGTTTAAAGCCATAAATTATAAAAAATTGCCGATACTTTAACCTGATCAATAATCAATAAATAATGATTCAATACGATTTTACTGATTGAGAAACAAACGTTTTTCCGTAAGCAAAAAAGAGTTTTAAAGGAATGTTGTTGCAAAATATCATAATCATAGGGGCCAATATTGGTTTAGTCCTCTAGTATTTTGACGATTTTTTTTAAACTGAGGTTTTGAATCTTCGGTCTAAACTTGACATCTGATTTTCGCCTGATTTTTTGAATCAAATATGGGATGCGACAGCATTGCAATTGATTTTATAAGCACTATTTTAAGTTTATCAAAGTCTTTGGATAATATTCGGTTGCTAATATTAATTTAGAGCTGGAAAAAGTAAACTGATAAGAATAAAATTTGCGCAACAATAAGCGTTTGGAATACAGAATTTGTGTATAAATTTGATTTTATTTGGATCAACTTATTTATTAAACGTATTGTAATAGTCATCATCAGCCATTTAGAAGACCTGTGACCTCATTTGATTTTGATTGATTGCTGGAAGTGTTGTGTGGAAGAGCGCGGCATTTACACATCATAAAGTTGAAAGTCATGCTAAAAACCTTAAACTTACCCACTACACGATGTTCCCCGTCGATGATCTAGGAGAAGACTTGCACTGCCACAGGAGAGACCAATTTGAGCCATTTGCATCGCATTACCATCGAAGGAAAAATTTTGGAGACATAATTATGTTTAAATTTTTTGTCGAGACTAAATTTCTGCCAGTGAAAATGAAAAAAGAAGAAAGCCGCAACCGTTTAGTACACAATTAGAGGGTTGAAACTGTGGTTACCACTGCTAATATAAAAAATCTGAAACATCAACTTTCGATCGGTGAATGGTTGGAAGCACCGAATCCATCAATAGTTTTCCGGAGATCCAATCTTTCGGTTCATCAAAATGGATTAGGAAATGCAGGTCATTTCAAATGGGTTATAACAGCACTGAAGTTGTGAAATTTTCTTCTGAAATTAACGATGTAAAAATAAATGGCGTTTGCGATAACGTGAAGTTCAAACTGTCACTATCATAAGTAGACAAGAAAAATTAAATCAGAAAGATGGGCAATTGAATGGAGGAAGTCTGGAGGGAGGACAGATAATATGCGCGCTAAAATTCATGTCTCTTAATGCTATCGAAACTTCAGAAACTTCCTTCTTGTACAGTGGATCGAATTCAAGCGTATTTTCAATTCCGAATCCACTTTTTCGAGGTAAGAGACCCTTCTCTGACCCGTCCACGAGGTCAACTACAGAGCCACTCAAGGACTCTCGGCATTAGGGTATTTTTGATAAGTGCCCGTTCTGGGGATTTGTGGAAATCAGGTGATCTGCAAATCATACCCTTTGTATTATTCTTCCCTAACTTAATTTGACATAAAAACAGCCTGTTTTGAACCTCTAAAATGTACCATTCAGTGCTTAAAAACCTGCATTTCAAAAATGCTTGGAGTTTTTCCTTCTTGTTTTTCTTTATTGGATGCATGTATTTCACTTACTTGACTGCAGGAAATGGAGAATTTTACGCCAATTGAGCACCCAAACCTATCAGATGAAGTGGAGAACTTCAGAGAAGTAAGTGGTCCTTGTTCATTCAGATCAATGAACATACTCAAAAACGATGCCAATTGTTGTTTTCTATAGACGGTTTATGGCGAAAGGGACGGCAGCTTTACCGAATTCTTACAATCCTTTGCGCAATTGAAAATCGAGAAAGAAGCAGTCGAAAAGACTGATGATGAACTTTCTGGGCATGGATCCTCACCTCTACAACAGATATACCAAAAACAATTGCAAGAGGCCATTAGCAAAATGGGCTTAACAATGGATGACTATTTCAATGTATCCAAGGCTCACTTAAATTGCCGATTTTTTCATCAATTCATTCATTTCAGGTTTAATTTTAACTGATTTTGATATCGGATTTAGATTTATAAGTTAAAAAATAATGAGCATCTTATACCTCTGATTTACTTCCGTTAGTTTTCAATTGCTGGATAGGTATTTGTGATTTTGCTTAAATGTTTCATAGGTGAGATCAAAGTGGTCGGAAAATGTGGCCTCGGAACAGTTTAATGACGCAAATGAGGATTTCATCACTGACGAGGAATTACATGCGCTAGGTCTTAACACTGAAGAAATCAAGGAAGTGAATGATATGGCCTCACTGGAAATGGGTAATTGGTTTTAATCCTTCTAAAGACTTTTATCCAGTGAGCTAAGCCACCGAAATAGCAAATTGGAAATAAGTTAAACGTAGAATTAAGGATGACTTAAATGCAATTGCGCATCTGAAGTTTGTAAAATTATTGTATCAATTTATCATTCTTTCAGAGAGAAAGTACACAAAGATCGCCCCCTCCAAAGGAGATGACAAGATGGAACAGTCTTTAGGAATGAATTTAAGTGGTCTTATGAACGAGGTATCGGTAAATTATATTCGAATTACGCACGTGGAACGAATTTAATTTCCTATCCCTTGTAGAAGCAAGATAAACTTAATGTCCTGATAGAAGAGATCAGAAAAGAAACGGAATACATTGTACAAGCTCCGAAGTGGCTGACTGGGGTACAAAAGGACTTGGTGACGTAACGAAAAGGCAGAAAGTATGTTTTAGTGCTAAATTAATAATTCCTAGGTATAAGAGAAAGTGTAATAAGAATTTGATTTAACTACCGAAATGATGCATGTATTATTGAAGGAAATGTAAATTGCATTGATTCACTTCACGTCAGTATCCCATTGCGGTTTAGTGAACTTGGCGTTTGTGCTCCGTCATCTCAATGAACGCTGTCATCACAAACTCAATTGACTTGAAGTTAAGCACGTATGTGACCTTATGACGTTGTGATCTTAAACAAACATCATTTCTCTCGTTGTTTTTTTTTGAATTTTGTGCAAAATTTAAGAAAACTCTATTTCATTATATTGGATTAGCTCTATTGATCACTTTATGCACTGTCTACGTGTTCTTCTTTATTTTACGAAAGTCTTTTTGGCAATCGCATGTCAAAACTTTTATCTTTGGGGGAGAGGGGTGATGGGGAAAAGTGATCATGTGATCAGTTGGCAGATCATTCAGAACGACCGCCTTGTCTCTGTTTAAAGAAAATGTCAAACTTTCTTCTTCGGTCCAGTTCGTCATCTTATTTCCTTCTCGAAGATGATTTCGACCACCTTTGTGGACTTTCAATTGGCCTCGACCTTTTATCCATTGCCGGCATCCGTGGCTGATGCGGTCACCTGGTTCTCACATAAATGATTTGTCACCAGAGGCCATCTGAATGTGCAGTTCTACCATGCACTGCCTGTTTCCTATGCTCATCTCTATATATTTTTATACCTTCAAGCCACACAATGCAACGAATTCTAAACCATTTTCATATACCTTCCGACTCTTTCTACATGGCTTCAATATACCTCATATTTGGAGGCGCAATAAATAAAGCCAAGGCTTATATCTATTATTTGAAAACAGAGGATCAGAAAAACTTAGCATTTTTATCAAGTCCAAGAATAATTATTAAGTACTGAATGCATATATAACTGATTTTTCGCAATCTTCGTAATACCAAGAAACTAATACATTCATTTGTACAATAGACGTTCCATCGTCAACAAAGCAAATTCCATCATATTTCTAATTCGATTGTATTGAAAAAAAGAGCACAAGATCACTTAGTCTTAAATCAATGCAGATGAAGTAGACAGTAAGAGGGCAGATCACCAGAAGTCACTGTTCACAGTATAGAATCCGACTGTCAGCGGACTGTAGGTTTGAGATCCTACAAATTTAACAAAGGGGAATAAATGGTAATTTGTATGAGTACTTCAAATTAATTGTACGAATTCTAATCTAACAGAGTGTCAGTGTCCATTTTGAGACCCGTTGCTGGTATTATCGTCATAGATGGTGGGTTATTAAAGGGCGTCAGTGTACGCAGCTGCATCACCAGATGGGCGTGAAGTGGTGTAGCACCCGAAAATAGATGATAGGGATTCAGCGGGGCGCCAAAGGTGGCGGCGGGGGCAGAGGCGGAGGCGGCGGCGGCGGCGGCAGCGGAGCTGCTCCAATCAATGTTCGGTTGTGAACCCGGAATGCTAATGAAGTCTACCATATCTGCTAAAGTCGCCGGCGATAGCTGAACACTTGCCTGGGCACCTGTCGCTGCATTAGTAATCGCCTGACCTTGCTTATCGGCCAGCACCATTTGAACTACCTGTTGTGAGACGAAACGTACGAAGGCTTCGCCCAAAGGCTCGCCCTATAAAGTAGGTGTGATTTTAAGTGTTAAACGTGTAGTATTCAGTGTGCCACTTAAGCTATTGGTTGAAGCAGCTTACTTTACAAGATTAACCAAGCAAGCTATCTAAAAATCCATAGCAATATGCTAGGTTTTAGTCACCTAACAGACGATGGTCCAGTTAGCTGTTTATTTTAGATGAATAATACTTTTGAATTTGTAAGGTAGCCACCTCTGGGATTCATAAATTAGGTGTGAGGAGGAACAAATGCTGGTGCTTGTGTACATTGTGCTTACTGTTGCAGTATAGATCAAGTGTATGCCATGTAAAGCCACTGTCGGCCAGTATGATCCCAAAAAGTTCAAAATATCATTGACCGTGGTTTCCGGTGGCATTCCTTTAATCCGCAGGAGATGTTCAGTGGACAATAACGACGAATTCGACATGGATCCTGGCAGGAGATTGGGCACCGCCAAAGTCATCGGTGACATATTTAATAAAGGCATTGCGAAATTTGGGTTTGAGACGAACAGACCTTTGGTAGCATTGGTAAAGACTGATGGGGTTCGAATATCTAGTAGGGGAATAGTTTTTGAAAGGCATTTATCTTGATCGAATGTAGCCTGCCAAAGTGGAGGCATGTAGTCGATTGCCTGTTTCAATACTGCATTCATTACCTATAGGCAAAAAAAGGATATTTAAGGCTTTTAAAGGCTAGAAAAGGGGAGAAGTTTAAAAGAAAATAACTAAAAGGATTTATTTTGACGAATGCTAAGACGGTGCTGAACACGAAGTAAACTCTGAACCGGAAAGCAGTCTTTAATGGGTGAAGGTCATAGACCTCAAGGTCGGGCCACTTAAGATAACGAGTTGCAACATTTTCTACAATTACTATTTCATTCACCTCAACCCTTATCAGAATATGAATGTACAACATTTGGATTTCAAGTAGGACAAGTCTCGAGGACTTTCCTGAGGACTTCAGACCATTTTAAAAGGAAACAGCACAAAAGATTGCAAAGCGGTACCACCTATGAAGGCGAACTTTAATGGTAAATATAAATTCACTTACTGGCCGAGTGCCTTTATGGTCATGGTATTTTTACGTATCACATTAGGTACATACAATCCAAAGGTCAAGCTCTGCAGGTTGCTTTATTGAAGTTCATAACCAATTAAGGACCGATTGAATTAGAATGTCCGTTTCAGCCAAGGTTAAGGTGGGCCTGTTAGACCTCAAATATTTGGAATAGTTTTAGTATTGCCAAAACTCAGAAATTAAGTGTTGAATAAATGAAAATAATGTTATCATGGTTACTGCATACACAAGAATTGAATTTCTTTCACCTTCATGTTATGTGGTTTCTGTAATATTTATATCGGTTTCTGGTACTCTCAACAAAGTGTTATCTAGTTGACGTTCTTTGAAAAGACAAGGAACCAAGCCAGAGCAAGTTTGGCAACATGCTTACCTGATTTACTTCGGCTGGTGTGGACCTAAATAGTTCAATATACCGATTTCCGATGTGTTGGCGATGGTTTTTGAGAGCCATTTCGGCTTCGGCGTCAGTGGCAAACATGGCGAAGGCATCGCCTGTGGCCCGACCGTCCTTGTGGTTGACAAAGAGGATCCCCTCCCGATCGAATTGCACTTGGCAACCCGTTTTGGCGAAAAAATCATTCTTTTTGGAGTGAAAGTCAAATAAAAGCCGTAATTACTAGGAAATATTGAAATCTCTCTATGAAGGATCCATTCCCAGCAGAGTTCATGAGCCGTACCAGCAAACAGATGTATTCGAATTAAGTAATTCAAAAGTCTCGTAAAATTTTGTTTAATTTAATGCATTAATGAAAATTGATTAATTGCTAATTTATTTCGTGCTAATGATGCGTGGTACCGTCGATTTATTTTGTTAAGCAATTAGAATGGGATTCTATTAAATAGTTTTTTCATTTATTTATATATTGTTTCGTTAGAGAGTGCACTGTTAACAGTTTCTATCTAATCTGAAAGTAAAATGGCGCCGATCACCGATACCAGAACTTACCTTAAAACCGAGCCTTGGAAAATAAATACCTCTCGGCCTTGAATGAAAAATAGGAGATTTTGATCATCGAGTATTGGCAAAGTAAATCTACTTTTGTAGTTGTCTATTTACCAATACAGTGTTAGTTTAACTTCATTTAAACAAGATACAGTGGTATATATTGTTGTTGCTGTTAAAAGTCAGGTAAGAACAATATTATGAGATTTGGGTTCTTAATAGAGATGAGTTGACTGACTAAAGCCAAACTTGGAAATCAGGGAACAAGGTAGTCCCAAAAGATGAGGTTAAGAGGCGCCCCTGATATCGCCATTTCATACTACCCGTCACGCGAAATGAGAGGAGAAACGATATTGTAGAATTAAAACATGCATAATATATTTGCGCAGATATGATGACAATGCTATTGAGCGACGTTTACTAGTTCCAACAACAGATCTCGAAGCACTAATGGTCAAGAGTCTTGACAACTCGAGGCTCATTCTGAAACATGAAGCGAACTATCATTCTATTCTCAGATGGTTGCGAATTTCAGCAATCGTAGAGAAAAATTTAGAGTTTGAAATGGCCATTCCTTTTACGAGATTCGGAAATCGCATAAAACGTGCAAGTCAGCCAATTAAGTTGAAGAATTCTTATCTGATATATGATTGAAATCTGTCTCCATATGAATTTTCCCATTTCCTCGTATTATTTTCTGTCTGATTGTTTTAAATCTCAAGAAAGGCCGTCATTAATGGTTCTGCTTGGTTCTTGACCTGGGAACCGGCGCAGTACTTTGAATTCGACCTTAAAAGGTTTCTGCGATTCGGGGTGATATACTTTACCAAAATGACTGTTTATTCTCATTCCGTAAGTGAGATGCTAGTGGCTATAGTTCTTATGACACAAAAGCAATTGAGTGGCAGCATAGAGTCATACGCCATTCGGCGAAAACCAAAAATCATCACAGAGGAGCCGGTTTGGAAGGATTGTGTAAGTGGACAGAACATTATGGAAAAACTTCGCCTTTGAAAGGAATTTGAATCGGTAGTTTCTGAAAGATTTACTCGAAAGCGTTCCACGAATGTCTAGAGGTTGTTTATTTTCAAGGTGCATAAAAAGACATCAAGGCGATTATTGGCAACTGAGTGCCAACTAGCAGTTCAGGCACATCAATGCTTACAGAAGAAACGGATCCAAAAAGATTAAAAGTAACCATTAACTATATTTTTTGAATTTTTGCACTTTCTTGTTTTAATAAACATTTGTGGAACATTGTTTTCTGACGAAATCAGAATTTAGGAAACTATGGATATCGGCGAATGTAGAAACCTCCTTTCAGAACGTACTAAATTAATTTTCACTGCAATTTAGTAAATATAATTATTCTCCGTCATTGATGACCCTATATTTAGATAGTAAATGAAGTACCAGAACATAAGGTTTACACAATTGAGCTTACGATTTCTTCCGCGGTAGCAGTGTAAGGCAGTCCTCTCATCCGAACAAGTGATTGTGATGGAGACGTAAATTTGCTCAAGTAGGTCTCTGCTTCTTGAGTTTCGCCTATCAATTAACGGCAACATTGACTTGCATGATCATTTCTAACAAATTTCAGTTAACCTTTATCATTCCATCAGTAATGCAGTGTAGAAAGAACGCTTATTAAAATTCTCTTAAATAACTACATAGACTAATTATATATCACAACGATACCAAGTAAAGACACTAGGAATCAGAAATTTTACAAGAATCCTCTTGTTACTTGAGTTCAAAAAGCATTATTTGTAGGACAATATCATTATAAACTGTCCCAAACCTCCAGCAACAGCAACAAATTCAGCTGACTGTGCGGCGTATATCTCAATATAGCGGTGGTTCATGTGATGTTTGTGTTTCCTTATTGCCAGGTCGCGCTGTTCTTGAGAGGTGAAGCGGATGACAGCCTCACCGTTGCGTCGCCCTGCCTTGCTCAATACTAATGCAATACCACCAGGAGCTATATTGAGACCGCGAAAAAAATGCTGCACTTCACTGTCCGTTGTTTGCCATGGCAAACCACGCGCTCGAATTACTACATCGTCAGCCACAACCTCGGTGCTTCGTCTGTTCAAGTCCAAGAATCAGATTATTAGTACATTTGAGAAGGGAGACTCTTGAACTCGACAAACTTCCCTGGTCAAATATTACAAAAATGCCTACCACCTATCGCTTGTATAATTTTAATTGAAGCTTGTTATTTTAATTCATGCGCTTGAAATAAATATTAAGTCAGTTTATCATCATGAAAAATTAATCTACTTTACTTGTCTTCCGATATAGCGTTTTACTTACCTGTCATCCTCAAAGGAAATGCTGATTAGGTGGAGGAACAACCTAGATAGGTAACTTCGAACGAATTATAGTTCATTTTTCTTTTAAGATTCTGAATCGTAAGGGATTAATTTGCCGGTTTTAATGATTAAATATCACCTAATATAATTCTATATTACTTGAATTACACGTAATTTGAGGCATGTGTGTTTTTGAAGTTTTGCATCAAAACTGACACCTGAGGGCTTACACAAACTTCGGTTGGCAGAAGAGATTAATTTTCTCATACAACTTCCATTGCGCTCCTATAAAACAATGAAGCTGATAAGTTGACTTAACTCGATGGAGATTTCAAACTGTGTACAAGTACCATTCGAGGTCATTCTCGCGCAAAGACTGGCCATTGTTCGACAGTACATTAGCGGCTGGTATCCCAACTTCAGACTCTTTGATGCAGGCAGCTTTTCAAAAGTTTCGATGTTTTGTGGCAAAGGTTCGCCTGCCCTCAGTAGATTGGCTGACTTTGTCATCCAGGTCACTGCCTCAGGCGTTGTGTTTGGTGCATAATCTGCGACTTGTAAATTCAAACCTATAGGCATGGTTTATGTGATTAACATTTTGCCCAATTAATTTTTGGTTAACTTGGACAAAACATACTTTGCATCATATCGGCTATTGTAATGGAGGCATCCGTTTTCCAATAAAGCATCATAAAAGCCTTTCTAAGGTCGATGAACTGGCAGAGGTATGGGAATTTTCTGTTGGTCTTTTCAATCGGGTGGTCAAGTGATTGGTGCAAAACGAGTCTTAAACCTGCTCCCCCATCAACGACCACTTCAAAACTACGTTCCTGGGGATCATTCACAGCCTCTGTGTTGCTCGATATGTAACATAGACCTTGATTCCTCAACCATGTGTCCATCTGTGAATAAAAATTGCACTCTAAAGGAGTTATATTTTTAATTTAGCTCACTTAAAGACTCAGTGTCGGGGCTTAAGGAGAATACTTACCGACTCCAATGCTTCCCATAATGGGGGCGCATCGCTAACATCTGATGGCTGGAGGCCAGTTACGGCATGACATTCTTCGGAAATCTCAGCTTCGCGCATCTTTTCGGCGCTCAAGCCAAGTGAGTGCAAGAAAGCCCTTCGACATGGCATTCTGACAGGTGTTTGCCATTCCGGTCCAGTAACCTATTAAGCATGAAGAATTGACTATGAAAAACCGTAAATACGTGGATTCAAACGCTACGGATCACCCGCTGCACGTACTGAATAATTTTGACCTAATAAACAAAATGAAATTTTCGACAATAATAAGCCCAATTAAATCTAATGTTTCATTAAACAATTATTTACTGATCGGGGATTAAATCAAACGCACGTTTTGTAGAGGAAAACCGCCTTAAGTGGGCTGCTCCTCGCTGAAACCAAGATCACCAACATTCTGAAGTAATGCACGAGGGAGAATATGGCGAACCCTAAGGCTGCTATAGACTCTTTGCTACTGTTACTGGATGGAACAACACTTGCGAAATGGTCAACGAGAAACCGAAATTTTTCTCTATTTTAGCAAGAGGAGTTAATAATTCTGTAAAGAAGCAGAGCAGATGCGTAACTATGTAAAATTTGGCCACTCCAACACTATCTTAAGCGAACTGCAAATGACTGTAGACAAACGAAAGAAGCTGAAACAAAGTAGAAGGTCCGTCGAGCGTACAGGCAATTCAAGAAACTGGACAGGAAATCAAGAATTGGAATCATTCGATTTCCCACCTTCATCTATCTTTCAGCCTAAAATTGTATTCTACGGTAATTACTAACAAATTCATGTTGCAACTACAAATAGGAAATAAGGATTTTCAGACAATGACCCTTAGCTTTATCTCACCAAGCAAAATGCAACAAATTAGAATGTTAAGGGGCAACTTAACTGCAGTTTTATTTTCATCTTGTGCACAATTTACGATAGCAATGGCTGATTCTTTGCCGGCTTGTACCGGTAACCATTGAGCCTAATTTTAAAGGCAATGCTAAAGCATACGATTTACGTGTTTGGGCGTTGATAAGCTGGTTTATGCATGCCTTTGATTCGATGAAACGGGGTCACTGCCATCGTTTGTTGTATGCCGAGATCAACAGCACACGATCCTTCAAGCACCCACTATGTTAATATCACTTGGTAATAAAATGCATCCTCTACTGTCTCAAAGGCAATACATTAAACCCTAAAGGTGGAGGCTTGTGATCTTATGACAAATTCAACGTGATTACAACAACCGTATTCTTTTGATATTGATTTGTCAGCTTTTCTAGTCCTGCCGTCAAAGAGCTCCTTGATGAAGTTCAACGACGAAGAAGGAATCACATTAAAATGGACAACAGGGCCATGATATGGAGAATAATCGTTTTACATATTTAAGAGCAACAAAAAGGGATAAATTCAATTAATTTTGTGGAGAATGACTCGACAGAAGTGTGGACAGGTAAAACACTGAACTGAGGCAACTCAAGGGATTCATTCTGACCACTGACCTTCTCTTTTTAGACCAACAATCCTTTAAAACTTACGCACTCTTCTACTATGTGAAGAATAATTGTGAATGTCAAACTATGAAACTACAGTTTGACTCTTGAGGTGCCTTCCTAAGTGTCCTTAAATTCATTTTCTCGTGTCTGAATTGGCTGTAATTCGATAATCACAAATATTTTGTATTAATAATTAACAAATTGTGCCCATCTTTGGATTAGTTGATGACCTTCCACAAATGGATATGGAGATGAAGGTATGTTTTTTTATGAACCTAAATGATAACTGCTATTTCAAAGCCACAAGTTGCATGTGTTCGAGAAAACTCAGTTCACATGCAATCTAGATGTAGATTTCTGTCTTTAGCGCCTTTATGGCTCTGGCAGGGAAAACTTTTGGCACTGACGAGCTTCGAGTTGAATAAGTTACATTTTACCGAAATCGGTTAATGCAAGGTGTAACCACTTTGAGTTTACATGCAAGAAAAGGACTAACGCAAATCAACACTTAAAATGGATCGGATCTAAACAAACACACGTTCGGCGACTGTCAATTCAAAAGATCATTCTCGAGTAGTCAGGTAAAAAAGTTGTGCAAGCCATTTTTGCGGAGGATCACAAAGAGCATAGACCTACCAACTGGTCTCGGATATCAAAGAGTTTGGCTGTCAGCATTGCAACATGACTCTCGTCCGATCCCAGTTCGGCACCTTGCTTTCCAAATGAGGTTATGTGGAGCAAAACCAGACAGTCGGGTGAATTTGACCTTTCGATAAAGCCAAGTTCTCCCAAGTTCTGTAGCATCGGTGAGATGCTTGTGGGCGAAATTACAGAAGGCAACCTCTGGAGAGATCTCTCACCATGACAGCCTAGTAGCGGTGTATGACGAGATGTGGATAACACAGTCATTGATTCCTCTTCAGCAAGGATATTGGGCATGTGTGGTTCCGTCAGTGGGCAGGTGAATGCCTTCTAACTTGGGAGGCGTACACTTGCTGAGCACTACAGTCACACAACAATCGTATCCTCCACCTTATTGGTCAATGATGAGGCACGCCCGTTGAGTACCAATCAATGAACCTAAAGCGTGCTTTAAAGAGTAAATGTGTGCGTGAGTGCTAGCCCTTCGCTCTCGTTTTGGTTTTAGCGGTGCTTATGGAAAGGAGGAATGAATGCAACTGTACTCATAAGTGTTCGTGTCCTACGCAATTTCAGTTTCACCGGAAGTGGCGGGAGCAATTAGGGCCTAATTTTATCTCTTTCCTCGTTTAACTATCGGCAATATTTCGAGGGCTCTATGTCAAAAGTTTAATTGTTCAAGTTAAGATTATTTTGTAAATCACGTATACACAGCTGAGGAATTTCTTACAATCTAAACCATTTTAGTCCAGTACCATTGCTTCGTCCTTCATTTAAATAGATCTCACATTGTCAAAAAATAGGTCAAAAGCGCTTTTGTTTTGCTTGTTAACTATAATTTTAAATTAACTAGTTAATCATTTATTTTTTATTTACTTGCTATTATTCATTAGTTTCTTCGTGCGGCTGTTTTGTGTATTATTTTGACTAAGCATTAACTCGCTCTGATAGAATAATCAGGAGCGTAAGCGATCATTTTTGTCAAATCCTCAAAAGAAGGAATGTTGATTCGCGCTTGGTTTCGGTATGGGTTGTGCTGTACCAGCGTAAGTAAGATTTACTCACTAGAATTTATGGAATGGAAACCTGCTGGCACTCATGCAACTTTCATCTAAACGGTTTAAATGTAGGAAAGGCCAAGTCAAGGCTTACATGGGCAAATGGTTTAAGTGGTACTCCAAATTAGACAGTCGCAAATAATACTGGCGGCGAGTCAAGTAGTTTGTATTTCAAAGAATAATTTCCTCATTAGTCTGGTTGGCTTCTCTTTTGCGCTCAACGGAGTGCTGACAGAACCAGATTAAAAGTAACTAATTTCTTTTTCTGACTATTAATAAAGAACCTCGACAGTTTATCTTTCAATAATACAGGGTCCACGCCTTCAAAGGTACTCAAAATTCAACATTGAAAAGCATTTATAACTCCATAATACCAAAATAATGAACAGACTGTACCAGTAATAATTTTACATATCGATTTCAGTAAAAACCATGGAATTAGTCGGGATATCTAAGCCGTGCAGCAACTATTCACAGTGTAAAGGGGCCAAACTTCCTCGGTCGGAGCTAGGGTTGAATTCCATTTACAGAAGCATCGATATTCAAAGAACATCGTGGAGAGATGATGTCAAGTGGACAAGAAGGCATATCTTCAAAAAAGTTCGTTAAAAACATTTTCGACACACTCCTGCTCATGCTCATTGGGACAGAGCAAATCACTCTTCAACCAATGGATTTCAACTCCATTATGCCAACAAATGGTCAGACATCCACGGTGAATCTCCGAAACTGAAAAATCAACTACTTTTTGCTTTTCGCCTGTTGGTCCAAAGAGAACTTTGCGGCGCGGATTTATCTTGGCCTGGTTAGTATCTACGAGGGTCCAAACAACTAATTCACCCGCATTGGTGAGGCAGAAGAAAATGCTGGGACGTTGCGGTGACCACACGACTTTCCGCACACCGACTGGAGGCCAAGATGAAAACTCCTCGATTCGCCATTGAAATATTGGACGTGCATTTTGGATATTGTAGAGTACAAGATATCCATCTGCATGACCTAAAAACGGTAATCTCATTTTATTTAAATTATTTTAAGGTCTAGAATACCACTCGTTAAAAATTTCCACCCTATAAGTATCATGGAGTTTCCACCCAAAGTCCTTAAACAATTCGATATTATCATATTAAAACTACTGCTGTATAAAGATCTCCGTCTTTTATTCTAATTTCACCTTTTGTGGAACTACCAGCTTGCCGTATAATTGGAAAATAGGGCTAATCAGTTCCTGGGTTACTCTTATAAATTGTTGAATGCCGGAGGGCACAAATCTTAATTAGCAGAGCTACTGGCAATTTTCTGACTCACATGCTGGCTTCTAATTTGACCTTAGTTGCTGCAAAATGACCATATCTTGAAGTAGAACTCGAGTTTATCATAACCTCTCGCTATTTCGATTACCTTGATTTGTGCAATTTCTTAGGGAAACTGCTCTAAATTACTTTTGGTATCAGAAAAACCTCTTAATCTGCTTAATTTGGTTGGAATCGAAATTATTATGACTTCTGGTTTTCTTTTCGCAAGAGATCTTTTGTAAAGAGCAAGTCTAAGTATAGTCTATGATAATCCATGAGAAAAATATTCGTTATCTGGTATCGAAGGATGTTGCCTCGTTGCCAGAGAAGACTATAACGTTAATGTAAGCCTTGTGCTACCCAAGTTTCTTTCGACCCTCAGGAGTAATAGATTGAAAAATATAAATGTATAGAAAATTAAGAGATGTGCTTAATATTCTATTTGTCAAATCCGATTTCACAGTCATCAACTTACTTTCATTAAATGTTAATCTCCTTTGCCTCATTTTTTTCTATTTTCATCAAGTAGACGCATACCATACTTAAAACACCCTACTGGTTTAAAATAAGTAGCACTTACCAGCAATCATAATGTCTGATACGAAAGGGTGCAGTGCAAGACTGGTAATAGCAGCGCATCCAAATGATGGTATAAATTTCTTGGGGCGAACCGGCTCACTAGTTATTCGGAATGTCTGCGAAATGGTGCCATCTGTTGAACCTACAAAAATCTTATCTGTTTTATGACAGACTTCCAGACATGTCGTGAAGGCGGCTAAGAGAGTAGAAATGTCTTGCGTTGGGCATTGCTATTTGAAGAACAAAATGTAGTGATAAACGTATCACGAATTTACCTTTCGATAATTTTGGACTTCGGTGTTAAGTCTGGCTAGCTGCATCAATCGAATATGACCAGTGGTTGTGGGAAAGTTGGAACTTTTTCTCCTAGCTGTTCTAATGGCCATCCATATGCCTACATTTCCGCGTGCGTCGAGGATACAAAACTGGAAGCTGTGAGAGGAACCTACTGCCTGGTCAAATAACTTCAGAGCAATTATCGGAGATATGTTGTCATCCATAGCAACGTTTTGGCCTTCAAAACAGGAATGAAAAGTTAGATAATCCGGTGATCGGGCATAATTAAAGATCTTAGGAGTTTCGGTGTTCAATCTTAATCTCCTTGAAGGAGATTTATTAGTCGCTAGATTCCACACTGCCAGAGATCCGTCACTCAGGCCTCCGATTATCTAAATTCGTCCAATTTTTAGGACATATGACTTACCACATTAAATCCAGTATTATTTAGGGATAAAACACACATAATGCCAACCCCAAATTCTGACATTGGTAAAAGTCCAGGGCAGATCAGAGTTTGCTCAAGGTTTCCTTCTCCAGAGTTATCGTTGACACCCCAAACACAAACCAAGTCACCGGACGGTTGAGTCACTTTATTTTCTAACTTCAGTCGATGGATTGTCAGAAGCCGATCGTCCAAAAACTCACATTTTATGCACTCCAGTTGTGAGAGCGTCTGCTGATCTTGGTGCGGTATGCAGTCAATATTAGTCTTGAATGTTCGCATACCCTTCGATGAGAAAGACTCGCCTTGGTCTTCTTCAATTATCCCCATTAATGTAATTAAGCTCGTTTTCAGTCGGTCTATACTCGAAGTGGATAAATCTCCTAGGCATGTTGGAGGATTTAGCAAAGAATCTTTATGATCAGAACTGCTTGATGCAAAACGGTTCGATTTGAATTCGTTCGCTAAAAGGAATTAATTAGCTGATGCTTAGTACTAAGGAGAGCGTTCACTGTTTGTGGCTAAAGAAAATAGTACCGCCTAAGATTTATAACAAAATTACACTGGTAGAGATGCAATGAAATCTTGATACCACTGGTTTTCTAACAGCTAAAATGAACAAAAAATTTATTCCACCCAAGGTAGGTCCAACCCCTAAATCCGCCAGCCTTTATCTACTAATGGGTCGACATGACGGTTTAACGGTTCTTTACCCCCTAAACTAAAGGAGCAACAAATCCTAGAACCGGATGGCATACTGCCGTTGGTCAAACGTCAGTAAGATCACTGACAAGTCATTCAGTAATGACAGTGGTAGTAGAACAGATAGAGTGGAGGCCAGAGTACCCCGAACAGGACCGCGTCCTAATAAGTGATCCCCTTTTCAGTCCACCCCTTAAAACCCCTGCATACAAAGGGGAGACTGGTGCTATTTGTTCTGGAATATCCAAATCAAGTCCAAGTCTTACTTTCTTGTGCTACAATGAGGATTCTGGGCGGGAGAGAGATAAGAACGATATTGTGTACTAACTCGTTCAATGAGGAAATAATCGGAAATGATCACCATATTAATTCTCTCAGGTTTGTTGAAATAAAGGAAAGTGATAAGATGAATAATACTAAGTTAACAATTTGGGGATTTTGCAATCCTCCGGGCAGACGTTAGAAAACCAGTTGTAGGGGAAATGCAAAATGTTAGAAGAACCAGTGTGGTAGATCTCCATTTTCGACAAAATACCCAGAATTACGCATTTTAATCCTTGCATCACAAGAAGACGCCCTTGAAGACACAATCAAAGCGAAGAATAATCTGTTTATTAGTGTCCTTTTGGGTGAGTGAAAAATTCCTATAAACTCCATTCCACATATTGCGAGAGTGAAATAACTTGTGTAGGAAAGAAAGATGGCTAGACACTTAACTCTACTACGTGAAAAGTTTATAAAGATACTAATTACGAATAATAAATTTAGAAGATAACTCCGGTGCTGAAGCCGCCACCACCCATCATAAACAGACAAGCTCCCTTTAATCCAGCGTTTTATTATCCCGACGTTGGATCCTCTCCTCTCTTTTCAAATAGTGATTGTTTGTGGCCTATGGGAGTGCACTAGACAAGGTCCATCTCACAGCGCCAACTTCAACTAGCCTCCCTTTCTTGTCTTCACCTTTGGATCTCGGAATTTATAGTCTAATGGCCTAGTATATGCCACAAATAATCCAGAATTTTGGCTCATGGTTGTACACGCTAAACAAAGCACCTGATACGGGACAAGAAAGTTGGTCGCCCGCAGCAGTGAATTAGCCATGAGATAGTAAGAAACTTCATCCTAACTTCTCCTCTCCCATCTTTATTTCTAAGCCAAGGTGTTAGGTGCTTATGTGGCCAAGATCAAAGATCGAGATCCCCCAACATTAAAAGTACTTATGACTGTTTGAAAACTATTCAGTATTTTAATCTGCTTGATTGATACCAAAACAACTCCAATTTCGCTCCAAAGATAATCACTCAAATACCACCAGAACACAACTGGTAATAGTTCAAACCGTTGAAAGCGACAAGTAAAATCAAACCTACAGGCAAACCATACGTGTCCTGAATCTCCTTCACTAAAGGATGGAGGAACTTGAGTCCATGATGAGTAGGGAGCCATCTCTGGCTTATCTGTCTGAACATCTCTTGAAAAGCAATCATCCATTGTCTGATTCTGTGCATGGGAGATTTCTCTTTGGCAAAACTTCCACAAGTAGCAAGAATGTCTATCCATTGGTTGGAGGTCGAAAATTTCCTGATGACCATCGAGGCTAAGCTCAACGAACCGAAGAAGGTTCATCGCGCGTTCGTGCCGTGGTTTACGAATTAGCGAACTGAACTCGTTGCTCAGACTTTCCGCTATGTTGTGGTTATTTGGATCTCTGCTTCTCACATTAGTTCTGCCTCCATTACATACAATCACTTCAAACCTGCTGTCGCAGGTCATATCTTCCACTCTTTCAGTGATCCCAATTAAACTTTGTAGCCTAGGATGTGACATTTTGGACTCCCTTTCCTGCTTAATAGCAGAGGAGTCGTCAGATTTAATTATTTCTTTTCTTTCCAGTGATACAGGCGCGAAAAGCGCACCACAGTCGCCGTCGGGTTTCAAATCAACAGACTCGCCGATTGCATCTGCAGAAGTTTTATTGTATTTGCTACTACAGGGCAGCTCAAGCGCGGGAGCCTCGACTACCAAGTCGGCGCTTACGTCTACGTCACCCAAGTTGTCTTTACGCACAGATGACCACGACCTCTTACTTGAGCTTCGCTGCTTGCCTCGGTTATCAGTAGGCTCTTCCTTCACTCTAGGTTTACCACGTCTGACAGTGAGAGTTCTCTCGGATTTTGACAGAGGTAATGCGTCGATGCCCGGCGCGGGGCACTTAAAATTAGCTTTTTTAGGTAATTTATTCAGTAATACGGGATTGGGAATACTGTTCCTAGAAGAATTTGCCTTTTTACCCCTTTCACTAGATTTTTGTGCTGACGAATTCCTTACCGGACCTTGCCTGCCTTTGACATTGGACCTGCTGTGATGCATACGATGCACTTTCTTCTTATTGGATACCTTAAAAACACACTTAGTGATTGTTTTACGTAGTTGGGTAATTTAAACTAATTCCTAATTACTACGATATTTTTATTTCTTCCAGCTCTATGATTAGAGAATAATAAATAGTTCTATGAATTTTATAAATGGAACGAGGCATTTAAATTATGCATTGACAAAAGCATAGACACCGACTTGCTTGAGTTCTCGTACAATGGAGAAATCCAACTTCATCTCTTTGACTCCTGTTTAGATGGATAGGATAAAGGCATAGGATAGGCTGGTAGAACAGATAAACAGGATACGTATATATATATATATATATATATATATATATTGGGCACGCATTTAACCTTGACATCGCTCAACTGAAACTTGTGTGTTGAGTGCTTGGTTTTATCAGAATCGGAATCCTAAACAAAATCAAGTGACTCCGAATCCCATGGCTATGGAGGTGAGGCCCTCGTCCCAGCCACTAGTTATCGGCCCAAATCGCAAACTATAATACATCTTCCAATTTTGGATATGGAAATATTTACCGGAGTCAATCACAGTGCGGACTTACACCCAATCAGACAGGAACGATCCCCGAACAGCCCTAGCCATGGTAGTGATTAGAATCTCCCCTCTCCTGGCCTGGAAAACTGTATCAACATAATAAAATTAAGGAGACGGACTAATCTTCGATGCCTCATCTTCACCAGCAGCGTCTCTTGGTGGTAATTGTTTCAATGGACCTAAGATGTGTTATAGTTGACACAAGATGCACAGACGCGCAGCAGCCTCTGACCTCCAAACTGATTGAATGATATTAAGTAACATCTGGACGGAACTGATTTCACTAAACATTTGGTTTATGTTCTTATAACTCTTTGAATGGCAGTAACTGAATGAATTACGTTGAATGAGTTTAGGAAAACAACCCAACAAGTGCATTTATATCAACAGGCTGGGAGGAAAGTTGCCATGGTAGTCATAACTGTGATGGTATAAAGTCAGGAAAAGAGAAGATTGGATGTCAACGGAAGGGAAGAAAAGGGGAGTGGAAAACTATTTATTGGCAACATCAGAAACATGAAAGATGCGAGGCGTACGAAAGGTGGAGAGAAATAGAGGACAACACAAAGGAAATATGGGAAGGAAAGTTGCAGTCTTAGCTGATTACAGAACAGTTAGAAATCGTACACTCCAGAATCATCACGTATTGAGTTGACAGTGTTGACATCATGACTGTCCAACTGATCGACTGATCAGCCAGCTCCAACCTAGACTGGTGGTAGACCTGCTTTGGCTCTGCATTGATACACCATAGCGCGTTTCATAAATTGATTGCGAGACTGATCTCGTACAGCCTTAAGGGTAAGCATATCCATCATACCAAGTATGAAGAATGAATATAAATACCGAGGCGGTCTTTCTACTCACCCTTAGAAAGTCATCCGGTTCGATGGCGTTATTCTTCAGGGCCTGTGAAAGGTAATATAACACATCTCCGATGGCCTGCTCTTCTGCGAACGCTTCCACCAATCTAAAACAGCCACTCAAAATAAGATTTATTAGCACTCTACTCTCTTAGGACGTTAGTCTAAAATAGATAAGTTATAAAGCTCCCACACGCAATGCATATACTAAATTCCACAATGCACACGTCAGTGCTCTGTGGTTGTAACCATCCTTTAAGGATGTTAGAGTGTTCGTCTTCGTATCAAGTATTATGGCAAGCAGATCCAAGATGACATCCCTAGATGGGATATGACAGGACTATTCCACTTCTAAGGATTGACTTACACCAACTAACCAAGAGAACTAGGAGCAAAATAATTTTCTGCAGTTGAAGCGAACTGATATTTGAAACGATTAAGACCCTAAGTATACAAATGCTTCGCGTGCAAAGTTAAAGCATGCTTCAAGATCTAAACAACCTTAAGGTTATCAAATAGAAATCAACAGGATCAGATCAATGAATGGAACGGAGGAAATCAAGAAGATTAAAAATACATTGCATCTGAATTTTCTGAAATTCAACTCCATTCGAACCCCGTATATAAATTCAAGGATTCATTCTGACTTTAAATCAAGTTAATCTAGTCTCTGTTCCAACATATTTTATAGGAATAATACAGTGAATATGCAAACCAGTGATTACGGTTGGAGAAGATGGGACCAGTTACCTCATGTCATAAAAACTGATGAAAAGTGAGACTGGTCATCCCTTTCAAATCAATTAACATAATTAACCAGGAATTAAGACAATTCTAAGAAGCCACAAACTTGATGGTACAACTTCGCTAGTTACCAAGAGTGGGGGTTAAAAATTTTAAGAAATGAGAACGTACTGTTTGTAAACAGGCGTGGTGGTATCAACGATCGAATCATAATCCACCTTGCCATCTACTTCTTGTTTAAGCTTTCGATATGCCTCCTTGTAATCTCTCGTCTTCTTCTTCAATTCTCGCGTTAGGGAGCGGACCTGATCCTATTAAAATCGACGTAAAAGCAAATGATGAACTTACACAATACATACATACATCCAAAAACATAAATACAAGACAAATCCATTTTCCACCATATACCTTCAACAGATGCATTTATCACTAAACAAGAAGCCAGAGGTTTGGGGACACATGACTTTAAATTTTTCTCTTATTATTTCCTGCATTTGCCACTGAGAAATCACAAGAAACAATCCAAGTGACTGCCTTCCAAACGTCGTCAAATGAACGGCCCTTTCTAGGTCACAAGCCAAGTTAAAGTAGTCACAGTACAGGATAATTTGCTATAGAAGCCACACAAAAAACATCTCACAACTGAGAGAGTAATCTTGAGGTACTGATGAGCCAGATTACACGCGTTAGTTAGTGGCCCGTTCAATAAGTGATTTGGTCACTAAAACTAGTGTGCACAGATACACAGTGGGTGGGAAGTACGCACGCTTCGACGTTCAGGTATTTGAGAGGGAGACCGCTTTTAGCTTTCATCACAGAGATTCTATAATTTTTCAGCTCGAGCTTTTACTTACCGTTTTAGGGGCGTTGGTTAAAATAAATTATGCGTGGTTTTGAACGTTAACCATAAATTATGGAGCTTTACTAACCAATTCAGAAACCATCTGCGCGTGAATAGTCTCGATTTTAGTGCTACGTGAGAGAAGGTCTGTCTCTGTGGACTGGAGAGACTGGATCTCGCAGTTCAGGTTATCCGACACATCCCGATACTCTTTGTTCAACTTGTCCAAGACGGCAGAACGTAGTGAAAGTAGGAGCTGTTCTTCTTCCGACATCATACCTGTGTACACACAAAAATCAAACCTAAATAGAGTCTGAACCTTCAAAAATCAATCGACATAGCTCTAACTATCTGAATAATCACAAGCGCCGTATTTACGCAGGAGACGTTGTGTCGTAAGACAAACAATGAACAGACATAAGGGAGAAATCGGAATGAATTCGTCAAGTGAAAGCGGTTATCAATACCTAAAGGGAGCATTAAATGCTCCAAAAAAACTTACACGATTGCCATAAATTTTTTTCAGTCGGAACTTTTAATACTGTGCTATCACTTCTTGACTGATTAGCCCCCAATAAGGCCAGCTTATGTTTGAAATCTTTTAAACAAAGGCTGAAATACATAAACGAATAGAATGCAAAAGCAATAAAATGACAAACGAGTTCTACTGTCTACTGAGGGAGGGTTATCTGGAGAGATACTAACTAAAAGGAAAGCCAAATAAATAGCAGATCATTAGAGCGAACGATGAAGAGGGCGAGAGAAGCAGTTGAATGCGACTAGCTCTTCCTTTTGACCCTTCCCAATTCCCTGCCTCTTTCTCTGAACAAATTGGGCGAGTCAGTGAAGCAGTTCGGTATCTTCTCATGCTGGGTAGTCTGAATCGAGCCACTGACTGTTTCAAGTTGTCATGACGACTAGTAAAGTGCCACACTCTGGTATTGATATATCAAGTGAAATCAGAAGAAAAATATTTTTGTAAACAACTATTCATAAAATCAAGTTATTCACTACTGTTCCACTTAAAACAGAAAACAGAAAGGAAATAGGGAAGCATGACTTCGTATAGCACAAGATATTCAGCTAAGCTTCAGACACTCGATGTAAACCACCACCAAAGTGCCGAAGATGGATTACTTTGACCTGTTCAAATTGCTAGCATATGTATTGACCGATTGAGATCTACAAACAAACCTAACACCGCTAGGAAAATTTAGCGATTTTCAATCTATTGTGTATCCCTTACAATCGCCACGATTTGAGGGATATGCGATTTAATGACTCTTAAAAATAACGTACAAGGATACGATAAAACTGTTCTTTGAGTGGCTATATAGTAAAAAATTCAGAAGCCTGAATGAGTGCTGTAATCAAACTTAGAGCGAGAGGCGATTCAAGGTAGGACTTACCTACAGGGGATTGGGCAGAGCTCAAGTACGTAGAGGATGCAGTTGCAGAAGGTATAGGTGGCATGGTGGTACCAAAGAAAGGAGACTGAAAATTTGAATTTTTTCGGGGAGGCAAAGATACCCCTCCCCAGCCAGATCCTGGAGTCGCACAGGCGTTACCGTTTGTGGCTGCTAAACAAGAAAAACACGATTATTGTTTGAGAAGAGATTTAACACTAATATTTCCAAACAATGGGAGTGCAATCTCAATATTTTTCTAGCAAAGAAAGACACGTTAGAGCAGCTAAAAAAGCTTTTATCAAGGCAATTTCGTGGGCGAATTTTTCGATTTAGTGTATGAAAACGGCGATATGGCATGTTCCATATGATGTAAATGCGAAAAGCAAATTCTCAATCAGCGCAAGAACTGAGCAGTAAATAAATTTTAAAAAAATGAGATGAATGTCACGCATTCCTTCAATCGGAAGGATGGAAATTGAAAATCATTTAACAGACCCAACATCCACCTCACTTCAATAGGAAGTAAAAAATAAAGTTTGATTTCCAGGTTTTTTGTTTTTCATTTTTAACTCCTTGAACACCTCTAAGAGATCCGCACAGTTTGCTGGGTTGCTACATCTGTCAACGGTGAAATCAAACTAATTTGGAATCATTGTAGGTACAATTTATACAAGGAAGTCTCGTGTTTTCACACCCAATTAGGCGTAGAGAAAAGGAAGATAAAGCACACAGTTAAATGAAATCGTTTAAACATTAAGAAAAGTTTAAAACTGCAAGGGAATGAAGAGTAAGCTGTTAATAACACTTAATCGTGGATCAAAGTATAACTTAGCTAACTTGAACAGCATAAAGCGTGAGACCTAGAGTTAGACTGTAATTGTATGGCAACGAGTAAATACCTGAAGGATTTGACATCAAGGAACATTTATAAAGAGCAGATAAGTCATTTTCAGGAAATGCCACGGCAGAAAAACAAAAGCATGAGAATCTTGTGGATATGAGAGGAATGACTCACCAGAGATTAGCGGATTAAAGCCAATATTTATAGGAGGATTGGGATTCACGGCGGTCTTAGAAAAGACTGGAGCTCTCAAACCAAAAACACTTTGAAGCGTCTCAAGGAGTTGTTTTGTTGATGATCCAGGCTAAATATAATGTCATTGTTTAAATTGGCTAGGGACAAGAAGAACAGTTTGGAGTGCGACAATGGGATATTACTTACATACTTCCATTCTGATAAGTAAGGGAGAAAGATCTTGCCGTTGGCGTCCACATTTTGACTTGGTTTGATCTGCATATTGGAGGTAGGACGGACGTAAGCGATAGGAGGACGGTAAGGATGCTGGAGAACAAAGTAGACTGCTAGTGGTATATTATATGAATTTCCTTCATATTTGACTGGTATAGTGCCATCCAAACATAAAAGCCTGCTTGTTTGTCCATTATCGGCAGCTACAAACAAACATCATTACTAGCAGAACACGCTCACTGAAGTCCTGCAACTTTAGCTGAAGACTGTGAAATGCCCGTGAGGCTTCTTCGATATCCGATCTAGCTTCAGGTCGATATTTATACTAAAATTGCAAAATAATATTTCGGAAGTAGCTGCTACTCAGAAATCTGGTAAAAAAGTATTACTAACTCTCGTATAACAATGATTATTATTAATGTGAATCAAGGCGATCAATATAAACTCCAAATAAAGTATCAAGATAAGCAAAGTTGAGGCCAGACCTTTTTTCAAGATGTATGGTGGGAAAAAAGTGCGGGAGAACTTCCTGAGACTTCAAGGCCTACTTGCGAACATATGCAGATAAAACTAGCAAAATGCGCACAAGACTTACACCTACAAGTCCACTATTCAGATTTGTCTTTTGATCCATCGCTAGAACAGTAGTCTCAAATAAGGCGCAGTACCTAATTGAAAGATGCAAACAACTATCATTGAAATACTAAAATATCTTTCCTAACGCGGGCACTTTAATTTTTGTTGCCTCAAAATTTAAATATTCCATTTAAAGCAATTTTTCTCCGGTAGAAGATATTTTCATTTAAGAAAATATCATTGGATTGCTGCGTTGTCAGAAAATTTACCGGTAATGCAAATTATGTTTTAAGCTATGATCCTGTTTTGAAAACAAGCCGTTTTTACATATGAACGTATTGCTCTAATGTAAGCCCTTCATGCCGTGCGAAAATAAGGTGGTAGTTTACGAGAATATTTTATTACAAATGTGAATGCTACCTATCTACGGGATTTTAGCGGAATAAGCATGAGCTATCATTGACAGGGGCGAATTTCCTATTTATTATCTCCAAAAAAGAGCAGCAAGGTATATGGGTCGGTGGGCACTTGACACTGTTTATTTTACAGAGAAAATTTCATTTGCAAACAGACTATTAGTTCGGAATAAAAAAACCACCCCAGCCATACAGTAGATTCTGGAATACAGTTTGACTGCTTCAATACCTATTTGCCGATTTAAGATGAAAATCATTAATATCAAACTGAAATAAGTAACCACATTTTGCTTTTTGATAATATTACCGTTTCTTAGTGTTAGTAAGGAAATCTCGCTTTTTATTTTTTTTTAGCTCTATATGGCAAAGTACTAGCTCCTAATAAATACTGGCAATGGTTTGACTCTTCGAAGTAGTTAATTATGCTGCACGTCACTGTCGTACTACAAGCAGGAAACTAAACTTTGATTTCACGAATCCAACGATTTTACATATAAGAGACGAAGGCGATATGAATATAAGAGACTGAAGATACAATGCTTTACATTTCGGTATGTGAAATGATTAAATTGTCCATTCTCTCCACTTTCTTTATTAGGTAGGAACCGCACCGCAAGATTGAAAATATTAGTAATGCAGGTGTCTTGTTCGTTTCTGGTGAAATATTTTAGCACTTAGATATTGTTTATTTTTGTTGATGTCGGTCATCAGATAATGCGTCTTTTGTACAATTAGACATTTTGGCTAGTGAAAAGCATTTATCTTGCTCTATTTTTTAAAATTACCTATTTCACACCAAATGCTCTTTATGAAAGATTAACTTGAGGGCTTTTTCTCTGCTAACAAAAGATTTGTTGTTTACAATTCATCCATTCGCGAAAGTGGTCCGAAAGTGCTCCTCACACTATTTACTTTATAAAACTAAGTAGAAATACTATTTCAAAATTTGGCATTGTTTTGCAACATTTCGAATGAAATGAAACAAATATCAGCAAACAAGGTCGACAAGCACTTGCTATTTGTGAGCACAGCTTGTTCCACACTTACACTTACATTTAGCTTCACATTCACTGAAATTCTGAGATTAAAACTACGTTTTGTAGCATAGAGGGGTCGGATTCATTGACACTTCAACCAGACCAAAATTTTAATTAAGAATTTAAATATGTGTGAATCATTATGAACTTGAAACCTCTAAGCTGGGAAGTCTGGCCTTAGAATCTCCTCGATTTACCAAACTTGAGCGGGGAGGCTTTTTATGGTGTGTCAAATGTTTCTCTTTAACATGGGTGGTCTTACTCAATGCCTAGACCGAAAGAAATTAGCTTACCGTCAGGATACCGAATCTGGGCTAGCGGAATTAGATCGCCGGTTGGCGAATGCAAAGCGAAAGCCTCAGCCTATGTATTTTCGAATTGACAAAATGGGTACAGATGCTTGTGCCGCCGGAGCTACACATTCAGTACCATTGAAAAATGGACAGTCATCTGCAAAAAAAGCGGAGATTTCAGTTAAACCTCGTCGGAAGTATTTAATAATATCTCTCATTCCACTCACATTTGTCTTTGATAGGAGGATTAATCAGAAGATCACACCACTTGTAAAGAGGATAATAAATAGCAAAATTTGGAGTTTGGAGTTCGGAGTTCTTCTGAACCCAGACAGGTTGCTCTTAAAGTAACCTACAGCCTTACATAAGGGAGGTATTTTATTTTTCTATTTTTTTATTTACTCCCCACCCATTAGGGCAAGTCCCAAGGACTAGTTGGGGGCACAACAGAAGTACAAATAGCTTTTACAACAAGTAAGCATAATAGTTAACAGGGAACACAGTAAAGAAGTTTGTTGAAGTCTTCGTTTGTCTGGTTTCTTCTCTTGTATGGCTTCGTCATACAGGTAGCAGTTTAGCTTCGTCGTGGCACCTCGTCTGTCCTTGTCCGACTTTCAACGTTCTGGCGTAGACTCCATTCATAGCTACATGCACGTGCGTCTCACATTCCAGTTTGAGACCATGAATCCGGTTATTTGCATAGTGCCTCGTGTAGCAAGCTGTAAGAAGTTGTACTTCTGTTGGCATAATCTAATTTATACGTCCAGAGGGTGATTAGTCCTAACCGGCCGCCCCTCTCATTAGCCCCCAGAGTTGCCCCTGGGGTTAACGGTGGTCACCACGAGGAGGTTGAGAGTAGGTTTGACCATCAAGGGATATATAATTTCCTGCGTTATCATTATTGTGGTAGCTCCTTTAGTTCCAATCTGTTTCCCCGACCTTGCATATTTTTGCTCTTCACAGACCAGAGACTCTTTTACATTAGCTTTTCAGGGTTGGCTGATGCAGTCATTGCTTAAGGGGTTTGAGAATAGAGATAGTAATAGAGCTCTCAACCATGTTAAAAAACTGGCCCCTACAGTGCCGCTAAAATTCGACTGCTTAATTGCGACAAAAATGCAAAATTAATGCAGCAAAATGGTCTGTTTCGCTTATAACACGCAATCAAACGGCGATTTGAGGTTGGTGAGTGTGAGAAAGGTAAAATAAAGTGTACATTAACATACTCCATCGAGGGTCTAGCGTGAATACTGTGAGGTCTCAGCCCAATCCCCTCCCACCTCAGGATCCCCCTTAAAGGCAGACGTTGAGAGTGTCACGCCGAACTTCAGCTTTTTCCGTGACAAGGACAAATTAATTTCACCACTAGTGGAGCCGATTTTACCTCTTAGTGATAGTTTACTGTCACGCGAGGTACTGTGGGTCCAATTTGTAAAATCACATTTGTTAAAACACTGCACTATACGCTATGTTGGCAGCTTCTAATAGAGTAATTCAACCTCTTGTAACACAGTGTATTTCATGCCTTTTTGTAAATTTGAATGCCAAAAAATAATAGCGATTTTAGTGACCGGAATAATGGCCGTTTACGGTATCCGTTTTCACCATTTTAGGTGGCCTCCCTTGCTAATATAAAAAGCAGAGTTTGTTTACTTTTATCGGTTATTTAGTTTTTTTTTTCAATCTACAAGCTTCAACTTAAGACATGCCTTTCATGTTCTTTTGACGTCTTTCTAGATGATAGCATCATTTAACCTCTTCATTTGATTTATTTCATTTGTTTAATTGACTGCTCAGTCATTTGCGAAGCCAACTGTGAAGTCAATATGGCCGGTTGCGTTTCGTCAGCGACATCAAAATTGCGTTTAAGGTCCATTTTTCCATAACACTGGCGTGGTAAATTACATCATAGTCCTAAAAGCCACAATTTAGAGGACCCCAGAATACTCAGAAGGCAGAGGATCTCTGTGGAAGACCGAACCATCTGAATGCCCAAGGCATCAGTAGGCGATTTAGGCTAGTGTTCTAGCATACACCAACATGACTAATGAATATTTCTTCAAGTATCTACTTCAATAGCAAATAAGTAGAGTTTATAAATATGTATACATTTTGATCCGACTGGTTCCCATTTCCGGAAAGTAAGCAGCTTCAATCCGTATTGGTACAAACGTACCCTTAAATACGTTAATATGGAGGTCAACCATATGCGTCCATTAACTGAAGATTTAAAGTACGATTAGACATAACTTGTCTAGCCTGTGTCGTTTGTATCTCCAAGTGGCATTAAATTCGGTGGGTTTGATATTCGTATGGTGAGAATTAATTTCCTTTACATGAAAGTGATTTTAAACAGCTGTTATATGCAAACACAGGGAGTTACGAAAAAAGATTCACTGGGAAAAAGACGGTGACAAAAGTGTTGAAGTGGACAGCCGGAAGATAAGTGAAAAAGGCTTCCACTGTTAAGTCCTTTCTCCAAACACCTCCCAGCAATTTGTTCGGGTGACAAATCGGGTGTAGATGGAACTGGAGGCTTTTAAATTGTTCTACCGTGATAAATGATTTAGGAAAACAGAATCGAGTTGCTTAATATGTCCGAATTCCATTCAACTTCCCTTACCAGTAAAGCACTTTGGATTAAATTTGTGTAAATTCTCAATCACCAAAAGTCGATTATGATGGGCAACTTTAAGTTAATCCAGAAATGAAGCAAGTTTGAATTTAATTAGATGAAGAATATTTGAAAATGAGGAAGACTGTTATGAGAGTTGCGGTTAAAGGAACATAAAAGTCTGGACAAAACCTGTCATTCTAGATACGTCCCCACATTTCATGTCCCACTTCGCATATATCGAATTGACACGGAGTCGATAGGAGGGGGAAGTGATCAGTGTCTTGTTCCCTACTACTTTACTTCCTTCCTCTTCCGCAGAAAAGGCAAATGGAGCGTCTTGTCTCTCCTCAATCCCAGTTCCAGTTCCCTCGCCCCTCTAAAAGCGCAGTTCGCAGAAATGTGTTTGACATCTTTCCTGGTCTTCTCAAATCAACCGCATAGGGGTCTAAGGAAAAAGAACGATGGTCGTTATTGAGTGGGTGAGTTGAAGAGAGAGATGCCATTATAGATTAACGTAAGCACGTCCGTTCACCTAAATTTCAGTATGATGGGAGTGTCGCAGCTGAAGATTATTGTTTGAAAATACTTTCCATCAACGTCACTATTGCTTTAGAATTATTAATTAACTAAACAACCACGTTCAAAGATCGGGGTGGGTTAAAAGGAAAGACAGAATTGTTCAGGGAACGGATCAATCATCAGAACACGAAATCTCGCCTCGAGTGGAATTACTCAGAGGTCAGGGACTCTATCGAGGCTCTCCATTTGAACGCCACTTACTCATCAATCTCGTCCTCATTAGATGGCTCCATTGACCTCCATCCATCTGCAGATTTCTACATGGCTGGTCAACTTTAATCACTTGTTACCTCTATAGCATCCCTAAATCTGCAAATGTCCAAATTGGTCCGGATTAATAATTGCATTTTTTTGCACAAAGCACAAAGTGCCGAGGATAGGACAGGAAAGGTTTTTATTCTGCATCACAACTCGATTGCAGATTTCAAAGTTCAATTAAATCCTAGCTTGCACAGTTCAACATATCCAGTGAAGGCCTCTATCCCTCAATAATGACACATAATAAATGATGAAGAAGAAATTAATTAAAAGCCAACTTGAGTTTTCTGATTAAAAATACTGAGTAAGATGAATCAAGCTACGGTAGATTGGATAAATCCTTCAGGCTGACGCTATCGCAAACAAGCACTAAGTAAGGAAAAATTTGAATGTAAAGTCCTGGATATATCGTGCGTCAAGGCGAGGACCTGCATCGGTAAAAGCCTGAATGATCAATGCAAAATGAATGTTATTATTTAAGACTCAAATTTATATTCTGAAAGTAACCAGACATCAAAAAACCGATTATTAGAAGAACTGCCTCGTGAACTAAAAAGCAACAAGATGGCTAAGATGACTCACAAGAGATTTCAACATATTCTTTAAGCCAGAAGATGGGATTCTAAGTGCCAGTTTACAAGATCAGATGATGCTATCACCCCAATCAAAGGTAAAGCGCTCAAGTACCAACAGTGATTGAACTTACATTTGCTTCATCCATTATTAATTTCTCTCGCAAAGAAACAGTTCTTCGTTATTGCTTGAATCAAAATTTCTATTTTTGTTTACAAACTGGGGTAAATGCGATTTTTCCTGGTGGAATTTAACCGGTCCCAGTACTAATAATTATCGCCCTCTCATTATTGAATGTCATCGGGTCTAGAAGCCAAGTACCATTTACTACCATTAATACTCACATGAATAGGTGAACCTTTATTCTAATTGCTACTAGGTTTTAGTTCTCTATAGCTGGCGAATTCCATCACAAACTTTTGGATGAAAAAGAGGGACACCAGTAAAGCGGAGTTCCTTCACTTTGCTGAAACACGACTCCTTTAAACACTTATTTCATTACTGCTGAGAGTGTTCACTTTTTCATGGCTTCTTTCCAATTGGAATACTAACTCAGGCCTCATTACTGCAAGTTCTTTTTCGTTTGACAAAACTTCCTGCGCCTTGCTAACCATGTTTTTTCGTCGTTAAGGTAGAACTAAGCAGGATTTGTAAACCTGACTTTCTCAGCTAGGGCAGGGGGCCCATTCCATGGATATAGCCTTTCATCAACCGCTGGCGGTTATTTTGCCTATTATTAGCCTCAATGGACTGCTAAAACGTATCATTATTGCCACCGTAATTAAGACTAGAGCTGGCCGTTTTAACTTCCAATGAAAACGTGACTCACGCCAGCTACATATATCTATTAAACATTGTCGTTTTATGATAAGTTTTTAAGACATGGAGGGAGTGCAAAAAAAAATATCTCAATTTACGGCTAATTCAGCTCTTTCTGTGTCCAATTTTCTGGCGACAAATAAAATATTAGACATTATTTTTAGGTGTTTAACCCCTTGCCTTAATGACTGATAGTTAATTAGTTATAATAATGCTTTCGGAAGTTAAGTTGCAAGAGAGCTAGACAAAAAAGGCAAACTATCAGTTTATCAATCAAATAAAGTCATTCACTATCCCATTACTAAAGCCATTATATCAAGAAATGGTTTCAAATCATTAACAGAATAATAGAAACGGGAATTCGCCAATCAGAGCGTAAGCAGACTTCGGTATTAAAAGGCATTAAGGAGGATATGGAGAAATCAGTGGAGGAGTAGAAGCAGGAGGCGGCAAAGTGGCGTAGAAATGAGGTAAAAGTCAAAGAGGAGGTGAGAGGGCTTCCATAAAGGCGCTAAAATATGGTCAATTGGGTGCGATTGCCTTGACTTTCGTGCTTTACAAAACTGGCACCGGGTGCCCTCAGAGAAAATGAACGCAAAAAGCTGCGCTCTGTGTGGTCCTGGCCACTTTGCGAGTTCCCCACCTACGCGACTCCTTCGTTCCCCTACCCTATCACCATCTTCATTTGGCTTCTCCGCTTGACAAGAGCGTACACACTGGAACACCTGTAAAAAGTAAACACACTGGTGGTAGGGAAATCCTCGTTTGTGTATGTGTGTGCGCATACGTTTGCACCACAGCTGCCAGTTTGGTTCGGAAATTACCCTGCGCCATTTTCCCTACCTCCTCTGGGCAACTATGAAGAATCGTCAGAGAGATTCCAAAATAATTTCAAAGTTCCTTTCAGCAGATGGTAGGCCAGGCAAACTTTTCATTCGCTTTCAAGTCAAAGTAGGAACGAGGAACTTTTGGAAGTAAAACATTGCTAATCACATTGATATTGCACACTCATGGGTATTAGTGGGTGACCATCTAAATCGAAGTCCTTCCTTCACAAGTAGCATGATATGCGTCTGTCCGCACCTGTCTTAAATTTCTGTCAAAAATCTGCGGCGCTTTAAAAACTGGCCTAATTTCATTCACCAGAAAAGATACGAGTCCATATATTTTAGATAGTGGATCTACCAGATTATACCATTTTTTTGATAGCTTTGTTCATTTCATCTAAATCGGCGATCAAGATGCCTAGTGATACAGTCCCTAATGTTAGTAGAGCCAAGTAGAGATTAGTAAGAAATCCACTGCTTTCTCTTGCGGTCTAAACAAGGTTGAATTAGCCCTTCGGAGAGTCGGTTCTCTTACTACGGTATTTCCACAATAGTGTAAAGAGTATCTAACAACAATAGGCGTGAGAAATTCTTAACCACAGTGCAAAAACTGCGTTCTCTAAAAGTCATGATCGATCTTTGTGAACTTCTCTTGAAGGACTCAACAAAGAAAGTTTTGCTTTTGAATGTCTAGGAAAGTTTAACCTAGACAATGGATTCAAAGGCGAGCTAAGAAGAGTTCTCATTTAGGGTTGCAACTTAGATTTTTCGCCTATAACGATAAAGAGATTTTTGATAGGGCCAGTCAACTCAAATTGGATACTGGGCTAATACTACTTTGGCCCTAAGTAGTCTGAAAGCTGGACCTCAGCGTCAACAGCTGGTGAACATTCGCTGAAGGCGAGGAAATGCACTGCGGTTATTGAAGAGCTCACCCTTATACTAGCGTAGCTGATTCTGATGAATATAAGGGCTCCAGATCTAAAGAAAGGGAAGAGAAGCCAAAGCATCAATCCTTGGATTACCAGGATCTATAGTAATCTCCCTCTAGACTTAAATGTGACACGAAAAAGTGTTGAAGGCCGAGAGAAGCACACTTAACTCCTCTTTTTGATCAAAACCCCCTGAATAGAAACTGCTGTTGACGTAAACCTTATAATGAACATAAATTTTAGACCTTTCACTTAGAAATGCAAACTTTAGAAGCCATGCGATCTCGCCCAGTTGGTAAATTGGTTTGCTAATATAAATGAATCTGATACATGCTATAATAAACTGTTCACAGACCTATATAAGAGCCATCTGCATTGGATTCGCGACACTTTTAACAGATTTGCTAATAAGAGGTAGGACTGCCACTTACTAGAATTCGCGATTGTAGGACACTCTTTCTCAATATCTAGATGGGCTTTGATGTGCTGATCCGTCTTCAGGTTTATTTCCCTAGTAGAATAATTTGAGTCTTCTGCGCTGACCTTCCAAGCTCACTATAAATAAGAAAACACCATGGGTTTCCATCCTTAGAAAAAAAGTTGTTTTTCTTCATCTAACTAGATGTTGAGTATTCTTACAGATCCTTGCTCCATACTGATAAGGATTTTGTCCTGAAAGCCTGTTCAGTTCATTCCACTAGATCTACCAATCATAAAAATACAATTTCACTCATCCTCGACAACAAAAGTTACTCTGATACCCACTCGAATTTCTAGGCTTTGGTGATCCTTTTAGTAAAAAATCCCTCCTTTAAATCAAATTTTTTAAATGAAGGAGATTATTGGTACGCTCGGTCGATATGCTCAAAGTCAATGGAAGTATAGATTTGTTGAAGTAATGTGTCAAACTATTCTCTCTTGACGAACCACTACAGACATTAAAATTCCAGAGATTGATGGTATTCCACACCATTGTATGAGTTTGAGTCAGACATCTGATCAAAGTTTATCGTAATTCATGGAGCTTTAATAATCTTAATCTTAAGATGAAAGACTAGAAATTCCCAAATAGCGGCTAGTTCCTTTAATCGAAATGTCACCTTTTTAAAAAATCAGAAAGCAGAATAAGAGGAGCGCTTGCTACGGTAAGAAAAGTAGATTTTAATTTTTTACTTGAAGATCTTTCGGTTGGCCGATACATAACCAGCATGGGTGCTCATTCAAATAATTGGGTATCTGTCGATGGGTTTCAAACCAATGCTATCCACGACGTTTGGTTCTAGCATTGTGATAAATGAAGCGAAGCCATAAATGAAATCAGGTATCACCAAATCCTCTTTTTCTTCCTTCTTCTTGGAAATATATCAAACTGAAGTAAGCTAGTTGGAAATAGAGATAATTTATAAGAACGAGATGGGTGGGAGAGAAATGATCTTTTGGGGCAGCACAGGTAAAAATGAGGGGGGAGGGAGGGGAGCGGGCAACGTGAAGAGCTTATTTTTAAGGTCCAAGCCATAAAATGCAAAAAAACTGGTAGAACTGTGTCCTTTTTCCTTGCGGGAGACTTAGAGGTAAAGGGGAACTGGGAGGAGATCTATAAGCCCCAGAACAGACCCCACACGTCGAAGGAGAATTTGCGATTCCGCCAAGTAAGCACCACGAACGGAAGAGGGTAAAAGCCGTCTGTAAAAAATGATTAATTGCCTCTAAATAGGGCAGGCAGTCAAGTATACAGTTAGATAGGCGGCCCAAGAAATGTTGCAGGTAGAGGGTGGGGAAATAGAAGAAGGAGACATGTTTTTGTCCTCTTTCCTCTCTTGGCTCCTCCCGTCCTTCTCTCAAACCTTTCTCTGTGCAAATTTTAACGCAACCTCCATCTTTATCCCTGCTACGTTGCTCTTGAACCTTATTGCCGTTACCGATACCCAAGGATGGGAATAACGTTATTCTCGCATAATATAATCATTCTTTCTGACCGCTGTCAACTTCATGACCAAAAAATCTTTTCTGTGAAGGTTAAGGCATATGGTTTTTTGCATTTAGCCTACTGAGCAGTTAATAATGCTGGAATTCTTTGATAAGGACGATGTAATTGAAGTTCCGATTTCAAACAGAAGGTGGAAAGCCAATGGAGAGAGAGGAGTAATAAACCAGAATAAGTGCTCCCAAGGAAATAATCTCTTCTTAAAGATCTTGAGGAAGGTTATTGAAAGCACTGAGAAAACCTGGAACGGCTGATGGGACTCTTTAGAAACTATTATCCATACTTACAGAGAGTAGAAGAGCTGTTGACTGCAAGTCAAATGAAACAAATGAGACGATAAAGATAATTTGAACTAAAATTTAGCTTGGATTCGTCTTGCTTTATTCACCTTAAAGCAGCTAAACTTTCCTAAGTAAGTCCTCTTGTCACTTATCAAACTATGAAAATACATATCTGTAGCTCCTGTAAAGATAGTAATGAATGAATATAAGTCAATGGACTTCTATGCTCATTCATAATATCACTGTTTTATTAATGAACTTTTAGAAATTGCAAAAGTTGCGTTTACGTAGTCTGAGAAGCAATATCGGGTCAATCATAGATATGAGAATTCAGTAGCCAAATCTACTGATAGTCTAAGCAAACAGGAAATGGCACTTAGACTATGATGTTAAAACGTGCTCAAACTTGACCCATTGGTGTTTAATCGAAGAACGCAGCGGCAAAACGTCTGTTCTTTTGATCTTTTCAAAGCCAGTTAGATCATGTTATCACAATTTTTAGGTTTATTGTTATGAATACTTAAAAATTAATTCTTCTTTGCGATTGCTATGGCTAGATCAGCCAAAATGAACTATATGTGATTCAGTTATTCGCAATATTTATACATGCGCTACATGTCTTTGAGTTGTTTAAGAGTCAATCCCATGGCTTTTACTGCTTGAGAAACGTATAGGAATCGTCTGAGCCACTTCTCGTTACCCTCGATATGAGATTGATGTTGAGTGATCTTAGCATTGTAACAGTTTCCATGATGAAACCAGACCTAGGAATTGTTGACTATTCGATGGTAATCCCAAGACCATGTCAAATTTGGCACCGAAAGAAAAGGCATCCCTACACAAGCCTTCAATGTAATTGCTATGACTGCTACCTTTTGGTGGCATTCACATCATAGTTGCTTGCTACTACTCGCAAATTCCGAATGCATTAACGAAATTTGTTTTTACCGAGTAGACAATGAACTGAAAAGGTTATTCGCAACCGTCTAAACTAAATAAATACTTGTGTCACTCCTTCAATTGAAGAGTTCTGACATTTCATTTCTAAAACCTCTTCCTTAGTTCACTTCTTCCATCCACTTCTCATCGTTGGGTTTGATATAGCCAATGCCTAGCATGAAGCTCCTCTACCTGAGCTCCCTCTCCTTGTGATTTCTTTAAGATCAGCGTGTAACCGAATGCGAGTCTTTCAATTAGTTCACTAGTTCCATTAGAGTCTATTAACGCTTTTAATTGCAGTTATTTAATGTATCTGATCGTTGAATCAGTTGCTACATGTCAGTAATTATCATTCTTTGCCTACCTCTGAGGCTCCGATCTTCAGCACTGTAGTGGGACAACTTCCCAATGTGGATGCTTCTACAATTACCAATGTGTCGATCGCCAGTATATCTTCGTTCAAAACCGATGATTTGTCATCTTCTGCCCGCAAAAAAGGGAAGATCTCTTGGTGTTGTCATATACATGACGCGCTCCTTCCTGAAGCACCTGTTCTGTGTTTTGCCACTCACGCACGTAATATGGTCAGGCTAAAAGAGGTAAGGGTTTTAGAAGGAGCTCCATGCACAATGGAGTTTTATAGTGAATTTTGTCTGGATGAAGCAAAGCCCGTGGTTCACATTTTAAGGGTCATGTAGGCAAAATTTATCGTTCTTCTCAGTTCTTCTCGGCCAACTCTTCATGGATATGCTCCACTTAGATCAATTAGGCTAACCATAACACTGACCGCAAAAGTTTATGCAAGTGTTTCCTCAGTTTCTGTTGAAAGTTGCCCACTCTCTTCAAGATACTGTGGTTTACAGGATAACTTTTTATTAAAGAACTATCTTGCAAAGCACTCAGAGGATACTAGAAAATGCAGTTGAACTTTCCGGGAGATGAGGGAAGGACATGTAAGAAAATTTGGTTCTCACCACTAATTAGTAACATTATTGAGGCGAAGTCAATCCAGAGTATCGGCGTATAGATTCAAGAATAAAACACTTTGAAATCTGGCAGAAGACGTGGCCCTAGCTGATCGTACAAGTTTGAAAGAATCACTACTTGCTGAATTTGGCCCCCAACCAGGTTGAACAATGACATACATCCCTCTAGAGCCTTCTAGGATCACGAACTGATCCCTTCAGCCATGAATTCACCTTCCCGTGATTTTGTGGGCAAAATACAAACTGTTTAACTGAACAATATCGGTGATTGGTGAGAGCTTTGGGTAGGTAGAATTGAAGACTACCAGCCGTTCCTCAATAGCCAACACACAAAGCGTCTTGGAAGGCTTGATCGCCAAGTTATCCTTAGAAGCATTTTGACTGCGAAAAATTGCGGGTTTGGGGGGCTTCTCATCGTAATCGTAGTGTCTCAGAGAACGTAGTAAAACTAGGCGAATGGGATTTATCGGCCACCAGTACTTAAGTGAATTTGCCTTAACATTTCTCCAGATTCCATTTTCTAAGCCTCTTCAATATCAATTATTTAGTTCCTTTATCAATCGTATGCTCAAATTACCTTCCCCTCTCAATAGCTAATGATTTATTTACCAAAACTCTAGTTTGTTTCTAGTCGAGGGTTAGACATTTTGGTAAGTAAAACCCATGCTCCATCTAAAACACAACCCTCCCAAAATTTGTGTTCGGTCCAACGTAGTATAAGAGAATGTAATTACGCACTCAAAAGTATAATGTTTGTTTTGTTAACAGAAGTTAATGGCGACATTTAGATGTGGTTGGTTCAGGAGCGCAGCGGGGTGTGAGACTGACACTGTAATGTGAGGAAAAAGGCTGGCAGAAAGCAGTGTTATTATCGGCATCATCGCCCCGACGTTGGTTTATGTAAACACAACGAGCCGGCGCTTCAAGCAAAGGATGACCTCGTAATGGAGGGAAGCTAGGACTGAATGGGGGGAGGGTGATTCGTTTGGGAAAATTTGTCCTTGTGGGTGGCCGACTGCTTTGAAGGCTCACTTGAGTGCGCACTTTCGTCTTTACCCCTTGATTTTTTACGTTGATTTCAATACCAAATACTTCAATTCTGGTTTTACTGTGGCTCTCCTAAGTAAAAAAGCTGAGTGAAACATATTCTGCTAATAAAAATTACTGCTCCTTTTGAGTACCAAATGGAAGGTCGAGACTTTTCCATTAATTTATCCAAAGTGAATGATGGAATCGGATTCCATGTCAAAGTGATGAGGAAATTTCAAAACAAATTTGAAAGAAAAAAAAACTTAAATAATTGTGATACGTTTTTCCTTCCCTAGCCGTCATCGCTTTAAATTTCTTCTCCTTATTGATGTGTGCTATTGTTTTGTTAAAACGCCTAAAATATTTGATTTAATGTGAAATTCTTCATTCAGGTAGCACTTTTTTATGGCGATTCTCTGGTTTCCAATGTTGATGGGGGCAATAGCATTACTTGAAGATTGGCAGTAGTTGTGAAACGGTGTAAAAAAATTTTGAGCTTTTGCTTCCAAAACTAGAATCAATCGTCCTGTTTTCAATTTAAATATAAATTTAAAACTGCAAATGCATGTATTCGAAAAAAAGATTATTAGTATTGCTTTTGAACTTGTCTTCGCACACGATGGCAAAGTACTGAGCCGGTCTAACAAGATTGCATTGAATTAGAAATGATATCTTCAAAATCCATCTTTAATTTATTTTTTGCATATTGAAAGTGGATGAAATATGATATGAAGAAATGAAGCAATGAATCATCAAACTGGCGTTTTAATGAATCAACCTGTCTCATCTCAGTCCCACTGATCTTCTAAAGGAGTAATATCAAAGTTCATTTAAACGCATCCGTCGACCGAAAAGGCAAAATAGTACCTATGTGTGAATAAGGTACAGGGATCGTAAATTTCAATGAAATTGATGCCAATTTCATACCCCTAATGACATCCGTCTATCATTTCTAATAAGATCCTTTTCCAACACATCCACATCCAACCTACTTTGTCATATTACCTCTACCCCTCCCAATCCACCGCCTCTCACTTCTCCTGTAATGACCGGCGTTTTTCAGCGGCAGATTCAAGAGGAGTTAATTAAACGCCTCTCAAAATCTTAATAATAATCATTACTGTGCACTGACGACAATTAATGTAGATCAGCAGATTCCGATCGGGAGAGGGATTGTCTACTATAGCTCTCTTATGCACTATTTATATAAATGCTTTGTACAATGTTTACTAACATTCAAAATCTGCCTTATTACTGAATGGGGTTAAATTGTATACCCATGTACATTGGTACAAAGCACTAGTCCACTCAATTAATGAACGTCTTGAATATTATGAAATCCTTACTTTAGGTTGTTTTCTCAATGGCAACATTTTATGCGTTTTTGCTGAGGCAAAAACATCTATTTTTTGTCAATATTTATCATAAAAATATCAAAATTACTCCATCTGATCAAAAAGTCCAATGAAAACATTATATTTTCTTGCACAACTTAAATACTGGTCTTCAAGATGGAAATCAAGCTGATGATCCTCTGTCGAAAGGAAATTGATTGTCTAGATGAACGGCATCAAATTCTACTTTCAAAAAAGGGCGGGTATGATGTGATGGGAAATTGAACTGGAAAAAAAGCAGAAAAGAGATCGGAATGTGGTTCACTCAGCAGAACGCTGGGTTCTCACTGCTGGCTGTTCTCCTAGGCCAGAAGATTTTGTGACCCTTTAAGTGAGAGCCTCTAACAGGTGTTTCACCCTCAGGAGATAACCTCGGCGCTGCGGATTAAATAGTCCTGAGGATATTCAGGTCTGCTAAAACACTACATCAGCCGGCTGAGCAGGAACAGTTGATAACTTCCAGTCCAGCCTAGAGCCCTTGTTAGCACCCAGCTTCTATTAAGCTCGGAGGCTGAAGTCAAGAAGGAGAAGGTAAGAATCCCTTTCTATTTCCCTCAGAGATAAGTTTCATGGTACTTTCTTTTAAACAGATTAATTTTTCTATGTCATTCGAGGGAAACGAACGTAGATGACTGAACGATAGTTTCTAAATCAAGCCGAATAAATAAGCTAGACTGAAGGAAAATAAGAATAAACGCACAACTCGTGCACATTTTTCAATAAATTGCCAAATCCTCCGCCAACAGGGAAGACGCCAAGAGGGGAAGGATGACTTTTTCCTTCTCCCTCTTTTCTACTTGGCGTTCGTGCACCTTGACTAAAGTTATACACTTTTTCGCCAACTAGTTCTGCATCCTTTGGATTAGAGACAGTTCAAGCAGCCGTTTGCCTCTGGTCCCCTTGACATATTTGTGTCGTCCCTTTGCATAGAGAGGAAAACAAAAGTCATACGTGGTGCGCGTCTGTTATCCAACCTCTTAGAAGCCCGTGGAGAGACATTTTTTGGGGTGCTCGAATCATTAGCTCATTTTGATATACTCAACAGTGCTTGATAGTCATCGACATTAGTTTTGTGTTTAATTTAAGCAGGCAATACTATATAATACGTTCTAGGTCAAAAATCATCAACCATAACATTCCTCTGAGAAGAAGCCTCAAATAAGAGGACAAAAGATGGTGATCATAGATTGTCATCTATAAAAGAATGAAAAGACCGTCACCATTGGCATTGAATGATAAAGAATATCATCTCCATGCCAAAAAATAAAGGGAATTGGAACAAAGTATTGGAACATACTGTTTTCTAATCCCAGGCTCTCTGACTGTAAGCTTCAAAGTTCTTCCATTTTCAACAGAGATATAAGTTTGTGGGGAGCATTTCCGGTAAATTCCACAACTATTATTCGAAGTCTGTAAGAAACTCGTCTTGTAGGCATTTCCATAAGTTCCAGAATCCAAAGTAGAAGGCAATAAGGGCAGAATGCTTCGTTGCAGGACTAATAGTTGTGTTGAGATTTGTATCTAGACTTCCATCAACTCACCGTTTTTATGAATTTGCACGCAATTACAGATTTGAGCGGCGCGAACTCAAAATACTGCACAGTGAACATCGTAAAGGTGACGGTGGAAGAACGAATCACCGAATCATAGTAAATCTCAGGTTATGTTAGACGATAAACACCTTGTATTGAAAGATTCAGAGATTAATTGAAGGACGCATTTGCGCTTTTGTCTATTTTTTTTCACTTATTAATTAATAAATTTCACAAAGTTGTTTTTCCATTAATGAGACACTCTTTAAAGCCATGGCCTTGATTCCGGGCAGGAGAACAGTGTGCAAATTTTAAGCGGAGACTTGAAATATGAATTCATGAAAATTTCCATACGCAAAGGATGATCTCTGCCTGGGAAAGAGCCCACTAAGAGGTGAGGTGGAAGCTGTTCGATGACCGACGGCGAGGTGTAGGGGTCGTAATCTGCAGCACCCGCTCCTCGAATCGCTATCCCTCTGAAGTGACCGCGCCTGCGTGGCATCCATTCGTCTGATGATGGGAATTTCCCTCCTCGTGCCTAACTTGTGTACAAAATGCACAAACAACCGCCTGTACACGCCTACGTACCCACATCCTAACAGCTCCCTCTGGGCGGTTAAATATGTGTGGACTTCAAACACACTAAGAAAATCATAATTTATTGCTTCTAAACGCTGATTCTTCTAATTCAAATCTTGCTGGGACAGATAAGAGACATTTTTCTTCTTGATATCATAAGCTAAAAGTTCAAAGTAGTCGAACTGCATTGTTAAATGCTAGTGCCTCATTCTGTTTGACTTGCATTTAACTCAGACAGGAAAGCTTAGAGAATTTAGTTGAAGATATGCTCAGCTGCAATACTAGAAAACTTTGATTTTCTTTTGAAAGTCTAAGGTTCGTTTCGTTGCCCTTAGATAGGTTAGAATCCCATTCGCTCAGGTGTTAGTGACTCCAGGTCATAAACACTTCATGGATGATATTCTGCCTATGCAAGCATAATAATTTTACTGTCAAAACAAATCTACCTTGGCCTAAATCATGAATGCAGGTTATTCTAATTAAGTTATTTCAGTTACTCAAGGAGACACTTCTACGAAAATTGGTTACTTAGCTACTCACTGACTTATCCTAACTCATCAGCTAATCATTTGCTTGAATGTTTTGGCGAGAAGGTATCATTACTTTCTTGTCTTAGTTAGGTTTGCCTTTTGGCGGATCAAACAAGAGCCACAAGGAAGTTTGTAGACCTTTCTTTATCGTGAGAAATTTGCAAAAATTGCATCATCTCGTTGGCGATATAAAATGCAGTGGAGACCATTGAACCAAATGTGCTACAAGGTTTCAAGAATTTGAGGTCTTTAGCTTGAATGAGTACCCAGCGTGGTTAAATACCAACCAAAAAGGCCTCAAGAAAAAACAAATTTAATCGGTGCTACTTACGAACAAGTGGAATATGTAAACATAAAATGATTTATTTGAATGAGAGCGAGTGAAACTATTACTCTAAAACGGCATTCATAGACGTCGACTCTATTCAGGCGCAATTCTACCTGGAGGTGGGCAGTGAAACCAAAATGGGATCTTTGTGGTCGACAGGCTGATGACAATTTTATGAATGCCAGCGACTTTTAAATGAGAGGTTAACAGCTTTTAGCCACTAATTGTAAACTTACCTAAGCCCCACTCTTTGTAGTTATTCTATGAGGCCAACTTATAAAGACGTGCTTAAGAGGACAGGAAGTCCTAATATTTACAATGCTTTCCAATTACAACACACTGAGGACATTCAGTATGCTAAGTCACTCAAAATTCCTGATTAATCGCATTTAATCAGGCCAATAAGATTGAAAAATATAGCAGCCCTAACTTATACTCCTTTTGAACTTTCATTTTTATTCAAGTATAACGGGACATTGTCTTTTCATTATGTATTTCTGCTGATTAAAGTGCTAATTTTACTGCATTTCACTAAACTTGAATTGTAAGCAGCCGTTCACTGGATCAGCAATGGCTTAAGTGCAAACACCATTCCATCGACGCTCAAGTCTTCTTAAAATTTCCCAGAAGAACATTTTAATCCAACAGTGTGAGAAATATTTTAAGATCATTTAATCCCTTCATTTGGTATCAAATCGATCTACATACCAGTGCAATTTCTGTGATACCACCGCTTCTTATGAGCACACGTCTGCAATGTTTACTGATGCCTCTTATGATGGAAAATGCACGTTGTTTAATAGAGGATCTGAGAATTCTCGGCAAAATCCTGAAATACATTTGACCTGTAAGAGTATACTCAGAGCTTCCTTTGATATCCTACTACTATCTGCTGCCTACACCACTTTGCACTTGTCTACAAGAGGGCTGCCAAATTGGTTTCTGTTTTCGTTTCATTTCGCGCACGAAGAGTATACAGTGAAACAGTCAAACAAGAAATGGCATCACATCGTCGAATACCTTATCCCAAATCTTTAACCAAATGTACATTCACTTTCTCTTTGTCTCGGCCATAGTTTCTCTTAAGAATGATTGAAATGCACCCCTTCAGGAATTCCCTTCCAGTGGAGATTTTGAGCTTAAATGGCAAGTTCTAGTTATTGATCTACCACTTATAAGACTCTGGTAAACCAGTTAAATAAAATGACAATTATATTGAAATCTATGTCCTTAAGTTAAAATTTAATAACGCTTTCCCACTCTTAATCGGCTATATTTTAAAAATGATATAATCTGAAGGCCGTGAGGCTTCAGTAAGCTGCCAAGCAGAAAGACTGATTCTAGATTACACCATAATCAAATGGTTACTGTGTTGCATTATTATGCTTTTAAAAGACACATGATTATGGTAAATTTGCGACTTTGTCACGCTGAAAGATATTTTAGAATCCTCAAGTGCCTTGGCTGACGATATTTTCTGGGCCAGTCTAGCTGATTCTGTAAATAATCGAAAGTTAATCTTTCAGAGCGGAAGATCATTTTGAGAGGAAATGGAATTCTATCCTTAAAATGTAGACCTTTAAAGGGGCTCATCTGCAAGAATAAGCGACGCTTCGAAAACTCCGGCTGCGCAGCGACGCCTTTTGAAACTCTACCTTCATTTAAACAGGATGATATTACAGAAATTGACGATGATGCCACCTTGGCTTCATTCGAAGCGATTTTTTTCTTTTATTTTATTTTCTCCCCACTCAATAGGGCAAATCCCAAGGACATATTGGGGGTACAACAGAAGTACAAATAGCTTTTATAACAAATAAGCACAACAGTTAACACAGAACACAGTAAAACCGTTTGTTGACGTTTTCGGCTGTCTGGTCTCTTCTCTGGCGCGGCAATTCAGCTTCCTCGTGGCACCTCGTCCGTCTTCATGTCTCCTACCAGAAATCTTTCAAAATTCTGATGGAGACTCTACTCATTGCTACATGCACGTGCATTCCACATTGCAGTTTGAGACCATGAATCCGGTTATTTACATCGGGCCTCATGTACCAAGCTTTAAGATGTTGCACTTCTGCTGGCATAATATAATTTTATACGTCCGGTAAATGATTTTCCACAATTGGAGAAGATATTAAAGGGATAAGCCTTTCCTGAAAAACTGTGAACCCTAGCACAAAATTAAGATATAACAGGGTTTTGGATTTAAGAGAACGAAAGAAAATTTAGAGAACATCGGAAGATATAATTTCGCCGATGATTTCTCATCGACATCCCGTTTTCGTTCCAAAATTATATGAAAACCAAGCACCCTAGCTATTCTCTTTGCTTCTACGAAATTAGGGATTATGTCATATATTATCCAAAGCTATTGGGAAGTTTATCACTCGAGAAAAATTTAAATCATAATCTTCCTTCCTACGTTGATTAAAACAAGAATCAAAGCAAAACCGCGGTAAGATTAAATAAGTTCGTACTTTATGTCATCTGGAAAAGCTGTAAATGCTGTAATTCACGGTTGGTAGAGCACTATTTATCCTGAACACCTAAAATTAACAGAAATATTTTTTAGTCATCACACATTGACAAAGAGGGTGGATCAAGTATACACAAAAATCTACCGTAGTAACAAGTTAATTGTGTATGCCTCGTAGAAGGTAAATATTTGACGGTGAAATCAAATACGTTGGGTCGGTGCGTCGAAACTCAGATCTTAAGTTGTTACTTTTATTTTCATTCTGGTCACGCCTTTCTGCATGAAAGACATTCGTTTTACAGTGATTACCCACACCCTTCCCATTAAGCAGCATTGATTAACAGCAGATTTCAAAGTTTAATTCTGCCTTTTGTATGGTTGGGTGGTAATTTTTACTTGATTTAAGTAGTAGTTCATGTGCTAGTTACCTTAGCGATCACCTAAGACATATCTATAATGTTGAACAACAAATTGAGGGAACCCTTCAGATTTGCAACTTAAAATATTGAGTACTCACCTGAGAGTCTGGTAAAGCCTACCTCCGATTTTCCACATTTTCCTTGATTTGTGAGGATTTTTCACCATTCAGCAATGTCATCGTGCCCCAAAAAAACAATTGTTTGAAACTTTAGAGAAATGTCTAAAGAGACTTCTTTGTCCAAGGAAAGGACATCTCCATATAGTAATTATTTCCCAAGAAGTATGCTGCATTAGGCCCACCTGAAAGGTCAACAGCAGCAGAATGTGACTTGCCAAGGACCAAACGGAGTAAGCTCTTTGCTACAATGCGGTAAATCAACCGTTGCCTGCGAATTGATCACCGGTAAACAGGTTTCTAAGATGCAAATACATATGGGATTTGAAATAAAAAACTCGTTTCACTTTGGCTACAAAAGTCGCCTGGAAAGCCAATATTCATCCATAAATGCAAAAGAATTGAATGGGGGTGCAATGCTTAAAAGGCAAATGAAAAGAAACGAAATTACGAAAACCTTTTCATTCAACTCAGCTTTTGTCAGGAAACGAATAATATACCTTCTCAGACAGCAGAAAAAAAGTTGACATGTTATGGGAGAAAATTCAAGCAATTAAAAGGTCAGCGGGACAGAGATCCCTATGAAGGTGAATTTTAATTTTGTGTAGTTAGAAATTAGGTACTCACTAGCAAGTTGATTTGCACTATCATGGTAATTCCATGCACGATCCAGAATCTCAGGTCTTGATGAAGCTCATAGCCGCTACAGGACACTGAGATAGGTTTGTTTGATCCCTGATTGGTCTACCATAAATTACCCCTAGTTTTGGTTTTAAATCTCGAAATTCCGCTTTCAACTAAAGTTTTCGATGCGAAATAAGCAAAATTTATCGCTCAACCAAAGTTAAGCACCTTCACATTTATCATTTACACGAATCTCGTACCAAAAACAAGAATAATGCTGATCATCGATAAGAACCAGAAAAGCACCGAATTCCATCCTACCAACCACCCTAACTGGTCTTTCTCAGTTCTAGATTTCAACTGCTTACAGCAGGACTTAAAAACCTTGACTTTAAATTGTTTGTTTTCGCTTTAACGAATGGTAAATGTAGGGCGCCGGTATTTAAGCAGTTACTGAATTATGTACTTCTCAGTTGTTGTTGAAAATTGCGAGAATATTGTGATAAAATTTAATATTCAAGTTTCTAGACATAAACTAACTGCGTTCAGAGGTTGGTGAAAAGATTGGCTACGATACCCTTAAGGCTTTAGTATCTCATTCATCGACGTACCGCAAGCTAGTCGCCAACTGAAGGCTGTAGAAAAGGTCGCCAGATTGTACGAAAGCTAATGCTAGATTTTCTCAAGCTTCCACTTCCTGCTATCAGCGTCTTCATGATCACAAGGTTTCTGTTGTCGGCAGGTTTACATGTTGTGATTGTACTTTTGAAAATCGACATCGACTGTTGAATTTCCATGGAACGAGTGAATTTATATCGCGAATTCTTCTGTTTTCTCGCATTCAGATATTCAAAATTTCTCTTCGATGAGTTTACCCCCGAAACAGACAGATCTCAAATTTTCTTTAGTTCGAAGGGAACGTTATTTCTTAACTATTCATGTGGAAAATCATAGCATTAAAGTCATTATGGTGAGCGGATGTTGAGTCTTGTCCATGCACGATCACCAACTTCATCCTTGAGATTGAATAACTTTGCTCCATTCTATAACCATGACCAAAAGTAAGCTCGTTTGTGCTAGGTAATCGAATGACAATACGATTAACTCTTGGATCACATACGCATATGTACATCCATATATCATATGACTTTTACCTTCAAATAGTGAGAAAATTAGCATCGACATGTAGAGCCGCAAAGAATGGCACGAAATACCGCAAGCAGACTCGCTTTGGTGATAACTCTGAACAAATTATAGAAATATTTCAAACGATGCATTTAGGATGCAACCTGAATCTTGAGTGCTCATTTCAGAACCGGAAAGCAGCAAGCTAAACGGAGACGTTTCTGGGAGAAAAATCCCAGGATCGCCTCTACTTTAAGTAACGTCTCAAAGTCCAAACATTAGGGGGCAAGGCAAGATGTCTTCCGTTTCTTCAAGCGGTGAATAAAATCGGACTTTTGAGCACCAGGTCTAGTTCGGAGTGTCATGATAAAAGGTGGAGAAACTGCCATGAAATACCCTTAGATTATATGGCGCTCTACATTTACCTTCATTTACCGTAAACTTTCACTTCTCAGTCTTCATTATTTGCCCTATTAATGAAACAAGTGCGCACTTTTTTGTAGTAGAACCCGAACGAAACGATAAGAAATTTTTTCAGCATTTTCTCAAAAATATCCAACGTGTATTAAGAATAAGATCCAAGCAAATTAAAATATCTTTTGACTGCGTGACGTTTTGCATCTGTGGGTTTTCAAGTGGTTAAAACTTTATTGATGAATCACCCTCAGTGTCAGATCATTCGCCCTTGAATGAAATTTGAACAGTTAGAATTGTTTATTCGGCTGCATGTTGTAGTGGAAGGTATTCTACGAGTGAAGGAATTTCAGTTTTAGCTGCCAGCACAATCAGTTTTACTGCATTTTGCACCAATTTATCGGTCATCAATCATGTGGAAGAATTCTACAAAAACTCCTCTCATACTTCTGAGGTTCCGAGCGCTGGGTGGTCTTGGAAACGGGCATAAAAACACTAAGAGATAATTTTCCGTGGCGCATGCGGTAGGCTGATTTTGGTACTGTTCCTACCCGGCCTCTCTCGTTTTCGTCGGCTCGTAGTCTCCCACATTTTTTCGACCGACTGAAAGTGGCCTACGCGGCCACACCAGGTTCCTCACTATTTGCAACAGCTTTAGAATTCGACACACTATATCACGTATCTCTCATATGTATGTGTGTATGTGGGTGTGTGTGTGTATATATATATTAAGATACTATCTTTGGCCTGCTTTTTCGTTAATACTTAGCGTACACCAACAGGGAATTAATTTTGTTTGGCTTTCGGGCCTTAATTTATTAGTTCCCGTTTGCAAAATCATATTTCTTTAGTTTCAACAAACATCTAATCGTCCCACTTCGTCAAAACTTCTACCATTATGGGCAGCAAAACACAAAGAAGGTATCCTTAATGGTTAGAATGGCCATTTATAATCGGACTGGCCACCCACACTGATTAATTGCTGGCATACAAAAGGCCGGCCGAATGGGAGGTCTTCAATCAGAGGGCCAAAAGGGACACAACCCAGTTCGACAGTGCCTCTGAGAAGGATATTATAAAACGTGGATGCAAGAGTATGTCATTATGAAGTGTCGTAAATTTCCGACGCTTTATTGCCATTTGAAACACAGAAAAAAAGCGCCTATTCATGCAAATCCCAGTAGCAATGAAAACAAGGCTCGGATGATTGAGCTGCTTAAAAGAATCTAAACATTCACAAAGCAATGAAGGGGCTTATTTTAGGAAATTTTTTTTCAAGTTTGCAAACAACTTTTAAAAATTAATTCTAAAACAATACTTATTCAAGAGCAGCTTATCACTTGAAACGATTTCTACCAAGTGGTTCGCCAGCACAACGTCTTATCTTCCGAGAAGATTTCTCCATCTGAATTTTCTATTTGTTATATCCCAACCTTGGAATCAAATAATGATGCTATTAGATATTGGAGAACTGTTAAAATTGGCTGACCATTTTACCTAGAAGAAGGCTAGAAAAAAAGGATAGAAGGACAAAAGCATTCGAAAAGAGAAGATAAAGGTAGTCATTCCAAAGCGAATGAGTGAAATAGCCAGAGAGGTGTGCAAGGATTCGAACCTATTATCTGCTTCTTTGTCCCGCTTCACAGCATTTAATATCCTCAATGATCATCTAGAGGTTCACCGAAGACCGCATCATCAAACAACTGCTTCATCATTTTGTGTCGATGTTGGCTCCCACCAGCCCACAAACAGCAGCCAAACCCAAAGATCTTTCCATTAACTGAGACCCTTTCATCCTTATATTTTCCTCGAAGACAATGCAGGTGTTGATTATGGGGATGATCACACCAATGCGTTGATCAGCTGGAAGGAATGGTTTGTTATTCCCAATCATTTGTTTTTCACTAGCTTCAAACAATTAAGAAGCTGATGCTACCAATATAGGACCACTAAGTTGAGAAGCTTCGTGATAGGGGGATAGTTTAAGTAATATAAAGTGTTTGATTTTAGGGTGCCTGAGGTCTTATCTGTTTAGCCCTAGAGCGGCCGATTACGAAAATGTGGACATTCTAAATCTTGATTCCAGTTTCAACTACCCGAAATCGGACGCACACTTTTTTCACTGTCAACATTTTTACTATATATTATTTATAATAATTTGATTCAAATCCTGAGAACACAAAAAAATATTAATAATTAAACTCCAATCGAAGTGCATTCTAGTCCTAAGGACAAGCATTTATTATGACTGTCATTAGGCATCGTAAAATGTTAGTAGTTTCTCTTTGTCAGACGTAGATTGAGTTTCGTGTGTAAGATGCAAGCAAAATTGTGCACTTAACATCAAACAATAGCGGCAGCTGCCTTCTTTGAAGTGGCCTCCACGATACTCTACCGCTCGCTTTCTCGTGAAGATGAAGAAAGGTGCTTCATTTTACTCTCTTGCTCAAAAGACCTACATCGAAGGTAGTTGAAACAGTTATTGTTCTTGGCAAAGCCTGTGCTTCTCTCGCTGAGTAGCCAATCACTACGGTCTCAATAGTGAAGGAGCAGCTTCACTGACCTCGAACTCGTCCACCATTTGGAGAATTTCCCTCTTTATTTCTAGCACTTTTGATTTCTGTTTAATTTTACTCACATAGTGGAAGGGTATTTCGGTACTAGTGTTCTCACTTGGTAGTCGAGAGATGTTCGAAAAAGCAGTAGAGTAGAAAGGTTCATTCCATCCCTGGACTAGTTTTTGCTAGGTGGTTCCCATAGAACAAAGCAAAATCGTTATTCTCTGGAGTTTATCACCTGCTCCAGAAATGAGAGCGTTAGAAAAAAGGGTTGGAAGGCAGGAGGTATTACCACTCATATGGACCACACACGCCTGCCACTGCTCTGCTCAAGTCTTGTCCTAAATTATTCTGTGGAGTAGATTTTCGCATGTGTATTTTATGTGCTACCGAGTTTCATTAGTTTGACATTTATTTTCCCTAATGTGAAAATTTCAACGATGAGCTACATGATTTAAAGTTACGTTATGCCTCAATTAAGTATGTTTCATAGAATCCGATTATCAAAACAGCGATTTGTTTAAAAGTTCGGTATGTAAATCGGCCGTTATAACATTGGATTTTGACCTTAATTCTCCCGCCATTCATACAGCTGCCCTCACAACCGCTTTCCTCTAGGAGGAATCAATTATATCCTCTTTTAATGTTATATTTGATGCGCAGAACCCGGTGGTGAATTACCTCTTGCCCGCACATTGCTGTAAGCGTCCGCTTGATAATCATACCTCGATACAGTCGCCACGATTAGACTATGAACAATCTATTAACTCGCCCACCTCTCAGTACCAAAAGAAAACTAGAATCACATGTGCCGGCGTTAAAAGACTTAATTAAAAAATAAGCTTCGAGTACGGAGAAAAACATATTTATTTTTAAGTGAACTATAAGTCGCGTTATTTGATCAACATTCTTTGCCTAGACAGATATATTTCGAAATTGAATGAATTCAACATTAGCATCCAACATAATTGAACTACTGGGTGCTTGCCTATTCAATATTGACAATGGTGACTCCTACTAAATTGAATTCTGCAGACAATTTGTAGTCTCTTCAATTGAAATGGGCTTAGGCTTGGAGCATCTTCTGAAGTCCGAATAACCATTTCATGAAGATGGTTTTTTTTTCACTTATTTCTGTTTACTTCCCAACCATTAGGTCCACTGTCGAGGATTTATTGGGGATACAACAGAAGTAAAAATAGCTTTTACAACAAGTAGCGCACAACAGTTAACTCAGAGGACAGTAAAAGCGTTGTTCAACGTTTTTGGTTCTCTGGTCATTTCTCTAGCATAGTTTTATCGTACAGGTAGCAGTTCAGCTTCGTAGTGGCACCTCGTCCGTCCTCGACATTTTTACGGACACAATCTTCATACCACTTCTAGAAGTCTTTTTAACTTTCTGGCGGAGATCCCATTCATTGCTACATGCACCCGCTTTCCACAATCCAATTTGAAACCATGAATCCAGGTATTCATGTTGTGCCTCGTTTACCAGGCTATACGAAGTTGTACTTCTGTTGGCATAATCTAATTTTAAACGTCCTATTAGGCCGCCCCTCTCATTGGCCCCCAGGGTTATCGGTGATCACCACGAGGAGCTTGAGAGTGCGTTTGACCACCACGGAGATGGTATCCACTTTATCACCTTAATCAATCCGCAAGAGACTTTCAACTTAGATGTTTGCAGTCAAAGGAGCTCCAACATACGCATACTAGCCCGATGACATAATCGAAATAGATACTAACAAACGCTTTCTCCGAAAGGAGAGCTTTCGAAAGTATTCCCGTGATCATTCGTAATTACTGATTTTTCCTCTCGAACATCTCACACTTTATTAACAACTAAGATATTGGTGATTCAAATTTAAGAAGCTAATTTTAGCCAGGACACAAAGGATGCTTGTAAATAACGATAAATTATTAAGAATATTACATCATCCTCAATCGAAATGCGTCTTGAGAATTCAGATTCGAGCACATAAATCTTTAAAACAATAGGATTTCGTCGGACCTTTGGAATTGAGCAGCCCCTCACACTGGTTAATTACTGGTACTGTGTCTGGGGATCTCGACGTACCTTCCCATTCCCTTTAATAGACACTTTTCTTCTCTTTAGATAAGAATATTATGACTTCTATTATCACAACTTTGGGAAGCACTTAGGGCCAGATTAACACCATCGCAGCAGCTCAAACACGCATTCGGCCAACAACTCCGATGGATCGATCCAGGTCTTCCAACAACTAACCGGTCATTTCATTAACTTCTTTAACTTCAAGTTTGTGTATTTAATACAGTACTTTAATGCATGCTAACGCACATATTTGAAATTCTCTTTTGTTACTACACTGAAATACATATTGGAGCCACCCAAAAATAACAAAAGAGCTGATAAAAATCGATTTTAAAATGTATTCCTAAGCGAAATCAAGCCGAACTTGTCAGCCTTGATCTGTGATTTTAGAAAGACACCAATTTACTGCTGTTTTGTCCCCTTATCTGTCCGTCTCTCCTTCCATTGGTTTTTATTTAATCAGTATAGATTTCCTCAGAGTAGTGCAGAGAACCGATGGTTATTTTCGCTGTTTTTACGAGAATTTGACGTAGTCTGAAAGGTTTCGATTTGGGAAAATGACATTCTCAACAAGGACACATTTTATCCCATAATGATATGCACTGGCTATTTCAATCATTCATCTCCAGTATGGGCATAAATAAACTGTCTGAGGACTACCGAATGCGAAAGCCCATTCAAAGAGGCAGAACATGATACTTGACGTAAATCTCTTAAATTATCACACTTAACGACGGAAAAGAGGTGGGATAGGTCTCTTAGGGCAGGTAGTTGTCGTCAAAAAGTCTAATCCTTTCCAAATGACTGACAAAAAGTTGGGGAGCTGCAGTGTCATACGACAGAGAAGATTAATTAGGTGCGAAGCAAAAAAATTATTAAGTTATTAATTCGTCCCCTTCAAGTTAATTATTGGGATGGTGTAACGTTTACAAAAATTCTGTCAAATCCTACTAATGAAGTGTAGTGACAATGCAAATCCATCACGAAATAGTCAGTCAATTTAGTAAAGAAGTTCAAAGATTGTGGATTTCCTTTCTCTGGTGGCGAAAACAAAGAGAGAATTGGGGCCAGGACAATTTTTCAAAAATTTAAAAGCAGTTCACTAGAAAGATGTGAGATTCAAACAAAAAATATGAGTACTTGAATTCGCATTACGCTCTTACGGAATGTTGGGGTTAGCAGATTTGAGGTTATGAATAAGAATGCGATTGATAAGGGAGGGTCGCTCTGAGTCGAAAATCTTATAAATACCTCACTTCCAACTACTGAAGGTGATGATCCTCCGAGGGACTATTAACAATGAATTTTTCGGGCTTCCATTACCTTCAATATGAATGTGTTTAATTATTACAACTATTAATACCAAAGTGCAGGACGCCAAATATTTTTTGGTCGAGTTAAAAGGAATAGAATTCAGGAAAAAAAACAGAAATTCGATCATGGAGTTCCTTTTGGTTTATTCTCTCTCAAAAAGCAGTATCAGTCTTTCCTCCACAATATCGTCCAAAAATGCATACTTCGACTGGCTAAATAGTCAGGCGTCTTGTCTTCATCCAGCGCCTGCAAGCGGATCGCCGCCATGTTTGAACATTTGGGGACCCTAAACTGAGGGCCTCTTATTTTATTCTCGCCCATGAAAACGAACATAGTGTTTCGAATTAGAAGGTCACCAGTTTGGACAGACTCGCAAAACCACCGCATTGTCAGAAAAGTAAGGAATGAACAGTCGCCGCCAGTCTTGACCAGTTCCTATCACTTGGAAGGCTAACGTTAACGACACACTTGGTGAGAGTTTGATTATCTGTGGTATATCGGAGTACCGAAACTGTGAATGAATTCAACTTGGAAGTAAGGGGAAATTACTTCATTCCCACATTCCCCACTCTGGAATGCAAGAATCATTTCGAATTTATCACCAATAAGTACAATATTCACCTATTAGTTTGAGTTCGCCGTATAGAGTTAGGAAGAGCTTGTCCTCATACCGAAGAATAATGGGTTTTACATTCTGGATTCTACGTGCTCGCTCAGTTACCCTTCTCTCACGTGGAAGTTATCAAACCTTCTCAAAGGGCATTCGAAGAGATCCTACTTTCGTTGTCTGCACTACCGAAAATTCACCAAGTTATGCATGTTTTTATAAACTTTCCTTTCTGTTGCAAAGTAAAAAAAATATATTTAAGTGACGATCAGCAACCATTACAAAATATATTCATCGCAGATTTCGAGAACTGTTATACAACTGCAATCAACCGTTTAGATCTACTTATTTTCAAAACGTTCAAATAGATTTCAAAAATAGACGCATCGTCGAAAACGTAAGCAAGCGAGAACTTCTGAGAGGAAAGTTTCGGGATCGAGTCGGCAGACGTCTGTCCATTTGGCAGGTTGTCAGGCGCTCCCAGTTTATTTGGCAGGGGAGTTAAATAAGAAAAAAGGTGGAACTGTAAGGGACAAGTATCGTGAAATTGAGGTGGACTACGTAACCCTGGTAGACATTCTCTTTCCACTCCCCACTTTCGTCCAGTCAGAAATGCCAAGGAGGTAAGAAACCTCCCAAGCTCTGTCCCGACAAAGGGAAATTGGGTCGGAGGAAAAGATTTATTGGCGGCAACCTGTTGAGAGGCTTTTTCTTCCTTCTCCTACTTCTGCATGGTTGGCCCCTTCTTCCTACCTTCGCAATGAACAGTCGTGAAGTCATCTTTTTTATCTCTGTATTACTGAAAAGATACCAGTGTCGCATTCCAGTCGTATAATATTAATTTCCACAAAACACTGAAGGCAAAGAATTACCTCGCCTACAAAGTGGGCAATTCAAGGGTCATACGCCAACTGATAAAGAGGATTTGGATAGCTGGTAAATAAATTAGATCCGGAACTTGATATAGTGTCTGCCTTAAAAGCACCGCTAAAAGAAAGATTCTGACTTCATTAAGCTTTAATGAAAAGATTATTAATCTTATAATACCGAATTCAAGTTTAAAATGTTCAACGATTGTATTCATGTAACTTTTGACTATTATAATGGCCTCCCTGTTGTTCACTAAGGGTTTTAAATATGGCCCGGTCACTTCGACATCTTAGAAACATAAATTAGGAAATGACGGGTTCATTTCAAGGCCTATGCGAATTATGCTGGCCGAATGTTCCGAAAAAGAAAGGTTAAACCAAGAGGACTTGGCCTCTTCTTCTCTCACTGTTTCCTGAAAAAAGATGAAGCGAAGTCATCTTTTTTCCAGAAAGCAATATCAGAACTATGGACTCCAGAACAGAGTCCACAGAACAGAGTGTACAGTAGACAGTCGGACTTAACGACTACCAAATTACTATGTGGACACTGAAATGACTTCTTCTAGTTTCTTGTTTATTACTCAAAGCTAAATTGTATTGCCATCTCAGGCCATTCATACGGCTAACTCACGATTCATATTCTAATTTTTTTCAAATAAGGGACAGTTAACAATCAGACAATAAATCCAAAATTTCCGCCCATTTTCAGCATATACCAAATTGTGGTAAGCAGAAGCAATTTTCCTAGGCATTGTAAATCATCATGAATCCTTGTTTCATTAGACTTATTTTTAGAAATTAATACTTTATTCACTTGAAATAAACTTCCTATGTATTACTAGAAATCTTTGTTTATTTAATCGGGGGCTGTCGCTGCAAACTCGATAGTTACGGGTTTGTTGGAAGGTATCAGCTGGAATCGGAGGCGTTTTCGAGAATTCCGTGCCCTGATATCGTGAATGATCAAATTTCTTCGTCAAAACTTCATTGGTTCAGATAGACGCGAGGGCAGCAAAAGTAATTGGTCATCTTGCACTGTTCACTGGGCTGGCGACCAATCAACTTGCGCCTAGGTTGAAGCGTCGCGGTAACCAGTATGAGGGTGTGAATGGAACCGCGTGCGCGCCTAAGCGCTCCACCCGGGCGCTCATATTTCCTCTTAATGACCCCTCTGGCTTCCGATTGCTCCTCACATTTTTACCAACACCAAATGAACCTGAACTAGAATTTTAAGCACTTCAATGACGATTGAATTGTTACTAATGCCTCATTATTTTACCAGTTGTCAATGATCAATGTCAATTTTACCAAATTTCAAAACCAACTTTTCCCGTTTAAGTTGAGAATGTAGGGTATTCAGTCAACCAAAGTAATAATCATTTCTGATGGCTGCCGAAAAATTCCTGAAATCAATCACTGAGGGATCGAGGGAGGACGTCGTTATATAAACCTAGCTGGTGGTTAAAAAAAATGGGACTAATATGCTGGCGAAATAAGGTAAATTAACAACACTTGTATGTGAAAGTACTGAAGAAAGCGTTTTATTGCAGGAACTTTCTCAGCGAAAATTTCGATAAAGCTACTTTGAATTAAATGTGCATGTATGACCGCATTGAAAGACGCAAACTGTTACAAACGCGTCAAGGCAATGCAATCGAATCCCACTTTTTCTGAAAGCCTCCAAATTAACAGAACTGTTAGGAGTATCAAATGTTGTTCAGGGATCCACTGATGAATGCAGAAGGGCCTAAGCATGCGGTTAAGTTCCAGTTGCCGATAAAGAGATTAGTATATTACTCTGAAAGGAGGTTTTAGTGCATATCGCTGTAATGAGCATAATAATAACAGAATAGAGAACGCACTCGAAATGGCAATGCCTTCTGCTCATTGAATTATTCACGAATGATTTTCCGCTGAGAGAGGACGTTTGTTCGACGTAGCTGATGTGATCAGTTTTCAATGAACACCGTCGTCGATTTCAATGATGATCTTGTCAAATCTTGCCGGGAACATTAAGCTAAATGCAAACTAAGCTAGAACACGCCACCTTAGTAGGGTAATATTGGTAATCCGTAGTACCCTACGTTATAATACCTCCTAGACAAATTATAACATTAAAATGGAAGGATGATACCTTCGCCAGCCCTTTATGGACCAGCCTTAACCAGTGCACGTAATAATTCCAATTAATGGGAATGCACCGATGGGTTCAAACTCTTGTCAAATGATGATTTGTCGGCCCCCAACGGATCAAATGAACCGTTACAGTTTAACCGTTCCAGCTTCCAAGCTTCAAAAAATCGCCTCAGCTAAAATGCTAACAAGTAGCTGATTGGACAGTGAAGAACAAACAATGTTTCACGACTATCAATTTAGAAGGGTAGAAATGCACATACGCTTGGCCATAATTAGTCTGAGTGCTCATTGTCATGCGTGCGTTGATGAGTGCAGGTAGGAGGACAAATGCTCGAATTGGGGATAGAGACAAGAAAAAGTAGGTATTATATGAGGCTTAAGGTGAGTATTTTATACAGGTGCACATAATTGTTAGAGTAGCTTGAAGTCTCGGAGTTATTGTTTTAATCTCTACTATTATTTTAACACGGAGCATTCAGAGAGAGATCAATTGCAGTTCCAGATGCAGCTGCTGCCGCCGCAGCTACCGCTGCTGCAGCAGTGGCAGCGGTAGTAGCAACTTCGTTCTGAGAGGGAAATAGTCTCTCGTAGAAGGTTTCATTTAACCGAACCTCAGAAAAACTAGGAGAGTTTTCCAACTTTCGGATGCGTTTGGAGGGCGAAGGAGCGAGAAAATTATGTGCTGCAGCTGCGACACCCATGAAGCTTGAGGGCGGAATATCGTCGAAGGCTGGAACTTTCCTCTCGCTTATGTTAGCACCATTCGAACGACTTAAACTGGCCAAAAATACTTCATTGAAGGAGAGTGGTGGAATCGATTCCACTAAATTGTGCACAGAATGCGCTAGTGACGAGTTCGCAAGCTGATGTGAAGAGATATCAGACGGACCTCCACTGAACCGGACCCCATCAGAGTCGAATCCTTGACGAGTGGATGGGGAAGGAAAGGCGGTGGTAACTGATGGAGAAATGAAAGCCGCTGTGTCGGATGTTGCAGAGAAAGTAAATGGAATTTGATTATTAATTGATTGGGCTGAATGCCTACCGCTACCTGGCACACCACTCCAGCGCAATCCCGGAGCCGTATTCATATTCATGAACGCTGATGGTGACTGGTTTGCAAATGTCGGTAGAGAGGATTGTCGAGGTTTTCCTATGAATGAGGAGCCGCAAGACGACTGAATTGGATTTGTTGAGGTAAAAGTAGACGTTGAATTAGCTGAGCACTTGAGTTGGTGCCGATTCACAGCACTAATGCAGGTGAACTGCTTTCCACAAATTCGACACTGCATTTCTGACGTGCGCAAATGTAACTGGAGATGGATGATTTTCATATGATATCGCATACTGCTTTTAATGTCGTACATTTTACCGCAAAATTTGCATTTAAACACCTTACGTCCATCCACGATTCGCTCACATTCATCAATTAATGCGTTTAAGCGATCAGAATGAGTTATCTTCCAGTTCTTAGATGGACAACCAGTGGATGGGGGGAGATCGGGAAGGCGTTTTGGAGAGTATTCAACTTCGGAAAGACGTGATAATGCATGATTGGGAAGTGGAAGTAAAGTCCCAGGTCGACGTTTTTCTTTCCGGCTTGGGAGCATCGCATTCATCGTATAATTCCTTGGCGATTGGGTATAGGATGATGCTACACTGGCAGTGAGAGTAGGGGCTGAAGAGCATTGAGGATAGGGGGGGTTCGGCAAAAGGGAAAGAGTTTTGGGAGAATGCAGATTGCCCTGTTCCTCTTCACCGGATTCATCCTTCAGTTTTGTCAACCACGAAGAGGAAATTGTAGCGTCTACTGTATCTTTTCCACTACTCTGTGAGCCCGAGTCATAGTGGTCTAGCGTTGGTTGGGTTGCTGTTAGGTCAACCGCTGAAGCCTCTGATCTGAAGTCCTCCTGGCCCTTGCTAGTACCAGTTTTCTCATCCAAGGCAACTTCCTATAAATGCAAAATAGAAAAAAATATTATAATTCAGTTTATCAAAAGCTACGAGCGTTAGTTAAACGAAAGGGATTTGATAGCATTAAATGAGTCTCGCATTAATTGAACCATGGTAGTATGAACTTTATTTGCCCCTTGACGCCGAAGAGCGGCTAGTGAAGTACACAAATCAGGCGAATATTTTAATTTTTTGAAGCTGAACATCAGTGCGAATTCAAATTTTCATTATAAAGTTTTTACTGGTCACTTCCTCCATGCCTCGTTAAGGAAAAAAAGTCCCGACACTTCACGGCGATCGGACTAATCAGAAATGCTATCATCGTTTTGAATACCCAATTTTTGAGAAAACAAATAAAGTACATTAGTTCAATTTCCTTTTGATATCTTCGAATGGCAGTTTATTAATTTGAAACTGCCAATTAATTTTGCTACTGGATGTTAGATGTTGAAGGGCATAGGTGTTGAATCCAGCATAAAAATGGGGTTTCCTTATGTTCTAGCAGTTTGAAGGCAGAATGTTCTAGATCCAGTGAAAGTGCGCTTTGGTAAGTTGCCGTTTGCGCAGTCGCAAGTCACGTCGATCTTGCAACTAGCGCGGAAATGTTTCACCGCAATTTCTGGAGGAAAAAGAGTCTGATGGAATTAAAGTAGAACCTTCATTTTGGCTGATAAATGTACATGTTTACTGAAAGCGAAATGTCAATGCATGTTTTTTTAGTTTAACACCGAGTAAAACTGCAATCTTGTGAATTGATTTTACTTCCACCTGATTTGGGACAAAATAAACGCAGAACGGAAAATTCGAACTCTAGTAATTTAAAAAGTGACAAGGACTTCACGACTGAAGTCGAAACAAGAAAGAAGAGTAAAATGAGTCCAATTTCTCTGCGGAATGCAAGAAACCCCGTCACGGTTATGCGTACATCCGAAGAGGAAGGTAGAAGTCCCCTGGGAGATAGCACCACCCAGAGTGTCGAGGGAAGAAACCCTAATTAATTATTAAGCCCATCCCTTCCACGTCTCCACCCTTCTCTTCCAGAAAAATGGTTTGAAAGTTCAGATTGAAAAGTTGAACCTTTCGCCAAGACCTACTTTGTGAAGCCATCCATCTGATAGTTATAATCGAAAGCCCGATTAGATTGAAGCTTCTTTGTAGAAAAAATGGGTTGAAAGTAGTAATGGCCCCTTTCATAACGTATACTTGTCCGATGGCAACAATGATAGCTCCTTCTGAAAATCAATTGTGAATGAGAGCTTGGGATGAGGACTAGATGTCCTTGCTATTGCCATAGTTTCTATCTAATTCATGAAGTTTGTCAAAAAAAAACTTATAATATTCCTTATCCTCTTTGGAGCAAAGTGTGAAGCTTATTCACAGTGTCATGGTTCTGTTGGAAATGACGATGATGGTGAATATAGGAAGTAATAAAATTACCCTCTCTCCACATATACTAAATACAGGTGTGAATGGAGAACTGTGCCTCTCCCTAGAGAACAATCGCCACATGTATCGTTTCACAGAAGCGGGGAACACTTCTGATGAAACCGCATATAAAGCGAGGGTGTTAGTGATAAAGAGGTAGGAATGGAGACAAGTAGGGTGAGGGGTAGGATGGATAAAGGGAGGAATAAGTGTGTCATGTTCATTCAGAATGATGAAGTACTCCTCTTTCATGCGCTGTTTTTGACAAGCGGACAATGAAAGTGTTTACCGTCTCTTACTTTCGCTCATCCTCTCTCTGGCTCTCCAGCCCAAACCCACAGCCCTTGTTTAGTTAAATTACTAACCAAATATTGCAAATGCCGAATGAATGTAAGGTGACAAGTTCTCTCTGACGGATGCAGGATGCATGCATGAATCGGAAGAAGGTCTGAGCTTAAGACGGGCGAACGAACAAACTGAAAGAAGTCCCGACACTAAATGGCTTCACCCCTTTTTCCTCCTAACCATCCTACACTGGTGTCCATGACTTGGCTCAGCATAGTAACACGAAAGCTCTTAGGAATGTACCAGTAAATCTTAAATTTATAAAAAAATTTATTACAGCGGAGATAGTTTTAAGAATTGGCAACAAATTTGGTTGGGGGTTTGCATAGGTTTTACTCTAATGATTGTGTGGAGAAGTACTTAAGTTATAAACAATAATGCTAAATGAGAAGGCAAATTTATTTATTTGTTTAATTACTAAAAGCATTCTGAACTATTGTATTGATTGCACCATTTAAATGATTGTCTGAATGTCATTGACTCCCTACTCTGAAGGCAATATTTCAAATCCAATTGTATATTATCGACCGGATTTGACTGAGATACTAGCAAATTCTCTTTGCCTTGAATAGGCGCATAGTGAAATTTTTTTTAATTGAAATGATTGTTCCAAAAAAGTAACCTCGGAACTCTTGCTTGGTTCTACAATTGGTGTTTGCAACTAATCATCTCGTTGAAAACGCTTGCAACTGCACTTCATCGTGAATCCTGAACTCAGTGTGTCAGTTTCTGCCCCTTCTGTTAGATCGAGTGCGATTATGCCTGATCTGAACTCCATCTACTGAAATTCAGTTCAGTGTGCCCCTTTCCTGAAAAATATCACTTGTTAAGGGGCAGCTATCTTCAGTTAAGAATATTTAATAACGATAAAATGTTGCAAACATATTTATTTTTAATCATTCAGATCGAACAAGCGAGGATTCGGTCCCCACCTAAGAAGGTAGTAATGCTTTAGAACTTTCATGTTGATTATACCTCATGTGATCTATTCACTCAATGTATAAGTGCTCTTGCCTATGTAAATATCTTATCCTCTCTTTTGCCCAATGTGTGATCTGTTCAAATCTTCATTTTGTTTGCACTTTAAGTTTGAATTCATCCTCTTGGAATGCAAACGCATCGGATTCATTCCAACACGTTCTGCACTATAGGTTCAATTCTCTTCGGATGGTACATAAATCATCCGAAAGTAAAAATCGATAGTATTTCAAAGTGGGCCATTCGGCAAGACAAAATCAATAACGTGAATTAAATCACTGATAGGAATGACAATTCAGAGTGGCAACTGCTGTTCTAAAAAAAGGTATATTCTTACAGAAGATCAGCAACCAGAAAGGCACCATAATACCTTTTACTCTCAATATTATTCGTCCCGGAAAACACCTTCCTTAAATAACTTGAATCATAAGAGGCGAACAAAATCAGAGTTCCTAATCAGTCTAGCTAATTTTGGGTCAAATTTCGTGTATATATACACTTTAGTTAGAAGTAGGGCTCGGAAATAAAATTGTTTTTATTTTTTAAGAAGAAATATCCGCAATAAAAGGGTTGATGCCCTGACCACAGGGTAGAGAGATGAATGAATTTTTTATGCTTTGTGGCCGGCAACTTTATAGCCTGACGGTTTGAGTTGCATTCTTTGTTACATTTTTAGACCTATATGTGCACACACTCTTACACATACACACACGCACACAGTAATGAGGGGGAAGCTCGCTTATTAAGGATTTCTTCGAAGTTTAATTGGCACATAATAATTATTCACAGTCGCTACACAATAATCCAGTGTTCGCACACAGGTGTATTTATATGAAATTTATAAGACACGGTCTCGATCAGTAGCGGTCCAGTTTTTCACCTCTTTCATAGCAGCAATTCGTGCCTCGGGGAGAGCAAAGATGGACTGAGGGAAGCGGTTCAGGGTGGGGGTAGGAAGAGATGAAGAGAGCGTGTGGACATAGTCGAAAGTGTAACAATTACACCCTTTTGATCTTTCCGGTGGTGAGGATGGGTTAAGCTTCCGTTCAGGGTGTTATAGGCTAGACGCAAGGGGAACGAATTGCGCACACCTGTAAGGGGCCTTCTGGTGTTCGGTGATTTTCTTTGCCTCTCTGAATTTCCAAAATTCCATGAATCCACCCAAGAATGAATTTAAGCAAATATATTGCACCATGTGCCTAATTCATTTAAATTTATTTTGACTCTTTCACCTAAATAATAACCAAGTATGCGGTGCTGACAATAAAATGCTAGCTATTATGAAGGGTAGTAATTGTTTTTTTTTTGCGAAAAATCCATGTGCGTCCAATTATAAACCACTCGTTGGAGAAATCTGGTAACGCCTTTCTCAGAGTTTCGTGCTACGACTTTGCGTTCAATTGAAAACTAAAGCCAATATGTAATCGCAAGTTAAGTATAGCTGTCAGAATCGTGAACAACACCTTTTGAGGACGCGTTGGCTCTGAATGTTAATTTGTTAATAAATAAATTTAGTAAAGGGATGTGGAAAATGAAATATTGATTTGTCTGAGAGTTGTCACTAAATTTGAATATTACATGGAAGATCGATGGCGAGAGACCACCTAGACATCGAGGGAATTGACGCTTTCTCCATTCAGTTTCGGATTTGTCAGGAGCCAAATAGGTCAACGTACTCTAATAGCTATTCGTGTGAACTGCAAGAATTTAGTGAATAAAACGCATAACAGCCCTTATAAGTAGGTTAATCTTAGCTCAATCATAAATAAACCTGTTAATTAAATATGACAACAAAACATTGAAATTGTGATACAGAGACAGACTAGTAAAAGTCAGTGAGGCTATTCCTTTAACAATATTAAAATAATAGGGTTCTCAATCTGTTAAACGGAGAAAAATTCATAAATGTGACCTTTGATATTATACCTTTCAATGAGTGTAAAAGTAAGATCACACTATTTATCACCCCTTACCTGTTCCAGCCTGACAAATGCACGAAAAAGGGCAAAAGCGCAGGCTTGAATTTTAGAGAAAAAAGTGGAAGGAGGGGAAGGAAAAGGAGTATGAAGAAGAGGAAAGAGGATATGAAGCAGAGACAAACTATTTTTTCCAGATCCCGCCAGTCCCTTCACCCGAGGGTTCCCACTTCATCATCAGAGTAATTTGTGTAGCCAAAGGAAAATCTGCAAAGCTTGGAGTGGAAAAACGTGGGTTGAGAGAGATAGAGAGAGAGAGGGAGGGAGAAAGAGAGGCAGAGAGCTGGGAATGGAAAAAAGAGCACATTGTTTCAGGGAACTGGCTGGGCCTGCTGACTGGCCCGAAAGGAAGAGCGACGCCCGCACTAAGAAAAAAGGGACACAGGACGGTGGAAAAGAAGAAGCTGATGCAGCAGACGCAGCAACCAAAGACGACTGTTTTAGGAAGCCCCCCAGACGCACAGAAACACGTGCGCAGGGGGTGGTGGTGATGAGGCACGCATGCGACAGGAAAGAAGGAAATACCTTCTGAGCCCTCCGCCACCATCTTTTTGAATGTGATATACTGGCATGCAACCAAACGGGTCAGTTCGCGCCACTAAATATGTCGGTTTTCCTGGAATGTCAAACTGCCTCTTAAATAAATGTTATCTTCGCCCTGTTTAAGTTCTTTTCTCTTCTTACTAAATCACTAAGACAAACAAATATTTGAATTTATTTCCCCATGAAAGAATTGTCAGTTTGGATGTATTTTCAACTCTTGCCGATTGAGAAGGCATGGTGAATGTGATGATGTGAATGCAATTATGAATGTGAAGCCAAAAAAATTTAATAAAGAGCCGATATTCAGATGTAAACCCTCATAATGGAAGGCAAAGTAGTTAACTTGGCAGCATCTCACTTCCTTGTGTGAAGCCTGACTAGATATGAGAATTTGAAAGTATCTAACTGATAAACATGGTGTTCATAGTGACCACCAAAGTTACTGGTTTACGAAAGCACGAATAAATGGAAGTTTCTCAGTTGAGGAGCACCCACTTACATACGCCAGATCGGTACTACCACCCAAAAAGCCATGGACGGTTGCTATTCTTTCGATTTAAAAATTGATAAATGTGGTTACTACTACCATTACTAGAGCTTGATTATTTTCATGCGAAATTTGGTATCATGGACTCAGATTTAGATTCAAAAGGTACAATGATTATGTCTGTGAAAGTTTGTTCGGAAAACTTACTTTAATTATTTAATGAATTGGCTTTGGATTTGTTGGAGATTTTGTGTATGATGAGCTACATGAAACACCATAAATCCCATCATTTTCATCACAAGTAGTGGAACAGAAAAAGCACAACTTGGGTGCTTTAAAAATATCCTGATCAAAGAAGAAAAGCGTCTTCGGGTGGAATAATCGTTGGACTATCTCATTTCCAGGATATTAATTGTGCTAACTTAACCTGACAACCGAAAGCCTGGTAGTTGTGGTCTGCCAAGGCCCAAACTATACGAGCTGAATAGATACTATCAGAATGATTTAGGACAAAGCTCCCTCTCAATATGAAAAATAGGTCTGGAAGTCTGTTTTGGTTAATCGGACGCCTAAGACATATCATTCATTCATTCATTCAACTACCTGTTTCTTAACAGAATCAGAAAGGATCACCAACTAAAAATTGAAGAATGACGAGGATAAAAGTAATGAGCATGGAGGTCCTACTTCCATTCCTCACCAGGTAAGTCGCAACGAGGTGTCCTGCTGTCAGATTAAGCTCGTCTAACTTGAATAAATTTAAACCTAGTTTTAGTTGAAGGCAGTACTTTGAGTTAGATAAGCATAAATTAAACCAATTTACTACCAACTTTATCTCTCCTACCTAATACAGATACATTTAAACATCCCATTGGGAAATAGATTCAAACTGTGCAATTATTGGCAGTGATTTGCACAGATGAGAATCGAATTTCAGAAAAGTGAGAGGATTCAAAAGCTTCATCGCCCTTGAACTACTCAAGTACATCAGCTGACAGGTCTTAACCACAGCAAAAATCTCCTATCGAAGAAGAAGGTGAAGAAAAGGGACATTTTGCAGGGGAATAATTCGTAACTATCTAGCTTTTAAGAAGAAATGCCTCCGAACGAAGGACAAGATCCAATCGGCTGTTGAGTGAAATGCGAAAATGCGGGAAATTACTTCAATGATTGCGAGACTCAAGGTCGGTTTTAAGGAAGCTTTGGTTGATTGAGTTTTCCGAATCCTGTATTGCCTCCCGATATCATTTTATTAGGGTTACTAGTAATCTGATTCCATGTGTTTGGTATAGGAACTACACTTGACTCAAGTACTCTTACTGACCGAGGGCTTGATATTAAGTAATATATTGTGGATTTTAATTATACGAAAATATTGAGCATTCTAAATTAAGTAGAAAATTAGACCGCCGGCTTTCAATTTTTGTCCTCGATTACTTTGAAAAGAAAAGCAAGTATAAAAAGGCATAGTTGAGATTCAATTTCGAATCTAAATGACTATAAACTGATTTCAAAGAATTTATGACAACTTGGTAAATAAGCAAGCGACTATTCAATAGAATTTTCAAACATTCTTCAGCAAAAGAGGGCACAAAGGATGGAAGTGAGCACAAAAGATCTAACTTAATATTGTCTCTCGGGTGACTTTTGACAAGGGAGACAGCTTTTAAGCACCGTGGTAATATTAGCTTGTATTTGGCCATTTCATCAACTCGCAACTACTTGTGCGATTCCGGGAAACGCGAATTCATTTCGTTCTCCCTCAACTGCATGATCAAATTGCAACTAAAAAACTTTTCTCCACTAATTGTTCGGTTTGCTTGGACCAACATTCATTTTGAAGCAGTGAGCTCAAAGGAATGTAAACCATCCACCGCGTGGTTAAACTTTGAAGTTCGGCTTAGAAATGGTTTTCGGCATTCCTACCCATGAACGGTTTTTTTAAGAATTCTCTTTTCACTTAAATTAAGTAGTATATCTATACATGAATAGCCACACCCGGGAGGGAGAGAGAGAGATTAACCTGTAGGTGGATGTATGACCGTACGAAAAAAGGAGAAGGCAGAGCGAATGAGAGAGAGAAAGGGAATAAGCGATTATATCAAAGCGGCGGAATAGTATGCACGAGAATTATTTCTTTCTCACGCAAAAGCAGGTACGGAAAACTAGCGACATCAATGTCGACAACGCCTCACAGAACGCTGCCGAGTCGCTTCTACCCTGTGGGCAGGCTTTTCTACAATCGTGTGTGGGGTCTAAATTGGTTCTCAAGATGTGAGCTCCAAGCAAAACGCAAACTGCGTTGGTTTGAATAGAAGTGACTATTGCGTTCGTACGTACTGCATTTGCTTAGGGATTTAGAACCAGTGTCGCCAGCAAATTTCTCGTTTTTTGCGAATGCCATTCTGCTAACTGCTCAGTTTCAACAACAGCTGAGAGTGGATGGGTGTCAAAATTCTATATTTTTGGCCACAAATGGAAAACGACCACCCGCAGAGTGATGACTAGGGGAGCTTTCCCTAAAAATGCTACGTGGTGGCACGAGGTGGGGAGCATCTGATTACTCAACTTTTTTGATGCGATATTAAAGGACTTAGTCCCTGGGCCAGTTTTCCTCCCTCCCTCCCTCTTTCTCTCTCTCTCTTTCTCTCTCACTGTTCCTGGCGTTCCAAGGGACGCGGTAAAGGTGTTGTAAAAGATTTGCAGGACTGGAGGTAATATTCCCCACCGCTTGTCCGACAGGGGGTTTCGCCACTGTTCTTCATCTTCCCTCTCTCATGTTCCTCTTAGCTGGAAGAATGATTAGGAATAATTGTTGCATAGTTGTGGGTGGCCGCTCACGCCACGTGCCAGGGTACATTCGTTCGGCCACCGCGTTTATTACACGGATTTGCAAGCTCTCCAACAAGGTATCAGTTGCTGCTTCATCGGAAAAACAGCAGTTCTGCTTATCCAAATAGATGAATTTTATTGTAATCAAGAGGTGCTAGCACACTTAATTCAGTTTAATTGCCTCATCGCTAACGTACATACTCCTCATGGTTAATGCATTGTCGCAAAATGTGTTGTCATACTTATGTGGAATTAGTTGCGGTTTAAAAAAAGGGTTCGGATGAGCATGTCGCATTGTTTTTAATTAACACATTTCCCGATGGAAGGGAAAAGAGACAAACGAGCAAACACTGTCACAGTTTGGCCAATCAAGTCAACAGATTTGTGCTCGCTCACACGCGGTGACAATTTTGCGCCTTAAAACAATCGTTTGGGTTTTTGCAAAACCACCATACAAACGTTAAATTTTGTTCTGCGGTAGACCCGAGGGTGAAAGCGGCTTGCCAGGCCTGTGGGTTGGACGCACTGGCGAGTGAGTGGGTGGCGGGTGGTGGACTGCTAGGTGGGTGGGTGGGTGGACGCCTAGATGAATGTTTTACTGAAGAAGCAGCAGAGAGGAGGTAAAAGGTAAGGGAAGGCCAGTAGGGAGGGGACAGTCGTCGTTGGCGGACTAGCGGAATTCGGGGAAAAACGAGCAAACTGTCGACTCACTCGTTCGCCTCTCCCTACAAATTCTCTTGACAGGCGGAGAGAATCGGTGATGTTCACACGCGCACACATACACACACACACACACACACACACAAATAAGCTCACCACTTTCTCCCACAGACACAAACTAATACAAACACTAGTAGGGCGATTGAGGTAAGAGAGCGCGAAAGGGAAATTCAAAAGACCGCCCAGTGAGGTGAGTGCACGCACAAGTGCGGCCATGCTAACGGTGTTTGTTTGAGGTGCGATGACGTGATGAAAAGCGTGCGCGCGGCTCGGTGCGGACGTACTGAGTGCCCCACACAAAACCAGCGTCGTTCATGCCATAAAAATTCGCAAATCGCGGGAAAAACAAAATGACTGGCTTGGTTTTTCGCCCGATTTTGCAGACGAAAGCTCGCGATTGAGCATGTACTAAGAGAGGTGTTGTCGCTGATGCTGCTACGGTAGAAACAAGGTATTAACTGATGCGCCAACAATGACAGCCCTTCTGACACCTTCCTCATCACTAGGATCCTCTTTTGTACATCAACCATTTCAACCTCATTTCCTGACGCCTTGTTTATGCAGTATTCTTAAAAGTTTTCTAATGGTCACTTTAGATAACAAGTTCCAACAGAGAGAGTTTCACTGAAGACGTGGAATACGTGATTTATCACAGAGAAGAGGTGCAGCGCTCCCGAAGTGATGCAGATGATAAGGAAGAGATGGAGGATGGTGATAGGGGGGAAAAAACGGTACAAGCGTACGGCAATATAATTAATAATAGCGGGACTTGGCCAAAGAGAAAACAAACAAACAAATGGTCGGTGGTGGCAGGATGCTCGCAATCAGGGTGGCCCACACCAGCGAGGCCGTAAATTTCTGACAGCGCCAACTGCATCTGCACCCATACGCACACGCGCTTCGGCATAGAAATACACGCACCACCGGTACGTGCAAATGCATTGGGAAAACATGGAAAACCGTTGACTTTAGAGTTCGCAGGCCCGTATAATACGCATACAGACCCGCCTGCGCGGGATTTAACATCGCCTCGTCAGCTGTTTTTTTCTGACCCAGAGGTATGAAAAACATTTAGCGATGATTTCGCTGTTTCAGAAGGGGTCTGAAGAGGTCTTGGTACACGGTAAAAGTGTCGCGATAACATTGATTAACCCAGACTTATGCTCAGAAGAAGTACCTCTATCAAGGAGAAAAAAACCCCAAGTTTTGCCTTTTGAAAGGGAATCCCGTTAATATCTGACAGAGTTCAACGAAAAATAATGTTTCGGAGAAAACTTCACAAACATCCTATAATTTCGCTAAAAGACAGCCCATTATCTGAAGAAGCCCGGTTAATTCTGAACTTCGAATCAAACCGATCTCATCAATGGGTATGATCATTTTGTGGCCTTCGTACATCTAGCAAAACAGCAGGGTGATCTAATTAAAAGAAGCCTTCGAGATATCACGCAGCGAATGGGACAAAAGTGGGTGGTATCTGTGTTTTTATTTACTTTTGAAAGTCTTTTGGCGTGATTTGTAGTCTGCAGAAGAATGCATGCCTCCATGCGCACCTTCATCTGATTGATGGTTTCGTTGATAAGATGGTCGATAGGGAGAGCAGAATCGACCAATATGCATTCGAAGAAAATGGCTATATTGGTTGTACTTCAATATTTCAGAGTTACAGCTTAAATAAATTTAGAATTCAAAAGCTCAGAACGCTTTTTTTATTTCTATAACAGGCATTACTGCAACCTATCTGGAAGAGAAAGGTACTCCATCATTTATTCCAGAATATAGACGGCATATTGGTGCCTCTCTCAATCGGATGAAGATCTCTTGTCGCACAGTTCCTTAAAAGTTGGCAGCTGTTACAATAAACGAACGATTTAAAGAAACAATCTTCTCAGAATTCGCTGATTTTAAATAATTAAAGATATGAATGTCTCTCTTACAGTCTAATAGGTTTCGTAGAAGTAGATTGGTTGAAATCCCTGACAGAATGCATTTTTTCATGGCTGATTCAAAAGTGTGCTCAAGTGCTGACACTTCTTGAGATGAACCATCAGTCCACCTTAGGTCACCAAGGGATTCATTATAGCTAATCTAATGTTAGCAGAACACACTACGATTATTTGGTGAGATTAGTCCAATTCTAGGGCAAATCAGATCATTTTAAAAATAGAGATGTAGAAGACTAGAATTTCAGTGTGAATCGTAGGGCCTTATTATTAAAAGTATTGTATTTCAAATGAAAGTATAATCACTGTCGGCAGAATATTTCTTTTGGAGACTTTCAGGCTAGAAGAAAGACTTTTGAGATAGGTAACCCTGCTACACCCTAAGACTCGCAAAGCGTATAACTATTTGACTATTTGCCATCTGTCCTACTCAGTTGCGAATCCTGAAGCTGACCGTCGATCGACTAAATCAGATTGGACAAACACTCTTAGAAAGGAAACGGCAGAAAAGAAGATACATTACTCTGGCAAGTGCTCTGAGCTCCTCAGACCTCACCTTGATGTAAAACAAGTGAGCATTCTCTTTATCCAACTGAGCATAGGCTCGCTAACGACAGCATGAAAGCCAGGTTCTCCTTTTGCGTATTTATTCTACCTTAGTGTAGAGAGTTTACGATTGCCCTAGAAGTTAAGACTCTTTCAAAGAAAGGAAATGGAGAACTCTGACAGTTAGACATAATCCGCTCATCTTTGACGAAACGGATTTCAAGCGAAAGAACTAAACGAACCCAAGAGCTCATGCGGGTTGTTTAAAATAAACGCATTTCTAATAGCCCGAGGAGCAGGCAGGAAATATCATGCTTGAAATTACTCAGTATTAAAGACGGCCGAACCTTGAGCAAGCATAATTAACTTGACTCGACAGGACTATAATTAGTGCCAGCCCTATAAGTCACAGGCTTTAAATATATGGAAAATAAAAGCGTACCCCAACTTTTTATTAAAAACCATTGTCGTGTTTAAAGATGGTCAATTAAAGACAGTTATTTCACTAACATGGATCACGTGAATCAAAGCGTAGCATTGTCCGGAAGACTGTATGAGTTACAGTTGACAGAAAACGCAAAATTTACGTATTTTTAAGATGTGCTCAATGTGTGTGAAAAACTGCCGTTGCAATGTTACGGAACTATATCTTTCGCAGCAGAAAAAAAATCAAGATCAATAGAGTCTGCTTCAATTTTTTCTTGATTTCCACGAATTCTTGCTCATCAAATCTACCAAGCTGAGAGCGAGATTTATGCGGTGACATACTTAAAAAACACCCACAAATAGGTAAAAAGTGTTTTCGCCCAGGAGTGCGAATGCGTTTATGACATTTGAAAAATTGAAAAGGTCAAAAGGAAGTGACAGTATGAGTTTTCTGGAGATTCGGACAAAACTGTGTACGTCTCTATACCGTTAGGCTTAGTTTGAAAAAATTAATAAATAATTCAAATTACTGGATAAACATGAAAAAGAGACCGTAAATTCCCATTTGAATGTCTATGAATGAATTTAATTTAATCCACGACAAATCTTGTTCATAAAAAGACGAATAGAAAAACGGAAGAAACCTCAAAGAATGCTATCCTATAGTGAGATAAGCGAAGCGTTACTCTTGCAAACATTAGTATCTTTGAGAAACCGTTATTCAAGGTGATCTCTATACTATAACTTTATTAAAAAAGTAACTCGAAATATTCGAGCACAAATTCAACAAAACCATTTACTTTTTCCCTGCTTGTGTAAACGTCAGTCATTATGTTGAAGATAGAATGGATTTACAAGCAGGTGACAGGGGTTGATGTCAAAAAAATTAACAATAACATAGTTCCTAAATAAAAATGCTGTAAAAGTATGATAGATTAAATGCATTTATTAAAGTGAAAAAATTACTGTAAAGTAAATTCATTTAAAAGGATTTTTGTATGTTATAGAGCCAAATTTTAGTAAATATTTTAAAGGCATTGCCAAAACTGGAGACTCACAGTAGAATTTAAATAGCCGTGATCAAAACTTTCTTGAAGATATTTCAATTGAAAATCGGAGGGATTGCAAATGGATTGGGACATTCCAAGGTTACTTGTTCGTGAAGGTCTGAAGGAACAGCTATTATGTCTCCGTTTATTTCCTGCAAACAATGCATTGAAGCAGCCTTAGTCATACCTGTAGACAATGAGTGCTGATAGAAAGCCTTTGTAAGGCATATATTTCTTCCTGTCTGATCAAGTAAGTTGAAGGCAAGCCGGAAAGCTTGTGGAAGTTCATCAACAGATAAAACACTAATGAGCGAATTCGCAGAATTTATCTAAAAATGAATTCAAAAAATATCACGTGCCAATTCTTCTAATTTCTTTATCTTATCGCTTTCCACATTTCCTCGGTAGGACATGTCGTCGCCGCGCCGCATTATTATTTTGAAAGTATTTACTAAATAGGTCAAACTAAAAATGATGCTAATCATGTATACAAACAAAATTGTAATTATTTCAAATTTTACATATTTGATTTCACGTAAAGATGAAATTAAAATTTTGATTACAGCTCAGCGATGGAATGTATTTGCAGGTAATTGCTTTAAATGGGGGAAAACTAGTATTTCAATTCATTGTGGTATTTATTCACGATATTTGTAACGCTGCACTATATATGTTATCTAGCAAGCCATATTCTTCGGTAGATTTTTAAAATAGTGACTTGTGCCTAACTTTGATTGCAGCCGAATTCTTTTTCAAAAAAAATCATGCTTGGTGATTATTTGAACTAGACAGCCTAAGATTATCCAAGGACTGGTTCAAGGGATTTTCCAGACTAATCCTGCTAATCATAAGGCTACAAAAGATATTTAAGATTTAGTAGTGCAGCCTGAAAGGTCAGAGCAATATTTACGCCTACAATCTTTGGCTTACACTGGAGTCATAGTCAGAGCAATTTTGCTTGGTTTTCAAATGGCTATAGTTATTATGATGTTTTTTTTGCACTTATATGCGAATCATTGAAGAAATTCAAAGGTCTCAAACGTCAAGAGAATGAATTTCCTTAAAATAAATATGACTCTTCTGAGTACTTTCGAAAAGTTCATATGCCATATTTGTGGGGAAAATCATGGAATTAACGTTTTTGATTGGATCGAAGCATTCATATAACATATGATATTCACTCTGTTCTCTAAATAACATTCACAGATAAGTAGGCGTCAGAGGCCACTGACAGCTATTTGTCAACTCCTTTTCTTTATTAAATGGTCTTTTATGTTGCCAAAATCAATAATAAGCTTATAGAAGAGGAACAGAACTTTAAATGAAGTTACAAGTAATAGGGATTAAGACGGTCCAATCCTGGCACTCCTGGACTCTATAACCGATTACGGTTTTAGACGTGCTATATAATGAAATTTGCAACACATTAGCTCAACAGCATAGGAATTTGCTGTGCTAATAGTGTCTCGATCGTAAATCCAAATTTTTAATGAAGTGAATTGGTGTGTAGTGATTAAATTGAACAATTTCTTTAATGATGATGGAAAGTGATAATAATGTAGGAGAGGACGTTAGCGAAGAAAAAAGCAACTTAACTATGGGGTTGGCTTAAAATTTTGTTAGTATATATATTTATGTCCAGATACTCAAGCTTTCTGTCTAAGGCGTTTGTGCGAAGCATAGTGATTATTCTCAGGGCGACTGAGGTGGTCTATATAAAAAAGCGGACATTTGTGCCTATATATTGGAAACATCGTCGAAGCGTACACAGATACTTCTTTTAGGCTGGTAGAAATACAGGATACACAAAACAGATCACAAACGTGGCTCTTTTATTATCAGGAAAAGCGAAAAAAGCAGGACTGATTTTGGAGATTCTTGACAGTACTCTTCTATGCATTTATTAACTGTGGTGCAGTGGTGGTGATATGGGTTCGAAACCCATCCACCTAATTACTGGAGGTTGTTCAAGCACATAGACCCTTAGATGCCTTCACTCTCCCAAGATATGTGCTAGAGGACATTCTCTTCTACCTAGGCATGGTTTAGGTTCTAAATTGTGTCTGAGTCATTTTTTGGAGTTCGGTAGTGTACGCATTCTGATTATGAGACGAATTGTAATTTTTCAAGTCTTTTTATGAGTAAGTAAATGGAGGAGTTGTAGGGCAGTTGATATGATAAAGTGCGTTAATTATTGAATGTTTAGGCATAGCTAATCAGTACATCTTATCTTCCCATAGGCGCCATCACATGGTGTCCCCATCATGAGATTACCGACCATATACGCATCCAGTTCTCCTAATGATCTGACTTCTGCCAATGGACTGGCATAACACTTTCTAGACGAATGGGTGGCAAGGATATCTTTATCAATAGCCAAATTCTTTATTCTCCCTATTCACTTGGTGCTATATGTCATTTGCCTTGAGTTGAAAAATAATTGTGGATCGGCAGTCTTTAACTTTGAACTGCATAATATATCTGGACTGTGCTTACCTTTTCGTTTAGATGGTTACAAGAGCGATCAGGCCTGCTGAACCTACTGAGCCGTCAAGGAATGGCAGGTCGTTTCGAATCATGCCGAACTTAAAGGATTTTCATTCAAACTGCTCATTTACTGCCTTCAGTCTGAGATCCGAGAGGGTCTGATGATGTGGATCACCTCGGTGGTTGTCTAATTGAATATCGGGCAGAGGACGTTTTACATGAAATCATCATTGAGGCGAGTATCAAAAAGACATAGAACAAGATAAAAAAAGTCGTCCTCTAGTTGGTAAGGACAAATTTTTACATAGAAAGTATTCATCGTTCCTATAAACCCAAATGGTCTTGCCCTTCGTAAACCAACTTTCCATCAATTATTTTTTTCCATAACCGATAGTCGGTGAAATGGTACATGAAGTAACTGATTCTCCCAACGACAGGAACGCCTACTTGCTTAGTTGGCTTCTACAAATCTCGGATTCGATAAATAGATCTAGTCTGTTGTTGTACCATCATTGTAACCATACCCATATTCAAACATAAAAGTTAAATTAATCATTTGCGTCTCTATTGAGCGGCGGCAAAAATATTCAAGCATTATGACCGCGTACACAGTTCGCTCGCATCACCCCTAATGCACCAGCAGAGGTCATCATGCAATCGGCATTTATTTAAAGGCTAGTTCTCGATTGCTTTCATTGGCCCATGCTGACTGGGCTAAACTTACACATAGCATTAGGGTCAATTTGCTGATAGTCACTAACTTTGCGAAATTGTTGTTCTCCTGAGGCATGAAAGGCGAACAAGTATTATCAGGCGGGTAAAGTAATGGGCTCACCGAGCCACCCATCGCATCAAATATGTACCAACATGTTGCATTTGCTGCGACCATTTACTAATGTCCCTGGTGTTCCTCTTCAGCTGAACTTCAGGATTAAGCTTACTGGAGTAATTTGTGGAATTCAGATGAGCGAATCCAAATGGAATTTGAGCGATCTCCCATAGAGATTATTTATTATTTCAGTCGCTTAGAGATAACTGCATAACAATGATTTGTTTGATCATTTGAGCTAAAACCCGAATAATTATGAGAATCCAGCAATTACACGACCGCAAAGACGGACTGCCATTTATCGAACTGCTTATCGATGTCTCGAATCTTCATACCCATGAAGTGGATCATATAGTATACATCTTAGTGACGAATAATGCGCATGGGATGACAGCTATGTTGCTGACAAAGAACCTTCCTGGTTCACAAGTCATTCGACAAAACACGTTGGCCTGGCGCACCGAACTATTTCTGAAAGAATTAACGAATTCCTCTAATCGTTGTGATTTGCTGATGTAAGGCAAGATAAGGTAATACATAAACCCAAGCCTGTCTCTCTGTAAATTAGCAGGCACTAATGTGGCTGGTCATTCCGAATCCGTATTATCATAGTGAACCAGCAAAGTGCTCGAGCGCCCACGATCAACGCACAGGACTCGATAAACGCCAATTGTGCTCCCATCGTTTTAAACTTTTTGCTGGATGGATAGTGGAATAGAGGAGAAATGATGATTAATCGACCGTTGACGCTCACTGTGGTGTCAAGATCTGTAGCAAATAAGCTTAAAATTAGTATCGGTTGCATGAGTTAATCAGTTGTTGGAACGACCACATACAAATGGATTGCCACATGGGAAATCAACAGTTAGAAAGGCCTCAAAGTATCTTCTCACTTCACAAGTGTTAGATAACTATTCTCATCAAAGTAGGCCCGGCTGTTGTCATCCACAGGTGCTATAAGCAAAGCATCATCCTGTTCACTGGAGGAATTATCCCACCGACCATCGTATATTCGGATAATCATTTTCCTACCCGATTGATTTATGTCCGATGGCGAAATATTAAAGCTTCTCAAATAGTTTTTGAAAAAAAAGCAGGACCATAGGACCCAAGTGCCAAATCAACCGACTTACTTCCAATTCATCAACCCTCAACTTCAATGACGAGAACACCCCTACTTTCTTATCCCAATTAATTAAATCATAGCCTACCGTAAACTGGATTTATGCTTATCTAGACGTTGGACCCCCATAACTTTCTGCAAGCTCTACAAAAGCATCCGACCTAGACACTCGAATTTCGTAACTCCTTTTCATCTTATGGCAACGTGCAACGTCAATCTGTCGCAGCATGAGTCACCCCGACGGGGACTAAACAGACATGAGTTATGAATTACTATGTACTAGAACGTAAGGTGCCTCCGCCTGATAAATCCCGATAGCTTAGGTCGTATTAGCCTTAACGGTTACAACATGTAACAACGATACGGTACGGCTGACGAACCTCACGCTAACTAAAGCGTCAAACGAATCAGAACCTAAAAATTCACGACGGCGAAGTCGCATATACTAGAGTGCAGTTTAATAAAAACTCCAAACAGTTTGAAGTCGCCAAGAAGCAGTCAAGATATAACTAGCGTAGTGCCCGAATCGGAGCATTTACTGTTAATGCAAATGAACCCAATTGGAAGTACTAAGTACTTATCGGAAACCATAGTAATAAATTTAGAAAGTAAACATAACCAAAAATACAAAACCAAATTTAGAGTCAGCAACAGCAAGTCCAGTTCGATGCATTAATACACTCGTGTAGGGACACAATATTCAAAAAAAGGGCGCTTACAAAAGAATGGTACACAAGGTAGTTACACTCAGCACAACGTATCACTTATACATAGAGATTTTGGTTCCTAGAGGTTGAGAGCCATAAGAGGGAAGAGTGAAGTGGAAAAACCTAAATCACATAGTTTTTATCATTTTTTACAGATTGCTTAAATATATTGTACAAGTATAAGCAGAATAATTTTATACACATACAAAAAGCGTAGTAGAAGACTAGAAGGTGAATGGATTGAAAGGGCGAGGAATCAGAGACCCGGCAGTGAAGGAGCTACTGGTATAACTGGTCCTTCGCCTATCGGTACGCTAGCTACATTGGACCATTCGGATGCCCGCTGATACCGATCGATGGAGTAAACCGCAAAGTGGTAGACGTTACCGGGCTGTAAGTAGCCTAACGAGCAGGACATCGGAAGGGGCAAGGCATCAACGGCTCCAACCTGTTGGTAAACAAAATTTTAATTTTATAGTCAAAATCGGAATAAATATGGTGATGGATAAAACAGCCTTTAACTCGCCCGTTGCCAAACAGAGCTTGTTAAACCAAAACGAGGATCAACATCGGAGGATGCATAGCTGAATAATTCGTAAGATACCGCCGGTTCACAAGGGTAGTTTGGTTGATCGGCATCAAATTTGAGCTTTACCCTCTCTGGAAAATGGAGAGAACAGTTATTAGCAAAAGAAGTCTCGCACAAACTACACGATATTTTTTGCAAACTTACGTTCAGATGATTCATCTATGTCAATCTTTAGAGGAGGCTGTACGGGAAGGATGGGTAAATGCGGATAAGGGTTTTGACGGTCGAGGTCAGGCAAGGGAGCGACTTCAAAATCAAGGCTAGGCGCTACAGGAGGCGCAGATGATGCTGCAACATCACAGGAGACTTGAGAAAATTCTTCAGTCGATAGAACACCTGGCGTGGAAAATAGCACGAAAGTTACAAAGGGGGATTTCAAACTCAATAAGAAAACATGAAAAGAATACCTGAACCAGAGTTCAGAATAAGCCTTCCGGGTGAACCTTCGATGATTTGAACGACTGGGTTGATAACGAAAGGCCCATTTTGAGAATGAGCTTGAACAGATGGAATCTGAATTGTAGCCAAAAATATTGTTACTAACAAAATCCGCAATTTATAGGGGAAAAAAGAGTAAGTAGTCAAAAACATAAAAACAATATATCAACCTTAACTTGGAAGACGAAAACAATATATGGAAATGATTGCTGCTTAAAGGCTAGTTGAGCAATCTTCTTTTTGGAAACAGAAGCTAAAACTCACCCTTTCAGATACAATCACCTCAACCTTCTCGGTTATTTTTTCGAGCCGTTTGATGCGTCTTTGCAACTCGGAGTTCACTTTCTTCAAGCGATTTCCTTCTTCCATTGACGCACACATCGTATTCAGCAATCCTTTCATGGTTTGAGAAATTGTACTCTGAAGTCGCAACCTTATAGTCCCTTTCAATCGTTCTACTAATACAGGATCTCTAAAATCGCTTTCAAGGGGCGACTTTTGAATACTTTCAGCAGACTGCTGAGAAATTACGTCTGCACTACTAACTGAATTTTCTGTAGTTGGTTTTGCAGTGTTTATAGCTGGGTTCAGAAGCATCTTTTTTCGAGGGGGTTCTTCAACCACATCGTCTTGGTCGTCCCTTTTGATTTGCATGGGTATCGATGAAATATTATCTTGATTCTCCATTGCGATCATCATAAGAAAGCTATTACCATGCTTCTTACGATATAACAAGAGATTTAAAACAAAGATTGGTGGAGAGGCAAGAAAACAACTAAAACGACACACCAGAGGCTCTATAGTGCCTAAATGTGAATTGTGCCAATAAACCTGAGCATCATTTCATTTATTAAAACAACGAACTTTGGTTTCGAATGAAATTAGTTTAGCATGAGATTCACAGTTCTATTCATTTTTTAAGCTTTATAAATTTGTTTTGTTTATCTCATGAATATTTGGTCTTGCGCTTGCGCCAATTAGTTATAAATTAATAAAAGTTGCAGTTTTCTTGACAAACAATGATTGAAAACCTTGTTAAAAAAGATTAGTATGTACGTGAAGAAACGCTTGCAGTCACAATTAACAATTTTTTGCCATTTCATTGTTTTGCTTTGCATTATTCCAGAATGACAGCCAATCGCGGTCCATATACCCAAATAGTTTGAGTTATATTTAAATATACCTTTTTTTAGATTGAGGTTTTACTCCATTGTCTATAGAAGGTGTCTCTTTGGCCAATACAATCCGTGGCAGATGTCAGAAGTATGGCCTTCAAGAGGCTGCTGTTTGGTCTCTTTGATTCCAATAGTGATCTCGCATACAGATCTTCACAATTTTAACTGGGCATTCGATACTAATTTGAAGCATTGAAGTGTGAGATTGCCGCCGGCAGACAGCCATTTGATTACCTAGGGGCTGGCGGACCTCTAAAGGACAATTCCTTTTTGTATAGCATATTGAAGCCCATAGTCAGTCTTATGATAAGTTTTTCATCAGTTCAATGTCCTCAACCATGACAATCATCCGTTGTTACAAAGGATCTACTTTTAACGTAAATTAAAACTTTTACTCTCCTATGAGTCTGGAGCGCATCCTAATGTGCGTAAAGCTTTTCGCATGTATTATGGCAGATAATAACTCTGACTGTTGCTATAGTATAAACAGTAGCACTGTGAGCAAAAAGCTAAGTAGAGTTACTCCTTGTTTGCATCCAATTTTTAATCAAATCTAAAAACCGACAAATTGGCTCTAAATACGTATGGATTCATTCTTCCTTATGACGTTTGATAAGGGAGATCTATCGATTGGGAATATCTTGAACAATTCTGAGCTTTCCGAATTAGCGCTCAAAATATGAATGATCAAAAATGGTTCTAGATGGTCTTAAATTGTGTATTTGACGTAGAAAGACCAATACCATCTGGAAAAAAGGATCTGAAAAGAAGCAAATGAAATCAATTTGAAAAAAAACGGTTGAAAATTTTCTCGTTACCCAAATGCATCGGAGTGTCCTCTCATTTCAGGACCTCGAGTTTCACCCTCTTCTCCACAGTAATTTTTTATCAATAATGGAAACACCTTAGCTTTTTTCCCGTCATCTTTTACATTCTGCATCATCTTACCATTACGCCAGTTCCTCGCTCGTAAACCTTGAAAACTATGCGCAAACAGCATTAATTAACCTGAAATTGCTGAAATTATATGATATTGTCTTTTAAAGGGAATTATTGAATTCAGAACATGTTTTTCACCATTGCCAATTAAATTAATGAGCAACGACTGGATGCATATACTAGCGCTCATTTTGGGGACATTGGGGGTAGAGTTATCTTGTCCCTGTTGGTACCGTAAGATATTTTCACTCGTATAATGTCAATCCTTGAAATGTTGATTAGAATGTTAGTTAGTTACTTAGATGATATATTTGTCTAATATGCATTGAAAACAAAGAATTTGGAATTAATAGGTAGACTTTACTCCCTATGGTACGTTGATATCGGTATTCTCCCTAATTTGAATTCGGTCAATATTTTAGATTCTTTTTTTCGCCCTTTGACGACTATTTTTTCCAATATAGTCTTCTATTTGGTAGATACAGTAATGCCTTCTATGGGGATGCAGAAGTAAACTAGAGGGGAATAGTCGATGGTTAACGTGAAGCTGGTTTATTTTTCTATTTGCAGTCTATACTGATTTTAAATAAACTTCCATGTTTACAGAATAGCTGGAGCTTACATGAGAAGCAAACTTAGATTTGATCATTTGTTCTATTGCTATATAAGTGAGAATGACACCAAATCGTGTCAGCGGCATTGCCTTTAAAGGCATTGACAGCCATCCATGGACGTAATATTATGCATTATATGCTAACGCGTTTATTTTCTAGATCTCTTGCTTCATTTTAGCAAGTGACAATGTCTGATGTGGCTCTCAAGTCGATTTCCGTCATAATTGGGGTGTTTTTCGTCTTTTTCGGGGTCCTGAAAGTTGTCCCTCTCTTCTCTCAGGACTTATTTCATGAAATGGTAAGCGTACTTCATAGTATTATGATTCTTTTCTATAAAATTCAACGGGATTGTGAATTTTTTACCGCCCCTCTAAAACAGCGTAATATATTTGAACGAAGTTCGAGAATCTTTCCTCTGCAACGACTCACCGGTTGGCGTCCAGCAGCAGACACTATGCGTCGTCTATACGGAGCCATGGAGATGGTTTGTGGTGTTGTGCTGATGGTTGGTTGTGAGAATGCAGCGGACTTAGCCAACATGACTCTGATGATACTGCTCTTTTTCACTCTCTACTCTAGTTGGGCCTTGGGTGAGGGCCTCAAAGAGGCTTCTCATGCCATTGTTCTCGGCCTCGTTCTCACCTGCCGATTCGTTATTCGGCTGCAGGTTAGCCCCATTTTTCATTTATTTTATTTTTGGAAAATTGTCATGGGTTTTCCGTATGACGACCGTTTGACCATCTGGTTGAGGACCTCCTATTTGGTCATCCTTTTGTAGACCAACACTTAACCAGTGTGGATGGTCATTCCAGTCACTAGATGCGCGCCGGTTGGTTTCGAACCCGTGTCATCTGGTGAGTCAAATGCCTTCGAGACCACTACACCAACGCTCTATTTGGTTAGCTAGTTAGCAGCCTATGGATTAGATTATTTTGACCAATAAAACTTGTCATGAAGGTGGGGGAACGAAGACATTTCAATGTTTAGAGAGTTTCATCTCATTCATTATAGAGTTTCGTTTTCCTCAGGTGGAGTTCAAAAGCATGTTTTTAAGGGCGCCAATTAGGACTAGTCATCCGTACTTTTCGGAAGTGGTTTCTGGAGCCTTTCCTGGTATTCATTGTAATGGTGGAGGTCCGTTGGATCTTGTTTGGGGTCTCTAGGATGCGAGGTTATATTGAATCTTGGTTATCTAAAGATTGGGATGATTTCTCAACTGACTTCCTTTTCTGAAAATCGGAATATTCATTGAACGATTACATGTAATTTTTGGAATCCAACGGCTTTAGTTTGTGGTGTTATTTAAGGTTGAAGCATTTCATTATTATGATAATCTTCTAGAATTCTTTTCGTTTTATGATATCCTTCGAGTTCCTCATCCATCCAACTCTCGTTTTTGGAAGTCAAATTAATCGCGCTTACATTTCATTTGGTTCACTTAATATAATTACTGGCATTCAAATAAACAATGCATTTGCCTGCTTAAAGATTTTGTAGACAGCTGCTTCTTTTCCAGACCGTTAAAATATTTTTCATTAAGAGACTCCAGCATCACAGTCGCAGCCCTGGTATCACGAAAAGGTATAGGTGGGTTTAGTAAATTTAGTTAGGGCATTTGTGCCACAAAGAAAAGAATACGAAAAGGATATCTAAGATTATACTATGATGGCTACTGCTTTTGTGTTCATTTCAGACCCTTCAAACAGGTGTTAGACAAGGGGATTCTGCCGATCGAGCTGCAATTGACTTGGAGTTCCGACAGGAGTTACGTCGCAAGATCGTTGGACTTAGCGAGACTATAAAAGATACCCAAGAGGCACTAAATTCGAGCAAAAGACTCAAAAGTGAGTCATCGCCAAGTGAGCTAAGGCAAAGAATTTCGGAAAGTCGTAATAACTTGCAGCCTGTGACTGTTCATTAAGAGGGTGGCTACATCCGACCTCGATGTCTGCGCATTTGCTGTCATTTAATATCTTACTCCTTTTCAGGTGCTGCATTTAAATATCTACTTGATATACTTCGCTTCCAAACATTTTTGTTGTGACTTTTCCGTTATCGGAATATATTTATGGCTTTTCAGTTTCCGTTCCTGAGTAATCCACATCATTTTAAGCATGGGAGGAAAAAAGATGGTAAATGTGGGAATTAATCAATGGGTTATAAGGTTCGGACTCGGCGCCTCCCTTATCTCCGCCCAGCGTCGTCTTCTAGTTCTTGGATTTTAGTGCTTCTTTAAGTGGTTTTTTCAGTCCTTTCCCCCGAAGCCATTCGGGTAATCATCTCACCAATTGGAAGGGAGGGATTTTCAACCACTTATATACCATCTCATGATGAATGGTGCTGCCATTGCAGCCGGTTACCACAAGCAGTGCTCAGACTCTGCGTAGTCTCCAGGACCCAAAGTCTTGCGCAAATCCAGCAGTCCTGGTCGGGTTGTATTACGAACTTTCTTGGGGTAAGTTTGGGAGTTTCACCAAAGCCAGTAGCTTTACTAAGCATATTTAGTTTTTATGCATTATCGAGCGATCAACTGTGTATTCAATTTTGGTGGTCATCTTTTCATGGTTCCTTTTTGCTCCTCCCAAGGACCCTCGGTAAGGAGTTAGAGTTAGTTTGACGTTTTTTAAAAAATACTTCTAATGTCTTTCTTTATATAATATGAACCCTCTGTTAAGTTATTGCACCCTGACGAATACAGCAATCAAACTTGAAATCCCCTTGGGTTGGCGCCTGTGTGAAGAACTTGGTATATTCCTTGCGAAAGCGGCAATTTACGTTAATTTTATTATTTATGTTTTCGGCTGACTAATACGAGTCATGCGCGTCAATCACAAATTACAGTTACCCAAGTGACAAAGTTCCAATCGCTTTGATTCATAAGCCATAAGTCTCTACAATATAAGCACTGACATCTAGTAAAGCTGATCACAATGCCACAACATTAGTGGTTTAGCAGAATGGGAAACGACTACAGTTAAAATTAGCAATATAACTGTTCCAATCATATATACCATTCAGCCCTATTCTATTCCATACCAGTCCCCTAAGTATCATTAAATCTTTGCTGTTTGGGGTGAATGAAACAAATTGGATACTATAAACCAATAGATGAGTCGCAAAATCGGGAATGGACTGACGAATTCGGAGATGTGAGAAAGCCATTTAGAATGGCGCAGATGATCTGGGGTGGAAATGCATGAACCCTGGTCTACTGAGGATTTCTATCGACGCTTCAATAGACTTCTTAAATAAGGCACACGCGACGTCCCTTACCGACGATTGACGAGCAGTTGTAAACTATTTGGGAACCAATCACGTTGCAGACATGAGCGATTCGTTTCAACAGCTCCAACCTAGGCTTATTTGAAGCCATGTGCCGATGTACTTTATTGATGGGACGGTGAAATGTTGACTAGTCCTCATCGCACCAAGAAATCGATTCGTTGCGCCGTTTAGGATGGAATGTAAAAGTAACTGATACAGATTCACTCAAAGCCGATGACTGATTAAACAAGCTGCCTAAAGACATCTATAGTCCTTGAAATATGTATTCTCCTATTCCCAATAATCTGATATAAGTGGGATCCACCTCATAAATGCCATACAGCAATTGCGTTCTAGAAGGAGGGCTAATAAGCGGTCATTTATTGTCGAATGGAATAGAGAAAACAATCCAACATTTAATGATGTTCAGTACAAGGAGACGGAAGATCAGGGCTAACTATACTATTTTAATAAATACCATTTTTTAAAATCAGTTAAATTTAATCGCTGTCAAGATTTCTATCAGGTTTAATACTGATGTATTGCAGTCTACTTAACTTCTGAAAACTCAAAAGTTAATCGAAAATTTTAAAATAGCATTGAATCTAGTGAAATAACATTTTCTACAACCAAGCTATTTGAATTCTTATTGATTTTAATGAATGGATATAATGACTTGGGTCATTCCCAAGGCCAAAAGGTAATGGTACTTTTTTGAGTAAAAGTAACAGCTCATTTATTAATTTCACTCGCATTGATTTTTTACACTATTTATGAAATAAATAATTTGAGAGCATCCAATTTCTACCTCAACACATCTGTCTACAATGACTTCAAGTGCGTAGTAACCACATAGTTTACTTGAAAAAAATACTAATTTTGACTTGTTTGTAAATAATATGCCAATGAGTGCAAAAAATAACAAGATAACGGTATATTAGGTTATTATAGGTGAATGCGTTTTTCACTTTACCATATACTGTAGATCAAAACAAATATAGGAAAAAGATCATTGCTGGAAATGGAAACTATCTTCGGAAAAGCAAAGAATTCAAGCATCGTCTTTTGTATTGATGCATCTAAGCGCCAACAAGAAGTTAAAAAAGCTATTTTCCAGCACATCATCGCACACCTTCATCAGATGCGCAACAACTTTGTCGGCTGCAAGTTTAATATTATTCTTTTTGGTGAAAATGTAAGATACAACAATTGATATAGTTTTTGAAGATAATTAACTTTGCTACTGATATGCAATTCACCACCTGTCGATCAATTGCTGCTCTCGAGAGGTGGTTCAGACAAGTGAAATTTAGTTCACTAAGTTATGCTCTTCCTGGACTGCTGTCAGCCTTTAAAAGGCATGATCCAGATTCCGTATATTTCATCACAGATGGCTTCTCACACGATGTACCGCCCAATTCTTATAGTAATAATGTTCTATTAGGACAAATACTTGTTACAATGTGAGATCAAAAAGATCAGCACGCACCACGAACTCTCAATATTTTTGATAACAGAGCAGTTGCCACCTGACGAAAAGAGTTTGTTTATGTTTCGCGGACTGGCTGCTTCAAATCCAGAGGTTTGGGGTTCAATTACGCTTATTACCACGAAACGGCAAGCTGAAATCCTCAAACTTACTACAACCAGCCTTAGTTCAATGGAACTAAGTTCAATAGGTTTGTGAATTATGCGGCACCTTATCATATATTTTTGGCCCACCTTGCTCAAAGTAACATTAACGATTTCTACACATTCTTTTACTTAAATTTTACTTATAATACATTGTTTTTTCTGGTAAAATACCCCACTGAAACAATCAAAATCATATAAAGCTTCCATGATAACTTCCGTTACCTTTACGAGTTGCTTTTGCTGCTTTTGTTCGTCGGCCCCAAAGTGAGTCTTAGAAATCAGTGGTGCGCGTCGGTTGCCACGACAACCTGCGTGAATAAGGTCCCTTATTCCGATGGCGTACAAATTATAGCTGGTCATTTTAAGTGGCACAACAAAAAGGCACACCAATTCCTTATTTTCTGAAATGAACGATTTACAAGAAACGAATGTTTCAATTATTTTAGGGAGTTTAGCTAAGCTGCTTAATGAATATCCCCATTATGTGGCGCGTAGAATGAAGTGAAAGTTTAACTGAAATAAACAGCAGAATTCTTAAAGATGATTGGCATTTGATTCACTGATTCAAAAACGCTTGACGACCTATTTCGCTCTTCTATCGCGTTGTCTACAACAAAAAAATTTAGGAAAAAAAGGCTTTTGAGTCTTTCAACGGTGGTTCTTGTAAACTTGTAAAAATATTTTGTAGCATTTACCACTATGGGATGTAGCCAATTCACCGGTCAGCAGTTGACCATGTACAAAAATAAGTAGAAAAAATTTGTATTTAGAACTTCAACTGCTTTTTATCGAGAGATGTTTCATGAAAGCTCAGAACTCGTGGCCAATTATTATTTCAAGCATAGCATTTGTGAATGAACACAACAGTTGCCATCGAAATTGATTGCTATAGTAACCATTTTCTATTGTAATATGCGACCTATCGTGGGCCAATCGAATCAATCTTATAGGAGCTTCAACCAATTAGCAACATTCTGGTACCCACCTGTGAAACCTTCATAATTTCCCCTTCTGGTAAAAGTTGAATTTCACTAAAAGTTGATATCTTTGCTCCCCTTAAGGCCACAAACATCTCTATTCCGTGGGTTCGATAAAATTTGATTATGACTTGACGAATTGTCAACCCTTTCTGTTAATAACAAGCCTTTAGTATGTACTGATTCCTGAGGCATTATATGTAGAATTTAGTGAGTTATTCACATAGCTTCCTTCATTGCAGCAGTCTTGAATTCGATGACTCAGTATGTTGTAGGATTGATGTATTATTTAAACAATTATTTCAATTTTAGTTCTAATAAGTTTTGCACTTAATTTGAGAACAATACTGCTGAACCCAATTAAGTGAATTCTTTCTGCACCTATTGAATTAAATGCATGTTAATCAACGTAGACGAGGTTGATAGTTTCGAGAATACACCTGACGATATGCAAAAGTGGTTGGATGATCAGGCAACCTTGGTTTCTGGGGCCCGATTACAGCCAGCGTTTCCGCCTTCAAAGTCAAGCGCTAAGTCCCGACCCCAATCCAGAGACAGCGGTAGAAACAACAAAAGGTAGTAGTGAATTACAAACAAGCATAAATTATTACTAATAAATTACTTTCAATTCATTAATGCATTTTCAGAAATCTAATTTCCGTTGATTGCTTCCTTTCAGCAAACCTCGATCAAGGCAAAAGTCTGTCAATAGGGAAAAATTGCCGAGTCGCAGAACGTAAGTGTCGGTAGTCACAAATACATATCCTAGATTTCAAAAACGTATCATTTACTACCCAGATTAATTAAGTTTCTTGTTTTATGTCTGCAAAATATTGTTGCTTAACAAATTTCCAATTTCCTCACATTAGGCCCTCGACGAAATCTCGTTCCAGCTCTAAAGACAGTAGTGTAGAACGTGTTCGGCATGGGTAAACATTCTTTTCGAAATTACTTTTGTCCTTGCTGTTAGTCAGGTTTTTCAACCCGCCTCATACTACTTCATAAACTTTTTTAGCTCAAGAACTTCTCAGTCACCACCTTTGAATAGAAGCGACTCAAAGAAGTACGTTAGTATTTCCTAATAAAATTTTCTTAACTAAAAAATCTCTGAACGCCAAATTTTCTGATTGTTCCAACGAGACTCAGTTCTTATGATGCCTTTCCCAGGCGGACCTTCTATGAAGTAAGCCCGTCATGGTTGGCACTACTGAATTACAGGTAAACTGCGGCTATGAATTACAAAAAGTGTTGTACTCAGGAATACTGTTTCCTGATAAGGGAATAGCAGTTTAAACGAACGCTTCAAAACTTCTTTACTAAGCGAAAACACCATTCTCACACTTCACTCTTTGTAGCACGCTAAAAACCATTGGGGTTGAATTAATAAGAAAAAGACTAATAATAGCAATATATGTCTCGTCGTTCTATGTACTGAAGTAAGACCGTATCGCTGTATCACCAGTAAGCTTGACCGGCCTCAGCGCAAGTCCAGCTATTCATTCGGGCTTATGTCAAGAACATCAAAGCAGAAAAAAATTGGGCATTTCAGAAATTATGAACAAAGTATGCAATTTTCACTAATTTTCCTACCTCTATAAAAACGAATTTCATTGAATTGATGCATACAAAATTCGTCTGGCTTCTGTAGTCAAGTTCAGGTTATGCACTAAAACAAAACTACATGAAAATGACATGCGGAAGAATAGGTAAATAAATACAATGTAAGAATATTAAATAAGATACATATTATTAATTTGTGGCCATTTTTCAACGGTTTTGCAATTCGGTCTACAATTATTGGAGTCACTGCCAAATTCTTCAGGGGACGATGTTAACGGAAGGCAAAAAGCATGACATTTAAATACATCCGAAATGGCTTGACGGTGGCCGAGTGAATGAAACCCATCCTAAAATTTAGATCTCGAGGTCTTCATTTGCAATCAAAGAGTCGAAAGAGTAGGAGGGATTTGCAAGTTATTACTATGGCAATACCCCAAAGAGGTATGGTACCAACTTCAAACTTGGCTGAAACCGTCAGAATCCTAAAAGTTAGAGACAGAAGACTGCTAACCTATTAATGAAATATAATTTAAGGGAAATGTGGTACTTCAAATAAGAAGGCTCTCAGACTTTGCAGTTTTCTGTGGTTCTGCCTTGAGAGTTTTTCCGATCATGCCAATTCATGTCTTTTTTAGTGCAAAAGATCGAAAGTGGATTTCCCCTGGAAAAAGCGAGAATAGAGAGTCGGTTGGTGGAACGTGAGTAGTTGATTTCTTTGACAAACATAAGTCAGACTTTAATACTGCCAAATATCATGTTATGTTAACACTGCCGTACCTAGATCTCTCTTAGCTAGGTCCAGCCGAAGTTCTTCTGATGGCAGTCTAAATGAAGAGCAAAACTTGTGCGTTCATTACTTTAAACATATTAAACAGTGATTTGTTTAATCAAACAATAAAACTTCATACCCTTTCTCTCGCATAATAGCTCTCAGCCACCATTAATGAGCAAGACGGGTCGACGAAATAGGTATGTGCTATCACTAGAAATGAGAAATCAAAGGATTTCGTTTATACTTGCTTTTGTTGTCAACTTGTAATTAAGCAAAACCTAATAATCAATTTAAGAGTATTTGTTGGATTATTTATCACAAACTTTATCTTCTTGTAAAAGTATGTCTTGGATGCTTCGCCAATGATCTAATAAATTTTTAGACCATGTAGCCGTCGTTCTCGATCGAGTAGTCGGGAGGAAATTGATTACTATGGAGGCATTCCGTAAGTTATGCCCGAGAAGGTTATTTTTGCGATATATCGTCTTTGTTTAGACGCAGGCCCTCGATACAGAGTGTTTCGAGCTCTATCGATTCAGCTGGAAGTCTCCTCCTTGGACGCCACGTTCTAGTTCCACGCAGGGACCATGGTAATGGTCTGTACCTGGGAGTTATTAAGTCTCAGGTAATTGTCTTTTATATCTGCATAATAACTCTAACTTCACAGTGAGTTGCTACAACACAAACCTCCAAATAAATGAGTCGGGAATTGAGCTCGAGAGAATGGAAATATTCATCCTTCCAAAAGTATTGGTCTTCTACCATTTTCCAAATTTTTTGATGTTAGAGTAACCATTCATATTCTACCAAGAGATTTAAACTTTATAAATTCTTCTTTCGGTAATCAAACGGTTGAGATATTTCCATATTGTCTCTCTCTAACCTATCGGGTTTTTGCACTGAAGTAGTCCACAGTTTTTCCTTTCAGCCTCTGAGTTGATCTAGCATTTGGCCTGGAGACAATGAACAGTCGAGAGCTTCAGAAACTTGGATTAAATCCTTTTAATAGACCTCATTAAGTGAACTCGTTAGACGATTTCTAAAGTGTTTTAGACTTAAAGGTGGATCTTTTGTTAGATTTTCTTCTCACAGTCGTCTCTTATTATGTTTTAATGTATCTGAAGTATTGAGATTTTGATTTCAACATGCATGTGTTTCAAAACAATTTACATTTTCCTTCATCCAGGAAGCCTCTAAATTTCACACATCTTAAGAACTCTTGGCTATATTTTAGCCACTTACTAGCCCAGAGTTTATTACTGAATCATAAAGAAGCTATTTCACATTGTTTCGTCTATTAATTAAGATATCTTTATTAACTTAAAATGTGATTCCACTTCACTTATATAAGATACTTAAAATGTGAGTATGCTCGGTTTTTCGCCTCAATTCAACCTCACTATTGCCTGAAGATAAGAATACACCCAATTGCTCTAATAGGAAAGTAAATTACAGGGACCTACTCTGAGGTTTCAAATAGTTGGAAGGAAGCAAAATTTGGAGAAATATGAATGAAATATTAGACCAAACTAATTAGTTATACTTTTCTGGTGGTCTAATCTGTCCTTGTTGATCTGCAGTCATTTCAAATGATGATGCATTTTAGTGGCCCTTAGCCATCTCCGGAAAAGAAATTGCTGCTCTTTGGTGCTCTCAAAATGTTTAGCTATCGTGGTTTACGAAGGGAAGTGTTTTGAGATAGCTATCCGAAATTCTCAATGCTATCAAGAGTAGTTATTTACATATCAATATTGGTTTTCAAAAACAGTGACCATGGGGAAGGAGCGATTAATTTGGCTCCTCTAAGCACAGAGTCTATCCTAATGCCCTTATCTGCGTCATAGGATATGTACATTCAATTACGATCACTCCTTATTCTGTCTTTCAAAAGAGGCAAGAAACGATAACTGATATAACTGATATTAGAAGCCTAGAAAACGGCACGAGTTAGAGCCAAGTATATTTGTAGTGTTGTTTCCTTTTTTTGGTTGAAACATATTTCCTGTCATAGTGAAAGTATTTCCATGGAGGTAAAATAACAAGGATAGAGACTTGCTGAAATGATATGCAGTGATCAGACTGTGCTCAATTCGTGTTTAGAAAAAAGACAGGCGTTTCGGGGTGGTATTTTGCATTCCCTATGCCAGTCATGGGGATGAAGACGGCTTGGAGTACTGCATGCAGGAGGTAGATATCGACGACATTCTTTCTTATATCGACCTTTATCGCCACGCCATCTGCGAGAAGGATGATGTTCTAGTGCCTGCAGTCCTTTTACAACCCCGCGATGACGATGGATCGCGCCCAGCTAGCCTGCAAATTGATCCACCTTTCGCTGGACATCCCTATGTCCTTGCTGTGGTACATAAGGGTTTCGAACCCAGATCTTCCCGTTAGTTCTCGTGCCTTTTATTTTTATTCCTTGTTTTATCTATTTTGGGCAAAAATCATTAATTTTCACATAGGCATTACCGACTCACCAAGTCGGAAGACGTCTACCTTAGTAGTCAAGGTGGTGGGAGGCAGAAAACCGCGACTTTGTGATATTCCAACTGGATGTGCACTTTGGATATCCGAAAAACAAGCTCGTCAACTCTATAGCCAAGGTTGCCACTTTTTTGACCAACAAGGTGCTGACGTAAGGGACAAAAACCCTCATCATGAGGAACGAGAATCCCTCTGCATGCATGGCGCTCCAGGATCTCCTAGGCGTTATGTTGACGAAGGGGATGCTGAAAATCACCAATGGGCTAGAAAATCCGGTGTCTATCGAAGGGGTAATTCAGTTTCCTCTACGCGTGTACGAGGTAAATTGCCCAAAACAGTCATAAAGTTAGCATGCATGGAAAAAGATAAATTTACATGCCTTTCAAAAGACATTCACACCTTTTATGAAGGTGTTTACCAAAATCAACTCAGGTTGTCTTCGTGTTAAATAACCGATACCAACCGCCAGCAAATATGCATTGTTTGTATTATCTGTTTGTCAAAATTTGCATTGGGAAACCGCAAATTCGTAATACAGACTTGATTTTGAGCCTATTTATTACATATTTTTAAATTTATACACCTGTTAAAATAATACTGTGTTTCAATAGGTAGCTTGTTGACTTCTTGTGATATCTGCTATTACATTAAGTGAGGCCAGGCAGTAACAGCACGTTTCAGAATGGAATCATTCAAAGCAGCACCATTCACTCGAACTCCTAAGATAGCTCAGGTATTCCTAAATAAGTGCTCTCATATGGCCTCAGTAGTTTCTCAACTTCTAATCTTTGCAAACGTACCTCAATGGGGTTCCTCTCAGCTGTTTCGCAATTTTTCTTCAAGCTTTCTTTCAGCCTTCGTTTGTCCTCATACCCCAACACTCCCAATACCCGCATTCTAGCTCTGATAATCCTTACCTTTAAATTTACAGTTCTCTCCCTGCTATAGGCTAGATTTCTCACAGAACATCATTGACATGGCAGAGTTCGAAATATTTGAACAGCAATCCTGCTCTCTTATAGAGCTTACCGGTCTCCCAACCTCATTTGTGTTATCGAAGAATGTGTAATGTGGAGGAGATTCACAATTAGGAGCTGTCTTATAATCAGGAGAATTCTATACAAAATGTTCTATGTAATTTCCCTATGTTCACAAGTATTTATGCACTTAGTTGTAAGTTCTCCTGGTGGAAAGTAAGTACCAACCTTGGGTGAATAAGTAATCGAGGAAGATGTACCGATGAGACCTATTTATCTCAGACAGGGATACAGAGAATTCGGACGTGTCCTCGATGTTGGAAAGGCGTTCCGAGAGCTCTAGTAGACGGTCTGGGGCTAGCAGCTCCAAGACAAAGCGTCCCATGTGGCAATACTGGGGTAAAGCTGGGATACCCGACCTTTTGGATCCGCCCAGTCATGAGCCTTACATGCCGATGCAGGTCATCGGACCCACCACTCTTGTCAATTCTCGTCGTGAGTTCAAAATGCTCTGTTGGCGATCAAATATATTTATATTTTATTCTACCGGATTTGTTGGAATTCGGTTGCTTATTAATCCTAGCGGGAAATGAGTGGCCTGCCGCTCACTTCGCAATTGTGAATCATTCAATGGAGAACATTGCCGCCCAAAACGACTCTACTCGTGTCTATGAAGCGATGCGCCAAGTCGATCGGTTACCAACCTTATCAAAATCGACCGATCTTTGGTGGGTTTATTTTACGCTCAAATCAGCCCTTCAGAATATAATAGCTTAAAGTATATTTTCATCAAAATTTTGCAATTGTCAGGGATCCATTCATCAGTGTCAGCTGCTAACTTATGAATTTGCTTCCAAATACATAAAAAAGGCATTTTGTTGCTTCAAATAATTTTTCGCAGCCTTTGCTTAGTCGAAATAAGTGCCCCTGTTAACTTACTTGGTTTTTACGCCACTTCATTTCCTTTTAGTATCACTCAGAGTCAGCCGAAAGGAATGGAGGAGGGAGATTTAGATCTTCTCTTCAAATCTTGTGAAGGGGATGAAGATGGTTTGGCAGGCCTCTCTCTACGAGAACTCTATCGTAGAAGATTGAGATCTAACCTAAAGGAGACTAAAACATCATCTGCTTGCAATTTCAATCGACGTCGATCAGTTGCAAAGTCAGTTAAGAGTCAGTAATATGAAGTTGTTCTGGAACTGCCCTAGCCTTCAGTTCCTTTCGTTTTAATAAAAGCAGAGACGCTCGAACAGTCTCATTTCATGCCAAAGCACACACACTCCTTACGATGCACAGATTCGGCTATTTTTGACTTGTACTTCCTTTTTGAACTCACCAAACATCTACATCACTGTCTTTAACTTTACCATTATAAATAAACCAGTAGCTATACAATTGTACAGTATTTTTCTTGCCTAATCGCAAATTAAGAATGCTAGGTATAATATCCACATTGCTACAGAAACCGGAATGAAAGTGCCCCCTATCTGATTCAAAAGGGAAGTTATGTTACTTCCAAACATTCATTGTGTTTGTGGCAAATATATCATTTAGGTACCAAAGTGGGTTTGAAACATAATTTGAATACAAACAATGGTAGCTGTAGTAGTTTATGGGACACTTTAATGTTTATGCCAACCTAGTGAAATGAAACATAAATGAAACATAATACACAGTGAAATGAAACATAAGTTATGGATAACTGAGGCCCATCCGCTTCCCCATCTCCATTGAATGTAAAACATGTGCTGCAGATTACCGGCCCCGGTAATGGTTAGATCTGTTAAATCATTGTACTTATCAACAAAAAGATAATGGCTGGCCATTTCCTAAAAGGAGGACTCGGTGTGACTTTATTCCCGTATGGTCTTAGTACGTGCGCTTCCAGCGGGTAAACACTGGATGAGAGAACCCGTGATATGATAGCTGACGTATTTATTAGCTATCGTATGCCTTCTGTGGAGGAAATTCACACGAATTCACACGCAGGTGGATCATTTACCGCTAGGTCGACCCTTCTAGCCATAAAATCATTTTGTGCCACCACTTTTGCTGAACTCCGAGGTCCGTACGTCATTCTAAAGAATTTTTCGTTGGCAATAACTTCGACATCAGTCAAGGGATTCAGTTGTTGCGTAAACATGAAAACTTTAACATGAAATTAATTTGATTGGTCATTTGAACTGAAGGAAAACAATGTTGAGCACAAACGTCATTTGGAGTATGTTCATGACTTAAAAGGCTTAATTCAACAAGAACTTGGAGCTTTTACAACTTCTGTGTGCCAAGAATGCATTTATCTATTTATTTGGAAGGATCCATACAAAAAATTACTCAAAAAATTACAAAAAAATTGGTTTTACAAACAAACTAACCGCTAAAGTAATTTCAGTGGTCACTCCTCGTGGTAGGGGGGTCAAAGGACTTATAGCCAAAGTGAGGAGAATTAAAAGGTGATTAATTTCCGTAAGCCTATTTCTCTTGTAAACAGAGTAAGAAGGAAGAAAGGAGATTTGAAACTCATGCGTGGAAGGTTGAAAATACACAAAATCGTTGGGGGGGGGGGGGGAGGGTATTGGTTTAGTGAGTGGATACAATCGGTTGTTCCCATTCAAGAGATTAATTATTTGGCATTGACACCCAAGTGAAGTAAGAACTTGTAATATCAGACTATAACAAGGCAATGTTCCGAATGGTGTTTAATAAGTTCATTTGAGCAAATAGCTGAAGAACGAAAGATTTTCTTTAAAATCTGACGTTAATTACACGCATTCAGAAATTATCAAGCTCTTATTTTAACAGCGCAAGTGGTCAATGGTCTTGTGAACATGAACCCTCTTGATTGGTTGTACACTTCAAAGCCATTCTCTTACCTCCCACGCATTTTATCGTTTTCGGCTGAACCTCCTCGTGGTGACTACCGGTAACCCCAGGGGCAACTCTGGGGGCTAATGAGAGGGGCGGCCAGGTAGGACTAATCATCCTCCGGACGTATAAAATTAGATTACGCCAGCAGAAGTCCAACTTCTTGCAGCTTGGTACACGAGGCATTTCACTGGACTGTGAAATACACGTGCATGTAGCAATGAATGGAGTCTCCGCCAGAATGTTGAAAGATTTCTGGTGGTCGACATGAAGACGGACGAGGATGGACGAGGATGGACGAGGTGCCACTACGAAGCTGAACTACTACCTGTACCATGAAACCATGCCAGCGAAGCGACCAGACAGCCGAAGACGTCAACAAAAGTTTTTACTGTGTTCTATGTTAACTGTTGTGCTTACTTGTTATAAAAGCTATTTGTACTTCTGTTGTACTCCCAATAACTCCTTGGAACTTGCCCTAGTGGGTGGGGAGTAAATAAATAACAAAAAATAACCATTCTACTACAGGCGGAGATTCGTTTATTTGATCTATCCTAACAATAATAAGGGAAGACCATTATGCAGCTCAAGGTCCTCCAAAGTAAGTTTATTTAGAAATACTGCAGAGTATTTTACTTGGGTATGTGACGAAGAAAGTTAAAGCTAAATCAACTCCTAAAGTATGTTCATTTTCTACTTAACAAGGCTCTAGAATCCTCGGTTCATTAATTGTTAATATAAATTCATATCTATTCCAACTGGTGACCATCACAGAAAATGGAAAATTCCAATGCATAAGGTTTTGAGTGTTCACCAAAGCACAAAATTTGTTTGCAATTAGTAAGATGTAATATTTATAAACACATATGATTGATCTAGGTGGACAATTGCCGCCACATCACACAAAAGTTAAGTTACAAACGAATTAGTTGAAGAATAGTTCGCACACCATGGAGTGAAAGTAAGGTGATACAACTTAAGCTGTGTAGTTGGTTGTTGCCAAATGAGTTGTTTCTCCACCAGCAGTTCAACAGAGGAGAGGAATTTAGGCCACTGATACTGTTCATTTGAGATAGATCCTATCTGGGATCTTAGAGTGAATGATTGGCGAATGTCCATTCTGATATAATAACATGAACTTAATCAGTGATATCATCACAAAAAATAGAATTCGGCTATATGCAAGTCGAAGTCACTTCTTCGCAAGAATAGGCCGTTAATGATACCACGGCTACACGTGAGGCTGTATTTTGCAGAGATATGCTGGTACAAAAATCAAATTAAGCACAGCAATCAAGTTGACAGGGCCCTCTGTTGGCAAGATAGAGCAAATGACAGGTTGATGTGAGACCTCTGCTGATTACAGAGTGTACGCTGAATGTGCCATTGGCAAGAAACTCTGTCAAATATTATAGCTACTGGCGATGTTTGTCTAGTGGCATCCTAGCGGCACATGATTTGGGATCAAGAAGAGGGAAAACAGAACATGCTTTTTAACCATTTTGATCTAAGCTCAAGAGTTAGTGACGAATCAGAGTTTGGTTCTCGTTATTATTATTATTATTATTATTACTATTTAAATGACCAGGGTAACCAACTTCAAATAGTACAAACAGGCATTTCGAAATAAGTGCTACAAATTCATTGCTTCCCTGTAAAAAACTTCCACCCATCGCTACGTTCACTCTGCATAATATCATTCCACTCTATCTCTATCTCTATCTCTAGAATGGAGGTACTGCTGTGATATTGAAACTACCGAAAACGCTGTCTTAGAATTTGGAGATTCAGGTGTGATTGTGGAAGTAAAATGCGACTAGCTGGATGGACGCGACTGTGCGCTGATAGAGGCTTGTTCAAAATAGCTTTATTATTATTATTATGAGTAGCATAATAAGATTGTTAGAGTCCAAAATGCTAGCGAATATAACACTGCCCCATACTTCTAGCCGCCCTTTATTTCGTTAGTGGGAATTCCGGTAAAACTAGACAGCATACTATAACGTTTTGACCAGATTTTACCACGCACCAGTATTTAACCGCGACATCAGTGGCTAAAAGAGACAATTTTAGAGTGGAAAAGTGCGCTCATACTACCACCCTTGATGGAAAACACCACATTTGTTCCAGCCTCGTAGCTCAAAAAATGGCATTCTAGTAATATTCATTTTCCAACAACAGTTCCAGATCGACTGGGTAAAAAATACCACTTCCCATGATGACTGACAGCTAGAAATAAACATAATACAAATTTGTATTAATAAAAAGGATTAATGCGATAGAATTTATTAGAACAGTAACAGTTGCACTGCAATAATGTAAAAAATGTACACGTGAGAAGAGCAGAGAAGACACAGAAGCATTAAAACTTGAAATCTTTGTATTTTTTGGCGGCCGGAGGTCCGCCAGTGCTGCTGGTTGTTCCCGAATTTGAAGCAGTTCCCGATTTCTGCTGAGACTCAACTCCCACAGGCCTCTTACGAAGCATCTTTTCGCGTGGGTCCTCAGCCTAAAAAAGCACAAAAAGACATGACTATCTACACCTACCCACAACATACGGAGCACTCATCCGCGCCGCCTAGCTCGAAAACCAAAATTCCACTTTGCTGTACATATGTATACTAACAGTTCTGTAGCAGAAAAACCTATTGCACCTAGTTGCATCAATAAATGCGTTTCCAACCCCAATGTATGACACTAAGCTAACGTCTCCACCAAAACAAAGAAAAAGAAAAAAAGCAACTTACCTCTTCACCTCGCGGAGCACCCGTGACACCAGTAACATCATAGACTCGAGTTGAGCCCAACATGGCGTCTGGTTGGAGAGCCGTTTCTTTTTCCGGTAGAACGCGATAAAGTTGGCCCGCTGAAAGACCGGTTCCCGGAGCTGGGGTTTCAAATCCACTCGGATTGTCCATAGCTGCCTCGATTTTACGCTTGCGCAACTCAATATTACTCGCATTTGCTGACGCAACAGAGGGCGCCACCGTTTCAGTACTCTCCATTCCAGTGACAGTCGACACAGTGCCGCCACTCGGCGTAATTAGACTGAACGAAAACAAACGAAATTATGCTGTTAAGGAGGTTTTATGGCGCATTTACTACTGCGGATCACAACCTACCCTGAAGCAGGAGTGACTAGACCACTCAAATCCACACTGACTTTCTCTATGGGTTGAATTGCGTCACCAGGTATTACGATAGCCTCGCTGCCGGCTTCACCAGCCGCCTCGGTGCCCTCACCTTCTTCTTCACCAGACTCTACTTCATCCTCCTCCTCACCTTCCTCGTCTTCCGATTCTAGTTCGCCCCAAAGACCACCCTTCCCCAAACCAGAGATCACAGTCTCTTCAGGTTCAGCCAGGCTTCCGGTAGGAGGTGGTGGTGGTGGGACGCCTGCCATGTTTCCACCATTTCCAAACACATCACCATAGATTGGCCGCCCCACCTCGTCAACAGGGGGTTTGCCCCAACCACCTGGATGATATCCGAAAGCACAGCCAGGTGGGATGGGTGCATTTAGGCCCGGTATTACAACATTAGGGTAAGAGGGCGGAGGACCATAACGTTGCATCGCGATCAACCAGGGTGGAGGATAACGATCTGCGTTCTGCAAAATGACATAATTCGTTTCCTCATTTAGAACGCTCATAAAACATTACACTCCTTGCTGACAAGAGAAAAGAGCAAGTAAAGGAGTCAAACCTGATTGAAACCTATGTCACTAAGATTTACTATGACTTGCAAGATAAATGGCTCAAGGTAAGTACAGCGAAAGTGGACTTACTGCACCAGTGGGAAGACCAAGGGCAGAGCGCAATTCGTCAGATAGGTTCCCCGGTTTTTTTTCCCTCAATTTCACTTCGAATTCCTTTCCCTCGTAGTAGAGATCTCCATGGCCTGTCAATTTCGGCTTGGTCTGATACTTGAAAAACGCATCATGCAATTTTCGGTAGTCGATGTCAACTTTGCCGATCTTGGGACGAATTTTCTCACGCATTTTAGTTTTGAGCGATTTTTCGGCATCCTGTTGGTAAGAAATAGCAATTAAAACTGAAAAGAAAACCTGTGTTCAAGCGAACTGGATTTACCTTATCAGATACAGTTTGCCGCATTTCCATAATTCCAGTGCGCGCAATGAATTCAGGAAGACGGAAGGGCGGTTTCTCGAATCCTCTCTTTCCTTGAAGGTATTTCCTCTTGGCACACCAATGCTTTGGAATAGGGACGCTATTTCGGTATGACTTAAGGTAGATCAAAAGATGAGGATCTTTGGCACATACATCCCACATCTCGACAACATCCGGTCTAGCAGCAGCCTGCTTGAGCGCCGCAATAGTGGGGCGGTTAAGGAGTTTTAACTTCTTTTTACTTAAAGGCTGTTCCTTGTTAAGATGATTTTCTCCATCATCGTCATCATCATCGTATCTACCTTTGCCATCAGTCCTTTTCTCTGATTTCTTCGCACGAGCGGCCGCCTCTTCTGCAAGAAGGGCTGCAGTCCTAGCCTTCAAACTCGGCTGATCGGGCCGACCACCTGACATGCTCCCATTAGTGGCAGAATCTCCAGATTTAAAGCCGGTACTAGTCTCACCATTCTCGTTTACCTCATCATCTAATATAATCTGAAAGACATAATAACATGAGGTTACGGAAGGAAAATTTTGGAACAGAAAAGAAAATAAAGAACACACTTTAAAACGTTCAAATGGGCCCGTAAAGTCAAAATAAGGATAGTCTTTTTGTGAACTCGAGTCCGTCAATTCATCAGAGAGGGGTTCAGAAATTTGGGAAGTGCCACTTGAAAGTTGCTCGCGTCGTCTTTGCTTCGCCAACTTCTTTTGAAGTTTTTTCTTTCGATTTCTTTCCTGCTGACGAGTTATAAAGCGCACTGGGGCTTCGCCATCCGCGACAACACTATCAACAGGTGTCTCGACCACCATTGCATAGGCCCACGAAACTCAAACCGATTTTGTGGAAATCCAATTGGTCCATTGAAATTAAGGAATTTGTCAAGATGAAGAAACGATACAAAACAAATATTAATTAGAAGAATTATTTGAAGCTAAGATTTGGAAGAAACCTTAATTCTGTTGCCGATAAAATGACGAAGGATTATTGCATGTAACTAAGTTGGAACTAGCTAAATGACCGAAGATCGAAGCGATTCAGAGAAATAAACAATGGCTCATGAAAAAATCATGCATTTACAGCAAATACACAATTTCAACAGAGGGGAAAATTCATTTGTGTCAAGAAAAATCATTAACCAACATGCTTAGATCCGAATGGTTATTTCACAAGGGTGTGATGAAAATCTGGTTGTGAAAATAAAGCGATAATAAAAGATAATCGATTCGAATAGGTAGCTGAAGTAGACAAGACCCTAAAAAAATTTGTGGTGCAAGTGAGGTAAATCAACACTGATCCGCCAAACAAGAATATGAAAAAATGTAAAAAGACATGATTTTCTTTAAATAAAAACTATTATTTTTAGAGAAGTAGACAGATTAGTTTCGCATAACAGGATAGGAAGCGACCTATAAAATACTGAAAGCCATTGGCTAATAACCACCCGGCGCCGACAAATCTGGTCCTGATTCTGGCTCGTGCGATCACTCGGATTAATAATGCCATCGAAAAGGAATCTTCGCTATGAAAGCGACAACGATAGTGCTTTATTGCCCAGCAACTCAAAGATTGCAAATGAGACCACTAAGAAAAAGGCTGGCAAAAAACAACCTGCGGATAAGCGTAAAGGTGTTCTCAAAAACGGTAAGGAAATCGCTGATGAAGAACTGCCTAAAGAAACAGGAAAAAAGAGGCCTGCAAAATCCAAGAAAGATCGTAAACGTTATGATTACGAAAGTGAGGCGGACGCTGATGTGAAAACCGCGCAAGGCAAACAGGATGTTGATTTTAAAGCTACTGAGGGGGAATCTCGGCATCAAGTTGGATTCGAGATTGTTGACAATGTCTATGTAGATGATGAATTCTACCAAAAGAAGGGAAAGGCTAGACGTGGTGGCAAAACGCAGGAACCTCAAAAGGAGCAACCGCTATCAAATGCCAAAAAGAGGATTGGCAAAAAGGGGAAAAAAGGCAAAGATGATGACGATGTATGGAATAGCTCTGATGAGGAGAAACGACTTCGTGAAAAGCTTGGCGACTTTGAGATCGGAAGAATTGGAGTTTCTGAGGAAGATCTATATCAGCCAAAAAAGAAGGGAAAGCCAAAGAAGAACAAAGACTTAAATTTTAGTGCTGATCCCGAACAATCAGAATCGCTGGTGAATGGAAATAAGAGGACGGTATTCTCGAAGCAAGAATCATTTGATACTGAATTGACAAAGCGGGAGGAAAATGAAGCTCCTGTAGAGGATCAGCATCAGCCCAAAAATAAAGGGAAGCAAAAAAAGAATAAACAAGGAAAGTTTCAAGCTGTTGTAGTTGGATTTGAGACTCAAGTAAACAGAGATGAGGAGCTAGTGTCCTTGAAGAAGGACTTTATTGAAAGCATTTCCACAAAGCGGAAGGAAAGTGAAATTCCTGCAGAAGATCAATACCAGCAGAAAAAGAAAGGGAAGCAAAAAAAGAACAAACGAGGAAGTTTTCAAGTTGATGAGGCTGAGTCTGAGATTCAAGTGAATGAAGAAGAAGAGGCAGTGTCTTTGAAGGAGGAATTTGTTGGAGGCGTTTCCACAAAGCAGAAGGAAAATGAAGTTCTCGCAGAAGATCAATACCAGCCGAAAAAGAAAGGGAAGCATAAAAAGAATAAACGAGGAAATTTTCAACTTGATGAGGCTGAGTCTGAGATTCAAGTGAATGAAGAGGAAGAGGCGGTGTCTTCGAAGGAGGAATTTGTTGGAGGCGTTTCCACAAAGCAGAAGGAAAATGAAGTTCCCGCAGATGGATACCAACCGAAAAAGAAAGGGAAGCAAAAGAAGAATAAAAACGCCAATTTTCAAGCTGAACCAGATGAATCTGACTCGCTGGTTCATAATAGTGTCGTAGAGGTGCTGATGGTGCCACTCTCGAAGGAGAGTTCTTTTGAGGACTTAGTTGAAATTTCTGTGAGAGAGGACGATATTCTTCCGTCCGAACAACAGACGGAAGAGAAATCCACGACTTTAACCCCAGCACACTCCATTGTGGAGACTGTACAGGCACCGAAAATATCCAAAAAGGAACTAAAGAAGCAGAAAAAACGTGCCGAATTTTTGAAATTGGTAGAAAGTGCAGCGGGCGACGCGGTAGCTGCTGCTGGGACCTTGGACAATTTTGCTATTTCCCAGGTGGACTTATTCTTCTTTTAACAACTCGTTTCAAAACGCCTACCTAGGGCATTTGATATGGCCATTGTCTTATGTTCTGCCACTGCTTGCTGCTTTTGCTATTGCCTATCTTTGGTAATTTATTTGGCTCTAATTTTCGTTTCTCTTTCGTAGGCAGCCGGTAAGACTGTAATTAATGAAAATCAACTGGACATAAAAGTGGAGGGCTTCTCAATCTCCGCTAGGGGCAAGCAGCTTTTCACCAACGCTTCTCTTCAAATCACCCATGGACGGCGTTACGGTCTCTGTGGTCCTAATGGGTAAGACGCATGAGTTGCTCTCGATTCATCGCTTCTGTGAAACCACTATTTTGCACCTCATATGCGTTTCGGAAATATTTAGCTACGGGAAGACGACTCTTTTGCGTCATATTGCTGAGAGGAAATTGGCCATTCCTGCAAATATTGATATTCTTCTTTGTGAACAAGGTGTTTATTTGCCCTCTTTCCAGTCTTGATTTACTATAGACTAGTTTATGGCGTTAACTCCATCCATTTCAGAGGTCATTGCTGACGACACGCCCTCCGTAATGGTCGTACTTAATTCTGACACAAAGCGTCTAAAGTTAATGCGAGAACTGGAAGACTTGAAGGACAAAATTGAGACTCAACACGATTCTAATGTTCTGGATCGGTACAACGAGGTTTGTTTAACTATCGACATCTCTACGCCGATGTAGCATGTAGATTATATTAATTTATCTCTCTAAACAGCTTCATGAGGAACTGGTTGCCATGAAGGCGGACGCTGCCGAGGGCAAGGCGCGCCGTATTTTGGCAGGTCTGGGTTTCACGGCGACTATGATGGAGAAGCCAACCAAGGACCTTTCTGGTGGTTGGCGTATGCGTGTAAGTCTGGCACGGGCCCTATTCCTCGAACCTACCTTCCTGCTGCTCGACGAACCTACCAATCATCTGGATCTCAATGCAGTCATTTGGCTAGACAAGTAAGCAAGCATTATGCTCTATTTGTATCACTATTGTCCGACTTTTGAGCCATTCGACTGCGTAGGCCTCCTTTTATTCATTAGTTACCTCCAGTCCTGGAAGAAGACGCTTTTGGTTGTATCGCACGATCAGTCCTTCTTGGACCACGTCTGCACAGACATTATTCATCTAGATCAGCAACAATTGTTCTATTATCGTGGCAACTATGGTGAGACTTCATTCATCTCTTGTTTTTTATCACAAAAATTGAAATATAATCTCTCCTTCCCCTACCTCTGTTTTATTGAAGGCCGTTTCAAGGCTATGCTGGCTCAGAGACGTCGAGAACAGTTGAAGGAATATGAGAAACAGGAGCGGCGACTTAAAGAGCTAAAACAGTCTGGGATGAGCAACAAACAGGCACAAGCTAAAAATCAGCGAGAGGTTCTCAGCAAAAAACAAGGCAGATTGAAGGTTGCGCAAAATAATGCAGATGCTGATTCATCCGATAAGAAGCAGCTTATCCAGAAGCCAAAGGAATATGTCGTCAAGGTGCCTTTTTGTGCGCTTCTATTACCGTGCTTACATTGCTCCAAACATGGTTGCACGACGCCTTCATTTCGGTTCATTTACTGTTTTAGTTTCATTTTCCCAATCCTCCACCTCTAAATCCACCGATTTTGGGCCTCTACAACTGCACGTTTGCGTATCCCAGTCAAAAGCCCCTCTTTGTCGATGTCAACTTTGGTGTAGACCTGTCGACTCGAGTTGCCATCGTTGGACCCAATGGTGTGGGTAAATCTACCTTTATCAAGTTACTCACTGGTGAGCTCACCCCAACAAAAGGTGAACGGAGGATGAACCATCGCGCCAAGATTGGCAAGTACGATCAACATTCCGCAGATCAGTTGAATTTGGCAGAAACACCAGCAGAGTATCTCATGCGACTCTTCAATTTATCCTATCAGGTAGGAAGGGTAGTATTTGTCGAGTAATTTCGTCTAAGTCAGATTGTGTTGCTATATGCGCGTTTTGATTCTCTCAACAGGAGGCGCGAAACACGTTGGGTAAATTTGGTTTGGAAAGCCATGCACACATAATTCCTAATGCTGATCTCTCCGGTGGTCAGAAGTCTCGCGTAGCGTTCGCTGAGCTTTCGAGGCGTGCACCGGACATTTTGATCCTCGACGAGCCAACAAACAACTTAGATATTGAGTCCATTGACGCATTGGCCACTGCAATTAATGAATTTGAAGGAGGTGTTGTAGTGGTGAGTCACGATGAACGACTGATTCGTGATACTGAGTGCATTCTATGGGTCATTGAGGAGCAGGGTATTAACGAAATCGACGGGGATTTCGAAGATTATCGCCGAGAAATTTTGGCTGCTTTGGGTGAAGAACTAGCCAATCCTAGCGTTGTGGCAGCGGCCGCTGGTTGTCTACAGTGAATGTTTCCTCCTTTTGTCCCTTCAATGTCTTTCCTTCCCCGTGTACGTTTGTTCCTGCCCCTCTGTCTTGTGTGTCAGATGAACTTATTCGTGTATTGTGACCACTTCTAAATGAAATTTGACAGTTTCGAGTGGTAAATACAGATTTACATTGTGGATCTCGAATACCTTGTCTCTAGAAAACCTTTCGGCTTAATATAGAAAGTAATCAACTCGAGGGGGGGGGGGGGAGCAGCAAACTACGGTCTACGAGACGTGGTCGAGAGGTCGCTATTGTTTTTAAGTGCTTTTTAGTTACATCGATGGCCGTTTTAGCACTTCATCCAAGATAGTTAGTAGAGACAGAGCATCCAAAGAACCCAGCAATGGAGTAGTTGATTTTCCCTATGACCAAGACGAACATCAAAAGAGTAGGGCTTCCCTTCTAGTGGGTACTTAGCTTGGGAGGTTCGTGTATAATTGGCTCTTGGACTTGGCCTCTGATAGGCTTTTACTTTTGCGAATATTTTGAAGAATGGATTTTTCTGCCGAATAAAAGGCTAACTTTTCCAATTACATAAATATCAGAACGTCAGCAATATCGAATCTGATCCAAGCACCGATGACACCAATTGGCATTTCAACATTCATTACAAAGCCATGAACATAATGCTGGAATCACCCGAGCGTGAAGTATAGTCGCGCACTAGCCTAGTTTCTAGTACACGATCATATGTGCAGTTGATTGACAAATATCACTTGATGAGACCAATAGTATGGTCGGCAATCCTAAAATCTGTTACTAATTAACTTGAAGGTACACTGATTGCTGCCATCTCCATTTCGATTTTGTTGGTCTGTGCTCTTTCGCTTGATTTATGCCTTGAGATGTGGCAGATGCCGATTTCTGAAATCTCATTCGAGTTTCGGCTAGAACCCAAGCATACATTCTCATCCAACTAACAGGATCCTTTATTCTTCCTTCTTTGGCAGAGGTCACACACTTCGTAAGGGGTGAGCTGGAACGCTTGAAGGAAGAACATTTCCTGTTGTTTTTCAAGTCCCTTGTAAGGTTAGCACCATTTAGAAGGTATCGAGGTATTTTGTGAATCGTTTGTAAAAGTGTCATGAATTTTTCTGCATGAGTATGGAAACGCAGTCGCAGGTTGAAATAGCCTGTGCCATTAAGGCTGGTCAAGCAGTTGTACTTCGCCTCAGACAAATAATCAAGTCAACATATTCCATCGCCTTGTAGTCAATAAGAAGCACAAGTGTTCAAGTGCTTGGAAAGACTCCCTCCAACCTGCTGGTAAACAAAAGCTTGATAACCTCCCTTGTCGGCATTCCTTGAATATTTTCGCAAAGGCAGGTCTTTATAGTCGGTGATGTCTGCATTATTTTCATGTACTCTCCAGTTTTCTAGGTTTCAGGAATCGTATCTCTGATGTTCTAGATGTTCTAGAGAGGATATCTTTTTACGAATGTGCATATATACGTAGGAGGAACTAGGAGTCTCTGCCTTAACCGATATTTATGGAAGGATTGGATCAACTAGAAGGCAATGGCTTTGAAGTTCTCGAGAAGGTATAGGATTAACTAGTTTTCCTATTTCACTGTAATTCGCTACTACAAATCACTGGATAAACTTAATTATATTATTTATTATTACTTCTTGACAGATAATGTCAGTGAATGCCTCGCACTCGAAAAATGATGACTTAGTGACATATACCTGCTGTTATTTATGTCTACCTGAAAAATCGCATAAAAGTGACGCCATTTCAATGACTAAGAAATCAAGGTTGTTACTGGAGTCCTACAACTGCATGACTTTGACAATATTCGGTTGTCTGAATGCTCTTTAAAAACTTCAGCAACCGAATCCCTTGTTCTCACTGTCTTACAATTTTTCAAGTAAATGTAACCATCTCGCAAATAAGATTAAGTGTACTATCAACCGAATTAATTATTTTGCGAACCCATTAAAGCATTTCACAAGATGGTCAGTTTGAAATGGAAAACCTGTGAAAGCTTCAACGGGTATTGCGATAGCAGAAACTTGCTTTCAGGAGGATTTTAAGCGCCCTTCAATGTGAGCCAACCGCCCTAGCGCATAGCGGCAAATTTAGAAGTCGAACCAGTCAATCAAGCAGTGTCAAGGTCAAAGGACCACTCGCATTTTTTGCTCGGTGATATCAGTTTGGCAACGGCATGTCATTCACAAATAAATGGATGAGACAGATGGATGAAGGCAGATGTATTCGTTGTCTGGATAGATTTTGGTCGAATATGATATCAGTTGCCAAATTTGTCGACATTTAGACACCGGAAACATGCCTAAATCACTGGTGAAAAAAATTCAAGGTCAATCCACTCTAGAATGGGTATGTTTATCTGAATCACGCTGAAATCAAACTAAACGCGTGATACCACGAAAGCATTCAGTATGCAGTTCTGGACTAAATCTTTCAACCAATCAGGGATCCCTTCAAGGACAAGGAATCCACTAGCTTGATTGGGTTGTCACTCCCACCCTCAACCTCCTCGTTGTGACCACCGGCAACGCTAGGGGCAACTCTGGGGACCAATGAGAGGGATGGCCGGATAGGACTAATCACCCACCGGAAGTATAAAATCAGATTATGCCAGCAGAAGTACAACCTCCTACAGCCTAGCAAACAAGGTACGACGTAAATACCTGGATTTATGGTCTCAAACTGGACTGTGGAAAGTGCGTGCATGTAGCTGTGAACAGAATCTTTGTTAGAAAGTTGAAAAGGCTTCTGGAGGAGGTATGAAGATTGTCTGCCTTAACAACGTCGAGGACGAACGAGGTGCCATTATGAAGTTAAACTGCTACATGTAGGACGAAACTATAAAAGCTATTGTACTTCTGTTGTGCGCCAAATAAGTCCTCGGGGCTTGCCCCAATGAGTGGGGAGAAAAAAAATAAAAAACTTGGTTGATAGTAACCTTTTGAATCCAGGGATTAGGATTTATTGAACAGCTGTCCTTCCTAAGGGATTGAAGAACTCAGTATGGAGTTACAAGTAGCTTAATTCTGTTTATAGTAATGAGACCATATCTAGGGTTGTATAAATGAATACCTCTCAACCTCCATACAGCAAAATTTCAAAAGGATTCGACCGACTAAGAATCCCCTGGTCTTCTAATTCTCCACCGTAAGCTTATTTAAAACTGACACCTGATTAGCTCTTGTCACGAAGTGAAAAACAAGTTGCAAAATTAAAAACCCTCGTAACCACTGCCAAAATTCGGGTCGGTAAAAGCAGGTTTAATAAGGGCGAGCTTTTTAAAATTTCAATCATCATTATTACTTTACAAAGAAAAGTAAAAGCATGAGTCTTCAATTTCAGCAGTCTTAACTAGAAATTCAAGATGATTAAAAGGGAACCCTAGCACAGTAGAACTAATGTAGATAATGATTTATAATGACCACCATCCCCTTTTGTTTGTATTTGTGGTCATATCTGGTAGTAGGACAACCTTTCAGTAATTCAGTAAGCTTGCTCGTTATAAAATAAACCCCCTGTTCGCATGCAAAAGGATTTGTATCTCAGACAAAAAATTAACTTTTTAAAAGAATAACAGACCTAAGATTTCTTCCAAAAGTCTCCTCAGTCAGTGTTCTAGAGTGCCTTGCGCCAGAATGAACCGGTGTAATGCAGCACTTAGTCTGCGATTATTAGAAGATCGAGTGTTTAGATCTGAAGACATCTCTTACTACAGATACCACAACGGGGTTTCATGAATAAGTTATTCGCAGAGAGCTCGGATCTTTCAACACGGATTTTACAATATCAACACCGCAGTATAACAGTGTAATTTCTGGGACGAATTTGAGCTTTCGAAGACTAAATAAAGGCATTATATATAATCCTGTTAAATGGCCAGATGGAGAATGTACATCACAGGTCCCACAGGAACTCGAGTGAGATAAATTTCATCAGAACTTTCAAGAAGAAGCACTTGTTGAAAGAACTACTATAGACTAACTTGTTAAAAGAACCGAACAATGTAACAGATTGATAGGCCAGCAGTTTGTTGCCTTACTACAATAGAATTTGCTAAATCTTGCGGCAAAATGGTCACAATCTAAAGTTATTATTGACTACAAGGGGAAAGAATGTATTGGCTCATTATTCTAGATGAAACGCGATAGCTTGGCCACCTTCGATGCTACAAGTTATTTTAAACTGCTAGTACGCCTCCATTTTCGTCCATTTAGCCGACAAATATTCCATCTTCAAGTGACCGAACTCGTGGCCCTATTACAACAGCACCGCCTCCCTCCACCACCACCATCATCATCACTACCATCTTCTTGCTTTTTATCGGCTTCTCTTTTTGAGAGTCCCGCATTTTGCCACAATGTCTAACCTTCCATTTCTTTTGGTGAGATTCCTCATTTACATGGAATACAGATGGATGCTGAGATAACTCGACAATAGCTTTGAAAGTCCCACTTTATTTTTCATGTGCTTTCAAGCCGGCGTTCTCCTCACTTTAGCAACCATAACAATTACAATCTTACTGAGATTCGGCAGGCTTCCATTTTCTTGATTCTTAGGCCATTTGATATGATTGTCGGATACGAAACATTACCTCTTCGGTGCATTGATAATCCAACTAGCAAGGGCGGGATCTTAGTAATCAGCGGAAAATCGTTAAGGACCAATAATTTTTCTTATTTTTGTAGGATGCAGAATTTTTATTGGTTCAAATGAACCGATAATAACTTTTTAAGAATATGCCACAAATTCTTAATTCCATTCGATAATTTTTTCGGGGTAAAAATCTTCTCATTTTCATTTATATTTTAAACATGTGGTTTTTTTGATATATTGAATGAATTGGGCACCCGATCAAAATGTATGTTTTTGCTTTGAATATGTGCATTATATGGTCTTGAAAGGAATCATGACTAGTTAATTGAACCTCGTGCTATGTTACCCAACTAGGGCGCTTTTCAATTTCATATCACCCGCTAAACCCAGGGTGTTTTAATTTAGTGTGAAATGATTGCGCTTCTTATAACACTTTCACTATTTTTCGAAAATTTTTGGTTTAACATTTGTATCAAGAGATAATTTAGTGGAGTTTACACAAATAGTCTCCTTTTGGCATCAATAAAGCTCATTGCTTCTTTTGCTTTACAAGACGACATTATTTGGGCACACTGATTGGAAGAGATTGAATGACCAAGGGGTATTATTGTCTAATTGTGGGACAGTTGGAAATCATACCAGGCAAAGGCCACGGTATTGCTTTTTCAGTAATCCGCACCCCACCAACTTACCTAGGCAGCGATACTAACTTTGTGGTTCTAGCGAATTTGTTTTGCCTGCCTTATTTTTTGTTTATGATATAAATTATGCTAGGCCCATTAAGTTTCATGGGTTGAGGATTAACGGAAAAGTTGCTACCAGCTGCTTGTGCAGATAATTTACATAACCTAATACCTCGATCGTCGAAAAATTACTGTGAACTGTAACACTAAAATGTTTGTACGTTATCGTGTTTTTGTTATGGTCACTTATCACTCCTGGCTGATTTGCTTTTGGGTCAGTCGATGTCAAATATGTGCATTATTCTTTTTGTTAATAGGAGGGAGATATTAGTATAGATCACCTTACGAAGCCAACCTCCGGTGTTGTAACTCTTGCAACTCTATGGTGTCTATGGTGTCATTAAAATAACAATTGCTCCGAGGAGTCAGCAGTTGGCCTATAGGTAGATACAAATTTTCATATCTTCGTGGTGTATTAGTTTTGAAGTCCTGGAGTTCGTGTCGAAAGATTACTCCAAGTTGAATCGCGTGACTGAGTCTCTGTAAAATTGAGTAAATGCTTCCATTTAGGAAAATTAACCTCGCAAAAATGAACTCTATGGCCAAAAGTATAAGAATTTCAAATATTAATCTATCGAGTTCTAGGTTTCTTTTCATTTCATTGCTTCTGAATTGCGAACTGTCTCACTTCTAAGTTTCATTGTGCAAATTTTTCCGACTTCAGTAAGCTCTATTTAAGGGGTTCGGCATATTTCATAGACGAAACGCGGTAAAATCTCTTTCAGTAACCTGGTTCTCTTGAGAGGTCGAATAAAACGCCAGCTGTGCATTAAGCAGTATATCATGGCCTGTCTAACCTTTACACTCAGAATTCTCATCGGATCTGAAGGGTCCGAACGGGCGCAAAATCAAGAGACTATGTTGCATCATCGGAAAGATCTGCTTCAACAGAATCTCAAAAAATTGCTTCTATAAGTCTGTTTGTCACAGAGAAAATATGAACAGACAGACGGAACACGATCATTGAAAAACTGATAGCGGCATGCAAAATGCTAGATTGATTCAAGGACCACGAATTTCAGATAGAGCTAAAAAGATGGCGGTCTAGCAGTAGATAGGGTTCTTTGGCGATTCCAGCTCCATTTGCAGCAATTAAACACTCCGACGAGGTTCCTGTTCAGGCACAAATTTTTTTTGTGAGACTGCATAAATTTTTCTTGTTTCGCCACTCTGTCATTGTTCGTAGAGGTGCTTACTTTAATAACTTAGTTTATAGCGTGGCACATACTGTGCGTATTGTTTCCATTACTCTTTTTCTGTGCTTGCACAATACCTTAAATTTTGTACACTTCAGTGAATTCATCACAACTGCTGCAGTTTGGTAACGTTTGTCTCCATCTCTTTTAAGATTATTTTCGAAAATGAACTAATTAGAGAGATTTTTGATTGATTACATGGCCTTTCAACAACAACGTGTGCTAAATGTTGAGTACTGAATTTATACATTCAGTTACACATATACTACTACTAAACGATCAGTAACGTTTTTTTACAATGTCGGTTTAAATAAACAGACCAATAAGCCGAATTTTCTTGAATGAAGTCGGGTACCACATAGAGCAATTTAACGTCTTGACTAGACATAATAAGTCGCTCACTTGAATCACCGATAGAGGCAAGGTGAGTTGGAGTGGAAGTCAGTAGTTGTAAGGGTACAAAAAGGCCCACTTTTTTGACGTTGTTGCACTCACCCTCGCACGAGCATGGTGTCAGCAACTTTTTGATTTTATTTAGATAACTTTCATCAGTCGTCATCTTTGGCCCCATCCTTTTCCAACGAAATTTTTGCTGAAATAGATATTCTTCTGACCCCAAACCGGTCATTTGGCTTTCATTTTGAGGACCGAACCGATAATCAGTGTTGCTGTTAAATCAAATTCCAGAGTGGTGAACAGGCATTTAATTTTCAGTGACTCTTTTGAGATGCGAGCCTTCATTTGTTTTGAAAGTAATACAACCTTTTATTTCAGCTTAGCTTGCGTATAAAATTCATTGTAATTTTCAAAATTCTGGAATAATAGCTTTCTACTTAATGAAATTATGTTGACCTTAATCTAAATTATTACAAGGTTTATGATAAAAGAGGTCAGTTGTTTTATTAACAGTTGCAGCGCCAAACATTATCGTAGAAGTTTAAGTCAAACGGCTTTTGAAACTTTAACGAATTCGGTAAATCCAGAAAAGTTCCTCGGGGAAATGAAAAAGGGAAAAACACCTTCACCCTGAAGCACAACATCATAAATTGAAAGACAATCAAGATCGAATTCCACGCATTTACCGATGATCAAAGCCAAGTCGGTTCGCATAGAACCAGTCATTGAAATTTAACCTGACCTGATGTGAATGTATTTAAGCTCAGAATTTGGATGAGATTAATGGTATTAGCACTGGTACTGCATTATTCAGTAGGCAAACAAAGTACATCATCCTTGAGATGAAGACCCTCAGTAGCCAATTTCTTCCTTCGCATGTCCGTGAAAGCTTCTTTGTGACTTGCAAATAATATAAAGATCTAGACCAATAGGGAACGGATTGTCATTCAACAGGATTGGTAGGCAGTCAGGAATGAGAAGAAAGCTGGATTTCTGGAATCAGTCTTTTGTCACCAATCTTTCGTGTTTCAGATCAACTTAACCCATTATAAATCATCAAATATGGCGTTGAGAATTGGATTAAGTTTAAATATTCATTCTTAGTGGGGGATGGGATAAACAGATGATTTAATAGCTGTGGAAGTAACATAGCGACTGCTGAATTAACGGTAGGCTAGCCGGAGAAGAGCTTTACCTACCGGTACCGCCAAAACGAAATCCGAACTAGAATCTAGCTCTCCTTAACGGTTAATTATCTCCCTGTGTAGAGTTTTCTAATCGCAGTAACTTGATTTATCAAAAATTAACCCCAGTAGAGGCACCATACGTCGAAATTGTCACTTGTGAGTCCTGATTTTAATGCTAGTTGTGAAGCCGTACAAATTAGTAATTTTCGGTCATTAGAGGTAGCCAATGAAACAATTTTTGAAGATAAAATTTCAGTGAACAGACAGGAAACCGCGAGTTTTGTGTTAAATTTTATTTCGAACCATTGTTCTCTCACCGTCAATTTTGACCTTGAATATGGTAGATCATTCCATTTTTTCGCTGCTGCCGGTATATAAATTCCTTACTTATTAAGAGAAATTGAAATGAAATATTATGAAAGTGAAAATTATTGGTTAAAGAGGTTATTTGATGAGGTTTGTTTAAATTTTTAGCTAAAATCAAAACAGCGAAATTGGAATCACCTACTATTAATGTGGAGCAAAATTAGGATACATAAACAACGAGTGTATGCTCAAATCTCTTATTTTTTTTTCCAGTTCGCTTTTGAATGTCGTGGCTGTTTTAATTTTCGTTTTATGACAAAAGCTCGACAAAATGCTTCGCTCTTTGGCTTTTAGGTGCACACAATGCTGTCAATTTTGTATACGACGGCTGCCAAAATAGGAAGGCTCTCTGGCTACCGCAAATCGAATTGTGCGCACAAGCTTTGTTTTCCTACCTGTCAAATACGTGGGACTATTCAATTGAAAACGGAGGTCAATGCTGGGATACGCTATGGTGACAGATTTATTCCAAGTAATAGAATCTATAGCCGGCGAGAGATGGAAGTACTATACTGGAGTAAGAAGATACTCAAACCTTTATTGCTTGAAGGCATGTTAGAAATACTGTGGCTGAAATGAATTGCTGTGTTTGCAAAAAATTTAGTTTTTGCTACTAATGTATCTCAAAGGTTTACACCTCTGCTAGGATCCTGGTTAATTTGTCTCAGCCAATTTGTTGATCAGATTTCAATCTACTTAAGCGAAAAATAAGGCTACGGGTTATTAAGATAAACAATTCCGATCACCCTGCGGTAAATTCAAAGCGCCTAGAACCCAGTGGCCTCAATAATTGCCATTCCATGGAGAAAATGACGTTGTTCCACAGCACTACATGAAGCTAAGGTTGGAAAAAACATTCAATAGAGCTCTAAGGAAGGCCAGTGCCTCAACATTTTTCACGTATTACGAATTTACGTCAAAGGGAAATTTCGCCATTTTTTACAGATTTTAGTGGACACCGATGATGAATTATGGAAAATGAAACAGGCCAATTGTGGGAATGCAGTGTGCGCATACCAAATGGCCACCTCACGATATTGAACAGTTCCTACGCAGATACCACACAAAAAATAGCCACACCAAGAACCGTTTGGATGTACCTCAGCCAAAAACAACGAAAGCCCTTCTTGAATAGCGATCGAGTGACAAAAAGGATCCCTTTATAAGTTCATCTCGGATCACCTGCAAATAAAAATGGCAGTGAAGAAGAAATAACCTTTCCATGTGTCATCACGTTGAAACTCACGTTGAGTTTCGAAGTGAAATTTCTCAGGCCTAAATCTATCAATTTCCAAGTATCTAACAGCTTTCCAGAGCACGATTATGATGATAACCCAAATTTTGAAAATTCGAAGAATTACAACTCGAATTTTAAATCCATTTTATGAGTGTGGGCAACGGCAACATCCATAGTGAAAACTGTGTGTATTCTGATGCAGACTCCAAGCAAAATAATTAAGGATAAGGAATTTTGTTGGAACCACCTGGATACCTTGGAGACGTAGAGCTGATTTATTATTCTAAGACTGACTTTTTGAAATGGTGCACTTTTCCTCAAAGCCAAAACCCGGTTTCTCCACCACTCTCTTGAAACAGTGTCCTTTTTTAGTTCTCCGAACTGCAGTTCTTCATAACCAGAAGGAAAAATTCTGCCTAACAAAGCTAGGGGACACGAACTTTAGTGCTATGATAGCGACAATTTGTTAAGGAAAAATAGACTACTCTTATTCAACGTCATTTACTCAAAGTATAAGTGTCTTGACGCAGCAAGACAGGACGGAATTTCAAAGTGCGGATTTCTTCGAAAATCAAGTTACCACTTCATTCAGACAAAAAACAACGACTGATTATCAGCAGCTGGAATAACGACGATTCGACCTGGAACTGTACTTTTGTGACATTTCAAATTAACATTTTGGACTACCTAAACTGGAATTGGAGACTTGTCCAACGTCCTCGTTAATAATTAACCATTGAAGCTTCTATTCCTTCCTTGCAAACATTGATTTACATTGAACATATTAGCCGAAACGTTCTTTCACCACAGGGCTGAAGGCACTCAAGCACCTGGAGACCGAGAGATTGAATGACCGACTCGTACCAATTGTGTTATTCAGCTTTCAGCTGGCGTATTTCACGGAAGGCGATTGTTATTGACGCATGTGCTGAATGCGTCATGCATGTGCCATCGAATGCGCGCACATGTTGTTTTCCTTTCCGCAGCCACCAACCAATCATTTTAGATCCAGCTAGTTCAGTAGTAAATCCCACGACTCCAGAACAAAGCGATTCAACACTAGTACAATGCAATATTTGGAATTAGAACTACCTTCTCTTAGCATGGACTCATAGAGACACTAATGCAATTAAACTCGAAAAGATATTCACTGTTTTCATTCCAAAGAAGTGAATCTCACTGGCAAACATTTGTCTCATACAAGTGGACTTAACTGGTTCGATTCAGATGAATGACATTCCAATTCCCTTGCAGCAAATCTATTGGTGATATTGTTTCCACTATAATCTTGGGTGGTATTGTCCTTTATTAGTAGCTGCAAATTGATGTAAATAAACAGCAGTGATTGATTGACGCACTATACTACTTAAAGGCGATATAGCACCAGTCAAAAATTTATTTGCGTGGAAGATCCTGAAAGTACATAATTAATGAAGTAGTCATTCATCAGTTGCGAAGGCAGTTGCCTACCACCGCTCAAGTATCCGCCCACTCCGCTTATTCGTAGTGATAAAAGAGAAGATGGATAATTAACAAACACAAGTTTACGAAGATGATTATGTGAATTTCTATATTAAAAATAAGTTAAAGTTGAAGTTATATGTTAAAATTATTATCTCACATACATCATTCGCACTGACTGAAATGACGAATCGCATCGTATAGCTCTCTATTTCCAATTTCAGATGGGATAAATGGATGACAAGTTTGAAGGTGATGATTTAGCATTTTTTTACCTTGTTCTTATTGTTCGAGTTTTTGAAGAGCAGAGCTATGTTTATTTCAATGTCTAAACTGAAGATAACAAAGGAGGATTTGTTAATAACTCGTTTATTTGGCTCCCAGTTTTACAAGACATGAATCTGCATGCGGGAGTGAAAAGGCATTACCTTTTCTCGCCTTCTGCGATGAATATTTGGTTCTAGAACGGATCTGAACCACATCTGCTCCTTGATTAGAAGCTGATGAGTGCAAATTTTCCAGTTGGTAATCACCTAAATGCTCAGAATCACAATGCTAGGAATGTTTTTGATTAGAGACTTTTAAATTTGCAACTACCTCAATGGGTCAACTGATAAAGGTTTTCTCTGACGATCAGCAGTATTTCTTATAATGTTTTATTTTATATGACCTTCCCATTTTGTCCGTTGTTAGGCAGTTTGAGTAAAATAGAATAAGAGGCCCCTAATGACCAACATTAACTGCCAGAATTAAGCATTAATTGCGATACCTCTCTCACGAGTCGACTTACTGCCTATTTGATTTGAATAGCATTACATTATGGAGCTGCAGGTTTTGCGTAAACCCAAAATCACCCGAAACAAATGGCTTTTAGATGGCAGTTAAAAGACCTTAAATAAATTTGTCAGACAACTGGGGAAACCAGGACTTCGCAACATTCCAGTAGTTGCGATTGTGAACTTTAAGCCGATTAAATCGAATGGGATGATTATGCCAACAAAATAGACTTTCAAATGTTTGTTTGTACAATGATCAAGTTAGCTCCTTATTTATATCCACTGATGATTTTGTGATCGCGTGGACACTGGTCATCCATAACAGCAGTCCTTATTTACTAACAATCATTTGGTACTACTATTAAAATTAAAGAATAGCATAAGATGATCCTCCCGCAGAGCACGCTCTTTTTATAGACCGTTCATTTAGCCAGTTATTCTGTTCTCATCCACTACCACCCTGACTTCTGGCCGAGCACAGACTACCGTTGAGCTCGAAGATCTAGTAACTTCGGATGGTTTCGGAGGCGATCAGATCTACCAAACCGAGGCAGTGAGTAGGCAACAAAAATATCCATTTAGTAGCAACTATTTCCTATTCGTATAGGATCCGAGTGTTGCCATTTCGGGACCGCTATGAGGTTACGTTGCATTCTCAAATGTAAATGCTTAGGTACTTTTCTTTCCATGGTATTAATTAAAAGTCCCTTTTCTTTGACGCAAGCCTTTAGTTACGCATCCGTAATGGTCCCTCACCATAAACTAAACATTCAAAATTGGATAGTAAAAGAAACTGACCCCTTCTTCTTTTAAGGTTTGTCACAAATCACCCTGCAATTGTTTCCGAAGAGCAGGCGTAAAATAACTCTTAGCCCATCAAATTTACTTAAAAACTGAAGTACTTATCTCCCTAAATTTACGAATCCTCCTACAGATGGTAGTTATAAGCTCCAAATCATTAGCTTCGGTGATGTGGCAGAAAACATGGTTAATACTCCAATTTCGAGCATTTAAAAGGGGATTCGCCTGAAAAGAAATACCAAATAAAAGATTTTCAATGAGAGACAGCTGAGTATCGTAAACTCTGAAAATATAAGCTGGATAGCACTCAAGTTTGCTATAGGATTGGATTCCTGACAAGTAAACCAATTTGAGAGATGATTGCAAGCCAATTTGTAGCTTCATGTATTTATTTCTTAAGCTGCAGGTGAAAAACCTTTAATTAAGGACGTTACGAACGTATTTAGAAGCCGAAAAGGGCGTCAGGTAAGAAAAAAAATGATCATTTGAAAATTGGACTTCTAAACGAACACTGAAAGATTACGCACTGCTAGGTGGCAATGTACCAAAAGCAGTTGTATATTCCAATGCCTGATATCTTTCCTTTACTCATTTCTTTGCTAATCCACCCTGTTGGTGTTTACGCGTACAACTCTTTGACCTTGACGGTTGTACCTTTATTTGGTCGTGAAATAACTCACACTGATTTGTTCATTAAGTCATACGAAACATTCAGTTATTAAATATTTCAATTAAAATTTCAGCTTTGAGTGCCTGCCCTTTTGCTACGCTTCTTCTTCCTTTTCACTTTTTATTCGAAAGATTGGTTTGCAAACCATTAAGCGCCTTTCGGCTACTTCAGAGAAATTTTCTCCTGAATTGATTGCAGGGACGGTCCTTCTCTCGGCGGTTAGCTCTTTTAACAAAGTTCATTAAAAAGACAAGCAGACCTTTCGGTTGAATGACTGAGTATTCAAAGCATTTTGGAAGTAAACAATTTAATTAAATCAATAAAATGAGCTCATTGAGACGAGGGTATTTTGTGAAATGTTTATATTAGGGCATGGACATACGTTTAAGGAACAGATGGGCAGCTGGCAATCTACAGAGGAATAAAGGATGTTTATTCTCCTACGTTCTTAAAAGACGAGTTTAATGGCTACTTCAAGAAAAGTTGACAGGGATCTTAAAAGATAACAGTAATACCCGTGAGAAACAATCATTGTGCCAATGCTTTTAGGAGGGCATTTATTACTTTGCATCAATAAATTAATGTGAAATAAAACAAAGCTATTAAACAGCTCCAGGTACTTTCAAAATGTTCCCTGAGAAATCCTTTCAATTATTTTAGAAAAGACACTTAATTGTGGAAACTAGTGGAGAGTAAGCTATTTTAAGTAAGTAAACAATGTATTCGTCGCTTCATTTAAATTTACCATTGTTTGCGCTTTTGTCCACCTAGCCAGCTACTTTCAGCAGTAAATACGAATACAATACAAATGCCAAAACTAATGTACTTGTAGACTGACTAAGAGAAGATGCACAGTTTCCAGTGCTGGAAGGATGGCTGCGAAATTTGGAAATCTACATCCTTATTTGGATTTTCATCAACGCGAGAGTAGCTGTTCAATTCAGTGTAAAGGTTTCGATAGAAAAGCAAGTTTGAAGGATTTTGTTAAAGAGATTCATAAATCATAAAGAGAATCACACAAATTTAAAATTCAAACAAATAGACTTTGAATGTGAACATAAAAGCAAGTAAGCAAACAGGTAGTTAAGCACTCGATAGACTCCTGTCTTTGGTACTAGAAGGTGGGCTAATAGACACAACCGCTATTTGAGACACAGAAATCGACTGAGATTACCAGCCTAGAAAAGGCTCACCGATTTAGAACCCTTTAGTAAAAACCAGGGTTCTGATTTACTTTTGAAAGGCAGATAAAAATCCGCGGATTCCGATTCCATTCAATATTCGCGCCAAATATATACTAGGCAGAACACGGTGGATCGCAATAAGGTCAGTGTTAATAGTGGGATGAATCCTATTAGAGTGAAGTGCACCTCCAACCGGGCGTTAAAAATCCGATCACTTTTGCGTTGATGGCGAAAATGAATCAATTCAATGAGTATTTCCTTATAGTGATAACATCATTTAACCTTTTGATCCTATGGCATTGAGAAACGAGACCAAACCGGAAGGCGCCTCAGTATGAATGAATAAATGAAAGTTTCATATATTCCAGCAGGGATTTCTGAACTCATTCTTTTTAGAAAATGAGCAAATTCTTGAGAAAATATAAACAGCAACTGAATTTCGCTAAATTTTCCCCTGGCATTCAGCGTCCTACAAAGATAAAAAAAAGTTAGCTTGACATTTGAAAACTGCCTCTAATCGTTCCCTTTCATGCTCGCAAATTCACTCGCAAATGAAAGCCGGATGTCTAATTATTAAGCTCGCTTTGTCTCTGGAGTTGAGAATGACGCCAAAGCACTGTCAAACCCTACAATAATACCCTGGATGCTAATGTTTTCATTGCTTAGTTGAAATGCTATGAGTTTACCGATCCCTTCAGCAAAGTTTCGTTATTGAGAGAAGGTGGTCAATCCTACTTTCACCTCTTCGTGGTGACCACCGGTAACCTCAGGGGCAACTCTGAGGACTGAAGAGAGGGGCGGCCGGATAGGACTAATCAACCACCGCAACTGCCAATATATTATTATGCTAGCAGAAGTACAGCCTGAGTCCAACAAAGTAGTCAAGGTAGTAATATCTGGATATATGGTCTTAAACTCGGATCGTGCATGAAGTAATGAATGGAAACTCCTGCAGATAGTTGAAGAGACTTCTGGTAGGGTTAAGGCGATTGTTGCCCTAACGATACTGCAAAACTGTCCTACCATGGCTGCCAACAGCACTTATCCAGTTGGAAAAGAATAAAAAGTCGTTCTTGTATAGAGCAAAAATGTTCATCTGTTAGAAAACATTCCTAGAAAAGGACAAACAGACCAGGAGAACAAAGGCCCATCGACCATAAACGACCCTAAAATGTGTTGAGGACGGACGAGGTTCTGCAAAGAAGTGTAAAAGAAGAATGAATTGTTGCTGCACGACGAAACCATGCCAAGGAAGGACCAGGGAGCTGAGGACGTCAAGTTAACTATTCTTTTGCTATGTGCATATGCTTAACTGTTGTACAATCTCTTTGCATCTCTGTCGTATCCCCAATAAGTCCTTGGGACTTGTCCAACGGGTAGATATGAATAAAAAGAATGAAAAATTGGGAGAATTTGGGGCTTTTCTCACTCTTTCTCAGTGTTCAGACCAAAGTATGGTAAGGTTAGTAACAGCTGTATTTGTGAGCAAAATGCAATCGACGTGTCCCATTCATATGTATTGGTTAACATTATTATCTAAAGTTTATAAAACGAAGAATGAAATAAAGAAAATGAAATGAAAATGGAATGAAATGAAAATTCAAGGTATATGAAAGCTAGAACAAGAAATGGTATATCGAATACATTTCACTTGTGAATGAGCTTTCAGTCAGTAATGAGCTTTCTCTGTTGATCCTTGTTCAAAATGGCTATCAAGATCGAAGTATCATATACATCAGATAGGGCAGCACCCCCAAATATCCCACTGAAGCCCCATTTTTGATCAGCAACGAAATATTTTGTCATCTAAAATTCCCTCTAACTTCTCTCCGCGAGCAAATCGCTGCACTCTAGACTGCTCGACGCCCTGCAAATCCAGGCGTTGGGGACTAGATCAACATCAGCTGAATCATCGCATTGCCCGACTAGCAAGTAATAGATGGGCAGCCCTTCTTAGTTGCCTGCCTCCACTCATTTGAAATACTGCTGCTACTACCGCATGACCGTGGAGACTTTGAGGTGGGAATTACTAACTGATTTCACATCTGAGTTAATGCCAAAACCAGCCTCTCATTAAGTCATTAAAGGATTTAACTCGATGGATTTCCAAAAACACCTGAAAGTATAAAATATCCTGTTAGAATTTTCAGTGAACGAATGTTCATGATCCAACAGTTCGTACTCAAATTCCTATTTATTTAAGTTTGAATATCAAATTTTGCACATTTTGAGCGTCAACAGCAATTCAAACAAACCTCGAAATGTCTAAGTTCGACTTTCTAGACAGAAAAGATTTGAACAGTTACACCAGACAAAGCTATCCATTAAGATAACTATATGATTTGCTATTTAAATGCATCCCTTACATGTAAAGTTTGTCAATCAAATGCTGTTGATCAATTGAAAGACATTGGTGTCAGTTAGTTCTAGAGGTAAGTGAAGAAGCTCCACATAAGTTCACTAATGTGTTCATACCTAATGCTAATAACAACCATGCTAGGAAGGCACTGGCAAGTGAAATTTCATCTCTGTAGATCAAAATTGAAAAAAAGACATTCTCGCAATGTAAGGCAAACCATGTCTTTGCATCAGAAACACCAGCACAATACCCACCTTCCAGTAAATAACTATTTAAAAAGTTTGGTCTGTTTTGAAGTAAACTGAGAATTTCACTAAAGTGAATAAACCACTCTACCAATGAAATTGATCAATCAGTAGAACGCACGATATGATTCGATGACTTCCTTCCTTGAACAGCATCTGTCAGCATTTGGCTTCTGCAACGCTAAAAGTGTCGTCCATGCCTATACTTGTCGTTATTTATAATGACCTCTCCAATTTTTTGGTTGCAGATCACATGAAAAGCAGCAGCTGGCTCAAAAACATGTATCTTCTTAGCTGAAGGCCTCACTCAATCAAATGTATGATTCTAGAAATGGCAGTTGATAAGCAGAGCATGGCTTATCGTTTCTAACCCTGCCCGGAGCCTTATTTAGCCATTAACTAAGGGGTTTAGATTCTTTGAGCTGCCATTGGGTAGAAGATAAAGTAGGGGATTTCTTCAAACCCAAATTAATCTGATTTAGTTAAAAAGGCTTTTGGAAGAGATTTCTCCATTCGTTTAACTTTCACTTAGCAAGGTCAAATAGGAAGAACATTTTTAGTTGCAAATAAGTTATCTAAAACAAAAATTTAGCTAAATCCTATTTGCTGATGCCTCCCCATTATTCCCCTTTCTCGTCCCCTAGGTTAGAGTTGTACGATATTTTGTTTCATTAAATTTTTGGTCTAATTTAAAAAAAATAAATAAACCCACTGACTCTGTAAGCTAGCTCGGCTATTTACATTCACTTCTGAAACGCTGAGCTAGATTTTCCAATAGAAGTCGAGTCATTTTTAATTGTTAATCTAAAGCCTGTTGTGCTATGGACTAATGCCAGTCCTTCACCCTCAGGGAGTTAGTGAAATGCAGTGGTTCTGGTTATGATTGCTAAATGTGCAAGAGATTCTGAATCTCATCAGCGAGGTTGGTCCAGAGTCACTCGAGGTCGAAGCTCCTGAGCGCGATGATTTGTAACCCTAGATAAGCTCATGAGAGAAGTGAACCGAACAAGACTCTCAATCTAACGACTCAACCCTCTCTGAACTCTTTTCTCCAAGTTCAAGAATTCGTGTAAACAAATAAATAAATATTTTCTTCACGTGAAACATATGGACTTTGAATATTATCACATTTCGTTTTAAATCAAAGCTGGGTTTGCTCATACTGCAGCAACCTACTGTTTGCACATTTGTTCTTGATTAACAGAATATCTTTTAGGGGTTTATAATCATCTTTGTGTCAAAAATATGTGTAAAAGTACTTCGTACAATAATTCAGTCGGTGAATGAGTAGCCAGGCACCGGGATTAAAAGAGAATTTAGATCTGAAAGAATATGAAAAGTAAGAGGAGTTGATTGCTTATTTAAATTCATCTATACCCGATCCCCAACTAATTAAGTTTAAGGTCTTCAGAGAGATGTCGAGAACTTATCATGCAACCGAAATGAGCATGCGATCTATTTTAAACAAAATTTAGGCTGAGCTAATGGACTTTCAGGCACAGAGACGTGAGTTTCCTCATAATTTCGAGTTATCCGTTGCATGTGTTCCTATGCAAAACATAGGATTGGAAAGGCACAATGTGTATAGGTCAACAGTAAATGCAACAGCAAGGTCGTAATATAGCACTTAAAGTAATAAAAATGCAAGTGAAATGAAAAAAATCGGGGGTCAAAACATTCGAAACAATCTCTTTCGGTGCATTTCTATCTCGACCTACCATGGTTATCCATGATCGTTCCGAGGGCCAATAAAACAACCACTTGACAAACCATTTTGTTTTCGTTCGGCGCCCTCTCAGATCTTGCTCGCGTGTAAATAACTTTCAGGCTGAATACTCGATGTCGCTATAACTGAGGGCCTTCCGCCTTTACCTTTACTTCGGATAAAATTAAAGTTGAGGTTTGCTTAGCCACACGAATGTTCATACCTACTAGACCGTCACTTTGATAGGCTGACAAGGAATAATCTGCCACTTTCTAACCTGCTCGAAGTCCCAATTAGTTACAAGATTCTAGCTACTTAAAATATTGGCACTATCGTCATATAACCAAAAGAGGTTGGGTGCTGGCTTATCTGCGTTGCAAAGATAACTTACAAATCAGTTTTCACTTAAACGTAAACGGACGAGGAATGAAATATCACGTAATAAGAACATATCACTACTTGAGTTTACTAAATGCTCAATTTTCTGCCAGTGCCAATAGCTCAGGTGGGAAATTAATCAAACTGCTTAAGGTATACATTCAAATATGTACTGATTCTCATCACAACGGATCAACTCATGGTGTTGACCAAAGGAAAGCGAAGTGCAATCTTACAAGAATGACTGGTTTAAAGTTCAGTGTCATCAAAAATTCTACTCAGACATTAATTATCAATTATTTTCACTCCTATTTCTACAAATTTAAACGAGTTGACAATCTATCAAGTCCTAAAGTATGTAACGATCTTTGAAATGAAGGGAAAATTGTTCCAAATATGAAGCAATGACCAACTGAAGAAAGGTTCGCCTTTCCAGAATCTCCTCAAATTCAATTAATTTGTCTAAGTTGTCGGTTTTAGACCTCTTAAAAGGAAAGTTTCTTGGGGTTTATAGCAGAAATTCATGAAATTTTCGCTGATTTCGCTCAAAATAGTGAGTTTTTCGTTGAATTAATTGTACTTATTCCTTTAGCAAACTCATATGCCTTTGTATTGACCAAAAAATAATCTAAATTTTATTGCCAATAAAACTTCTCCAAGTGCATGCAAAGCCAATCATTTCACCAGAAACTCCTATTGTAGCGGTTTTCATTGCTGCGATTTCATGGTGTGACCATTCACTGCAGTAGCGTTGTCCTGAGTAGACTGGCAAATGCTGAGGAACTATGAATGAGAAATTGATTAAATATTAATGGGAGTTTTCTGTTCCTGGCTGGACTTTTTAAGAAAATATTAAAATCGTAAAAACCCCATGTTGCCTAATCCTGTGGAACAATTTGTAATCAGTCGAAAACTGAACGGAAGTTATTAGATGGTCATGAATAAGTGTTTGATTAGTAACGCAGGAACGGTAGAACAAGAGAATTTAGTCGAACAGGGTAAGAACGCCAAAAAATAACTGATTATCGGCTTCACTTGGCTAGAAATGTTGGAATTTCGTCCGAAAAAGTCCTTGTTAGAGAAGAATAACAATGAGAAGATAGCTCTGCACTTGCCTAACCGTTTAAACAAGATACATATCTGAGCTAAGTAGTAACTATGTTTCTCATGGGGAACACTCCATTCAGCAGAGGGATTCCAGGCTTAAATATTTTTCTTGGTCCGAGTAGATTATTCATTCAAGTGAGATTGCACTATCACAAGATCAATTTTTTATCTATCGAAACTGGTTACCTCAGGGTTATTTTCCAAACTGATTTTGGTGGACAATGAGCAGAAGAGGTTCTACAACGAATGGAGCATCTTGGAAAACCAACGGGTCAATGAATGTTTTTAGAAATAGCTATTCTTGCAAAATAGCCAGGTCCGAATAACCTACTAGGCAAAAAATTGAAGGAAATTCGGAGTGTAGAAGGTTCATATTTTCGAGCTTGGCAGAAAGTGAACACTGGTGGATGCCGAAGCCTTCGATGACCCATAGGGCTTCCTGTTTCAACTGCTGATCGTCAAAGTCTGGTTACTGATTCCCATTACTATCAATATAAGAATAGACAAGTCCTTTGTTAATTTTCGAGCAGTAGGATTTTTGTCACCTCTGACCATCTCATCTCGTTTGGGAATGACTCAAAACGTATATTAGAAAACCTTTTATGTCAAGTGATCACTTAAAATCAATTTATTCATTCCAACTCTCGTTAGAAAGGAAGGCGCATTTTAACTTGCAAGAGTTGAATCTTGATGACCTATGTGGGGCCTTCGAGCGGCTTGAAGTGCAAAATCTTAGATTAACAAAAAGATATCTCCTGTAAGATAGAGGAGGACTGTAATATGCATTCTTGGACAAGTTACCCTATTAGCTCAACTGTGTCTTTTCCACACATCAGAACTGGGACTTGCCATCCATATTTCCCATTTCATTAATGTTCTCCAATCCTTCTGCTAGTTTTGTTGAATTCTGTGTTAATGAAAGGTCAGCATAGTGGGTTGTTTCAGTCTCTCTTTTGAAAAGCCGCCACTGATTGTAACCGTTGACGTTTTGGCTTTCTTGATCTTCTCCGATCAACACTGTTCATGACATACTTTTTTTCACAATCAAAAAAATTCGAATGGAGCACCTTTTTATGAGCTCCATCTGTCCATTCGTTCATTCATATCATACTGGCAATCGACCAAATATTAATTTATCAAAAAACATGGTTTTCCTCCCAGTGATTTTCCCACACTGGAGTGGACAACTTTCACAACAAGCCACTGTTGAATTAGTTTACAATCACATTTAGGGACACCCTGTTAAATATTTATTAAAGTAGAGGAAACATCATTATTAATTTAACCAAACATTCAGGAGGTAAGGATCAAATCCAAAGCTGTCAATTTAGTGTAAATAAAACCGAAATCAGGAAAAATAAAACCAATGTTAGAGAAGATTCGCTCAGTTGATAATAACAGATATAAAAGCAGCTAGAAATCTTAGTTGACTAAAGAGGTGAGAAGCCCTTGGACACGCTTTCAGATAAACTTTACTGAAACAATCACGCCAATTCTGGTGGTGAGAAAGTGCTTCTGCCTCATTTTACGCTATGAACTGTTAAAATTCAGTTTTAAGTGAAGGCAATAAAGTAACTGGCGCACCTTGCAAAGTACAGCATGAAATGTTCATACGTCGGTGGCGTTAGGGTCACGTACGCGTTTGACTCACCTGATGACGTGAACTTAAAAATTTCTTGTCTGCAACTAATGCCAGTCCAAGCCAAGTAAGTATTGAAGTTACCTTCTATCTCCATAAAATGAATGTTAGAAGACACATTATATCAACAAAAGCCTGGATTTACTTTACAACATCCACGGGATGTAGTAATCTGGATTATTGTCCAGAGAGATCAGCTGTTACTATTCAAAAAAAAATAATAAACGGACAGTACACAAACTAGGTCAATACTGTATTCCAAAAAGACAACAAAAGGCAAAGTGAGCTGAAGTTTAGAGGGATCAACAAGTTCAAAACGAGAAAAGCGCTTTTCCATAGACTTCGTTCGCAAATACAATTTTCTTATGGAACCACGGTTGTGGAACTAAAGCGACGCACCAAATGAAGTTAGTGTGCTTTTTTTATGATTTTCATTCTTAATAACTTCATCTCTTGAAATGCAGAAGCTGTGGGAAATAACAGAAAGCAAAGTGAGCCCAGAGACGTAAATCCACAAGCGGTCGTATGTAAGAAGCGAATTTGAAAAAGGCCGACTTGTAAATGTTACAAATTGCATGTGTTATAAAGTTATATGATCAATCATAAACTAAGCGTTGTTACTTGGATGGTCGAAATAGTAAATCGGGTAGGCAATTATCCGCTGAAAAATTCAAAAAGTAAAATGGAGACTTGTCCTATGGTAACTCCTACATATTTGACATTACTTTCATTTCAAACTGGACTATATTGCAAAATTAAACAAAAAAAGTTATTCGGAGACTCTAAATGAAGTTTTAAGGAAAAGCATACCCTTGACGAACACATCTCCTTCAGATTCTATTCTGACCGTCGATCCTCTCCTCAATTCGCTTCTTCTGCGATCCTTATAGGCTCCGCCGGAGCCATGTATTTGTCGACCACTTCAACTACCAGGTTGTCCAAATCGTTGATCACTCCTTGCGATTCCTTCCCACTGTGACAGACGCTCAAATCAGGTATCCAGTGCAACAAGGACTGTGGGCTTTCAATAGACCACTTGTGAAATAATTATTAAATTATTTACTTATTAAATTGTAATAAAAGTCAATATATCCTGTGATAGTTGGATGATTTACAGTGTAAGGCCACGATGGTGGAAGGAACTTGCGGTCTTGAATTTCGTTAGAACTCTAAAGTTCATCATCCATTCTGCGTATATTCCAAGGATCAATTGTGAGGATATTTGCAAGAGCTCGAAGGCAAACCTCGTGAGGCATGACAAATGAGAAAGACAAGTGGTTACCTCTCTTTCTCAGCCGGTTCTAAAAGGAGTTAGTTGGCACTTATGGTCAGGTCATAGCAGTTCATGGGGAGGAATCCAAGTTATGGTGGATGTATTTGTTCTATTGTGACCTTTAGCATCAAGAGTAACTAAAGAGACACATAAATGACTGTCATCCTTCGGTCGAAATCATAGAAAGAGGGAAGCCAACAGAGAAGAGGAAAGAACCAGAAGAACCGAACATGATGGAGAAAAAAGATAGAGTGGAAAGTAGGTAAAAAGACTGCCAATAAAAGTCCAACCGGCAGGATGAACAACACTGCGCCATAACGGCTGCGAAAAACTCTGACCCACACATAGTCGCTAGAAAAGATACCTGGATAAGGACAAACAGATAAGGACAACGAGGTGCTGGAAGGAGTGTAACAGAAGAATGAAGTTTTACTGCAACACGAAACCATGCTGAGAAATGCCGAAGACGTCAATTTAACTGTTCTATGCTATGTGCAAGTGCTTATCTGTTGTACAAGCTCTTTTATTTCTGTTGTACCCCCAATAAGTCCTTGGAACTTGCCCAATGGGTGGGGACGAAACAAAATTCTCGCCAGCTAAGAGCGATTGTTCGAACACACTGACTACAATCCACAGCATTCAGAAAAGTTGAGGATTGAGTTTAGTCATTGAAATTCTAACCATCAGCAGATTAATAAACCGCAAATCAAATATATGCATTGAGAAATGGTAGGTGATAAACTTGAAGGATGTTTAGGAAATGAACTGATTGTGAGAAGATCATAGCTAACATCAGCTAAGGTCTTACGAGATGTGATTCTTCCAAGTTCCCTTAATGACCTCACGAAAATTGGCTCGAGTTTGCATTCACCTAAATCATGGACTGGATATTTAGGTTAAGACCGGTGCGTTAGTGCCTGCCTTACGAGGCAGCATGGGTTCGAAACCCACTGATGCATTAGAAACTGGAGATAAGAGATAAATACATCTTCAGCAGTCCCATGTGCATCACACTTATATTTTCTAAATATTTAGAAACATCGACTCAATCTGTTAATGACGAGGACAGAATTTCTGCATTTAAAGTGATTGTTAGTTACTTCAAGTTCTGATTCAAAAATGCTTCTCGGGTCGAAAAAACGATGCATTGAATGATGGTGCTATAAAATCAACTTTTGAAAGCTAAATGACCTTGAAACCCAGCCTTAAAGAATAACATTGGACTATAATTTCATATCCCGTAAAGAAATAGGTGTAAAGAAAAACGTATCAACTGAAACAAGTGGTAGCTGACGGCCTGACTGATTTTGGTGGGTGAATTTTTAAAAAGTATGCATTTTCTTTCTTAGAACTAGGTGTTAGAATCTTCAGAAATGGTGTAAATAGCAACTCTTTAACAAATGTGAAATCAACAATGAATGCAGAAGCTTAAATCTTAAAAGAAACACAAGACAGCACATTGAAAGGACGGAAATCAAAGTAAAAAAACTAGAGTGAAAGGAATTAGGCTCAATGAAAAAGTTGAAAAAAAGATTTTTCACACTCCAATCAAACAAACAAATGCTTTAAATCTTAGACTGCTAGCTGCAATTATTATCAAATCGAAAGCCAAAGAATGCTTTGCTTTCAATCAAAGTAACTAACTTAGATCACCTTGAATTAAATACAATTGCAAGCTCAGTTTGCCTTGAAATGTTGACGCATCGGTCACGTCGTACCTTGAGTTGTCAGCTGATATGGGTTCGAAAATCATTCCTGATACTGGAATGAGTACTCCGGACCTACGAATAAAAGCAGTATGTAAGGTGCTCAGTTAAAGGTTCTCTTCTCCAAAGATTAGGATGTATTCCACTTTCCTCATTACAACAGTCAATATTATATTTAAAATCACACTGAACCCAAATACCTTTTTTGAGGGAATTATACAAAATCATATGTATATATACAGTTAGTACAAGCGGGACATGGGCCTTTGGACATTAAAAATTAATAAAAATGGATGACAAAAACAATCAAAGTCGGTTATAGCGCGGGATTCTCCCAAACTCTCAGAGCTAGGAAATCTACTATTATTCAGATGGTTTTATTCAGCTGCAATCGGTTTGCAAATGAATTCATAAATAGTTTGATGCAAATCGAGCATCGGCTTCCAACACCTTTATTATGGAAGGAATGCCAACTAATTGAAAGCAATGACTGGGCATCAATTTGGTCAAACATTTACACAAGAGTTTGACATCAAAGACATTAACTGTCCAGTAAACAGAGAACAATTTAGAATAATTGTTGCCTGTGCGTCGCAAACTACGTTGAATTAGATTTAGAAATCATAGTTACTTTTATAATGGAAAAATTTTAACAAAATTTTGCATGTTTCTTGGTTTGTGTCAGAAAAATTATTTAGGCCCCGGAGCAGAGGATGTCAAGATCTCATAATGGAAGTATGAAAAGGAGGAATCCTTCATACTTTATTAACTTTCAACAGTTTATCATCTTCAGTTAATACCTCGGAATTAGGTTATTGGTACATGGGCCTTTTTTGAAATAAGGCTTAGCTGAATGAATGGTTGATCCAACCTCTGTGTTAAATTGGATTCAGAAACACCATGGATCATTTAGAGGTTAATATAGTTCGTGTAGACCATATTCCCCTTCCTTTGTGCCATCTTTCATTAGAAAACTGATTCCAATAGGGGTAATTTATCTAATCTCCGCCACCAGTTGGTAGTTTATCTCACCTTGATGGTTGAAATCAAGTATTGAAAAGCAAGTTGCTGGTGCTGTGATGGTTACATCACTGCATTGATGATTTCTGCATCACTGTTGCGTTTTGCCATCCACTTCATTACACCAGCATCTCTAACGTCGAACGTTACCGACTAAGTGAGTCACTGGTTGGATTTTTATCATGTGGGCTTAAAAACTCATGATCGACGTGTATGCATCGTGTTGGTCAACATCCCAAGAAAGATTGGTCAAAAAGCATGAAGGGGTAGCAGAATAAGTGTTGGCAAGCCATCTATCAGTCTCAACGTCAAGAACAGAAGAATAAGATATGAGTATAAATTATTGGTATTAATACACTAATGCTATTTTTTTGAAATGACGTAGAGACTTGCTGAATAAAACCGACTGTCCAATATTCTGAATACGAAATGGATGAAAATCTTGAAGCTTTTATTATAACCAACTCCGAGTCATGTATTTTTTTAAAAAAATCTTCTCTACGATGTGTAACATACTACACAATTAAAATTTTGGTGGATTACATCCTTTTTGCGTTGAGGTTCCAGTTTTGGCAGACGTAAGCCATTTTCTGGAACGAAGGTAATCTCAAGGAGACACCCTCCTTATCCATCCAACAAGCAGCTTTCTTTAGCACGAACATTGGTGACCAGATATTTAAAGCGAGAGTAGCTGTATCATATTAGCTAGTAACTTCCTAAAACACAGTCTACATATTCTAGGTAAACTTTATCAGTTCTGTCGATTCGATACATGTGCAGTAACTCTACTGACTGGGAAGCCATCTTAGTAATGGAAGACCTGAACTATTTCGAATACTACAGTTTCAAATCCTCTTAAGTACTATGATTAAATGTTACAAACCATTTAAAGACTTCTGTGAATAGGACGTAGGTTTCTCAGGGAGTATAAGTTACTGCCGAACCAAAGGATTTGAATTAGCTAGTGATGTAAAGTGAAATGGCTGATTTTACTTCTGCTGCAAGCCGTTAAGAATGAAATAGGAGGTTTTGATTTTACGAATAGCTGAAAGATTGAAAACCAGTAGATTTGAAAGCAAGGGATCTTTTAAGTTCATGCAGCTCAGAAATAGTCGCAAGGTTACCCTTGTGTCGCTATCAAGGTAAAAGCATCTGTAATCGAATCATTGGCAATAACCTGTGAATTCCGAATATTTGGCAGCGTCCGCATAGCGGTTATACATCATTAGCAGCATTATCGCACCTCTGCCCCTGAAGTCGCAAGTCAAGACGTTGTAAAGGATTTCAAGTAATACTGACTAGATTCTTACCACTTCGGATTGGTAACTCATGTTTGACAAGTATGGGTCATTTTGGTTGGCTCAAAATCAACTGGCAAGATAAACTGCATTACTGCCATATCGAGTAGACCGAAAAGTTCATATTCACTTGATCAAATGATCAGAATATGATGCGGTACGCGAAAATCGCCTATAAAATGCATAGATTAAGGCCATTTCAAAGCTATACCATCACCTGGCCCAATTTTGAGCGACTAGAAGTCTATCAAGTTAATCAGACCTAAAAGAATACAAAGTCTATGCTGAGGGAAATATAGATGAGTTCTGGTAATTTTTATGCCAAATGCTTTGTGACCCATTTGGGCCCATTTTCCCTGTTTCTCACATTCCCTCCAGCCTCCAGCAGATCACTTTATTTCCAACCCGATCTTCGGCGCCGAGCAATTCGACTTCGGAGCCTAGGTCTACCAAGTTTTTTGCAACCAACGCTCCTGAATTAGAGCCTATAGGGATTTCTAGGAGGGATCTTCGACCTGGTTTTCAAGCCGCCAATGTGATTAAGTAGCTCCTTCATTTCAATAAAGCTACAAACTAAAGTGTCTAGTTTTTTATTTATTCAATTGTGGATAGAAATAGAAACTGGTAGCCGCTTATATTAATTGCTAAGGGAACTATTTTTAATTAATGCCAACCTCCACATATAATTAATCTTAAAATACCGTCAAATTCCATTTTCAGAAGTAAAATGGCATTCATATTTTAAATGAATGTTGGATGGCAGTATCGTCTTTGGGGAGCTATAGCATCCTGAACGCTTTCAGATCAAATAGCTGTTGGATGAAGTAAGTAGTAACAAAACTTTTTACCTACCTACTCTCTAACTCCAAGAGGTGACCACTGGTAACCTCTTGAACAACTCAGAGTACTAAAGAGAGGGGCAGTTGGAGAGGACTTATAAATCACTGGTTGTACAAATTCATTATTATGCCAACGGAAATACAATCAGAGTCCACGAACAGCCCCTTGAAAAAGATACGACATACTACCTGGATCCATGGTCTGAAACTCGGATTATGGAACGTGCGCTGCTGTAGCAGTGATTGGAAACTCCGCCAGATAGCTGAAGCGACTTCTGATAGAGGTATGGAAATTGTTGCCTGAACGGAAACTCGAATGAATTCCTGCTCCTTAACTATCAATAACTACGCTTTCTCAACTCTGGACACATTGAAAGCCCTAGACCAAATGGTGGAGTCGCCTTTTTGGTCAAAAAGAACATAGAAGCTGAATTTAACCATCTCAAACAGACTTGTAACGCTGACACTCCGAATTGGAGGAGTCGAAGTCGGACTGATGGGATGCTATGCTCTGACCGAGTGTACGGAGGACGCAATGGTTAGAGAATCCTTCTACAAACTTGTGGCCAATACTTAAAAGCAACTCCTTTCCGACTGCACACAAATAATTATCCTTGACGATTTCAATTGCGGATTGGGATCTGATGCCAATAACATTGGTGTCAAACTAATCGGTCCATTTACTGATCAAGAAGACACTAGAGAAAACGGACTAAGATTGCTGGGACTATGAACCGCACGTGATGAATACTTTCTTTCAGAAATCAACAACTCGAAGATTGACCTGGTACCACCCTACAGGGAAAGGTGCTACCCTTGATTTTGTTCTGACGAATAGATCAAATCTATTCCTAATAAGTGATACATGAACTTCTAGAAAGGCAGACGCAAACTCTGATCACTGCTTGCTAAAACATAATACTCAAGCTCAAATCACATCTAAGAAAACGCTTAGGAAAAAGTAAGGACAGAAATCTGAAAGAGGACATCAATAGTCAAAAGCAATAGTGCCAACTGCCTAAAGACATAGAACAAGTAGGAAAATCGAATGAAACTTACCAGGATCATTTCAAAAGGGAACTACCTCAGGACCCTTTGACTACTACATACGAAGATATCTTGAAATCTATAGAAAGTGCTGCCGCCAAAACAACAAGGCAAAAAACTAAAAGAAATAAAATCGGATGATATCCAGCTATCTGCGAGAAGGAAAATTGAGAACTACAGCTACAAAAGCAGTTGAGAGCGAATTGGCTCTTTAACCCATCTCAGGAAACATTTATGAGGTACAAAGGGCAGAGAAACAAGGTGAATAACCTGATACGAAACTGAGATTAAACAATTTCCCTGTACATCTCGCAGAGAAACAACCTCGTAAAGCCTTCATGTTGCTGAAGGACATAATGAGGGAAAACTCCTCATGGAATACACAAACCAAAAGATCTGGTCGCACACTACCGGCAACTGTTCAAGGAAAGAACCACTGAAGAAATTAAAAACTATGCTCATCTACCAAGCGACTCCTCTATTTCGCTGGAGGAGATTGAGACAGCTAAAAATAAATTGAAACTACATAAACGTCCCGGCGAAAATGGAATTGGATCCGAACTACTGAAATGGGACGACCAGTTTCTAAATGCCTACCTATACCTCGAGCCAGGATCGATGCTGAAGTTGTAAGTATCTACAAGCGGAAAGGTTTGCAGATTGATCCTGCAAACTATAGATCAATCTTCTTTCTAGATGCATTAGGTAAGTTATATGCATCTATCTGTGCCAACGTTTGAAGCAACATCTTGACGAACTATCCTCAAGAACTCAATTTGGATTCTGTGAAGGAAGATCAACCAAACAGGCTGTACTTGGAGTAAGAACCATTATGCAGAAAGCCGTGGACCAGAAGCAGAAAATAATGCTAGTGTTTGTCGACCTGGAAAAGGCCTTTGACTCGCTGCCTACAGCTGCAATAATCAACTGAATGATAGATCTAGACTGCTCTTGGCACCGAAGGGAAAACTGAGGAGAACAAGGGACTAATTTGGAGATGAGGCGTGGTGTGAGACAAGGCTAAAAAGAAGGGCCACTTCTCTTCAACCTAACCTTCGATCGAAATCAGAGAAAGGGAGAAACAAACAGAGAAGAGGAAACAATCAAACTGAATTAAAAAAGCAGAAAAGCTGAATACTAATGAAAAAAATGATAGAGTGAAAGATAGGAAGCAACGAAAAGTCCATCAGGCAGGATGAAACACACATCTGCTCTCTCACGGCTGCAAAGAACTCTATCCCAGGTACTCCACGAAATGCAGCAGGAGAACTGAATGCCATCCAGCCGCACAACCAAGCGGAGACAAGACCAGCGGGTCGATAATCTCAAATAAATGCTCTATGCTATAATATGTAACTTACTGTATTTCTGTTGAACCCCCAATAAGTCCTTGGGAACAAAAAAAATAATAAAAAATTTATGCACAAGCAAGCATTACTTTCTATTACTTAGACCAACCTTCCTGCCTTCATCTTCTCTAAAAGTGTCAGCCTGGAGAATTACTCTGGTACCGGCAATATCTTAGTCTATCTGATAGCCGATGCTTTCCTACTATTCATGCGAATTCCATGGCCAAGCACAAACACATTTTCGATTGAGCACTTGTTCTTTAGAGCCATATTAAAATGGAGTCCAGGGAATAAGATGTTCTTGTAGAGCTCTGTCGATTGGGCCGTTTTGGAATACTTCCACCAGAGTCGTGGATTCGGCAATGGATATGATATTTTTTTCTTAAACTTTCATAAGGTTCTTTTCCAAAGTTTATTTGTTAAGAGCCATGGTTCATGATTTCTACATAAACAAATGATGTCCACAAACTTAGTTCGTTTCACCCCCACTTGACGTCGTTTAAAGCACCTGATAATTAATTAATATGCAAACCGACGCAAACCCTTTAAATAATACCGCCTTTTAAAAAAAACTTTAATTCAAAATCCTAATGTTAAGTTTTCCAATTCAGTGCATTAATGTACACTTTTCAGCCATAGCGATCTACTGAACGCTTGGTCACTTAGTAGGTGCACAGTTTTGGGAAGTAAACACGCAAATCAATTAAAGGCACTAGTAAATAATGACTTTCATAGTAATAAATGAAGAAAATATGAACGCCAAGGAGCAATTGGCCTTTGCGTGCAACGGATTTCTACAGGAAAGCAGAAATGGTCATGATGGCTGTTACTTTTCGTCCTCAGCCGTGAAGAGTTAAAAGGATTGCGGAAAGCGGCAATACGGTGGAACAGATGAGAATACCTTTTTCTTTGCTCATCCCACTTCCTTCCTGTTCCCTCTCTCTTTCATCCAAGAGTAGCTTTGGCGATTGCAGGGTGAATGGATCCGCTTTCTCACGCACGCGGTTGAATCAACTTCACTAGCTATTTAATTTGATTTACGACTTATAACAGTTCATGTGCAAGGATGCAGTTCTATTAAAGATATTTCCTTGGTCGAAACTTTAAAATCATTGTACTAATTGTAGGTTTATAAGGTAGGAAATATCATGTTCCTTGCAAAGAACGCTCTTAGGCTGGATATAGTGGTGTACAACTGTTATCCAACTACTCAGTAAACAGGAGGTGAAGTTAATTTATGATATAAAGTTTTGTAGTAATCATATCAAGAAGCGCCAATGTAATTCTTAAAGATGATTTCGACTGCACAGGCAAGACCAAAAGAGGGCACGAATTAGGTTTGATTCTAAGGGAAGAGAATTCAAATAGGGAACGTGCTGAGGGAGGCGACTACAGGTAATTTTACAGGAGAGGAATAGGGAAATGGCCATGTAAAAGTCGTGATCTCGGACACTAATTTCACAAAAACTCAAAATTTTTACCTCATGAATAGACACTTTAATTCCTTCCTCTCTTCTTTGATTGAGTTAGACGATTTTATTCTTTTAGAAGCGAAACAAATATTATCTTAACAGCTGAAATAAAAAATTCAAAGTACTTAAATAGCGTGTAGCGATGAAAGAACGTGTATCTGTTGGTGGTCAAACCTATTCTCAACTTCTTTGTGGTGACCACCGGTAACCCCAGGGGGCCAATGAGAGGGGCTGCCGGATAGGACTAATCACCCACCGGACGTATAAAATCAGATTATGCCAGCAGAAGTACAATCTCCTACAGCCTAGCAAACAAGGTGTGACGTAAATACCTGGATTCTTGGTCTCAAACTGGACTGTGGAAAGTGCATGCATGTAGCTGTGAATAGAATCTTCGCCAGAAAGTTGAAAAGGCTTCTGGAGGAGGTATGAAGAATGTCTGCCTTAAAAATGTCGAGGACGGACGAGGTGCCACTGTGACATTAAACTGCTACCTCCAGGACGAAACTATGTCAGAGAAATGACCAGAGAGCCGAAGACGTCGATAAATGCTTTTGCTGTCTTCTGTGTTAACTGTTGTGCGCTACTTGTACCTCTGTTGAACCCCCAATGAATGGGTGAGACTTGCCCTGATGTGTGAGGAGTAAATAAATAATTTTGTTGCAAGGACTTACTTCGATTTAGGGGCAGGTCAGCCGAACCACCTACGCAGACCTTCAGCTAAGCTTTTGTTAAACTCTCAAAAGATTCTTCATTAAGAAAAAACCCTATTTAATTCGATCGCATAATGGTTTACTTTGAAGTGTCCAGGGATTTTGGACAAGAGGAAGAAGAGAAATAAAGCATGGAAAATTCAAATGAATTTTGATTGTATTTTTAAAGTTAGATTTTCACCTAACTTTCTTGACCGGCAGAGAGTCTTCAGTTCCCTCTATTTGAGGAAACGGACCACCATCCCAATTCACTTTCTAGATCAACTGCGGACTTAGATTAGCCCTGTGATTGACATACAGTAAGACGTGTCTATTACAATCACCATGCCTTGTTCAACCCTAATGCAGCAAAAATGTGAGCCCTTTTTGAGTTCTCACACTTTCAGTCTTTCCTAAGACAGCCCTTTAGGGAACGTCCTTTTACCTCACAATTGAAGGACACTAATTCAACTTCATTAATTTGTGTTGCGGACTTTGTACTTATTTGACTGAGATTGAACAACTAAATAACTTGATGGCTTGTCCGTCAAGTTGTCTAATTTTGCCATTTATTGATCAAATTAATAACGGTGTCAGAAATATATGTTATCTTTTACACGCTAAACATAAAAATGGTTTCTGATTGACTTAGTTAATGGAGCATCCTTTAGTTTTAGTAATCATTTGATTATCACAGCATCTTTGCAGATCAGCGGCAGCTTTAATTGAATAGCTGGAGTTAAATTGTGCTCAAAATTAAGAATCTTTCGTTAAATTTCAGGCTTTGTGCGGTCTATTAAACGACCGCCATTGTGGTCATGTAATATCGAGGCATAACTGCCAGCCATGGCCATTAGTACCGCCCCAAAAAGCAGGGAGATGCGGTTTGCCGCTAATGGTTATCCCAGATTACATCAGTTAAAGATATGGGGTAAACTGTAAGGACATGGATATTCCAACCCTTTTTGATGACAGTGATGCATAGTTAGCCTAGAAATAGGGCGGCCAGAGCCGTCAGTGAAGACTACTGGCTTAGAATACTCTTAAGATTTTTCAGCAAAATGCCAGACCACTGTGAAAAGATCCGGGCTCATTGGAATCAGTTAGTCATATCGGTGGGGAACAGGCTAGGTTTTAGGCCCTAAATACCCCTTTAGGTATCACTCCGTTTCACAAATACAGTCTAAATGATCTGCCTGGCAATTAAAAGATGGGATATCTTTATACCTGGCGATATTGTTACTTGAGAAAAGAATCTTGTTAGCTAAAAGATGTTGATTATATCCTGAAATGGACAGTGAGCTAAGTACTGATCAGATATTTGTTTAGTTAGGAGCCAAAAGGATACCGGATGAGGTGGAGATCCAACGTGATAAGTCGATGGATAGGTATGCCAAACCTGACATAACCTAATGGCTGATTCTCTATCTGTACTCTCTTTCTTCTTAGTCCCTTCTTATCCTCCCTGGATAGCGTCTTTTGATCTCAGTAGTAGATGTAACTAACGGTCGGTAAGGTAGAGTCACTGCTATAAAACTATTAAAGAGCCGTTCGGGAAAATGGTTTGTAGTGTGTGTAATAATTTTTCGAACCATAAATAATGCAACCAGTTATTATAAAAAAGTTTATATTCTCAATCTGGATCAAGCCGCGATGACTGACCAAGCGGGAAACCATCATCTAACATTTAAAGAGACTAGTTTTTTGAGAATGCTCTTCTCATTGTGGCGCAAAATCCAACATATCAGCTATTGGCAGACTATAGCATTTACTTTACAAGGAACCTCGAAAAATATCCTCCTTAGTCGCATTTGCTTAGGCCCGACTGATGTAAGCATGCAGAATCTGGATTTTTCTCTATCGTTTTCAATAATAGGATGATCTCTAATTTGTAGAAAAAGTACAAGTTCACGATTAAACATACCATTTGATCCTTAAAAAACTAATGAGTAGTATTCGATGACTCTCCTTCACAATAGCCAAACTAAGCAATAATGACTTGAATGGTATAAAATGTCAAAGGTCTTGACCTCCTTCAAGTGATACCTGACATAACAATAGTTTGCCTCAATGACTCACCCGATAGTATGAGTTCAAATCTGCCGGGTCAACTGTGGCCTTCCGAAAGACCATTGCTCACTGGCTTACTGCTGATCCACAAACAGAAAGTCGTAAAGAAGATTCGTGACTGGAAGAGCTCCAGAAACGTAATGACACGTCATTCTGATCATCATCTTTTAAGCACATGAGACTTTTGATTGCCTCTAGCGAGACTTCAGTCACAGCATCTTAAATAGGCTTGATACTTTTTTTACTCGACGTACATCTAATGTTGGCTACAATTTATCTGCCCATTTTAGCATTAACTTAATTTATTTACTTATTCCCTCTAGAATAAGCTCAGGTTGATTGTCATTTTCCTCAAAATTGGGAGAGGTTAAATTAAACCTAATTTGTTAATCGGATAGTTGTTGAGTGACCACATATGGTTAAACAAGGCATTCTTTCTTAAGATGAAGCAGTTCAGCCTTCTCTCAAGCGGTCAAAACTCTTCCATTGGATAATGAATGTTGGCTAGACTGACCTGCGTTGTGTGTAGTTAAAAGCGTTAAACTTTGGTTTTGCCAGATCGCACCATTTGTCATTGCTCCGAGAGGCTGTAAAACATGTCAGATTTTAATAAATCAACCCCGAACTTGCTCAGCTGTCGGCATTAGCGTGCAGAGATCTTTCTTTGCAAAAGCTAGTTTTTATCGTTTAGTTCGAAAGCTGAAAACAGGAAGTTTTTACTAGTGAATACTTGTTTTGAACATTACGATGTGCATATCTCATTTTAGAGCCTTTAAAATGAAATCTAATGGGTAAGCCAAATCTATGGGAAGGTTTCATTCAGTCTTTTTAGCACCATCGCAAGAAAGTAGAAATGGCGTAGACATGTGGATGCAAGTTCTGTCTGTTTAAAAAGGACAACTGACGGAAGTCGAAGTTTCGACTGTTATTGTCTTAGTATTTAAACATGGCAGATTTTCGAAAAAACTTGATACTTTATAGTCTAGAACTGCACTAAACTAAAATATACCCATTAGATTCATTAATGTTACTTTTTAAACTGACTGTTTACATGACCTTAAACTCAATGCCTTGCTAAAGAATTTGTCTTTTTGCTTACCACGCCCAAATTTACTCAACTATCTAAAGAATATTCCAGTATTTAAGAACATAGAATGTATAGAATCTAAACGAAATAGACATTCAATCGACCAATCTAAAAGGGAATGTCTACCCTTCTCACTAAAATAAAGTCAGGTATCTGCATCTTACGTTTTTATAAAAAAGCTAGTGTTCCGCACATTCAACACTTTGTGTTCGATAGAGGCTTTTTAACCACAAGCTCCACTGATTTATATAAAATAAGTCCTTATTAAATATTAAAAGAAGATGTCTTCTGCATCATCAGTTGAGGACCCTCCTATTAGCAATCTTTTCGATAACTAACATCAACCGGTATGGAAGGTCATTCCACTTAACATGTCATCTGATGATCCACGATTTCACTCTATCATTAATTATTATATCGCTCCGTCGATATTATCATATAGCATTTTGAGGTCCCTTTTAACAGAAGTCACTTGGTAAGTTCAAGGTAATTCTCCCAGTGACAGTTGTGCGGATCTAAAGCTTAACCCTGACCTGAAGGCTATATTAAGGGCAACTATACAGGTTCCAAAAGTCATAGCAACCAAAAGCCAATTAATTTTGAATTAAAAATTATTAAATCAAATTTTAAAATGGTTATTTAAACACAATATTTGCAAATTTTTGTAGATAAATATTTAATTTTATTGCTTTGTCCTTTGACCAATTGACGCACACCTATGGATTTGGAATCTATCATCTGATGGGCCACAAATGAATCCTACAGTTGTACCACCACTGCGCCGTTCAATTTCTTCTAGTAGTAGGTAAATAAACTTCGTAAATACAACTTCTAAGAAGTAGATGCATTCCTAACAACGCGTTCAGAAATCTCAAAGTTTAACTGGCCTGTAATTATGTGATTGCTTTCAAAGCTATCGGTCACTTAGTATGTTAAAAATTAGATATTAGTATTGCCTGAGGGGTAACTGTCCAATGCGCTGGCAAAGTAGAGGTTATGAAGTTATTACTTAGGGAGGATGGTCAAAGAGATTTGCAGGAGCAAGAGCAAATGAAGGAGAAACGAATTTATGTCTTTCTCTTATCCAAAGCATCTCTTCGATGGTACTATTACCTTGTAACTTACAGAGTTATAGTCTAAGCCATTTGCATTTCCAATATTTAAAGCAGCCTATTTCAACTGGGCAAAAAATCGTCCTAGAGGCTCTAATACTAACGCTTTTTGCTATGCTGTGAAATAAAATGAATCATTCTGGAGGTACAAGGCTTCCGATAGAATCATCCATGCTTCGGGTAGCTTTTGCGATTCTAGTCGATGAGACATAGGGCAAACCACATGGATTGGTTTTAAGTATCAAACTGATCGCAAAGGTTTTTAAGCTAATAGCTAGTAAAAATTAATGCACTTTGATCAGTATGTTGATCGTCATAGTGAAAGGTGGACAAAAATGGGAGTTGAATCAGTCGGTTTGTAAAAATCTAACCCTAGGTCAGAAGTAAAGGGCAGAAATTGTTCAAGCTCAGCTGTTAGAGAAACTGGTCCTTTCTAGATAACGATGAATCCCTTGGTACAATCCTTAAGTTACAAGATTGACTGATACTTTGTCTTTACCAACCATTAAGGCAAATGAAAAAATACCAATATCATATAAATTAGATGTTCTTCTGCCATTTAATACAACATTCTAGGCGAATTCTAGAACATTTACGCGTTTCAGCAGTCGAAGAATTGGTAATACTTTCATCGCTTGTCAATACAATCCCACAAATTTTTCGTACCTTAATATTGTTAATATTATTGCACTACTCTTATTCCTAACAATCCTTTATTTCTAGTGCGTGAATCTTATTTAAATAAAATGCTCTTGGAGGAAAAGAATTCAAGCATTTGGAAAGAGAATGAATTATTCAAATAAAGCCAGTCAGTGCACCTCGAGAAGGCACTATATCTGCTCAAGTCCATCGGTCAAAACAGTCGCACATATCGTCTTCATCAGTCCTTTTCCTCACTAAATTGCCACTTCCTACACCTCTTCGCAAATAAAATGCTTTGCTTGACTCAATCACAAGGTTGTCATTTAAGACGCTTATAATATCACGTATGATACAAAAATATTTGTCCCAAAGTTGGGTAAAACTTCGTATCAGATCTTTAAATATAAATGAGTGTCAGACTAGGTACTTTAAATTGGTGTCATCAAAGAACGACGGAAATGTATTCATTTGCGACTAAAACATTTGAGCTGCGTGATTTAATTAAGAATTTAAGAAAGGCTTCCATTTGTATAAAATAAAGTATGTCAGGGATCTTATGTTAACTTAAGAACAATGCAAAACTATACGGTTGGTTGGGTTTCATGCAGAAAAGTTAAAGTGTACTTGAGCCTATAATCGCTTGCTATAACTTTTCAAGTAAAAGACTCGCCTATCTTACCATTCTACAATCAAACTGTGTTAATTCTGAGCCTCTGGATCATATCTAAGCTTTGCTGCCACAAGTCCTTTGACTTGAGAAAAGCTCTGGGCACCGTTAGACTAAATTGAGCGAGAAAACCTTGAGACCATTGGATCCACTAGCAGGGCCGAATGCGGAAGAGATGTCTGTCCGAAGGACAAAAGAAATGTTGGCCGAGGTGAGAGAGGAGTATACAAAATAGAGCTCCACGCCTTGATAACCAATTACCTCCCTGAAATGTTTTTGCCTTTTAGCAACCCTATGTACTCCTTCTAAGATTACGACAAATGCATTGGCTAATGGTCGGCAAAGATGGGCTGCTACTATTTACAACTTATGGTGCGACTCACCTCTGAAGTTTACTTCCTATCAACATTGTGAGCCCAGGTCTTGCTGTCAACTCCCCTGCAGGCCCAAACAGTTTGATTTTATTTAATTTATTGCCGTAGATAAATTATTGTTTTCTTTGTGAAGTTATGCTAGATGCATTAACATTGAAAACGTAATGATTTTTGTATCCTTCTTGTCATAGATCTTAGGTAAAATTTTTGTTGTTAGGACACTGCGATGGCTTGAAAGAGCCAAAAAGATAATGAAAATCGACTCCTACAGCTGGTCTTTGAAAGCTGGCTACTAATTAACAGCGTCAAGTGTGGGGATTATTCTAAGATGCAATGAAAGTGAGGCGGATGGAGTGTAATGGAAGCTCTTTGTTATGATTCATTTCCAAATAACCGTCAGTAGAATAATATTAAGTTGTCGAAACTGCAGTGGCAAATATTAACTTTTAATGTCGTTTAACGAACTGACCGCAAGACTGTGGTGCACACCTGCAATAGGTACCCGATACTTTCAAGAATACTGGAATGTAAAGTGGCTTTGTGGCTATGTGATGGCAGCCACGAACAGCCATGAAATAGTTCTTTTCGGTACTGCGCATCTGGTGGAGTGGTACTGTGAATTAAGCCACATTTGGGTCACACAAGGTACCTTAATTTTTTTATTGTCGTTTCTTTCGTATCTTCCATTGTGACAATTTGAAGTTACCTTGATGATTTTGGGTCTTCCGTGATAGTACATTTCATTGTTTGTTTAACTAAATCAAGAATTTACTATTTGAGCTCCGGTACTTACCTGGGCTTTTGTCTTTAATACTGCTGTATAATTAGACTTGTACACTCCTATATATGCCTTTTTTAAATTAGCGAACTGAAGTGAGGATGCTCTTCTTCCATTGCTGTGTGTACCGTTTCTGTACCAAGTATTCAACTCACGAACTTTTCAGTACATTTGGCATACTTGATCTAATTCAGTTATATACATCCTTTTCTACCCTAATCGAAGCACAGAGATTACAGGTAAACCAAAATAGGAACTTATTAAGAGAAAGAGAGTTTTTATGGTCCAACATTTCTAATTGCATAACAACTATTATAAGTTCCTAGAGCTTCGTTACTTCACCAACAATTAAGAGCTTGGAAACGAGGCTTCTAAAGTAAATGCACACACTTAAAATAATAAGTAGGCACTTTTCTCGATATTCAGGGTGGATGATGGTAGGTAAAAACTGATATGCCCTGTCTGAGCTTGAGGTATAATTTACATTGAAAAAGTTCATTTGTATTTTCGTATAATCTAGAAAATATAATCCAAAACTCTATAGAACAGTTTATATCCAGGATTCTTGGATTAGCCTAGGAACCTCGATATTGCAGCTAGGAGAGCTTTGACTGTTGCCATGGAATGATTTATCTCACTGATAACAACATTAATTTAATTTTCAAGTTTATATTGAATATGTACTATAGAGAGAAGGGAGGGACTTTTTCGACGGTTAGTTACAGAATGGTCAGTTGCATTGCTTCAAGGCGTAAGTCAGCCTACACTCTCTCGCAGTGTTACGGGAAAACTTCACTTTGGGAATTGGAAATCTGTGGCCTCGAATGTAGTGGCCTTACCCTTATCAACGTTGTTCCACGAAATTTACAAGACTCTTGCAAGCAGATGCTTGATATGCAGATCTGGCTAAAAAGAAATGCCCGACTGCTTTTATTTCAAAGCGGCAAAGTTCGAAACTCCAGGATAAGGTTAAAAATAGAATATGAAATCAGTTACACGAAACATTTGATCGATTGGGGATGGTACATATATATATATGTATATATTGGAGCTAGGGTTTGCCCACTAGAGTTTCGAACCAAGATCCATACATTCTACTGACAGATCGTTCTTATTTGCGTTTTTTAATCGTTACTTAGTATATCTTAGTAAAAAAACTGGTGGCGCAATGCACAAATGAAGCCACTTACTGAATAGACCATAAAGTTGAGTCGTTAAAATGCGAACCGGTCATGATCTTCGAATAGACACTTCGGATCGACGGCATAAATATACGAAAATTACGACTTCATTAGGATTCAAAAACATGACGTTTCTCGAAGCTTACCATTTTCTCCTCAGGCTCTTAAATTGTTAACATTCCAAGATGGATGCGTCCCTTTAAACATTGAAATAACTCACGAGGTTGTGGGTTTCTGATGGTCAGAAATTAGGACCTCTAATCGGAAATAACACTTTAATGTATTTTCATTGACGAGGTCTGTATGCTGTTGTGCAAAGCTCCTTTGTTTCAAGTTAAAACATTTATTTTGAAAGGATGAAATTTTCTTAAATTAAATTTTGTGCATTCTTTCTAAGGATAATAAGTCAGGTCTTAATAAACGCAAAGCTTATTCGAACATATATATCATTTAATATCAGTTGTTTTGTCCAGTGTGCTTCCTCCGACTAGTTAAGATCAAACATTCAGTTCAGATTACTTTTTTTTTCACACAGAAGCACCAAAAGGAATTCCGACTGTCTCGGCTCGCTAGAATTGCAAATATTCTCGAAAAAAAAAACGATGAGTGAAATAGGCTACTTAAAGGGTATGATCTAAAATAGTGAATTACTCTCTTTTAAATAGGGGCCTTTAGATCAACTATGTTTTAAAGTAATATATCAACTCTATTTTTTGAAATAGACAGTGTGGAACTCACAAATAATTTGTGAAATAGAACACTAAGCTACATTCCATTGGGAATTGAAGAAGGTTCTTCACTTAAAGCCATACAAATACTTACTACTTATCATTAGCTGCATGAAAAATATTACAAGTAGAATGTTTGTAAGTGACTCTGGCTTGATTTACGTTCTCTAGAACCGTTGGTTAAAATATTTTGCATATTAATTAAAGTTAGAACTGGATAAACTGTTTGATAGAATATGTATATCGGTCCGCTACTAACAAAATGTTTTGGAACGAAAGCTGTATGGGAGGAAATGTTATATTTCTGTAAGTGATTTGAAAACCTCAGATACCAACCAAGATCATTTATGGCAATTTCAATTGAAATTATTATTTATTCAATAATTGATAACAATAGTGCAGAATAAATTGACCTCTCCATTCCATGAGTTCACGCAGTCACAATCCGCGAGCCTATTTAGACAATGAGGAATGGAATGTTTTTTAAAAGTTGTCAATTTAACGCGTTAATCACGTAAGACTGATTGTATAGCCCGCCAAAAACGTAGGCAGAACAATAGAGACTTCTACAAAAAACAGTAAAGTGGAACTGAAAAACAGCTTAACATTGCAAAATGGGTAAGCTTCATCATTTCAAATGCGTCGAAATTCATTTAATTGTCATTAAATGGAACACTGTAGCTAGCGACTCAGTCGAACCGTACGTGGTGAAATTGCTGCAAGTTCACAAATTTTTAAAAATACGCGGGCGAAGGAAAGTCTTAATCACCATCATCCATTGCGAAAATATAGCCAAGTTGGACTTCTTGAATGCACATAGGTAGTTTCACTAATTTCGGCATGAGACCAGCCAGCATCACTCAGCACTCTAGAATCCCCCGGAGAAAATCTAACCGCATTTCCAAACGGTGGTTCTTTTATCTGTCGCAGAGGCACCGATTAAGGATAAAATGCAGACCTCTGGCCTTTTTTCTGATCTTGGCTACCTGACACGAATACTAGCTGTAGACACTAATTACGATGTTACCTCATAGTAGTGGTTCGGTGAAAGTGAGTCCAGTAAACTATTTCACAAAGACTTCGCATACACTCAGTCTGTGGTGTGTTGAGCGCAAACGCAGTTTTCAGTGTCGACTTACAAACAGATGAATGCGTTTTACCAAGCTTTTTTCATTCTGTCAATGACGAGGTTTGAAGAGTTTATACTCTCCGGCCAAATAAAGGACATTTTGGCAGACAGGAGAAAACTGATTTCTGTCAAGATCATCTTATCCATTACCCACTTAGGCTAAAATAGGGTGAAATGGCATATATCAGTAATCCAACTGCTTGAAAAAATTTTACCTTCTAGATCCAGCAGCTCATAAATACGGGTCAGAAGGCGTTGAATAACTCCGGACACTATTGTCATAAATAAAACTTTGGTTGTGTCGATGTACAAAAAAGCCGAATGGACGGTGCTCAGTTCAAGTTTCATCGACGACACTGAGAGGAATCCTAAGAAGCAGTAGATCTTTAAGTGCGAAAACTTTGGTAATCACAGGAAGATATTTGCACTTAGTTTTTAGTTAAAGAAGGCCCAGGTTGTGAGCAAGAACGACTAAGTGATCTATGGAAAATAAAGCTGGAAACAATCAAAGAGGATGCTATGTTGGAGGAGAGTTCTGGCTGTGGTGTGTTGAAAGAGGAAAGAATCGTCAGCCTTTTCCAACAAACGACCCCTTCCTGAACTGTTTACGCTTTAGACTCAAATCTAAATGGATATCTAGACCCTTTCAATAGAGACAGCAGGGTCATATAGAGGGAGAAAGCATAATAATATTATGACATGGATACTTTGTTTTGAATTTTTTACCTTGTTCCGATGTCGAAATTCCTTGAATTTCCTAGTTGAATCTGCAACAGTCGGCTCAAATAACAAATGCCCCACTTAAATACAGCACAAACCTCAACAATAACCCCGAAGTGGTTTGTTTCGGGGATAATTTGTTAATAAATTTGACTCCCTTCCCAAGATTTGCAAGGAATCTGCCAATATAAATTTCAGGGTGTAAAAGAAGTCAAACTTGTTCATCTACTTTCTTTTACTTATTGTTCGGAATTTAAATGCTGTCAGATACAGGAGTATCCACAAAAAAGGGAACCTTCAATAGAAAAAAATTTCTTGAATAAGTGAAACAATTTCTAAATATATTAAATCAAAACTTTTTGTAGTCCAAAATTTTTTTACCAATTCAAATTTTATTGTGATCCCCAAATCAATCCCAATTTATATTCGATTTACTTATGAATAAATTTATTTATAAATTGAACAATTTTACTTCATATTTACAAAGGTTTGTTTTTTTTGAGCTGAAAAGTTGATGAAAAAGATTTGCAAATTTCTGAAAAGAACATTTTTAACCAAAAAGAGTTTATTCAATCCTAAATCCTAATATAACATTAAGTAAACTACCTTTGATTCATTAGAAATATTTGTTTGTTTTCAATCTTACACCTAAAGCCAAGAATGATTTGATATCTGCGGATTCATGCACTATCAATTAACCAGTTCGTATACAAGAGTCAAGCGATGTTGTCCCTCTAGAACATTTCATCTAAATGAAAATGGAGAAGGCTTATATCAAAAACGATTCGTCTGCTCGTCTGTCGCTTGGAACCGTAATGTAAACATCAATTCATGGAGCTTTTTAAACTTTTCAAACAACCAAATGATGGTAGATCAGCTATAGAACGAAACGAATCGATCTAAATTCCCTGCCTTGTATATTAATATCCATAAAGGTCTGATGGTTATGCAGACTAGGATGAGGAAGGGAAACAGGATTTTATTAAACTTGTTCATTGGGCGGACCGGAAATGTCACCATCCCGGGTTTGAGAGGCTTGAGTGTTTACATCAGCAGCTTTTAATAAGTGTTCTGGCACATTCACACCACTTTCCTTAAAGAACTTGAGCATTTCTATAGGGATTGGGAAGATGATCGTGGACTTTTTACCGGAACTAATAGTGTTGAGAGTTTGAAGATAGCGTAGTTGAACAGCAATGGGATGCTGGCTGATCTCAAGAGCAGCAAACTTGAGGGCTGAGGAGGCTCGCATTTCGCCCTCGGCTGTGATCACCTTCGCTGTGGCTTCCCTAGCCGCTTCGGCTTCTGCTGCCATCGCGCGTTGAAGTTGGATGGGCAGTCTGACATCTTTGATCTCTACCCTTTCGACCTTAACTCCCCATGCCTCCGTGACGGAATCAAGACACTCCTATTTGCAAGAAAGAAAATAAATTAGAAATAATGAATTTAGCAATTTTCACTAAAAAAATTCTTCGAGAATCCAAGCTAAAAATTGAAATCTGGCACTTAACGAGGCTTTTATTTGAAACACTACCATTTAAGCTGTGGTTGGTCTAATAAAACCAGCTTCTCTGAGAAGATATGGAGACATTAAGAACGTGTGCCAACAAGCCTCTTTGACCAAACGGCTATTTGTTTCAACGAAATCTCAATTGTTCGTACAGTAGTTGAAAGTATAAATACAAGAAAAGAATTCCGCCAATTTAGCCGTAAAAGGTTTGCTCTAAAATGAACACACGTTTTTAAGTTAAAAAATCGGTTACTTTTGAAGCTCTAAGAGGGAAAATTAAAAATTGAAAGGGAACTCACGCATTGCTTTTAATTACCATTCTTTTTTAGCTTTGCAACATCTGATGATGATCATTTGGGATATCAAATGATTTTATAAGTCTTAAGGCATCCATCCGATCAGCATCCACAAGGATTCGCGTCTTAAGGTTCACTCACCTAATTAGTACTACACCTCCATCCTCCCCTGAAGAGTAGATCTTTATAATATTTGGATTTGAGCAAATGGCGGCTCTTGCTATGGCCTTCAAGATGTGGTTTTTGTAATTCTTTTAGGAAAGTAAGACAGTTCCAGAATCTTTCCTCCAGGCTACCTGCAGGAACAGGCGACTTCGGGACAAAGCAAAATGGATTTCAAGGCAGTGAGTGAGGAAGTTCTTGGGAAAAAAAGCTTTAGAATACCTCTCTTCTAAGATAGATATGGGAGAGTTGACAAAAGAGAGCATGGTAAGTTGGAAACTGTATAAGGAACTGTCTCGAAAAATCGAGGCAAACGCTTAGTAGGAACAAAACTGCATAAAGCTCCGAGATCAAAAAACCTCCCAGAATCCATCATTCGCTGATTTAACCAGAGAGATGGAAGCAGATCATCAGACCTTTGGTTTCGAGAGAGTGAACTGAGATATAAACAATTTTTCTGAGCTTTTTCCTTTCAATTGGATGAAACACCTTGAAATTTTTTTTTGCTTTGCCTTGTATTTTGATTTGTAATATATTTTCCTCCCCCCCAAAATGACCGGCGACAATAACGACACATTTTAAACGAGCTCATCATGTGAAACAGGTGCATTTATCACTGAATTCTACATCAGGATGTCATTAGGGATAATTATGCTAAACGAATGTATTTTAAAATTATCTAACAGTAAAAATCTTAAAATGTTTATTTTGTAACATGAAAGAGGCTTCTTTTCAAGAATGACAAGTATTCGAAAATTGGCGTTTCGAAGGATAGACAAGTTAATTGATGAAGGCTACTATAGACACAGTCGAATTATATTTGCTTCCAAGCTACTTGCATCAACTATGATTTATTAATTCAGATTAGCTATTTTAATAAAGGGAACATAAAAACAAAATTAATGAGGTTCTATTTTGAAATTGTGAAGTCGTTGCGTTCCCATTCTTGTTACATTCTATATCGTGCATTCAACAGTTGGCTGAATTTATTGTAAATGCCTTTGCATAGAATGGGTATATAACTTTAAGGTTTCGGTTCTGAGAATAAAACGCTCTCGGTGCGTAAGATTGCTTCATCTAAAATAGGGTCTTGACGAATATGGCAGATCTTCCCACTCACTCGAAGCTAATGATAGTGGTATTATTTTGGACCTTATTACTTTCAATGTGATCTTAAAACATTACACGAATTTTAGGCTACCATCAGAGTAGATGCTAGGGGTTATTCTAAGGCTCTTGAAATAAGCGGCGAATGGAACACAGGTTTTGATTTACAAATCATTAAAGTAGAGTAGTTAGCAAATGTGTACATAAAATAGCTTCAATCTCAGGTTCTTTCTTAACCAATAGTTGAATTATTTTATGGTAATATAAAATGCGAACTTTAAGGGAGTTTGTGATTTGTGAATGCAATTTTAAACCACTAAGCGTTCTTTAAAAGATACTGGTATTCACATCTAAAAATTGAAAGTTTCCAATAAAAGTCATGGTTTCATTACTCAAGCCAATCAGCATCTAATCTTATTCATAGCTCTTGGTTGATCTCGTCAATGAACAGCTGGATAAAACTTTCATCACAAAGAGGGATATTCTCATTATTTCTTTAATGCATAAATTCATTCGCAGAAACTGGCGGCTTTAGCTCCGGTAAGATGGATGATGCCCCATCCAAAGATTGTTATGACATTAAGTTTGTTGTTCAGTAAACCTTATCAATTGACCCATTTAAAATTGCAAAGCTGGGTGGAATCTTACTAGTTTCAGCTGAAAATGAACACTAGGTAAAAAATATTATTAATGGATGTTCAATCGTCGTCGATCCAGTTACTTGGTCGCTTCATAGCAGAAGATGTTAGCATTATCGACTTCATAGCTTGTAAACTTGCATGCCAGAGCTCCGAAATTGCTATTATTGCAACTTTTAGCAAGAGAAATTGTTGCCATTTTCGAAACAATCACGAACTCAAATGCTAGACTAGTACACTTAGTTGGAAACTAAAGGAGAGATATTTATTGCGATGAACACCAATGTTCACGAGGTAGTTATGAGTGCTATTGGAAGGACTCTAAAAACAAATAGTTTAAGAAAATATTTAAAAGGGGACATGCTCTTTCTACTAGGGTTAAGATGAAAGGTTTGGGGCATTATACCAAACAAAACATCTGAGATCCCTAACTGTCGCTCTGATTGAAAATGTTGAAATTCTCTCCTCATCAATAAAGCTAAAGGTACTACCACTTGCTTATAAATTATAAATAATGAAAACTCCTATTCTTTAATTTGCCATTTGATTTTGATTATTTCAAAATTATGCTTCTATAGCGGTTAAATCGGGAACGGAAATTCAAACTTTGACTATACAATCAAACAAGTGGCACGATTGAAAACAGTAACTGCAGTGGATTGAAATTGTGTCATGGTTCAAAAGACTATTGCAATGGAAGTCATTTGAACATATTGTTAATGCTGCATCGAGTGAGGCATCAGTAATAAATGCAATGTTTATGCCTTCCACATTCAGTGTAATAAAAATGGGTGAAAAATATCAGAAACAGTTGGAGGGATTGTCCTCGGCTTTGAGGTCATTGCAGTGGGCTATTCTCAAGTGATTTAATCTTTCCATTCCGTCATCACTAAAGACAGAGATCTTTCTTACAGCCCAATTATTACTCTGTAGCCTTAAAAGCAGTGTTATTTAAAAAAAAACGCACTACATATTCTTCACTATTGTGAGTAATTGTGCAGACGCATGGGAACTGCTCGGGAAACTTAACTTACCCTAACGTCAAGCTGGAGGCTATTTCATGGCTTAGAAAATCGAGAGGCAGCATAAAACCCATTCACAAAATTAATTTCACAGCCACAAAGATGAAAGTGGCTTTCCTCCAATAACATCCACTATTAATGTGAATTAGGAATCGAACTGAACTCTTCCAAATGTTTTATGGCTCCAGGTAGTCTTGGAGACCCTCTTATAATGACTGAGATGATTTAAAAGTGTAAAAATGAATTTTTTGATGTTAGATGCTTTGTTATTTAATTTTAGAGCAAGAAAAATTTAATTTGTTAAAAGCCTGGACGTAATTGATACGAGCTTTAAATAAAGCATTTCAAAGTTTTCAATTAGACTAAAAATTTGTTTGCCTAAAAAATGCAATATCTTGGGCACATCCATGCTTGGGCATGATTTTATCTATGTGACTTAAAAAAATTGGAATTGTTAACTAGACATAGTTACCGAACAAACAAATCACTCTCACTTGATATAAAAGTGATACCTTGATAATAAGTTTAACTTTCTTGTTATTAACCTCATCATCAATCGCTTTTCATCCATTTTGAAATTGCAAACTGTTTCCTTGAAATAATTTCATGGTAACTGTTGAGATATTGTATTGACTTTCCATGGAATGCAAATGCTTAAGTCACTGGTTAATATCTATAAACAGTTTAATTACATATTTTAGAAAACTATACTGAATAACGAATCTTCGTCAACAATTGCGTAAACAATAAGAGGAAATAACATTGATTCCACCCAACCTAATATAAACTATTGTACCTTGTATGAATTTGAAATTGCAAAGAGAATACCTACTTGCATAAGAATCGCAATGTCTTCTCGAGCCGTGAGGAGTTCGTCTAGATTAACAGTTCCAAGGACATTTCGTAAGGTTGTCTGTCCAAGAAGTCGAGTGGATCGATTCGCATCTTCAACGTTTACCACGGCGCACACAGGATTGCGAATTCTATAGTAAACCACGGCATTTACAGCTACAGTGAGGGAATCCTTGGTCAAAACCTCTTGTGTGGGTACGTTGAAGGTGAAAGTCCTAAGATCAACAACTCGGCAATTGTCCAAACAGGGCAGAAGGAAAATAAGACCAGGACCTTGGGCTTCTGAAGCAAATAGCCGACCAAGCCGAAATACCACCGCACGCTCGTAGTGGGCCACGACCTAAATTAATGCCAACAGAAAAGGTTACAACGTATGGTGTGGTTTGGGCTGAAAATAGCCGATTCGAGCAGTTATATGCCATAATTCCAAAATGAGACGTAGGCTTCAAGCCTATTGAAGGTTTCAAAATAAACATGCCAAAATCATTTGAGGGGAAATTTCCCTTCATATAAAATTAAATGTGGAATCGTCAATTAAGATTTCAAAACCAAAGATACAATTAATCATACAGATACCTAGTTTAGTTCACTTTCTGAACTCCAACGCGGATTTTTTTAAATGCTTAGCAATCCTAGCCATTTGCGATCACTCATCCAAAGCTCATTGCTACAGAGCACACAACTGCTTTAAAAAATTGAAAGCTAGTGAAATCCAACCTTTGGACAATCAAACATTCTTTAAGATTCTTGAAATCTTTGAGTCAAACGGAGTAGAAGCAGAAATTTGAAGCCCAAATGTAGAAGTTGAAAGCTGAAAACCTTCATTTTCTTGAGACTCAAGCGGAAGAAATGAATAAAAGTGGTAAGACTCTTGCCGAAAGAAAGGCCTTTGAAGAGTTAATCTCATTCATCATCGAGTTGGTACTAAGACTTGGAAACAGAAGCTATTTTAAGAGGGTACCTTAAATGACATTATTGATTGGTTCTGGCAGGAAATGAAAACTCTATGTCACTTTGTAAGATCAATTTTGAAAGTATTTAAAAAAGGAAATCTATGGATTTCATTATCACTGAGTTTTTTGATGAGCTTCAACGCCTGTCTTGCCACCGGTTTAAGTTTATTACCTTTTCTAATGGAAGCTGGTTTCATTAAAGTCACTTATCTACTTTGGCTATAAGACCATAAAAGGATAAACAAATGAACTCATAATTTCAATGGTAATAAATTCTCCAGAAATTGAAACCGCTCGAAAAATCTATTCCTTATACAGCTGTCGCCATTAAGAATTCCGCAAATGTCTGGAAAAAATGTCTGAGTGTATTTTTTGCATTATGACAACATGAAGGCAATCCCCAAAGCGATGATTGGGAAAAACATCAAAATAAATTCATCAGAAAAATAGCAGGAAATTGAATGGTTCATAAAAACAGCCTTGTACATTTGAATAATAGTGTTTATAGTATCAGAACACTATGCTTTTCTCTTACCGAATCCACAGTATGGAAATGCCTCGTCTCTGGTAAGTAGCTCGTGTCTGCTAACGCTTGAAAACAAGTAAGATTTGCACTGCCGAGATTGGGATCTTGCAATACGTTTTGTTAGAATTGGTGAATTATCAGTCATAAAAGGACTGATTCCTTTATTATATTAGAGGGATGGTTAATTCAAGTCCCTGGAATCTTTGAGGTGATGTGACTGCCCCTTAAGAGCGTCAACCGTTCTTTCAGCAAAATAAACGCTGTCCAGATAAATTCCTGTACCGTTTACCCTCTATTTAATGGTTTAGAATCGGCTTTGTTATGCAAAGTAAAAATTTTATTTTAACACAATAGGATGCAATTTATGATGAATGAATTAATGAGAAAGTCGGTAACATTTAGCAAAGTGTATGAGCGATCACCAAGATTACAAAAAAATGGTTTGTGTTCGACGATCCCATTAAAAGGATCGATTTTAGTTCAAAAAGCTACCCTTGTTAGGAATCCTTTTTACATCCTCTGAAACTCACAACTGACTAAAGTGGAGCCCAATAATAAAGCAGATTTCATCGACTTTAGGCATGAAACTTAGCAAAAAAGGCATTTAGGTTAGGACACTTTCAAACCCGAGTAGGATACTTTAAATTAAGCATTATATACAACTCGACAATCGACTGCCTGTCAAACGCCAATAACCTAGAAACGAAAACAAACACCTGCTATTGCAACCGTATGTTCAAACAAGAAGGAATTTTTTTAAAGTGCATTTCCATAAGCATGTTGTACTTAGTAAATCATATCAAAATTTCACCAAACGCGCTAAGGACTTAAGATGGTAAATGCTCAATTTCGGTGTGTTTATGCACATTTAGCACGTTCTCGTTGAAGCAACAGTTGTCCACTGAATCTTTGCTAAAATTCTTTAAAGCGTCCTTTTGTTTTGATGGAGAAATTTAAGTAGTCTGCGATTATAAATACTTCATGTTGAATAAAATATTTCAATCAACGCTACATTATCATAAGTTTATCACAATTATCTTTAGTTGACTACTAATATCAGATATACATTAATATGCATTGATGATACAATAAAAAAATGTAAAACAATATAATAATTGACTAAATTTGGGACATTAAAATGCACATTAAGTATAAAGGTTGGAAAACTACTTATTAACTCCAAAGTTTGCACTGATTTATGGTGAACGTAAGGTAGATTCAGTTCGTGTCAATTCCAAGAATTCCCTGAACAATCGCGTCGAAGTTGAAGAATAAAACATTTTCTCCAGGGCGCAATAAATTTTGGAGTCTGCTGATCTCTTACCTAACGTATTTTCCATTATTTTTGCTACAGGAATTCGGTAGCATGAGGTGAAAGACAAGCTGACACAGGTAGATATTCAAAAATGGTTCTAGATTGAGCTAAATGTTTATAAATATCACAAAATTTTAATAGTTTTTTAATGAGTTGATTTGATTATTGCAAAAAGCAACCTAAAACAACATTTGCTCTTGAAATCTAAGCATGCACTTACAATACATTTATTAACAAACTGATATTTGTTTAAGAGAAGTCATGCGGCTCTGCTGAGCGATAAAGCAATTGAATTTAGTTTAAAGTTGATTTAAAATGAATTTTCTACACAATTTAAGAAATAAAAAGAGATTCTCACAAACTTACTGCATATTTTGCACATAATTTTTACATTATTATGAAAAAAATGGAACGCTTAACAGAATAGCTACGATCATAGTGGCTTTATCGAAAGAGCCCTCTGTGATAAGACAATCCACTAAATACTATACAACACTAGCAATAGTTAAAGGGTTCCAGAGAATGGTGAGCGGAATGTTTTCGATAGACAACGACTTCAACATTTGCCAATATGACTGCAGGATACTCTTATTGAACTGATGCTTTTTAGTTCACTAGTACCTTTAAAGTACCGAAAAACGAAACAACTTTAAGGATTTCGGCATCCAAAGCGATGGGTACCTCTGTCTCTAAATGATACATTTAAAAATAAAATACTTTTAAGATCAGCTACATAGGTATTTTTCATTTAGGTAGCATATGTATCTAACATAAATACTAGCAAATCTGGTACCAAGTTAAATCAAATTCTTCCTAAAATGCATTTTCCTAATGTACTTATGCAAAGGTAATTCGATTTATACACAAATTCAGGATCCAACGCTCTGCTGACGATTGTTTTGCTCAACTGGAGAAGAGGAAAATGTTTTGACTCCCTTTAAATCAATAGGAAATAATGAACTAGATCCCTAAATTGCTCCTCTACAGATAAATGGGAGCTGTGTTAAAATGCGTATTTCATTTTAAAAGGACTTTGAAACTTTCCCAACTGGACTGATTTCCATTTAACCATGAAAAGAATCTAGAGATAATGTAGGGCTAGCCCAATAGTCATTTTTAGGTTTTGACAGTAAGGATGCGGCATGCAAATAGCGAAAGGCGTGATTCAAGATGAATTTTCTTAATTCTTACGGGAAAACATGTCGTGAAATCCGTTATCTCTTCATTCATCACCATTATATTTCTCCAATTTTATAAATGATTTTTTGAAATGCATTTATTTGAAGGGTTATTTTCTAAATTTATTAATTTGCTGCGACGTCGAAAAGCCATTAGTTAAGCTATTTAACTAGAATTTTAAAGTGAAGTAATAAGCGCAAAGTCTAATGATGCATTAATCATTTACGATTATTTTATTAAAATGAACAAACTTAGAAATTTTTCTCTATGAGTTAATGAGTTATTGGTTTAAGGCCCTAGCTCAGTAATCCAAATGCATTTCTTAATACTTTAGCTTTAAGGAAATTTTTCCACATAAAGAGTAGATGAGCGTAAAAACTGTACAGTTATTTAAATAAGAAATCAAGAATAAAGAAGGTTCTTTCCATAGCAATGTTTTGGGATATAGCTGCTAAGTACAATTCAACGAGACTTGAATGCATCTAGTTTTATAGCTTCATCCAAGAAATGCATGAATATTGCTAGTCTAACTGTAAATTAGTCCACTGCATGCGCTTTGTTTGTAGTACGGGGCTAAACAGATGGGTTGTTCTAGACCGGAGTATCTGATACCAAAAAAGTCTATTTCGAACACTCAGAGCTGATTGGATTCGGATGTCTAATGTATCGGTAGAGTATACCAGCAATGAAATACATGACATTGTTCTTGAGAAGTGGACGAATATTTTCAAAAGATTCAATGAAGATAAATTACTTACTTTGAAGCAGAATAGAAGGGAGAAAGGCAATGTCAGCACAAAGGCAATCAGAGCAAAAATCCTCAGTAATCTTTCCAGAAACCATTCCTTATCAGAATGTACAGGTTCAATCCGCCTACCGCCCAAAGTGAATGCTTTGGGGGCGAATTCCTTCTTTTTAGAACCTTGTGAGAACTTCTTTGGTCTCACAATGCGTGGTGGGGTGTAATGCCCACCTCCAGTTGCCTTAGGTCGACCCTTTGGATAAGGTGATGAAGACTGAAGCTTTTCTTCCATCTCCAGAACCTGTTCAACCATGGTAGGGTTTTGAATTCGCCATGCTTCTGTGCCAAACCCTTGACGCTGTATTCCTCTGGTAATAGTTCCTCGGTTTCCCAAAAATAAAGGAGCTTCTGACTCTTCTCCATTGTGATCTTGCCGGTCTTTTGATGGCCATGGGCGCCACATATCGTCTTCTGATTGGCTTACGGATTTTCGATGAACCGTTGTCACAGGTACCGTAAGTCGATATTCAGAGAGGTCCTGTGGCGTTAAATCCGAATTTGCAGGTAAGGGATTGACAGTAATGTTACCAGATCGAAGATTGTAAATGATGGCCAATGGTGGTTCAGCTGTGCCGAGGTTAGGTGCTGGCACAAGGACATTGGGGTTGGATGACATCATTATGGCAGCCAATAAGCGCAAAGTTGTGTACGCATGCGTCTGTTCGTGAAAAGGCGTTTTGCAAGTGGCGTGAGGATAGTTAAAAGCCCAATTTTGTTGGTAAACTTATCCCCAGTTTGCTCATTTTGACCTCTCACATGGGCAAAACTTGATTATGCCGAGGCTACTGCGGTGAACTGCACGATTGATTGGCTAGCCAAGATCTTAACCAATCACATTTCTAGCTGCAGTTGATGGCTTTGAGAAAATTTTAATTGGGTCAGGTTGAACTAATTTCTTCATGCTTGAAGAAAATTGGAAAAGCTAACTTTATGGTTGTAATAAATTACGGTGAAAATTGCGTCAGGTTCACCCTTTTAAGTGTTAACGAACTTACTTTTTATACTTAATTTTGGCAAACCATAGTTACTTCGCAAATCATATTTTGTTTACAGACTTCGGTTTGGAGTCAGTGACGTTGATCAAGAAGCAGCTTTTTTTCAATAAAATGAATGCATTATTTTCCTTTTGAGTTGATGCTCTTAGTTGAAGAATGGCAGCTTTATTCTACTGTCTGAAGTAACAGGCAGCTTACTTAAATTAAGAGCAGGACAAGTTCCAGAGACATTTCGATTGAATTTGGACTACTGAAAAAGAAGCTGGACCTCAAAGATATCAAATTAACTTTTAAATTAACTGCCTTTGCACCTTCCTGCTCAATCTAATATCTTAGTCTTAAAGCAATCTTTCAGCTGGCCTCTGGATATTATTGGTACATGAGAAAATAACCTGTTTCGAATCTACAGGTGGCCTAGATAACGAAAACCAAATTGAAATTTGAAGGTATAACTCGTTCGTATATTGGCACTTGTAGAAGTGAACCTTAACTACCCTGACTCTTTTTGTCAAAGTGATGGGGTAATTATATGAAAATCTTTACATAACTGCTACATTTTCCGTCAAATCTACTGTGACTGTATCGCCCTTATGAATTAGAGCATCTACAAATCCGACGTTGAATGTTATCGAACTCTCAAAGCTTGCAAGTCAAGCTCTTTTTGTTGACATTTCGTCATTAGGGTCAGCACCGTTACTACAAACCAATTCATGGTAGCTTTGTTGTCTCGGTTCTATCTATCCGCAGTACTCTCCATCAGCGCTAAGAAAATAGCATTAATTTTCACTCCAAAATCAAAGTGAGGGTAAGTAGCAGATAAAATCTTTATATTTGGGTTGTTTTTTAATATTTTTTACAGAAAATCTCCTTTTATAGACTGATCTTCTCAATCCGAATCTTAGTCTTGTCGGATCTCACAAACTTCGATCACTTCTGCCACTTCAGTCATTCAGACTACCAAAGTGCTCTAAACGTATATCCCAAAGATTCATCTATTATTGTGCAAAAGGATTGTGCAGACAAAAACGGTTTAATCCACAAAAATAGAAAGATTACTTTATTTTGCACAATCTTTTCTTTCTGCTAAAGGTCATTTTCAAATAGCCTTTGTGAAAAAATTCACCAGCTATTTTGTCGAATCGTTCAGCTTCAGAATAACTTTAATCGGCTAAAAATGAATGAATAATAACAGCAACATCTTTTTTCGTGGATTCTTTTTTAAAATTATTCGTTCAATGTACATATATATTATGCTGAGTTTCACGGAAACTAGCAAATATGTTATTAGTAGACCGAAAATCAACCTATTATCAGCTTGTGGTGATCACCGGTAACCCCAGGAGCAACTCTGGGGCCAATGAGAGGGACGGCCGGATAGGACAAATCACCCACCGGACGTATAAAATCAGATTATGCCAGCGGAAGTACTACCTCATGCGGCCTAGCAAACAAGGTAAGACATATTTACCTGAATTCATGGTCTCAAGGTGCGTGCATGTAGCACTGAATAGAATCTTCGCCAGAAAGTTGAAAAGGTTTTTGGAGGAGGTGTGAAGATTGTATGCCCCTAACAGTGTCAAGAACAGGCAAGGTACCACTACAAAGTTGAACTGAAGTGGAACTTCTTTTACGACGAAACTATGGCAGAGAAGCTATCAGAGAACCGAAGACGTCGGGGAACGCTTTTAAATGTTTTCTATATCAAATGGTGTATACCATCTCTTGTAAAAGCTATTTGTGCTCCTGTTGTACCCCAATAAGTCTTTGAGACTTGCCCAAATGAGTGGAGCAACAAGTCAGCTTGAAATGAATTTTGCAAATTTTTAATCTAAAGCTTTAAGTCACATCCAAATGGAACTGTTCCCGTCGTGGCTCTATGCAACTTTCCCCGATGTCGGGTGACATCTATTTGTCGGAGTTTGCAAGTTGTATTGAGGCAAAGGATTTCTTTTACTGTATGGAAAACAACTAAAGTGAACAATTCTGGCTAGTAAAGTTGAATAGGCCTGGAACATTATCAGCCCACTTTTTGAAATGAATTTAAATTATCTGAATGTCTTCAAAAATAGGATGCTCCCTGTCAAAATAAACAGTGGGAAGTAAGTTCAAGGTTAAGGACTTGACTCTTCTCATCGTATACTTGATCAAACAAGTCCACGTTGGCGAAAAAAACGTGTGTTGCAGGAACAGAGATACGAGGAATATTTGAACTGCAAGAAATGTTTTGCTCTTGCCTCACCTATGCTATACAAAGTAGACTTATTCACACGATTTCTGGACACATTCAGCGTGAAGACAAGAGATCTAAGTGGCTTTGGCCCTGTTGGAGAATCTGACTCCTATGCCCTTCAGCGAATATCGTTGCTGTCAACCTTCCATCCGTCCATATACATTTTAAACCAGACACAATAAATATTATTACTACCTCTTGACTTTCTGCTGCATGACTGAGCTTTAACAACCACCATAAAATCTGTACAGTCCATCAAGGTTTAAATTGGATGATACTCTTTACCGCTGTAGAGGAAATGATTTGATTTAGAATAAACAATCACTGGTACATTAATTGGCATGAATAGATTTCAGATCCAAAGATTTCCGAGAAGGCAAACGAGATGCACCCACAACGAAAGGCATAGGAGCCGACCACCAGTGTAAATAATTAGAGGGATAAACAGTTAGAGGTAATCAAAAGGAGTATTTCATTTGGTTATTGGGGGTATCTTCGTTTAAATTTGCTCTTCAGTTAGATTGATCATACGGGTTCTTTCCTCATGCAGATCAAGATGTCAGTGAGTGAGTGCTTATGGATTTTCGACTTTAAGCTCAAATAAATAGTACCGCACCTTGACAAAGTAATAGATGAAATATGTTGGTAACATGTTCAAGATCACTCTAATAAACATTTATCGACAGTCTAAACTGCCAAAACAATAAGCGAAAGAAGTTAATACTGTGTTCAAGAGAATACTTGACAGATGTTGTTGACAAACAGCAGGTAAGAGCTATGTCAAAGTATTGAAGTACGTGGGGATTTACAGCCTGATGAATAGTTGTGTAATAAAAATTGGAACTTATTTATATGCTTCTCTGAAATAACAGGGCACGTGATTTAAACGGTAACAAAACTGATTGATAATACTCAGTAAAGAGCAGAGAGTAGGAAAACGAGTTGAATAGCCAACAGAATAGATTTGCCTTTGGGAGAAAAGAAGTGTCACTTCCATCTCTACTTTTCGTATTGAATAATTCCAGCTGATTGTGAGAGCTTTTATAAAAGGTGATCCTCCCATTTCTTAGTATTCATGTCTCTTTGACTCACCGATTTCGCCACTGATGTTCAATGAAATGGTTGATCTCACCTTCTTGAGAAGACGAAAACTCAAATCCGAGGAGTAAAAAGCATTGTAACCCACGCGATGAGATCGTTTAGAGGTAGATTTAAGACTGCCCTGCCTAATTTATTGAAATAACTGAGCAGTTTTACACAAGCCTTCAATGAAACATCGCAGTGCCCTTCCGATTAATAGTGTCTGCATAATGGTTGTACGTTACCAACCTCCCCACAATACCTGCACCTAAGACATCCGACGTTACCTTATCGTGATATCATTCATATTTATCCCTTGTTTTTCTGGGCTACCAACTGTTTGTTGGCGTGTGTGTGTGTGTGTATCACGTAACCTGGTATCATAGCAACAATTGGTAGACACAAATCGAATGTTTATTTAAACTTTGATTCCTATTACTAAGGTTTGCTTACAAAAACCCACAACACACAGGGAAATAAAATATTTTCGATTACTTAACCCCTAGAACTTGGAGATTTGAACTGAGTAAAGCTTGAGTCAAATGTTTAACGATTTCATTGGCTGCGGTTATGCAAATTGAAAATCGAGTTACATTTGTACTCGTTTTTTTGTATATTAAGAGATCAGTGTGGGCCTATTATGCTGAATGGCACGATATTGCTGTATTCTGACTTACGGTAAGATCTGCTTATAGTTAAGAAATCTTGGGTCAACAAATTTTCTAAGAAGGAGATGATTTAGCTTTTGCATAATGCCCTTTCCATTTGAAAAGGTTGCTCCATAACTGCTGAACTTGCAATGCCAAAGGAGCCGTTTATTGGCAAAAGATACAGTTCCGTCCCATTAATTTTTAACTACTTACCCAGGTTGCCTTGATTTCGAGAAAACCATGCTTTCACTTAGCAACTCACCATGGTAGTTTGAGATTTGATCATCATCAATCAAGCTCATTTGTGATTATATTATCTCTTTGTGCTTCTATATCACTCAATAAGGAGCCCACATCCATTCTGTATGACTTATCCTTCAGCAACTCCACACTTTACATGTTTGCATTAGTTTACAAAATCAGTACCCACCGTATCTCTTAATGCAAGATCCACCTATTTATAAATGCATTCCAATGAATTATGGTTCAATTCGCTTCAATTTTTCCTGTTCCGGAAGTTCTTAGATCACTTTAGCTTTCAGTAGCGAATCACTAATCACGCAGCTTGATCCAATTAAGAGCACAGTCAAAACGAGCTAAGAGGAGAAAACAAAGCTGGAATGACACTCACGAAAAATTTCAGTGGGCTGCTTTTAAAATTAGCTTTTAAAGCGAAAACCTGATAAAACCTCATTTGATCAAATTGTATCATGTCAATAATATGATTCTGGAAATGTGAACTGCTAAATTTCAGATTTTCTTTTTTTTCCCTTCAGCATGTATGCAGCTCAATTTCATTCATTCGTTCATTCACTCAATCGTTTATCCCGATTTCTCAAGGGATCAACATGAAAGGTCAAACCAGTAGCAGGACAACTTATCACTTACAATAATAATAATAATAATAATGGCGGCAAGAGATCTACATGAAAGTAAATTTCAATCAAAGTTCAATGAGTGCCAAGGTTCATTGACTGGCCAAATCATACAGTTTCCATACATGGTAAGAGAATCTTTTTTCTAGTTTTACTTGCAGTTTGTAATCGTGAAAGAGCAGCATAGGAAAGTATGTTTACCTCTGTTTTACCAAGTCGCTCCTTACCAGGGCTTTTGAATGCCGAATTTATTCAGTTTTTGTGTTAAAATAAGAAAAGCTATATTTTCGAATTTTACGGAGTGGCTGCTTCATCAAATTGTATACCTATTCAAGTATTTTCCGAAAAGAAAAGTTCATAAGATTCGAACTGTGGTGAGAAAATAATTAGTAATTTCAGAATATCATCTCGTTCAGAAATCATTCTCTTTATTCTCATATGGAAAATGACCTCGGTATCCCTTTTCGTAATGAGCCCATCTCCCAAGGCATTCATCAGTTTCTTTCTAGTGGATGGGAATAACTTATATGGCCATTCTTCCAGCAAACAACCAAAGCCTTGCAAATAAGAACTTTTATCTTATTAATTGACTATTCAAACTAATTCAAATTTTAAAATTCAAAATAGCGGTGTCATTAAAATTAATCTAAAATGTTCTCATGCTGTGCAAACCTGCTTGACAACACTCAACGTTGGCAGGGCTACACTTTGAAAGGAGCTTTCTAGGCTACATTTTGGAAACTATATAAAATTACAATGTTCCGACCTTTAATTAATTTCTAACGATTACTATTATTCCTCTCATTCTGAAGGCCATTTTTCTCTAACTCGCTCTCAACTGATCCTACTCCATGATGTTCAAAGCACATTTATATACCTCGTTTTCACAAAAACTCTTCTAGATTACAACCGAAAGACTAGTTAGAAGTTGAGAAATTCGAACTTCATCAAATCCCAAGTTCTGGCGACACAGCTCCTTCTTTATTAGCCCATAGATACATATTCATGAATTTGTGAATACTCTAGACGAAAATCATGAGAAGCATTTAAAAGCATGTAAAAGCGATTGTTCGACATGATCACATCATGGATAAGGGTTTCAATTTAGAGCTAGAAACTCTTGGGAGGAATCTGTGAAGTGCCTCTTTTTGAGAAATGGATTGTATCTAAAAAGTCACGATAAGAAGGCTAAAATTGGTTAAAACTCTAGCTAACAGATACTATCACATTATTTTAAATGCCACATTCTTCGGATGGTTCGAAATACACTGAAAGGGTGAATGAAAGCTAACCATCAATTAGATGGATTGCCTTGTTTTGCAATCCTATCAGTTGAATATCATGTCACGTTTTTAATTTTGCTTTGAGTTTGGGAACACAGCGATGCTAAAACTATTGCTTTCGAGACACATTAAACAAAACCCGCACTAATCGACATAGATATGCCTCAACGGTAGACAGACACAGTTAAATCTGATAAGAATGTCTGCATTTACAGAACAGATTGATCATCACCATGAAATCATACACTTTAAGCTCCACTGATAAATTTTAAACCGAATATTTACAACAAATAGCGATGTGATTGGCCATTAAAATGGTTTTCTTTGATTCATATTAACAGTTTTTCCTGCACATGTAACTTTTCTGGTTGCGATACTGGAGGGCAAGTCTCAGGCACTTATCGGGGGTACAACAGAAGTACAAATAGCTTTTACTATAAGTAGCTCACAATAGCCAACACAGAAGACAGTAAAAGCGTTCATCAACGTCTTCAGTTCTCTAATCACTTGTCTAGCATGGTTTCATAGTACAAGTAGCATTTCAACTTCGTTAAGGCAGACAATTATCATACCTCTTTCAGAAGTCTTTTCAACTTTCTGGTGGAGATTCCATTCATTGATACATGCACCCGCTTTCCACAGTCTAGTTTGAGACCATGAATCGAGGTATTTACGTAGTGCCTCGTTTACCCAGTTGTACAAAGTTATACTTCTGCTGGCATATTCAAATTTTGTACGTGCGGTGGGTGATTAGTTCTATTCGGCGCCCCTCTCATTAGCATCTAGAACTGTCCCTAAGGTTACCGGCGGTCACCACGAGGAGGTTGAGAGTAGGTTGCTGAATACTGAAATAGAATTCAGAGATTTAAAATGGAACAGCCTAGCAATCAGTGTAAATGAACGGTTCGGAGATCATTCACTTCTGATATCTGGAGTTGTTATTCAATTAGGCTTTGCTCGTCCTTTTTATTTGGCAGAGCATCGGCAAAGTATGTAGCTTGATTGATGACGTGCCATTTAGCTGTACGTTGCTGTTCGCAATATCTCATCTGCACTAAGCTGTCTAAATCCTCATTACCCTGGATTTTGGTAACTCCTGGTTGACATTAGTGCCACCCTGATACATACATTTAATACCGTTACAGAATAAGAATATGCTACAGCTAAGGCTCTAACTCCGATTGAATAATGTTTGAATTTAGCACGGCGCTCTGAAGTAATTAAGAATAGTTGGAAATAATTTTAAATTGAAAATCTTGGTACCAGTCCGCCTAGTCATCACATTATTTTTTTGTCCAAAAACAAATCATTTATGAATAATAACTAGTAGTAATATTAAACATGCCTGTGGTACCTAACTTAGGCAAGCTTATGTTAAAACTTGATAATTTTCTTTGATCGTCAATTTTGGCGAAATGCCAGTTTTCAAAAGAGAACTCCAACGTGCAAGTCCTAGCCAGACATCATGAAAGAAGGTATTGCAAAGGAAATGTTTTGAAATGGCTTCCTAGAAAGGGACTAGAGTAGCATGCGGCAGACTACTTATCAAGGTCCCTAGATCCTGGAGACCAGTTTCAACTAGTATCAGCTTTTCCTTCCCTTCAAAAATCACAAGGGTAAATAAAGCATCGGTCAACTTAAGCAACCTGTAATAAGCCAATAAATGCTACTATGCGGTCAGAGAATTGCTTACAGTCCTATATTTAGGCATTTCGACTTGAATTAAGGGACTTGACGTGAAAATAGAAAGAACTTTTAAACTCCTCCAACCACAACAAGCTGACGGTATCATTCCTCATACCCGAAATGCCCGATTTCGTATCATGGCTGGATGATCAAGACTCATAATCATTCAGGAACCTATTATTCAGATTTTTTCCAGTCATTTAAGTACTTTATTAGAACATGGACACGCATTTCATTAGGAAGAGTTTGTTCGTAGTTATTTAGTTGTCCCAATAAATTCTATAGTAAATTAAACCAGGAAAAACAATGTCTTCATGTTTTCGTAATCTAGGCAACCAATGTCTCTACCGTCTCTTTCTTTGGACAAGGTTATGGTTATAATATATATAGTTTTTTAGTGAAACTGGAGATGGAGAGGCACTGCACTTCTAGTCCATTCCCTTTAATGGTCTTGGTTAATTCGAAGTAGCTAGCAGTAATTCGTTTTCCACGTAACTATCGGGAGGAGACGATGCACGAAAAGGTGCCAAGTGCGGGCATTAAGGTCTACGTAGGACATTCACTGAACTAGCCTGAGTGCTTAATTTTTCGGGGCATTTGCCTCTTAATTGGAAGTGAGTGACCTGAAGACCCAATTTCAGTCATAACCAGGGTAGGAAAATCCAAGACCACTTTGGAAATTTAACAGCTTTGAAGTCAACGAAAGAAAAGGCAAGTCACTAGTGCAGCATGAACACTGTAAAGGATTGTATACATAGGACGCTGCCACGTCTGTCCAAAAACATAAGCGGATATCGCTTCAGGTTTACCTCCTATTCAAATGCCTGCATGTACATCTCGGGGCTTGGATCCATTTCACTTCAGGTTGGAAAAATGGGCAAGTGACATACCTGCTGTGTGTTAGCCAGCTTCACAACAGATAAATATTTTCACCCTAAATGGCTAATTTTCTCTTAGGAACTCAATGAATCCCATCTGCTAGCGGCTGTTAAAGAGAAACAGAACTCCGTATAATTCGCCATTTGTAGAATAAATCGGCAGGAGCAACATGTAGCTTGGCGCTAATGAAATCTGTTTGATTTAATCTGCGCCACGTTTTGTTGGCACGGTTGATACAAACAGAGAGGTAATGGATTTCGTTGCCAGGATAACTTTATTAAATTTACTGCGGACAGTTGATAATTTTCATTGCTAAATACAAACCTTCATAAACCTAACCATGTGCCTGACTTGACGTTGGTAAGAATTATACAAGGCAATATAAGTGAATGAAGTTGGTCATGTAAACATGCGCACCCAAAACTGAGATTATTTAGGGAGAACTTATTCCTTATCGTGAGCAATTTAATAATTTAAGACAATATTGTCGCCCATTTCCATTCTTTGCGACTATTTTATTGCCTATGAGGGAAAGGTTGAAGTCTTGAATTCATTGCTTATTTACATCTATAGCATTTGAAGTAAATAATTTGGCGCTAATAATCCTGCTACCATTTTTGGCTATAAAATATGTTGGTGCAGCTAGAGATCGGTGAAACTCGACTTATTACAGTTCCGGATGATGGGATAGGTAGTCGAGGTTGCCACCGATCAAAGCACAAAAAGTTTCTATTTCTTTCAATTAATGAGCTTGGCAATTAAGTTCAAATTCTTTGGATAGTAACATTCTACATTCCAAGGCAAGCAGGAGCTCTAAGGAGTTGTGCAGCAGCACACGTGTCTGACTCAGCAAATTAAGGGCTCCGAATCAACGATTTCCATCCGTTTATCAGCCAAACGATTAATCCTTTGTTAAGTCCAGTAGGTTAGTAAGGCGGTAAGCAAGATGTTGCCTCTATCTTCAAGGGACTGATTGCCTTCTCAAGAAAAGAGATGTAACAGCCCTCTTTGAAATCGATAGGCAACCTTAGCTCGATCAAAGCATATTCTCTAGCCGGCTATTTCAACTAATCAGCGGCCACAAAGACTGAAAATCACCAGTCTAGTTGTATGACTGTATTGTTATATTCATATTCTTAATCTTGTTTAGTGGCATATCCCAATAGCGTAGCATGGAATGGTTTGAGCACAATTTGTGCACATTCATGTTTCTTATACTTTCGCTCTGGCTTGGGTCATTTGTAGTTAGTTTGATGTTTACCTTGCTTTGAATAAAAGAATGCAAGAAGGAGCAGATACTTCATTTCTGAAAGTGCGAATAAGCCAAATGACCGATCTTTACCGAATCTCTTTTTGTAGCAAATGCTCAAGTTGACAGGGTTTGAATATCGCGCAATACCGGCTAAATAAATAGATGCCTTGTTAAATTCATGCCTAGGTGCCCAACAAGACCATACTATGAACTGAAACTAAATGAAATACAATTGGCTGAAAAGTTCAGTTTAATTCCCTTGATGCTGGTAGCTACGCCTTCCAAATTTGATAAATGATCAACTTTTTTGAAAATGCTTGGGAAATCATTGGTGCTTTAAAAGTTGGTTGAAGAATTCAGATAAGCCATAAAGCCGAATTTCAAAAGGATGCGTCAAGTATTAGTGATTACACATATGGTATTCTGAACACAAACGATCGCATCGATGTACTTGGCAAGACTGTTGCATCCCAAATGCGACAAATATCATCGACTAAAATGCCAAATCTCTTATCCATTCCACACATAAGAAAAAATATCGCTTACAATTACAATGAAATTCATGAAGAGTCCTTTTAAACCACCGGCGCTTAGAGTTGGTACGTGTTCAGAAGCTCGAGCTGAAGAAAAACACTATTTCATTATGAAAGTAAGAGAAAAATCTCTGACTTTCACAGCCCTCGCCCTTCAGAATTTCAAAAGTCTCTCCACCAAGGCTGGTTCTCAAAAAACAGAGAAATTTTAATGATCGGGATATGATTAATAAATGGGTTGCCGACTAATTACTTGCATATGGTTTGAAATTTACACAAAGAAGCTGACTGAGATTGAAAAATAAATTACGATTTTACTAGCCTTTGGCCTCTGCTGTGTTAGCAGCGTCCGTATAAAGCGAATATTATAACTTTTTGCTTTAGATGGAGGAAAATGAGCGGGTCCTATTATTTACAAAAGTAAAAAATTTGTGGGATCCCACCCATAAAGAAAGATTCCGATTTCAACTCGATTTTCACTACTATGCCCTCACAAAGTTACTGCACTCATTTTCGATGCAGATCATTTTTCAAGAAGCTCCTTAAAGGTAGCCGTATTTCAGTTTTCTATACTATTTGACGGTTCTAATACATGGGTTTTTCCGACGATACTATGCACGCATGTAAAAAGTTTCAAACCGAGAAACTTGGACAACCAAGTAATCGAATCGCAAACCTCCGGGCTCACTGCATCTGGTTCTTGAGCATTCAGGATATTTAATTGCTAGCGAAAATGCCGAGTTAAAAATTTATCCCTAGATCTGACTGCTGAACAGGCTAATTACAAAGAACCGGCAATGCCTTCAATAAAAGGAGATTTTAGAATTATAACGTGGATGGTAATTTATTTATGTGTAATTATCACACCAGTTGAAGAAGCGGTTCAGTAGGCCTGACCAATCTTGAAACTCTTAGTCGGAAGTGCTTTATTCATTGTATAGGAAGAGGGGCACTTAGGTTAGGAACTGAAGACGGCCACAGGTAAGATAAACTTAAGTCGCAAATCGGAAAAAGACATGAATGGAATTAAATTTAGTAATAGAATAAAGATTCTACACTGCTGATAGCCTTGAGCCTTCCTTATGTCTTAATACCTGTATTTGCTAAGGATCAGTAGTGGAAAGTAGCTTTTTCTAAAATGCGCCCGTCAACATCGAGAAGTTCTGATTTGTTTACATTTTTGTTCATCTACTGTTTTCAATCGGCGCAGTTTGCTGTTTAATTTTTCTGTTAGCGGCTATTGGAACTGGACGAAACGAAACTTCATTGTGGAAGAGGGAATAGAGGCATAAGTTGCAGGCATCATTGTTGAAGGCTGAAGGCTTGGTAAAATACGAGGCAACTCAACAAGGTGCGATTTTTTTATATCGGTTGATGAACTCACTGCATCACGGGTTTTTTTTATCTGCCAAGATTTATTTTTTTTTATTTGCTCCCCACCCATTAGGACAAGTTCCAAGGACTTATTGGGGATAAAACAGAAGTACAAATAGTTTTTTTTACAAAAAGTAGTGCACAGCAGTCAACATAGAAGGCAGTCAAAGCGGTTATCAACGTCTTCGGTTCTCTGGTCACTTCTCTAGCAAGGTTTTATAGTACAGGTAGTAGTTCAACTTCATAGTGGCGCCTCGTCCATCCTCGACACTTAAGGTAGACGGTCTTCATACCTCCTTCAGAAGTCTTTCCAACTTTCTGGCGGCGATTTTATTCATTGTTACATGCACTCGCTTTTTCACAGTCCAGTTTGAGACCGCTGATCCAAGTATTCACATCGTACATCGTTTTCCAGGCTGCACAAAGTTGTACTTCTGCTGGCATAATATAATTTTGTACGTCTGGAGAGTGATTAGTCCTAACCGGCCGCCCCTCTCAATTGCCCCCAGAGTTGCCTCTGGGGTTACCGGTGGTCACCACGAGGAGGTTGAGAGTAGGTTTGACCACCTGCTATCTGCCAAGATAACACTTAATTTGCACATTCCGTTCGATAAAAGGAGGGTTAAAAGGCAGGTAAGGTATAGAGTATTCAAAATTCAATCACAGGCATGATCAGCTTTCATCAGCTTATTGTTTTGCAAGCGGATCAGCACTGAAACTTGTTGGCAACCTAAAGCAGAACGCTACCAACTCTTCTCATTATTTTCAAGGCGCTGAATAACGCAATGGGCAATGAAAAACAAACCATTATAAGTGAGAAATCTTGTCATCATGATATCGATGCAGGTACGTTGCGGACATGGTCTAGAAGAAACCTTCGATGTGAACCAACACTGACTGAACATAGAAGTTTTTGCGCAAACATTTTAATAATTTAGTATAGACCAACCAAACTTCCTGAATAGCTAGAATTTTCTTCCCACCTGCTTAGACCACTCAACCTGAGCCAATGACTTCTTCACTTTACCCAGATATTACCGACCACTGATCCAGATCATTCGATGATATGAACATTCAAGGTATTTCGGCATCCAAACTAAGCCGTCAAAAAATTGTATTTATAGTCGTGCATGTATGCATTATAGTACTGAATATAATTTGGTACAAAATCTAAATGATTTATTAATACCAAGTTTCCACAGAGTTTGAGCTGTATAAGCGAGGACTGTATTTTCCTGGGATCGTATTCCTACCTTATGTGTAAGAAGGCCTTAAGGAGCACTTATCGAGGTGAAGTTTTCAAGTACCAGTTGAACGGATTAATCAAAGATTGCATCAACCATCACACCTGATCACTTGGGCCTTGATTTACAGCTCCGATTAATTACCTAGAGATTGGTTACCCTGACATTAGCACTGCAGGAAGATTTTATAACTGCCTAACAGAATTTTATCAGCTTCCTATTACTACCTGAAAGAACGTGATTCAGGCTCTTCTTGTTGCCCTGATACCGTGAAAAGCTACCGGAATTTGAAGGTTTACGAATCCGTATTTGTTAGATGAAAGCGAATCGTGTCACATCTGTATTTGCGTGTGAGACGAATCATGTTTTAATAACCGGGTAAATGAAATGGTGGACAAAGAAGTCTCTGAAGCCGAAGGAAAGTATTATTAGTACTGTCAACGAAAGAAGTAAACAAGAAACGAAAGAACATAGTTGATGCCCATATTTCCATACCCACAACAGCAAGTTGAGAGACTCAGTGTCAATATGCTGTTTAAAACCAGGTAAAAAAATGTTCGTATACAATGTGTAGTTAGTTTTACTCTCTTACCTTATTCCCGAAGAGAAATGTAGGACCTTACAGATGATGGTAATGAAATTAGCATGTTAAGTCAACATCAAAATCCGTGACCATGCAGAATGATGTAAAAGAGAATTCAGTTTTCGTTTTGAAGGCACTTCTGATGTGTTTGGCGTAGCAGTCGTTTGAGAAAGTAGCCGCCAGCGTGAAAGATATAAGTGCAGAGTAAATATCGATGATTTATGCCCTCTAGAAAATCACAATGGAACTTGTAGACGCAAAATGGGCGTGCCAACCACAAGTTGCCAACTCGGAGTCCTAGGGGTCAAACATTACGATCACTTCCGATAAATATGGATATGAGGTAGCACTGGATTGAAAAAGGCTGTGGTGTTTACGTATATTTAAATAACTACTTAGTTAATTCAATAATGGATCCCACACCCAAACTGCCTCAATGCATTTGTAAGCTATCATTGGAACTCTTGTTTTAGGCATTACCAACAAAGTATTAACAATAGGTTAAATTTTACAGAAGCCAATGAGATCACGAAACAATTTCCGATTTAAAATCGTGAATTTGGACGTGTTACATTTGAAAAAAAAGTCTCGAGTAAGTGGAAATTCATTCCTTCGAATCGTTGTTCGTCCATCTATAATCGTGATCTGGAGATGATGCTGCTTCTGTCAGAAAGTCAAATAGCGGTATCAAAGTTATAGTGATAATTTTCAAAGTTAGACCAACTACCTGAATCACATTAGAAAGGTCAGTCAGGACTCAAAGTATGCGGAAGTGGAGAATCCAACTGATTCCAAAAGTGAAAGACTTAATAGATGAATGGCTTCATAAGTAAGAAATCCAGATTTGATCCAATAGATATTTAAAACAATAACGTTCGTTCAGCTACAGCACAAGGATAAGATACGGTGGAAGATAAGGAGAATGCGTTAAAAAATGGGTCTATTGATAACACAACTGCATGGATCGCGAAAACTACGAGCCAGTTGGATAGACATTGAGGCGGGATCGACATTTTTCTTTGAATGTCACATTAGAAGATGCCTCACATCATGCAGAATATATACAGTGATGTGAAGACATTGAGCATGTCCCTTTACCGACAGTTGTCTTCATAATTCAGTGCTAGCGTAAGAGCGCTCTATTTGCAACACGGTCTGCAATGGTTAGCAGTTCAGGATCACCTGCGTTTCGGATAGCCCAAGGCCGGATGCGATTTAGAGGCATTCTGGAGTTGAAAGATATTGTTGCCTTTCAAACCGCTGCTCTAATTTTGAGAGTTGCCACTGATCGTTTACTAAAATTTGAATCAAATAACATACTTTTTGCCCTTGATCAATGAATTCTGACGAAATGTGTCACAGTGGCTGACCCCATAGCACCTTCCACCACCTAGAAGAACGAAAGGTGATTAGCAGTTCACAGGTTCGTCGCTTCAAAAATAAAACATCGAAAAGATATGACAAACATTTTATTTGAAATCCTTTGATCTTGCAGATGTTTTCCACTTATCTTGAGATCGCTAGATAAGTTATGCTACCAGGCTAAGCTGAATATTCATGAGCCAGATATAAAAATTGGTTCAACGAAATTCGTAGCGCACACAAGTCAGTGCGTTCATCATTTAAATACAGACTTGAATAAAATCAGCTATTGGGTATGGAAGGCTGATTGGCACATGGGATCACGCGGAAACAGAAAGAGCTGGTGTAAGACTAGCCTGTAAGACAAGCATTCGATGCTAACGAGAACACAAATTTGGGTCGGTGTTTAAACAAGCTGGATGTCGGTGACTAACAGCCGTGTTTTCCAAAAGGAAGAACGCTCAGAAATAGCCAAGAACAAGGGAAACTGTGAGAAGTCGGGATGGATAAGGTTCGCACAAATACGTTGAATGTAGAGACATGGCCTAAAAAAATAGTGACCGCAAACGTAAGAGATGGTTCTAAAATTTCAGCCAGTAAGGGATCAAACCGCTGTAAGTCGTCGGGTAAAAATTCAGCTACATAACAACCTAATTAATGGAAATGATCAGCCAATACTTCCCATCTAGTCACCTTTGTGGTTCTCTAGGATAACCAATACAAGTTCTCCCAAGGCGCAGACACTGTTAAGTAATCTGCACACATCCAGAAGCCACATAGTATAATGGACTATGAAAAAATGTGTGGTTTAATGGGCTTTTCAAACCTAACCCCATTGATTCCTCCGTGTTAACTATCGTATTAACTAATGATGCGTTTGAAAGGACTACCATTATTGCACTTGGTGACTACTGAGCTAAGAGTTACTTCAAACTACCTGCTTATACGTTTTCTCTGATGTAGTAACTTTCATTGGCAGGTCTCTAATTGCCCGACTTGATGAAGCTCTGATTATTTTTAACCAGATTACGTTCCTCGGTAAACAGTGAAATTACTCTTGCTGACCTCCTAGTGTTTTAAACTCTGTTTATCAAAGTGATATGTGATACTAATGTCAATTTAACCTAAAGTTCAGGTCTCCGATAAGTCGTGTGTGAAATTTAACTTTGTACTATATGTAAGGTGATCCGCTCATAGGATCTGTTGAGATATACAAAATACACAACCAAGGCTAAAGAACATGTGGCTTAAGAGAGCTCATATTTCACAGAGAATAGATAAGAGAATAACAGGACGTGGGTGTTGATTCATTTGAGACAAAGTGATGGATAGCTTGATTTAGTTATGAAGGGTGATGGGATTAACAAGAGAGGCGCATAGAAGACCATTTTAACGATCGGGAGGCAGTCATGCAATGAGCCACTCTTTCGCTCAACATAACCGAGCAATAGCTTCTCTCGTCTCTTCAAGTCGTTTGGTCCAGGACACTTTTCAACACAATTTTTGCTAGTAAGCTGGTAGCCCTTTGAAGTAACATATTTGATTCCGCTTCCGTTGGCAAGTGAATTAAAAAGACCAGACTTGAGGATTAACAACCCAAGTCATTCGAACATCGAGAAAAGTAACAGCTGTCTTGGAACCACTACCAAATTTCAAAATAAATTGTGACGAAAGATAGAAAAGCCATCTAATTCTCTATCAAGTGTACCTTTAATTACCACCTCGCTTTGTGAAGCAACAAAAAGCCAGGGTTGGGGACCATTCTGTTTGTTGCATTACTATTTCTTTTGACCCATATAGAGTCTTGTCAAGCTTACCAAGTGCATGTTAATGCCTTGCGATGTCCAGCGATGTTTAAATGATCTATCCACATTTAGTCGACCTTATTGCAAAAGGCTTTATGTAGAACATTCAAAGAAATTAATTCTTTTGTGCTTGAATGTTGCTTTCATTTATTTTAAATTAAAATAAACTATCGTCAATAAATGGAAAATTAAATGCAAGCTGCCCACTTGAAACTTGTTACCCCAAAGAAGAACCGATGTTAACAAAATTAACGGCTTTTTTTATAAGAACAAATTTGTTTTTAAGCATTGATGCTCTTGGATCCGACTTCCATGAAGCGTGCAGGCCAGACATGAGTAGTCAGTAAGGAATCAGTCAGTTTGACTCTCGATGTCAAAGTTTCAGGTGTAATAGTAAGAAGAACAACGCAAAAGCATTACGAATAGAGAGTCGACTCATTGGGAACTGAAGAGTGTTTAATTAAAGGTTCCGTCATTTTGACTTTGCGATCCTTACAATAAAAATGGGGTGGTTATTGCATTGCCACCCTTGTTGCCATCTTACAGTCGGAACACCATATAATGCCACAATGGTACAAGGCTTAATAATTTATCGAATCTCGGAAAAGCCCCTCTTGCAGAAGGTACTTTTCTGTTTAAATACTAGCCAAAATAACGTCTACCACTGTTAAACTAACAAGCGCGCTAGAAAACTGCAGAGCTGAAGAGCAGATGGTGGAAAGTGCTGTAATAACTTTGATGGGAATCAAAAATATTTGCTAAAAAGTCAAAAATGATACAAGTCGTTTTATTTAAATGGTTTGGAATTTTAATTGCATTATTTTGGCTGGGCGAAAAATTATGAGCGAGAATTCTGCCCGCGTTTATAAAAACAAAATCTTTTATTAAGTGTATTGAAACAACTTAGATAGGTACAAATAGAAGAGTTCTTTAAGTTTTGAATAAATATCATAACTGCTACTTTTTTTAGGTAAATTTTGACGGTCAGATCCTATGTAAACTGATATTCTACATTGCTTTCTATAAGAAGGACATTCTTTACAATTATTGAAGCCGGAGTATTTGGCAGTTCTATACCTTAAGCGTTTTAGCTATTTGAACTTACAGAAAGCCTGCAAGCATGAGATGTCAACATTGGCAGTAAATTCATTGAGTCACTTCGATCATAAAGTCAGCTTTCGACGCTCTGAACTGGAGTTGGTGAGGCTTATGGTGCAGTTCACTTTATTTTTAACTGCCTTCTCATAATAGTTATTACGGACCAGTCACGCTTCGCCTAACAACGGTTGGCGATTTCTTAAATCACTGTCTTTAGGTTCTTTCCAGTGTCAAAGAGTACTTGGAGCCTCACCAAGAGTTCCTCAATATTGACGGCCTAATGCATATCATTTCGACAATCATTTTCTTTCTTTGGATCGAAAACATCCGGAGCGACGTGGCATTTGCTTTCGTTGTAGTTCTTTGTGTAAAAGTTGATCCTGAATATAATGATGGAGTGTTCCCTCGTTTTCTAACAATAAGGTGGTCAAACCTACCCACAATCTTCTCGTGATGACCACCGGTAACCCCAGGGGCAACCCTGGGGACTAATGAGAGAGGATTTCGGATAGGACTAACCACCTACCGGACGTATAAAATTAGATTATTGCAACAGAAGTACAACCTCCTATAGTCTGGCAAACATGATACGACGTAAACACTTGAATTAACGGTCTTAAAATGGACTGTGGAAAGTGGATACATGTAGCAATGAATGGAATTCTGGCCAGAAAGTTGGAAAGACTCCTGGAAGAGGTATGAAGATCATCTACTCTTAAAAATGTCGAGGACGGACGAGGTGCCAATACGAAGTTGAACTGCTTCTTTTAAGACGAAACTATGCCAGAGAAGCTATCAGAGAACCGAAGATGTCTATGAAGGCTTTCAAATGTTTTCTGTGTTAACTGTCGCGTACTAGCTGTTTTAAAAGCTATTTGTACTTCTGTTGTACTCCCAATTAGTTCTTGAGGCTAGCTCCAGTGGGTAGGGAGTAATAAATAAAAAAATTTGTCATTTAAAGTTACTTGCTTGTTTGAAGAAGGGAAGTCAAATGGGTCACTGCCAGTTTGATTAATATTAACTTGGAAGAGCTCCATCATTAAGGATGAAGTGCAAGGAAAAAAAGACGATATAGAGAAGTTCTCCTTCGAGGGGGACTGTGACAGCTGCTGTCATTTATTGAAGGCGAGCATGAATTGGACTGGTATCAGGACTTTTAAACGTTATAGAGGATTTCTCTTAGTTTTCATGAGAATATTTTAAGCCTAGCTCTATTAGGGTCATTAACAAAGATGTTCTTTGAATTAGCATATTTAGTTGAGAAGACCAAGATGGCCCTGATACCTCTGTTTCAAAATAACATATTGAGCATAATGATGATAAATGATACATTTAGTAGATAAATGGAATAGAGACTGATATCTGATTTCCAGAATCTTTTATGTGACGTCTAAGTGATTCAAGAACGTGTTGTTGCGCCATTTATACAATTTCAAGTGTTTTATGCGAGGTGACGCGTCTGCAATTTTTCTGTGAGAGAAAATTCAAGTCGGCATACATCAAAATGTCAAAATATAGGAACAGCAAAGTATTTTAAGCTAGAATGCAAGGGAAGAATTACTGAGGTCTTTAGAAAATGGCTTCAGGAGGAAGTAAGTGACTAAATTTGGGGCCATGTCAGGTTGTCCCCAAACCCACCATTACAAAACTGAGTGCCAGCAACTTTTGGATGAAAAGCTACAGAAGCTCAGGAAACTTCATGCATTCCAATCCGATATTGCAATACAAAGAAAACGTGCTAAAACACAAACTGGATCATCTCGTTAGTGAGTGACCTGTCTGGGTGGCGACGAACAAGATGCTCGCTTCATGCGATATTAAATGAAATGGCTAATCCCAATTTTATCGGGAGTCGAAATGTTGAAAACCAGAAACGAGAGAGTTCAAAAATGATCAAAATAATGAATTTTTATGCACAGGGCTTTATTTAAAATAGTGCATCTTCCATCAAATCCACGATGTGCACCACATTGTATCTGTAGTCCCGGTGTTAGGCTTTATATTAGTGTCAAGGCTTGTGAGACATGCAGTCAAAATACGCAATCCACAATTAGCGTCCATGTGTCTCGCCGTCTAGCTCGATAAATATAGCATTTCTGCTTGATGGAAAAGTTTTTTCAATGAAAAGGTCCACAACTTTCTTTACTACGCACAGTTTGGAAGAGTCAAACCCTTCTAAATAAATAACGACTTCACGTCAGTAATGAAATACCTAAATTCGGACTAATGGAGACCTAACCACACGTACTAACGCCCTTTTGTCTCTGAAGGAGTGATACAATTGAGATATCCTTAACTGAAGTAACGAGGTCATGAGGTAAAGTGAACACCGAACAAGAGCAGAACAGCCGAGATGGGGTTTTTTTACCAAAAACAGAGGGATATAGATAGTTTAACAAGATTTTTTTAAGCGGTAAATCAGAGGAGGAGTGTAACAATCGCGGCTTTGCGTTCTAATAAGTAAAATCCTATTGGTGGCCAAGTATTTGGATTATATAACTGATCAAGAATGCCAGGTAACTATTGCTTTCAAACTTATGTCAATCAACGATTTGTTGAAAACATCAAAATGGATCAATATGTACAGAAAGAGTGATCTCCATGTCTGGATTTAGAAGAATTAAAGCCGTTCGCCATCCGACAAAATCAAGGGCAAATAATGTTGCAAAAAAAATAACTTGAAACGGCATAACATTTTAGTTTTCTTTCTGCTATCACTTGCCGAGTTCTATAAACAACTTAGAATTTGCTCTAGTATTCGATTGGAAACACCATCACCAGCTCTCCTACGGACCTATCTATCACAGGAGCACAAAAGAATAAGAGTTCAACTGTGAATACACAAACCAACTTCAAGTGTTATGGCTACTTCTAATAAATACTTAAGTCACATTTTGCACATCACACTTAAATACAGCAGATTGCATCATGACCTTGAGCAAATGTGTACGTAGGCGCGTGGAAATAATATCATCCACCGTATTCCGTAGTTTTGTAAAAACAGTTGACGAAATTCTTCATGGTATTCTTGAGAAACTTCCCTTTTTGGTTGCAACTAGATTAATATTTATATGGGCGAAGAAGGAATGTTATAATCTCTTCTGGTGGTTAATCTTACTCTCAACCTCCTTGTGGTGACCACCAGTAACCCCAGGGGCAACCCTGGGGGCTAATGAGAGGGGCGGTCTTATAGGACTAATCACCCACCGGACGCATAAAATTATATTGTGCCAGCAGAAGAACAACCTCGTACAGCCTGATCGACAAGGTACAACGTAAATACCTAAATTCATGCTCTCAAACTGGACAGTGGAAAGCGGGTGTTTGTAGCAATGAATGGAATTTCCGCCAGAAGACTGAAGAAAAGACCTCTGGAAGAGGCATGAATATTGCCCTTAACCATGGCTACCTGCTACTTGTACGACGAAACCATGTCTGAGAAGCGACCAGGGAACCGAAGACATCGATAAACACTTTTACTGTTTTCTGAGTTAATGGTTAATCGCTATTTGTTGCAAAAGCTATTTGTACTTTTGCTCTGCCCCCAATTAGTCTTTGAGACTTGCCCAAATGGATGGGAAGTAAATAAAAATAAAAAAATAACCCCTCTTGCTTTGAAAGTTTTGTTGGGCTTCTAAAATTGTTTAAATACATTTTCTTACTGAAAGGCATTTTATCCAATGGTGGTCTAAGCATCAATGTGTTCTATTGGTCTACTGCATGAATGTTGATTGCTAAGAATCTAGAAGACATCCAAAATACTTTCTGGGAGTTCTTAGCTCAATCGGAAAACTAACATAAATTTGGACAGTTACATGAGATCTACTAAAATATCCTAATCTTAAGGTGATTTTCAACTACCGCAAATTACAATGTCACCGCTAGCAGTTTTCACAAAAGCACTCAAACCAGAGTTAAAATTTTATCCTTCATCAAGGTCAAATTGAGCTCATGATGACCAATCAAAGAAGAATTTGTATGTAAAATCGTGCACAACTTGTTTTAATTGAGCTTAGTACTCATCAATATGTAATTTTAAATCTTTGCGCACAAGATATGCATCCAAAGATCTGCGGGTACCTGAAACCAAAACACACAGAGCAACGAAAGTCTAGTCTTGCAAGTGAGCCCAATTTCATTATCCCTCCTTGCCCTGCGATGAAGCTTTTCTTTCAACGTTTCTCGCTACCCATTTCATTTCAATAAATAGTTTCAGTAATTTACAAAATAATCAGACAGCTTAGGCGTCTAATGTCATTTTTATATTTCATTTTGAAGCCGGCTTTATGTAAATTTGTGAAATAAACTATCCACCTATTAAATGTCTTTAACTGCCATTAAAATAACATTACATCTACATTTCGAATAAGAGCCAAAAGCTGTAAAAACTTGTATGTCAGTTTATAAATCCACAACCTTACTAGATTCGGATCTATTTACAGCTAAAGCGTTTGGGGTGTTTGCAGTTAAAATTATAAAGTGCAAATCTTCTGAGGTTATGCACATTAAATGATAAATCACAATTACTCCCTGCACATAACTTTAAAAAGCAGTGTTTTTTTTAAAAAAAGCCTGTGTTAAACACCTCGACAAAGTGATTGATATCAGCCAACTAAATGGCATGTGAAAACTCAACAACTCAATAAGTGTGCCCCAGAGAACCAATGATATTTTAACTGTAGAAAATTAATTTGGGAGGAAAGATTGACTACAAATTTTGGGTTTTGAATTGATTATATACATTTGGCATATCAAAACAAAAACGTACCCAATTTGGTAAAGGAGGAATAAAAACCGAGGTTCATTTGGTGACTTCATTATCCTTATTCTTATCGCGTACCATCTGCTGCTACTTGATAATTAATCGTATCTATACCATACCAGTCTTTTTGAAGATAAATGAAAGATATTAGTAATTGCCTGGTGAAAAGACCATGATCTAGATCGTCCAGAGGTAGGCAAACGCTGTACTTTCAACCATCATAATCTACCTTACCGAACTTGACATGGATGCGCCGTCTCGGTGGGTTGTAAACACGTGGTAACTGATTTTTGGTTAAAAGGGAGATATGGAACCTGGCAGAAAGCTAGATAATTTCGCGGATATCAATTTATGAGTAGCAATAAAATGTACGTCTAGGAGATAGTTTCTATGGCTTGGTATAGGGGGAAAACACCATGTAAAAGCCCCATTTACAGACAATGCTCTTGTCTTTGAAAGGTCCAATCTTTACACGGCGCAAAAGTAAACGAGAATGGATTGTCCTGGATGACGAAGGAACGCAGTTGTTGGTCTTTCAGGATGAGGAGTCAGCCAATAATCCCAAAAAAGATCCACTTTACACCGTACCACTGTCAAATGCTACTTTTTCCATTGATTCAAGCACTGGTCAAGCTTTCACCATTTTGTAAGTTACCCCTTTAAATTAAACGCTGAAAATAAAGGATTTACCTTTATCGCAGGAAGCTCAAAATAAGCTAAATTTTCGACTTTATTATTCAATTTTATTAGTTAAAATGGAAAGTATAGTATCTTTGTTTCGTTTCTAGTCAGGTCCGCATTTACATTAAGATAATGAGTTCTTCAACTTTGATGGTTCTTGTTGTTTCATACTGCTGCCAATGTTCTTACTGAGTTTCACATCAACGAGAACATTCTTTAAATTAAGCACCTTCTGAAGCTATATCAAAAAGCGGCTACAAAACTTGGCAAAAAACATGACATTTTATAAATGACTGCTGTTAATATTTCTTAAATTGAAGCTTTAAGGTCAGAAACGGCGGAGCACGTGAAAGCAGTGGCTATATGTCATTTAATGCGATGGTACTTCACTAATCAAAATAATTTTTTTTCTTTCGCGCTACTTTTTATCCACCCTGATAAAACGAGGGCCATAATTTTACACATATTTACTAGTTGAAGTCGGTGGAAAAAAGGCCTGGGTTACTGAGACACTGGAAGTCAAAACAGTTCATGAAAGTGTGAACATAACCGTTTTATCTGCCAATATCGGTCTGAATAGGTAGCCACTGAAATCAGGGATCTAATGCCTCTACTTTCAGGTTTCCTTCATGAGAGCCCTTAAGATGAAAGTGGCAAGTCATAGAGAATTATCTGAAAGATCCAATTAGCTAAATAGGACCATGTTTTTCTCAAGTGTCAGTTTTAAATACATTGATATTTTCCACGGAGTTCCCAGGGATGTGTTGACACTGAAACTGAGTTAATGTGTTGTCCGGCTTAATTTGTAAGCATAAAAAACAATCCAAACAGTACACACCCTTCCAGTTACGTCGCTATTGCCGGTAGCACAACACAACCTGAGATCGTATCACAGTGCGTCTGCTGTAACTCCGGCAAGCCCATTTCTCCTTGACCTTTTTTTGATAACATTGGATAGCTTCCCTCTTGTGTTGATCTGTTGGTGAAATGCGTTTCCCAGTCGTGATATTAGAGTAGGATGTTCATTCCAAAAATGCCAACAATACTTCCTCATCAGATTGGCCCATCCAGTCCATCATTCATCAACATATTCAGATTCTTGCCAATTCGTAATGCAAGTGCCACATGAACTGGCGAGGTAGGGTTTCTTAGAGAGGTATTTTGCCACCGGTTTTCAGATTCCTTGCCTAGAGCTCTTCAAGCCTGGAATAACCCTTTGACTAGAACCCACAACATCTTGCTGTCTTCTTCACCTAATTTAACGAGCAGCGCATAAAAGTCACTTAATATAAAGATTTTATTATCAATTTTGGAGAAATTTTGTCTTTTAAGAACTGATGTTGGCGATAATTGTTGCAATTTTAAACTATGCCTCAAAATCACAACAAAAGCGATTGCTTTGTCGGATAGTTCTGTTCAAAATCTGAACGAGAACATGCTTAACCCTAAGAGTTTTGTTTGATCGTGTTTTGTAGAAGTAATCGGAAATACACATACCAAGCGGAGACCAACAACGCAATGTTGATTTGGCTAAATTGCCTTCAGGTAACATGGAAAACCATTTCAATATTATAAATCTTTACTGATTCCTAAGATAGATTCTTGACTTATCAAGCGCTGTGTCTAGTTGTGATAAGATTCTGCCGCATTTTGAATGATATAGGCATGTCGAGACTCGCAAAGTTTTGATGCGCGACGCAGTACCGATGACATATATGAAAATTCCGAGACAAGGCATTCCGTATTGCCTCGTTCAAATCGACGAATTTCTGATAATGTAAGTTACAAATTTTCTTCCAGCTTTTATAAATGCTCTTTATGGCATTGCGTCACGCAACTAAGACCACCTTAACGGTTTTACTCGAGCAAGTTGAGACTAACCACCCGCACTAAATTATTACTTCGTTTAACAATTTAAACTGAAAGTCAGCATTTCTGCAACCTTCGCTCCTAAGGTTACGTATGTAAATTAATCTATCTTATTCGTTAAAATATTTACTACTTTGAATCATATTTTATATTCTCAAAATGCCCTGAAATTTTTGGGATTAATAATGACTATAGCAGTTAAAGTATTAATCCCCAAGCCAAAGTGGTGTTTTACCTCACTTCACTGTTTATGTAACCCTTAGTGGCCATAAAGCTTAAGTAGCTCAACTTACGACTTCTTCACTCTTTTCATGTATAAATTCATTCCGTTCAGGACTAAAACATGAAAAATTAACCCTGATTTGTTAGTAGGACTAGAATTTGCAAATATATCTAAAATAAACAGGCCCTAAATCGTCATTTTCCCATTCATATTTCATTTCTTTCAGCTTACTTGAGCCCTTCTGACTGATCACAAACCGTTAGGCCTATGTAGATTTTGAAGTAGCCTTCCAACCGTCAAAAAAGGATGCATTTCTTGAAGACATTCGTCTTCAACAGATAAATAGTATCCATCGTTCCATAGGAGCTGAAATTACAATCGAATGTTCTGTCCTCGCCCTCGCCTCCTTTTTATAGAAGGGATTTCCTATCAATCTATTTGCATTTATACCTAGGCGTGGCTACTGTAAATTCACGTTCTCATCAACTCTCAATTAATATGAGCCATTGTTAGTGGCTAGATGTTCCCTACCCTCCACTCTACTTATTCTTAAAATTCTACCTAACCCAAAGACTAGAATAAGACTTCCATTTAAATGCGTTGCCTTTTAGCAACTACTTCGCAGCTCCTCACAGACCTATTCCTTCACCTCCTCTAAGACTGGTAAGCTAGTAAATCCAAGTTAAAAAATAAGATATTTCAGCAAACAGCTTTAAAGCAAATCCTTTGATCAAAAATCTTCATGCCTTTTGGCTTAATATATTCAAAAGATGGTACACACAAGTGATTCACCAATTTGCATGTGATACCCTATTGCACTAACTCAGCTGACTTTTAAAAGGTATACTTGACCTAAATATTTCAGGAACGCTAAAGTACAAATCCTCTGTAGAGGATGATACAGGAACCACTGATTCTTCTTTGACAGTTTCACCTCTGGCAGAAAATGCAAACTTCTTCCCGTAAGAGTTGTTGAAGATATTGTATTTGTACTCATTTCAATTAAGTATGACGTCAAATGATTAGATATTTAAATGATTTCAGAGACGAAAAAGTTTCCAATTCAATTTCTGGCTCACCACCGTCGAGAAAGTTTATGTAAGCGAAGTAAATACATTCAAAATTGATGATTTGTTCACTAATTTAACAAACTGATCCTGATTTAGCCATACTGGTTCTAACAGTGGGAGCCTAGCTGAAGCAGAAGAGTTTAACAATTTTTTGAAATCCGAACTTCAGCAAGCATCAGAGAGAATTGAAAAACTTCGAAAGTAAGCTTCCATCACCATTGTTCATCCACTCTCATCCTATGTCGGGTATCAAATACTTATGGTAATCAGTTCAGCGGTCTCAATTATACTGGGAAAATATTTTGACTAGGGTACCAAAAACTGCCAATCAGATGGTTCGTAGAGCTGTAAATTGAATGCTCGATATGCTAAAGACCGAGCCGTGGGTTTGATCTCCCTACAAGGAAAAGTGGAAGTAATAGTAAAATTAGTCTTCCCTGCGGTCCAACTCTAAATGCGTTCTGTTAATGATTTGAATGTGGTCCTTTATGCCGATAACATTAGTCGAAATAATGATAAATGCTTGAGTATACGTTACCTAATATACTTGTCAAATTCCTTCCACATAGACAGTCAGGCACCCCCCTAGGTTAAGAGTTTGGAATTAACCGCATGGACTAATCCAGAAAACGTGAGTGCCAAATTATATTGTGTTAGGGCCGTAAAGAATAGCCGGATAGCAAAAAGCAGTGACCAATTTGACTTATTTGCTTTCAGACAGAACGAAAGCTTGGAAAATAAACTCCACGATCTTCGGATAGGTTATGCATCTCTACTTCAAAGTTGTTATGGCTACAAATTGGATGGAGCAGTAAGAAATGGTCAAAATCCTGAATTGCGAATCAGTTCTAAGGTACGGATGGTCCTAGGTAAAATGTTACGCCTTGATTATGCAACTATTTCAATCAAGTTGCGTTTTGCGAGGTTACATTTCATTTCAAACAACTTTGGCTGTCATAATTTTACCATTATAGCACTTAGAACGTCTTAAAAATCTCCTGGAAAGTGCAAGAAGAGATGACCCTAGACTGCCAAGCTTGCCCTTGTAAGAATTTGATACCTATTACCTTAAATGTTTCAAAAATGACGTGATCCATTGCAATGAAAATATGTTTCTGCTTAGCACTGCATCACAAGCTGGCCATACTGATGCCTATGGTTTTCAGCAGTCCTTCGAAGATGAGGAACTGATGATGCTGTATATCACTAGTCGGCTTCTCAATGCCTACTCAGTAAGGTCCACGGAAGAAGAGAGGAAGATCAGCCAATTTAATGAACTTCTAGAATCGGACTTCAACTTGATTCCGAGGGTGACTGATTTTACTGGTTAATTGAGTGCGATCAATCTGTAGAACCTTAATCTTTTCATCATTTAGCGACGGCTCAAGGAGCTCTGTCGCAAGGGCATTCCAGGTGAAATGAGGGAACAGGTCTGGACCAAACTTATCAATTCTGCAGTTGAAAAAACTCGCCTTGAAAAGGGACCATATTACTATCAGAGTCTTGTCAATCAAGTTAATGATGGTCAGGCAAGTTAACCGATTAAACCTACTATGTGTGTCCTTAAATAGGGGTGTCATTTTCAGGGCCTCATCTTCACCATTTGTTATGAATCAGTTTTCTATTTATCGGTTTATTGTGCATTTAGAGCATCCATATTAAGGGCATATGGACTTGAAGCGAACCATTTACTATATTTTTTGCACATTCTAAGCCTTTTTTTAAATTTCATTTATTTAATTGATTCTAACGACAATCTTGGGGCATTATGAATCCATTTTGCTATCACAGGTGAAAGCGAGTTACCGACGTCAAATTACCCTGGACCTATTGCGAACATTCCCAAATCATATTGCTTTCAATCGACCGGAAGGCTTTGGGGTATGCGAAGTTCTATGTTATAATTATAATCGAATACTGACAGTAAGTCTAATACGTGACATTCATGGCAGAATCACCGTCCAAAAATTTATCAGAACGGTTCTTTCGGGTCCGAGACAGCAGCAATTCCTAGTTCAAATGACAGCAAAATAATTTGCCAGGTCCTAAATTTGTTGAGAAATGAAGGTCAACAAGTCATTCAAACACAAATACCTCGATTTTTTGCAGTCCCCTATTTAACCTCGTGTCCATGACCTTTCTCTCCAGACAACCACTTTTCATGCTTCCAGGCAATCGTTTCTGGCTTTTGATCTCCACGGTCATGAGACTTCCAATCCGGCCTTTGTTTTTGAAGTCAGACCGAAACTAGCAGTCATCGTGATCAGTGTTTATTCATGGCCACTGTGCTCGTAGTGCTTGTGCATTAACCATAAATTCGAGATCGCTTAGAGTAATCCACTCACGTCGCAAGCCATTACGTTCGGATTTTGTTCATCTTGCTAGGAAGCTTCGAGAAACCAAAACTATTGTGTGGTATTGTTATGCTCCGATGAGGTTTCTATCGATTGAGAATCCTGATCTTCAGGTTGAAATAGAACAGTTGATTAAAATGTGCTTCAAGAACGTACTCCTACTAGTAGGCAGTGATCAGAAACAAGCCTACCGAAATAACTAGATTGGATCCTTGTATTGCGAAAGACTTAATAAAAGGCATTTCAAGCCCATATTTTGGTGAAGTGGCATTCAATGCTTATAATACATTGAGAGGGATCCTGTTGACTATCCTTTTCGCGACTAACAGTGATTAATTGGGATGAATATCGGTGTGATACGAACTTCCGTCAGACCATAACATGGTCTCCTTACCGCTTAAAGTTTTGGAAACTACTAGAGAGGACAGAGAGAGTCACCCATGTGTGCAAGTATTGAGTTTAACAGAGTTGCGTTGTCATTTTTGTATTGAATAGAGCCCTATTGCCGCATGCTTCTCTATTAGTTTTTGTGTCGACTATAAGTAGCTTAGCTCAAATACACATAGATTAACGCTTAGCAGTGACTGTGAATGTTTGCTCTACATCTGAGTTCAAACATTGTTTGTGTGAGTTGGCATCAAACATATAAACAAAAGCAATTGTGCAGTCAACGCAATCGATAAGATGGTTTCTCATCACTACGGGCTTTGTTTGAGCATCATTGCCAAGCCGCAGACAAAGATCACTTCATATGTCAATTCGATTCTTCATGCTAACCTACGCATACATTATTCAGGTCGAATCATGCATTTAGCCCGTATAAGTCGATATAAAGCTGGTACTGCAAAGTCTGGATGTTAATGAAGTAGCAATTTTTATACTTCCCACAGGTCCAAAAAATGCAGGGCGTATTACAGGCCTTTACGCTTCATAATCCCGCTGTCGGATACTGCCAAGGGATGAATTTTATCGTTGGGAACGCCTCACTTTTCTTAGACAAGGAGACAACATTTTGGTGAGTTATGCTGAGATTTCGCGTTTCCAGAACAACGCAAAGGTCTTGCCATTAATGACGGTTAAGATGGAATCTTTGATTCCGATGATTTTATCGAATAAAAGCAGCGGCTTGTAGGGATTAATTCACGGAATCTCCTCCTAGCTAAGTTAAAGGTATAGATTATAGTGAAAAATAGGCGAAAATCTTCTTTATCTGGAGGGGTACGGTAGAAGAGATCGTGAAGTGCATTCACTCTAAGGAAATATATCAAAAAAACCTCGCTATTTAAAAGTGGCTTTGTTTGAGTAGCTGGTACTTAGCTATGACTATTAGTTCAAGATAGTTTAAATGGTAGTCAACCCTCATAGTTCCCTTTTATCTCATCTAAGCGCCCTTTTCCCTTTATTTCAACAACACATTCATGTGTATGCATTAGACTCATAAGACGAGATGGCAACTGGACTGAATGGTCACAATGATTAAATGGTGTTCCCGAAGAGTTATCGAAATATTTCTCTCGATAAGGAAGACATCAAAGCACCTTTCCCCATATTTGCTTTACAAAATATTTACGGCTCAATCAAGCGCTAGCAGGGTGAGGCTTATAAACTCGAGCATTGAATAATGGTTAATTGAATAGTTGAACGGAATGAATTGCGCGGTACCATTGCTGTATTACTAACACTGATTACTGAATTTAGGTTGTTAGTGCTAATTGTCGAACATTTCTTCCCACCAAATTATTTTAACGCTGGTCTGATCGCCGCTCAAGCAGATCAGATGATCCTGCGAGATCTCATAGAAAAATACTGCCCTAGAATTGCGAAGACAATGCAAAACCTTGAGGTGGATATCTCCACCATCACTTTCAACTGGTTCATCGCGGTCTTCGTTAACAGTGTTCCAATTGAAGTTAGTCAAGCTATTTTTCATTTTAAAATGTGTTTTCTTTATTTTAAATTTAGAGAAAGGCTGTCAAATAAGCATTAGAAACCATTAATCATTGTTATTTCTTCGGTTATCATCTGTCACTTCAGGATCTGCAGGCTCTGTATGAGAGGAAATTATTTTCATTTAGTATTAATCAAATATCTGTTAAATTATAAAACATAACTTTTGTTTACCCTTTGTTGAGTATGTCTACCTCAGATTGATCTCGGTCACTGCTTTTTTGAAGATTATTGCGCAACTTCTCCACAAAATTTTCCAACGCTGACCCCAAACTTTCTACCGCATTGTTCAATGATTCTGCGGCCTATAAAATCATCACTAATTTAAAACTTCGACTACTTATCAAAATGTTGAATTCTCTAAATTTAACGAACCTTCAGTATGTCAAGTTTGACAATTCGAAAACTTTGGTTAATGCTTCTTTTCAAAGTGGCAAGACCCTCGCGAATCTCTTGATTGCTCGCGCATTCTTCTAATGGGGTTCCAGCTGTACAGATGTCTTGGCCGTCGTCACCATTGCTTGTAGTAGACACTAAGCATGGTTCTTCGTTCCCTTTTGGTAAAGTCTGATCTTTTCCATTCATATTCCCATTGCCTTCCCAAATCGTACCAAGCTCAGTGTCACCGACTGTTGACAGAGGCTTTTCGGTTGACTTGCCAAGCAAATTTTCAGGGGCTTCCAAATTTTTCTGGATCCTTTTTTCCGAGGGATGAAATTCGTCCTTATCGACAGAATTCAATAAAAGGTTCTTATAATTATCACTTTCGTTAAACTCAAACGGAATATTAGCGATTTCATTAATTTCATGATACTTTTCTACTATTGGATCACCAATGTCATGCTTTTCATTGAAATCTAGAACATCTGAAAGATCATTTTTACATGAGGAGGCGCATTCTTCCGAGCGATTATCCATGCTCTCAGTTCTTCCGTTTATTAAATTAACATCACCAACTGTTTCATCTTCACGAATTTCCACCGAGATTTCATTATTATCTTCTCCAAATTTTTCGTCATCTGCAAATTCTTGTTCTGGCGAAACGGGAAGTTGGGGAGTTGTGATTTCCGTCTTAGTGGTTACCAAGCCTGAAGCTTCCACTTTACCTTCGGTCATCAACGTGTTCGATTCTTCACTTGGAGTCTTGACGAATTCAGGTTTGTTGCTGCCCGTATTTTCAGTGGGCATGCCTGGGGAGGCCTCGGTTGTAGAAGCAGTGACTGCCGAAGAACCATTTGGGTCTTCCGATTCAGTAGCAAAAGGTTCGCTACCGTCTATTTTGATATCGCTTGCATTGTACCAGAAGAGGGTACTTTTATCACCAACTGATTTCGGAACATCAGACGATTCGCCTTTTTTTTCGCCTTTTTCAGAACTTATTTGCTCATACGTTGAGGTGCTAAAACTCTCCGGCATATCGCTTTCAAAATCCGTAGTCGAGCTTGCAACCATGTCTGAAAAATCTGTATTTTTGCTAGTAAACAGAAAAAAGTCCAGTGTTAGGATGAAAAGAAAATCTAGGATAGCAATTCCCGTTTAGAAAATTTAGATCCCGGTAATATATATCTAATAAATTACTTGTTTACATTCAAGTTAAACCCGATAAATTAATTTATTTAATGGATAGGACAGGAGTTTATATGTATTTTCTGTTTTAATCCATCTATATTTGGATTTTATACATGAAATATTGAAATCTTTATGTTTAACTTACTCATATATGGTTGAAAAGGCTGCAAGATCTGTAGTGATTACAAAACCGGAGGTTAAATATGCGAAGTAGAAGGATGAAAACAGAATAATTAGTATTTTCATGGTTGGTTCCCAGTTAAAAGGTAAAAGCCTTATAGTTTGAGAGACTTTTATACTTGCGAGAATGCTTTGAAAACAGGAATTGTCCAATGCGAATGACTCTAGAAATTTAACAAAAAGTATCTCTATTCCAGCTCACCATTAGTTACATTTTTCTGTACTTTGACCCGTTCCATTTTGCAACTTTCAACAATTTACAGTCTCTTTCGCCCGTCTTTCATTTTTTATACTGTAAATAGGTAATAATGAAAAAATCAAGTTTAAGCATAATCTAAACTTTTGCTTGCCCCCTAGTTTTGGGGTTACCAAGACAATCATCCTGTCACCTTTTGCCAGTTTCATTAACCAACTGTACATGCTGCTTAGGAATATTTCAGTAGCTCGACATTCAGTGCATTTCTACATATCTTGAAGTGGAACAAGGTTAAGGAGAATCTAAATGCAGCCACGACGATGACTGGTTTGATTATTTTCGTTATTTCGACTATCATATCAGGTTGAAGGCATAGTTAATAGTCGTTTAACCATCGCATATCCTAGATTGACCTTCTGTTTGGTATGCGATTGAATTTTTCTGAGCATTACAGAAAAAACCACACTCATTTTGTCTTGGCGAGTCAAAACTCTGCTGCTTTATATTTTTCCAGTTTGTCTTGTGGAAGTCATCGCAAGATATTTCGTCATTTAAGGCGCCTGAGAGGTTGTATCACGTCAGCTTAGACCAATCCATCAATTGGTGTAGGTGTGACCTACAGTTTGAGTCTATCATTCGGAAGCGAGATTGTTGTAGCGTTCTCATCAAAACGACATTTAAGGTGCGGCACTGGGAATTATCGCAAAGAGGCTAATTCAGCGTTTCTCATAGAGAAATCCTTAATCTACAAAAAATTGAATAAAATTTGGTCACTAGAATCTCATGATGATTAGTCTATTGCCAGCAGTGGATGTCGTTTTGATGGTTTGCGACCAGTATATGTAAAATCAGTTTATTACCTCCGGATTCGTAAGTGTCAGTAGCCAATTCACTACCTTCAGGCTTCCAAGTGATTATATCATTGAGGGACAGAGTATGTTCCATATGGGTTTTAACAAAAAGTTGGTTTTGTTATCTGATCGAACATATCATGCCCTCTTATTACTAGCATTTTGGTAGTCATTTCTGAAAAAAAGTTTTCATTAATATCCTTTTAAATTTTGAAGAACTTTGGACGGGTTAAAAACGTTGCATTTACAATTTGTGAAACAAATGTACCTTTAAATATCAAAATCTAGAACAGTTCATGAATGTCCCCTTTTCAGTGAACTTTGGACCAGATCAAAGGAAACTATTACTATTAACTGTAAAGGTATCTGTTCACGAAAACATGAAGCCTACTTAATGCATACTTTTGCGTATCTTTAGACTCTCCTGCGCATTTGGGACGTGTTTCTTCTAGAGGGCGAGAAGGTCATCTTTCGTGTTGCAATCGCACTCCTTATGTGTCAAGAAGACGTTCTGATCCGACAGTCGGATACATTGACCTTTTGGAAAAGCATGAAGACAGCCGTTAGCGTCGTCTACGATTACGACAGACTTCTCAGTGTAAATCATTTGAACACCCATTTTGTCCATTAAAAATACCATACTTCTCCGTTGATGCACTAACTTCCACCAATTTTGAGTCTTTAAATATCCTCGTTTTGACCATGCAGTCAAGTCGAGGTCATTAAAATTATGTTCATTCAAATTAATTGGTTGAATTGAAAGGTATTTTTAATTAACATGAATGCTTTTGTTAAACACTTAGACAGCTTTTGGTGGCTTTAAAATGATAAAGCGCAAGGAGCTAAAATCACGTCGCGAGGCAAAAGTACGTGACCTTGAAAAACGCCTTCAAGAAATCTTTCCGTCTCACACAATCAAAATCACAGAGGTGAATTAAAGCGTGTATATTCAATATAAACAACCATAGTGTTTAATAAGTAAATGAATACATATAAATGCTAAGCAAATTATAATTACTTATAATTTGTGTCTTCGAAATAGCAAGTTTAGAACTCAGTTCTTGGCGTTTGTTGAGTAGGTTTGTAATCTTAAATGGGCATGCGAAGTCCTCGAGACAGAAAATTTAATCTGCAATCAAAACAGCTGTTTGCAGCTTTTATTCATTTAAAAGCAGTATAAACAGTTGACTTACGGAAACGTATAGCACAAGCTGAAATGGATTAAGCAGACCAATGAATCCCAGTAGAGTATCTCATTAATGCAAAATATTTTTTTTTTGTGAATTTAGCAAATCACTAATCCTGCTGGCTTTGAGGAATTAAACGGACCGCGTATTACTTATGCCACTACATTAAACGAATGTAAGCTCTCCTCAGTTACTAAATGTCTTAAAATTTTGGTTGCAATTCCCTATCAGGGAGATGAACAATAAAGGAACATAAGCATTTTAATTGAAAGGAATGCAATATTCCAATATACGAAGACGATGCCCCAGACCTTCTGCTCGAAAACGACTTCTTCTTGGATGTCCTTCTAATCATAGTTACTTTCGGCGCTTCATGACTTTAATGGTTCTTTCAAAAGCTGACAAGTTGAGCCGAGATTGGTTTGCTTACAAAAAGCACATCTGAGATTAGGGGTGATCCGAAACACGTAGATGCATCACTGGATCTTGGATCTTGTCTTTCAGCCTTTTGTCTTTGTTGTCTTTTTTTTTGTTTTAAATATCTTACTGATAAGCCTATTTTTTCTGTCACTTAGCTTCCCCTTGTTTCATTATGTGCTGTATAGAAAATGGAGCGTCTACTGTTAAACTCGGAAACACTGATGAAGATGTATACTATCCTATCGCTACAGAGGTATCCGCATTTCTAAGCCGTCATATTACTCAGTCCTGTTTTCATCCACTTTTTCCCGCAGTTTGAAGCACCTATACTCTGTGCAGCATATATAAAGGAACAATACATTTTACTCGGATCGGCCGAGGGTTATCTCTATGCATTTGATATTGGACTCAGGTATATTACATACTTCCAAGCTTATCATCATCTACATTTTGCGTACTGCCTTATTGTAATTTTCAGGCAAAAAACGTGGGAGTTAAAGATGGCTGGCGCTGTTACCGCAATCGCTATCGGTCAACGTAACAGTGCTACGAATTCTGTTTTTGTCGGAATGGCTAACGGAACGCTAAGTCTTATTATGGTGAGGACGGCGGCTACTTGTGCGTTTATATGGATGTATTAGCTCCATGTTTACGAACTTTTTTTTCCTCAAGGACCTAGCTGGAAAAACCGCGCCTCGGGATCTTTTCAGTCAAATCCTCGGTTTCACGGCTGTGTCTTCCATTGTAGTCATTGAAGAGCAAGTATGGTGTGCCTGTGGATGCGTAGTGGAGATTTTTGACGTAGTGTGAGCAATTATATTTGGATTTTAGAGTGGTTTTTTGTTGTAAGGAAGACATAATTCCCCTTCCCTATTATTACAGAACATTTGATCATATACGCAAAATAACAGTTTCGGAAAACCCGCTAGACAATATAACCTGTCTGGCGGCTTGTACTCATGGTGTTTGGCTAGCCATGGTTGGAAAAACCTCTCTCAAACTATGGTCTACAACCACCTTCGAACCTATCTGCATCTGCGACATTGAGAAGTACCAACAGTCTAGAAGTTCAGGTGTAAGAAAGCTGATTTAATAAATTAAAGTTGCTTTCGGCGGCAAAACTTTTCTTCAATAGCTTCGATTTGTAATTTTTTCGAAGTTTCATAGCTTAGCTTTTAAATTATTGTTTGCAAGGGCACGATTAGTAGATCGCGCAGGTAAAGTATCGCTGCCTAGACATTCAGTTTTATTTATGTTTTCTTGATTTTTTAATGTTCAACATTTTTTCGGAAGATTTATTTACGGCTTTCATAACCATTCCCTTATGTGTTCAATTTTGTGAAATAGAATTCGGATGAGTGCGAAAATCCGGATCGAGTGACGGCTTTACTAGCCAATGATGCACATCTATTTGTTGGCACTGGCTCTGGTGTGGTTCTCATCTATAAATTACTTAAATGGAAGAATAAGGCATTACCTCCAAGTTTGTTATACCCTTAATCCCATGATATTACCCAAATTTTCTGTTAAATCCGTAAAGCTATTTATGATTCAGTTGGAATTGAGCGAACCCCAGCACAACGAACCACAACACTTAGTCGCTACAACGCCAAGCTCAGCCAGTCGAACTCCGATTTGGCTGAAATATTCAAAAAGAGGGGAGGTGGATTAGAACGTGGTGATTCTACCCCAGCTAATAAAACAGGGAATGGAACTAGCGAATCGGAATCGCAGAACTCTGGTAATAAGTCAGCTGTCTTTGACGAGAGTGACCAGATGGTAAGCTGACCATTTATGTTGTAGATATTAGAATCCTGTAATAAGTCTTATCTTTGTTTTTTGGCCAAAGCAGCTACCCACTGAATCGCCTCCCCCTAATAAACTGAAGAAGAATTTAATGCCGGATTCTCTTCGTCTCCTCTTGATATCAAGATCTCAAGTAACTGAATCACCTATTCGAGCCTTCTTGCAAATAAAGTAAGCCGTGTGCATTATAATAGCAAATTAAGCCCCGTTTAATTATTTGCCTTTTCAAAAATGCTAGTAACAGGAAAGGAACCACAATTGTGTCCTTCTCTCAACGTATCAACGAAGGAGACACCGTTTTAAAATGGGAGCAAACAAACAAAAGTGTATGTACATTGATTATTGCACATTTCACAATACGATTCGTATATTGTTTAAGTGCACTTTTGCTCAAGAGGCTACTGGCTGGAGAAATACTTATCGTTTCAAATTAAATGCGATTGACATCGCCTAGTTTGATGGCACTTAAAAAGATTGCTTTTCATCGTATCTTCAGACAAGATATTCACCATTTATGCAGTGGTCTTGTCTATTCTCGAAAGTCTTACTTCCATGTGGCGATATGTCCAATTGCGATTTTTAATGCATCCTCATGAGAATAATCACCCGATGAAATTCCCATTGAAATCCCAAATTCTCACTCAAGTAGCTCATAGATGAACGAATCAACAAGTACAATACCGAAGAAAGTTGATATAAGAAGGTATACATTCGAGCCTTCTTCGATTTAAAGTACAGTCGGTCTAGCCACCGATTCCAACTATCTATAATGCCCATCCCTTAGCATAAGTAATCGTATTATTTTTCTTCTTGTTAGAGATGAAAGCTTATCACGAACCTTAAACCTGAAGAGACAGGAAGAGGAAACAGGGATAATCCATCTTGAGAACAGTTCGATCCTGTTTAATTTCTCGCTATACAACCAGTAGAGATCTGGCCCTGATAGGAAGTCTGCATCTGCAACCGAACTAGCCCAAGTGATATGGCTACTCAGAATTAATGCAAGTCGTTGAGTCGATGAGCCATGACTGGTTCGGCTTTTGGGCTGCTCAATAGCTTAATCAGAGGGCGGCACTTATAAGTGCAACGCTACTCTTTGCCAATTCGGAGTAGTTAGTCATCTGTAAATCAGGGTTTGAATACGTAACTACAAGCACTATTAGTTCGGCTAATGTCCTGGAATTGAAACGCAAAATTTCTCCAGAAAATAGAAGCGGCAGTGATTTATGAAAATTCAAACCGTTTACGCTTAAACTATAATTCTTACTGAACTGATACAGTGGCTTTTTTATTTAAAAAGGGAAATCGGTGGACAAATGGACCAATGCTTGAACTCTGTCCCAAGGATTCGACCCCCATTCTCCCAGCCTATCTAAAGAGCGCAGTCCTGCGAAAAATTTCGTACGTAGACCAAGCTACCTGAATTCCTGGCAGTTTCAGTCCTTGAAATTATGCGGTTGTAAAATTAATTTTACAATTTCATCGAAAAAAATGTCTAATGTGGCATTTATAAATAATAATGATGATAATAATAAAATAATAATAATAATAATAATAATAATAATAATAGTAGAAAGGAAGTGCCTACCAATAGCATTTTTATCAACAAAATATACTGAATTTATCCTAAATCAATCATTTGGGAGCACAAATGGCCTGATTAATTAAACTCAAATTTAAAAACTCATTAGCTCTCATTTAGGATTAATTTATAGCTGTACTCTTAATTTGAAAGATTCAAGTTTAATGGAACGGTGGGCGACCGTGTTTCTGCAAACAGTAGATGGAGCATTATGAATCCGCTTTGCTGAAATAGAATGTAAACGCAAAAAGTTGCTTAGGTGTAAAAATAATATCGGCTAATGCAGTGCACAGTCAGTATCTTACATGCCTAATAAGACTGTCTTGCTGGCCCTACTAGTTTTTGTTATGCTTGCAGATTAGTTAACTTTTGATAGCAAGACCATTCAGAAGCACAGCAGGTCCATTGTGAGTATCTTCCACATTTTATCCGGTTGAAGCCATGGATGGCACTTGCTCTAAAGTCTTTACTAAGCCAACCTCTGCATAGAGTTAGAGGCAGTGATTCATCTTGAATGAGGAGAAAGTTCGCCCTTGGAAAATTTCCTTTCGGTGAGCGTTTCTAAAGTCCTAGAATATAATATGCTTCTTTTGTTGAATTTTAAGACGTGAGTAAGCAATTTACTCCTGGGATTTTCACTTAGAGATAGCATCCTCTATCGCTTAAGATTACTTTTGCTGTATTTTATATGATTCTGAAGCAGTATTTGTGGAAGTACTGTGAACCATAGCTTCTGTTAGCCATTCATTGCTGTCAGTACAATGAATGTATATAATTAAATCCAGTTTGATTATGTCGTAAGTCTTCTTCGCCCAGCCTGATGGGACAGCTTTAATCCTAGCCCTGTTCTTGAGGGTATTAGGTGATCTGATTGCATTCATTCTGTCTGTATTTATAGTACTTGATGCTGCTACTTCGATGAAGACTTGGGTAATTCTCTTTTTTTGATGATTAACTGCGAATCTCTCCGGATCAATCCAAGCACTTCCAATAGCCTCGCTTTTCCCCTATCCAGTTTTTGTTCATTTACAACCGGGGAACATGCAAAATCATGTAATGTCCTTGTTCTGGTGCCTTTAGCTCATTCCCTTTCAATCCACTTCCTCTTCACTGGAAGTTTCGAGGATTCGATTCGATCCATAAGACAACCAGGACATTTGAAACAGTGAAAAGACTGGTCCTACAAAATAACTTGTTGGTATATTTTAGATTGCAGACTGAAATTACAAGTTTCATTATTAACTACCGAAAAAAAAACTGCTAGTGTTCAGTTTTTTACCCGAATATGGAGAAAGTTGATTCCTGGGAGGGATGGCATGGATGGGTTTAGACTTTTAAATTACCCTGCCAGTTAACGGTTTGCAATGTAATTTACTATCAACTAATAAGTAGTAATAATGTTGTCACGTAGAAAATCAAACCGAGAGGTCAAGTTCAACCAGTCCAAAGAAAATCTATGGGCACTTCTTTATGAATTAGGGAGTACAGTAAGTAATTTTCATGAAAACATTAAGTTGCTCAAGTTCTTTCGAAACGACTAATTTTATAGACCTAGCACAAGCCCAATGCCATTGGTCCTGTAAAGGCTAGTTATTTAGCTTCTTTTATTAACATCAAAGATGAGCGAAAGAATTGTGAACCTCCTTGCCCTATGTACAACGAAATGAGGTAGAGCTATATTTTTCATTCAGGGCGAAAAACCCTGTGAAAAGATACCAAAAGTGTTTCAAGCTTATTAGTGGTGGGTTTCGAATGCCAGAAATAACTAGCAAGATTCAAGAACATGTTGAAGGGATTCTATTCTGAATTGAAAAGCTAACTCGTAAAATGGGTTGTGTTTCATTCACCCGACATTCACCCCCACTTAGTCATTTCTAAATTTTGAAGCTGTTCAGCTGCTGAAGCCCTTCCCTTTCGTTTCTGAGCTCATAGAGTTAGTGCTTGACAGACTTCTAGATTACTTGTGTTTCTTAAACTCCTCTGGCGAGCGCAATGTAATGCATGCTACTAGGTGATATTTAGCAACAATAAAACATGATACCATTTGCGCCGATTTCTGTGGCAAATATTCTATCTCGGATCATTTATGCCTCATTTACTTTCGCTTTTTTAGTGAGTAGACAAGTTTCTTGAGTAGTTGTGACCAGTAGGTTCTTGCCAGTTGGTCATTTTGGTAATCTAACGACCGGGGTGATAAGAGTGACACTCTCAATTGAATTGTATGCGTTTGGGAGTTGAAGCTTTTGGAACGGATGACTCTCTCGAGAACGATTCGAAGTGAACCTATATTTCAATAGACTCCCGAATCCTCTCTCCTTTAAAGCCACGTTATTATTTCCTCTGTTTTCTACGCTTTGAACTTAGTATGTGTATTATCCAACTCCCCATATCTAAAAAAGGCAGTGCCAGTGAGGATTTGTCTATAATTCAAAGATTTTTTCTAAATGGAACAGTTCGGTAGTATTCATCCTACAGCCAAAAAGCGGTTGAAATTGCCAGCTGGTCTCGGTCAAGCTTCTTTTTGGATTTGATAAGACCCAAACCCTTCTTAAATGGGACGTGAGTAGTCGCTTTAATACCTAGATGTGGCGACAAAACAAGACATAGGAATTAGACAATCCCAAAGTTGCTTCCAGTCTTGCGCGAATGTTGGTGAGCCACTACCCTACATTAAGATGATGTGGTGAGAACATTAAATCACTATTTAATATGGTTATGAGTAATGAAATACGGAGGTGATACTGGTTGATTTCCCATTCTCTTGGACGCAACCAAAAGGGAATTTTTGTGATTGGACCATCTATTTAGTAAATCGGCAAGTTGACCTCCACATCAATCGTTGAATACGGAAACTTCTAATCTAAAAGGCTGGAAGAGCTCATAGAAGGTATCTCTTTGCTAAGCAGTAGTATCTAACAATAACAAATTATTATATTCAGCCTCTTAAGATCCGAATGACAGGAATTATTGCGTCCTGTTCATCAACAGATCCCGAGTAAGTCAATCGCCTTTATTTTCTTCATGCATGCGGGTATTGTTATTAGAGAATTCGTTCAGTCAAAGCAGTTTTCATTAATCTAATAGCAAAACGACTCGTTTGCACCCACCTTGGGAAGTTAAAATCAGTTATAGATAGCTCGGAAACAGAAAATTATCTTTCAAAGGCATTTTTACTACTTCTGTGGAAGTAAATGTCAAATCTGATCTGATCCGTTCCTCTAGTTGGAATGAATGACGTTCTGGCCAATAAATGTGAGGTTTTATAGATTTTGATGCGCTCCTTCAGTAAACACGTAAAAGATGTTAACGGATTACGCCGCTCTTGTGTGCAAGTCACCTCGTGGAAACAAGGTGAGTACTTCAATGCCTGAGGATTGTTTTGCCGACCTCAGATACTTTGAGTAATGGATTAGTAAAATTTCATGCACCAAGCTCTCTCGAAAATTCTTTCAGCGAGAAACTGCTCCGGCATTTAAAAAAGCAGTTACACCTTAAGTTTTGCCTTTTGAACCGAAAAGCCAGATTTCTTTTCGATCTCCCAAGTCCATAATCATCCCCCTATCTACATTGAGTCTACTGGATATTGGACTGCGGTTGGGAGAGCGTTCGGAAGCAGCACTTCTCAAAGCTAGGTAAAATAACAGCTTCATTGTCTCTGAGATGGTTGCAGAAAAAACCCATTCTTAAAAAGTTGCACTTCAGATCTCCGCCACCAAAGATCCAAATAGTTCTCATTTTGGTGAGCTCCATACTATATCTCTCCATTCTCCTTATAATATCTTAACAATGCTCATAGGATCAAAAAACAATCGTTTGGGATAGTGACCACTATGCAAACAATTCGAGAGCGCTCAATCGAGAAGACAGATAAACAAACATTAAATCTAAAAATCAGATAATAGCAGCTAAGCCCTAGGATCTGGGCACCTGCAGCAGAAATGGATAAAAACAGCGAGGTAACAAAGTGAATTTTCAAAGGTAAAAGTACTATAATCTTGTGGAAAGGATATTCATATATTACAATACCATAAACATGAGACAAGATGGTGATCACATACGATGTAGTCTATGTAAAAAATTGGAGGTCAGCTCGCCAAATCGATTCACCTAGTGTTGGACAATAAGGATAGAGGAGGGGAAGGTCAGTGAGCACAATATGTACAATAGTTACAATGCCTGTGGGTCCGATTACTCTCCCTCCGTCTTCGGATCGCCATCCTCAGGGACAGTACCGAAGTCATCGATATTTCTGAAGTTCATTCGACCGAAAATGTCGTGGGAAGCATGCGCGCTCTCCTCATCATCGACCCTCAGGAAACGTGGGCTAACTTCTACATCAGCAGATGTTGAATCGGATTCGAAATCACCGATACTGTTCAATAAGGGTGACGATGGTCGCCTTCTTGACGGTGACGGAAGGCCAAACCACGCCTCTCCATCAGAAAAGGGTCTCTTCCGACTTATTTCGAGCTCTCTACCTCGATAGCTCACACCATGTTTTTCCGCACATCGACAAACCAACTCGTGAATTTCTCCTGCTGAATAACCGATTAGAGCTTTAAGATCACAAATAAATTTGTAGCAGAAACGTTTGCTTTGCACCTTGGATATCATATCACCATCATAGTAATACCGCAAAGCCCGAGATAATTTCTCATAATTCATGGCAGGCTTGTTCTTCCTCTGACCCCATATCTCTGCAACTCGTTCGGGATTGGCGAGCATGAATTCACCATCCCCATTCACCCAGTGAATGGAACTTTGGTGCCTCCAGTCGGTGAGGAGCTCCAGCAGGAACTGCCATAACTGGACTGGAGAACCGGTATTGATCGATAAGGACGCTATCGGGGCCATCTGAAGGGAGAAAAATGAAATAGAATATGAATCACACTTGGCAGGTACTGAACAGTAATAACATCCTTACGGCTACGACACCAGTTTCACAGAGGTGGGTGGGGGAAAGGGCTGGAACTACGCGGATTCTTCCAGCGCTGGTAACACCATGTGTTCGATTATTTTCCACAGAATAAGGAAAAGAAGGGAAGGTAGCCTCCATGGTATCAGTTGATGCAGCAGAAGAAAAGGAGGGTTTATCACTGCTGCTGCTACTGATATTACCCCCATTGAACTGACTGATACGGGAAGCAGGATTGATGCGTGGTGTTGAGGACATGCCGTAAAGGGAGGGGACTGAAGAAAGATAATCACATTGTACACTGAATGAGAGGGACTGATCTTTCAAACGGAGATTGCTATTTAAAGGCAGGGATGATGAATATATGGCTTTGTTTAATGCAGTTAAATTGTTTGCTGAAATACAGAAAAACTCCAAGTCAATGAAACGAGAAAAAATACTGCGGACAGGCGAAAAAAATAGGTTACGCACCAGAGCTACCATAGTAACGGGCATTTAAAGAACCTGCATCGGCAGAATGATATCCAGCAAAAGAACATGAAGATGTAAAATCACCGCGCGGATTGCGACTTTTGGCTCTATTGTTTTGTCGATACAAGCGCTGTGAATTAGGTGTCGGTGGGGGATATGGATGGGATGGAGTTTTGAACGGTACACCTGTGAAGAAATTCGACCATTAGTAAGTCGTTCATGTGAAGATGAATGAACCTACAGACTTCCCGGCAGCTTTTGAGAAGCTCGAAGTGAGTTAGATAGTTAAAATTGGCGGTCGCAGTAGAACCCGACATCTTGAACCGGTCGCATAGTTGAGATATTGAGAGATCTGTCAACTCCTTACCGGAGAGATTCATAAATGCCTTGGCTAATTTGCCCCCATCACCGCCGCCGTTAGGGGGAGGATGACGAGAATCCAAAGGAGCTTTACCCATTAAATCAAATTCCTTGATGGCCCAATTTATCCACATCACGACCTTGAAAATTAAAAGTAGAAGCACCGTTCGATAAAGAGCCCAAAATATGCAAGCACAAGAATGGGAATGTCGAAACCAATTACCTGGATTGAATTCCATTGATTCGGATCTCTAGGGATATTATTTTCCTCTAATCTACGTCTATAATTTTCGTCAATGATCCACCTTCCACCAAGGTTAACCTCATTGCCATCAAAACGTCCTGCAGGAGTGGATGTACCGGAGCTATGCTGATAGGCGCCAACACGAGAAGCTGTGTACAAAGTGGATTGTTGAAAGACAGCTTGGCCGCTAGAAGTGTTAAAAGACGCAGGTGCGAAACGATCTACATCCTCGATAGCACGACTAGCCGTGGAAAAGGCCTCCGTAACGGCTTGTCGAGAAACGAACATAGACTCCTGATCAACGGATAATCCATCGGGATTCAATGGATCTAAAACGGGATCAGCCGGGGTTCCGCCAAGAACCTCAGCGCCAACTTGATTCATCTGTAAATTAAAAAGGGTTGTGTTGCCAGACATCCAGAGTAAGAGCGAGGATAATATCTGACCTCAAAAATAAATAAGCAAATGACTCGCATAAATGAACTAATGGAAGAACTACGACAAAATGTGTAAATGGAGAAAAAGTTAATACATACATCACTAATAGTGATCCCGTTTGCATTGGCGTTGGCGTCAACGTTTTTCAGAATATCAACAACGTTAAGTCGATTGAAGCGGAAAGTTGTGAGATGTGTGGGCATAGACTTAATCTCCATGATAACGGCAACTAACCCAGTGTTCACGGTACAATGAGCTGAAATAGGTTTACTGCCATCAAGCTTCGAAAATAATTAATGGAGACAAATTACCTGAACGTGATCATTAAGATAATAATGGCAATTAACGAGGTCGTATCCATATTGGTACTGCAGTACTTGCGCAATATCATCAAGGGTTTTCTCCATGCTCAAAACAACCTTAATTCGTTTGACAGAGCTTCCGGATGATCTGATGGAGCGCCGATTGGTTTGATTCTGACGAATGGGATTCAAAAATGAGGAATAATAATTGGCCCTTGACTTGTGAATACGCGACATATTCAAAATCTTCCTAAAAAGAAAAATTACAAAGTAGCAATGGGTGATATTTCGAAGTATCAATGGCGAGAAAACAAATAACGGCTTCGAAACAGAGAGAAAATTTGAAATTCTCAACCAAAAGTCGGGGAGATCTGATAACTTATGAAACGAACGCTACAGAGAACATACGACAAGATAACCAAAATGGCGTCACGTTTATTTGAATATACCTGAAGGTAGAAATAAAGTTTTGCTGGTGAACTGACTCATTTAAACAAAGCAAATATTCTAACAATGATTTCAAGTTAGATTTAAGACTACATATTAGACTTTAAGTGCATATTTTATTGTTAGTTCTTATAGCTGAATATTAAAAAAACTTATGCAGTTGTTTTTCACGCGGTTGAAAAATCTAAGGTTAGCAGACCGCCTTGCTTGGAGTTAAGCTAAGCGAACCATTTAGTCGAAAGAGTTGGATTCATCCTGCTCTGGTAAAGCAAGTGTCTTTCCAGAATCAATAGACAGCAGCCTCTTTGATTCATCTGAAAAAAAATAAGCTAGGGTGTTAAAAACGTGATAAAATGAGCAAAATTATTTTCTTCTGAAATGAGGCCTGTGCTTGCTGGGATTTATCAAAATATTTACCTTTCATTAAAAATTGATTCAGAATCAGATATTCATAGCTCAACATAATCTGTCAAAGTGAAACTAATAAAGCATTTTCGGAAATCAAAATGCCTCAAAACATGCAGGTTAATTTTACTTAGCTGCAAAAGACAGCGCAGATAGAAGACGCAGTTTTCTCTTTCATATCAGAAATTTCCGGAAATAATGAATGCCTGTCGCACGAAGGCTCGATTCGTCTGAGGGCGCCAGTCAATAAAAATAACAAAAGTACTCTTGCGAGATCACAGTTTTTTTACCTCGGCTCTTATCTTGCATCCACCGCAGTATCTTTGGAAAATCCATTCATCCCGATACCACACCGTATAAAGTCTTTAAAATAACGGATTGGCTACGTTTTCTGGGTTGTTCGTGGTGAATGGATGGCTATGTCGTTTCCCTATTTCTTTTTATCCTCGGAGATTTGGTATTTCATGGCTTAGCTAGAGTATGCTGTATTTGGTGAATCAGAACATAGGCAAACAAAATCCTTATAAGGTCATTTCTGAAACCTCTTTATATGGCTAGGATTCCGCTTTTTATCGTCGCCATCAAGATCGAATATCAACCATTGAAAATTTCGTTGAGGGTTTCAGAAGTAACAAGTGAATTCAAACGAGTCAAATAAACAAATTCTATGGTTTCTTGCCTTTCAGTTTCTGTAATAGCTATAATTTTAAAAGCACTTAATACAGAGTCGATTTGCTAAACTTCGCTTCATCTCATAGACTGGAAGTAATTCCATTTTATTCGTTCATTTCAATAATCTCGGAATTTAAAAAAAGATGATTCTGATGCAACGATTGTAAAATGGTACAATAATGGTATTATTGCGCCATATGTTAGGGTTCCCACTCGAGACCAGCTCCTCTGCATACGTTCTGTATCCAAAATTTCACTTTTTCTGGTTTGAAAATAGGAGAGAAGTAGGAAGACATTTTTTACCATTGCTCTCCAATGTGAATGTCGGGATGCAGTTTCTTTCAATGTTACTTCGGTTTGTGAACATTAGTGATCAATTAAATTATTTATGCATCCATGATAATCGGAACTGTTTAACAAAGATTTTTTTAGACTACCTACTGGAAGAAACTTTCTGTTTCTCCACCTAACACATTCCGGTTAGTCGGGTACACGCTCCGATACTAATGAGGCGAGGTGAGGCAAAAAGAAGATCCCTATTTCTTTCATGCAAGATCGTGGTAGCATTCTCAATAATAGACGAGAACGTATGTGCTCAATTCAGCCCTTTACCTATGCCCCCACTCTATGAGATTAGCTTAATCATTTCATCAGGAAAACCGAAGACTATTAGTTGCTGTGTGATATTATACAAACGAAACCATATTCTTAACGTTCATTGACCTAGAGCGGCGTTTACGGAAGTTACGGGCCACCCGTAAAAAACATAGTTCCAGGAACCTTTGGCTAGATTACTTAATGTTTAATTCGTTTACTTTTTCTAAATAGAAGATAAATTTAGAAAACCGGTTATGGGTAGGTTAACAAATTCGGAGACCACTTAATTAAATTTCAGACGAACCTGAATCTTACTGGTTGGCGAAGCCGCTCGTTCAGCCTGGTTTCGATTTCGCTATGTCGGTTCCCACATATCGTCCATGTATTTTAACCTTTCTCGTAATATAAGCTTCGTGAGTAAGTTTAATTTGTTGTATTAAGGCCTGAACGTATCCTATTGTTGGATATTTACTTCTAACGCCTTACTGATAACATCCTATTTAATGCTGGTTTTTTCATTGGGATTACTCCTATGGGGTCAATTTCACATTTGAGCTCTGCCAGGCTTTTTTTCTTAGTGATATTTTTCTCATAATTCAGACTGATGTTCTGTAATGGGCGACATTAAGTTTTTCGAGGAAAATCCAGGTAGTGAGCAGTTCTCGGATGAAGAGGATGAGGATTCTTCCTTTAATCAATTCCCATCTCCTTCTCAATCCATCACATCTTCTTCAAATATCCACGAAGAGATGCCCTACAAGCGACCTAAGCTAACTCGAGGCAAACAGAAGATCCCTATTTCTTTCATGCAAGATCGTGTTAGACGCTGTTCTACTTTTTCAAAGCGCAAGGCTGGATTAATGAAGAAAGCTTTCGAATTAGCTGAGCTAACCGGCGCGGAGGTTTTGCTTCTTGTCGCTTCCGAGACGAACCATGTGTATACATTTACCACGAATCGTCTGAAAGCCATAATTGAGTCTGATCAGGGTAGAGAACTTATCCAGTCTTGCCTAGGCTCGCGAGGTCAGAACAACAGCAATACTGTTAATTCTGATGCTGAGCCATCTCCGTTGCCCCTACTTCCGACTCGGGATTCGTCACCTGAGCAACCTCAAACTAACTCTTCACAAGAAATTGATAATGGCCATGGCGAATGTATTGAGTTATCTACCGAACAACAACAGCAAACGCTCTCCATTCAAATGATGGATGGAACTATGCTCCATCTGCCCGTCAAGTTTCCTAGTTCTGGCTTAGTTTTACCTCTTCTTCCATCACAAGCAGTTGGAGCAAATGAAGCAATAGCATCATTGCTTTGTCATACCATTGTCAGTGGAGAAAATCAGACTCAAATCTCGAAGACATCCGACGAAAACTCATCGGTATAATGATACCTATTACCTCTCTATGTAATTTATCCCTGAACAATTCGAACACGTCGATTAGCTTTTGTAAAAATCATACCTTTTTTTGCCTTCGACACAGTAGTATCTTAATATCTTAATGGTAAGAGGGCCTTAACTAATTTCCATACTTTTGGTAGGTCATTATTTCCTAGGGTAGTGACACTGCGCCCTTTTCGTACTTATGGTCCATCAAATTCTAATGCTTGGAGCTTAAGTCTCCTCACCATTGTAAGCATTTTGAGTTTTCTGCCTCGTCGAGTGCCCTTGTAACCTTTCTTGCAGTCGGAGAAAGGGCTTATGTCGTTGGTAGACTTCAAGCTCGCGCTCATCAATTTTCTTTGTAGAGGAAATTCGGGTGGTACGACCTTGGGAAGTCCCAAGGCGATTCAATCTGATCCGTGGGTGGGTTAATCTTCAGGGAGTTTGTGCTGAGCATCCCGTCATTATCACTTTCACTCGAGAAGAGTCGCTAACACCGAGGAATCACAGACGATCTCTCCCTTATGTAGAACCCACGTTGGTAGAGGAGCAAAAGCAACCACCCCAATCACTTCTAACGTACTTCTTAATGTTGGTATTGACCTAGCCCGTGGATCTTCCATGTTTGATTAAGTTTTATCAGCTTGCCAAATCGAATTATCAGTGGGGTCGCGCCTCTGTCGAAGAACTGTCCTAACCACAGGGGTTACCCGACATAACACACACTTAGGGGTCACGAAGTGCCAACTCGGTATGACCATGATCCAGCCAGCCTGACTCGTAAACCTTGACAATACTCGACAACAAAGATGCAGGTATGGTAGTACGCGATGTTGATAATGCCGATCCGATGGAATCTACCGTGTTTTAAGTAAAAGCTTGTCGGTAAACAATGCCGTTTTGGTAAGTTTGGGTGGGCTTGGGATCTACCCCTGACCTGAATAACCATCTTGAATAGCTAAAAGAATTAAAGCGGATACGAAACGCAAAATAACTGGTCTCTTTTACTTTGGTGACGAGATTACCTTCTTGGATTGGACCCTTTCACAGTTTTGACCCGCCCAAACGCTATTCCTTACAATATAGTGGCTGTCCCAAGCGATTCCTTACAAGCGAGGTGACCCAAGGGCCTGCTTATTAGAAATGATCTCCTCCCCATTAGCTTGGGCCTGTCAGACCCACATAAAAATAGACAGCTTACAAACACCCTCAAACGACGTTTTCGCACCAAGATTCGGGTTCTTTAGCGTTCGTGCAACGGACACATATGCATACTCGACCCTCCTAAGTCATTAACTAGAAATATTTCTATACCATTTCAAGAACCGGCCAGCTTTTATGTTCAATAATAAATAACCGTCGTAACAAAACAACGTCGGGCAGAAACATTAACAAATCAAAAAAATTTATTGTGCTGCTCTAAAATGTTTTGCATAGACAGTGTTTCCACGGATTCCCAATTTCAGATCCCGTTTGGATCTTTTTTGCACATCTCCAAGACGTTCGATCGCATCTCTATCTAGAATCTTCGCAATTTCTTCCTCACGTAGACCCATCAAAGCCCTGACCCCAGGATTTATCTTCCAAGGCAGAGCAGCCAAACCCTCACGCGATTTCTTGGCCTCTAAGTGAGCGTTGTGATTTTGACGAAAAACTGTCTGGAAATACCGTCTATGACCGATCGTGCCACCAGAAGGCAAACGAACCTCGTAGGCTTCGTCCTGCTCGTACTTATTCTCCGAACCAGGCTGAATAAATGAAAAAACCATGTTGTGTTGAAGCCAAGAGATTAAACGCTTTTACGAAGAAGTTACCAAAACTAGGGTTTTATTTGCCAGATCACCGCTATAATACTGGTTGTAGAGCTCCCCACCAACCCGGGCAATATGCGGCAAAGTAGCTTCATCGGCTCTTTCAGCGATTGCAATAGAAACCATAACAGGGTCTTCAACTCCAGCATACAGAAAGTTATGTTCCTTATCAACCATGTGCATTCTTACTGCTGTTAGCGCTTCCTTTCGAAGTTCTGCAGCAGATTTGGCGTGTCTCTTTTGTTTTCTACCGAAGAACTGACGTCCACAACCCAGACATGCAAACTCTTCACCAACCAGTCGACCCAGATCCGCCAGTAAACCCCTTGCATCGATTAGCTTGTCAAGATATGGTAACACGAAGTTGTGCTTATTTGTCATGTGGGAAAGAATACGGTCGACGGCGTCGGTGTTGTTTTCATAAGAAGTTTCACAGAACAGACAGGCACCAACCGGCAAAGCCTTGCTAAATTCTTCAGGTGAGTGTTCCTCTGGGCCGAAATCACTTGGCGAATCATTTCCTGGCGGCGAAGTCTCACCGACGTGCCTAATTGCCCTCTCCTTCCTAAATAGCAGACATGTTTACTAGTCAGTCAGAAATCAAGATAAGGTTAATTTTTTAACTTACAAACTCGCAGATTCCACCTTTTTCATATGCTGTTGAGAAGCGATGTGAGTTTCATACGTGTTCCTAGACCCGAAACTTTTCTTGCAGGTACCACAGTAAAAATGCTATAATTTACGGAATAAAAAGAGCCAGACTACGTTCATCAGACATACTTAACGTTAATCTACGCTTTAACTTGACGCATTTAGCCACCACTAATGACTTGCATTCTTGGCCGATGAGAAAGTGCTATCTAGTAAGCTGAATTGCTCTTCCTTCTTCCGAAATATTTCTTCAGATACCGGCGGCAAAGAAGCAAGACCCCGCCTAAGATTATAAATATGCCATTCTGAGCGAAAATGCACTTTTCTGTCAACTCCACATAAAGACGACTGGCACGTTTGACAAGACATCCTCAGAAGAGCAGATTTGCACTCCGAAGGCTATTGCTACAAACAAGGTCACAATCTCACTTTTTGTTTTTATTTTCTTTTGAAATGGAATTTCACAGTTGTTAAATTTCATCTGAAATTTTGATGGCTCAGTGAGATAAACTTGTTTTATACGCAGTTTTTAATAATTGGGACCGATAGCTTAACAAATTTTACAATGGGAGAAATAGTAATGATCATCGATGGTTTAATGATATTCTTTCAACCCTCTAAGTTACGTGAATGGTCTGATTCCCCTACCTCGGATCTGAAAATGTGGATGAGACTAACGGCGCCAGAATTCCAACTAAGACCGAACTCAATATCGGCTTTGTAAAATTAGTGTTGGGTGTATGAACGAATGCGGAAAGGACCAGCAACGCTTGGCATTTTAATTTTTTGAAGATTGGGAAACTACAATAAATGGAGCTATTCAACCGGAACTAGTTGCTCAAGAAAAGCTTCGACCAAAATGCAGTTTTCCTACAAATGAGATCGTGTTTTCAACACCTGCAACATCCCTAAAAATACATTTTGCACGGGTATCATGACTCACCTTTTTCGGTATTGAAATTAAATCCAATTCCAAGCATGGAGGCTTTTAGCGGATCTTCAAACTACATTCTGTGTTTTTTGCAAGTGATTACCAATCGAAGTGCCCAACTACATTTCGGCCTGTTGTCGGCGGAGGGCAAGAAGGGTGAATAATTGAATTTCATGGATGGCCAACTAGTTGAATTTTACCATTATTTTATGTCTACTTGTGCAATAGTAAACAAAGTCGCTTATGCTACACAGAGCTACTGTGTCAGTAAAAGCGTTAGATACTTCACATGATGGTTACCACCCTGGGTCGTTAAAGCCGTTCTATAAGGGGAGTATAAATGGTGTTTCTTGATCGGAGAGGGTTGAAGATCCCTTCACTCTCTCCGACATTCGAATCGGAAGACACTATCCTTTCAATGAAAAACAGAAGAATGCGAATCCTTGCGATGGTTTATGACTTTAAACGATTAGGTGTAACTTCTGAAGCGAAGAGGAGATCACTCAATCTAACCTTCTCGCTTTAGTTGTGAGTTTATTCTGAAAATTATGCTATGAGAATAGTATGTGTTAAGATTAAGCCTACGTAGGGAAGCAATTTTATGATACTAGTAGCAAATCAATTAGCGCAGAGAAAATTTTAAATCTTTGGACCTAAGGGAAAGAGCACTCGCACACAATCAGTCAACAAAGGGTATTAGCTGAAGCGAACATTCAAAATGGTCAGTACTGGTCAGCAAACTTACCGTCAGGCTTCTTTCTCGTCTCCCAATATAACTAAACATACTCTTTTCCACATAATGAACTTGGATAAAAGTAATTGCTGGTTGGAAGGGAGTCCCCTCTTCGGTAAATTTCTTCAGTGTTCCTCTCGCAATTTGTCGATCTCAATGTTCGTAGAGTTGATCGGCCAAAACCTCACACTGAAATTATCACACAGTTTTATCAGCGTTAATTCGGCTCCTGCATTACACACAAATCGCCATCAATCTTGGAGATTCGGGCCAAGTAGATTTTGTGAATGAGATGGCCACAAAGTCGGTCACTCTTGCTGAATCACTACATGGAATGGCTAGCAAGGAATGGCCCCCAAAGCCATGATTATCCACGAATTACTGTTCACTCAATGAGCTGTGGGGAAGCAAGAGTCGGATTGCTAACAACAACAATGAGGCGAAGTCATTCCTAGCGGGAATGAAACAGACGATTTGACCAGCTTGACAAACCACGTCGTCACTTTGCTTGGTCAGTAGAGAAAACCGATAAGAGAAGAGGCACTCAATTCGAAATGGCATTGAACTCAGGAGCTGAGCGTCAAAGGATTCATGGTGGTTTCAGTGGTTATTCCTGAATGAAAATTTTGGGGGAATCTTGGAGAGTGCAGTTGAACACGCAATATGGAAGAAACTAATTAGGAAAGCTAATTAGGAGCAAACAGGGAGGGACAATCAGTGATTTCAAATTTTTCCACCTTAAGGCCTCTTTCACTTCCCATATTTGGATAGTGGTTTGCTTTTCTGCTTCGTTATCGATAAAGAGTGAAAATGTCATAAAGCCAGCTGAGGCTACACTTTACAAACCATGCGTCTTTATTCAGGATTGATAGGGGCCCGACCAGCATGATTCATAACTCCAGACAACTCAATAACGTCCGGGGTAGAAAATGCAGATGCGGAGGTGGTTACGGTGATGAATAAATACGATACGGTGTATGAATTGCACCACCATCATCGCACAAATAACTTAAATTTTCTGTCTTCCTCATATGCATTGTGCACAGAAGGTAGACCAACTGCTTTATAATATTGGGAGACTTGTAAGAATAAAAGCCGATTTAACTAAGCGTGTCCCCTTAATTTCAGAGACATCTTTGATGAAAATATCACAATTTAATGAGAAACTAGTCCAATTACAAGGTATTTATTGCAAAATGGATGTCAAAATATTGGGACCATTTAGTGAGTTATAATAGATTGTCCATGTCACACCCAAGTTTTGAATAAACAAGATGAAACTCAAATAACTGCAAATAAGTGGATGGGAAAAAGGAGAGAAACAGCTCTTTGTTAAATATTGCCTAACATGCCATGGCAAAATGAGACCGCTTTAAGAGGTTCTTTTACACTGGTGCAATATTTCAATCTCTGCAAATCGAACAGTTTTCACTGGAAATTTGGAAGTTTGGCTTGTAGACCCCAAGTCTCTGGCACGATTCGAAGGTCATCTAAGGGACTTTTGTTCATTTCCTGGGCCTAAAGAATGAGAAATAACTATCTGAACCCAGTGTTCATTCAACCGCGGGTTTTAGATTGACTCTTGCTATATGATCAAATTTATAATGAGGGGGGCACAGATACCTTAGCGAAATTCCAATTCAGGACCGCCTGTTTAGCCATCTTTTTGTGGTTCAGCAGTACCGTGTTTTTATTCTGGTAGAAATCAAATTATTTCTACACACAGAGCTTGGACCACTAGTGCTGGCTGTGCAGTCAACCGAAACTCCAATCTGTGCTTTCTCGACAGAATATTCGACTCAGTCCGTCCAGGCCCTGAAAGTGAAACTCTCAGGTGAACCCACCCAGGTGTTTGGACCATACTTGCTGCAGAGAGTAAGTGGAGCTTTCATGTTTGTAACGAAGGAGGGCCAAAGTAAAGTAACTCTAATTTATTACACAGGAAAATCTACGCAAACTTTTTCACTTATCGAGGTGTTAGCACGAGCAACCTTGGGGTAAGTGACAAGTGGAGTTAGCAATGCTCAATTGACATTTATTAAAATGACATTTATTGACAACGTGGCGTTGTGGGATACCTAGATTTGTCAATTTTTGCAGAGGCTTTAAATTTACCTGCTGAATTGGGGAAGAGCCTGTGTCATCGCTTCTGTTCGAAGTACATTGGTGAATGGGAGCGGCAACCCACCCTTGGTTTACCTTGTAGATTCCGACCAAAATGCTGTTGAATCAAAGATTGATAAGGGAATATAAACAGAGCTATGTCATAATATACCGATTGGAGGCGAGTATAGGCATGGAATACATGCACCGTTGTCTGATTCCACTTCCCCTGTTTTACTTTGATTTTCGAATCCAAATAAGTTCAAACTAGTGCAATCCATTCTAAAAACAGCAGACTCAACTTTTGAATTCAGCCTCTAATTTTGGAGTACTATTAAAAACGTCCGACATAAGGGAGATTGTTGGAAATATAGCTTCATGCCTTATGTAGCTTACATGGTTTCGAAAACCAAGTGAGGTACCCCGAACCACAGAGACCCCAAGGACCCCACTTCTTTTCGGTATGAGAGTATGGAGGAATGGCTCGACATTGAAAACCACTACTGTCAGTTTTGAAATGAAATATTGCAAACACCATTACCTTTCTACGATTGGAGAACATGGAATAATCAAAGCTAATTTAGTTGCTAGTTGCGTCCCACCGAGAATTTATTAGTTAGTGGTTCTAGAGCATTATTTCAAGTTGCGAAAAGATTCCGAATAGTGCTTGGTAAGGAGTTATTAAAAGCATCTTTAACGAAAATATTCCGCCGATTCTTCGCTGATGAAATAGAAGCGCTGTTTGGAGTGGGACTCCAACGATGTTATTTTTTACCTTCATAATATAAACAGAGCAATGAGTGTATATGCAGTCGATCAATCAGATCAGTTTAAGATGCCGGGATAACCAGAAGTTACATACTTCTTCAGAATAATCTGACTGAGCGACACTTCAAAATACCCGTCACAAATAACCTTATACCTTCCCGCAGTTTCATTCCTGATATGAAACGTACCTCCGGTTTTCTGGTAGATTTCAGCTCCTTCTTTTCAGGAAAGGGGAAGAATTTAATACGAATTTCTTGTTTGGTCATCCTTTCCCGTCAGTCTTCCTGCAGTTTCGGCCAACCCTATACATCTACAGTCCCTTTGTGCGATCTTTCTGCATTTTCATTTACGGACTTTACCGTCTACAAACGATCGATTCATTTTCTCATCTGGAGTTTATAATTACAATGGTATTGAAGAGGTATATTTTTTATAATGTTATTTAGTTGTCGTGATGATATGTTTGTTCACACGATGATATGAATGTTTCTGAGCTGTTAGGTTGACGATCGTTCAGGCAGGTCCGAATGTCCCAGAGCTTGTCGCAGGCACACTGATAGCATACGGTTCTCCGATTCAAGTGTTGCTACTCTTTGTTGTAACTCGAGAAGCATATTCATTTGGACTGTGGGTTGTAAGTAGAGCGAAGCCAAGCAAGATCCACATCCCGAACCCGAATGGGAAGTAGACTGAGAGGATGAATATAAGTGATTATTCACTTCAGGAAGTTGCAAAAAAGCTTGATTCGGATTCTCTTCATCTTGAACTTCTTCAGGGATGCTGAACTGAACAGGGGGTGATTTTAGGTCGCTGTCTATCTCGATTCGTCCAACGGGAGTAGCCGCTCGTTCGAAGCGTATTTGCGGAATTTTGTTGTTCGCAGCATCGGCGGGCAGTTGGAATGGGACGGAGGGGGCCGTCTCTTCGCCTGAATTCTGTGGTGTTCTGATGACGGCTGAAGTAGTGGCCCGCCGATGAGCCTGTGTTACTGTTTCCAGAGTCTCACCATAGTTGCATTGGAGAGAAAATTGGCGATGAAGCATGGGAGCAGTTTTTGTGGAGCACCTCCAGTCCGTGGAGATGTGACGATCACAGGCGCTGTGGTTGTTATAAGGGATGAATGAGGAGTTCGTAGATAGTGCAGATCGACGACGCTTCAGGCCCAGTCGATTGACAGGCGGTGGTGGAGGTGGAGGTGGTGGCTGGGGAATTTGAAATGGGAGGGGCAGAGGAAAAGGCGAACGGCGGGAAACCGAGGATACCGATGAAGCACTTCGCCGAGGGTGCCTTTGTATCTCCATGGAATTCATTTCACCTGATTGGTAAACAGAACTTTATAAATTGAAAGTCAAATTAATGTCGAAACATTAAAACCGTTTTAAACCAACTCTATATGACTAAATCTAACAAACCTTGCAGTAAAACTGAAACACTCAAGTCTCTTCAGAAAGCGTTCGAACGCGAGTCTTTTTCTTGTTGCTAAATGGATTTCAATTGTTCACACTCGTATCTTGCTCTGTAAGTGGATTGAACGATAACAAAACATGTGAATGCTTTCACTAGTGGAAGTGATGGTTGAACTAGGTCGAATTAAACAACTCTACGATGAACCCCTAGTCACAAGGGTGTCAGGATTCACGATTTAAATTATTACTTTAGTCTATAACGCTCCTATAAGAGACAGTGTCCTAAAATATAGACTTGGACCCATTTTCAAATCAGGTGAAGAGGCAGAACAAGACGTCTTTGTCTTCTAAAAAGGAATCCCTTTAATTTTTATTTTTTAAAGCCACAACTAGGTGTTGTAACATTTATTCACTCTCAGTAAAGTCGTGGATAAGACAACGGTTGATACTTGTATGCAGTGACCATTTGAACGAGACTTAGCCATGTTAAATTATTATCATTTAAAGTCATATGAACTAAGAAACAAGATAACAAGGCAAGTTATATCAAAAACGCATAATGTCTAAATCGTTATCATTCGCCGTAGCACAATGATATTTGAGGGCTATATTCTTACCAAAGCAATTTTCGCTGGATTGAATAGGACTACGACAAGTACTCAGTCGATCGAAAGCAACCTTTTCCAACTTGCGTTTGGCAGAAGGATAGTCATTGAGCACATCCCAAAGATCTTCCTTAGAAAGACAGAAAAGATCTGAGTAGCCTATCGATCGAACAGAGGCTGTACGACGATTTCCTACATTGCCCATGTTGAGAATAGAGATCTCGCCAAAATAACTTCCTGGTCCCATTGTGGCTAGAATCGTGGTCTCATCTCCTGCAAGTACATTGAGCTTTCCTTGACTAACAAGGAACATTTCTCTCCCAATTTCACCTGAAGTTATAAAAATAAGGTATGCAATTAAACGTACCGATACTTTCTAAGGTAGCATTTTCGATGGTGGAAGTAATTTCGTCAAAAATAATGAAAATTATAGTGAGATTATCAGACGAAGGTAGCGGAGATAAAAATTATGATTAATTTTCATAGAGAAACCCAAAATGAAGCAACGATGTCCATCACATGGAGCATGGAGTTTAGACTGTGTAGAATTTTATTAAAACAGAGATACATTTTCCAATACTCGATCCCCTCCAGTGTTGTGAGGTAGTAATGTTCTCTTCGGGAGCACCACTGTGACCAAACCACGTCTATTAATAGCGATAGCGGTATATCAAGTGGGAACTGAATGAAGAAACCCCAAGCAGAAGCTAGAGAAACGAATTCGTGAAGTGATTGATGGGAAAGATCTTTAAAGCCTGCTTTTAATAATCCGGAGATGGCTGAGAATGCATGCATTCAAAGAAATTAATCTAGACCATTTATTACATTTTTGACAGTTGCTTCGTTTTGTTGCGCTGCGTTACAGAAGGTCATTTTGATGGTGTTCGAGCCTCATTCATATGGCACAGAGCAAAATATACAAATCAACACTGTCAAACAATTATTTTAGACTTTAACATAAATATCCGGGGTAAGGTGATTAGATCATTGTGATAAAGCCAAATCGCTACGAGAGTGAGAGTGTTGACTTGCATAAATCTGCTGCTGTGTTACCATTTTTCCCTTCAAATAGAACAACAAAGTAAATTATTGATAGCTAGTTCAAATGTATTTCAAGGTTCAAGGGAATTTTTTTGGCCGTCATGACAGGACCTTAAAATAGCCAAAGTATAATTCCTGATATCTGACGTGACAGCCACTGGCGTTCCGCTACCATCAGGGAAAGCTGAACTAATCATGTTAAAGTATTGATCATCATTTTTTGCATTACGGAGACGTTTTTGAAATGTCGGTAGTTGACCGATAATGCACACGGATCGACAATAAACACAGAGAATGGAAAGGTCAGAGTCAGACTGGTGTACAAACACCGTAATTAAGTGTGCAAACCATAAGGTGGGGCGACGCTGTTTGAGATTTGCTTCTGAAATTTTCGAACTGCCGAAGGAACTTGACTTCTCATTCGACTCTGATATTATGCGTAATGTAATGAATAACTGAATGCCATCTCATAGTACAAAGGGACAATATCTCGAAAACAAGATGACCATCGTCTAATATACCCTCATTTTACGGGCCATACTTAGGTGGCAGTCATGGCGGATCTGAATAGTTAGTTCTGGTATGATATTAAATTTTGGCGTATGATTTATTGATTTGCATCCAAGACTGGTTATAACGTTCAAATTTAAACAGCGATTTTTCCTTATTACACTCGATGTTGCACCAGTTTATTTGTCCCCTGCATAACTAAAAATGAATATCAAAATAAACAACTAGACGAGCACAAATTCGTTCACATACATTTGCGGACTTTTCATGAACGACTTTGAGCAACCAGCAATGAAATGTCTAATTTATCTAGCCTTTCTCATTTGAATATTTCAAAGAGTATTCCGGTACAAACGTTGTATTTAACGCTCCCTTCATGGGCTTAATAAAATGCATTTCGACGGGGTGAACTTAAATGCTTTCATCAAGTTTCATGATTTCTGGATTTGCCTGGAAGTCTCGGTCATGCTGAAAGAGGACCCAGGCTAGAGTACCAATTTGACCAACTATATGGAAACACTGCTGGACTGGGATGCATGAAAGTTTCCCATCCGCCAAACAAAAAGATGAAGCGAGCATCGAATGTTACGAAAACTGAAAGATGACTGTTGTGGATATCATATACCTTGTGCAAGTCAGAGAAGGAGCCGAAGCAGGTGCTAATTGTCTCTATCTTTTTCTATTTTATCAATGAAGGTGGTAAAACCTATTAGCCGTAAAAGATCACAGAAACTGCTTCTTAGGTTCATACAAGCTAAATCAACTAATTTGATCAGAAGAATAGTAGCCACCATCAAGATGAAATTGATATTACAATGGCCATTCCAAAATTGTGTATGCCTACTGAAGTAGTATCTCTTGAATCTGTCCTTATTATAGTATATTTTGACCAACTTAGCAACTGCTATTTTGACGCCATCATGAAAATAAGGCTTGCAAGCCCTTGAGTCGAAATGAGAGACAAGTGAACATAAACGCCAAAAAATGTAATTTCTTCATAAAAAATACAATAACCCTATGAAACCTAAATGTGCGGTTTGAACTCCTTTTTAGAATGTAGATCGTACGCAGAGTAGAAGACAATACTCAATAGCGTGGAAGCAGACCTGAACTCATCGATGCCATAAATGAAAGAGAGTTGAATTGGCTAAAAATAATGGCGCCTCAGTGCCGAAATCCCCCTCATGTTGTGAGTTGGTCCAACATCAAGAGAACCTGCTCAAAACCAGATTGCATTGCAACTGCTATCACCACAATAAAAGACAGCTTCATTCCGAAAACATCATGCAGCTGGATTAACATATTTGTGATTTTTCGCTGGCAAATTTCAGAGATGACGGAAATCAGCCTCCTTTTGCTCGTCGACTGCTATTCTCTCCTTAGGGAAAGGTAGAGGTCAGCCCTAAACACGCCTCTGGACTGCTCACTGATAATAATCTTCATGGATGTCACTCCAGGGGTAGATTCATACAGAAAGCAATTCAAATCCTAGAGAAATTCATGTTTATCAGCGGCATGGATAAGGTGATATTTTACACAGTGATTACAAAATTTACTGGAGGGCCTTTAGTAGTTCCCAATTTTTTGCAGAAACGCATGCTAAGTTATGATCTTTGAAGTTAGATACGAGTGTCGAAGATTCCAAACTGTTGTTAGATTGCCTAACGAAAATTTTGAACTTGATCAGCAATTGACATCATGCTGGAAACAGCACAATGCAAAAGGTCACATCATTTACTTCGAATTGCGAATCAAAGTAGACTGCAGAACATTCGTAACTGTAACAGAAGCTAGCAGTAAATTGTACAACTCAGGTTTATACAGCTAAGGTCAAATTAATTGGGCTCTTTGAGCCACAAATCCTCTATAACGGCCTTGCCAACATTGAGCTAAGGGTATCGAATGGTAACTGACCCTTGTCACATGTTAATGTAAGAGTGAAAAAATCCCTTTTGAAAAACTGACGGGCTAGCATTGAGAAAATCCTGCCTGGTTTCAAACACGAACGCTTCGTTCTACTTATCAGAACAAAGTAAACTGGATGTGAAGAACGTCAGTCGGGGACTGAAAAATCTAACCAGTCATAAACCCGAAATCCAAATCGTTTTTCACGAAGAGAGTGAAAATACTAACTGCATGTGAACGTTCTTCAAGTACTCAATAACCAGATAAACTCTAACAGATTTCGATGGCTTTCGGAAGGGCACTGAAGCCGAGGAACTGGTACATAGCATGTGCGGAGTGACAAACTTGTCCTTCTAAATATTTAAAGAATGTGTGACGAAGAACAAAAAAGTCTAGTTTCACTTTTCTCCAAATTGGACCATAAAGTAATATTTTGCGCTACTTCTCTGCTTGTCTCGTGATATTTGATCCCCAAAGTGTGGATTATTTAGCGAAATGTTATCTACTGCTCAAAATAAAATTTATGCGACTAAATTTGGATTCAAATTAAACAGAAGGGCATTCCATCATGAGGAATTAAAATGAATTGGGGCATTAAAATGCCCAATTTGATGACGGCAACTCAAACCCGAACTTTTTAATCACAAAGGCTTCTGACGATTTCGGCTCAAAATAACCACATGAAGCATTGCTCGGCTGTAACAGATTGTTGTGTCTAAAATTACTTTTCACTCGATCTCCACTGGCCAATCAGGCTTCCGAGTAGATGGAGGACATCAAATTGAAATCAACGTTCTTCAAACCCAGAAACTACATCATTCATCGAATCGTGGAGCTATTTCCCTAAACTACTAAAACGGCTCCTTCAATCTATTCTGGTTGCAGAATTAATCAGCTTCTACTGCTAAAAAGGAAGTTTCAGGGTATGCCCATACAAAAGCAGGAAAGAATTCTGGTAGAGCTAAACTAATTTAAACCAATTTTATTATCCGTTTCGGCTTTTAAGTGTGGCTGAATTTCCGCTCTAATGTGGACAAATTGCATACAGAAAGCGTTTGTCAATTTGACTGTTTGTTTGATTGATTTGGTCAACTAGAAGTTACCTTTAATTGAACACATTGTAATAAATTGCTTAATTCACGCTGCAGGGACGGGATAGCATCTAACGGCTAAAGGCGAATGCTAAGTCAACTTCGGTTTGCTAAGGGAGTCACGGATCGAGTGTGATCAAGTCTGAGAATATATACTTCAATATAGTGGACACATGTCATATTATCCATTACACTGAAGTATTTGCCTTGCATCTGAAGGCAAGTTGACAGTAAAATTATTTCATAAGTGATGACAAAAGTTTTTATTTTCATAACTAATGATGATAAGATGGGTCAGAGCTAAAGAATCAATGTCTCTTGATCCCTAAAGGGAGATTTCTCAAGGGTCATCACTCTAGTCTTGAAACATCACTTCAAGAATGATGTACATTGCCGAAAGTCAACTGTGTACGGCTCTGGAATCGCTAGAGCAGAAATGGAACCATCAAAAACCATGGCGCAAATTCATTTAAATGTAAACGATCCACCAAATCTTCGGGATCTAGGGGGACACAGAAGTACATTATTCACTTCCTCAACTAGGTCAATGTAATTTGTCAGTAAACAGGTTGGGAAGGAGCATAACATTAAGAAAAAATACATTTGCAGATATAAATAATTAAAGTCCAGCTTTATTTCTCACTTCCCAGAAAAGTTCTCAGAACTTGAAGTGGGGAAATGAACAATAAAACTGTGTTTATAAATGGCAAAATAAACCTTCTTCACCTAGTAATTAATGCAAAATGTGATTTATAAGTTGTTAATTTTCAACTAGTGGTTCGAAGTTCACTTCTCACTCTCATTCATATATTTAGAGCTGTCTCAATTGTAGAATGGATGTTTTTGAATCAACTGCAAATAGATTACTGGATTAGGCTACTTTTCGGGGTTAAAATTGTGAATCTGCGGAGGATAAACCTAAAAAAATAAGATAACCTCAAGAAGGTCCTTTTCCGACTGATCCGGGTGTGTAGTTCACTTGCAGTTACCTTAATCATAAGACCATCTATCAAGCAAGTACACTAGATAAGTTAACCTGGTGCCAATGACACACCCCCCTCGAGCTCGTAGTGGCGCTACTTTGATAGTAAACCTTGGACACATTTGCTCTACTATAAACACTCAAAACCTTCATAAGTAGTCTTCTTCCTACATATTAAGCTGCTGTGGACCTTCGGTTAACACCCTGCTGAACAGCATAATCTCCTCTGCGTATATTCTGTCGGCATACGACGTCACCAATACACGCCGATCTTGGATTGTCCATCCAAAGCAATAAAGGCTTGGCTAGTAGGATTTACAAGCCTCGATATCACATTAACGACCAGAGTAGGAAATGCAAGTGTGATGCTGGCATAAGCACAGAACCACGTTGCAGATATCACTGATATGACAGGATTAAAGGCTTTTGTTTAGGAACCCTGTTATTTTAATTACAAAGTCAGATTGGATTTGGAACTCTCTTCGCACCTTCTCGATGCAACTCAACAGTCTACTACCTCGGATGACGCTAAGCTCCTTAAAACGAGATAGCCATTTTATTTAAACAATATCATCTCTCCTAAATCCAAAGTTTATTCGGAGTTATTTGTAGACACTACCTCTATACTGTTACTCTTTTAGAAGGACACCGACTCGATCACTCTTCGATTAATTAAATATGAATCTGCATTCAAGATAAATGCATGGAGGTTGCACTGCATCCAAAAATGAACTTTAATGGATTGAGTCAAATCAGTAAATATCAGTAAAACTGCCCTTTTACAAACTACCCTCGCTGTGCTTCAATATGTACATTTGATAGAAATCGGTATTATTAAAAACCCCCTTGTAAACAAAAATAACAAACTTCTTCAATTTAAAATTATTTCTTCATAATTCAAATCACTAGAATCAAATGTGTAGGTGCAAACACTCATTGTTGGGGTTTATTTACTTAAATTAATTGGGTGCTTATTTTCAAATTTATTTGAGTGTTCAAACAGCCAAATCATACTTTTCTTTTAAAATCCCATCATTAATAATGTTTTATCAAACTGATTTGTCAAATAAATCGTTTATTTCAATTGTTAAATAGTTTTATGCCGGACAATAATTTTTGGCTGTATTAGAAAGGGTTTCGTCACGTGTTTCCTTGAGAAAAACCCATTGAGCTTGTAAGATTATTTTCTTCTAAGTGTAACAATTTTAATATCAACTGTGAAACATTTTATGTATATCTTAAAACAATGAAAGTTTTAATTAATGCTGTTCACACACATTATAAGGCAACAAATCATGTGAGATCTGTGGTACTTTGGCATGGATATCGAGCAAAACTTGAGAACGATAGTACACATGAAGTTGTCTACAAGTTACTCTATTTGTTCGCCTGTTGCCGCACATATAGCGTCTGATCTCAGAAAACAAATTTATGATCTTTGAGCACTGGATAGTGACAGTCATCCAGTTCTAAATGATCTGAAATAAAAAATATGCATCTGGCAGAAACCTATCCAGTACTAACCGGTGGAGAGACTTTCCTGCAGTTTAGTTTAGTTCCAACACTGAACTTGAAGTAGGAATGAAACCAGCCCAGCACATTCTCTATAGAGCATGAATGCCAGCGGAGTTCGAAGTAAGTGACTACTTGAAGTTAAACTAAGCAAGAACGGGGAAAAGATGATTAAAAAATGCAAAAAACTAGGTGGGTATGGGAAACGAACGACTAAAACCTTTCTATTTTTCACAGTTCCCTCCGAATATATTTCTCTCATTTAATGAAAGCAAGGCTACTGATATCACTTCTTTAAAGATATAAGTAGCTCATAAGGTGAAAGTGTTTCCTTGTCAATAATGGTGTCTCTAATAGTTTTGACAACCTTCTTTACGTTAGATTTTATTAAAACTTGGTTATTTGCCAACAAACAATATCTTCAGTTCATAAACTTAATAGTTTGGTTAATGTTTTCCCGATGACTTCCAATTATACACGAACTTAGACAGCACCGTGTGGTCTAACTTGAGAGAAGTGGGAATATCTTCCAGTGCCTAACGTGATGCCGAAACACCACAGAATTGACAAACTTTTAGCTAACTACCTTATTATTTTGGCAATAAGACCAGAAAAGCATGGAACTGTCTTTTCTAGACTACTTTAAGAAGATATTATCGCTCCCATGACATGAAGTAAAGTATGTTGATTTCTACTGTTCGAATGCATTGATATTCTGCTAGACCATTGAAAGAACGTAATTCTCATAAAAACGTTTTCGAGACTCTCTTTTCTCTAATTTTAAAATCTGAATTCAATTCAAAATATTACAGATTCTGTGTGAATTATTTCCACTTGAAATACGATCAGAAGAAAGATTCTAGATAAATGCCGTCGCGAAAATGCAAAATCTGAGGTTCTCTTTCATTAGAATTAGTGCAAGAGGAAAGAAACAGTCGGACAGTTGAATACTGGACAGCATTTTATTCCAATGTGAATACTAAACTATTTTTGGGAGCTGAGGTGAACGTCTCACTTCCACGGCATCTATTAAGTCCAAATCGTCAACAAAAACCTGCTATCGCGGGAGTAAAACAACTACAATAAGAAAAATTCTTGAGAAAAGAAAAATTTCGTTTCGCATACGAAACGCAAGGTGGCTTTATATCAGAAATTAAACAAACACCTAGAAAAATATCATTAATGCTTTCCTTCGAAAGAAACAGACCAAATAAAACAAACATTTAACGAAAGAATTGAAAAGATAGGAGATAACTGATTTCGAAATGTTGTTCAGCTTTGGTAATTCAGATTAATGCTTCGGTATATTAGTGCTTTTTCCTCATAAATTAGGTATTGTAATTTTCAAATATTTTGAAAAACGGCCCGATGGGGCAGGAGCAAAAATGTCAATTTTTAAGAAAAAGTTTAGGTGGAAAGGTCAGGTTCTTGTAAGATGCTATTTAGGAGCGTATTTAACTTAAAGGCACCTGAACTTAGTGCAGTAGATTTCGATTCTTTTGCAATTACCTTTTATTTAGACCGCTGTACTCCTCCGATTTTCCACTCATGTCAATCATTTACCAATTCAAATTGACCAGATTTGTGCCTGAAGTTGAATCACTGGACTGTACTCTTTTGGAAGATTCATGTTGAGATATGTGTTAAGGCTTCAAACCATTGTGGAGATGGAAAAAATGGTCAGATAGCGCATAAAGCCATGTTTGTGAAATACGACAGTAAATTTCTCAGGTGAAATCTGAACTGAAGAGCTCTTCAAGTTTCATAGCCTTGTAACAGTTGAAATAATTGAAGTATCGCTTAACACTCACTCCCACCTTCAGCAGTATCTCTAAAGCGTAGAGAATAATACGACTTTAAGCTGGACGCCTGTCTGATCGGCGGTTTCTACTTATATGATTAAAACCGATCCGGCTAACCGTCGTATAAAGTAGATATAGAAATCAAAAAAAGAGCTCGATGATAGGCAGAAACTTGGAAGCTGGTGGAGGCAGAACCGGCCGAAAAATAGCAGTGCCCTAATAACTTCCGCTTCCTTAATTCTCTTTACTCTCTGCTCCCACCCCAAGACAAGTGATTTTTATTTTTGGCGAAGTAAAATATATTAAACACAGTTTAGAGCTTCAAGATTGTTTTAGAACCGGCGCCATCATTATTGGGGCTGTGAATATTACTTATGGTAATAACGACCTAGGGCGTTGAAATTTTTACAAGTGTAATAAATTTACATTCAAAGTGTTAGTCTTTCAGGGACACTTTGGAATGTGGAGACTCAACTGATGGTTCGGAAACGAAGTTGACCAATACAATTTGTTGGAATTGGAGATCGGGTGAAAGTTATCAGTTGGATTAGTACTATTGCTCTAAATTGGTCCCTTCCACTATGCCAGTTTATGTTTTGAAGCCATGAGATAGCACCTAAAGCAATTAAATGAATGCATCCTGATTGTAGAAAGAAACATCACTATTTATTCAACTGGCGTTTTGCGAAATTCCATCTCAAATACTGCGTTCAAATAAGTATCGTCACTTTAATATCAAAATAAAAATTAATGCAAATATTTACTTATTATACCTTTTCGGCAGATGAAGTCTCCGGGCGAAAAAAGCGCTGGTCGAAGTCGAAGAACTAAGTCGAGAAGAAAGCCGTCTTCTGTGTCTTGGAACATGTCCACGCGTTTGAGCATATCGAGATGAACGTGAATTGCAACTTCGGCTTTCAGGCGATCTGGAAGGTACTTGAACACTCTCTGTTCGTCCGGAATGTGACTTTGACGCCAGAGATAGTCGAACCAGCAAACGACTCGGCGTTTCAATGTCTCTGGGGCCTTACGTCTTACCAAATACATTCGAACTTCGGCAAGTTGACCTAAAATTTAGAATAACAGTGTATTCTACTATTTTTGGCTCAAAACGCATAGTAAGCCTAGTAATTTAAACACTAAGATGTAGGAAATGTATATGCAAGAAGTGTAAAATATTAATTTTAGGCCGTAATTGTTTGTCAGATGAAGTATCACTCCTCATTCATTGTGATTTGCAGTCAGAGCTATCCTATAAATAAACTATATATTATCATGGTTGGATTCTAGGGTAATTCAAAAGTTGTCTTAGCAGCGGCGTTGACTACCTGCCGTTTTGTTTCAAATCACTAAGAATATCACGAAATTTAACTGGAAACCTACATCGGCTGGTTCACAGTAGCCCCTCAAATGATAAACTAAAAAGGTGCCTTAGCTTCGTGATCGCTGAATTTTTTTATTCTGCTTCAGAGCATAGGGTCAAAAGTAAACGAAACTTCTCGTGTCACTAAGCTAACACGAACTCTTTGGATAGGAATGGGGTTAGTCTACAAATTACTTATGAATGACAGCAATATTTTGTTTACCATTGACAGCGCTTACATACTTTTAAAATGGCGATACTTATTCCCCATCGAATGTCATTTTCTCATCAAGTTTTACGGGATTATTTCCTAATTGATACAGGAGGATGGTGTGCTCGTTTATGGTGCAGACATGTCCATATTCTACTTTATCAAGGCAGCTATTTAAGCCAACCCTAGGCAATACTGTTGAATTTATGAATGAGCTTACGTCTTAATCGTTAAACGATTGGATATTCTGACTTTTCTTGGATTCCTTTACACTTTTCATTTAGCTAATAGCAAATTTAAGCTCTGTTTATATCGGTTTAACAATAACAAATTAAGATGGAAATTTAGCGGTAAATGGAAATGAATTCGACTTCGTGGTGTGTTTCATTTAATTCCATTTTTACGCTTTCAATTTAATGTTGGGCATAAAATTTATGTTGTCACTTGTGTGTTTACCATAGAAGTCTTTCGATTTGATTGTCTAAGCGTCTTTTAAATCACAAAAATGTATTTTTTTGCAAAAATAGCTAGCAGGAAATCTGTGAAAAAGTGGGAAGTAAGTTATTTGAATTTCACATTTTTAATTTAAAGTCCTGTTGTCTATTGGTGAATATGATAAGAAGTTTTCTAGAAGGCCCAACTTGTCTTATTCTTCGTGGTTTGGTAAGTCGTCTCCAGACTTTATTGCTATTTATTTTGCCTCTTGCCTCTTATTTTACCGATTATTTTTTAGTATTTGCATGTTAAAAGAACGAGAGTCACGTACTTAGGGACTTGTTTGGGCCCGAGGTTAAGGAAGAGAAAGAATGTATTTTAAAACAAAGACTTAAATGCTTCGCCCTTGCTGTTCTGGGAAATATACTAATATTTGATTATGTATAGATGGATATATATGTGTTATTCGTTCACTGCCAGTCCATCACATGCCTCGCACTGCACATGTTCCTTTTCAGATAGGGCTTTTCCCGATTTGTTATAGCGCCTTTCGTGCTTCCTCTATGCACCCTCGAATGCCTGGAATCAGTGTTAATGCAAGGATCAACTCTAGGTATCTTTAAGTAAGGACAAAAATATAAAACTTGAATTGAACTGACTTATTATTTTATCAGTATCTATTTGACAGACCCGAATTTACTCTTAAATGATAAATTCTTACAAATTGATGTAATTTTGTGGTTTTGGATGCACTGCGTGTTGTCCATAAATCAAATAAACCACGAATTCTAATGGCTTTCCCACGCGCCGCTTGCATTTCAGTGATGCAAGTACACCTCTTCTAGACGCAAGGCTGGCCCCACAGTCCACGTCTCGCCGCATTAACCGAACTTTGTACAATTTCAGTTTAAAAGGTGATTCATCTGCACAAGGATATTTCCAGGTGACTTTCACTTCCCCAACCATCAGGCAACCGTTTTGCCTGGGTATTAGAGATGTTAGTCGTGCAAATGACGCACATTTGTTTAACCATTGGTTCAATCACTGAATTTGACCTTTTACTTCAAATGGTGAGGAATCTAGCCTACCCAGTTAAATGAAGAAAACTTAAGCTCCGAGGCATCTTTGTAAACTGGAGAGCTCACCTACGTAATTAAGTACTCAATCCAATGCGTCTAAAGTAATGAGGAAGAAATCTTTGGTAATAAAGGGAGATAGCTCCGGATGGGAAATTCTAGGACTATCTAGCTCCCATGAAAGATGTGCGTCAGCAGTAGAGAAAATGACCGCCGGAAAACAGATCTTCTCTATGTTAAGTGGCGAGTTTCTTCAATGTTAATAAGGTCCTAGGGATGATCAAAAGAACACTTTCGATATTCTCATTTAATTCTCTCATCATGAAAACGAAATGGGTGATTGTAGCTCAATGAAATACGTCAAATGAAATGAAATAGAATGCCAAAATGAATGACAAAATATCAAGCTGATTCCTATGTGCTTTTGCTTTTTAACTGTCCAAAATTCTCAGAGAACGTCCCCAGAACTCCGCTACCATTAGGATAAGAAAGTACATGCCATGCTTATGAAGCCTGGAAAAGTGCATTTAGATGAAAACTATTGTGGAGCACCTAATGAGTTTCATTTGACAAGTAGTGATTAATACTTCACATCTGAGTGAATAAAATAATGCTATTTTCGATGGCATTTTTATATAAGCATTTCTTTAGACAGTAATCGGTTTCTTGAACACACGCCTCTGCATTTTGGTGGCATTCAAAAAAGTGGCCCTTGAAAACGTCATCTTCCGGATGAATTAGAATGTCCAATATTATTGAAACACTTGCTTAGATACTTCGTCAGTTAAGTGTTATGAAGTTGAACAGATGGATTCGCTTGTAATCACGTTATTAATATGGGAATGCATTAGCAAATTGGAATTTGGGAGACTGGGTTGGTGGGAAAGTTGGGGTGGGGAAAAGGGCAGCGTGAAAATACGAGTCCGAGATAAGAAGGTTGATAGATGCATTCAAAACTGCTCTATAACGACTCTTAATAAAGCAGCGAAAGATAGTAGGCCATTCATGCCAAAACCGTGCCTACCGGAACCACTTAAATAGGTAGCACCGAAGACCTATTGAATGCAATGTGAATTACCGTTGTGCTAGAACGTTTGCTTTTCAGCGGATACTATTCTATAAAGAAATAACAGAACCGACGTCTTGATGGCAAAAAATGAAAAAAACCTTCATTTATATGTGACAGTTCCCAAAAATTTAGAATAATCATTAAGTGGATGTGGTTAAATTGTTAGCTTGACTCCAATCATGTCTAATTTTGATGCGTCAAGCTTAATGACAAATCCATTAGCTGTAGCCATCAATCATTCCGAGAAAAGAGGGTCACTTTTGTTGATTACGCTCATTACAATTGCAAACATTGCTGAATTTCCGATTTCGTATGTTAAAGAACTGAGAAGAATAGAAGAAATAGTTAAACCATTGAAAATGTTACGTCTAAAATGTTAAGAGGATGCATTGAAATAACGAACTTCAACTAGTTCTTCGGTTGCTTTTAAGTTATAATTCAGTCATAATTCCCTGGATATAACTAAATTTGTCTGATTGGTACTTACGTCTAAATTCATTTTCGTTAACATTAGCATTAGTGATAAGCATATTCGCATTTGCTATCAAGCTCGTAATCATGGTGATCCCAACAAGTCCTTCGAAAATTAGTAGAACATAATACTGTTGGAAATGGGAATCATTGTCAGTCTGAGGCTCCTTTCGAAGGGTCAGGCAAAGCAAGCTTTCATATGATGAACGCAGATAGGTCTCCAGAACGTTATCTTTCGTGGAGTCATTTCCTGAACCAAGAGATTTTATGGCACAATTGTAAAAACATGCATTCCAATGCAATACAGTGAGGGCTATTATAATCCAACCGACAGCCCGAAAAATGCTTGGATGTATGCTGCGCCGCTGAGCTATATCGCTGCATTCCATGAGTTTAAAGATCTTGACAAATCGAAGAATTCGTAGAAGGGATATGAAGCCTACGGATATATACAGTAGATCCAGAGGCAGAATGCATAGACAGTTAAGGTAAAAGCGCGTTGAATTAAAATAGTGCTGACTAGCTTTTCGAGGATCTTTCTGCAGAATTCCATTTTCAAGGTAAGCCATCCGAAATCCAATTATTAGATCTAGGATATAAATGCCGTCTGCAAGATAGTCAAGTGTGAACCACAAAGGGGCGGTGGATCGAGTTATTTCATCGAATGAAAAACGGTAGGGGATGACCCACAAGTTGTAGAGACACGCTGCACAAACTATCCAAGACCAGAAGAAGATACAGTTTCCATCCGGAGAGAGAATGAAAATGGATTTGTTTGGCTTTTCAATACCATTTAGCAGGCCAACTCCCTCCTCTTGCGAGGTTTTTCTTGAGGCAGTAGTCTTGGAGAGAGCAGAAGAAGAACGTTTAACTTCCTCATCAAAGAGACTGCCTGGAGGGGCCCCACTATAACTGTGCCACCGAACGCCAGCTTGTCGAAGACCTCCCATGAGTCTGTGGTCACTCAACGCTGGTCGCAGACCATTAGCGATGGACTCAGAGACGTCTGCCTCGCCACCGCCAGCGTCTCCCCCTCCAACAGGATTGGTATCAGAACTTGTGTCATTAGAGGACTGACGGGGTAGAATAACGTTGAGGCGCAGGAAGGAGGAGGTATCCTTGAAACTACTCAAAGCCGTGTTTTCTCCTTGAGTTGGAATGCAGTGGGACGTTTGAACCGGATGTGAGGGCATAGGCCAGTGGTGAACAACTATGGCCTTGGGGACTGTGTAATATTTATTATTGCTGCTGTTGATGCTACTGATACCGTTGCTGTTATCTGCTGCCGTTTCCTCCAGAACGCAATGGCGCTGCACTGCATATGCTTTTAGTTTCAAACTGTCATTGGCTAACTGCTGATCCAATACCTTTGCTGTATTTATCTTTTTGACCAATTAGCGTTTAAGACATGAAAGTATCGTTTAGGTATTTGGTTAGCCCCTTTATTCAATTGCTTACCCACATTTTCCATTACTAAGAGGTAACTTGGCATGTGTCATTATTATCAGCACTTTGCCAGAGCAAGGCAATAAATGCCTAGCATATATCTACACACATATACTAGTAAACCTACGGTTACTTCAAGTAACTAATTCGTCACGACGTCTTGGCTACCAGCAAAAGACAGTACATCTATCAGCGATAACGCTTGTGTATCTGGAACGGTGAACAGTCAGATGGGTAGGGATAAATGCGTTGGTCCATAAAAGAGTTCGCTTTTGTTTTTGTTACCACCATTAGGTTTGGTGATTCATCAATCAGACAATAATTTCATCCTAGAAACAGACGCTCGCCTATTCTGCAAATAAATAAACAGTAAAACACTTTTCTAAGCTAAACATTCAAATTCACTACAAGTGGTTTCATTCTCAACATCTTTCTTTTAATAATACTTCTATGGATATCGCTAGTCATGTGGACTTTTTCTTCATTTCGCTAATGTGAGTCGAGTTAAGACCGTTTGAGATTATTTTGTTAGTTCAAATGAAGCTGTTGCGAAACAGAGAACGATAGAGCTGAGAAGGTGATTTAGACAACCTGAATTCCCAGGCATATAAACATGAAGGTTAAAAATGAGCTCTTAACTGATACCTCATTTCTCTCCGACGGCAGGAGTAAATGGGGAGGGAGCTTTAATGAAGGTCAAATATGACTTATTTATCCCAATAATTAAACGGACATGAGATTAAAATGAATTCAAGCATTCTTACCTCCATCTTTTATTTTCTCATTTTCGAGAATCTTTTTGGCCATCACAATTACTATTCTACCCAATAGGAACTCTGGAATGCCTCAAGTTCAAAAAAATGGTTCTTCCGTCTCAATTCACATCTTCTTTTCACACTCGATTTCTTTCACACCAATTACCAGGTGAGCCTCAATATCAGTTTCGGTAAATCAGTCTTAGAAGTCGCTCTACTCGACACTCGAATTTCTTTATCAATATGTGGATATCTTTAGCATGTGTGGTGCACATTAGCAATATCACTTTCGACAAAAAACGGGTTTTATAAATACAGAAACGAAAATATTGAAAGATTATTATGGTAAAAGTGAAGTGATTAGTTTTTCCAGTAGAGGTTTGGAAGAAAGAATGAGAAGTGTGGGCCAGGCTGGAGAATTTGGGTCCAGGTGTTTTGGTCCACCAATTGGTGGCACTCCTTACCATTCACTCAGTACAACTCGCCGGGCATAATTAACATGTCAAAATTTTACTTTCATGAAGCGGTTGAGTTTAAATTTCCATAAATTGGTGTAGCGAGGATTTCTAATGAAACAGACAAAGTGCGTATTAATGTCTTTGAGACCTTTGGATTGGGTTTTACATTCACCACTCTGGAGATAAACACCGTTTAAAAATAGTCGTGCGAATGATGGCAATATTTTTGCCACAACACCCGAATAACAAACCTGAAATCATTTCCAATAAGTACCCAAATTTTCCGATTTTCGTGAAGGAATTTATTTCCTTCCTTGAATCAAACAATAGAAAAAGAGATTCATCATTTGAATTTATAAAGAAAATATTTTTGAGATTAATTTAGACTGTCCATTTTATCAGGTAACAGTGAACAAATCACAATCCGTCTAGCCATGCAGCTGGTCCATACCCTGTATCCGGCGCTTTTTTGGATAGAGCCCCAGTGCAATTTTGCCTTTGAGTAAAAGGACATTGTTCTATTAATGGAAAAACAATAATTTTCGACATTCGCTATGTCTTGAGCGGTAGGTATTAGGCTTAAGTTTATTTCTTTTAACCCGCTCTAGCCAATTCGGTACACCTACAAGCAAAACAGCGAATATGGCTTGCGAAAGCATCACAGTCATCCTTTTTCTTTCAAATGTTTCAGTTATTTTTCGACTCTGTAGAGCACCGAACGGCGATTTAAGTGATAATACACAGCACTTTTAAGAGCAGACTTACATTAACCAAAACCTGAAAGATACATTAACGAGGGCCATAATCAGTCAAGACGCAGGCTGCACATGACTTTTACAGCAGTGCGGGAGCAGAATATTCATTAGAAAAGAGAGTGTTAAGTTATGAATTTGAGTAGAAGTTTTCCAAAGCTGAAATAGACCAAAAAAGCATCTATAAGAGTGGCTTCTACCTAATGAGGCCTATTGACAAGATTGGATATAACTTCATACTTTCTGCTAACTAGACTGGCTAAACATAAGACTGTCTGATCCACTGTATTTGGTCGTGTCTACGAGCTCGACGATAATTTAATTGCAGGTGGGAGCTGAAGGAGACTCTCAACATGACTAAAGTAGTATTCATTCGAGGGTGAAACTTTGGAGGTGCTGTTGATGGGATGAGGTGCCATTCGAGACACATTTAGAGAGATTGATCCCTTCGACGAAACTTTGCTCTCTCTTAAACCATCTGTTTTTCATTCCTCTTCATTTAATTATTTTGACTGGTTGTTAAATACCCAATACTTCCAACAGAAGAATGGGAGCTAAATGCCTGTCATCAGGGAGAAAATGAAGATAATTAAAATTAATGCAGCATTATTTTGTGTTCATACCATTTGTAAACATTTAAAGTAGCAGCTAATTTCTTATAATGACTTACTGCATGTATATATGAGCATTTCTTTTCAACTAAAACTGAAGTTATTCAATAACTTGTATTCAGACATCTTTTTTTATACAAAAAGATCTCCACATTTTGAACGGCGGATAATTCTCTAGCTGGAAGTGGGTACGATTCAGCAAATAAACTCCGTGCTCTAGACGTATATGTAATTCGCTGTTTAATATTTAAATATTTTAATCAAAACTAACTAAATAATTGTTGATAGAAGCCTTTGATAAACGTTTCACATTCATAATCTTGCAGTTGCTCTAAAAGAAAGCAGCTATGAAGAAAAAGTCTCTTTCAGAGTACCAAAATGTTGAGGAAATAATTGATTCTTTTAAAAATAGTGTAAGCATGTAGTGTTGCCTCATTCACCCTAAAGTCGAAATTTCACAACGCATTTTTAGCCAGAGCATATCTAGAATAAATAGCCTAGGCTTGCTAAACCTAAGACGCATAGTTTCGGAGATCCTGATAACGAAAATTTATTGGAAACTTGGCTTCCTGTTTCCAAACGGAAAATTAAATTTTGGGTGACTCTTTATAATTTGAAAAACCATTGACGAAATCACCTTTAATTCGATGTCAGAGAGGTTGAGCTAGAGCAATTTTTCACTGCTACTTAGGTCAGTTGTGAACTACTTGCTCTAGAGGGATGCAATTTGGCTAGGCACACAACTGCTTCAGTTGGGTAAACGAAATTAATCTCATTGCACCTCAAGTGGACGACTGCTTCAAGATCAATGAATTCGGGGATTTGAAATCCACTTATTGAAATGATCATCCACCCAAGCTACAGGATTAGCATTGGAGGAGCCTTTTTTTCAATATAGGCTTAATTTATGTGTAACCAACATCGCAACCTCCTCTATGCCTCTAAGGGACTTTAAGCTGAGAGCATTTAAAACCTATACTCCATGGAATGAAATGATTTCTTCTAAGGTAGGGTCAGTAGTACCAATTAAAGGAAACTGGGCATGAAAGCTAAAATAACATCCGATTCCCAGGGCTTCACATTCCTCCCACACACCTACGATGAATCTAGATTTTGGCCAATGATCCTCACTCCCATGATGAAACTAATTGTAAAAGCAAATTGTGAAGCCACTTAGGTGAAATATTGAAAAATAAGTCGGTGGGGAGCTTTACAAGCAGATTCGCTCTCACTTAACATGGAAATATTTTTCCTACCCTTATTTACATTCTGAGATTCAGTGCAGCATACTTCAATTTCTAAATGCTAATGGGCCTAGGGTCAGTGCCTATTTCTCTCCTGCCAATGCATTCACCCATACCTAAAACAAGTTTCTCGATTCCTCTTATTAAAGATCAGATCCCTCCCGCGATTTCCACAACTTTAAAATTCGAATTTCCACCGACCGAGCATTTGTATAATCATCTGTTTATCTCCAATTTGTTAACCCATAAATGATTATGGAGTCGATAGTGTGACCGAATTCAACAAATCACTGAACGCCTTGATAATTTCAAGGTTCAGGTACTTGTTTGACCTTTATGAGGATTTCTATGAATAATTACTATTGGGCTAATTTGGACCCACAGTTTTCATCAACCATCGGCTTTCGTCATTCAAGTGACCGTGAGGCAGAACTGGTCAAGGGACTAAGCAGTGCATAGGCAACGAAGTGCAGATTGCAAACGAAATACCAAAGTTAGTAATTTAATTCCTTAATCTCTTTGTTGGCCCTTTTGGTTTTTAGGTAACTTGGGAATCACGAAATTGCAATTCGTGAAGTGGCGTACGAATGAATTCATCTGATAATCTTTCTCTGGTACCTGTTTGGTTATGGCGAAAGGCACAGGACAGTTTGGCTTCTGATAAGTCAAATTCACTCAATGTTGAAATTTTAGGTTTATCCCACAAAACTTCTCCCTTAGACATGAGGCGACTAAATAGTTGCTACTCAGAACCGTCCTCCTTCCTCAGCTAAGAATATTATGGCATCAGATTCGACTTACCAGATCTCTCATTTCTTGCGAAAAAAATGATTATTAAGTGCTCGAGCCATCTACAGCCTAGGTTTTCGTTAGACTAGGGACGTAAGGTTTCTTAGAATGATTTTCACCGCTAAAATAATTCTTCTGGCTGTTATGGACACCCAGATGTCACAATACACAGAACTGCATTTCGGAACCCTCTTTTACGTCTTAGTTGGTTAACTTGGCTTGTAACATCCCGGGACCGCATACCGAGATGCTACTGGGCAAAATTTCAGATCAGATATCTGGACACCTAATCATGCTCAGTACGCCTCGATTTCAACTCAACCCGATCATTTTTCTTGTGGCTTTCACGTTGGGGCTTCATCATCTGCTAAAGATCATCTACAAAGTTCGCATCAGTTTCAGCTCATAAAAGTATACTCTTTCAAGTCGGGAATTTCGCATCTTTGTCTATTCCTCTTTGATAAACCGATCGTCAAGGATAGATGGTTAGCAGTTTAATTATATCTTTTGAGCCTCCGCTTTGGCCGAGTGAAAAGAGTTATCGTTAGCTGCTAGTTCTACCAAGACTTTGAAAGCTGTTATTAACATCAGAGATCAGAGCCCCGAGAGTTCAACCTTAACAGAGAAGGCACGGTAGCATGAAACTAAAATGAAGAGATCACCATTCATCCATCGCGACAACACCGGCTTACCAGTTCACCTATGTTTCTTTCACCACATGTTCCCTCTCTAATTTTGGGATATCGTATAATGCTTCCTCTATTTAGAAACGCTAGCTCATGAAGTCGTTTCTTTTGTCTAATACGTATACTAGATTTATGTGTAGTGGAGTGCGTTCAATGGTCTAGTCTTAGAAGTTGGTAAGCTTTAATCATGACTCGTTATATCACTCAAGGAGTTACTTAGAGGCAGTCATAAGTTATGCTTTTTTTATTTACTAGGCCGGTTTTATGGTATTATGGCAAAAAGAAGATCAGTCCGTTTCATGCTCTGTAACAAATAACTTAGTGTATAATGTCTCAGATAATAAATACACATATTTTATTAATTTTTCTAGAAAATGGAGTGAACAATGGTGCTGTCTAAACTCGCTGAAATTAATGGAAATGTGAGGGAGGATACCAAGACTTATGAAATATGTCAAGGCTATCGTGGAAGATGCCAAGAGATTTCAAGAGATCTGAACTCTGAACAGCCGTGTCATGGACCCAACTAAAATAAGCGTTAGAAAGGCAATAGGTCTCACAAGTCTCGACGAAGATGACAGGTTTAAACTACAAATTGTCCCTTTCAGAACTGATCAGGGGCAAGAGTGTTTGGTTGAAAGTTTATGCAAAAATACCGTAATCAGGGTAAAATAAATTGGGGCCTTAAGACTGTGACCCAACTATTTAGCTACAAGGTTTAATTTTACGTTCGCCTTCAAGGTCTAACGTATTTCTTCGAAAAGAGTGAATGTTTTTCATAGTCCTAATCATCAATCTCCTTAGTAGAAGCCATTCGAAGTGACCTTTCTTTGGTTTCGTTAAATTGCTTTGTCATGGATTTAGCAACGGTGTTTAGTTTGCCTCCATGTAAACATGTTAGGAAAAAATGCTTATGGCATAAGTGATAGTTTAAAACTGGTCGAAAGCTTATCTTTGGACATGAAAGAAAGTGAAACTCCTTTGATTGAGTTGGGAATCATCCAATTCCACATCAGGCAGATACACTTACTTGAACGATGGAAGGGAAGATACGTATGGATTTCCTCTACTGTAACTAATTCTTTTAAAATACTTGGCTAGTGCCTTTAACTGATAGCCAATTCAAAAATGATCTTGAGTAAAAATTTCTAATAAGCTGGGTCTGGGTGGCGGAGTTGTCAATCAGTGCGTCAACTTCTAGAGTTCGCGCCAAAGCCAATGAAACTACTACTTATGGGGATGGTTTTTCGTCAGTTTTATATTAGCAAATTTCAATTCCCTGAGGATTTTCAATAATGTCTGGCTTTCAGAATGAATGAGAGTTGATTTTAGGACATCACGATAATCTCCACATTATTTGCGCTTGTGTTTTAAACAGCCGCCAGCATTCAGTGTGCGCTTTCAGGTTTGTTTTATATCACAACATTATTGGATGTCACAAAATATCCAACGTTAACAAAACAACTTGCGTCATCACATATCCGAGCGACACAACCATCACGTCTATGTCTAGCAAAACATCCAAAGCCAGCTCTAAGAATGTGTTTTCAGCACTTTTTTTTGTCATTTTCCCTAGTTTGGATTATAAAAGAAGATATGGGATCTAAACTACTTTATATATATCATTATTGGATTCAGGGTTGATGGAAGGTCATCTGGCGCCTTGATTCGTTTTAAAAATACTCAGTTCGAAGTTACCAGTTTGTTGAGGAGCTGTCTTATTTTTTTCATTCTAATGCTGATTTCTCAGGTGCTTCTCATCCGATTCTCAAAATCGTATTGATAACATCGTTGTGCTATTACTCCAGACGCAGATTCTAAAAATCTTTGGCCATTCTTTGGGGTGATGAATCCCACATGCCGGAATTCCCTTGTGTAGCACCAGCGCTAATTTCTCTAATCCAGTTCTTATTGCTCACTGGCATAACTTTCCTTCTATCTAGTTGGAAATATTTTCTTTCGCCGACAGCGATGATAGCACTTTTTTTCTGAAACTGAGCCGCTAGTTTTCCTCAGAGAATTCTTCTATGCAAACAGCTGTGCTCAATAATAGCCCGCTCTTTAGTATCATTTCTACAATAGTGCTTTGTAGCTTCTGTTGGAAAATTGCTAAAAGGAGTGCAAAAGGAATTTTCCGTAGTTTCACCCAGATCTTTAAAAATTGCATTTTCAGACTGGAATAGACAAACAGGGTACTTCAGTTGCGTCTTGTCTTTTACAGATATTGACTCTGTTGATTTGTTTTATTTCAGTTGAGGACTTCGAGACACTCCCTATGGAGTCTGAGATGAACTAGGTCATTCGGTTGCCCTCATATTATGCGTCGTCATAAGCGACATGAATGACTGAGACTGCGTTGAATTGTCCGATTCCCTTACTCTGTGCCGGAATGATATCCCACCCACACGTTTGTATCTAATTTTGATACAATACGTTAAACTATACCTCTTTCCAGACGGAACGTTCTGACGTAATTGAGGCTTTAAAAGCAGACCTTTGGGAGCAACTTTTCATCTCTTTTAACACGACGAATTTAGTCTGTGTTCGCTTCTAGATTTGGAATGGACTGTAGGAGCCGAATTCAACTGGGTAGTCGACACTCATTAAGCTTTCTACCAAATTGGTCTTGGTCCTTTGATAAGTTTGTCTATCCGCCATACAAGGAAGTATATACGAGTTCATTGTCGAAGCGAAATCTGCTTAACAGCATGGTCAAATCAGTATTGATATCATGTAGGTGTTACCCCAGTTAGAGCTTACAACTGTTAACTAAGATGTTAACGGCTTTCAGCTACTAGTTGAAAACTACCATTCTTCTTCAGAGAGAGTGAGGAGTAATGGGAATTTGTAGAGTTAAATTTTCTATTGGCCAATACAGTGACGCGACTGAGTAAAAGAATTATAAAATTATCACAATACATTTTGGATAAAGGACAAGAACAAAGAATCGGCAATGGAAAGAAAGATGAGGGTTTCGGTCCCCATCGGTCTGTTTAAAATTTCGGAATCGGCTACCGTCAGTTCGTTTAAATATTAAACTACGGGGAAGGTTCGAAAGGATATTCTACGATTCAAATCTCTCCTAAAAAAATTTTCCTTAAAATAATTAAAAATCAACTCCTACCGATTATTGAATGCAGCCCACAAATTATCATCCGAAATTCAAATTCAACGGTATATTGGAGTAGGCTATCGGGAAGTTTGATGGAAAAAAAAAATTCGACTATTTATTATTGTGAATGGGAGCATTCGCTGTAAATGCAATAAAAGAATATGGCCAATCAGGGAGAGAGGGAGCGTAGTCAAAAGACTACTGTTATGACAAACCGAATTTCCTTAATGTACATGATGATGAGGTCTTCTGTGGAAGCGATATCGAAAATGCATTAACCGTCCCCAACTCCAGTCTCATAAGTGTGAACTGCGACAGTTATCTGAATTTAAACACGTCTCTAACTTTAGGCACATTACCGATTTCTTAGTCAGGGTCAAATGAATGTTCAAAGTGTATCCAAGTCGATGCTTGTTTATTTAAGAGCTCTTTCTGGATTTTGAATGAGAAATTTCAATGACACTGTACTGCAGATTTTGTTTTATACTTAATCAGACCCTACAGAAATGAAATATGTTATGAAAATAAGCACAAAAATCTACATTAAGGGAAATGTCACAGGTTCGAAGGCATGCACTCCAAACTTGTACCTACCGTAAAACTTCATCGACATAGTCATACCTTTTGTAAGAGGCTAGTTATAATATGGACCAGTTTTTCCACAAAAGGAAAATCAGCAAACCTTTAGGAAATCAGTTATTACCTCACGGGTCTATTTTTGGTATTCGGTCCCAGAATTATGATCTCAAATGAGCACTGCAACTAAAGATGCAGGAATGAAAAGCTAAATGGGTCTACGTGGGCTCGAAAGGGCATATGACGAACTGATAGCCAAGAACAGAATGGCGAAAAGGAACGCAATCTGACAGAATACATCCGACCTGGTGGTTTCTAATCATTAAAATTATCAAGCACAGCAACCCACCATCATATTATCGTAACGCTTTGGAATAATGTTGATATTATTTTATTGTTCGTTGCAGTTAGACGAAACGAGGCAAATGTTTGAGGTAGATGCTTAACAGAATTCACATCTAAGTATCTTTTTTTCAATAAACAAGGAGATAAGAAATTGCATTGTTACAAGCCCACGATTTCAAAGTGACACATGGCAGTGCATTCGTTACCGTACCTGTACTATCGGTATAACTATCATCAACTTTGACGACCCTAACCAGAATCGAAGACTCACGTGATCCCATAAAGCTAAGATCAGGTTAATGGAGCTCCTTGTAGAATCGATTCTCTTACTACGGCCTTTCCATAATAGTGTCAACGGTGCCTAATGACAATAGGTTTAGGGCTATCTTAACTACAGTTTGAGAAGAGCCTGTTGAGAGACCCTGGTAACTTTTAAAGGCCTATTAACCCTTGATTAATTAGTTTCCTCTCGGATAGCCTGATCTTAGGAAAAGCCAACTAGAGGAACAAAACAAGTCATTGCCTGGAAAAATCAAATGCTTTATGAAAGAAGTCTTTGGCAGGGACAGTCAGCCATAGTTGAACAACTCGACCAAGACCAACTACCTCCCATCTGCCCCAAAGTCGAACCCTAAGGGAATTCGTCCCACAAAACTGGAAAATAACATGCTGATTGCTTGCGAGCATTCGCTGAAAACAAGAAAGCACACAGAGATTCCGATGCGATAGGTGTCAGGTAAACTCAATGAATTCCAATGGATATAAATGTTCCATTAATGGATACTTCGAATCGTGCAAACTGAAGGGTGATCGAGACGTCAAAAGTCACTCTTCCAACCTCAATTATTGGGCAAACGCAACTTCTTCCCTTGCTAAGTGATTCCCAGATGAGCTCTAATGAGCATTAATGGTCCTCGGAAAGGCACTGAAAGTGGGAAATGGTATGGCAATCTACTGCTTTAAAGGCATGGTTTATCTAACACAAAATTAATAGGAGATAATAGACACGCGCTTCGGAACTCGTGCTGACGAGTGGCTGAATGCGAGTGTAAATCTTATATTTTGAGGTTTATATTTTTACACAATTAGCATTCTAACTTTGGTCGCAATGGTCTAAACTTTTTCCATCATACCTGGCGAGTGCTCTGAGATGGTTAGAAACTAGTCTCGAAATTATTCCACCTGTATTGTCAGAATAGGACAAGCATGCAATCTTTGATCACACACTATTCTCCTCGTCCAATCAGCTTGTTCTCGTCGTGATTGTGCATTGTTGTACCCATGGATGCTAAATGGTAGCGAGGCCTGTGAGCCACTCTGGGTGTTCCCTTATCGCATCCTGCTAACATCTCAGGATTGGTGGACATCATGCTGATCAACCCTGCACCACCAACCAAAAGACTCCTGTACTAGGAAAAGCCTGTCTTGCAATAACTTTCGATGTCCTCATTAGGATTTTCCGGCTTACTGCAGCAGCAATCTTAGTCCGAGAGCCACTAGCTCGGTTTTCGTGACTTGATCAAGCAATCTAAAACATAATACCTTTCTCGGTTTTATTGTTCAACATTCCGAACTCGGAACTAGGGTATCCATATATTACTATCAGTATCATTGACTTAATGGAAAACATATCATTAAGTGTGATCAAATGGTATTAAAAACATCTTCTGTGCTTTAATTGACCAGGTAAAGAGCTTATTCTGTTTGAAAATAGACAAGACAAACCAAAGACACAATGGGGGCGCAGGAGGACTGGACTCACCGAGGGAAACCAATTGCTCTTAAAATGCTTCCCTTCCCAGTTGAATTCGGTAGGCTAGAAAGGCAAGCCACCTCCAATCCTACCTGGAGAGCTGTTTCGCCATCAGCTTTTATCCATTTAAGAGACTGCTTCACAGTACTGCTAGTGATGGGGTTGAGCTTTGTCTGTGAGAGATGTCATTTATTGGTTTTGTTAGTATCGTTTTGTCAGATCATGTCCCTCATTTCTATTAAACTTATAACTGAAATCTTTACCAAGCGACCCTGCTTAAAAGTATTAAATGTAGACCAAGAGCCCACTGTCAAGATTTTCCTTACAACTTTGTTGCGATTGGCAGAAGCAGTCTTTGTTTAAAGTTGCCATTTGGAAGTAAACGGTCATAAATGGGTCATATTAATATTGTAAGTTCCCAATCAGTTTGCATCTCGCTTATTAGTACAGCGAGTAGATAAAAGCTAGTCTGATTTAGATTGGATAGCTACCACGTGTGTCTCCGATATGAATTTTGATCCACTAAAGTCCTTGCTCAGGGTAGAGAAAGATGCAAGATGTCATGAAAATGTACCGTTTTGATGACGGCGTTAGAAATGTTCACTTGATATTCGCCTGTCAGCAGGACTCGTCCTTCCGATGCTGTGCCTTATCTCAAAGTAGCTAGTGACCCCACGTATCGATCACCTATACAAACAAAATGGAGGTCACATCTGCTCTGAAAAAATGGACACAAATACTCGCCGGGAACCTAGCGCTGTGCCCACCAGGCCACTGATATTCACATTCCCAGCCAGACATATCTTCTTTTTGTCTCATTGGGGTTCGTTATTTGCATTACTACATACGAAGCACATTTGATGGCATGCTTGTACTTGACTCAGATCATGAGATGATTTCGACTGAAAAGTTGGTGCCTACTTTCCATAGTCCAGTCAAAACTGTGAGAACTCAATCGAACAGCAGCCCTTAAGGCTTGGTAAATAACGGAATTCCGTCAACTAAATTGAGAAGTGTATTGGCCTCTTATTTTTATTTGAGTCAACTAGGTGTTTAGATGAGATAGAAACTATTAATGTGCTTCAACTTGGGAAATCGCGCGTATAGACTCAGGAGTGCTGAAGTAACTCTTATCATAACACACTTGATGTAGGCCAGTTTGCCTTTAGAGGACCAAGGAGGAGGCCCTCAGTCAGAGAGAAATCAAGGCACTGATGTTTGGTCGCCACTCGCTAAGGGTGATACTGGTAGAAGATAAAGACTAAAACGGTAGTTGACGAAATCATTTCGCTTTTAAGCAAGCCACAAGCGCTACTATTTTAGCTGACATGGTTCTTAAAGTACATTAAAATCTGAGACTTACTTTTTATGAACCTTCAGCAGAAATGCAAGGTCATTAGGTGTCTGGTATTACTTGTGACTGGATGCATTTAAATAGTCAGCGAATTTAAAAAGGAAATATACTTAGCTTAGAACAATTCAATCACTATTTTCACTTTAATCACCTAGTGGTGCTTTACGCAACTATCAATTGCCTAACCTTATTTTTTTGAAAAAGTATTCGACCGGTTGTATCTTTGGCGTGTGCTAAGTAGAAAGTTGCCAAGATTACAAACTTTAGGCGTCTGCTTTTAACTCTAATAACCTTATCGGAATTTGAGAGTCTAACTGACCGTTAGTTGTTACGGCAAAAAGTAAATTTGACAGGGCAAAGTCGCTGCAAAAAATCGCAGGCAGTGTGACTATTTCATTTCCAAGAAGGATGTATTTTGACAAGATCCGGACAACGCAACGTGATTAGTTACTTTGCAGTAAATATTTCAGTACTAATACTCTTCGTAAGGCTGTTGAAGTACCTCGGATAGCATCCAATATGGCGTCATCTATTCTCATGATTGCAAGAATAGAAGCTGACTGCTAGTCAACGAGTTCGGATGGAATTATTATTCACCAAGAATGGATATAAGTAATTGACTGCACTTTATATGGCCTTTTACCACCTCGATATTAAGTAATACTTTATTTCTCCTGATGATATTTAAGATGTGTTAGCAAGAAGAATGCAGCAAACCTCGGCCAACGAACTAAGCCTATTTGGTAGTCCCTCTTCACTAGGCATCTTTATTAACTGTAGCCACTCGTATTTAAAACTACTCTCTAAACCTCTTTCCCTGTAAAACCGCCATATAGAATAGGTGTTTGTGTAGAATTTCAGTAGATTTATTTCAAAGAAGCGTGGCATCAGATGATGCCACTGTCCTGCATGATACTTAGCTACATCGCGTGTATTACACGAGAATTAGTGCGGTTTTTGTGAATCGATAACTTTATTTAATGGACCCAGAAACATATAGAATAGAGAAGGGTAGAGCTCGTATACGAGTTCACTGGGTCTCATTTTTAGAGTTCAGGTGAAATCTTGAACGCCTGTTACCACGACTGTGAAACGATCAACAGAAATCAAACTACATAAATAGCCTACTCATTTGAAAAAGTAAGAGTATTTATAACAACTTTGTTTAAAGCATCAAAGTGCTGGGAATGAAGGAAATAGTCCCTCCCTAGGCTTCGGTACAAGTGCATTTTTTATGTTAAATTCAAATCAAAACTATTCACTGAGATCCTTTTATATTCTAAATTATGTTATTTAAATGAGATGCGCAAGAGAAGACAGGCACAGTATTTACTATATATTTTGCGTCGAACATAAGAATAACGACACATTAGTAATCATTAAAGAGAGTAAAGAAAAACCAGAGGTTATGTGTGTGGTTACGCGAACACATCTGGAGAGCAGAAGATCAAACACGAGGGCGCTTTCCTTTGAGAGGAGATTCCACTTCGTCGATTGCAGTGGAGACGGACTAGTTAAGAGAGTATGAAGCCTGTTGCTCCAAACAACTTTGTAGTATTCTTGCTTCCTGACTTTGGTTCAGGTTAGAAATTTTTCATGCTAAGCCTTTATACAATTCATTTGCAAAAGTATAACAGTTAGAGAAATTAAATATACCAGTTGTAGTATAAATTAACACAGGATATAAAATGGCACTAGAAACTGTTTAGTTAAGAAGGTGGTCCATTTCACCATGCAGTACAGCAAGGGCTGCTGAAGCTTCACTATCCCATGGTTTTATACCTTGACATAGCAGTTCCTCAACTTCATCGTCCGTGAAACCGCAATTTAAGTCCAATTTTGTCGGCGAGGTAATTTGACGAATAGACTGCGAGAATGACTGTGTCCTGGGACGGTCATACTGAAAGACCCCCGAGTTGAAACTTTTATTACGGCTTAATGGTGCAACAGCGCTGCGAATACTTCGAGCGGGCAAACTGAAACTATTTCTTCCGCCGGAACCTATATTGCCACGAGGACAGGGAATTATAGGTGCATTGTTGGTATTATTAGAGTTGAACTGTTTACCAAAAGAAGGCTGCGGACCTTCTGATTCATTCGCATCCTGATGATGTGCATAGGGATGATCACCCGATGCACCAGCAACATGACACTCAGCGTCATTTGAGAGGAACTTAGAAACGTTCTCACTCTGATTTACAAATTTTTCGAGCGTACAATCATGTGTTTTCTTGTGCGAATTATCATCGGCAGTGACCTCATCAGTAGGTTGACCATATTCATCTAGTTCTCTAAAAGGCAGACGTTGAGACGCTGCATTAGGATGATCTCCGGCTGAATCAAAAAGTTGTTGCTGCTGCTGTTGTAGCGAAGCCCCGCGCAAAGCATGAGTTGTATTACGACCGCCAGGGGAAGGTGGAATTAACGAAACGTTGCTAGAACCATTAGCAAGAGCTGCCCTAGCAAGGGCTGCAGCTCCTCCAGCACGGCGTAACATCTGACGATGGAGATTCTCTATTTTTCGCATCATCTCACGCTGATGCAGTCTCCATGGATTGCTAATCGGTGCCAGCCATTGGACCATTGCTGCAGCGGCAATGGCAGCAGCTTCCATCTCTTCTTCCATTGAGTGTTGATCGGCTAAGAGATTCCTCAGATCAGTTCGCAGCTTCATCAGGCTAAACAGACCGAGGTCATGGCCTAAAAAAAACTGGCTGATTAACAGGGAAAAAAAATGAAAATTATTTCAATCAGCTTATTATTTTACCGGCCATGAGTCCAGCCACATTGTCTATCCAGTCTAGATGAACTTTTTTCTCCCATCGTTGAACTTTAGCACCCTTTGCCTTATCGGCCATGTGCTGGAAGAGTGACCAGGGCTTTTCGAAGATGAGGATGCATGACTTGCACCAATACATCTGTCCTGGCTCGAGAGCTGCCTTTAATTTAACACACTTCACATGGTCACCTTCCTTTTCTAGGAAGCACTCGAGATAGTGGTCTTTAAGGAGATTGCAGTAGCTCTCGTTACCTCTCCTCTCTAATATTTGTTTACAAGTCCCTGATTAAAGAAAAGAACTTTAAACAAATATTTGAGGAGGACGATATGGAATCAAATAAGAATTTGATGTACATACCACACATAATTTGTGTATCTAGCATAAGTTGCTCCTGTTGTAAGTTAGAATCTGGTGTATATTCTGGAAGGTCGACCATTTTAGGCACCAAACCTAAAATAGCGCATTGGTGAAGCAATTAACAGAAAACAAACCCTTATCTTCCGAAGGAATATCCACACCCACATTATCAGCAGAACTGATGAAATTACCACTAAATTTTGTCTGTTCATTGTTATCAATTTCCGCAGTTGGATCAACACGGTCCTTTGGGCATTCGTTCGCCTTTCGTGGGTCCGTAATAATTAGACGTGAAGATATAGCCATACTGTTATTATTTCGATCTGAGTTACCCACTGAATCTTGACCATCTTTCAGAATCTGTGAAGAAAAGCCAATCTTTTATGAAAATCCTCGGCAAGAATATATTGTTCTTACTGAAAAAGCGCTCTAGGACTTAATGTGTCTTTCAAATGTCGTAAACCAACATAAAAGTATCAACAAAACGCTATGAAACAAACAAATCGGAATAACTTTTCGGGTAAAAAATTCAAAGCGCAGTGTTAACACACAAAACTAAATGGTGAGCATGTATAAGTTACATTAATTCCTAGTGAAAAATCGACTTAAAAAATCTGTTAAGTATTCGTCTTACCTCACCAGAGATATGCAGTTTGTTGGATGTCTGTTCGACTAACTTCAATGAAGCTGAGTCATGTGAAAAATGACAGTTTTCCCCAAAACGGCAACCAGAGCATGATTTATCCCTTTGAATTAAACAGATTATTCCTCCCTACCAAAAAAATTTGCATGGTGGTCTTTTGTCTGGAATATGTAGGAAATTGCAGTTATCTCCGTACCAGCATCCACCAATTGTATTAAAATAACGGCAGATTTTCTTTTCTGAGTCAGTCATTGAAAAGACCTACAAATAAAAGACCAGAAGATGTAAAGCTGCAATCCTAAATTAAATACACCTCAACAAAACCGAGGCAACGATTATTGTTTATTTGTAAGAGGTCGAATAATATCTTATCGCTCTCAGCAGAAAGTTCAAACAAAAAGTCATTTGGAATTCATTTCGTCATTAAAATATTTGCACACTTTAACTTATTTTAGAATCTTACAAGTTAAATGAATTTGCAATTGAGTGCCGGCGTGAAAATGCAAAATTATCATAACGCAAATATTCAACTAATATTTTCAGGATGTAATAGCAACTCTGATTTCATTTATCAAAAGAACATCAAAAGTGCATATATGAACATGGTCAGAACATCTGCACAGATCAGAGGATTTTGGAGAATCAAGATTGCCTCTGCCTCTTGTTTATGACTTTGTCTTGCCTGTGTGTTGAGTCCACTTTTCTAATTCGTATCATTTATTCCATCTGCTGACAGCGGATTCGGATGCATCGAGCACTAAGAATCATTAACAAACCTTATAACATTGCCATACACCTGCCTTCCAGGTGTTCATCCGTGAAAGTGGTGTCCCTCTATTTGCCTCTCTTACTTCAGAGCGATCCACGGTTTCTAAACAATCCTCCCTTCATACACATCTTAAAATCACCAGCCATTAGAAATAGGTTTTTATTGATTGGTTTTCCTCAAGTTTACCTTTTTCAACATTTTCGAGTCTCCTAGGTTAACTATCATTTTTGTGGATTTCAAAAGTTCTTAAGATTGATGGCCTCTGCATCACTGACTTGAATTTGCATCAATCACTTTTGTGTATATACGCTAACACTTGTCTTTTCCGGTGATTAACTGGCTTTAGTACGAGAATGAATTTTTCTGGGCGTGTATTGGCAGGTAGATAAAATCTGAGGAACAGTAACTGCAAACCATTCAGTCTTCTGGTCTAGCCAGACCACTGCCACAAGGCAGTGACGTTCTGGATGAGCCTAGCCCTGTTTCAGTTTAATTAACCATAGATGCTAGCTATAAATCAAGCAGAAAGAAAACCTTGGTGAAGCAATTGTGAAGAATCATTGTTAGACATATATTGAGCCTCGAAAGGCTTTTTTAACTTCTCCCCAAAACAATAGAAAATTTATCTATGTAGGAGCAAATGATAACCATTATTGAAAATAATTTAATATTATCATCGAATTCCACTATTCACTTAGCATTAAACTATAAATTCTTTTTGTTTATTATAAAACTTTAGTTCAACAATATTAATTTTAGTGTGATTTATACGATATCGTTTAGAACAGGAGGCGCCGATGATAAAGAATTGGCCTGGGGCCTGGTTGTTACCTGCTGGTTGGTTATTCAAGATGAATAATGTGTTGGAACAGCAAAGAAACATTCATGAAGAGCGCGAACGTCTCATCGACGCTATGTCAAAAGAAATGTGCTTCCAGCCGAAGACGGTTCGTTATCCATACCCGTTATTTTGTTTGCTTTTAGCACAAGGAGGGTGTTAATTCCGAATTCAGACTCCGTACCATGTTTGATGTAAGCGCCACATTTTGATTTACCTTATATGTGTAGAGATATACAGAAATAACAAAAATCCTGAAGGAGCTGTATGAAGATAAAGATGGGTAATGTGTTAATTTTGTAACAATGATTCTTTTAGCCTTCGTAAGCAGGATATTCAAGGTCTTTCCGGACCAAATGAATTCAACGAGTTTTATTCCAGACTGAAAACATTAAAGGAATTTCATCGTTCTCATCCGGATGAAGTTGGTTTGTTGCATTATTTTTAGTGCCGTTCTAGATCAGTGTCCCCATGTCTGTCGAATTTCAGCGGTTCAAAGAAATGCGTGAAAACCCAGAAGAAGCTGCCGCTACCATTATTGAATTCACCGATGAAGAAGGTTATGGGCGCTTTCTCGATCTCCACGAATTATATGAAATATACATTAATATCAAAGGATTTAATGTTTGTCTAGTTCACATTATTTTGATCGGTTTTATAGAAAGTCGACTATCTTACATATCTACGAACCTACGACAAACTGTATGAAATCCTTCGCGAACGCAAGACTGCCTCCAGTGCCTATCGTCATTACTTGGAGCGTCTAATTTCTTACTTAGAAGGCTACTTATCTCGGGCTAAGCCGATGCTTGATTTATCTGAGATATCCAGCAATGCACTGACTCGATTTGAACGTGAATGGGCAGAAGGTGTCTTCCCCGGTTGGAGTGGGACTAGTGGTTCTTCTGGTTCCGCTTCTGCTCTTTCACATGGTGGAGCGCATCTTGATTTGACTCCTTTCCGACAACCCGAAGAGCTGGCCTCACTCGGTCTAGATCGACTCAAATCTGCCCTCCTTGCTTTGGGTCTCAAGTGTGGTGGTACATTAGAAGAGCGTGCTCAGCGTCTATGGGCGACTAAAGGAAAGGCTATTGAAGATCTTCCACCTGAGTTCTTTCCTAATTCCAAGGCTGTTGGTAGAAGTCGGAGTATTGGCTCTACAGTTGCTGAGTAAATTTTTAATTTTTATGTATTCTAATGCTCGACGTTGTGGTTCAAGGATCCGTGGTATTTAAAGGAATTATTTATCAAACTATGAAAACTCGCCTTTCAAAATTTCGCTGTGAACATTTCGATAATTCGTAGCTTGACCATTTATGACCTGTTACTTTGTAATCCTAAACTCATACCTTCGCTTTGAATAATATTGGCTTTTCCAATGTAATAATAGTAGTACTCTAGTACACTCTTTTGTCCTTGTATTCTGCACATCCTTCTTATTACTGTCACTCAATTCAATGTGTATTTCGGCCATTCGTGACTTTAACAGTAATCTTTGGATGCTTATATGCGTCCATCATCTTGTTAGTGACGAAGGGTAATCTGGAGCGCTATGTGGATTATTGCCCATCTTGATCGCCTCAGTTTTAATAATTCTATCTCGTTTTTCAATTTTCGAGCATTTTTTTCTCGATTCATTTCTCACTGATAATAATTAATACCTTCTCTTTATAATTGTCGACCTTTGTTTAATACAAATGAAGTCGGATTCATTAAATACTTTTTTATAAAAATTGGTGCTTAAAGATCCATAGCTATTTTATAGATTACCTGTTCTGATTGTTGCAGTAACAATAACACTTAAATTTATGGTGAAGTAGCATGTCTAGCAATGCTTTGGGGTGTGGGAAAGTACCTTAGTGTCTCCTTAATTTTGCATCTCTTATCCATCTGCATCGTACCAGTACCCTGATTATTGTGGAATGGTGGTTGCAGTTCATATCCTGTCTTCATTTAGTTTTAAACAATTTGTTGCGTAAAAATTAACTGGCTTTCTTTGCTACTCTTGAAATTTATTATTCTGGAGCGTTAAACCACGAATTAAGAAATTAGTGATATCAATATGCTTACCAGCGGCTCTTCCAATGGAATTGGCCTTCTAGACATTACATATCGGTGGAATTGCGAATATCCATTTTTAATCTTGCGTCAGCTTTAGATCACCTAAGCCTCTTCGTATTACCAACAACTCTGTCCATAACTCCGGATTTTGCAGATTAGCTTAACTTCGCATTTCAAATTTAATGCAAAACCTGTATGGCTTTTTAAGAGGTTGAATTCTTATTTTGATATAGCCTTCTCCTCTTTTTATCTCAGGGACTCAGAACGCATTCGGGAGATAGCGATGCTGGAAGCCTGCGTATACCAACTGGCAGAAATTTTGAATGACCACCGAGCGGCAACCATCGAGAATGTTCAGCGTCGGCAAGCGCGGACACTGGCCGAACGTGAAGAAGAAGAGGACAGCGATGCAGAAAACGATGTTAGTGGTAATGGTGGCGCCGGCAATGACGCTGATGCCAATGGCGACGCTGAGGAAGATGATATTCCATATAATCCCAAAAATCTTCCTCTTGGTTGGGATGGAAAGGTACGTTGCTTTTTGATTCGCAACCATGTCGTTGTATGTGGTGTTAGTTTAGATTATCGAAGGGGAAAGAATCAGAATAGTTAGTTATATCTTTTCTTGGCTTGGGTCTTCCTCATCAGCATAATCTCTTTTCAAGTGTACTTCCACGAACTATTAGGTCTCTATATAACTGGATTACAGAATCAAGCAATTAAATCCGATTTAATGACATTTAAATTGTTTTTACCTGCCTTAAGTCTTGGAGTGCATACCTGCTGTCAGATTACTGAATGACTTCACGCAATATTCAGTCCTTCAAAAGTCATTAAACTTTTCATTGCGTGAACTTGTTTTTGAAGATTGAGTCACTGCATTCATTTTAGCCTATTCCATACTGGTTGTACAAACTTCACGGCTTGAACATGTACTACTCCTGCGAGATCTGTGGAAATCAGACTTATCGTGGACCTAAGGCTTTTCAACGCCACTTCTCCGAATGGCGTCACGCGCATGGCATGCGTTGTCTCGGTATTCCCAATACCGCCCACTTCGCCCATGTAACTAAGATCGAGGAGGCATTGGCGTTGTGGCAGCGCATTCGTACCACCAAGGAAGCCGAGCGTTGGCGAGCTGATGTTGAGGAGGAGATGGAGGATCATGCTGGCAATGTAGTATCCCGTAAAACTTACGAAGATCTCAAGCGCCAGGGTCTTCTCTAAGTCAGCCCTCTTCTTCTCAACGCTTGTGTTATACCCTTTTGTTATAAATTATGAATAAAATGCATTTTTATCAGACATTTTACCCTTCTCGCGTTGTGTTCGATTTTCGCTTATGTGTACCTTCGCTTTTCTTGGTTAGGTATCTATTCAAATGGAAAAGGTTGAATCTCTAGACAAAGACGTAACTAGCAACTTCTCGTCTGAAACCGATACAGTCTCAGAACCTGAGAACGTTGTGTTCAAGGCACCACCTATACATCAACAGTTAAAAGCGCCATCCAGAGAAACCTCAGAAAAACTCTCATTTGATGTATCTGTAAGATCGGTTCTTTATAAAAAGATATTACTTGTTATAAGTAATGAAATCTGTTGCATCTCATTTTAGAAGTGCTATAAGCCACCCAAATGGGCCCAGACTTGTCCTTCGGAATCAAATTACTTTATTGAAGTGATTAAAAATGGCACCCTTCTATCTGATGACACTATTCAACTTTCTGGATTGGATCATTGTATTCTCGGACGTCAGCCTGGTCCTATTTTGAGTCCCAAATCAGCGACTGGACGGACCTCTACCCTTCTTCATCCATCCATTAGTCGTGGTCATGCTGTTCTTCAATACGGTTGTAGTTCAAATTCCCCCCCTGGGTGGTATATATTTGACTTTGATAGCACACACGGGACGTTTGTGAACAAGCAGAGAGTACCTCCAGGGCGATATATTCGCTTACGGGTGGGTTATGTTCTTCGATTCGGTAGTAGCACTCGTCTTCTCATATTAAATGGCCCCGAAGATGACATGGAGGAGGAGTCAAAGGAGACCTGGAGCGAATTGGTGGCGAAAAAGAAAGCTAAAATGGCAATAATGGACGGAGGCGAAAGGGAATTGAGGGGATTTGCTGAAGAAGCGAGTATTGGAAGTGATTGCAACTGGGGCATATCTGGTAAAATTCGCTTTCGTGTCTTTAGTATCAAAAGGTAGAAGGTGTTTTAACCCACGCTATTCTCTAGATGACGAAGAAGGAGACAGTGGTGAAAATATGTTACAGCTACTGGCGAATAGTGGTAACTGTCTGAGTCATGAGAAAAACTACATTGAAGACCCAAAGAAGGCCTTGATGGCGTTTTTCGATCGCGAGGGAATCGATCCATATCCCGAATATGAATTCGTCGAAGGACGATTAGGTCAACAGATATGCAGGATTGAGTGAGTTCATTTGTACCGGAGAAAGAATGTACACAAATCAATATTTGTAAAAGTCTTGGTCACCTATTTAAGATTCCAAACGATAATTTTAGTTTCCACGTAGTCTTTTCAAAAGTCTTGTTAGCTAAGAGTCTGCGTTCCTCTAATTAGGGGTATATATTATACTGTTTTGGGTCTTTGCTATCCCTACGTCATAGATTTCGAGGCAACTTTTCATTTGACAACCATTCGTTTCCCCAATGATCGTTTCTTCCACAGTGTTTTAATAGATGGTGTCTTTTTGCGTTGAGCTTTCTTCTTTGAACCAGGTCATCTAGATTCTTTAAAATATTTTTTTCAGCGACATCTTTAGGGCTCATACTTCTTTGACTTCACTGGCCTAGCTTCATTCTGGGCGACTACAAGACTTTGGAATCAACTTGACGTAGGGTGTGCTTATTCATAGGGAGTCTGAGAATCTTAGCTATGGTGTTGTTTACAGATTTAGAGCATTATTCAGAATCTATCTTCGAATTTGCCTCCCCTTCGTTTTTGAGATTTTCATGGAAGTTCATAATTAGTTCATTTAGTTATCTGATCGCAGTGCATTGAATATCTGTTTCGCATACGTGACACCATGTAGATTGCCGTTAGAAGAGGGAACAATTTACGCAGAAGTTCCCTTGATTGGTCGTAAGAAAAAAGAAGCTGCTGCCGCTTGTGCTCTCGAGGCCTGTAGAATGCTTGATCGACTGGGCCAATTTGATGCCAATAAGGGTTTGTCCATCTCGTGCTATTCATTTAGTCGCAGTGGTAAAATTGATATTATGGGCTCTTTTTTATTTCACCAAAAGGAGCAGAAGCGGTGAGACGAGCGCGAGAAAAGGCCTACTGGCGGGAAAATGACTACTACTCCTCCGATGAAGACACTTTTCTCGACAGAACCGGTCAGATCGAAATTCGACGACGCAAGCGTATGCGACGTTTCGGTATTGATAATGAGTCAATCAAGGAGAACGATTCCGCTTCCAAAGTGGCCGATGAAGGCGAACAAGATTTGTTCACTCTTGTGAGTATAATTTCGAATGTATTGTTCAGCAATGTCCCAGCTTCTTTTTGATAGCGATTCGCTAAAGCTGATCAAATACGGGGTTCCGGAGATCGTTATTTACTGTTTTGGATTCTTCTTGTTCTCTGTATCGTTTCTTAGAGGTCACTTACCTCACTGAGTCCCCTAAAAAGCAGAACTTACCTAGATTTAAAGGCACCTTGTATGTGCTGACGGTGTAGCCGTCGCGTAAGCTACATCATGTCACGAGTTTGACAATTATCAATTGGTATCCAGTGATTTGATTTCCCACTCGCATGGACGCGGAGTGATAAGGTTCTGGCCATCGTGACTCGTGAGTATTGCAGCACGAAACAGGTAACCACATTAGTAACAGCGTTGATTGGGCAGGAGGTAGTTTTTTTATCAAGGGCTTATGTGTGAACGCTTTGGTATTTACGCTAATAAAATCGAGGTGATCTTTCGACTACTTCGTAATCGCATCACTTCACCGATGCCTTAAATTTTCAATAGCTGGATGCGTTTTCTGTCACCCTTCTTCATCTCAACTGCCGAAGAAGAAAGGATCTGTCGGACTTATCGGCATCGAGCATGTACAAGTTCCCTAACTTTCAGCAACATTTATCGAAAGATCAGCTTTACTCGATCTGCGTTGCCAGCACTAGTCAGTTACTTGAGCATAATCACAGCAGTAGCCGAAGGTTCGTCTGAAAATTTATTTAGTAGAACCTCGAATCGCGAATGGATGCAAATTTCCGATAGGACGCATCATTAAGAAGACCTTGTTTGCGGTTAAAAAAGCCAAATGACAGGTCCTCAACAAGTTAAGTTTTGAGGTTAATTTTTCGTCATTTACATTAAACTTGTTTGCCACTATTTCGCCCCAACTATCCCGATATGTGTGCGTCAAACTTCTCAGCTTCAGAACGCGACCCGAAATAGGTTATGGCAATTATGTACCACTGAATTTTTACATCGGACCTTAATATGAATGTTAGTACTCATCTTTTTTTTTCCTCTTAGCTGGCTAGGCTTGAAGATATAGGAAAGGAAATGATTGAAGTGGAAGATGAGTTGAGTGCGGCAGAACGAGGTGAGCACTCCAATCTGTTGAAAACTGGGAGTCCCCCTGTGTTTTATTTTCAGATTACTATCTTTCCTTTGGTAGCTCTGGAAGCGGCAGGTGAAAACGCGAATGAAATGGATGAACTGGAAGCTTACATGGAGGCCATCAAAAATGGTAAGTTTAAAATCGCTTTCATTCGTAGTTAGTATTTAAGGTTATTGGGCATCTTAAGAGAACTTGAGTAATTCATCTATATAATCTGATAGTATGGTACGTTCTGAAGACTTATCTAACAACTCTGAATAGTCTAAAGGGAAAAAAAGACTGTAAGTCTTCATTTTTTTCACTCTTTCTGTTTTTCCTTTGGTGTAATCCTCCTGTCTACTCTTGTTGACTGGCAGCCAAATCCCATTTTGAGATCTCTGCGATCCTCTGCTCGACATGTCATGGTACCCTACTTTTTCTGGTGATCGTTTCTTATTTGTCTAACAAAGAATCTTGGCTACATTGATCTTTCGAATTGCGCTTATGTATGTTCATTCCTAAAAGCGAGTTGGTCCTAGTACTTTTTCTCTGGTGTTATCTTCATTTATCGTCTTAGAAGTTTATTTCCATCAGTTTTGACCCGTCGAATCCAGCCTTTGGTTTGAAAATAGCTCCTACTTTCCTTCCAAGGATACTTCTAAAAAATCTCATATTTCGTATGCTTCGATCTGATACCTTTTTTATACCGTGCTCTAGACAAGTTGTGCATACTCTAAAAAAGTTTGCTTTGGAGGTATTTGAAGTGCCATAGTTCCCTGGTTTTTGTACACATTTTTCTTGCCGATTGTTTGTCGGAAATAAGTTGAAAGACGAGCCTAAGGAAAGTGGTCGTTGAGGTGAATGAAAGTAGGCGGTCTCAGCGAATCTTCGGTCCATGATTACTAAGATGGCAAAGTAACTTATGCTGCTTCAGCCGACAAAATAATTTATAATTGAAGCCTCATTATTTTGCTCCTAGTGATCGTTATGACAGGAAAGTGTATTTCAACAATGATCTTCCAACGGAGGAAGGTTATCATCAGCCGATTTGGGTAATCAGTAATCATTGGAATGTGCACCATCGGGTTTTCACTCGATTAATCTGATATGTTAGGTGCATAGACGATCGCTACACTACTTCTCTCTATTGCTATTTATGCATTTACTCCTTAGCACAAATTTTCTTGGATGCTGAAAAGTGTATTCAAAAAGATTTAAGCTTATGTACATTGTAATGTAGTTTAGGTTATCTAAAGTTGTTTTGTGTAAAATATATAATATTTATTATGGAATTTGTTTTAGGTGCTCCGAAGAGAGCAGAGCGACAGGCTCTGAAACGGCGTCTGGTGACGCTGCGACAAGAGGAAGTACGATTGCTGCGCCGCGCTGGCATTCCTAATGTATCAGCACGGTTCTCGACCTCTGCTTTTTCTGCAGCGTCTGCCGCAGTTCGGGCGACTCTAGCCGCCTCCTACAATAATACTAAGTACTTATTAATTCCCCATTTCAGTATCAGTCTCCTTGTTAGAACTTATTTTTATATCTAAGTTTAGTTTGGTCTAGCATCCCTTATTATTTTGGAAGCCAAGACAATCTGAACCTCTCCGTCATGATTTGAGCTCTGGAGATTTCGGTTTTGTAACCAACGGGGTTTTAGCCATCACAATAGATCGCCAGTAATAATATTAGCTTATAGTGCTTTTGGAATGACTGCTTTCTGTGTTTCAATCTCCACCGACAAGGAATAGTCGATGAGATGATCAGGTAGATTGGCTAAATTCGATCAAAAAGGTCTGTTAGCTTCGCGAAGTTGAGGTTTTATCAGGGTCCCCCAGGTGAATCGATTACCATTACAATAATTAAACAATTCAATCATTTGATTCCTCGCTACTCCCTATGTCTACCTTCCTAGTGGCTTAACGACGGTTCTGTAGAATCACGACACTCCTTGGTTTCTTATTATTTTCAGGTGTATTCAGTCCTAGTAGCTCTCATTCTTTTCTAACGCAACCATTTAATGATAGCAAACAGGGAATAAGTGTGGTCTCCATCTTCCTACTCATGAATCCGCTTTCTATTCGTTTATTTACACTTCAGAGAAAACCAAGAGTATATTATTAATATTTTCAAAATTGATCAGACCTTTCGACCACTTACCATAGTTTGGTTGGCAATTTTCAGCCCTGTTTAGAGCCCTCATCACCCGTCTGTCCCCAACTACCTGGGTGGCTGAATTTATCAATACGAAGCTATTTAGACGTGAAGGTTGATTGTCCCGAGAAAGTAGTACAATTCGAGGCGTCTTGATAGTTAGTCATTGGGATGTTTGTTCTATTTTGTCGCCCTTATTTGCTATCAAACACTTCTTCTCCAGCTAGTTATAGACGCTGAATAACTTACTTCCGGCTGTCCTCATCTCGGGTTCAATTTTGCGTATCTTGTTTACTACTCTGAATGTCTTAGTTCATAGTCACGAGTTTCAAGAGTCTGTAGAGCCGAGCATTGTAGAGGTGATTTCTTTATATTCCGACTTTTTGCTATTCTAGGCATGCATCTTATCTTCTTTTCAGTAAGTCTGTTCATGCTGAAAGCAAGCTAAATGCTCTGAAGCGCCAGCTCCCCAAGGTGCTCAGCGAACGCGTTACACATAAAAAGGACGTGGAGAATGATGAGGCATTTGTTCCCGAAGTTGATGAAGACGAAGAATCAGATATTAAACAGGTAGGTAGAAATAGCTTTTGATCACAATGAATGCCCATTAGCAAATAAAGAGTCTTTATTGAGCCTCAAAATGGTTAAACCGAGTAAACCTAAGCCTGCGCATTCAGGATTGGGTTGAGATAACTGCATGCAGATTGCAAACCAGATTTACAAAACGAGTGATACCCAACCATCAAGGATATTCTCTTCGTCATTTAACCCAGCCAACTTGAGAACTAGTCTGTACTCCTCGCGAATGAGAGTGAGATGAGGTGGTACAGGCAAAGCGATAGAAATTTATGGAAATTCAACCTGCAAAGCGACTCCTTCGTTCGATAGTTGGTGCTAAGGCTTTATCATGAATGGTTACCAGACCATCTGAAATTGCTCCGCCTGGATGTCCCTATAAAAATAATACTCCCAGACGTTCTCCTTAATAAAAGATGTCTTGTAGTCGTCCTCAGCACAATTTCTTTCTAAGTGCTCTTGCTCAAATTCCTGTATACGGAATCGGCCACCTAGCTTATGAACTTTGGCATTCCACTGAGGGTCCTACTCCCTATTTCCTCCCTTCCCTATTGTTCGTTCCCAATATTAAGGATTACTTATACTACTTTCCTCTTAGGATTCGTCCAAGTCCATTGAGGACTATGAAGAAATAAATGAAATCAAATCGACCCAGAAGCGATCATCAATTTCAAAATCCGATTTGGTATGTTCTGTTGTTCATCGCACAGCTTTGGTTCCTTGTTATTATACTCATTTTAATTCAGGAGCCTACTGAACAGAAATCTAAACGCCACCAAAATGCGAATTCCCCAATCACTCAGACAATAGAAGACTGTTCGCGCAGCTTAGTTCCCTCGAAGGTTTGTATGCTGGATTATCATGGTGTTTGTAACATATTGAAGTTAATTTTCGAGGTAACTTTCTTTGATAGGTATTAGAATCGGGGAATAACGGCACGGACTCTAATGTCAAATCGAAGAAATCACCTCAGTTATCTTTGCCCAGGGCAGAAATCGTTAAAGTTGCAGAAAATGAGGAAAAAACAAGGCGATTGGTCAATTTCCCTTCACCTCTCCCAGCTCCTATCATTTTTCAGGTACGTTCATAGAAGAAACCTGGCTCTTTCCATTGATAAAGTCAAAATGGCATTTGCATTTCACTCCAGAAAGTGGTCGAAGAGCCGGACCCAATGGCAACGTACGATGATAACATTGGTGATCCCAATTTCGCTTTATGGGTTCCACCGCAGAGTAAGTTTTAAAATTTTCACGCAAGATTTTATCTGCTGTATATTAGATTATGCTATGGCTTATGTGTGTGCTTGTTGCTAAAGCAGGCACAAATGGCCTTAGAAATAGAGATTAGGTGAATGATAGGCATTCTCTCTATTTCAGATCAAACTGGCGATGGCATGACAGAATTGAACGCTAAATATGGTTATTAATCGAATTTCGTAAAACAGTCTTCTACCAGTACAATAAGGATGTAAATGCTTCTTTGACTATTGATTTTGTCCTAATGAAACTATACAGACGATCCCGTGTTGATCCAATCTGTCTGTTAAGTGTTGAATGACTGCGTTTGTTTTTGTTAATTATTTTCAACGATGGGTTTGCTAATGAAAAGAATTACGGTCGTAACTCTAGTGAAAGTGGATAAAACTTGTCTTTCAAATTCCTCACATCTGGTCAAGGTGGTAATGAATTCCGATCAGATCAATCTTCGCCATAGTAGCTATCTGGGATGAATCCCAAGATGTCTTTCAGGAAGAATTTGTGCATAATAATTCGCTGGAAATCTCGGGAAATCATCTTGGTAACGCCATATCCAAGCCCTCTTATCATCTTGAGGCAGACGAAGTCAAATCAGGCGAGTGGCATCGATAAATCAATCATCACCATAAGTACTGTCTTACAAATTGAGTCCGATAACTTAAAAGAGTAGATCCAACTATTTTTGGACTGTTAAACGCTTATGAATATAAAATCGTATATGACAAGCTTCTATGAATTAAGACAGTAGTTCAGGGTCTGCTGGAAAGGCATTTAGGCAGATTAGGATAAGCTGACCGCATACGATTGCTGCCAAGACACGATGTGGATTACCAGATAACTTTTCTTACAAGTCCATTATACCAGTTGATGTATTCTGTGTTTATTTTTCTTACAGAAATGTAGCAAATTAACATGATGCTAAAGTCTTTGGTGAATGGATTGTCCCAAATATCGCTTCATTATGGTAGGTTAGACTCGTACACTGGTATCATATATTTAATGTTGATATAAGCAAATTCCCCACCTTTTTTCTCCAATATTTTCAAGGTTTCATCTATTAAATCACCGATATTTTCGCTTTTGCGTTGACTGTATTCAATGCCATCTCCGATGTTCTTGTTGTGGTTAAAGTAATAGTTAAAAATTGGCAGGATCTGCCTAAAATAGGGGACAAGGGCCTCGCCTATGCCTTCGTGAGAAGTGACCAGTTCCTGTAAAATCTTCATGACGTCACAACAGATGCGTCGACTACGGGTTGCCAATGCTTTCTTGATGGGTATTATAATCTGAGGAATCAGTGGTAAAATTTTATCACCTCCATGCGATAACATAAACCGTATTCCTTTTCGCAATACAGTTATATCAGAAATTACCTTCAGGAACAATAAAGTTGTATGGATAATTTCTCTCTTCCAGTCCATCAAAAAATATGGGTAACAGCCGAGGATAGTCTATTTGATCGGCTCTTATTTTCCATAATAGAAGCTTTTTCCCTCTCTCATTGTAGGAAATAACCACAGGGATATCACCTCGTTCATAAAACAGACGAAACAGAGATTTGGATTTGTGATGATGGCATGGTAATTTATCATCTAAGGGAACTTCCCTAGGACCCAACAAATTGGGCATAATTATTAATTGTGAAATCGCGTCTGCTGAATTAAACAAATTAAATTTACAATCAAAAAGCAAGAAAAATTATGATGCCATTGATTTTTTGCTTTAAAATTATTATATATTTTACAATCTATCTCAGGACACAGTGGTTGACATGGCAACGTAACGCACTATTACGAATGGGCGACTTTTACGAACAATGTCATCTGATGAAGCAGATGGAGAGGATAAGGGCTCGTATGATGAAGAAATTACGAAAGAGAATGAGTCAGCGGATGACAAAGAAGTAGCGGAATCTATCAATGCCGTAGAACTGACTAAAATGAAGGCCCTAGTAATTGTGCATACCTTATATTGGGGAACCTTAGGTAATCCCAGATAATCCTTTGACGAAAGAAATGGCCGCCTCCAGCCTTTCCCTGTTGAGAAGACTAGGTTATGGTTTTTCTCACGCATTTATAAAATTCGACTGCGTTAATAAGTTAGTTTCAATGTATTTAAGCTACGTACTTAATTGTATCTTTAAAAAGTTTAAAAATGCAACTGTTTAGGTTTGCATAGCTAAAATTTTAGAATCTCTTGTGGAAAATTTGCGATTTATTTGTTTCGTGCACATTTTTCACGCCTTGTTTTCGTTTAGAAAGCTAACAAATATTGACATCTTGGTGAAGTTTCAGTTCCTACGATTCGTTACCCTGAGCCATAATTATATTTCTGATTTAACTCCGATTTTTGCTGCTGAATACTTAATGTACCTCAAAGCGGATTATAATCGCATAGTCGTACCTGGTACAAATAAAAATTTGCAGTATCTTCAATTCATGGACCTTTCTAACAACAAGCTGAAATCCACTGATTGCATTAATCATAGTCGGTTGAAACACCTCATAATGAGTCGTAAGATTTAAATCCACTAATGAGTTATAAGATTGTGATACGCTGCTTACCACTTTGGAACGCAAATTTGCTTATCTAGATAATGAAATCGAAAATCTTTGTGGAAGTAACGGACCGCCGTTAAATCAGTTCAAATTGCGTTCGCTGGAGACTCTGGAATTGCGAGGAAATAAAATTTCTTCAACGGATGGACTTGAAAATCTATCTACTTTAAAAACGCTCTATTGCAGTGAAAATCTCCTACGTAGCGTTGGGGATCTTTCGAAAATGCGTGGACTTGTGACACTGCATCTCAGAGATAACCGTATTAATCGTCTGGATGGATTTCTTCAGGGACCTCCAAACTTGCAATACTTAAATCTCAGGTACTAACTTCTTGGATAATTCCATTTGAATAACTTGATATGTATGTATTTATTTTTTATCTAAAGAGGGAATCTTATAAAGCGGTGGACGGAAGCCAAAAAATTAACATCTCTTCCATCCCTGAAAATCCTCATTCTAAGCGGTAAGTGGTTTATCTTCTAAAAATGTGAATTATTGATCCAAGTTCTGCAGCATCTTCCACTCACTTAAACTTGGAAATCGGTGTGAAAGCTAATGGCCCGGCTCTTCTTGAGGGCATTTCTGAGATGTCTTACTTGAATTTGAGGAACCTTATTCAGAAATGTCGCTTTAGTTAGGTATCAGTGTTCGTTCCTCCAAATGCTGAGGTGCATAAGTTTCTGTCAAGTTCCTTTTGTGTCCTCATCGGTCTTGGAGAACCTTTTTTAAGCTTCTCTCCGAACAACTTAAATCCTATAAGATTTTGTCCCTCCCTTGATACTGCTCCGCAACTTTCCACCCAGAACTGGCCCATTTTAAGCCTGTCTATAAACCAAGTAGTCCACAATTATAATTTCTTAGTAAATAGCTTGTCATGAGCCTCTTTACTCCATATTATTATAAAATGCTTTTTTTAATACTTGTTTAATTCGCCTATTATATTGGGATTGCCTTTTGAGTTGGTTAAATGTAGTAGTCACCACGAATCATTATTTTTAATTCCACTCTGTTCTTAATAAAGACAACCCCATTGCTGATAGAGAAAATTACCGACACATTATTTTGGGTATGCTTAATCACCTACAACGTCTTGACAAAGAAAAGACAACTGCGGATGAAATTTTGGAGTCACTCGCATTCATCAACAAACTGGTACGTTTGGAATGTGGCATTGTTCATTGCTGGGCAACATAGTATCCATACATTTTGCAAAGAATTCGACTTTCAATTTTTGCAAAAATCGCGTTTCCTGCAATTAAATTTATGGAAAGAGGGAATCGGAGCGCCAGTATGAATTATGAACATGTCATTTTTAGCTATTAAAAAATACTGAAATAGGATAGTGACAAATTGGGGTTAGGTAGGGCACCTAACCATAAGAGCTTTTATTTGTTCCCTAAGATATTTTTTTCTCTAATGAGTGAAACTGTGCCTAGGATGAACACTTTATCAATGATGTCGAAGAAGAAAATCGAGACGATGAGGATATGATAAATGAGGACATGAACATGGATGAAAGCAACAAATTAGCAGAACAAATAATGACCGAAGGCGGAAACGCGGAATCAGCCGCCGCAGATGAGGAACACAGTGAGGCAAATGATGAAGACGAGGTCTGAAAGCAATTAGCAAAGCAAGCAAAGCTTTACTAAAACCCGATTGACCATGTTTGCCTTTCTAGGGCGAGGACTAGAGCACGTGGCCCGCTATTCTCTTTCCTGATCTCATTTTGATTACCTGTTATATGAAATAATAAAGGGCTATTTCATAATTTAACAGCGCTGTTTCACTCGGGAAAACTGCGGAATATTTAAACCATAGTGCCTTGTTCCAAGCTTTAGAACTGCGATTCAAATAGTTATATCAGATTAACATTCCAATTGAATTCGAAAATTGGCAACAGTTGGACATTTCCTCTTTGAAATGCAGAGCATTTCAATGAAAACCAGTGCCTTCAATCAAATAATTTAAAAATTCTGAATTTTTTAATATTGTAGAGCTAGCCTTCCCATTGGGCTTGTTACGCAACCGGAAAATGGTTTTTTAGCTTACATTATTTTTAAAAGAAACAAACTTGTGTGATCACTCATTCATTATTTAGGCCTCGTAAAGTGCACTAATGGATCTGCTGCATCCATTCAGCATGCGCCTGAATCACAAAACTTATTCGAGGAAGTAAAGTGCTCTCGTTGCTAAAGCGCCAATTTTTGCTAATCTATTAAATCGAATCTCCCGGTCAAACTGAACGCACCATTACTATTTAAGGACAACCATGCAAGAATCAAAGTGAAACCATGTTCCCCCGCAAATTTGACATATATTGTAAGACTTGGATGGCCAAAATAAAGTGTCGAGCTTAATCAATCGAAAATCGCTAAAGCCGTGAAAATAAAAATTCGTTTCACACTCGTTTGATTTAATTCAACCGATTTTTGAAACATTTTAAGTCAAAATACAAGGCATCCGTAAAGCGAACGTTTGACAAGATGGCTTTACACCTCTTTAGGTCATTGAGGAGCTAATTTAAAATGCCGTTTAAGATACCGCGCCTCGAAGTAAAATCTTCCTCCCAAAGGTATTTATTCTCTCTGTACCTTAATAGTTTAGGGATTTATACTTCAATCAAGAAGTGTCACGTTCTTCAAGTCAGGTTGATCTTCTAGGCAGTAGCTACTGCTCACAGACCTCTAGGGATAGTGCCCTAGAATCCTCCCAGTCAGAAAAACCCGATGTTTGTTTTTAAGTGTCTTTTACTTTTTCTTTAAGAACAATGGATTTTGGACATCCCTGCTTGAATCGAATGGAAATGATCGAAAAAATTGCGCAACTTCTAACCAAGTCAATACTAACAAGCTGTCGATCATGTAAGACTTAATATCACGTGCAATCCATTTCAACAGCAGTACCATTGATAAAATTCATGATAAAATAACGGAAATAGATGCTACGGTAAGCAAATTTTTAATGCTTACTCTAAGATAACAACAACATGTGCGGAAACAGCGGATACCGGCGCTATTGAAAACATATGTAAGCATTGCCATTCAGCAATTATGACAGTGCAATAGATTTAAAAATACATGGTGCACTAAAAAAAATACAGAATTTTGTCGAGCGTTTGAAAAAACTGAATGACCAAAGAGATGACGTACACGATAATTTATTGAAACCTGGTTGCTTTCTAGACCACAATAAGGGTTGTTTCCCTTCGTGATCACATTAATAAATTGACGTTGAAACTCCAAGATCCATCCCAATATTTTTTGGGCCAATCAAAACTGTTGGGGGAAACTTCTTTGAATCTGAAAATCAGCAGCTTCACTTCAAACTTGAGGTGAGGATGTTTACTTTCTTATAAGATAGTTTTATGGTCACTTTGGCCCGAAAACAAATACAATCGGCGAAGATATCATCGCTGAAAACTCAAAGCAACTTGCCTCACTTCATCCCACTTCTTAGAAATTCAAACGTTTCTAGAACAAATCAATTTAACTGTAATGTTCCCACCCTAAGAACTAAACCTTCTCATAGGTACCCCGAGAGCTTTTGGCCCCGGAAAAACCAATACAAGAAATCCCAGAGTTGATCATCCATTGGAAAATGTGAGCTGTGGATGGACATTCTCCACATTTATACATTTTCGCCAAGCACCTTAAATCAAAAAACTTAATTGCTCGTTTTAATACGATCTAGGACTGTCCACATTCATGTGAAGTAGTCAGGACACCGAAGTTTTCTATTAAATTTTGGGATCGGCCGATTGCATCATCTGCGGCAGCAACATGGAAATCGGCTAAATGGCAAGTTCCAGTTCAGTGTTAATTGCGTTTGTTAACATCGATGCTTAAATCCCATGTGCTCACATCCAAAAATCCTCGCTGTAATGTAGGCCACATTCATAACCAACGTTCCATTGTTACTCGAGTTCTTAATTTACTAGTACGAATTTGATGCTTAGCGCACCAACTAGGTTGGTAAAGTTCGAATTTTGTCTGGACAGCAGTCGGAACAGGCCGAATGTCCGATGGAAAGGTCAAACCGAACGGACGAATAAAGTTACGGAACGCGAAACAATCAATTTAGGCAAGAGCGTCATACATCTCGCTGCAGACGCCTCAAACTCGCAAGAAGACATCTTCAGGGACTTGTCCGTAATCACTGACAGTCAAGAGGACGACGACTTCACCTCAGCCTCCGATGACTGCATTAGTTTAAGCGCCATCCTCGATAAAGAAGAATAGCAAAACCATTCTTATTAACTTCTTTTCTATCAATTGACGATTAAAATTTTTAACTTTACCCAAACCCGCATGATCTCCTCAGCAATTTTATTACCACTCGACTTGTGAGCGTACAGAACGAAAGGATTAATGTTGTGGCAATGTTATAAGGACATAGCAAGTGCATCCAAAAGTAAAAATAATGCAAACAGAACATCAAATGGCACATGTTACACAAGACAACTCATTTCTTCGACTTGGCAAGCAATTTGACAGGATAGTTTGAAGGATCACAATCACGTACAGAGAATAGTCTAGCCGCACGCTCAGTAATGGTACCACCGCACTTCAGTCCTCGACATGCCAGAGCCTGTTTCAAAGATTCCATGCCGTAGAACTCCAGTTCTGATGCAGAGGAAATGTGGTGCAAAATCTCATCAGTTATGAAGATAGACTCGGATGCTGTCTCATCTTTTGTCTGTAGAACGGTCTCTGTTACTATACAAGAAGACTCGTTTGCGCACAAGAGATCAGGATTTTCGGAGCCTGTTTTGTCGGCATTCAAGTCATGCAGATTCCTCGTTCCGTTAGCATTCTCAGATTCTAATTCAGATACAAATTCGGTGATAGAAGAATCAGGCCCACCACTTGCTGGAACGCTCTTCGAAGTAGAAGGAGATATGGAATCTTGCGAGATGCTATCGAAATCCCCATCCTCTTCATCGTCACTGCTTGAGAGGTCATCGCCGTCAATTGTTTCTATCCAAAGTTTACGTCTCTTGTTAACGGGCTCCGAAGGGCCAGACTCAGCAACAATTTTCTTCAGCATTTCCTCCACGGCCTCTTGCAATTCAGCAGAAATATGTTCTTTCCGTTTAGTAAATTCAGGGTCATTGAATTTGTGGTCGTGAAGGGGCCCTTTGGCGAGGGCTTCACGACGGCGTCTTTGTTTCTCCAAAAATTTGTCCAACTTAGCGCGCTCACGCTCATCCGCCTTCGCGTACCAATCTTTCAGCTTCGCCTCCGCATTTACATCACGCATTCGCCGACCAGAGAGATCTCTACACATGTCATTGTTAGTAGTCTTCTCGATCTGGTTACCAATGGCTCGAAGCATAGATCCGAATCCACCTTTACCACCGCGCAGACGAGGATGAATTTCAATCAAAACGCTGTTTTCGTAATCATTGAGCTCATGATAATTACGAATCAAACGACCACAGACGGTAAAATAGCAGTCAATGTTCTCATCGACAGCTCGAAGGTATTCCTCACGGGTGAGGAAGCGCTTCTGGGTTAGATGTTCGACCTTTGACATTCTTCAAAAACACAGTTACGTAAGGAAGAGCGGAAAAAATGGATGATAAGAGGGCAAAACAGAGGGACTATTACGAAGAACTTCGTTATATGAAAAAATGAGTTCAAAATTCACAAATGCTACACAACACTTATAATATAAAAAGTAAATAATACGATTGAGAGAAATAACTCAAATAACCAACAAAAACCGACGCAGCCACCGTCCGAGCAGCCGAAAAATAACCAAAGTACCTTTGAACTGATTTCTTAATATGGGGAAGCAAACTGCTTTAATTAAACTTTATGAAAGAATTTAAAAATTGAAAAGGAATCAGTATTATAGAATTTTTTTGCTAGACGGTAGTTCAATTGTTAATTAAACCTAATGCATCAAAATAATTAATCATTTTTAATAAATCAGCATCATTCAAAAAAATATTTTATGTCTTGTTTGCTTTTGCTAACGAATAGATAAGACTACCCGTGGATGCTTTGTTTTTCCCGTTTTGATCCAGTCTGACCGGTCAACTCCATCGGCGCGCGCTCATTCAAATATTGATCGGCCCCGGGACTCAGTCTAGTGTATCCTCATCTCGTACCTTTTTTCGTTAGTTGTATATTGTGCGAATTCAAATTTTTAATTTTGAGGTGGCTTATATGTCCTTTTTGCATCTTTATTGACATCCATTTACTTATTAGTTATGTTTTTTTTCGAGAGACTTCTTTCTGTTATATGGATCGATGGGGTTCCTTTAACAGTGTTTGATTGCGGATTGTTAGTCTTCGTCCCACTTTGTGCTGTAAGGGAGTAACTAGATTTATTTGATGAGCATCTTGTTTCATTCCTTTTATTATTATTATTATTATTGTTTATTGTTACTTCACGTTCCGCTTTTTTGTTCAACATGATAATACTGACTCTTAATCACCCCTTTCAAACTTGTTTTTCTTCCACCGTAACTTGAGTATCTTATCATTTCCCCGTTTTATTGTAACATTTTTACATAATGTATGATTATGTGCACATTCAAAAAAACCTATTTCCTTTCTTTATATAGATGCATTTTGCTTGTTACTTTGGTTGATATCTATATGGCATCACGTACGAACCCCGCAATCAACATGGAGTCTAGTCCAGTCATAGTCAATGTCTACGATATGGTAATGTTCTTATACATGTCTTGCATTGTCATAAGTATATTAAGTTCAAGTTATTGCATCTTACACTTTATGCATCTCTTTTATTCCCTCCAGTCCTGGTTGAATGAGTACATCGGTAACATCGGTTTAGGAATTTACCACACTGGGGTGGAGGTGTATGAACGCGAATATTGCTATGGAGGTCATCAATTCGGTGGTTCGGGTATTTTTGAAATGTCTCCGCGCGACACGGAGAGTTTAGGCCCTAATTACACCTTTAAGTCAGTGCTTTTCCTTATCGCTTCTTTCCTACCATTCAAGGCATGTCTGACTCTTTATAATTCTTCATTTATTCATCTTCAGGAATTCAATTTTCGTCGGCTGCACGGATTTCACTTATCGCGATGTCTGTACCATTCTCAGCACAATGGAAAAGGAATTTCGCGGCGATCAATATCATTTACTTCGAAAGAACTGTAACCATTTTTCTAGTGCATTTGTTGAGGTTAGATACACTCTTCCCATTTAAGTTGCTTTTTTTTATACCCTCAATTCAGTAGCGATTTTCCTTGTCATCATAAGAAGTTTAGTGCTCCTTTTGAGGTAAAACTTCGGCGTATTGGACAGTTATTGGAAATTTGAATAAAATTTAAGGTTTTATTACCTTGTCATTCCAAAGCCGTTTCGTCTGCATCATATCATTTTCTCTACTCCAGAAAATGCTTTATGGGACTTTAGGATCGACAAATCAGGTTTGGTTGCTTTAGATTATTACTTGAAAATGAGGCAGTTTCAACATCCTCCATCGCCTCTGAGATCAATATCTCAGTTCATGCTAGGCTTATTGATAAGGGTATTTTTATTGACCCTCTGTTCATTTGCATCAGCCTATTTATGAATATTTTTTTCATTAGTATCATACTAAGTCACGCTTAAAGCCAATATGTCCAAATCAGGTGAGTTATTGTGTTTTTAACTAGTGTTTAGGCTTATATGAGTTCGGACTGTTGGTTTCAGTTCGGCTTTTCTCCCATTAAATGCTGCAATGCAAATGGAAGGTTTAAGGTTCGTTCAGTTAGCTGTGTCTTCTTAACTATCACTATAATCCATGTTCCATTTAGTGAGTAACATTTCGCTTTTGTTTGCTGATAATATCTCGAGCCTTTTTGGAGAGAAGGGTTTTCCAACTCTTATCTCAAGGAGAGGTGGTAACAGTGAATCAGATAGGTACTTGATTGCTACGACACTTTATCGAGTTGCCGTCATTTCGGTGAAAGTAAATGGGCTTAAAACTTTTTTGGTTTTAAATCCTGTATCTTGTAGTGATTTATATGAGTGTACTTCATTTGTTTTAGACCCTTTGTGGAGCCACGTTACCCAAGTGGATCAATCGGTTGGCTTCCGTGAGCACAAAACTGCCTTTTATTGAAAAATCCATTCCCAAAGAGTGGCTTACTCCTCTTCAACAGGTAAGAGGATATGAGTTCGCTCCTTCTGGCTCTTCCTGTTAACTAGCAGAGTTTTAACTACTTGTTCCACTGTATGTGTAGCTTATCAGTGATTTTCAATGTCATATCAATCAGTGATGATCTCTATGTCCTTGAGACAAGCTTTATGCGATGAGTCGCGTTATCCCGTACTTTTGTTCTGGTGGTTTTGACTCAGAACTAGTTTATCTTTCCGAGATATTTCTAAATTTCTGCCCACTTGATACTTTCTCCTTTTTTGGGTATTGATGCTGTCTGCTCTTTTATTTTACAACAATAGTTAGTTATCCAACATTTGTATCGTTTGAAGCAAATCCTAGCTATTCTCTAACTTATCGGAAAGTAGAAGAATGAAATATCTACTTTACGAGCAGTCAGCTTACATTCCTTCTTATACTCTAAGAATAGAATGAAACTCGGACCAAAGTTTCACCTTTTTCGAATCTGGAGTACGGGAAAGTACATATCTTGAGTGTCGTTCTTCCAGTGATGGTTAATTTTCTCGGTTTCGTGGTCGATAAAATAGCTTTTTAATGTTGATCACCCGGCAGTTGCACAGCGGTACCTGAATCAACTTATCAGGATCGATATCATGCTGAGTGGCTTTTAATCCAAACTTATTTGGAAAATTCATTGGAACTGCGTTCCACACTGAGTGGGAATTTGTTCGTTCAGGACTCCATGACTGCGCAGCGCTTCTTCGAAGTTATACAATTCTTCTAACTCAAAACTGCATGTCCTAAAAACGCGTTTACTAATGGAGAGGGATGAAAGTCGTTAGAAAGCTACCTATCTTGAACAGCGGCTTCGCTAAAAATATTCGTTTTACCAGCGACTACTCTTGGTGGAAGCGTGATGTTCACATTAACTTTGCTCAAATAACCAAGGCATCGCCTTTCTTGACTCAACGCATTAATCTCTCACGGTCCTTCTCTGCCATCTATTTCCCAGATCAAAAACGCAATGTGTTTTTGGCCGTCAATCCACGGAACAACATTGCTACCTGGTCGGTTACTTCATTGCATCAGTAAGTGCTCTGAGGCAACAAGAATTTGTGCACCAGAAGGGAATTCGGGTTAGATTATTGAGTAGCCGATAAAAGTCGTTTCTTTAGTCATCACTACGCTCAGTTCTTCAAGCGATATTCTGTTTAGCCGCTAGTTGTTATCATCCACCACGCGGTAGACGATTGGTGACAGAGTATGGAAAAGAACTGGCTCTGTAATCTTCTGAGTCGTTACTCCGATATGATTTTTGGAAATGGTATGATATATTCATTCATCATGTGGAGCTTCTTACTCTTGAAGAATTTTCAGTACCCTCGTGGTTTTTCTCTCATGATGGCTTTGTTGAACCCCTGATACTGTGAGCTTGATACAGTGATATGAGACAACCGATCTCGTTTTTGGCATTTAATCTGATGAAAACCCGATCCCGATGGTAAAAGACAAACTACTTGAGCACTAAAACGTCTCGTAGGTGGACATAAGATCACCCTGGCTCTAATAATGAAGCAAACAATTTTAACGCTCAAGCCTTTATTAAAAGTACCACAGCTCCCGTTCGATCTGCTGTATTCACATCGTAGAGGCGCTTTTACACGCGTGCCTGCTTCTCCGATGCTGTATGTCATCGTGTTGTCATTGATGTGTTCTTACCGTTCTGGATTGGCGTTCATGTGTTATGAGCTTACTGCGCTTAAACGCATGATATCAGTATTTTAGGGTCTAGTTTGTTGATCTAGTATGAGTGGGCCGGTGATCACTTCAATGCAGTATCTTTGTCATGGATTTAACTTGAATTATTTTACTGGCTCAAATCAATGCCAGTTTTCTTTGATATACCCCTTCATAGCGTTTTTCCTCATACTAATAATTGCCACTTTATGCAGACCGAAGGGATGACACCTAGCTCAAGAGACCATCATCAAATTAGCACACCAAATACTCGGCGTAGTACTATGGCTTCTATTTCCTCTCTTCCGCCAACGCCCAATCGCTCTAACACCACCCCGATACCTGCGGCAACCAGCCCTAGCGAGCAGTGGCGTCGGTTCCAGTCTCAAGTCACCAACTGCTTCTCCCGGGGGACCAATGGTGTTGCCAATGGCAACGGTGGCAGTAGTAGTACCTCCGTATCTACTCCCCCTCCTGCTGAAAAGTCACCCCGGCGAAGGCCGAGTTAGTCCCCTTCAAACTCTCCCCATCCTGCCCGGTGCACTACTGATGCTAAACCATTCCGCTGTACTATAAACCCGGCTCTCCCTTTCCATAATTTTTAGTCTTCCGAGATGTTTGCGTTTTTGGGTTTTTCTGATTCGAAAACTTTCCAATTCTTTTTTTTTAATGCAGAGTAAGATGGCTGAAAAAACCGCTTGGTTCTTATTAAGACTGTACATAAAACTGGACAGAAATTGAGAGGGGAGGGAGCGCAGTTGCGTTTAGACGTCGCTACTGTTGCTGTTGTTGCTTATGCCAATGTGCAGCAAATCCAGCAAATTGACCACTGCTGAGCATCTGATGGAGGCGTTCGACCTCGTCCATGGTTTTAGCCTTCCTAATTGCATCCTGGATGGCCATTAGATCCTGACTATTTCCACCACTCAACATGACGCGTTTAACGCCAGCATGGAGAGTAGCCTGAGGAAATTCTCGTGGTTGTTCACTGGTAGGTCCCTTTTCCTGGGATTTCACAACTTCAGAGTGTTCTTCACCGGAAGCTGCCTTTTTACCAACAGGTGCACCTGGAACGAAGGTTTTAACAGCTCCTGCTTTCGGTTTATTGCTAGTGTTGCTAGAATTCGCGTCGGCCTTAGTAATAGGAGCAAGGTGCTTAACGAATGACTGAGCCTGTTTGCGTTCAGCGAGGGTAATTCGCTTGAAATCCAGGAATCGGAGCTAAAGTTCAATGAAAATGGAAATTAAGCCACAAAGTTAATTATTTTTTGGATAATTTTAATGCAGGCTATCAACCCACCTGTGGCATTCGGCCAATCACATACAAGCGATAGTTCATTTTAAGTGTAACAGGACAACGGACTAAGGACAAAAAAGTAAGTTTGGTGAGTGGGACCAACGGATCCAGATCCTTCAATTCCGCAATGTTGTTATCGGTAAGAATGAGAGTTTCAAGATTGGGCAACGATGAGACAAGGTCTTCCCCTATTCTAATAATCTAATGAAAAACAGAAAACATGGGAACTTTTGCAAGTCAATCTGCCTTGTAAATGTGCAATAAAGTAAAATGTTTGAAAAATTTACCTTATTAGCAGTAAATATAAGTGATTTAAGACGCTTCAGGAGGGGAAAGTTGTCCAATTTTCGAATCTCGTTGTCTGTAAAGTCAATGGAATCAAACTGGTCTAAGGTGCTTCCTAAATTCTCGATGGCAGGAACCTTGTAGCCTCTAAGATCTAATTCCCGATCTTTGAGAGGATTTGTGTATTGCATAGCCCCCTCCACTAGGTCTACTGTCAGTTTAACCATTTTTTATAACCGAGCGCGGGCAATGGGTAATCACGATTTTTGCAGTATGGCGCGTAGCATATAATTGAAAAAAATAAAATACTGAATACAACTTTGCAAGTTTGATAAAACAGTAAATATATTAATTATTAAAAAATATAACATTGGTGGTCCGCTAAATCGCATAGAAAACGGTAGTGTCAGAAAACCGAAGGTTTAAAATTTTTACCCAGTTTGAATAAACTGATTTGTTTTGAATGGAAAACGCCTACTTTGATGCCAATTACTTGAAGAAACACTTTTGTGCAGCCTGACTAGGTCTTTCGTCATTCTGGCCCATGTGTACAACACCAAATGCAGTCCGTCGGTCGGATTGGTTCTTCAGCTCAGCAGGCTCACTCTCGTAAACGGGATACTTACTTAAACAGTTTAAACTCGCGATTGCGAGAATCTCTTAAATCTATTCAAGAAAACTACGAAATGATGTTGTCTCGCGCAAAGTTGGAGAATCAAGTTGTTTTGAGTCGCAGCGATCCATACGCACTGGCTACTCAAGAGAATTTTGAATGCAGTGTCAGAGCTGCGAACATAGTACTTTAATCTTTAATTTTCTTTAAAGTATGCTTAAGTTGCCGTGTTTTAGGTATCATCAACTTGAGTAGTTCGCTCTCTAGTACTTTTTTCGCATATTATTTTTTTTTTTGATGTCATAGTGGATGAATAGGTTGCATTTTTCAGGTCAATGCCTGCGAAGGAATCACGCGTTTGGTATCTGAAATAAAACTGCTGCTTATACTCGGCGATTTTCAATGGCTTGAGACTTCCGTGAAAGAAGGCGCTGAAGACCGTGAATGTCGGATTGCTGACCTTAACGCCGTAACAACGCGCTTGCACGAATCGATTTCCCGCGATCTTGCTGCACTAGAAGAGGTTCTTGGCATTGTTCCCCATCAATCTTCCCAACCAGTATCGAGCGACTCCACTTTCCCTGCTACTGTCAACCTTCTACCTCCTAACTGAGGTTCGATTGTTATTCCCCTTTAATTTTGTATGGATCAACAATATCACTATTTTCAGTTATTGTCTTCACGACGTGTGTGGCGTCAGCCTTTTAAAAATTGTATTTATTTTGTGGGGCTGAGCTGCGCTCTTTTATTTCTCGGTTGTGCTATTTCGAAGCCTACTTTACCTTTTAACTTTTAGTTTGTCACTTTTCAGTTACGTAATGTTTGTCAACATCCTGTTCACATGATTCCTCCCAGAGGGGTTGTTTCTCTTGGACCAAAATGCGCTGCTACTATGTCAAACTTAAACATTATTTTTATGTCATTTCGTCCATAGCTTATTAATGCAATCTAAGTATGTGCTCTTGTGAAATTAACGTAGATATTTGACTGATATCTTGCAGTTGTCTCATTCTGTAACAGTTTATGCACTTGGATGATGACTACTCAAAAGACAAACCAAAGTAAGGAAAGGTTAAAATAAAGCATAAGTAGGTGCCAGATGCTTCCCCTTGACAGACTGCACAGCTCAGCGTATCCAGCGTCGTATTGCAAGTTCAAGGGGCACTGAATGTCCCCGGCATGCCATTAGAAGCATAACACTAGGAAAGTGTGCTACGTAGCAGCAGTCGAAGGAAAGTGGTTTCTATTTCATCTTGGCCAGAGAGAGGATCTGAGAGCTTTAGGTCCAAGGTGCATATCAAAGTTTGTTTGGAAATAATATTTTTCTACTTAAGTGGATTAGGTGGCAGTATTTTTAATCCACCGGTCCCATTTTGAGGCTCCATGGTGCTCCTGCTGAAGGGTCAAAAGATCGTAAAGAACAACATTTATTGCTCGAAGACGACCCGAAAGTCAAGGTTGGTTGAACAGTGAGTATAAATCAATACAGGCTCTCATACCTGATAATCTGCAAGTTTCCATTCCTTCCCTCGTATCACCACTTTAATCCCCTTACAATTATCTGTTCATCTTACTATGAATCACGTTCAATTACAAGCTGAGGCTTCTGTTTTTATGGTATAAGGACAAAACTTCACCCAAACCTGTTCTGACGATGGATGCCGGTGATGAACACAACGACGACCAATGACAAAGCAAAACAGAGAGCTTTCCGCCAGACAAGTTTTTATTTCAAACCACCACGTCAATACAAAAAAAAGCCAACACAGGACAGTTTCCCAACACGCACATAGAGCTTATAAGCGCACGAGCACAACAAACCAACACGAGAATAGCCTGCAGTCTGATTAAGTGAAAAGCTCTAGATTCTAAGCTTCCTTCACGGGTCGCCGCAGGCAATTCATACATTTTTCGAACGTCGCACATTCACTCCTGCCTGCAGATTCACCGAACTGATGGAGTTTCACCGTACAGGCTACCCCAACTTTCAATCATTTTAGCTATCAGCCTTATCATCCTCCTACGTCCAAACCATTGGCTATCGCACCACGTAATTGCTAAACTAAAAGCACATTAAAAGACAAACTCTTCCGATACAGATGCGCGTATCTCTCTTTGGAAATATCACCCAAGGCATTTATTCAGACTTGCGAATACGTTGGATTGAATTGGAGACCTTAAGAATTAGAAGTGGAAGGATGCTCTTCTGCGTTTTAAGAGCATTGTCGATCCGAGAAAAAATATATCAGATACTCTTCAGCAGTTATTTCTGTGCCTTTGATGCTCTCTAAAATCTGGAAAAGATGCTCAAATACATCGAAATCTGCTCAGATTATAATTTACAAGATTAAACAATGTTTTTTTTTTCATTTGCGGGCAGTTCGATGGGTTTCTTGTTTTCCATAGTTTTACTAACACTCGCAGCAGCATTCTTCTGGTTGGAGGTAGCCAACTTACTCCTAAGTTCTGACGCCAGTGAAGACTTAATGATATCTTCTAAAGCTGCTTTGAGAAGAAAATCCGAACCCACTTCTACAAGAGAATCTATGAATAAAACGGAAAATGAGATCTCAGGCAAAATTTGATCCTCAAGAGTGCATTAGAGTGAATTTTTCATTCTAGTTCATCGTATAGATACTTAAATTCACGACCGGCACACACCAAAGAGAATAGGTTCTACAAAAGAAAAGCAGTGAATACTACAGTTTATAACAAGAAAGCTCACACGAAAATTAAGATCTTACTTGGTATTTCTGTTAAAGGCGAAATTACTGGAACTGACCCATGGCTTCCTCGAAAGCGTTATAAAAAGCTTCATTACAGATGTAGGTATGGTATCCAATTAACTGAAAAGAACTGAAAATGTCCTTTAGTCCCAAGTCTAGTCGGCACTCCAGACAGTAAGGGGTACGCTGAGAGAACTTTCTTGCGTTTTTAAAACCATGAAATTGAAATCCATAGTTTAGATGGGGTGGCGCTGCGAGAGAGCCCCGAGAAAAATCGATAATAAATTAAGATATCGAAACCTCGTGAATTCCAGGGAAGCTTAAGTAAAATGAGCAAATTGCAGATAACCACAAGGCACCAAACACCGGAAAGGCTAAAATGTACAATAATAGTGAAATAGATCTGAGCCTCTAGCAACTGATCCCAAGGTATGTTTTGAGAATAATCAGGTGGACGTTTAGATTTTCCAAACATTAAAATGAACCGATGCGTGCAAGAAAGTTCGAATTGATTGCGGAAGACTTCTTTGGCAAATACGAAAGAGTCTCAGACAAAACTTTAGAAATGGCAGATTTTACATAACTCCAAGGACAATGGTCTGGAAATAATCTGCTGAGCCGCGCATCTATTTAACTCCCGGCCCCAGTTTGAACGATTACCCCAGAACTACTATCTAGTGCATTTTGTCTAATTAAACTCAATCAACATGGTTTTATTGTCATAGCTATCGACGGCTTGCTCATTAGTTTTTTTTTTCTTTTATTTTACCACAATTAGAAGGAAAGTGGCAAGATGCGACTCCTATTCTTATCCTTTCACATACAAAAACAAAAAAAGCATTTGTGTCAGTACGTCGCTGTATGAGGAGGTAATCACGAATACGGCGAGAAACATAATAGAAAACAAAATTAAAAGCGAAGCCTCACATAACCCGCAAAACCGCAACCCCTGACTTTTGCAATCCCTTAATGGCCATAGTTGATCCAAAAAAAATATGAATAAACGTATGCACAGCAAGAGCTGTTTATAGAATCGAAAACAGTGTTATTTTGGGGGTGGGGGGAAATTTAGTCCTATAAAAATATTTTGTAGTAACTGTAAGGATTTAGCTTCATGACCCGATGTGCCCCTTACTGGTGGCTTGAAAGCGCGTATGTTTGCTAATTCTATGGCTACTGTTAGCCCCTCCATTTTCCTAAGTGTACCATGAATTGTTTAACGAATGACAAAGAGGAAACTGCCAAAAATAGAACAAGACTACTCACGAGGACCATAAGCCTTCAACCATTCGCTCTTTTCCTAATTCGCAAGAATAAATAGAGTAGATAAACAGTCTGCATAGCTGAGTTCGATATCTACAATTATACGCTATTGTTTCTCATAAAATGAATACATTAAAAATATTAATTGCTGACTATATATTGATTAGTTATTAAATATTTAGGGCTGGCCAGCTCGCTGAAATTAAAGGCATTCTTGCAGTTCCAGAAATTTCCTGCCTGTGCGTCGTGAATTTCGTCATATTTGATAGAGCCGTCGGAGATCTATTGCGACTTTAAGAAACATTAAATTAGATTTTCTGCACCAACTGACTAGTAGGAAACATCCCTAACTCTGTTTCCGTGCTTATGCGTACAATCTAATTTTAAATGCACATCTACGAAAGCAATCCCAGTCTAAAAATCATATTTCTCTCATTCATCTATTGCCTCTGTCATCACATATTCTGAATCCATTCTGGATACGTACTTCCGTCTTTTTGAATCGAAGCATTCATTGCTGATTTCAGGTAGAAATATCTATTTGCAACAAAAGGCATAAGCATGTTTTGGATGTATCTATAAAATAATAAAGAACTGGTGCTTATATACTTCGATTCACCAGCTTTGGGAGAAAACATCAGGATAATAAATAGTTTGGATTAATTATGTCCACCATGCTAATCATACCAGCTCCAGTAGCGTTGATATCGACAAAAGTATTTAAACAGGCGGCACAAAAGTGTGCAAATGGCTATGATTGGAATCGTAAAGACGCAAGAGCAAATGAGTGACCAGAGAACGACCCATAAAGGCCTAGGAATAGTCCTATTTCGTCTTTTCAATAATTCTTTCGTCCGCAAATTGGCCAACAAACAATTTAACTGGCCTTATTTTCGATTACAGGAAAAAAGACAAGAATGTTGACACTTATACTGCCTGTGTCTATTGCTAACTTGATTAGTTGAAGATGAAACCAGTGGGAGGGAGAAAACCGATGGTAACCACATGTATTGCTGATTAGCGAATAATTCGGGGTTTTTTCACTAAATTATATGGCCCTACTAATAACTCGCTTAACAACCTACAATATGAACTCCTCATTTTAACTCTTGTCCAAAAATTTTGGTGAAGGAATCCTTTGCAAATCTTTTACAGGCTTTGTCGTTTAAGAACATGGCTTTTAATAGCTGTGCTTTAGGGAAAGCCGAGTACAGTTTCGACTAAATGGTTCAACGTATATTCAGAACTTGTGTAATTTGACGGCTGCACATTTCTTAAACTAAAGTCTTATGCTAGTCAGTTTTACAACTCATAGGTAGGGCTGAAGCTACTGATCATCTGAGGTCACTCAGAACCTTTTCTTTGCTCCATCCAAATTTTTCATGTTCGACTTTTGTTAGACCATTTTAAGCATTAGCAGGTAGACCAGGTTGAAGAATAGGCCATCCTTTCAAACTTATTCGAAATCAGAATCATACTAAGTGGGTTTGGAAAGAGATGTCTAAGATCATGAACCAATCAAATGATTCTTATAATGCCCTTAATAGACGAGTGCAAAAGCCATCTCCGTGTTTATGGAGATAAGGATAACCAACTTTCTGTAGTCACTGGATTTGGATGATAGTGCCAACCACTGATGTAGTCTGATAAGTTGACATATCTTACAGGAGCCGCGACGAAACCAAACAAGCTCTCTTGCTAGATATGTTTTCCATTTACCTCTAACCAGAGATGCAGAGTGACTGCAAACGGCATTCAGAAGTAATAATCTACTGATCTTCCTTCTCACTTGCACTATGAGACCATTTACTCAAGAGTTGAAAATATCTTTAACAGTTACTGAAAATCCTAAGCAGACCAATATTTGATTTCTTTCTTCAAAACTAATGAGCTGGATGTCATTGTCTTAGCATCACGTTGTAGATTTCGATTTCAATCTGAACCAGATCTTTGGCGTAGGGTTTAAATCATGTCACGAGTCTGCTGGATCAAATATTGGTTTAATCGCGAGCAGCTTCTGCAGTGAACAATGACTGTCAGGTTCCATCCTTGGTTAGCAAGGATCCTGCGTCATCTCCTTTCCGAAAGATTTCCAACGATGCTCCAATCAATGTAGGCCATTCATCAGTTAATGTTAAGTGTGAGAAAACATTGTACATCATCTTCACGAGAGTATGCATTTCCCGTAGAGATTTACAGCGCAACTACCAGTTAGCATTCATGCAGTCTAGCTTATACTAGTCATAATAATCTAATAAATCGCAACTAATTTGCAAATAAGTAAGGCAATTGATATTATTTTTATTTTCCAAGTCATTTAGCAAGTACTCGCATAATCATCAGCCATAAATGTTGGTAAGATTTTGCGCATAAAATTGAACTGAATACGTTTACGGCTCAAATTAATTATTTTGTAAATTAACAAAAGTATTTTGCGAAATCCATTAAATATTTGGTAAGTCATGATTTGCAAGTTGCTTAGCTTGTTTCACACTAAGGCTAAATCGACTTGCAAAACAATAGCTAGATATCTTACAAAAATTAATAAACAATATGATCACAGGAAGATGATCGAGAAATAGAAGAATTTATATCGAGATAGTGGCCGGATCGGACTAATCACCCACCGGACGTACAAAATTAGATTGTGCCAGCAGAAATACAACTATGTACAGCCTGTTAAACGAAGGGCGAAGTAAATGCCTGGATTCATGGTCTCAAACTGGACTGTAGAACGTGAGTGCATGTGGCAATGAATGGAATCTCCGCCAAAAATTTGAGAAGACTTTTCGAAGAGGTATGAAGATTGTCTGCCTTAACAACTGTCGAGGACGGACGAGGTACCAATACGAGACCAGAGAACCGAAAACGTTGGTAACCGCTTTTAATGTCTTCTGTGTTAACTGTTGTATGCTACATTTTGTAAAAGCTATTTTAATTCTGTTGTTCCCCCAATAAGTCCCTCGGACTTGCCCTCATTAGTGGGGTGTAAATAAAAAAAAAATCGGGCAGGATGAAATACACCTCTGTTCCATCACGGCTGTGGAAAACTCTGACCGAGGTACTCCATGAGATGCAGCAGAAGAATGAATGTTATTGCACCATGCCGAGAAAAGACCAGCGAGCCGAAAAACGTCAAATAACTGTTTCTATGATATGATATGTAAATTTTTGTATATCTGTTGTACCCCAATAAGTCCTTGGGACTTGCCCTAAAGGGTGGGGACGAATAAGAAAATAAGAAATCGAAATAGTACGGCATATTTAAGCCAAAACACTTCGTAGATCAATGAGGCTTACAGCGATTCACAAAATCGGTGTCTGTGATCACATGGAATCTTGCCACTGATTTCGCTTCCACCATGACAATGTTCTTGTTTATGCTTGTGTTGCTGGCTCACTTAATCAGTGACATTCGTTTGTTTATGTAAACATCGGAACTTGGTGTTTTTGTACATCCACTACACTGCATACATAAGGCTCCAAAATGAAAAAAACATTTCGCGGCAGCATCCCTATGCAACACAACTTCTGAAACCACTCCAAGGGGTAAACGTTTTGGTAACTCTTTTGTTCACCCTTGGTCTTCACTGGTTTGAACTACTAAGGTCAAATCTTACGAATAATCTATTTTGAGACCTTAGGCATTATATTTGACAAGGATTTTGAATCAGGTTTGGTAGCTGGTTAGATTAGAAGAGTTTATCTACGTACACATAAGAAGCAATTTTTGACGGCAGCACAATTTTTAAACTGCAAGTCCAGTTACCCGCGTATCGTAACAGTTGAATTTTTTGGCTTCTGCTCACCTAAAGACTGTGTTAGGTTGGGTTAAAATCGCTCTGTTAATTGGAGTTTGCGAAAGAATTTGAGCTTTGCGAAAAGACTAGAATAACTTACACCGTTAATACATCACAACTGTGATACCCTTCCCAACTTTCGACCATAGATGAAACCAATACCTATTACTCCATGGTAGTTAATAAATACATGCACTGCTATATCACTCAGCAGTGCATTTTCTCATGAATCTCAGTTCCAAAACAGTTAGGAGTGCCTAATCAGCTAGCTCACATTTCGAATTTTGATATAATGATTTGGTACTTTACATACGCATACCTACCGTAAGATAGAGCAGATTATGAGATCAGAAGAATCCAGAACCAAAGCCTGAGTTCCGAGCACTTTTCCTAAGAAATTATTCGATTCTTGAGAGTTTCTCTTGTAATAATCGATGCTTCAGTGTCTATTTATTTCTCATATTAAAGCAAAGTTATTTTCACTGTTTGTATCTTGACTGCTCATATTCCTCACTAGTTGACGTTCTTGTTTCAGGCCGCTTACCTATAAGAATTATGAGTTTCCTAACCTGGATGAGATTAAACCGAGTTGCTGAAACTTTGGCAAAACAGTGTATATGTGTTTTCTTTTATAATTCAGTGAAATCTTGGATTACATCAGCTGAAATTTTTCGAAATACCTTCACGAACTTTACGAAACATCCAAGAAATTGTGAAAGGCCATGTTCTTGCTCGTGACGAGCTCACACCTCTGGAAGTTCGAGCATACCTGCAATTTAATGTTCCTCTACATTGGTTTGGATAGAACTGTGTATTAAGGGCAACCTGTGCCTTTTTTTGATAAATTAGTTTCTAAACTATGCTTTCAAAGTCGATTTGAAATGAATTATTTATGGATAGAAATCGGTTCCTAGAGCATAGACTTGCTGTTTGCAATCTAGTCCCTCGGAAATTTGTACAGGGGATTCAACGTTTAAATATCCTTATCTCCGGCACTAATTGATCCAACTCTTCATGTTCCGGTCTCTTGTGACCACTCATTATCACACTTAAGTTAACATGAGTGGCCGGTCACAAGGTCCAAAGGTGAAGACCTGAATGGTTGAGGTCTATTAGTACGCCATTAGATATTTATCGCGATTGGTTATACGAAGCCAGAGGCTTCAAATTGTGTAAAAGTAATTTATTATGGGTTGGGCTCGGAATAATCGTTTATTTTGCGTTTTCAATAGTTGCGATTCCTAGAACAACTTACAGAAGAATCATGCTTAAACGTGGACTTTGGAACCAGCACCCACGTTGAATTGTGCGGAAGCTGCATCTTATACTAGTGGGGAAATGGAAACGAATTCCCAATCTAAGACTTGGGTCCAACTTAAGTGAACTGAAAATGGGCGCAGTGGGATTTTAACCGTGCTCAATTAGATAAACTATGCTAGCCTTTGAGATCGCCCTCATCACAAAAATGCTCACCACGGAAATTTGAACCGCTATTGGTCGTCAAAGACTTGTAAAACTAGAGTCTTAATACTTTTATCATGCAATTTTTCGACAGCAAATCTGATATTGTCATTCGTCATCAATATATTGGAGTTAGTGAATAATCCACAAACTAATTTCCTATCAATCGGTCACCAAATGGTTGCAATTTCAGTGGCCTTTGCATTGTTGGCTCCTTTTTCGGGTGGAGAGTTGCATGGTATCATCAAAAAGCATTAAATTCACCCAGTTTCTTTAAAACCGATTACTGCCTTTTCATTACACTTGCTCGACTATCTGCAACTATGAGATTAACAATACCACGCTGAAGGTTACAAAGACACAATTAAAGAGAATTCAGTCTCGTAAAGCCAGGAGCTTTTGTTCATTAATATCTGCAGATATAGTTCATACTTGAAAAAATCAAACAATTTGCAGAATTTTTAGTTTTTATGGCAATATATTGCCTTTTCGCCCCTTGCTATTACGTGGTATTGAAGTTCAAGAAGCACAACCTTACATCTGCCATCACCACCACCACTGCCTCCTCTGCATTCTTAATGCTTGTCCCCTAGAACTAGCACGATGGACTTTAAACCCACTCAAAGTAGTCGCTATGCGCGTGGCTCACAGATACACACTCCTAAAAACTAGTTTTCTGGTTGGTTAATCGGTCGGGTGATAGGTCAGCAGGACCAAGTGTGCGCATACAAGTGACTGGGAGGGAGAGAAGATAGGAGTAGGAAATGAAATAGAGGCCGGAGTGGTTCCGAAGGGTGGGAGAGGGAGGGTGATTACTTGGATGACGAGGCCAGTAGAGTAAATAAGCCTGGCGCCGGTACATTCGATTCGCCTCACTGACGAGTAGCAGCGATAAGCACGGCGCTTGCATACCTACCTGCTCTCTCCCGTCCGCCTCGCAACAAGCGGCAGAGCGCACTTCTCATACTTGATAAGCCATAAATTTGGCCGGGTACTGCTCTTGCTACCCTTTTGCTCAAATAAAATTATGTGACTGGAGGCCGGGGTGAGTAGGAGTTTCTTTGTCTCCATCTTGTTAAAGCTAATAGCTCTGTGCAAAAAGGTTTTGACTCGAAAGACCTGCTGCAGGAGCAGATGGTATCGAGAATGATAGGAACAGAAAAAGACCTTTTAATAGTGTCTTCAAACGTTTTCGAAAGCAGTGAATGGAAATTGTTAACTCACAGTTGCTAAGCTCTAACGGAAAATGAAGCTTTCTAGGTTTTTCGCAGTTGGCTATTTAACTAACCAATCGAACTAGAGGTAATAGACTTACAGCAGCTGTTGGCCAATTCGTCATCCATCAAGAGGAGCAACTCACAAGTATCTACAATTTGCAAAATTCAAGGCAATTTCTACAAAGTTTTATTTGTGGAAGGAGAATGGACCAAGATTTTAACAGTTTCAACATCATTCATTCCCCTAACTGCCTTCATGTTTCTCCCCATGGAGTTATGACCTGTTTCCTTCAGTTAGCGTTGATCTTTTATTCTTCTGGTTAGAGAAGCGTCACTTTAAAGTAACCTCGTTTTTGCAATTCTTGGATTAACTCTACTAATAATCCCCCTTAGATCGAGAGCAGGGTTGAATATTTCTTTTTGGTAAATTAATTCATGAAAACAACGCCGGATATTGTACATCAATCAATCAGTTACAAATTATTGAAGTTAAGCTTGATGACAACCATTCAAGTTAATGATAATCTTCAAGGAAATTGTAAATTTAAATTCCTCAAATGAGTACTGTGGTGAATCCGCTGGGCTGGCACTGTTATGGCTAAGGATACCGGAAGAATAATGGGAAGTGATAGCTAAAAAGAATATTACACCATCGAATATCTAGAAAAGACTATCGAGAGTAGTACATTAAGATAAAGTTAGTGTATTAAACAGGCAGGACAAAGGGTGATTAAAGAGTGGATGCTAACGTGGTGGCTGGAATACGCGTCGTTAACGAATGCATATAGAACGAATGTGGAGTCATTAGAAAACATATGAAATATATTACAGATTTAGCCTTTAGGATTAAAGCATTTCATATGATAGTATAAGTCAATTGGAATATCAACATAGTTGAGAGCTCCTGAAATCTAGACATAAGTACATAAGTTCGATCCAAAATTCAATTAAATAACACGTTTGAAAAACTGACCAACCCAGGTATTCATAAGTTTACCTGCATGTAAAATAAAAGACGAATTTGCAATTTCATTGCAGTATTAGCTTGTTTAAGCCTAATCTCGCATTTGTGAAAAAATTAAATACTTTTTCTGGGCATTCGCTGCTTATTTCAACATCTAGTGAAGATGGAAATGTCAACATGCCAGACCTTGACTATTTCTAGGACGATTAGGGAGTTGAGATTGTTACAGAACCTGTTAAGAACTTTATAACAATCGGTAAGTCATTCCATGCTTGAACCCTTGCTTTCTGAAATTTTTCATTATCCATCCATTCACTTTCAAAGCTGAAGGACATCCACAATCGTGAAATGCCGGCTTACAGAAGAGCTTTAGAATTTTGAAATGCGAAATATGCCACCTGATGTGGAAGAAAACAATGCGATCTGTCGACAAAATGCCATCATCGAATCGACATTTGCTAATGAGATGACGACAAATTTGGGCGCTTATAGCATTCCCAAGTCTAAATTCCATGTCATAGCAACGAGCCAAATTTATTTCCAGACCTAGCAACAAAGCGATTTTATTCTAATATCTTTCCAATAACCCGATCAATTTGTAGACTGGAGATCATAGCCTTGGATTCTATATTTCAGTGTGGAGACCGTCAAATCACCCCCTTTGCTGATTAATCACACCTGTCTCACTAACTGATGAGGAACGCGATAAGACCAATCTAAGGAAGTAGCAGGTAATACTAAAAGCATTTCAGCTTATCGCTCATCGAGTGCCAACGTCAATTTCTCACGTGCGTGAAGAGGAAACCGGTTACAACCTAATATCGATACCTTAAAAAAGTGATCGCTATGAATTAAACCACCTTTGAAGCACCTTATACCCTCGGGACGATTTGCTTCAAACAAATCTAAAACTATGTATAGCCTTGCTTTAGCGAATAAAATTATCAGACGGCCTAACCCAAAATTGGCTGGGAGACCTTTCCGGCAAAAACTCCTGAAAGTGGCTGCAAATAGATATCTAACAAAGACTGGAATTAGTAAAGGTCATTTTATTCAGATTAATTTGAATATCAACCAACAAATTGAGTAATTAATAACACCTAAAACGAATATTTAACATCTGTCTAGCTAACATAATTCCAAATGTTGAGGCAATTAACTCATGCGGGGGTACATATCCGGTCCTGCAGGTAGAAGAATCCTACATAAACAAATATGACCATGTGCTCCCAGCTGATTTTGGTGTGTGTAAATTCAGACGAGAACCAGCAAATTGAGCAAAATATTTACTCAGTACACTTTTCTATGACCCGCCTAGCTTGCCGTGACGCACTTGAAAGTCTTATTTGAGAGAAAATTCGTTGAAACTCTTGTTCTTCTCCTTCTGATGAAACTGAATGGCTTATTCATTGTTGACAAAGGTAGGATCAATGTAGGTAGTCCTTTCGTGGATTGCTTCAAGCAACCGTGAGTTAGACCACAAATTCATACAACTTCTCATAATGCGGAAAAAAAACGTGCTAAACTTCCGCAAAGCCTATTCAAAGTTTTTTTTTACCGTGGACAAGCAAGTAATGACCTCTATTAATTAAACTACCCGAGAAATTGCGTTTGGGTAGGTTTGTTAAAGAACCGCTGATTCCAAGTATAACCTGAAAATGAATTTCACGAATACTATTCAGTCTAGCGCAAAACCTAGAATTGTTTACTTAATTCCCGTCTCTTGCACCTAGACCTCAATTGAAAAGCTGACCACCAGTCTTATTGAAATTGATTGTACTTCAGATATTTCTAGATAATCTCCCACAAACCGGGTTATTAAACTTAGCCGATTGCCTTAACCATGAATACTCATAGGACCCTGTGATGATCCATTCTAATACGAATAATAAATACTCTGGGCTAGCGTTCGAAGCTGAGACGTGGTGAAGATGGCTATGGGAGAAGGAGCAATAATGAGCAAATGCCATAAATATACGGTTTTCTAAATGTTTTAAAATTTAAAGGCGTATGCAGCTTAACTTGCTAAATGACTTATAAAATAGCTAACTTTCCATGTTATTTATCTTAATAGCAATGTCATAGCTTATTTCTATCGTTAAATAGTGTGTTCTAGGCCTGAAATAAAAGCCTAAAGTGAAAATATTCCATGGATTAAGTTACTTTTTTAGATAAACCGTAAAATCATCCTCCGCTTCGCCACGTTTTATTTGCCAAAGTAATTACCAGGAATAATTATGCAAAAATATACTTTTGATGGTTGCTTGGGTGCGAACCAATAATCAAATAGCCTAGAGTCCATAAGGCGCGGACAGTTGAGCTCTCTACCAATCAGTGCGCTATGCGCCTGTCTTCCTGGCATTTGATTGGTCCCTGTCAGGTTCACGATAAAGCCGAAGTGACTGCTCCCCCGCAATAATGTTTTCTGGCTCCCCAAGTCCGGAGCAGCCTCAGCCGCTGCCTCAACAAACACCAATTCCCTTCTCAGATTATGCACAAATTTGGACGCCACCGGTGGCAGTCGATCCTTCGAATTCTTCAACCTCCTCTTCGAATATGCCTGGATGGAGCCAGGAATGGAGTGGTCCCCAAACCGAAGGACAGGTCTGGACGTCATTCGGATCACTGGATCCCATTCATGCTCCCAACCAACTCACTTCAAATGACGCTAATAACCACTCAAAACCGCCTTATTCTTACATCTCGCTTATTACAATGGCCATCCAATACTCACGCAGTCGAATGTGCACTCTGTCAGAGATCTATGACTTCATCATCAATCTCTTTCCCTACTATCGACACAACAAACAACGCTGGCAGAACTCCATTCGCCATTCCCTGTCGTTTAATGACTGTTTCGTTAAAGTGGCCCGAGGTCCAGATCGCCCTGGAAAGGGCTCTTTCTGGACTCTTCATCCAGATTCCGGCAATATGTTTGACAATGGTTGTCACCTCCGACGACAGAAAAGATTTAGAGATCCAGTAAGAGAAGCCGCTCGGATGGAACGGAAGAAAAAATCTAAAGGATGTTTATCGAACACAGCCACGTCAAAAGAGCTGAAAAAGCCGTCTGCGTGCCAGGAAGTTAGTGAATTAGCCACAGAGCCATCAGAAAGTAGTGCTGGTGGAAGTGTGCTTCCCCTTCAATCGATGGAGTGGAGAGGAGAAGAAGATATAACCGGTTGGAGACAGGGAGGATGGTGTTTCTGTGAAATATCGCAACCCTCCACACTTCCACCACCACTGCCGCCTCCACCATCTCTACCACCCCCCCCACATTCATTGCCAACATCCTCGTATCCTTCGCTTCCACTGTTGTCTGGTTCTCAATTCTGGTGGACCTCAACGATGCCTTTCGACTCCAATTCTACCTTCGACAACAACGTAAATGCAGCTTCACCGCCAACTCCAGCTGCAGATCTTCTTCCCGATTTCTATTCCTAGCAGATTGGGTACGTTTTTTGCCAAAAACCGTAATCTATGTCAATCAGTTATTTAAAGTGAGATGCAGACAAATGGTCCTTAATCCTAAGAGAAGTGTTCTTTTTCTATTGACTTGTAACATTAAAATATTGAAATACTTGATTTGAATTGTCATTAAATTCCTCTCTACTTGCCTTGATGTCACTCGATTAGCATTCTAAGTAACTTTAGTCCATTAATCATTAATTAATTGTGGGTTCAATACTACGCCAAGTCGTTTAAGTTGGATTAATGGTAAAGTAATGGCTTTTAGTGGATTTGTTTTCTAAAGTCAACATTAAAACAATCAGGTATAAGTATTCTTATGGTTGTTTAACGAAAAAAGTGGTCCTACTACTGGTCCTTGTTATCTATACACCTTTGGCGCATCTAATCACTACAATCAACGCTTAGCAGCACATCTCCAATTATGGTGGCTGAAACAAATCCTCACTCATAGAACAGTGCGAGTGATAGCATATTTCCACTCAATTCATCCCGAAACATCTCGGTATATTTTATTCCCTAATCACTTGGTACGCTTAGGGCGACACCACTCCGGCCGAGAGACAATCAATCAGGGGAGTGAGAACGCCATCCCATGATTGGGTGATACGCGGGCACGTACTCACACATGCATAAACACCCCGAGAAGATTATTGTATAGTGGACAAAGGGGGAGTAAGTTGGAAGCATGGTGGTGTGGGGTGGGGCAAAGGGAGTTAACTAGGCGAACACGCGAGTTTCCCCCTGGGCCCGGCCACCTGTTGTCTCCCACAAGTCACAGCTGGGAGAGGGTGTCGCAAATTGCCTGTCAAGGAGCGTATGCGCGTTTATCGCAAGAAAAGAAGACTCGAGAGATGGAGGGGAGTGGGGCAAAGAAGTTGGGGACAGAAGAGTAGGAACCGAATGGGGCGGTGAAGGAATCTGCCGACTCCGAGTGGGGGAAAGCACAGCTTGAGAGCCGAAATAAATGGGTTTTTATGCGAAAACCGTGATTTTTGCGAAAATAATGGGAACTGGAAACTAGAGCACGATTCCGCCTCATTGATTGCGGCTCTTTTGATTGGAACCAGATCTGCTATGGATTTTTGTTTTCAAACGATATAGCAACATTTAGTTCCCAAATCTGTAGACGATAAGGCAGTTAAATGCAGTGTTGATTGAAAATACACGTGATGGATTGTCATTCGTTTAAGTCGAGGAATTGAAAAGGAATATAGACTGTTCCTCAGGACCATGACTTCAGTTCTGCCCCTTTCCATTTAATCCAGCTCTAGTTTTGATTACGTTCGATGGAGATGCAACGTGCAGGCCATTAATGACACTTAGGCAAATATTTGATCCCATTTGCATACATGGAAGTAACTTTAGTTCGTAGTAGTTTGATTAAAGCGTAGTTCAGAAATTATTCAAAATAATCAGAAGTACTTAAGATTTACACAGATAACACGTAAGTCAATAGTTTTTTAATCTCTAAGCGAAACTCCAATAAACACATCAGTTTGAGCCATTAACATCCAACCAATCCAACCAAACCAACCAACCGAGTGAACTTCCTGGTGAAATAATGATATTATTGAGTCTAACATGACAATCTATAGCAATTTCAAAGATTAAGCAAAATTTCACTCTTGCATTCAGGTGGGTTAATAAGCTTCCCCAATCTGCTTTGCCACTCAGCAGACAATGAGTACCAATGAAAATCAAGCAAACGAATGATGGTTGAAAGTTATATTTTGCTCAAATTCTTATGAATGTTGTCTAATCACAGTTATATCTTAAACTATGTTGAAAGAATGCCACTAACAGCTATGATAGCTGGAAGATTTAAACGCTCTTTAATGGAATATAATACTAATAGCATTATATATACAAACATTTGTATAACTGTGTACACTTAGATTAAGGATGACGTATCTTATGCGGAAAAAGGTGTTTTGTCGCCTTCGATTGAGAAGCAATCATTTGGCCGGCCTTCGCAAACGAACTTGCATCCAGAATAAGTTAAATACGCCTTGTCAATGGCCCAAACACACACGCGCACACTATAGCATTTAGTACGTTATGCTGCTATATACTACCTGGATTTCACGACTTTTCACTAAAATGAACCAATAACAATAGCGACTTTTGCATCAATAGTCAATGAGTATTTTAAAATAGCTACTATTTAGCAGATAATACCATATTTTCCAATCTCCTTTGTTTTAGGTCTGGAGCTGAAGGCCTAGAGTTCCAATTCAACTCGATCCTAAAAACACTTCCCGCCCAACTTTTACAGAAAATCCTTTTTAATGACAACTTGTGTTCTTTTTTGGGAAAACAAATTCAGTTTGAAAAAGAAGTAGCATCATGTTAGATCAACGTCATAAAGCATAGCAGGGATATCAAGAGGACTTCTTTGAAATGAAGGCATATCTCGATGGCCTCGTCGAAAATCGAAGGTGTGCTTGAGATCAACAACAGGCCACATTTCGCGGAACGCCAAGAATGCCATCATTCGTGACGGAAGTCGTAGGGATCTCAGGGCCTTGGCATAGTCGATTTCGGATAGATTAGGTATAATATGCCTTCGAATAGTAGTTCTACAGCAGTCAAGTAGACTTGGAAGGTCGAAGTCGTTAGGGACTTCGCTTCCGCCTCGATATCGATGCCACAACCAGCAAGCATATCTTACAGGGAAATCGTATATGGGGTTTTGCTCGCTGTCATCTAAGCACGGGGCTTCAGCAGAATCGCCGTGTGCGATACAGTGGGAGCAGCGTTCAGGTTTTATGGAAGACAGATCTTGAGGTAGCAATGTTGGAGTACAACGAATTAATTCAAATAGGAGGCGTCTGGTAGCCTTGGTGTATTCAGTTCCATTGAATTCCGGATTACATATTGTTATGATCTGAAAGGCATTAAAGGCACCACAGTACTGCTGTTGGAATCAGTTCAGCGACAGAGAATCAATGATTTCTAACGAGGAATTCCCTCATTGATTAGTCTATAGTTCACATCTTTAGGTTTAAGAACATGACCTTCAATTGAAATATGATACTAGTGTACATGCACTAGGGGACCACGTGTCAGTGAGTGAGATGCACTACTGATTACATGTGAGTTCGCATGTGCATTGTAAACCGACACACTGCCAAGTGGTCGTAAGCTAGATGAGAGAAAATGCGAATTTCTGTAACTTAATCATAAAAAGGGAGAACAAATACCTTCTCTAGATTTAAAATTAGTACTGATGATAGCAGTTAAGCGTGGCTATGAAACACGAATGAAAATATAAATATTTACTCTAATTAGCGACGATTTCGAGTGAAGACTCAAATTTTAAGTGTTTTCAGGACTTATAGAACTCTCTTGACAGAAAAGTCGTGGGAATCAATTTGGGATTTGAGAACCTAACTGGTGCAGGATTATAGGGAACTAACACTAAAAACATCGGAAATATAAATATCTATGCAGTGCAAAAATCGCCGATGCAGTTGAAGTCAATGCAAGAGCGGTCACCCAACGAAAGAACTTCAAGAACAGCATTCCTTTCCATATCAATCACCCCTAAAAAAAGGAAGGAATAAGGCTAGACGTTAAATTGAACTTCTGTTTGTTTACTAGAGTATGAAAGTAGATGATCAAACAAATGGTTCTACAAAAGTTGATGTCCACCTCAGGGATTCAGAATAAATATGTGAATAGAGGACTGATCTGACCTCCGTCTGGGAGGGAATTGATCTGGAATTAAGTGCATTATCTATTAGGGAACCGCTCTGTCGACTTGTCGATGGAGATGATTCTAGCTACTCCATTACCACTCAGTTATCAGAGGAGCAAAACGGCGGACTCTAGGCGCAATGTTTCTCTCAGAGCTTGACCTCATAGAAACAGATCTGGTTTAGAGAGCATCGCAGACCCTCCCCGAAAAGATATTCGTTAAGCAAATGAGCAGGAGCTTCACAGTCGGCCATGACATTAACCCCGGCAACAGGCAATACTGCTGAATCGACCACTGCGGCTAAATTGGCATATATCACAAGAACACGTGAAGATGAAAACATGGCTTCGTAGATTTCGCCTCAGGGTCTTAAGTTGTCTAGATAATTACAATAACGCCAGTATTTAGAGTGCTCAAATGGACTTTGGATTTTTCATCTGAAGTTGACGGGCAAAGGAATCAGGAAGAAATTATATGACTATTCAATTTATTTTCAATTAAAATCATTACTTTTTATGGGGCGGAAATTAGTGCATATGAAATAGGGAAAATCAGCCGATGGGATAGAAAATTTCTCAACATTTTGTACTTTTTTGAGTATAAATTACAGTCATTTTCAGCAGGCACGCATTGGATACACAGTTGAGATGGTGGTTCGCAAAAGAAAACCATATAAATATACATGACTATTTGGCGTAAATAACCACCATGTTCGCAGATGTATCACGAAGCCAGATATCGAAGATTATAAACGTTAGAACTCAGGTGAAAGACGATTACGACCAGAAGCAGTTGCCAATACCATGAGAAATTGAAATATTAGGGCGCTATGATTTGAGCAGAAGCTAAACATAGAACTTACGTTCAAGTGAATAAATCCAAATCAGTAGATTGACTGAAATTCGATAGTTTTCAGAACTGCAATCCTTAACATATTACCAGATTCTGATGAGATCGATTCAGCTGCAAGGAGGCCTGAGGGTAGAAATAGCTCGTGCTCTCAAATTCATAGCACGTGGTCAAACCTACTCTCAACCTCCTCGTAGTGACCACCGGTAACCCCAGGGGCAACTCTGAGGGCTAATGAGAGGGGCGGCCGGATGGGACTAATCACCCTCCGGACGTATAAAATTAGATTATGCCAGCAGAAGTACAACTTCTTATAGCTTGGTAAAGGAGGCAAGACGTAAATAACCGGATTGTGGTCTCAAACTGGACTATGGAATGCACATTCAAGTAGCTATAAATGGAATCTCCGCCAGAATGTTGATTTCTGGAAGAGATATGAAGACGGACGAATTCGGACGAGGAGGCTCGACGAAGCTGAACTGCTACCTGTACGACCTGTATGACCGTGCCAGAGAAGTGACCAGACAGCCGAAGATGTCAACAAACGTTTTTACTGTTCTATGTTAACTGTTATGCTTATTGGCTACAAAAGCTATTTTTACTTCTGTTGTACCCCCAATAAGTCCTTTGGACTTGCCCTAATAGGTGAGGAGAAAATAAAAAATTAAAAAAAATAAATAAAAGCACGTGCGCATATACTAGGCAATGATCGGTGATCAGAATGACCACTGGTTACAAAGTGAGACGGACATCGGGTTGATACTAACGATAAGGATACGAAAATGAGAAGATTTGAGAAGGATTAGGCGAAGGACGGTCTCCACTGTTGTCATCCCTTGAAGATAAGTCTGACGGAATGAGAGAGACAGCAAACGGAGTTGAGGCGCTTGTACTCGAATAACTAAATACCCACATTCAACTTTTCTCGCTCCTTCAATGAAGTTATGGGTACAAATACTACAACCATTCCTTTTAGGCATTTGGTATAATCGCCAATTGTTAACTCGGAGCGATGATTGCCGTGCTAATTTGTCTAATTAACCTCGACAATATCCTAATGTCATCCTTCGGAGATACAGACGCGGTACACGGATAGTAATGACCAACCACGAAGAGGATCGGAGTTTCAATGTTTTCCTTTAAGGTATGTGTACAAACACTCCTCCTTTACTTTCATAATAAAGCAGGGTCGTCTCTGAGGCGTCTCGATGCACGAACGCCTGAATTTTCTAATTTCTAAGTTCGGTAGGCGTTATACCAGCCATTTTACCTCGGATCAAACAATGTGTACATTAAACCTTAATCTTATTGAAAAATCGACTCAACTTACCTGATCAAGGGAAAGCGAATCGGTAGGCGGTCTAAGAAGAATGTGAGTGACAGAAAGGTTTTCCGCTGAAGGTTTTGGGACGACTTCACGGGATGTGAGGGCAAGAGGCCACACAACCGGAAGGTAGGCATTGCGGTTACGCATCGCCAAATCCAACGCACTGAAATCCAGCACGTTTCGCAGATCAGGGTTCCATTTGAAAGGTGGATGCACCAGAATTTGGACGCAATTGGCCGCCAGTTGACGAACAGCAAACTAAGGGATGACCAACCATTACCAAGCAAATAAATCAAAGCTCCTGATCGATTAGCAAATGCATGGAATTTCGAATGTACTACATATTACCTATTGAACACGCATAGGTAAATCTGGATCCGACAGAAGTACTTTTTGTGAAAGAACTCTGGCGATAGAGGATGTCTCTGGGTGAAACGATCGGGAAATACCACAGATAAGTCATAGCTGCGAAAAAGTATGGGGATTAGGTACATACAAGAGAGCATAATTGCTAAATGGCAGGTCAACTGTCTGATTGATCTAGACAGAGCTGAAAGTGAATTCAATTCTGAATTCAGTACAAACAAAAACACATATTTTCATTCACACATTCATTCATTGACATTGAAAGTCAACTGCTTGGATAAAAAAACGTTATTTTACATCAAAGAATGGCCATGGGACTCGAAGTGTCCAAGCATGATTGTAATTAGTTCATTTGTGCACCAGTATATTCAGATCGGCAATGATTTTAATTTACGTTTTGCGAAACGCAAAAAAAAGTTGGAAGTCAAGCCTGATCACGAATAACAATGAATTTACAGAGCAGACTGTATAATAAGGAAGAGGTGGTTGGATTACGTTGAATTAGATTTAACTGACACCCATTAGATTACCATACAAGAAGCTTTGTCTAGGCACTGACCATGCCTTATATGTAAAATATCATGGAGGCGAGAACTATGAAGCCTAACAGAGTGTAACGTAGAAGTAAACACATTGGGGACTGCTTAAGATGCGTTAAAACGGATAAACTCTCTTAATTGTCATGAACTACCATCAAAAGATGCGATATATTTGGATATGATAAACCCATAGAAGCCCTTGATTATTCTTCGATCAAATCAAAGGAGTGTTCTTCCTCCACTGAACTGAAACGTAACTGAGCTAACCCACTTCAAGATAGTGGCTGGCATAGGCTATGGCAGGCAAATGCAATAGGTCTAGGAATGAACTGTGCAGGGCCCTTGACCATCAGAGCAGACAAGACTTACGAAATTTCGAATGGAGGACCAACTGATGGTTGTGGCCGATATTGTACTTTATTCAAAACCACCACTCATTACAATAGTATCAAGTACATGACACCCCTCCATAGCATTTCTCGATTTGACATTTGGCCGGATTCAACTCCATGACCATGGGATTCATAACCGCACAGAAAAGTCTTCAGAAACTGTGGGCTAAACAAAACCACTGACAAAATCCGAATATTAACTAAATGTAGCCAGTTTCCCACATCTTCTCTTGCAGCGGGTAAAGGCATTAAAAGTCACCAAATGTGTTTTTCGACTAATGCATTTGCAATTCATTGTAACATAATCCGCGAGTACTTTATTTAGTAAAGAGTTCATTAAACACTTGTAATCTTTAGGTGAGCCATTGTAAAATATATGCAGGCATAGACAAGAAAAAACTAGCAGATTCAGTGATCGGTCACCATTTTTACGCTCAATATTAGATTCAACAAACAGATTCTCTGTATGGCTATCTGAAATTCTGTAGTGACGAGGTCACCTTAGCATGTGTGATCCTAATGAGAAGGAAAAACTCGAAGTGAATCGATGGACGCTGAAGAAAAGAACACAAGGCGTGCAAATGGCGAATGAAATTCTTAGCCAGGATAAATATTGAGATCCAGTGAATGACTCTCACTTCTTAGTTCTTATAATTTTTATTTCTAATAAAAACGACATCTCGGTGCCATATTTACCCCGTTCCAGGGATAGCAAGTGTTCCAAGCTAAAGTAAGGCTCAAAACAGTTAAAAATTAAGCCGGAACCAAGTAATTACTTTGATGTTTCCTGAGTTCAACAAAAATTTTGGAAAGATCGGGTGCTTAAAGAGAAGTTATATGTGCGATGGATCCCTCTAACTTTGAGCGACAACATGAAGACGATTCGAGACAAGGTGTGCCGAAAAAAAAACCCAATTCAGAGCGTAATGAAACCAGTTGCATTTTAATTTTGGCTCCACTCGACCGACGAACGACCGTGAAAATAACAGCTGGTCTGAGATAATCACAAAGCGAAATTTCAGTTCAGACCAAAAAATGTTATAATGAAAATGTCAAGTGGAAATGTTAGAGTAGAGATCGGTTCAAAGTCGGACAGTCTTACCTAAGGGCAGTACCAACTAAATTAATTTCAGATTGAGGCTTACATGAAAGGAGTGCGTTAGTGACTATTTCGGGGATCGACGCGAATCTGCAGACTTCCAGACGTGCCAACCAAGCTCTCACGCATTAGTTATATTTCTTTCAGTTGCCGCTTGCGTATTAAATTGCCTAAAATAAAGTGCAGTGCATGGCGGGAAAGTAAATGCCATGTGAACCAAATTCATTTTTAAGGTCAAATTTTGATCGGGTAATTGTTGTTCACATGTGTTCGCATTTAGGAACTTATCGCCAAGTATCACAAGCGAGTCATGATTAATACCAACACTATACTGATTAATACATCACTACTATTGTTTAGGCTAGGAGAAACAATCAAAGAGTTGTGACAGCTTTCGCATTTTTTAAAAACTGTGTGGTTCCCAGTTTTTGGGGGCCAGGACTCCACTCTTTAACTTATTTTAAAAGACAAGCTTAGATGCGAATTTCCACTAGGATGCAGTCACCAAACTTCTTCCCTCGTACCGGTTCACACAGTCTCTTATCTCCAATTCTATACTAAATAAGCTTTTATCGCCATTACTGGAATTCTAAATAACGAACAACGGGAAGGAAGATGCCTAGGGGGGTCATAGATTTTATCAACAGCCTTATATATTGACACTCTGGATGCTCTCTAGCTACTAAACGTGGATTAATCAAGACTGGTCGATTTCCACTTAGCTATTGGAAGGTTTGAGGGCAGACATTGTTCCTAGAATCTCATTCAAACGCGCTCAGAAGTGCTGAAGAACTATGGGATATAATAGTGTTTGAAATAGCTGTCTACTCTGGCAGTATGTTTTATCGGCAAAGAAGAAACTAAAATGAAAAATCTTCGGTTGAAGAGCCTCCAACTATGTCCCCGATAAGAACTGGAGAAAAGGTCATGTTGAAGAGGAGTAAATTTAGCGCTCTAAGGAAGAACAATTGTAGCAATCACCGTCATGTGATGGCAAGTCTGGAAAAGGAATGGGGGGAAACAATGAACTAAAGCAAGACAACCCATGCCCTAATGACTAAATATCTTCGCTCTTAGCATCTCCCTCCACATACTTAAGTGTGAAATTTTGCCTATTCCAGTGAAGCCGCCGTCCAGTTATTTCTATGACTGGAGGAAGTGCATCATCGATTAACGCCATTGCTAACTTTTTAAGCCAGCATACCGAATTGGATGCATAAATTGTTTCCTTATAATCTCCGCATCTCGGCGTTCGAGGTCTTATCCAGCTGATAAATGAGGAATATAATGAATCGGCCCTCATGATGCTCGAATGTCTTTCGCGTGAAAAGACCACCTTAACAAAACTGCTCCGAGGTCAACGTAAGACCTGGTGCAATGAAACGACCGATTTCATGGAAAACCAAAGCTTAAAGAGCTAGCAGGATCAGAGAGAATATAGGAGTAGGGCACGAAAAGTGATACTTCTGAAGAGGACGAGATGAGTTTCAGCACTGCCATGGCTTCAAATATCGAAATCGAACCAACTGCAAAACAAACTCGGTCGCGGAGCTGTTGCAACAAATGCGAGCTTTATGCTCTCGAGACTAATCGCCTTGTATGGCTTTACCAAAACCGTGGTTACTACAACCACATGCGCTGGAATTCTAGACATGTAGTTTCGAAGGGATTTGGTGTTTCAGCTCTTAAACATGGCCGTAAATAAGTGATGCGAACATTTTTAAGTAAGAAAACTGAAAATGCATCCATATTTTCCTAAATACAAATAGGTAAGCTTTCCGTAATTGATGACATCGCTGCTGCAATCGATGGAACAAACTGTTACTGGAGCAATCAACCATATCTCAGGAAAGGAATCTCATCTCAAGCAAAGTAGGCCGCTTTATGACCTACAAAACGTTGAAGAAGTGAAAAAGCTGCCACCGATTTCTCCAATCAGAAGACTTCACCCCGATTCCCAAGAATACAATTGAGAGACACAAAATCACTACTAAGTAGGTCGTTGGCAAAATAGGCTCTCGGTTCTTCCACTATTCTTGGAGTGTTTTTTGCATTCGTTCATTGCGGAAAGAGTGCACACACTTAAACCAGCAATAGGTCAAGTCTCACTGACTAACCCGTTGCTTCGAACAGTTAGAAAGAATAAAAGACCTCTGTGAAAGTGGATTGCAATCGTATTTCTCTGACTGGTAGTGCATTTGGTATTACAGCTTTTACACAACACATACAGATCCGAGAATTGTTATAATTCTGGAAATCACTGAGAAGCTGAATGAGGGGATATTTCACTTTAAGTCATTGCAGGCTAGAGTATCCATTGCTGCTGAAGGTAAGACCAGGATGACAAAACGTTAGTTAGCATGGTTATCTTATTTGCATGTATTTTACACACATTCTGTGAAGGCAGAAGTGCGACTAATCCGGTGTCGTTAACCGCATGTTCAAATCCAGCATTTGTGCGCACATTCCCAATAGATGTTTGCATATCCTCACTATTTTTTCAGCTAAACTCCATTTGAAAGACATATTTGTGCCACACTATATATTGCTTTGCAATAATCACCTAGTAGCACGATCCGGAACTGGAACTTTGTCACAGTTAATCCATTTCGGTTTGTGTGGAACACACAAGACCAAGAAGAACAATAGCATGTCCAGGGAATAATTCCTTTTAAATGTCGAGATAAGCCCTCAGGAAGTGTTTCATCACGAGGGCTAAACCTTTGCAATGTTCAAGGATTTAGCATTACCTTCTATTATATTTAACGCGCTGTCGTTTTCTGTCATGTTTGAAAGATTAAATTCCGATATGACCTTTCATTTTTACTTCAATCACCGGAATTTTCATCTTTTCGCTTGTTGTCTCAGGGCTCATCGCAAGTTGGCAGAGGTTAAAATGAAAACCTGCATGCCTCGAAAGCTTTAGTTATGACAATCTGACGGTGAAAATTAAATTAATTATCGCTGACCGTGAACCGGTGTTGGAGTGGCTAGGCAAAAGAGGACCTCTCGATTGAAAACTCATAGAATATTAAGAAGTCCAAAATAAAATCAGACTCTTCAAACCTCAAAGACTTGATGCAAAATGCACACTTTAGCATAGTAAAGGAGACGGAAAAACAAAGACGAAGTGATCTCCACCTGAGAATAGCTTTCTTCTTCAGCAGGGGAAGGATTGAGTTAGGACTTACAGGATCTCACAAATTTTTAAATCATCGGAGTGAAACATCCACGGATCAAGAAACTGACGATACGACGCAGGAGGACAAGACCAGAGTATTTAAATGAAGGATACAGGCTTCAACGCAGCAGCTATCATGTCGACTAACGGACATCCCTTTCGTTATAACTTAGTGAATGGACAAATTCTTTCACGGATGAACTCAAAATTAGACCTGGTCGCTACATCCAATATTTTAAAGGAAAATGTCTGCGAACTTCCTCATCTGAGTACTTCGTATTTGGTAGCGCTTAGGTGATCATTCCAAAGACTGCGAAAATGCCGGTCGCTCTTAAACTCATCTCATCTGTTGAGTCGGAAGTGAATATTACGGATTCCTATTATGCAATGTATCACTCAAAAGCTAATTGAGCGCTGTATGTTACCTAAGCAAGACATGAATTAATGAAGACAGAAGTTCAACAATCTGGACAATCAAATACTCCGTTAGATCTGATTTGAATTCAATGCGAAGCCAGCTTGAGGCCTAAACAAGCTATTTGAATCGATGGCTAAGAATCCTCATTAAGTCGGCGAATTAATTGCGATTTTCGCAGACATCAAAATCAAAAGGCTCAATGCTTTGACATATGACCGCTACGAAAGACTTAGAGTAGGATCATGTCAGACTGCATATTTTAGTGGCTAGACAAATGTCTCACTGAATCTATGCTCGGGCAAGGTTGCAGAGATTTGTGGATATACATAAAATGGTTATGGATTAGAAAATTTACATTCCTATTATGCACTGCATCGGCATAGGTACTAATATGGTGTGGAAGTCTTAAGAGCCCCATAACCAGAAAAGATGAAGTAGATAGAAAAAGCCAAAGTCATTTGCGACTATCGACCTAGTCCTTACACATACTAAAGATGGAGAAACAAAGTACCATCAACTGTTTTGGTAGAAAGGCAATTGGCATGATTTTTAACGCAACAGAGTATTAAAGCAGAAGACAAAAAACGAGTCCTGTTCGTAGTGAAGCCAACATACACTAGCGGAAATCTGCAACCTGTCCTCACTGATGGGTAAGTGTTTTTAGAAAAGAAGATGCAACGAGGCGCTTTTCTCCTCAGGAAACATAAGATCTAAATCACGAACCCTAGGAAAAGGCGTGAGACATTGTATATGAGGATCCGACCCTGCTCTAGCCTCTTTGTAACCATGAACGAGACTAAAGGTACTTATCTAACAATCTATCCTGCAGGAAATTAATGTAATAACTTCTGAGAGATGGCAGACGGGCATATACTCAGGATTCAGAACAGTCTTCTATCTGAGAGTATAGCAAAGAAGTTTCAACGAATCCCAACCCTTGCCCAGTGAGAATGTACTGAGGGTAAAGCCTGGCCTCACAAGCGCACATGTCTGCAAACTCCAGCAGAGACATAAATACCTGAGGTAGGAATCTCCAGAACCCCGAATCATTACAGATTAAACTTCCTCCGTGCAGTTAGAAACCATATACATTAGCTGTAATAAAAACATAACGATCCAGTAAACCAACCACTAACTGGTAAACGAGAGAGCCAGCAGACATCTGAAATCGTTCCATTCTAATGGCATTAAAAATAAGTCACCTAATACTCTATATTGAAAGGAATGTGTAGAAACAAACGAGAACAGTTGAAATGTGACTGTGGAAAGTATAAGAATAGGGTAAATAATGAGACTTCGATTCAGTCTTAATCTGACTTTTCACTTGGCTCTTCCAAAGTTGAGAGTTCAAACCTTCTTCATGATAAGATATGAAGAAAGGTTTCACGATTCAGGGACAGTTATCCGCTTTAACAATCCCAATCGGATATTTATGTTGATATTCATTCGTCCTCTCATTACGGTTTTCAATAAGATTACATAATGTTCGTCTCATCATATAAAATAGCCTTCAACTCCTCAAGATGAAGGAATGAATTGTATACTTCTATGAAATCTCTTTTTCAGATCGAGTCTCGATACAACTTTCATGAAAGTAAGGACTTCCATGTCTACACTATTCTTTCATTATAGCGAAGAGCAGACATCAAATCAATAAGAAATGGCTGATGAAACCGATGTTCTGGAAGTGATTTAATTCCAGAATTGTCTGTTCAGAGACACGCCATCCTCAAACTTGAGTTTCTCAGTACTAGTGTGCAATGGTCTGACATAGTCAACTTAGCAATCGAGCGTTTAAGCTCCAAGCTGGACTTCATCATCTTTCTTGCGATGAAGTTCTTCAGAGTATAGACAAGGCTCACGTTTCGCTCCTTGAAGAGGCAGGAGTAAGATGCCTGAACTCCACAGGGATAGACCTAGCAGGCAATGAAACAGTAACAATTAGACTAGGAGATTCAAACCTTTAGCTTCGCCCAAGTGTTTGCTTTGTAAGAACAAATTCCAGGTTAAGTAATCGGTTTCAACAATAAAATGAATTCGTTTAGGGGTCAGTCAAATGAGTGATTAGTTTCATCATGCTCACTTCGAGACTCAACCGCTTACAAAAGTAGAGACGCTTTGATGTCCATCGAAAGTGACTATTCAGTTGTATCATAGCAAAAGTCCGAATTAACCGAGACCTCAAAGTAGTGGCCCCCAACCTTTGACGCAGTTACAAGAGGTAAACAACAAAATTATGTGAAGTAACCTTGGATATTTTAAATGTGACTCATTAATCTTGATAATTCGTGATTGAGCCTAGACTGCTACCAACCCCAATTGTACAACAGAAGCATGACTATTACATTCGAGCATAGCACTGTTTTATTGCTTCTAATATGGGGTACTAAAAAGCGTAGTTGCTCAGTTATGAAATCGTTAAACAAACCCTTCGGCAGAATATGAACAAGCAAGCCTAGTTCGGTAGCCGGCCAAGTTTTGAAGTTACGTCATGTAAATAAATCAAATAAGCATTCGTTTCCAATATCTTGGTTGTTTTAGCCTTTTTCACAGTTATTTCATTAATCAAAATTTTGCTTCCATTACTACGATTAAGGTGATGAAAAACACCCTTTTTTTCATCTTTGCGAGATCATAAAGCGATTAATGACGAAAGAATTGCTTATTTTTTAAGCCCTCTACTGTTAGTCATGCTTCCAGGATTTGCCTGTCCTTTTGCGTTGAACATTGATGCTTCCAGGACTTTGCAAAACTTTTTCGAAAAATCATTTTGCAACAGATCACATCTGGTTATTTAAAAATCTAATTAGAGATGATGGGTAAATGATAATCTCCCTTATTTCCATGGTAACGAAGCTCTGGCCATGAAAAGTCGTGCCTCTGATAGGAAATTTAATCACTGGGAAATTGGAATTCATATTTCTTCAGGTCTGCACTGTTGGGTCTGTATTTAGGCTGCGTGGCGATTACTACGGCTCCTACGTCAAGTGCGAATGTCAGTGTGGGTGTGTCAAACAATATTTTGACTGTCTACAGTAGCAGACATTTTACGGCTAGCTATAAAGGAGTCTTCTAATATTCACGATCAGCGGTCGACTATTGCCACGGAATTATTCACAACGAAAGAATTCCTCAGAAGTGCGCAAAATGCTGTATCGAATTGAAATTTGGCTGCTAAAGCCCGCGAGGTGGGTTAACACGATAAATATCGCATTTAATTCTAAAGAAATAACTCTCAGACGCACAATATCCTAATCGATCCCATGAAAGATCTTAGATGTAGAAAATGCGGAGGTGCCATAGTGAGAAACGACAGAAAAAGAACACTGCTGGAGGATTTGCCCAAACTCTTCAAGAGGCCACACTTTCAATACTTCACATCAAACTGCAAAGCTACAACAAAATTCAGCTTACATGGAGGAGGTTTTCTTTGACGGAAGGATTAACAAAATCTGTTTCCTTGATCACACCACCACCATCTCCATTTGGCAGTGCCAACAATGGCTTCAGTGTCAGATAGTCGTCCTTGGAGACCAGAGATTGCGCCTGTTGAAGAGGACTTTGGAAAATTGAAGAGTTGAACGCACCACCCGAACGTATTGCGTCCATTAAAGATCGAGTGGTCATTGTACTGAAATGAAATTTTGAACAACTTAAAGAATTTTGAACAACTCATTGATTTGGTGTTCGAATGCGCTCCTGATAATAATCTTTCCGGAAATCTTTTAGATGAAATACCTAATGATAGTTTCATCCAATCTCAATTAAAGTAATGCGCACTGTTTGTGGATACTGAAGATTGTGATATTTAAAATATCGGAGAAAACCGTATTGTAAATATCATCTAAAACATGTCATGGAGCTCTCGAAAATGTAGCTAAGGGCCTGCTGAACATTCTTCAGCCGAGAGATTCTTTACAAAGCTTATCAATCAAGAATTAAACAGGGAGCACTAAAAAAGGTGACAGGTAAGCAATCAAGCAGAACCCGCCAAACAAGCAGATTGACCAGTGCAGCACCGCTTCTCAAAGCGTTAGATCTAATGTTAGGCTTAGGAGTAGCAAACCAAACACCCACACATCCAAAAAAGATAGAAGGAAACAATGTTTGTTGTAGCAAGTCTATTCGCCGCCGTACAAGGGCAGAATCCCAGAGAGAGGGGGAGGAGACAACACATCATAATCAATAAGCATCAGTGTCGACATCCCTGGTTACTACCGTTCTCATCCTCATCGTCACAAAGAGTCGCAAAAATAGCATCATTGGTAATAGTAGTAGAAGTAGTAATAGGGTACCAGAAAGGGCTGCAGCAGGTAAATAAATAAGTTAAATTGCTTTTCGCATGTAGTTGAGTGTGGCTCAGTTTTGGTATGCTTGAGTGTGAGAGTGCATATAATTTCACATTTTTTTTTCTGTTCGCTAATCGAACAGATAGGGGATTCAAACAAGCAAGAATAAAACAGAATAAGGGGGCAGCAACGGCAGGATGAGGGGGCAAGGGAGAGGGCGAACGAGGAGAGACCGTACCGGCATCTCTGAGATCACTAAAATCGATTGTCCTTTCATCTCAGTGGTTGGTTGGACTTTTACATACGTATGTTCAAATGCTCGAAAGGGGAGGGGGAAAGGAGGTGGGTAGTGGGCGCTCATCGCGCGATCTGGAAACCGTGCCTCTGACTTCAGGCTTCTAAAAAAATAGAAAACCCGATAATGAGAATATATACAATGGTAAAAGAGGGCAATTAGAGAAATAGAGAATCACCCGAGGAGGGTATGATGATAAAAGAGAAACGCGAAATCACGAAAGACCTTGAGAGGGGGTGAGGGGGAGCAGCTTTGAGTGACAAGAAAGCGAGGACGTGGTAACATATCCAAAGTATTAGGAGAAACATAATACAGAGATAGAGAACTAGAAGGACTTGTGAATTCGAGGTTCATCGAGAAAAGGAGATACGATAAATGAGAATGCAGATAATGGTTTAAAGCCCCATCCTGATTTATGTGTCTAAAGGAAAAAAATAGGCAGTTAAAGAAAGTAAATTTAGCATAGGTAACCCCCACAGAGGAAAGTTGATTACCTGCAGAATCATTTGCACCAGGAACATGAATCTCACCAGTTTCATCGTTCTGTGGAGCTAATGATACAGTGGTTTTTGCTGGAGGCGGTAGTTGTGACTGGTGAGTGAATGGTGGGGGAGCGAGAATCATCGGCTCATGCGGTGGAGGCACGGGTGGTGCCCCTATATTAAGAACCCCATGTGCGGAGAGCGTCGACATAGCATGAGTAATCTCTATCACAGCTTCCTCTGAATATCCTCTGGAACGTAACCAAGCTGCAGTGACTGCATTTGCTGATGTCGAACCAGCTCCCACAGACAGTGCAGAAGATGCCCGTAGAGGAGAGAAAAAAGCTTCCGCTGGTGCATTGAACATCTTTGAAGCTTGTGGGGGTGGTGACGATGCCACTAAGGGGAAACCGGAAGGGTCTAGTGGACTCTCTAAACTCGTCGGAGAAGCATAAACTCTTCCAGGTTGAAGAACAGCATAGGGAGCACCACCACCAGCAGCGGGTGATTGGAGGATCATTTGACTGGCGGGTAGAAGCGAAGCGGCGTAAAAGGAAGGAGAAGTATCTCCTTCCCCTGAGGGAGGGGTTTGAGGCCCTACAAACCCACCGCCACCGCCACCGCCACCGCCAGCGCTCTCAAGACTGCTACTAGCTCCGGAGGCTTCTCCACTGTGAATGCACTCGACTCCACGATGCTGTTGCGGGTGTTGGCAACCTGCTGCAGCAATTAAGCGCTGCTGATAGTCTGCAGCCGCAGCGGCAGCAGCAGCAGCAGCAGCGAAGTAGGTGGCCTGGAGGGCGTTATGATAGTAAGCCCCCGTAGCCATGGGGATTACCCCTTCGTTTTTCTGGCGTATGATGGCCGCACCAGTAACCGGATGGCGAGCAGTTAGGAGAGCATGAGCCTGTGGATGAGTGGCCACCGGGGGTATTGGTGGCGGAGGCGGCAGTGGAGGCGGAGTCGTATAGGCGAAGGGGGAGCCTGTAGGATAGGCGCTGGCTACTGGACCCTGTGCATGGGAGTATGAGATAGTCGGACAAGTGCCTGACTGTGGGTCCTCAGCTATTTTTGTCAAAACCATGTCCACAGCTGCGCGCAGTTGGTCTGCCTCACCTACAAAGAAGCAAAGATTGCAGAGGTTAGCTAAGCACATGCATTTGTTTGCGTCTGCATGAACCCCATAACCAATCCCGCGTGTCCTTGAATCGAGGTCATTGTTACATCCATCAGTCTACATGCACTTGGTGTAACTGAGCTAGTTCATTGGGTGGTAGGGTTTACATAATTGCCTTCTAGAATGCACATATGAAAGTTCAAACGTCTATAAAGTTCAAATGAGACACTTACCAGCGATGGTGATACAACGCTCAGGCAGGTTGATGTCCTTCGACTTTTGCGAAACTTGGATGAATGCTCCAGTAGTCTCCTTGATTTCCGATACATAGCTACCCTGTTTTCCAATAACTAGACCCGCCGTGCAGTTGGGCACAAGGATTTTTACCTAAACGAGCAGGATGAAGGAAAAGTTTACAAATTGAGGCAATACTGAGAAGTACGACTTGATTGCATACGCTGAGGTTAGGAGAGCTATGTCTGCACATGCATTTACGCCAGTGCAAAGTGTGTTCTGTCATCACGTGCACTAGATAATTGGAGATGAAGGTCTGGAACTTTTTATCTCAGTACTCCAGTAAGAAAGACAAAGAGGGATAGGCACCGGATAACTTGATAGAATTCCGGTAGTGACCTGCCAAAGGACTAACCTGTTTGTGGCGCTCCCAAAGAAGACGGTTGGTAGATAGGGGTTGAGCAGGAGCTGTGGGAGGGTAGACAGCAGCGATAGGCCAGAAGGTGTATCCACCAAGAGTTGTAGCCGATGAGGGATCAGCACCCGAGGCAGCGGTAGCTTGAGAGGGTATAGCGATATGACCGCTTGGAGTTACTGCGGGCGTTGATATCTCGGGTTTTTCGAGAATGCGATCCATGATGTAGTTGTGCATTGCCCGAACGCCTGAGAGTGGACCCTGGATCAAGCACATGCGCTCCGTTGTGCCTGTCGCAAATGAAACACACCAGAACACACGTAGAAAATTCACTTTTATTTTCTTGAAGTGGTTCATCAAACGCTAAACAAATCAACAAATAAAGCCTTGCTTAGTTAAACATGGACGATCGGACAAAACAGGTGGTGAAAGGGGATCCTTTATGAAATGGAAAGAATACAAATGGAAGGCTAATAACGATTAATTATAAGGAACATAAAGCGTTAGATTCGGCGAACGTCAAATGTGAATAAATAGATACTACAGGAAATAGGTGAAAAACATAAATGAGAAGCAAATTATGCACTCAAAGTATAACTGCGTCAAATATGCACACTATCGAATGAATTTTTATCCAAAATCAAGTTATGAATGAGCTAAATAGGCTACAATTATAAGTGATATTATTTTTAATTAGCAATAAAGAAAGACTGATAAGTAGAGAATTGTGTACCCGGATAGAAATCGTTCAATTTTGAGAGCTTTATCTTTGCTCCAGTTTCCTTTTGCATTTGACCTATTGCTTCTCCATTTTTCCCGATAATAGCACCAGCAGCAATAGACGGAACTAAAACCTTTAGATAAATAGTGTCTGAAATGGTAAAAATCTTTTCTAGACAAACCCGAAGCCCTCCTTGAAGGAACTTTTTGCGAGGTATCAGGTACCTTTGGCATGTTTTCGGTACTCCCCTCCATTGTAGAAAAATGTCGAATTAATTCAACATAATACCGAAATATTGAGTCATCTTGAAAGGACACTTTGTAACAAAATATTAAAGGAGATGGTATCAGATTTTCATAGGAGCTTAAGCATCCATGACCGTTAAAACTAAAGAAAGAATACTTCCCAAAGGGGTAAAAGCGCTCAGCTGATAGAATGCAGCTGATGGAAAACTAATACTTCGTTTGGAACACTTAAACACAGGTTCAGTCAGAAATTTGGGTTAGTTTTGGCTAAGGATACATGAAAAATCAGTAAAAAATTTTTCTGAAGCACAAAAAGTATATGCACTGCAAGGACTTTGCAAGACAATACGAGATTTAACTGGATTATTGCCGACAGTTAAGACGAAATCATTAATATGAGATGCGTATCAAGTGAAATTAGGAAATTTATCCTGCTCTGCTACAAATCTTTGTGAATCGTCGATAACCTTCTATCGATAAGCATTTTTAAATAATCGCCGTTTCCAGCAATGTGCTGAACAGCTGGGCACTACTGGTGAAACCAGAAAAAAACCGTCAATTTTTAGATTACCAATTGATTTTAAAACCATACACGCGTGCCCTAAAATACAAAACAAAAAGATGGCTGACATTTTAACGGACTTTAGAAAGTCTAGGTACACGTTGTTGATAATGAAGAGGTAAGCAGTTCATCTCATGTCTTATTATAATAATAATTCAGTAAAAGGGTGGTTTACTTCGTTTGGTTGTTGAGGAACCAATAAAATGGCAGATTGACTAGAATTCTCTAGATTTAGTTCATGCGCAACCGACAATACTGTGCCCAAGAAAAATCGGCCAGGTCCAGCATCATACTTCCTTTTGGTTAGGCTGAGCACAATGAGAGAAATGCCGCTAGGTATGAATGAATTCCTGAAATGTCTTGATGCTGAAGAGATCTGTTCTACCGACCATACCACATCAATCAAGTCGAAAGTAGCAGCCATATATCTGGACAACAAAAATCTGACTTAGTAGATTATACGTTTAAAATGTATTCTAGATGAGCCACCTAAAAACAATTTGAAAGCCAGGTACCAAAAAGAGATTCTCTTAATCGAAAAGGCTGCACCTTCGTTTTTTACTATCAAATAATACACAGGCCAAGTAAATCAGAATTAAGGTAAAATGCGTTGTCTTTAGATGAAAAAGGCACCAAATCTTGATTGGGTTTCCACTTATCGACCCATTATTTTGTCTTATGGGTAAAGTAAAGCAATGGTTAATGTTTCCAAACAAACCCGTCAACAATAAAGCAAACACAAAGCAGCATTATCTCTCATTGCGGAGCAGTAGCAACGATGGATGGGCGATACTTTACCCTAAATTAAGGGTTGACTGGGGCGGAATGATGCGCGATGCGCAATTTTTCAAGCTTCAGATAACAAACGGCATTAATTTGCTACCATTGTATCTGCAGTTCGTTGCGCCTTTTCTATCGAAATGTGGCTTATATTATCGAGGGGAAGATGCGACATTTCTAAGCATCATTTTCCCAGGATTGTTAACGCTTATAACAGAGACTAAAAACGTTGCTATAATTGTAAGAAAAATGCCTGCCGAACGTATCGCCCCAGTTTCTCATTAGTGAAAAGTCAAAAAAGCTAAAGAAGATTCTTCTTAGATGTATCAAACGCGACGACTGATGGAGACCGACCGGGAGTCTAGTTGGGGTGACGGTAGGGGAATTCAGTGCGAACATACCAAACCAGGAGTCGCAAGATTACCAGTTTCGTGCTAAGAGTTTCAGTATAAAAAGAGAAATGATGTCAGCTGTAATGAAAAAGCTTCACGTCATCATCTGGTTCTTAAACTGGGGATTTGATGCTAGAATGCATCGAATAGATAAAGTTCTTGTCTAACTTGAGGCACCGTGCGAAGCTGTTTAAAACAGCATTCTCAAAAAAATTCTGTTCTAGATGTCGCGAAAAATCATATAACTCGATCCAAGTTACAAATCCCAATGAAAGCAGACGAGTCGAATAAACGACGTCAGTACTAATGACAGTGCACATCTGCTCAATTTGATGGAGGATTCCAGGCCTGACGATTTATAATCAGTGACCGAAACGAACACACTGGTTAATACTATTCTTGGTGGTAATCTTTGACAGGGTAGCCAAATGGAAGATCCTCAAACGGAAGAATGTAGGCAGTATCTTTTCTTCTAAGATAACATGTAAGGCTCTTTCCATCAATATAAACTAGAATTGTTGTTAAGGAATAGATAACTAGCATGTACTCTCGTGAAAAAGAAGCTAGAATTCTACGCGTTTCAGAAATAAAAAACGCTGCAAACGCAATTCGTTGAAAGCCTGTAAACGTTACTTTAATAAAGAGATATGATGCATCGACTCGTATTCCAAGAGAGAAAGTAGCTAGCAAAGTCGACAGAGAACGAAACACGTACAGTGGATTAGAAATACTTTATTAACAGGTTACCGTAAAGCAATTCATAACAAACCATCGGGCAGGAAAATACAGAGAAAGAACCGAGTAGAACTCAGTACGAGTTGCGCATTGTGTAGAGCCGATCCTTGCCTTTAAAAAAACTTTTCAGGATCGATATTTGGACCAGAACAGTTACAACAATGAATATCGAAATGGCAGAACTCCAAAGAGTGATATGGGAGCGCAATTCGTAGGCAAAAATACGATCTGTAGTGAGCTTGGCCCGCAGTTCAGCCTGGTAACTCTCGGAGATGGAGAGATATTCGTGTATGGATTCAGTCATTGTTTCGATCATATTCATTGGGCCCGAATCTGCGAAACCAGCTTCTTCTCTTAACGTATCTTCCCCACGTAGTTCAATGAAAATTCTCTTAGGAGACATTGGAGAATGCTGATTTTTAAAACAAAACGCATAATCTCCATTCGCGTAGGCAGTGAATTTTACAGTCTCGTGAGATGTATCAGTCCTAATTAACACGTCCTTTTTAGAGGGATCATTGATAATCAAATCGACATCATTAGTAGTGCCTTTGAGGACTTGAAATATGAAATTGTACTGTTCTCCTTTATCCAATTTCTCATAAAAACAAAACTTTTCGATTCCAGGAAGCTCGAACGTTAACTGTTTAGGGAAGCAGTCAACAACGGCTGTCAATAAAGAAACGAAAAAGGCAATGATGGTTCCGATTAGTAGTCGCATCCCTACAAGTGATGCGAAAAATATTCAGCGAATTTACACAGAAATTATACGATAGTCAATCAAAGAGGGCACTTTGTTATTCGATAGAACGATAAAATAAAGAACACGTCAGAAACGATTCGTTTTATATATTAAATAAAATAATTTGAAAAATGTCAGTGGGATGCAAGTTAACCAATTTCCTGGCTAAAAAATTAATTATTTAAACTTATTCAGTCTTATGCATTTTTTTAATAACACTAAGATTGTTTTCGAACAGAAATGTAAAGCTCTACTTGCTGCACTACGAGAATGAAAAAAATCATCTTTTTAATTCCGTCATTCCTTTTTTTAGATTTTTGCTTTTGTTATTTATGCGACCGCCGACAAATAAATTAAGCATTCTGCTCTTCTCTGGCGGGTGTTTTGATTAATCGAAAGCACCCTTAACATGAGCTTGGTGGATAGGCTTTGGCGTAAGGTTAATTCTAATGTAGCGGACTTCAATTCATGGGTCAATTTATTAGACGCTGCTGAAAAACAGGTACACAGCTGATTTTGAGTCGTTATTATGCTTTTTATTCGCTAATTTGGGTTCCTATTTTAGCCAAACATTGACGTGGCTCGTAAAGCGTTCGATGCATTTCTTGAACGTTTTCCTTATTGTTATGGTTATTGGAAAAAGTACGCTAATGTCGAAAGACGACAGGGAAATAAAGACAGATGCTTGGAGGTAGGTCTACATAGATTTCAGTGCCCTTGTTTTTTACCATTCTATGCATCTAAGTAACCTTGAGTCTTTCCGATCTTGGAATCCCGTTGATCTTTTGGTGTTCAGGTTGGATCATTCCGCCACTTAATGAATGTTGGTGGACTGTGAGTTCGTTTTGTGCTATTATTTTAGATCTTTCAGAAGGGAGTTGATGCAATTCCATTAAGCATTGACCTTTGGGTTGCCTATCTGGAGACGAATTTGGAAATCATTAATGGTTTGGATAATTATGAAATAAGGATGCGAAGGTATGGCTATAAATGCAATCTATCTGACCTTATCATTGTGATATACTCAAAAATTTCTTTGCTTCAGTCTATATGAAGTTGCTCTGGAAAAGGCAGGCTTAGAGTTTCGATCTGATGCACTGTGGGAGCATTATCTAAGCTGGGAAGCTGGCCACAATCGCTTGGGTCGGGTTTTGGCCATTTATGACCGTCTTCTCTGCACACCTACCCAGCTATATTTTCAGAATTGGGATAGTTTCAAGAAGATGATTGAGGAAAATCGCCCTGAAGATTATCTCCCCCTCGGCGAGTTTGCCGAACTCCTTGCTCGTGTGTCGCCAGTAGCTGGTACCGCGATTCGCATTGCTTTGAAAGAATCGAAGTCGTCAACTGTTCCTATTCCAGATGTATGTTTGACTTGTTTTATCCCGCCTTGTAATCATATGTGGGTAACATCTAATATTCTTAACTTTCAGATAACGGAAGCTGATCGAAACGCAATTCGAAAGCTGGTTATTGATCGACGTGAAAAGGTATACCAAGCCACATATCTCCAGATCATGAAACGTTGGTACTTTGAAGAAAAGGTAACTGCTTAATCACTATCGGACTTTTTCAGTTCGTATAGCATCTTTGTTTTGTTGATTGCTTCATCTATTTCCTCTAAGAGGATTAGTCTTTAAGACCCACATAGTGACCTCATGCAGAAAATGATGTTTTCATTCTGTTGACAAGTAGTTGGTTTTCGATGGTCTGTTTCAAAACAGGCTGGATTCGGTTCAGTCTGATGCTTAAACAGGTTTTTCGGGTGCTTATTGCATGCCCGTTCGCATACTGCGTTGTAGCAAAGATTGCAGTTTGAATCTTGTCAAGCTAAGGTTTTTTTGAGTTTAACCGTTGGATTTGCTGATGAATTGTTTATTGGAAGTAAGGAAGCTCTAGCGTTCTCTACCAATAAATTTCCTAAGTGTTATTTTGCATCGTCTTGAATCCATCAGCTCGAGCCGTTAGTTTTATATTAATGGATTTTTGAGGTTTCAACTACTAGTTTGCTTCTCGCTGAATCGTGTAGAGGTGTCCCGTTGTATTCCTTTTTTTAACATCAGGGAGATTATAGTTCTTGGAAGTATTTTCTACTGCAAGAAAACAGAACTCGTGTTTCTTGGGTTTCAGAAGTCGAACAGGATACCTTTAATAGACCATAGTTTCTTTTAGCTTATGATCAAAGCCTCATCTTCTATGTGAATGTATTATTGCATAGTGGTTCTTACAGAGGTAGAAATTCATTTTGCAGATTCGCCGTCCTTACTTCCATGTGAAGCCGCTGGAAGAAGCCCAACTCAACAATTGGGCAGAATACTTAAGCTTCGAGGAATCCGAGGCATCTAGTGCAGAGGCTCTTCTAAATATGCCAACCACCGAAAGTCAACCCACATCACAAATTACACCAGCCGAAGTCCAGCTAGCTAGGAAGCGTGTTCGCATTCTCTACGAGCGCTGCCTTGTCGCCTGCGCTCTTTATGAGCACCTCTGGATTCGTTATGCCAAGTATCTTGAGGTATGGCTACAACTTGTTCACAACTTTAATTGACCCCGTCAGTCCAAACCAAAGTTAACCTCACTGTCTTCTATTTAATAGTACACAGAGAGCGATATTCCAGGAGCTAGGGAGGTTTGGCGTCGTGCCTGTTGCATTCACCTACGTGCAAAGCCCACCATTCACTGGCACTGGGCACTCTTCGAGGCTCGTCATCCTGCTGAGCTAGATGAAGCTGAAAATGGCAAAGAACCACCCAAATCCCTCACACCTCTCGAAATACTCACTGATTTGGAGAAACGCCTCATCGACAGCGCTCTCGTTTGTGATCGTCGGGCTGATGCCATGAGACGTGAAGAAAAACCGGTAAGTGTTAAATACCTTTCAAGCTCCTCTTTGAATCGTCTTAAGCATTTTTTTTCGCCCACAGTTATTGGACCAGATAGTCTGTCTTCGGTCGGGAATAAATCGTTTGCGAGTTCGCGCTACGGAACAGACGAGTCTAGCACACAGTGTAACTGGTGCGACTGCGTCGTTTTCTGCTGCCATCGCCTTGGCAACAGCCGCCCAAGCTCGGGCAGGTGCCAGCTATCTCTCCGGAAAAATGGCTCGTCTTCTACATTGTGGTGCTGGCAATCTGGTCCCTGCCGAAGGCCTGCCTTTCTGGCAACTTTTGCTATCCTCTTCTTACAAACCGTCCAATACCACCACCGAGATCAAGAATTCAGATGATGATCTTGCTGATATCAAGGTAGATGCAGAAGCAGAGATTTTATCATCTGTAAGCATTACTCAGTTTGGCGTCACTTCCAAACACTTTGTTACTTGAATACACGCGCTCTTGTTGGTAGGCCGATGACACGAATCTGAAAGAGGATGCGAAGCAGGAAACGCATGAACTGGAGCCAGATGATGAAGAAATGGAGGTCGAAGACCCCGAGACAATTGAAGTTACGCCGGAGGTGATGGCTGGCGCAGAAGTGATAGATAATGGGGACTATGGCACCGACTCGCCTCCTGTTTTGATTGGCCGCAAAAAAAGCCCTTCTGCGAGTGGTCCCTCGAAAGTAAGCTATTTCCATAGTCCCTATGGAGTATTGATAAGTTGTCTGCTTTTCAATCTATCGTGCTTCTCACCAGGTAATTTGGTTCTGCATTAGTTTTCGGCCTATATTTGACATGGATGACTCGAAATCGAAAATGGCTTGGGTCTTTGAGATCCATTATTTCTGCGTGTGGTTTTTATTTGCTGGCTCCGACCATGCATAACTGAACGATTTTTCTGAATGTTTTAGCCGACGCAGAGTATAGACAAGAGTTCAGGAACTGAAAGTGAGGAGGAGGAGGAAGAGGAGCCGGCTGCCAAACGGAGACGTCGTACCCGTTGGGGTGATATGAAGGGTGAAACAGACCGTGACTTGGCTGAATTTCGAGCCGCTGAAGCTGCTGCAGAGGCAGAGAGATTGGCAAGGGCTGATCGCGAACAGCAAGCCTATGCGGAGGAACGGGCTGCTATAACTGAGGTCAAGCTGCCTTCCGATCCCTCATCTCTTCCCGAAGACCAGCGACGTCTGGTCTCTGCGGAGGAGGCAGCTATCGCCGTTTTACGTGATGCCATCGAGTTCGATCCAGTAAGGAGTTAGAGATATCTTACCGCTTAAAATCACCTTCATTGTTTTTATTTCATTCATCCCAGTCTTTATTAGAATAGCGGTGTGCATAAGCGAATTTGCTGTCTTGGGACCTTAAACACAGAAACGGAATATATGGAATAACAGATCCTGTTTAACAATATTTTTTCCGTTTTTTGAGGTCATTCCTCCAACGATGTTTTTCCATGTACCGACCATGCTCTTCACTAACAAGGAGCCTTACATACATTTTACACTGAATTTAGGTTCTAGAATAAGTGAAGTGTTCTTGGAATTTCTCACATAAATATAACCTTCAAGGGGTGCTGCAGCACCAGTGTGAAGGTTTCAGCATTTGATTTGGGAATATCTCTAAAATGATTTTCATTTTTTTTTCTTGGCGGGAGGTTTTCCCGGTTTCAAAGGGATACCTCTTTCGTTCAGCCTAGAGTTACGACTTGTTTCCTGAATATTTTTTCATTTGTATTCAGCGAAATGAACGTCTGTATTCTCAACTGCTGGACATTTCTTATCAGCGCAGGCCAATGGATGTAGATGGTTTTGTGGAATTCGCGAATTTGGCTATTGTGGATTCAATTCTTCCGGCTACCATCAAGCTAGGTTTCGCCCAACGCAAGCTCCAATTCCTTGAAGATTTCTGTAATGACATCAACAAGTAAGCCCACCTCGATTTGATGCCTCGTTTTGTTAGATACTTTCCTAAAAACGTCGAATGAGCGAAATTTGTCCTTTCAATAGAATTTCTGCGGCTTTTGATGAATATCTTCAACTAGCACAATTGGTGGTTCAATGCACGACTGATAGTGGAAACGATAAGAAACTATATCCTCATGGATTAGGAGTTGGAATCGATGCAGCTCGAGCCTATAGCACACCGGATCTGTTAAACGTGACACTACCAACACCACTGCGCCCTTCAGCACAACAGAATCCAGCCCCCAATGGACCTGTTCGGCGGATGCCGCAAGTTGACATAGGTGCAGCAATCCTTGCAGATGCTGCATCAGTGGGCACCCCTCTCCCGGCGGCTGAAACCGCTGCATCCATTCGTTTCACTGCAGGAGCGTACGAACCTCTAGCTGGACCTTCTGCTGGTGGCCTGCCACCACCTGCTCCCACAATGGTACCCATCGCTGCTGGAGCTATTCCTGGTGTAGGTTGATCTTTCGATTTTCCGTATCTTAAACCTTCTTAAAGCCGTCATTACTGGTTTTTTGTTTCCAGGCTGAAACTGTTGAAGTGTGGCGTGGATTGGAACCGGCGGGCTATGCAGCAGCTGTTGCCTCAAGCTACGCCAGCGGTGGAGGTACTTTTTACGCTCCCATGGGTGCAAGTGCTGACGCCACTGCTTCGATATCTGCACCACCACCAGCCCTGATGACGCACTCCCATGAAGGTGGTGCTGCTTAAAATCATCATATGCATCTCACCGGTCAACTGACCTTGTTATAGGATGTCTATTTTAATCGTGGTCTCCTGTTTATTGTTATAAAGTCTTAATGCTGATATTTATACGCTCTTATTGAAATGACCTCCGATCATCGTGACTTGCTTGTTCCGAATGCCCCATTTTCATCGGACAGCTATGCTTAATCGTAATGCTTAATTCCCTATCGTAGGAATATCTTCAATCACCTATCTTAGGGACAGAGTGTAGCTTATGGAAGCATTAACCAACGTTGGTAACCACTCCGATAAATGGATACACATTGGTGGGTTTTGAATGTGTGTGTGCTGGTGTACTCGCTCAGTTAATGGCACTGACATCAGAACCATTTTACTATTATTGGCCAATTAAACTTAATAGAATTCAAATAGAGGGATGCCTTGACTGGATCTTTTTCGGCTGAGAACATCTGATGGTCCTGTGGTTTAAACAAAAATCAATGTGGGTCAAGCGTTTCATGTCTTATATATCCGAATGTCATTTGTGGTTTAAACAAAAATCAATGTGGGTCAAGCGTTTCATGTCTTATATATCCGAATGTCATTGGTTGTATGCTTTAGCATCGAGCACTCAGTGTAATTAGTCTGCTGCGGGAGCATTTAATCAGGAAGGTGGAGACTTTATAAAGGGACATATGCTTCTGCTGAGGAGCCTGGTCTTACTAATCGAGATTCAGCCTACTTGGAGTCAATGGAGAAATAGATATTGCAACGTGTTAATGAGAACACTATGCGAAAGACATGAACAAAAGAGATCATCTTGGTTTGTTGTCTGACAAAGTGTTAAAATTTTAAACTAATAAATGTAAGGCGCGTTATTCATAAACATGGATAGAATGGAAAAGATTCCTCTGCTTAATTAATGTTAGTAGAGCAAGTATTTGGCATTCACAGATTGCCTGAGATTTTTTTTGATGGGTGTGCATTTGTTGCACGTCATGTTAAAATGGGAAAGTTAAACTAAAAAAGTCCCCAAATTAACAATTAGAATGGAAGAAAATAAGTAAAACAATTAATGGTTTCGGTGGATGAAACTTAAAGTGGTTCAACCGAGTCACTTAATCTAACATATTTTCTATTCATGGGGTTTGTTACCATCCCAGTAAATCGTTAAATTCAGTTATAACCACATTTTAAATGCGATCAAATGGTAAAATGATGCAATGCATCTACAAAAGCTATACAACGAACCTGATTTCGCTAAATGAGTGAACGTATTTGGAGGTTAATGAGATTCAGGCAAAGTTATTGGATGTACACCGAGAACCTAAAGGCACGAAAATTGATGGGTAAGATTTGATGTTTTGAATGATTGGAACTGGTCGCAAACTCTTTTGCTAAATATATATTAGTCCACGCTTTTTAGTCCTAGTAAAAATCTAATGGTTTCAACAATATCGATAGAGTACTGATCCCAGAGTTAAAAAGCCAAAAGGCACACAATTCTGGAGTTTAGAAATTCAAAGGAGGTAGCGGTGATTGAGTTCTGGAACTAGAATGTCTTAATGTCTGTTCTCACTATTAAAGAGACTCAGAAAGTTACATGAGATATAAAATAACCTTTTCACAGTTAATGATGTTTAGTTTGCACAGTAGAATATTAAAATATAGGGATTAGAAAATGAGAGCTGCTACGCTAAAATACAATCAACAGCTGTACTAGCAGTGATTTAAATATGATGTGTACACGTGACCTCAAATCCACCACTGTTTGCCTGAGCAGCAAAAGGAAAAGCGGAATTGATATTACCAACTTTAAGTGCTGACGAAACAATGCTGACTTCAAATTCTAAATGAAAAATTCCCCCAATTTTCAGTTATTCTGTGGTGAAATCTAAATATTGTGCCTATTATTATGTCATTTTGTTAGTTAGGTTAGTAAAATGATTTGGCGACAAGAGAAAGTAACCGAATGTGTTAATTTCAGCAAGAACTTGCCAACATCTTCTGATGGTCTATAAAATCATAGTAATACAGGATAAGAGTCAATCAAATGATCTTGCCTTCACCGACATATAAATTTTCACCAATGGATTTTTTTGGAGTTTCTAAAAGACATCCTTGAGAAATAATATCAAGCAGAACTTACTGTTATGGAATTTTATTGTAATACTCTAAAATAAATAGCAAATTCAGACATTCCTCAGGACAAAATCTAGAGGCAACTGTTCTTTTCTTTCTAAAACCGAATAGTTTTGCTATTAAAGTTACGGAAGTGACCTGACTTCTCTAGTACCATTTTCAATCTAGCCTAAAAAGTAACGTTCTTAAATATCTCGACGCTAACAAAATGATTTTAATGCGGCACAAAAGTTAAACTATTTGCAAAATATCGTTTTCATGCTGATATTAAAACTAAAAGTCGTTTACGGATAACCCAAAGATCTTGAAAAAATAAAGGTTCGTAAGATAGTTTGAAGTTCTGTGAAGCAGAGTATTTCAGTTTTCCTGCGGGAACCATAAAGGATCCACAAATTGACTTGCCCTTGTTCGCATGGCTAATCCCGATTTCGTCAAAAGCGCCAGTAAGTAAAATTTTTGAATGAAATTGTTCATCAAAATTGCCAGCGAAACTCTTATCAATTATTCAATTCAAAAGGCCTGCGGTTTGGGTCGAAATTTACGCATCGCACCTTTAATCATAAAATACATCCAATGTTGTTTTAGGCATTTCGAAACACACTTTTTGAGGTTCGTGGCCATGCTGGTAAAATACAGTTAAATATTAGATTGAAAAAAAGGTTGAATCCAATCAAGGTTTTGTGTCCGTTATATGAAAGTACTTTGATATTCTATGCTAACTTTTGTGGTAAATTATTTGAGTAGGGTTCACTGGTTCAGGAACCGCTCATTGTCTTAATAACTTCAGCTATGTTTTATTTGTTGCTACTGTTCAAATGAGTAGACAATTGAGACTTTTTTCCTTACTGTTTCTATTACAATTTTTTAGAACTTGAGTTACACCCAGATATTATACCTTCGATCCCACAATCCGTCAGTTGGAGCCATTCTTAGCGATGACAATGAACATCAAGATTAGTCTTTAAAGCCAAACTTCTAACACTCTATCCATGGGAAGTATTTTTAAAATAATATCTGCATATTCTATGGTCGGTTCGCAGCGGTTTCGGCGTTTGCCCTAGTGCGAAATTTTAAAATAAAATTAGTTTCACATCAATGACAACTTTTAATAATGAACCATGATGCACTAGTGAAGGAAGGTGGCTGGGTGAAGTCTGTCGCCAATTTGCTTTTATCAAGGATCTCGTGATATAAATAATTGAATGTACTTCTCTTATTAAAATGTTTTTGCAGCTGCTAGCAACAAAAGTTGATCATTCTGCACTACTTGGAATGGCACTACTACTCATTAATTCCACTCTTAAAATTTTGATATTTTGGAGGCCTCATTTCTGCGGCCTTGAGAATCCACAAAAGCTGGTTCTCTTCATCAAAACATCGGCTGTTTTATCATGAATTTCTAGTCAAAAAAGGCATTAAGCAAATTTTAAACGAATTATGTTTTTTTTTCCAAGCTAGAGTTGGCTTTGCTTAGGCTAATTACATCTTAGGCAGTCAATCTCAGTCTCATTTGACAAATAGAAGATAATGTTATCATGAACAAGCACAGAATATAACACCTTGAAAGCACACCTTCAGCCGTTATTTAGAGCCTGAATAATGGGAACACATACCATCAGAATATTTTGAAGGTCAAACAGAATCAGCGGTATTAAAATACCGGTGCTTTTGCCATAATCTTTGAACATCACATACATTGTCTCATCCAAATATTTTAGTTAATTCCTCTTCAATAATGTCCAAAATAGCTGCACCAACGTATACTTATAAAAGTATAAATACCGAAGATTTTCTTCGGCCAGTATAACTTTATGAGTTTTAATTGTTATTAAATGAGGCTAAACTGTTTCATTTACAATTTGTGACCCTTTGAATTATCTCACTTGCAAAGATGCCACCTTAACATCTCATAGACTTAACATCGAGTTATAGAAAGCTTCTTTTCAAAGAGCTATTTGTTTTAACTGACAGATTGTGTGCAGAAGTCGATAAGTTTGATCAGGCAGCTGTAAAGCGTAAACTTGAATCCGGTGTAATTATGCAGTTTAAAAATTCTTAAGCTGGTAATTTTCGGTTATCGGAAAATTGAGTGAATCCATTTGGAGTGATTGAAATAATACACAGAGATTGCTAACCATCAGTTAGAAGTGATGAAAGTTAAATCAATTGATGAGTTAGATGCTGTTGATTGCATGGGTTTGCATAGTTTGAGTCGTAAATAAGAGATAGTCAAGAGAAGAAAATCACTGATGAGGACGTATTTTCTTTAAAGGAAGGGGCGAAACTATTGAGTGAGCTGCCAACTAGCTTCGTAGATCGACCAGAAATCAAAACTATACCTGCCATATTTCTTATCAACACGTTTTTAAGTGAAGTGGGATTGATGTACCGAGTTGTGAAAAATCCGTACTGAGGCGAAATTATTAACTCACCACATTCTGTTTGGAAATGGTGTAAAAAAATTAATTAAAGGTACATCTCGCAACGCAGAAAGCGCATGTGCGGTGTTAACTACTGATAAATAACCATTTAGTCGGAGAATCAGCTATTTGCATGGTGTTGCGTAATTGAAAAACAGAGTCTACAGCATTCTATCGTTTGCGACGCTACAAACCAAATTGAAATGGACCTTAACCACTATTTTGACTTTGAATCTAGATATTGCCAACTCATTCCTCCAAAAGTGTGGTTTGTGACCTACCACGCTTTTATTGGCGATTCTCTCTCAAACCCCAAAGGCTTGGTATTTTAGATATATGTTCGGGACATAAATGTCAAATATTTTAGTTGTTTTCGGTATTTGATGCTTTTGAAATGCATGTAAATTGGAACCCTGCTTTCTTAATATATAAAGGATTTGAGTTTAACTTTTGACGCCTCGCTGTCGGTACATGAAAAATTGCGATATAACGCAAGGGGTCACTTATATCGAGTTGTCAGTTGTAGCTGTTCACTACATTGGACTGCGATTGCGTAGAGTTTTGAGTGTGGACGAACTTTATACTGCCGAGTAGCTAAGGAGTGACATGCTCGCGCTGTTCTTATAAATCGGTATGGAACTGCGAAGATAGTCTCTGACTCGCCATTAGTTCCTGCAGATGTTGACCTTAAACAAATAGTAGACATAATTTTTGCATTATTTAAATCAAATCATACGACACCACTCAAGGAATATTCGACCAGTGAATGCCAGCCCGACTTACTATGGCTTGCTGCTTAAAAGCCCAGATGGTGGGCTGGAGAATCGGAACATCATGTTTTTGCACTTGACGGCATTTTACTGGGATTATCTTTACAGGCCTCTTCCAATCCATCGCAGTCGCAGCCAGCTAACACATATTTTGCTAGGTATTATAATCGATTATATACGCAAAGTGGTGAAATTAATACACCGAAAAAGGATAAACTGCTGTATAAACATAGTAGATATGCTGCACGTTGATTCCGCAACTGCAGACTTGAGCGAAATCCGTTAAATGTGGAGTGAAAGCCGATGGGTTTTCTCTGATTGAATATATTCCGAGAACTTCCTAATCCTCTTTATCCATGAAGAGATGCGCTCAGCTTCACCTAAATTGATATGAAGTTAGTTGTTTCTTCGTGTTTCGTGTTGTTGTTTCATGTAATAAAAACCCACCCCTTGAGGAAAAACGACATTCTGTATTTAAAATTGCAGATTCTTACAGCTTCTGTCTACTGTCAAGAGACAGTTAGGGTGCCAATTAAATAACCAAAAGAACTGCTGACATGAACTTCATCAGCCAAATTTCAGATCAAAATTGAGGGTAAATTTGTGAGAAGTTCACTGAAATCCCAAAAAGTTAAAAATAGGGCCCTGTAATAATGCCGCACAAACATGAGTCTAGTGGCTTTATGCTCACCTCATGTCCATGAGTTAAAAAATGAAAAATCACCATGTTATATTTACTACTGTCAGTTTGAAATGTTGGAGTAATTAAATCATTTTTTTATTTAGTCCTCACCCAATAACAGTTAAGACAGAGGACAGTAAAAGCGTCTATCGACATTTTCGGTTCCCTGGTCGCTTGTCCGGCATGGTTTCATTGTACAAGTAGCAGTTCAAATTCGTAGTAGCACCTCGTCCGTCCTCAACATTGTTAAGGGTAGAAAGTCTTCACACTATTTTAAGAAGTCTCTTCAACTTTCTGTTGGAGATTTCATTCATTGCTATAGTCCAGTTTGAACCCATGAACCTAGGTACTTACATCGTGCCTCGTTTATCAAGCTGTAAGAAGTTGTACTTCTTCTGGCCGCAATCTAATTTTACATGTTCATTGGGTGAATAGGCGGTTCGATGTAATTTTCACATATCTAAAAAGATCGTGAATATTTCTAATAATCTACAAAAGCTTTTTAAAAAAAAATTTTAAATTAATTGGCAGCCTATAAATTCTGCATTGTGCTAGAAGGAACCACTAAAGACTGAAATGTCAAACCTATTTTCATTTTAATTTGTCATTGAAATGCGTCTGAATAAATGCTTTCTCACGGAACACATATTAATCGAGACTCGGGCGTTTTCTAATACTAAAACATTCTCGACTTGTTTTGGAGGCACCACAACTAATAAAGCCATTGTTTCCCGGAACTTGAGGGAGGGAACATGTTTCGTAGGATACGAAAGGATTTTTCAGAGAGCTGTACATTTTTTGCTAAAATTAACAATCGGTACAAGAAATGCCTAGACTGACTAAATTAAATATAAAATAATAGATCTCAAAAACAAAAAGAAAAAGCCGGTGCTTAATTGGTTTCCTGTGTCCAAGTAGTCTTAACATTGCTACCAATAAGGCACATTTTTATCAAAATTTTGGCATTATTAAATAATTACTTTGGATCTAATAAAGCACCCTTTTCATTTGCAACCATGTGATACCCACAGGCGTGTGTTTATGAATCGCCCGTTTCATTCTGGATTTCCCTCACGGTAGCATGCTTGAATGAGCACAAGTTGAAAGCCTAGATTGCAGTGTTAAGCGGCTATACGAATTGCGAATTCTATTGCAAAATGGGCGATTTGAAAGCAGGCCCTTAAATAAAATGATGGTGTTGATGGAACTCAACCATTACTAATAGCAGTTTTTGGTACCTTTTTATCACCTGTATTCTACTTGTGACGTAGCACATTTCTTGCTGCACCGTAATAAATACAAAAGTTGATATAAAACTATATTTGTCATTGTTGCGCGGTATTTCAATTTATTAATGACATTCCAACCGATATAATTCATTTGAAATAGATTAAATTTCATAGTAATCTAAATACTTAGGGTGACACTGACATTCGGTTTTGAAGTGCATTTAAGAATAAATGAATCTTACAAGGACAAGCAGTTTTAACTACCTAATCATTCATGGATTTATCAGTGCTATCTATTTTATTATTATTTTCTTCAAACGGCATTTTAAACAACTCTTGAGATACATTTTAGTTAAACGCCAAGCTGAAGGTGGTGGGTTTCAGGTAGTCAACCTCGAACCTTTGATGAAAGAGAGGTCATGCCATTGACTTGCATCTTTTACTCACAGTCTGGTAAATGGTGAGACAAACTGAAAAGTAACAATAGTTGTGATTTTCTGAAGCCAAAGGCCTTAATTCTTGAATATCACACATATTAACCCACTGAAAAATTCCACATAGCTCTTTTCTGGAAAGTGTTTAAAAGTGTTTGTGTGAATCGAAAGGTCTCATGAATGAACTTTGAATTGAACATTTTATTTAGGCGATGAAAAATTTTAGGTTTCAATATTCACTAAATAGCGCTTATTTGCGCCAATCTCAGATGGCAAACTCCACTGGTAAAACGCAAATTTTAATATTGCTTGCCGTTCAACATTACTGAGATATTGAAAACCGAGTGTATGCAGGAGCAGACATTTTGTCAAATTTTCTCATAAGTATGAATTTTATAAGCTCATGTAAAGTCGAACTTGTTCGAAAAAGGAGTGGAGTATCAGTGTTATACACCACTCATATTTGACGTACCCCCAGATGGAATTAAGTCTTTACTAGTTCACATATGCCAAATTTGTTCATAGACACACGATCATTTAACCACTGAATCTCTTGCTAGATGATGTAGGCGTGGTAGCTGGTGAATTGAAGCAAACGTCTCAGTTGTGGATGCAGCGGAATAAAAAAAACTGTGAGGATAATCTCACTCTCAACTTGGGTGCCTACTTGATCAGCACAAACGTCCCTTATGAATGTTATGCCGCAAGGCTCTATTTGGTTACTTTGGCTTTTAAATTTATTTCTTTGTTGTTGAGACGAAGGTGCCAATAACCGAATGACATACATTTTCAACTATTGCTTTTAAATTTTAAACGAACCCTACTAAAGTATAAAAATAATTGAGTTTAGAGACCTAATGTACAGGTATTATGTGTGTATAATATCACTAGCATCTCAGTGCAATCCAACTTCACCCGCTTTATTTCGCCACCATTTAAGGCGGTTTTCTTGCATGTTCAGTTGAATTTGAAAGTGTAAATATAACGCCATATTTCCATTGCATGGCTACAACAAGCTTTGGCTTTAAATGGGGCTAAGGAGTCCAGTACCAAGGTGGATTCAAGCAGGGCGTGTTAATTGTCTATGGTACGAAACTGCTAAGGCAATGCAGGTTAATGCCTCCAAAATCACCACTGTTTCATAATGTTTTTCTTAAGTTATGGAAACTTAAAAAGTGAGCTTTTAGCTCTAGGACATACCCACTATATTCTGTAACTTGTTTGCGCTTAGGGTATTCTGCATTAAAACCGATTTTAGCCCTGAAGGAATGCGGATCAGCAAAATGGCTTTCTAACACTGTATCTGTTAAGCATGACTGAATAATACCCCATTTTATTTCCAGCTAAGCAAACATTTGAACAGTCAAGTCGAACCAAATTAGCCTCTTAAGTGAAAGTTATTTAATGCGAGTCACGAAATGGACGTCATCCTGATGTTTGGTTATTAGCAATCTGTATACGGTCCTAATTAGACAGAGTTTCAGTTAAACTAACAAATGTCAACATGCAGTTCTGACCAAATAAGTAGAAATTCTTAATAACTAGTGGTTTTAACTTGTTCTAGTCCACGAACTACCCATTACCGTTGGTATTTCGGTGGCTAAAAGGTGATTATAATAACAGATCATGGCGGGCTTGCAAAATAAATCTTTGCAGCCGTTCGATGATGCTGTTTATCTGACATTCAGGAAGATGATGGTTGACCAGAATTGTGCATATGCCGCTTATTAATAACCAGGTTAGAGAAGGCAGTCCAAGGCTATTCAGTCAAGTAAATAAATAAATAACCAAATTTAAATTGTACTGACAAATCAATATCTGAATATCTGCACAGGCGGTAGTGAGCATATAGCTCTCGTTTGACAGTTGTCTGAGTAGAATCAAAGCCATGTTTACTCCTTATTTTCTGTAAGCCAAGCTAAAGGTTTGATAAACTACTGCCTGAAGTATGCCCAAAAAACTCAACTTTGACAGAGACGAGAACAAAATTCTTCGGACTGGTAGCCAAAGTGTTGACCGTTACTTTAGATAAGTCTTCTTGAATACCCTTAGATAATTTGCGCTTTGACACTCATAATACTTGCAATGAATCGTTGTTGGATGTCTTTCATCAGTATAAGCTCTTAAACCGCATTTTACTTAATTTGTAAATGAACAACAAGTAATTTGTCTCTTGAGACACACTTTTTTAAAATGTAAGTTATTTGGCAAATGCAGAGTCTCCAAACTAACAAAGTGATATTTAATATCACATCAGTTAGTCTTTTTAAATGAAATCAAATGAAATAAAATGACATTAAAGTGAGTAGGTAGAGAATGTCAAACGACCATACTTTACTCAGTGGTATTGCCAAAATCTCTAAAAAATGTATCAGAATATTCATTTTTCTGCTGTGCAGCTAACTGGATAGTGTTAAAAAGAGGTTTTCGATTTCTTAACAGGAAAAGACAATAAAATTCAAGGATTGTCCAATATTATCAACGATTTCGGCAAATAAATCAAGTGACTTAAAAACCAAGAAACGAAAAGGACCCGAAAGAAATTTTTGGATACTAAGCATTAAGCATTAATACAGTTGTTAGAGTGTTATCCAAAAGGAAAGTATGATTGGATAAAATTTATCGTCTTCACTCCTTGAAAGTTCATTGGTGTTTCTATTAATAAGAATGTAAGCAATTAACTAAAATTTGGCTGATGGATTCCATTTCTATAATTTGCCTTTTTAGTTTGATTGGATTCGTAGATGTCTGCTTCCTAACAGATGACGTCCCACAGGCCAAAGTCATGAATCCTTTCAACGGTAAATTCAAAATAAATTCACATTTTCTTTCTCTTCTTCTTTTTCTTCTTCAAGGATCATGTCCATATAAAAAAGAATCGCGAGAAATGATGGATAAAACAGTCGATGCTTTAGTCCTTCATGCGTTTCAAGCAACTTTGATGAAGGAATCTGTTGAGTGTCTTATTGTGAACTATGAGAAAGAAAAGGCACCTAAGGTGCATTCGACCTGTAATAATCCATTCATTTTTTCTCCGAATACAATAGAATATTCACGCGTTTATAGTTGTGAAATCAGTGTCCAGAACTTTTGCCATGATCCTGCAACTGCCATTTATTCTAAACTACAGTAAGTTTGATTTGTAAAATGGATATATTAAATCTAGCAAACACAACTGCGTTAGTTGGTATGACCATCTAAAATTCTCAGTCGTGGCCGCAGTGGATTGGAATAAAACTGTGAAAATGATTTCAAATTCAACTTTGCTATCTGTTTCAACAGTGAAAACTGTTCCTGATGAGGAGTGCCTGGAAGACCAGGATAATATGATTCTCCAGTCTGTTGATCGGGCTCTCGAACTGATTTCTTGTAAACTTCGATAAAAAAATATATCAATAAACAAAGAGTAACGAGTTTCAATTGTTTTATTTTATTTATATACTCCCCACCCATTTGGGGCAAGTCTCAAGGTTTTATTGTACTTTACCATTACCATTTGTACAAAAGTAAAAATAGCCTTTACAACGAATAGCGCACAACAGTTAACACAGAACGCAGAGGAATTCATGTCTAAAGGTATTAAAATTTGCCATTGACGGAGACAGAGAGAAATCTCAGAGTATGTCAGCAATTGAGAATTCACCGCTTAGTTGGCAAATTTAATCAACTGAAATTTAAGAATTCATGCTGTGTTGCTGGCTCTATGGAGTCGCTTTTGGTTCCAGAACGTAGTGAACGTAGTGGGGTACTGGTGCTAGACCCAAAGAATACTTTATGGTTTTAAATTACAATGCACGTTTGCTATGCTTCTTAAAAAATTCCACGTTTCTCCACTTACTTGGCCTATAATAAAGTGGGCCTCGAATTTCAAAACAGCTCATAGATATAACAGGACTAATAAATAAACGCATAGCTTCAAATTTAGGAGTTGTTGGTAATAATTTGAAATAGCTTTGTAATTTGACAGCTTAGCAGCAATAAATACATGAGAATATCTGATACCCACCTATCTGAAGGCATATCTTTGTGTGAATTTGAAAAATAACCTATCCTCAGGTTGTGAAATTTCATTGGTGTGCATATGCATATACCCACTTGAAAGGAGCGAAAATTCGGCTGATGGATCCAATTGTAGCAACTCGTTTTCTTTATCTGATTGCGATTGTAGGCACCTGCACCCGGCCTAATTACGTCTCTCAACCGCAAGTGCAACTTACAAATCTTTAAAATGGTAAATTTTGAGTAAAGTCACTGTAACTTCAAGGCGAGTGTCCTTATATTAGTAGCACAGAAAACGTGGTTGAAATGACAAATATGACAAATGATAGATATGGAATTCTGATGGTACACTTACTATGAATGAAGAGGAATGGTACATTCCCATGGTCAGTTCAATCTCTGACAATCCATTCGCATTTGCTCGAAATAAGGCGAATCATTCACGAGCCAGCTCCTGTGAAATCTACGTACAACACGTTTGTTATGATTACTTATCCACTACTTTTTCTGATATCAGGTAAGTTCTGCACCCATATTATAGAATAAATTAGTGAATCTAGATTCCATAATTGTGTTAGTTGGTACAAAAAAATAAAGTTCTCAGTTAATGTTAGAATGGATACGAAAGGAACTGTGAAGATAGTCTCAAATTCGCCTTTGACTCCTGAATCAACAGTAAAAAAGGCCCCTTTCGAGCGTTATGGGAAGGAACATGACAAAATACCTCTGAAGTCTGTTAATCACGCTTTCAAGTATATTTCTTGCAAATCAAGATGAATATGTCCATAATCAAGTGATTGCTGTGTTTATTAATAAATTCTTGGAAAAATTTCAGTTAAATTAAATTTACTTCTAAAGTAAAATAAAATTATAATGAATTTGATGATGCATACTTTGTCAAAAAATGGAACCAGCAGTAGCTTTTTGGAACACTGCAGAAAAGTAGCATGGGAAACCATTGTATATTTAGAAACAGAGGAGCAAGTATTTAAGTTGTGATTTCCTGAGCGAACACACTTCAATAAAACTTCCAGTTTGCCGTGAAGTAGAATTCATTGCACCCCTGAATACCACATCAAGCGTGTAGAAAGATTAGAAAAACACAACGTAAACCACCACCAACGTAAACGGCCACCTAACTGGAACCAGAATAAGTTCGTGCTGCCAAAACAATGAAATTTGCCGACTGTGATTATTAAATATATATTCGAAATGTTTGGTAATTGAAGTCTAGGAACAACACAACTTTGGTTTAATGTTCAGCAAGCACTGGTATTGAAACTGCAGAATCCGTTTTGGGCTGACGAACCGGAAAGCCAGTCAAAGCTTTCCTTGATATCATCTTAAACGTCTTATCGATGCTTTTCTTAGAGATTTTAGCCTAAGCATTAAATTTTGCTTTAAGTATGGTATCTGAGTGCTAAACATTGGTACCAAATCATTTGATTTGCATGCCATAAATCAGCGTACTGTTTAGAGGCCTGTAAACGTGTTTGCATTTATTTGACTAGATTGATCAAATGAGCTTCTCGGCATTTCGATCAACATCTTTATGCTCACTTTCGGCATTTAATGCAAATGTGCATACCCAATCAAACCATACTTGAGGGATTTGTCAATCAAATATTCTGTGGCATGATAATAACCACAACAGAGAAACACTTGTGCTCGTATTTTCCCTCTCACCATTGCTTTACCATTTGGAATATATCTAATGACCTACCTGTAAAACGGCAATTCATAATCCCGAAGCCTTTTTTTGAAGATGGGAGCAAACAACGAAAGTACTTTATTAAGCATTTATGTTCATTGGAATGCGGTTTCTCTGGTCTTGAAAAAAAAACAGGCCGTTTCTACTTGAAATTCATGTTGTTTTCACTAAAGGATAAGTTTGGAGCGATCATTGCGCTTAATGAAACAATAAAATTTAGTTATGAAGCCTCTTGAAAAATTAGGTAGTCAACTTGAAACGATGGTATCGTTTGCTCCGGCAGTAAAAAGTTAAAGAATACTTAATTTCAAACATTTGATTTCCTTTCGAATATCAGGACGTGTTGAAGCAGTAGACAAATATTGCTGCATGCTGTTTGCAGTCAATTCCTTTGAAACCTAGATCTTAGCAAGGGAAATAATTTCTTATATTTATTTTATTGAAAAATATCATAAGAGCTCCTAGTAAAGAAAATGCATCAATCTAAACCAATCAAGGTGACAGCCTGAATCTACGCATAGACAAAATAGTGCATGGAAGCATTTTGAAAGCAGGCACGTTCAAACAATAGCTTCCATAGTAATACAACTGTGGTTTGGGGTCACTCATTATACCAATACTTCATAGGCCAAAATTATGCAAATGTGGCTGGTGACTTTCATTTTTTATAGTAGCTGGTTGGCTTTTAAGTTGCATCAACAGGATGGTCAGTTGTATGCTTAACAGGTGCATAGTACTGAATTGAGAACATTCCAAGTAAAGTAACTACGCGGATGGGTACTTTGATGGAAATCTCTTTGCGAATTTGTTACTATTTAAATTGTGTTGTTTTAGAGTTTAATAAATTATTAGCTGAGGTAATAATTATCTACTCAAACCATACTTGAGACATTTGTTAAGCGATTCATCTGTGGCATGATAACAACAGATGATAAAACTTATTATTTAAGCGCAAAAGAAAAAGCCTCATGTTCGCATTACCTCTCCTACCGTCGCCTTACCATTTGGAATACATCCAATGACTTACTTGTAAAATGACGATTCATAATCCCGAAGCCTTTTTTGAAGATGGAAACAAACAACGAAAGGAGTACTTTAATAAGCATTTACGTTCATTGAAATGCGATTTCTGTTGCGTTTTCTCTCTGAGATTTATATTCTTTTCACTAAAGTTAAATCTCATAGCAACAGCTATTAAACAAATAGTAGCTTTGAGATTGGACATTTTGAAGACATTTTGTTAATTGAAGTTATCAATGTCACATTAGATCACTAGTGTGTAAAATAAATTAAAATTTGTTATTTAAGGCGATCTCATAGATGTTTTCCTTCTTGGGCCTGTATTCCAGCAATTATTCCTCTAACTGACATTTCCCCTATTTCGCGTTAAACGTCACCTTAGACTAATGACATTATTTTGCCATCTTTGCATCATTCTGACTTTTGAAGTGCGGTATTACATTGAATATGAGATAGTTGCTATTCATCTATCCATGAATTCCATCTAGGTAATGAAGATAAAAACAAATTTTTGTGGAGTAGCTGGTGATGCGTTTCTACAGCCTTATATAGGACAGGGGTCAAGGCCCATTGGAGGTCAGTTGCCGAAATCAATAAATAAATAAGAGAGCCAACCATGTCCTTAAGACCATCATATCTTGCACCAGCCAATTCTTTGATTTCGATGGGACATGAACTAAACTGGTTCACTCAAATAGACGGTATGTTTTACGAACTGAGGAACGTGTAATTAGCAGTTTGATCCAGTGCATTGTTTTACTTCGATTATTTGACCAGACGATTACTGAATGCGATCTAAAACATTCGCAGTTGACAATTTAACAACCGGTTGAAAGACCATATCTTTGAAAAAATAAATAAAATAAGTTGAATACACATTAACAATTTAGGTTTCTTAGGATTCAGATAATGAAATGTTAGTATGAAATGACTAATGTGGTTATAGTTGAAATGTCCCTAAAATTTCTGAAGAACTCATTTTCTATTTAAATAACTGTTCGATTTGAAATTTCGGTGGTAGAGGCAATTGCGTTGAGAACGTTGTTTACAAATCTACGCCCGAATTCCTTAGAATTTCAAATGATCACATTATTGTCCGAAGATTGATTCTGTCTGTTCGGGTCAAAAATATACTAAAAATTGCTTTACTAAATTCAAGCACCGTCTTTAGGCTACTGCTCGTAGCTCTAAAAATGCTTCATTGCATTCATTATGTATAAGTATGGCTCAACAAATTACAATACCACGCAATGATTTCAAATATAGTTTTATATCAACTTTCGTATTTACTACATCACAAGTAGAATATAAGCGATAGAGTGGTAACAAAATCTGCTATTAATAATGATTGAGTTCCATCAACACCATCACTTTATCTAAGATCCTGCCTTCAAATCTCTCGATTCGCAATAAAATTTGCAATTCGTATAGCCACCCTACACTTTACAATCTATGTTTTCAACTTGTGCTCATTAAAACATTCTATCCTGAGGGAGATCCAAAGTGAAACCGGCTATTCGCGATGAAATTCTAAAACTGTCGATAAGCATGTTGTTGACGATTCATAAACACACGCCTGTGGGAATCAAATGGTCACTCAGTCACTCCAGGCATTTCTTGTAGCGATTGTTAATTTTAGCGAAAATTGTACAGCTCTTTGAAAGTTCCATTTCTAATCCTACGGAACATGTTCTCTCCCTCAAGTTCCAGGGCATAGTAGCTGTATTAAACTTTATGCCCGAGTCTCGATTAATATACGTTTAGTGAGAAAGCATTTCTTCAGACATATTTCAATGACAAATTAAAATGACAATACATTTGGCATTTCAGTCTTTACTGATTCCTTCTAGCGCAACGCAGAATTTATAGGCTGCCAATTAATTTAAACTTTTTAATAAAAAGTTTCATAGGAAATCGGTTTGTTGAAGGCATGCCAAAAATGCTTAATGTATGTAAACTTACTTGCTTTGAATAGCCATCATGAAAGTAGCAAACAGGTATTTAATAAAACTTTCATTCGAAACAGCAATTTCTAATTTGAATTGTGCTGTTAAAAGACTTGTTTCATTGCTCCAACAAGTTAATATGACATAAGTGAATATAAAATTGCAAATTTTTCATTTTTTAACACAAAAACTAAATATAGCATCAAGCTTTGAGCCAAAATTTGACTGATGAAATACATTTCAGCAGTTCTTTTGTTTGTTTAATTGTCATTACTATTGTCTCTTGAGAGCAATCAGAAACTGTAAAGTTCTGCAATTTTGAATACAAAATGAAGTCATGGCGTTCTAATTCCTCAGTCGGTTAATTTGGCTTTCGAATTACTTCTTGTTAATTACAAATAAATATATATTAAAAATCGAATAGCTGTCGCATTCAATGATTCGTCTCCTTCTACAGCTTAAGTACTAAGTACTTAGTGCTATCTTCTTATTACACGATAGTACTATCATTTTATTAAATCAAAATGCTAGCCAATACTACTGAAAATCGTTATGCGCATTTCAGCGCCAAACATATTATACCTCCTTCAATTTTGACTTGATGATCTCGATGAAATCACGTGATTTCAATGGTAGTATGAGATAATAAGAATGAGAGGGATCAAATGCGTTTGAAGGTTCTAAAGGGAATCTACCAAAGAGTGAAACAGTTCGGTTAACCCCACGTCACGTGTCACCCCATATTAAATCATCCCCTTAACAATATCCCGAATATTCTGCAGGCAATTCACCATTCGTCACCTGCCTCATTACTCTTCATAACCTCATTCGTGGCTATCTGCTAATTCTAACTTTGCACAGATCGTCGCATGGCTTGTGAACTCATAAGCTAACTGTTAGGGTTCGATAACTCAAAGAATGGTCACAATTTGTGTACAGTCGCAAAAATCAGTTAATAAAACAATTGCAAAACTGACTTTAAAGCTTTCTGAGCTTTTTTTCACCGAAATTCAGGGTTTTTGCGTTGACAAAAGGAGGTAGGAATAAGGTGAGGATCTGATAATTTAATGATCTTTCGCAAAGTCGGAAAAGGGGAATTGTACAAAACTGTGCTGGTTTGCAGAATTAGTAAGCTATAATGAACAAATTTTGCAAAAGTTGAATAAAATTGCAATCTTGATCTGGGAAGCTAGCAGTTATCAAAGTGATTAGTCACGCGTTTGTTCATTTGGTCACTAATATCCTCACCGATCAAAGGAAAACAACCAATGAGTCATTTGGCTGCAGGATGTTATCCAACAATACTACTCAATAAATATACTACTACATGGAATTCTGTTGGATGTCATACCTCCAGTAAAAAGAGAGAATGAACTCAGTGTTTATGGCTTAATGGTTACTAGAAATGAAATGTACAATGACATATTCTTTCTGATAGGTGAAACTGGGTTGGATCGTCTTATATGTGACAATCAGCAAACCTGGTGGCTGTGATTCTGAAGTGAATTAAATGAACATGGCTGGCATGATGTAATTTTTTTAACCTCAATAAATGGTAACTCCCATATTTCATATTTATTGCATCAAAGTCTTTTAAAGCAGTCTCTGTTGAAGTGCAAATATTGACCTAATGGTGATGACGATTTCGAAGTACAATTAAGTCTTTTCCAAGTCAGATGCTCGATCCCTGAAAAACCGTTTAGTGATGATCAACTATTTCAGAATGAATCTTAGTAAAGCGTGATGAATGCATAAGACTGGATTTAAGCTGGTTGCAAGAAATGTTAAAGATTATTATTTTTAATTTCCATGGCATTCTGGATTTTAAATCACCACTACCCTTTTAAATTCAGCTTTCGTTCTATTTGGATTCTATTTGCTATTTAAACACGATATCATTAAGTATTCTAGTGTTCTAGCAAATGCCTCGATTTAGAAAAGACTTCACCAATCACTTAAATTAACTTTAAGTTCATGGATAAAAAAATGACATCCACCCATTCTTATTAACATTTAAATTGTATTAAATGCTATTTGAGACATTTTAAGATGTCAGATGTATCTCGTAACTCTGAAAAATGGGAAAAAGCTTCAAATCCAGTAAGTAAGATTAATTTCGCTTGGGCAAATAGGAAGAAAGAACAGAGGATTTTGCGAAAAACATATAGAAATGTAATGGTACCGAAATCGAAACTGCGCCTCTTCGAAGAAGACCTCGTCTTTGAGTGCATCTTCTATGAGAAACACGCCATACGAAAATGTATGCTGTTTTCTAACGACGGACATTTAAAGGCTTATTACATTTGAATGAAGCAGAGTTACTCGGAAAATGCAACTTTTACACCCTTGTTTGGTTGGCCTTAAAATTTACAAGTCTTAAAACTAAAGGTACTTTTACTAGAACCACTGCGTGAAACTGGTAGTTGAACCTCATAACCCTTTGTTTATTGATATACTCATCGAAGTTTACAAGAAGTCATTTTGAGAGTTTGATCAACAGACTGGAATATCATGGCATCATGCGCCTCTCCGTACTTCTCATAATAGACATTCTTCACTGTTGATTTGGAGAGCCAAGTTGAATTTGAAATTATCTTTACAGTTTTATTCCAATCCACTGCGGCCACAACTGAGAACTCCATGTGGTTGTACCAACTAACGCACTTGTGTTTTCTAGATATAAATAACACTATAAAAATCCAATCTACTGCATTTTAAAATGAATGGTAGTTATGTAATCAAAGCAGATGTTCTGGACACTGATTTCACAATCAGAGACGTGTGAGTATTCTATTTCATTGGGATGGAAAACGAATGGATTATCACAGGTCGAATGCACCTTAGGTGCGTTCTGTTTCTCAGGGTTCATAGTAAGAATTCCAACAGAATCCTTTATCAATGTTGTTTGAAACGCATGGAGAACTAAAGCATTGACTGCTTTATCCAAAATTTTTTGCGGTCTTCCTTTATACGGGCACAATCCTTAAGAAGAAGTGAGTTTATTTTGAAGTTACCATTGAAAGGATTCATGTCTCTCGCCTGTGGGACGTCACCACTTAGGAAGCAGGCATTTACAGTTCCAATCAAACCAACAAGATAAATCATAGAAATGGATTCCATCAGCCAAATTCTTAGTTAATTGCTTGCAGTCTTATTAACGGAAACACCAATGAACTTTCAAGGAGTGAAGACGATAAATTTTATCGAATCATACTTTTCTTTTAGATAACACTCAAACATCATTATTAATGCTATTTGTTTATTATCCAGCAATTCTTTCGGGTTCTTTCCGTATCTTAGTTTATAACTCACTTGGTTTACTTGTGGAAATCTTTGATAACATTGAAATTCACGGGATACCGTCACCTCAGATTGCATTCACATAGTATACGACAAGTTAGTAGCAGACCACTTCGCTTTGTGGTTGAGACCCAGTGCAGCTTGCTTCGCAAAGGCATAAAACTTAGTGTGCAGTAAATTTGGCCTACAAATTGTGCCTACATTGATCGCTTCTTTTTCGAATCGAAATTCATGGGCTTCGGTTGACTAAACGTACAAACCAAACGGTACTGTCGGAAGCAATAAAAGCGTGCAGCAGTGTGTCTCAGACTACAAAGGGCTTATTGTCACTTTGAATCCTTGAAGGCACAGTATTTCCGATTTCCAATCTGAATCATCGTGTCTCTGCTTTATAAATTCAAATATAAGAGAAGCAAAAATATGTGAAGACTAAGACATCCCCTAAATCACTTCCTTTGTATTGCTATACTAATAAAGTACTCCTTGATTTCATGTTCTAGTAAAATAATGTTGTTTAGAGTATAATGATTTAAAGTCGAGGTTAGCATTCCGCGATTGTAATGCAGGATACCCTAAGTGCAAACAAGTTACTGAATGTAGTGTGTATGTCCTAGAACTGAAAGCTCACTATTTAACTTTCCAGAATTTAAGAGAAAGAATATGTAACAGTGGCGGTTTCGGAGGAGGTGACCTGCATCGCCTTACCAGTTTCGTGCCACGGACAATTAAAACGCACAGGTAAATAAAAGTCGCCCTGCTTGAACCCACCTTAGTACTGGGCTCTTTAGCCCCATTTAAAGCCAAGCAACGGAAACATAGAGATATATTTACACTTTTAAATTCAACTTAGCATGCAAAAAGACTGTCTTGAATGACTGCGAACAAATAAGCTTAAGACGGTTTGACGCGATAAAGACGCATGAACAATTGGTCAGTTCCTGCCAACACTCGGTGTTTAATATCTCAATAATGTTGAACTGCAAGAAGTATTAAATTTTGCCTTTTACAGGTACAGTTTGCCCTCTGAAATTAACACAAAGAGCCGCAATTTAATGAAAATTAGAATCTAAAATTCTTCATCGCCTGAAGAGAATTTTGAATTGAGAGTTCATTCATAAGACCACTAGAATCACACTTGAACACTTTCAAGCAATTTCTAGGAAGAAGCTCTATAAAATATTGCGATTGGTTAACATATGTGATAGGCAGGAAATAAAGACTAACGAGATATCAACTGTTAAATGTCGCACCGAGTTGTTTAATGTCTTTTAGCTCTAATATTTTGTTGTACAACTCAAAGGTAGAACATCTCCTGTGGTAAGAGGTTTATTGGTTAGATTGACATGTTGCCTTCATGTCACCGTCTCTTACCTGCTTGCGAAATGCTCCTTTACGTAGCGTATTCCAAAAGACTTAGCCATCAGTCCGGAGAATGCTTTTGTTCCCGTCTCTGTCAAGGTTTAGTATTCTTGAGTATACTTCAAGGAGTAATTCACCAAGCCCTTAGTTTGGCTTACAGAAAAGAAGGAGTAAGCATAGCAAATAAAATATGATGCTTTGACTCTACTCAGACAACTGTCAAACGAGCGCTATATGCTCACTACCGCCTGTGCAGTTGATTTCTCTGCTACGCAAAAACTAAACATTCAGATACCTTCAGCTTCCTGTTATAGTTTCTTATCCTCGCCGGAAGATTACAGGTATTTTATTTAATAATGATCTCACAGAGTTATAAATGTGACCTGAACATCACTAATTTCATGATTCGTGGTTACCGATCCTCCTTTTTTTGGAAACACTTGGTAAAAATCCAAAGAATTGTGGTAAATTTTCTTTGCTGGAATGTAAGCTCCAAAATTTGCTATACTAGTGGTTTGAAGAAAATAATTTTAATGATAGAATAGATAGCACTAATGAATTCATAGATGATGAGGTGATCAAAATTGCTGGGCTTGTAAGATTCACTTTTTGTTAAACGCATGTCAAAACCGAGTGTCATTGTCACCCTAAATATTCGCTTGACTATGAAATTTAATTTCTTGCCTAAACTATCTCATTTATTCTTCAAATATTGGAGTATAAAAGAAATGTAAATGAATAATATATTTGAAATTTCTCCTATATGATTCCCTCCAATTTAAGCCTGACTCTCAGTTTTCTACAGCACGATAGCAAGCTTTTAAACGTGTCTCCCGATTTTAAATTCGTAACAAGGTGAAACATTTACTTTCGAAATGCTGGTCACCGCAAATGGAACATCCCTCGAAAGTCACTGGCATTTCTACGTCTAGGTAACTTATTTAAAAAGGTAAGAAAAATTTGTATCTTGCACAGACTTTCAATAAACTAGCTCGGTTGTAAATTTAGAGATTAAAAGTTGCGCATTGCGAGAGATTGAATTGAGAGAAAAGAGGTGGAATGCTTTCTTGCTGTGCAATAACGGAGATCTAAGCAGCGTGATTTCATTGCACATTTGAGATGTGGCCCTCGATTTATGCATGGTACCACATAACCACAAGCAACGGTTTGATAGCCGGTTGACGTTTCGTCACACCGTCTACTGACAATGGCAGGAGTAAAAATGCTTGGTTGAAATTCAATGCAGTCACTGTCGATTCATGTATATAAGCAGTAATTAAGGGCCCTGCGATTTGGTGATCTATTCATTCCCTATGATATAGTTATAACTTCTAGGTTTTATTTTGAAATGTTGGCTTTACCTGTCTCAACATGTTTGCCCTTCTGCACTTATGATCCTCGAACGACCGGCTTGTTCAATTCACTAAAATGAAATCGGAGTTTCAAATTGATATGGAGTCAAAACCTATAGGCATATAGGTATGAAAAAAAAAGCAAAATGAAAAGTAGGACCAGTTAACTAAACATGGTTTAAATGTCAGTTTTGAAAACAAGGTTCGATGGCACCTAGAACCCAAACTTTGGAAAAAAATATAGCGGCACTTTGAAACAAACAGCACTGCAAATGACTGATTACCTTACCTACTGAAATCAGTTATTTCCCTCCTTTCGAAATTTTACTTGATAAATAAAATAGATGCTAACCTAAATTAGTGCAGTTATTAAATAAATGGGTAGCTTCGAGGCTTTCCATGTAGAGAATGGGATGACATTTTGAAAATGTTTTGTCAATTGAAGTTATCAATGCCACACTTGACTACAAATGTGTAAAAAAATAAATTAACTTTTGTTATCTAAGGCGATCTCATAGATATTTTCCTTCATGGACCTGCATTCCAACAATTATTCCTCAATCTGACGCTTTCTCTATATCGCACTAAACCTCACCTTCTACTATCCACACTACTTTGCTATCTTTGCATCATTCTGACATTTAAAGTGCCGTTATACATTGAATATGAGGCACTAACTATTCAATAATCCATGAATCAAAAAATATTTGAATGAAATCGGTTGAGTAATTGGACAGTCTTTTACCATTTCTAAATTTCAACTAAAAAATGAGGATAAAAACAAATTTTTGTGACGTACCTGGTGATGCGTTTCTATAACCCGATATGGGACTGATGAGAGACATCCAGCAGCTAAGTATCTCGAGTGTTATGAGTGTCAAAGCGCAATTTATCACCGTCTCTTACCTACTTGCGAATCGCTTCTTATCGAAGCGTATTCGAGAAGACTTAACTAAAGTAACGGTCATGACCTTAGCCATCAGCCCAAGGAATGAGTTTGTTCTCGTTTCTGTCAAAGTTGAGTATTTTAAGCATACTTCAAGCAGTAATTTACCAAACCCTTAGTTTGGCTTACAGAAAATAAGGAATGAACCTGGTAAAAAAAATAAATTCTTTGATTTTATTTAGACAACTGCCAAACGAGCGCTATATGCTTACTTGACAAATGTATATTCAGATATTGATCCGTCAATACATTTTAGCAATACAGGTAGTTGTATTCCATCTGATGATCTTCAATGAACATTCTGGACCGAATCAAGCGATGAAAGTCATCCGCACATTGAATAAGTGCTTTAAATTCTGCACTCCTAGTGATGTACAAATGAGCCAATACTAGATGTTACTTCGAACTCACTTCCTAAGGGACGATATCAGTACATTTTCGATATACTAAACAATATCACTTATAAATATTTGATCGGTCACTACTTGACTTATTGAATGAATCAATTCACTATAGAAGCAGTTAGTTTCAGAACTTCTGCCACTGGCAAGCGATTGTCATTTACGTGGTTAGATTTTCTGTAGTTTCAGATTTCTGTGATTAGAAATTAATTCTAAGCCCTTTTCTATCCTCTTTTCTATCATCTTTGACCACTCATTCAGTGATGGTCACAAGTGATAATAGATTTAACTCTGATATAAATTTATTATTTTTTCCCAAACAATATTATATAGATTGCATAAAAAAGTGAATCGCGATTAACAATGTTTTTCTTTGAAAAAAACCCATTGCGAATCCAAAATATTGCAATTAATTATTTTGCTCAATCACTAATTGACACATTGGCCCTTTTGTTTGAAGGTCTCCTTGTTGATCCCAGATATATTCCACTCCGTTCCGCTATTGACTAAGCACATTCCAGAGATGAATGCCATTGCTACTTTAAATCCTCGAAGGCACGGTATATCCGATTCATTATCTGAATTGTCTTACTTCTGCTTCATAAATTCAAATATAAGAGAAACATAAATGTTTGAACAATAATACATTACCTAAATAATTTCTTTTGCGTCGCACTACTAATAAAGAAGTCCTCATTTTCATATGCTATTATATTTATAGTGTATAGAGTTTGATAATTTTAAAGCTGAGGCAATAATTAAGCGGTTTCAATGCCAACAAGTTACTGAATGTAGTGGGTATGTCCTAGAGCTAAAAGCTGACTTTTTTTAATTTTCTAGAATTTAAGAGAACTAATGTGAAACAGTGGCGATTTCGGAGGAGGTGACCTGCATCGCCTTACCAGTTTCGTGCCAGAGACAATTAAAATGCACAGGTAAATAAAAGTCGCCCTGCTTGAATCCACCTTGGTACTGGACTCTTTAGCCCCATTTGAAGCCAGAGTTTGTTGTAGCCATGCAATGGAAATTTAGAGCTATGTACACTTTCAAATTCAAAAAAACTCGTCCTGAATAATGGCAAACTAAAGCGGGTTAAATTGGATGTTACTGAGATGCCATTGATATTATACAACCATTATACCCCCTCATTAGTCGATGAACATTCAGATCGTATTTAACTCGAATGGAAAGCTAGTGTGAGCTACGTTTTCATGATACTTTCATAATGCTGTCTAGGTAAATTTAGGTAACAACTATCCTCTTCGCTTGCCCATCAAGTAAAGACTCTATAGCGAAATATATAATCAGGTAAGTTTTGAAACGCTGGTTCAATTTTATTGTGCGGCGAGAATTCTTAGATTAAGACATTCTTGGGAAAAAAAGTACTGCACGTGATCCGTAAGTGATCCGTTTCAATGTAAGCACACATCGGTTGATCGCTGCTGATTGAACACACTTTGGGTGTGTGGTGAGTTCCTTCGCTCAAGATAAATAGACCAATAGCATAGTATAATGCTAGGAATATTTCTTAACTTCCAGACCGTAAAGAGCAGAGGCAGATGGAGACATTGGTGCCAAACATGCTTGAGTAATGTGGTTTTAATGCAGAAATCTATGAAATGAAAGAGCTGGTGTCATCTACTGCAGCTTGACAAAATTGGCCGAAACTTTTGAAAAATTGAACCTAAATTAGACCGAATCATCCACGCTAATCGCTTATTCAAGGGAAGATGTCATTTGATGCAAAGCCCCGACAAAAAGTATCTTTTGCACAGTGTAAATACAAAAAAAAATGATTGGAGAAGTGGTGGGCATATCCCGGCTTAATGACCGGCATTAATGCTTTTATCAATGCGGCATGCATCTTAAGCGCAAATATGAGGCAAAATATTTATCGGTCAGGTGTTTCGGACAAAATTTGACAATGATTTTGAGCAAGAAGCTTCTTAGGTTTTTACTGAAAACACTCACTTTTGAGTTATCTACAAACGTTTAACAGAATGGCCAAACTGAACTGAGCGTGGCGGTCCGTCGGTGGTGTTGCATACACCCTGCTATTAAGGTTTCATATTCAGAGATAAACTAAACCGAAACGAAACTGAAACTCAATGTAGCTTAACTGATATTTTCATACAACTTCACTTGAAATTAGTTAGATATAATAAATTTATCAGTTTTACCGATTCACTTAAATACACAAATGTAGCCGAGCGACTCTTGCCGATTCTTTAAGCCAGCACAAATTTGTACAATTCCGCTTTTCCGACATTGCGAAAGATCATTAAATTATCAGATCCTCACCTTGTTCCTGCTTCACCTCGTCGACATTAGTCTCCTGAATTTGAATGGAAAAAAAATGCTCAAAAAGCGTTATAGTGAATTTCACAAACATCTTATTAACTGATTAATGCGACTCTGCACGAATCTTGGCCATTCTTTGAGCCATCGAGCCGTAACACTCAGTCAATGAGTTCACAAGCCATGAGGCTATGATGCGTGATGAGGCAGTCAAAGAATGGTGAATTGCCAGCAGAATATTCGGGATATTGTTAAGAGGATGATTTAATATGGATTGACACTGGTCATCATTCAAGGAAGAAGTGGGCTAACCGAATCATATCACTCATTGGCTGATTCCCTTTAGAACCCTAAAACGCATTTGATCCATCTTATTCTTATTATCTCACACTACCATTGAATTCACGTGATTGCATCGAGATCATCAAGTCAAAATTGAAGGAGATATAATATGTTTGGCGCTAAACTGCGCATAATGATTTTCAGTAGTATTGGCTAGCATTCTGATTTAATAAATAATAGTGCACTAAGCAGTTGAAAGGAGTATTTGATGCTAGAAACGAATATAACTTAAGCTGTAGAAGCACAAAATCATTGAATTTGAGAGTTGTTTGGTTTTTAGTACAATATCATTTGTAATTTACAAGAAATAAGTTCGAAAGCCAAATTAACCGACTGAGGAATTAGAACGTCATAACTTTATTCTGTATTTAAAGTTGCAGAGTCCTACAGATTCCGCCTACTGTCAAGAAACAATCGCAATGATAATTAGATTAAACAAAGGAGATGCTGAAATGGACTTCGTCAGCCAATTTTGGATCAAAACTGGCGGATATAGTTACAAGAATTTCACTATAATCCCAAAAAATAAGGATATTTAATCTTTTGAATTCATTTCCTTTGAAGTTAACTGATTCTATTTTCAATTAAATAAAAGCTGTTTCGAAGGTCATCCAAAGGCTAATAAATTCTGCATTGTACTAACAGGATTCGGTAAAGAACGTAATGCCAAATCTATTGTCATTTTAATTTGTCATCCAAATGTGTCCAAATAAATGCTTTCTAACTAAACGTATATTAATCGAGGCTTGGGCGTTTCCTAAAGCTAAAATATTCTCGATTTTTATTAGGACGCAGCCATATTGTTTTGGAAATTGAGGGAGGGAACATATTTCGAAAGATTAAAAAGAAATTTTCAAAAAGCTGCAAAATTTTTGCCAAAATTATCAATCATTTTAAGAAATATTTTCAGGGTTTGCATTCATACCATAATAGATTGATACTGTTTCCACGCCTTTAACTGCAAAACTTGGAGTGATTGAATTAACTATGGAATAATGGATTTCAAAATCAAAATTAAGATACATTGTTTAATTGGTCTCCTGTGCTCAAGTAGTCTTCATAATGCCGCAATTAAAGCATATTTTGTCCAAACTTTGGCAGTACAAAACAATTACTTTAGGATCTTATGAAGCACATTTTTTTCAAAGTTCAAACATGTCAAACCCATATTTGCACACCGGTCTTCTGAGTTCCCAAAGGTGGAACTCGAACATTCCCTAGCAACTGATCCTTACTGATATAACAAGAAAGACACCCCCAGTCCCGATTTCCAGCCAGAGAGTTACCGGAGTAGCGATATAGTGAATTTTATAAAAAATATGCCGGATGTGGTAATTAGAATACAACGCTTCATTTTAGTAATCTTGGATTTCCCTCATGGTAGCATATTTGAATAAGCACAAATTGAAGCATAGATCGCAAAGTGTTAAGCGGTTATACGAATCGCATTTTCTATTGCAATTTAGGTGATTTGAAAGTAGGCCCTTAAATAAAGTGATGGTGTTGATGGAACTCAAACATTACTAATAGCAGATTTTGGTACCTTTTTATCGCTTGTATTCTACTTGTGATGTAGCACATTTCTTGCTGCACTGTAATAAATACGAAAGTTGATATAAAGCTATATTTGAAATTGTTGCGCAGTTTTGCAAGAACACAATGAAAGCAATGCAGCATTTCCAGAGTCCTGATCAGACAATAGTGTGATCATTTGAAATTCTGAGCAATTCGATTGAAGCTTTATGAACAACATTCTCAACGCGATTGCATCTACCACCAAAAGTTCAAATTGGATAGTTATTCAAATAGAAAACGAGTTCTTCAAACATTTTAGAGACATTTTAGCTATAACCATATCAGTCATTTCATGCTGACATTTCATGATTTGGATCCTTAAGGACTCCAATTGTCAATGCATGTTCAACTTGTTTTATTTGCTCTTTCAAAGATAGAGTCTTTCATTCGGTTCTTATATTATCAATTGCGAATATTTTAGATGACATTCGGTTATGTTCAGGTCAAATAAACTGAGTAAAGCAGAACTCTGAATTAAACTTCTAACTGCACGTTCTTCTGTCTGTTTTATTTTTATTTCATTTTCTCCCCACTCATTAGGACAAGTCTCAAGGACTTATTGGGGGTACAACAGAAGTACAAATAGCTTTTATAACAAGTAAGCATAATAGTTTACACAGAACACAGTGAAAAACGTTTATTGACGTCTTCGGCTGTCTGATCTCTTCTCTGGCGTGGCTTCGTCATACAGGTAGCAGTTCAGCTTCGTCCTGGCACCTCGTCCGTCTTCGTCCGTCTTCATGTCTCCTACCAGAAATCTTTCAAAATTCTAACGGAGACTGCATTCATTGCTACATGCATATGCATCCCACATTGCAGTTTGAGAACATGAATCCGGTTATTTACACCGTGCCTCGTGTTCCAAACTGTAAGAATTTTTACTTCTGCTGGCATAATCTAATTGTATACGTCCGGAGGGTGATTAGCCCTAACCGGCCTCTTCAGTCTGTAAGCAGTTGATAGTATTGGTGCCACGTCTATTTGAGTGAGCCGGTGTAGTCCAAGGTCCATTGAAATCAAAGGATTGGCTGGCCTAAGACATACAAATGCAAGTGAAAATGCAAGTGGCTCTCTTACTTATTTATTTATTTATTTCGACAATCAACCTCCAATGGGCCTCGACCTCTAACCCATATCAAGTTGTAGAAATGCATCACCAGCTACGTCACAAAAAGTTGTTTTTTATCCTCATCATTTAGTGGAAACTCAGAAATGGTAGAAAACTGTCTAATCAATCAACCGATTTCATTCAGATATTTCTTGATTCAAGGATAGTTGAATAGTAGCTATCTCATGTTCAATGCAAAATCGCGCTTCAAAAGTCAGAATGATGTAAAGATTGCAAAAGAGTGTCAAGTAACAAGAGTTGTAATTTTCAGAAGCCGAAGGCCCTAATTTATGCATATATTTTACCAAGCTCTTTTCTAGAAATTGCTTAAAATTGTTTAAGTGTGATTCTAGTGGTCTTATGAATGAACTCTTAATTTAAAATTTTCTTCAGGCGATGAAGAATTTTAGATTCTAATTTCCATTAAATAGCGCCTATTTGTGTTAATTTCAGAGGGCAAACTCTACTTGTAAAGGGCAAAATTTAATACTTCTTGCAGTTCAACATTATTGAGATATTAAACACCGAGTGTTGGCAGGGACTGACCGATTGTTCATGCGTCTTTATCGCGTCAAACCGTCTTAAGCTTCTTTGTTCGCAGTCATTCAAGACAGCCTTTTTGCATGCTAAGTTGAATTTAAAAGTGTAAATATATCTCCATATTTCCGTTGCTTGGCTTTGAATGGGGCTAAAGAGCCCAGTACTAAGGTGGGTTCAAGCAGGGCGACTTTTATTTACCTGTGCGTTTTAATTGTCCATGGCACGAAACTGGTAAGGCGATGCAGGTCACCTCCTCCGAAATCGCCACTGTTACATATTATTTCTCTTAAATTCTGGAAAGTTAAATAGTGAGCTTTCAGTTCTAGGACATACACACTACATTCAGTAACTTGTTTGCACTTAGGGTATCCTGCATTACAATCGCGGAATGCTAACCTCGACTTTAAATCATTATACTCTAAACAACATTATTTTACTAGAACATGAAATCAAGGAGTTCTTTATTAGTATAGCAATGCAAAAGAAGTGATTTAGGGGCTGTCTTAGTCTTCACATATTTTTGCTTCTCTTATATTTGAATTTATAAAGCAGAGACAAGATGATTCAGATTGGAAATCGGAAATACTGTGCCTTCAAGGATTCAAAGTGACAATAAGCCCTTTGTAGTCTGAGACACTTTACTGCTGCACGCTTTTATTGCTTCCGACAGTAGCGTTTGGTTTGTACGTTTAGTCAACTGAGACCCAAGAATTTAGATTCGAAAAAGAAGCGATCAATGCAGGCACAATTTGTAGGCCGAATTTACTGAATATTAATTTTTATGCCTTTCCGAAGCAAGCTGCACTGGGTCTCAACCACAAAGCGAAGTGTTCTGCTACTAACTTGTCGTATACTATGTGAATGCAATCTGAGGTGACGGTATCCCGTTAATTTCAATGTTATCAAAGATTTCCACAAGTAAACCAAGTGAGTTATAAACTAAGATACGGAAAGAACCCGAAAGAATTGCTGGATAATAAACAAATAGCATTAATAATGATGTTTGAGTGTTATCTAAAAGAAAAGTATGATTCGATAAAATTTATCGTCTTCACTCCTTGAAAGTTCATTGGTGTTTCCGTTAATAAGACTGCAAGCAACTACCTAAAATTTGGCTGATGGAATCCGTTTTAATAATTTGTTTTGTTAGTTTGATTGGAATTGTGGATGTCTGTTTCACAACAGATGAGGTCGCACAGGCGAGAGACATGAATCCTTTCAATGGTAAATTCAAAATAGACTCTATTCTTCTTCTTCTTATTCTTATTCTTCAAGGATCATGTCCGTATAAATTAGAATCGCAGGGATTCATGAATAGAACAGTTGATGCTTTAGTCCTTCATGGATTTCAAGCAACGTTGATAAAGGAATCTGTTGGGTGTCTTAATATGAACTATGAGAATCAAAAAGCACCTAAGATGCATACGACCTGTGATAATCCATTCATTTTTACTCCAAATACAATAGAATATTCACGCGTCTATTATTGTGAAATCAGTGTCCACAACTTTTGCTTTGATCCTGCAACTGCCATTCATCCCAAATTACAGTAAGTTCGATTTTTAAAATGGAATATTATGTCTAGCAAACACAAGTGCGTTGGTTGGTACAACCATGTAAAATTCTCAGTTGTGTCCGCAGTGGATTGGAATAAAACTGTGAAGATAATTTCAAATTCAACTTTGCTCTCTGTGTCAACAGTGAAAACTGTTCCTTATGAAGAGTGCGTGGAGGAGCACGATGATATGATTCTCCAGTCTCTCGATCGAGTTCTCAAACTAATTTCTTGTAAACTTCAATGAATATATCAATAAACAAAGAGTTACAAGGTTCAATTATTTATTTTATTTATTTACTCCCCACCCATTAGGGGCAAGTCTCAAGGTCTTATTGGGGGTACAACAGAAGTACAAATAGCTTTTATAACAAATAAGCGCAATAGTTTACACAGAACACAGTGAAAAACGTTTGTTGACGTCTTCGGCTGTCTGATCTCTTCTCTGGCGTGGCTTCGTCGTACAGGTAGCAATTCAGCTGTGTCGTGGCACCTCGTCCGTCCTCATTTGTCTTCATATCTCCTCCAGAACCTTTCAGCATTCTGGCGAAGATTCCTTTCATAGCTACATGAACGTGCATTCCACAGTCCAGTTTAAAACCATCAGTCCGGTTATTTACTTCGCGCCTTGCCTACCGAGCTGAAAGAAGTTGTAATTCTGCTGGCATAATCTAATTCTATACATCCGGAGAGTGCTAAGTCCTAACCGGCCGCCTTTCTCATTAGCCCCCAGAGTTGCCCTTGGGGTTACCGGTAGTCACCACGAGGAGGTTGAGAGTAGGTTTGACCACGAGGTACAATACCCAGTCTAACGCAATAGTTCAATGAGAGTAAATTCAGTTTTAAGACTTGCTAACTTTAAGGCTAACTCAAATGTATTTTGTCAAATAAAGTTAACAGACGCTGGTCAATCATTAAAATGTAAAAGACGTTTGTATAAAGCCCTAAAAGTTATGTTTGCCAAGTAACTCTGCTTCATTCAAATCTAGTAAGCTTTCATCTGTCCGTTGTTGGAAAGCAGCATACCCTTTTGTAGGGTGTGTTTTTTATCATAAAAGAAGCATTCAAAGTTGAGGTCTTCTTCGAAGAGTCGCTATTTCAATTTCGGTACCATTATATTTCCATAAATTTCCAAAATCTCCATTTTTCTTACGTCTTTATTGCCAAAGCGCAATAATGAATCAAGCTACAAAATAAAGTTCTGTCTAAAAGGCTTCTTGTTTGCCAAGTTTTACCTCAGACTGCAGATGGTAACTTCAGCAACAAAGCAGCAACTGCGCTTTCATGCCTGCACAATTTTAAGTTGGTCATTTGTCTCCTAGCAGCTACATTTCGCCATCACCCAAAGCAGTTTTCTTGCGTATTCAGTTGAAGTTAAGACTGTAAATATATCTCTATATTTCCACCGCTTGGCTAAATCAATTTAAAGAAATGAACCTTGTTCTAAATGCGGCTAAGAAGTCCATTATCAAGGTGGACTCAAGTAGGGAGACTTCTATTTACCAATGCGTTTCACTTGTCTATGGTACGAAACTGCAAAGGCGATGCAGGTTAATGCCTTCAAAGTCGCTATTTTTTCATATTATTTATCTTAAATTCTAGAAGTTTGTAAGGTCAGCTTTCAGCTCTAGGACACATCCACTTCATTCATCAAATTGTTGAAAACTTCGGGTGTTTTGCATTGAAATCCCTTAATGATTACCTCAGCTAGTAAGATATTAAACTCTAAAACAACTCTATTTCAATAGCACAAAGCTTGCAAAGAGATTTCCATCAAGTTATCCATCCGTGTCGTTATTTTACTTGGACTGTGCTCAATTAAGCACTTTGCACCGGTTGGGCATGCAACTGACCATCCTATTGATGCAACTTACAAACCGACCAGCTTCTAGCAACAATTAAATTCACCATCCACATTCGTATAATTTTGGCCTTTAAAGTACTGATAGAGTTGGCGATCCCAGATCAAAGTGGCTTAACAATGGAAATTATTGTTTGAACGCACGTATTTTCGAAATGCGTCTATTCAAATTCACTTGATTTTGCACGCTTAGTCTATGCGTAGATTCAGGCTGTCTACTTGATTGGTCTAGATTGATGTATTTTCTTTAAGAGCAGCTCTTATGATATTTTCAATAATACAAATATAAATGATTGTTTCCTATGCTAAGATTAAGGTTGTAAGCGACTTGACCGCAAAACATAATGCAGTTGTCTTTATTCACTGCTCCATTACGTCCCGATATTTGAAAGGAAACCAAATGCTTGAAAACAAGTTTATTTCGACATTTTCGTGCCTGAAGAAACAACAACATCGTTTCAAGTTGAATGCATTATTTTCTCAAAAAGTTTCAATAAATTGACAGCTTATGAATTCTGCATTGCACTACAAGAATTCAGTAAAGACTGCAATGCCAAATCTATTGTCATTTTAATTTTTCATTGAAATGTGTCCGAATAAATGCTTTCCCGTTGAAAGTATATTAATCGAGGCTCGGGCGTCTTCTACAATTAAAACATTCTAGATTTGTTTTGGGAGGCACAAAAACGAATGTGGACACAAATCCCAGAAACTTGTGGGAGGGAGCATATTTCACAAGATCAAAAAGGCGTTTTCAAAGAGCCGTACAATTTTTGCTAAAATTAACAATCAGTATAAGAAATATTTTCAGGGCCTGTATTCATACCAGAAAAGGTGATAATGTTTCAACGCATGTTACTGTTTTAGTTCTTCTTAACTGATTCAACAATAACTCGGCTTCATTGAATTAAAGTGATTAACCATTTCAGATAATAACTATGATCATTTTTAGATGAGAACAAGTCCTGCAGTATTCTAACGATTGCGTTTGTGCCGCATTTGACATTTCAAACGAATTGTTTTTTAGAAATAGGCACTAAATTGAATTTGCTTTAACTTCAGCAACTTGCATTCACTTTTGACTGGAATCATTTCAGGGGTACTAAATTATGGTTCAGTTTCCACTAGAGAAGAATGCCATCAAATATACGCAGTTCATAGTGAGCTCCCTGATTTCAGTCTCTTCGTTTTTTGTGTGCTCTTCATGTTGACGATTTTTGAAAGAATTTAAAATTTATGTTGTAGAAATCATCATAAGAGGTAGCACAAGTACTGTGACAAGATGATAAGTGTTCCAAAAACTGAATACTTCCTCTTTGGATACCAGCAAATATCAGGAGGCCTTATAATTAAGCTAGCAGTGCATTATACAGTTCTTAAATTATTCCCAAACATTCTGTGCATTCATTTTTAATTCTAAAAAAATTTTGATTTTAAATTGAGCGGTACTTTCTGCATAAATAGCAATGCGCTTGTGCTGTCCAATCCAATTGTGGCAATTCATTTTCTTCATCTGATTGGAAATGTTTGCGCCTGCACTCAATAATTTTAAACTGCAAGAAATATTAAATTTTCGCCTTTTAAAAATAGAGTTCACCCTCTGAAATTGAAACAAACAAGTGCTTCTTGTGAATGCTGAAACCTAGTATTTTTCATACCCTGATGAAAATTTTGAACTCAAAGTTCATTCATGAGACCATCAGGATCACACTTTTACACTTTTAAACACTTTCTAGAAAAGAGCTCTCTTAAATATTTCGGTGAAATGATATGTGCGGTATTCAAGGGTTAAAGCCTTTGGCTTCAGAAAAGTATAGCTCTTGTTAAGATTGCGAAGACGTTTTGTTAATTAAAGTTATCATGCTAGTTCCTTTTCGCTCTGCCACATTAGACTAATGCTACTTGGTCATGCCTTCACACCAATGTCCACTAGCGACTGATGAGAGACATCCAGCAGCGAAGTATGAGTGTCAAAGCGTCGAAGCGTATTCGAGAAGACTTAACTAAAGTAACGGTCATGACCTTAGTCATCAGTCCGAGGAATGAGTTTGTTCTCGTTTCTGTCAAAGTTGAGTATTTTTTGGGCATACTTCAAGCAGTAATTTACCGAACCGTTAGCTTGGCTTACAGAAAATAAGGAGTAAACAGCGAATAAAATACTATGCTTTGACTCTACTCAGACAACTGTCAAACGAGCGCTATATGCTTACTTGCCAAATGTCAGTACATTTTAAATTCTGTTATTTATTTACTTGATTGAATAGCCTTGGACATCAAACAGGCTAGCGTCGATTTTGAGACCCATTAACTTTTAGTCTACATTGTATAACATTCACTTAAGAGGCAGTGATCAAAAGCAGCTGAGTTGGGGCTGCATGGAGAATTCGCGCATATTTGACTGTTCAACGATTGCCTGGATAGAAGTAAAAGGGGATACTGTGCAGTCACGCTCAACGGGCTACAGGGTTTAAAAGCCCCTTTCGCTAATCCACATAATTTTGATGTCAAAAGTGGAAGGATTTGCAGGCTCCGCAAATCTTGATTGTATTGTTTTCGTTTTGATTAGATCAGATGCCCGAACTAAGTGGAGCAAAAATAGAGTAAACTTACATTCAGTCTTCAATCGCTATGCAATTTAGGATGTGATTTCAAAAACTGTCCGAACATTTCTAAAGCTGCTTAAAGGATCGCGTATTTGATCTTTGGCTGCAAACGTATTCCATAAAGGTATACCAATACATCTTTGTTGACCATTCTGAACCAAATCAAGCGATGAGAGGCATCCACACTTTGAATAAGTGCTTTGAATTCTGCACTCTTAGCGATGTACAAGTGAGCCAGTACCAGAGGATGTTACATCGAACTCACTTCCTAGGGGATGATGTAAGTGCATTTTCGACATACTGAACAATAACACTTTTAAATACTTTGATCGGTTACGACTTGCCTGATTCAATGGGTCAATTTGCTTTAGGAGCAGTTAGTTTCAGAACTTCTTCCACTGGCAAGCGATCATCACTTATGTAGTAAGATTTTCTTTTGTTTCAGAATTTTGTGGTTAGATATTAATTCCAAACCCATTTCTATACTCTGTTTATCAGTTTATCTGATCTGAACATAACCGAATGTCATCTAAAATATTCGCGGTTGACAATTTAAGAAACAAATGAAAGACTCTATCTTTGAAAGTACAAATGAAACAAGTTGAGTATATGTCCACAATGTAAATCCCTTAGGATCCAAATTATGAAATGTCAGCATGAAATGACCAATAAGGTTATAGTTAAAATGTCTAAAATTCTTAAAGAACTCCTTTTCTGTTTGAATAACTGTCAGATTTGAACTTTTGGTGGTGGATGCAATTGCACTGAGAATGTTGTTTACAAATAAACGCTCAAATTCCTCAGAGTTTCAAATGATCACATTATTGTCTAAGGATTGATTCTGTTTATTCGTGTCCAAAGTTTACTAAAAATCCCATTGCTTAATTCGAGCACCATCTTTAGGCTGCTGCTCAGGACCCTGAAAATGCATCATTGCTTTCATTGTGTACATGCATGGATTAATGTATTCCAATACAGCGCAACGACTTCAAATGTGGTTTTATGTCCGATTTCGTATTTAATACAGTGCAACAAGAAACGTGCTACGTTAAAAGCAAAAATACGAGTGATAAAAAAGTAACAAAATCTGCTATTAGTAATAATTGAGTTCCATCAACAGTATCACTTTATAGCCGCTTAACACTTTGCAATCTATGCTTTCAATTTGTGCTCATTCAAATGTGCTTCCGTGAGGGGAATCCAAAGTGAAATGGCCAATTCTAAGCAAATTCCATCAAGATTACTTAAATGGAGCGTTGTATTCTAATTACCACATCTCGTATATTTTTCATAAAATTCGCTCTATAGCAACTCTGGTAACTCTCTGGTTGGGAATTGGGAATAGGAGAGTCTTTCTCGTTCTATCAGTGAGGATCAGTTGCTAGGGAGTGTTCGAGTTCCACCAATGGGGGTTTAAGGATACCAGTGTGCAATAATGGGTTTAACACATTTGATACTTGGCATATTCTGCAGGTCGTTGAGGCAAACGTCAGAAGGAATGGGAAGTGAGAAGATTGTTTCATGAGATCCCATATATTTGTTTCGTACTGCCAAAACTTGGACGAAATATGCTTTATCGGCAGCATTATGAAGACTACTTGAACACACAAGATTAATTAAACACCAATGCTTTATTTTGCTTTGGAAATTCATTATTTTATAGCTATATCAGTCATTCCAAGTTTAGCAGTTAAAAGCGTCGAAGCATTATCAATCTTGCGAGATATGTTTTATCCCTCAAGTACTAGGACATAATGGCCGCTTTAGTTTTATTGCCTCCCCAAAAAAATCGAGAACGCCCGAGCCTAGAATCATGTGCTTGCAATGGGTCTACAAGTATCTATTGTTTGTGGGCCTTTGTAACTGCATCGCAGAGCTTGTGTTATGAATAACGTGGCTTTCAATATTCACTCTTCAAATCTTTTGCATCGCTGTAGAAATTTTACTAAGGTCAGAATAGTAATTCCATCCTTGATTTTTCTATACTATGGCTACTTAAATTTCGTGAAGTTCAGTCATTAAAAGTTAGATGCTTTGACGCAATTCAAAATACCTTCCGTCCCTCAAGTTCCAGCTCCACAGAAATTATATTTCCTTCAATTTCGACTTGATGGCCTTAATGCAATCATCCGATTTCAATGATAGTGGACAGTAATAAGAACAAGAGGGTTCTAAATAGAATCAGCAAATGAGTGGTACAGTTCGGTTAGCCTCACGTCTTCCTTGAATGATGACCAGTGTCAATCCATATTAAATCATCCTCTTAACAATATCCCGAATATTCTGCTGGCAATTCACCATTCTTTGACTGCCTCATCACGCATCATAGCCTCATGGCTTGTGAACTCATTGACTAAGTGTTACGGCTCGATGGCTCAAAGAATGGCCAAGATTCGTGCAGAGTCGCATTAATCAGTTAATAAGATGTTTGTGAAATTCACTATAACGCTTTTTGAGCATTTTTTTTCCATTCAAATTCAGGAGACTAATGTTGAAGAGGTGAAGCAGGAATAAGCAGAGTTGTGCGAATTTGTGATAGCTTAAAGAATTGGCAAGCTATAATAAACAATTTTAGAAAAAGACTTGTTCAGTGCTTCACATCAATGCCCACTAGCACCGGTCAAACAGATTACCACGCAATTAAAAGCTTTAGGTTTGATCGCTTCAAATCGTTACTTTACAAAGCAAGAGTTGTTTAATTTAAGTTTACTTGCGCTCAAGATCTCACTATTTGATTGCATTCAGAGTGATTTAGCACACTGAAAGACCATACGGATAAAGAGCTTCAAAACTGCATTGCATGCGCCGACGTGGAGCAGTCCTAAAGACCGTTTTTTCCTGCTATTCCACGACCATGTGTAGTGCTGCTTACATCAGTGGAATGAAAGCAGCCAGTTGCCACCTTCTTCCATACAAATGGAGCATTGGTTGACCATCGCTTGGGACAATTTCGGAATACTTGGAAATGAAACTTTTACTATATTCTGTGATGCGCTTGAAGCAGTACTTATTTGTTCTAGCTACGTTTCATCAGCTCTTACAAAACATTGAACTATCTTACAAGAGAAGTCAAGAAGTCGACATTTATGGTTACATCGGAATAGCAATATTGAGTGAAAGAAAAACGAAACACTTAGTTGCGAAAACATAACAATGAAAGTGCTTCGTGGAAAAATCTTTGGATAAGAACTCGGTTTAACGTTATTTGGAAAATTTGATTAGTGCAACGGAATTTATTCTTGGGCAGCCCCAGCCTATTAAGTTGTACTTATTCCACGGCGGGGTCAATCGCATTAATTGGTATAAGGTCATTTTGTTGATCATGATAGTGTTAAGGATGGAAGGAAATAAGTAGGATCAGCCGATTGATCACGATTTATGTGATATTATAGTGTTCATAAAGGCCTTCAATTTGAATGATCCTTAACTTAAATTGGTCAAACCTACTCTCAACGTCCTCATGGTGATCACCAGTAACCCCAGGAACAACGCTGGGGGCCAATGAGTGGGGCGGGCGAATGAGACTGATCGCTCACCGGAAGTATTAAATTAGAGTGTGCCAGCACAAGTACAACTTCTTACAGCTTGGTACATGGGTGAATGTAGCAATGAATGGGATCTCCACTAGAAGGTTGAAAAGAGCTCAAAAAGACGTATGAAGATCATCTGCCTCAACAGTGTCGAGGACGGACGAGGTATCACTACGTGCCAGAGAAGTGACCGAAAAACCGAAGACGCCAATAAGCGCTTTTAGAGACTTTTATGTTAACTGTTGTGTAAAACATGTAGTAAAACTTATTTACACTTCTGTTGTACCCCTAATAAGTCCTTGGATCTTGCCATAATAGGTGGAAAGTAAATAAATAAAGAAAATTTAGGGAAACAACTTAATTGATATTAAAATCAAAACAGACTACTCTACGCAGACTTCACAGGAAATAGATTTGAAAGCCAATTCAACAGATCGAAAGACTGTGGTATCATGTTCCATAGTCTACTGTCTGGAGAGAATAACTTTGATTGCTATCTTGAGATTTCAAGGTGAGACCGAAGTGGTTCTCAGGGTTTGTTTCCAATCAACTACAACTGTGTTTTATCGTCTATCGTCTACAGTCTACCGTGCAAACTAAGGGCAGAACATACTGCATTTCATTGCGGATAACAGCAATATAATCGTAACGAACGTGATGGACACTGTCTTCGTACTAGTAGACATGTGAACAATCCGCTGAGCTATGAGCATAAACAACTGGATTACTACAGGATAAAATTCACTTTGAATGATCTAGTTCTCTTCAGTCAGCATAAATACCCCAGTAGAATTCCATAATTGCGTTGCTTTTGACGCATGAAACTATGTCCCTTTTATTTCTCTAGTTATTAGGTAGTAATTTTTATTTTTTAAAAATTTTAGTTTCAAGATTCTTTAACTTGAAAAAATTAATGTGTGTGATATTTAGGGGTTAAAGCATTGGCATCAGTGATTTAAGACTGCTGTTTCTATTTGAATTTCAAAAATTCAAAGCTAGAAATCAGGGTTGTCAAAGTGTTAGTACCTTGTACCTATTGACAGTAAGATGGCCTCTCTTTTAGAAGAGGATTACATTTGAATGGATGAAACTTCACGTTGGCATGATATTAAGTTAACATATATTTTAATATCTGAATAGCAGTTTTCATGACAAATTTTATGATAGCAAACCCAGCATTTGAAATTCGTTAATGAGGGCATGCATTCTAAGTCCAAAAATGAAGAAAAGAGCTTTCTTAAATGCTATCAACCGAAGACTCGACTTATTATATCCCTTTTATTTGACTGCCTTGTTCATTTTGATCATGTTTGCAAGTTTACGCCAAAAAACAAATCGATTTGGCTAATAGATCCACATTGATACGACAATTTCGAACCTTAAATATGCGAAAATGAGAAATGAAATCCTTGAAGATATTGCCTTATTCTCCCAAATTATAAAATTGATCAGGCCTTTCAAAAATCTCAGAGTGTATTGAATACCGATAAGTCTGTGAAGGGAAGGCTCTTAATAACCCTTCTTGTCAATTAGGATAAACACATCAGTTGCCAAGATATTACTCTTTTTAGCAGACAGTTTCAAGCTCACAGATAGCCTATAAGTCAGGCGACAAACCAAAGTAATATTGAGGAGATAGTTGAATTTCTCCTTCTCTGTGTCTTACGATCATTGCAGATCTGCTGTTTCGTTGGACTATGTATCATAAATGGAGAGGCTCAAAACACACCCAAGGTAAATAAAGTCTGTGATCCGTTGAAATGCTCTCAAAATGAAACGAGTTTTTCACAATTTTACCCATTTCGTGTGAAATGAAGCCACAGCATAAATGCTATGTTTACGTGATAATCATTCACTTTGATGAGGATTTGGTTCTACACAAATATTGCTTCTAGTGGGTATGAATTTCTAAACTGACACGATGAAGTATGTTCTCAACGTTGTTCACCGTGGCTTTGAAAAGAGCTAACGAGGAAGAACGTAAGGTTTCGATTGTCCCATCTGTTAATCTAGCTCTCGAATCCATTTCTTGTAAGGTCAAATACATCAGTTGCCAAGAAATTACTCGTTTTGGCAAGTAGTTTCAAGCTCTGTTTTTAGCTAAAGAGTATTTCGAATTTAAAATGGCCTCATTTCAAGTGCTAAACAACATATAGCTCTCGGATGAAATGCATATACGCTAGCTTGATCAATTTATGAAAAGTGAAAAAAAGGTGAAATCATTTGCAAATTACATTCTACCAAGCAACTCTGGTTCACGAAAATTCGCTACTTTTCAGTTTGCTTACAGCAAAATCTAAAAAGTTAATTTTCTCATTCGTGTCAGCCAAGGCATAGAAGACATCATTTGAGAAGCCAATTATTTCAATGTGGATCTGTTTTTCACGGCCCATGCATTCACTCAATTTTTCAAATAAAATTTGCATCGCAAATCAACAAAGTTGTCCTTAGAGAATAAGTTATGTTGGATTTGGATTTTTATTGAATTCCTCGCTTAACTGTGTCCCATTCAAGCGACAAGCCCTTTAAAAAAATTTCACCCTCAAAGATGCATATTTAGTATCTCATTAAATTTGGAATCATGAAATGCCAAGAAAACCCAAAATATTTGTGCTTCTTCTCAAAAACGATTATCCGTCTTTGTTAAAATGAAGGGCAACGAATGGTTTTAGATCTATTTTAACAGGCCAAAAAATCTACGATTTAAAATTGGAAAATATAAGTATTTTGAGCAAATGAGCTAGTAGATCTGAAACAAATGTAAATAACGAGGTGAAAAGAAAGAGACGCCAAGGAAAATGCACATAGTTTAACGAACCCTTAGCTGTCGAACTCATTGGAGTTCCTTTTGCCAGGTTGTAAATTATTTGTGCTCTTCAATTTGAATATAAACCTGTCTGCTTGTCAGTCAATTTTAAGGGTCCTGTAAGACTTCTAAGTAAAGAATAGATAGGTAGGTGGTAAAGATCAGAAAGACCCAAGCTCGCAAGACGGTTATTGAAAGGGCAGCTTTGCTTCGGGACAATGCACTGAATTCAGCTTAATTTTCCTTTAGTGCCCTTTCAAATTTAAAGTAGCACTGTGGTTCGAGTGTCAAATGGCTGCAAAAACGTCTGTGGTAAGAAAATGAATAAATCTAAAGCAATCACTGTAACGTCATAATTTTGGCATTAATAAAGTCACCGAAATGTTATCCAACGGTATTTTAAGTGAAAGTATGAATTGGAAGCTAATTGGTGCTCCTCTAAATATAAGTGCAGGCAGTAGACCACAATTTGGCTGATGGAATCCACTGTAACAATGTGTCTTCTTTGCATGATTGGGGCATTAGATGCATGTTTCCTTGAGAACAACGAGCCTTTGCCTCAGACACAATTCCAACATGCTTTCAACGGTATATTCTGAATCAACTCATTTTCCTTCTAGGATTATGTCCGTATCTCGGAGAGGTGCAGAACATTATTGAGAACATAACTAATGTTTTAGTTCTTCATGCATTTCAGGCAACGCGGGTATTAGATTCAGCTGGGTTTCTTTTGTTGAATGAAGAGAATCAAGACAGTCCTGAGGTGCATTCAACCTGCTATAATAAACTGTTACATCCTTCAAATGGAACGAATCACACGCATGTCTATTTCTGCGAAATCAGTGTGCAAAACGTTTGTTATGACTACATGGCTGTTGTTCATTTCAACTTATAGTAAATTCTACGTTTAACCCGAAACAGTCCGTATATAGCCAACAAAAATGTGCAAGGTGGTTCGACATGGTGAGGTTCGCATCTACAGTTGCAGTGAATAGGAATGGAGCTGTGAAAATAATGTTGCCTTCTACTTTGATTCCCGAGTCGACACGAGATAAACCTTATTTTGAGTATGATGACCGGGAATATGGCCCCATGATTCTACAGTCTGTTAAAGAAGCTTTCCATTTCATTTCTTGTAAAATGACATGAAAACATTAATAAACGTATCGCATCCAAGTTCAAAAGTCTGTTTTATGCAACGCGTCTAGTTAAATTATGTTCAATTAAGAAGTCACCTATATTTCGAGTCCAAAACATGAGTATTTTGCCGAAAGAAATGTGTAAATACTGTCCACTTTCAACCGATCCATGGGAAATGGTGCCAGTGGGCATCAAATACTTTAAAGAATAAAACAAGTAAATAAATAAACTGCACTTCATCAAACAACTCTGCTTGGGCAGATTTAACTAATTTATTTGAAAAATTAATTCTTTAAAGAGTGTTAGTGGAAAACAGCACAAGTCGGAACTTAGCTTATATAACTGTAATCAAACATTTAGTTTTCCAGTAGAGATGAATTTATAAATTGCTGCAAACAATTTCCCTCTTTGTCCTCTCTATTGTGCCATCGAACGCATGGAGTCAGACCTCTTATAGTAATGCTTCCTTTATTGTGCTAAATTCTGTGTTGGGACCTAGTTATGTAGATTGATTATGTAGAAATTGGAAATACTCAGGACTAATAAATTTGAAGAAGCTAGTTCAAAGGACTTAAAGAAATATGGCCAAATAATAAGAATCGCAAGGATATGATGATTGAATTCCTTCCACTATCCAGTCAACAACACCGGTGAGAATTTCTATCGTCCGTTTGGATTAAAAGTTCAAATGAAGATGTCCACTTGTAATTAGAGCTCTTCGATGACTGCTGAACCTCTAAGGGAGATGAGTTGAGCTAGCCTTGAGCATTCAGAAGCCCAGCTTTGTTCCTAAATGCATATTAGTAGGCCTAAATTTACCTTCTGAGAATATGGTAGCGTTCGCTTAATTCATCTTAATGTTGAGTTATAAAATACCAGAGGTTTTCAACCTGAAATTAAAATTTAGATGAGTAGTCCAAACGATTCAGAGTATTACTTGGATTGTAAAAAAATGCAGAAAATTGAACAATAATTTCTGTAAAGCTAAAAAATTACTTGAACGAAATCCAACAGGTTCTTAGATAAGTGTACGAAATTACTGAAATTCCTGGAATTTCGCTACGATCCCGTAAAGATAACTGCATGCAGTGAACTAGAATTCGGCTGATGGAATCCGCTTTATCAATTTGGCTTAATTGCTTAGTAGGAACATCGGATGCCTGCTCCTCAAAACTTAATGCCGTTCCTCTACAGGCGTCATTTATGAATCCTTTTGATGATAATTTCAAAATGATACTATTTTCCCTCACGGATTATATCCGTATCAAGGAGAACTGCAAAACATTAAGAAAACAGCCAATGCTTCGGTCTTTAATGCATTTCAAGCAAAGCGGTTACTTCATCCTACTGGATTTTTCATGATGAATCGTGAAAATTAAACCACTCCTATGGAACGCTAAGTTCTATGGTGAGAATAGCGTTCCTTGTGCTCAAAATGAAACGGATTGCTCACGTGTCTATAAATACCAAATCCGTGTCCACCTTGTTTGCTACGATTATAAGGTCATTGTTCATTTTGACTCATAGTAGATTCTACGTTTGATTCGCAAAAGGAAATGCTTTATCTTGCATACGATACGGTGACATTCTCAGATGCGGTTGCACTTCACTAGAACGGAATGGCGGTGATAGCGTCAACTTCAGCCACGATTTTCTGAACCTTCTGTTAATTACAACCGCCAGGGTCATGCCTCTATCATTCTACAGTCTATTGATCAAGCTTTCCAGTATTTACCTGGCGAAACGACGTGACTTTAAAAGCACAAGGGAGTATTATGAGCCTCAATAGTCATTTGCATGCAGTTTGTTGGGTTGCACTATGCTCGATTTCGATATCATTTATGTTTTTAAGGGGCCATTTTGTGTATTTTGCTGGAAGAAATGCATAAATTATGTCCACTTATGGCCTTTGTGCCACAAATGGTTTAGATTTTCTTCACATTGTCAAAATCATTGAATAGATGCATAATTTGTGATTCACCAAGCTATTCTGATTCAGCGAATCTAAGTTCTTTCAAAAGTGATTTTTACACGGCCGAGAGCAGAAAACAGCAAAGGTTTGTGCTGCATTTGTATTGTAGCAAAGTAAGGGACTTGACATTTTACAAAGTCGTTCTTCTTTTGGTTACCTTATAAGAAATATGTATCTAACGAGCCAGAATTAAACTTTGGCTAGAAGAGAATATAAAGTTTCGTAATGTTCACAAACTCATGTTTGCTGATATTCCTAAATTTGGACTAGAGGCAAGAGTATGTGTGCAAGAAGACGAAATTTATGGTTTTCCAAACGTCCGAATCATGGCTGACATCCAAATATTACACTTAGTCAATCATAAATGAACTGGAATAGAGTATTATTGTATTTGGAATCTTAATATTCATTGAATGTCGTTTACATTTAAAAGGTATAAATGACAAACTTTTTAATTATTTAATATCTTTTCAAGCTTTAAACTATGAAATCCTTAGCAAGCTGAGTAATTAAGTGTTGTTTTTCTCAAGAGATAAGTCAGTTTTAGAGAAGAAGACATGGTATATCATTTCGATATTATTAGTGAGTATGCAGATATTTACACGTTTGATCATGCGTCCATACTACATCAACCAGCCCTAAATACATTTACACAGCTAAACCCTCTTACAAATTGAAAATTGACAAAATACGCAAATTTAAGCCAGCCACTTTGAAATCAGCTGAAATAATGTGGTGGAACATCCCTAGACAGAGATTTTATGAGCAAGTGCAGTTAATCAACGATAGTCAATTCTGTATAGAAAAAAGAACAAACAAAGGAAAACAAATCGAAATTGTGGCCTTCTAAGATGGAGGTTCTTGGGGACTTCTCTTTGTACAATGTCTATTTAAAAAGTACGCAGCAACGAAACTGCAACATTGAGATGTTTTAGGAGTCAACGCAGTGGCAAATCTTAAGATGCCAATCCATGGCATGACATTGAGCGTTGCTATGATCATATTTGTGCTGATGGTCATCGGGTATTCTGGATGGTTCCCCTTCTTTATTTCAACATTGAAATGCCTTGAGGCAGACTTATGGGTAAACCTAAAACTGCTTCCGAGCCTCACATACTTTACTAACCCTCCCAGATTATTAAAATTAACATTTGAACTAAGCCTATACAATGATTGCAATATTCAGGCAGCACGATTTACTGATCAAACTTATTTTGCCAAGAGGCAAAATAACGAAACTCTTGGTATTCTTGATTGATACACCAATTCGGTATTCTTAGATGTCGCAACAAATAAGGCCTGTCTCGATTTGAGCAAATGCCTACAGTTAGATGAATATACAGTGAGAGAGAAAAAGTCACGTTTGATCATGCATCCATAATACATCAATCAGCCTTAAATATATTTACACAGCTAAACCCTTTTGGGTATTGGAAATTCCCAAAACTCCTAATTTTTAGCTGGTAAACTTCGAAGAATCTGAAGGACCGTGGTGGAACAATCAGAAACTAGGCGATGAAATAATCAAAACATATCCACCATTCAGCCCTTAAAATTAATAAGAAGCCTGTCTCGAATTGAGCAAACGCCCGCAGTTAGCTGAAATTATAGTGAGAGGGAAGAAGTCATGGTCAAGCATATTCTACCAAGTTGGATAACAAAAATTAGAACGAAAAATGTGGTGAAATGGAATTGGGGTCTTTAGTGAATCCGGTTAACACAGTGCAGCTTATTCATCAAAACTTTGCGGTGAAAAATGCTGATGTAATTTTTTGAAAATAGGCAAAGTTTTGAAGGAATCCCATCGGATTTTGAATAAAAGTTCATTGAAATCATCTAGGCAAGGCAAAAATTGCTATGGGTTATTATTATTCCAAGGCCTTCACTGACGAAGTTAAAATGCACATAGTATACAACTCACTCAAATCAACAATATCTAATTTGAAATGTAAGTCTACAGTTTTAACTGTCTATTTGCACTATTCCAACACTTGGAAATTATAATGATGAATATAACGCTAGGATTCGCCGTTTCTCACTCTAAGAGAACATTGGGTTGGGTTATTCTACGATTGCTTGAGTGGAATACTCGGACTGCAAATGAAGTGCCACTGTCAAGAGATCCGTTTATGCGATATAATTTTCTGATCAGAGCCCTAAGCCCATTTTAGTTTAGGTAAAAATAAAGCACTCAAGAGCGCCAAATTTAGCACTTTGAGGAAACGGCAGTCACGATTTTGTGAATTAACACAACGATTCGCGTCTTTAAAGGCCTGATTTCCAGCTCTGATCTAAATGTTCTAACGAATGGTGAGCCAAACTATCAGGAAATTCTAAATTTCGGGCAGAAGCTGCAGTTATAAATAATTGGTGCCAAAACGGCCCAATAATAAACAAATGTGTATCAACAGGGTCTCAAAATAATGTAGCTGAGTTCTTACATCGACAATTTTCCTTTCCAATAAATTGTTTTACATTAAACTGCATCAGGATCAAAAGGCTACTTTGTGCTCGTTTCACCCTCAAAAATGCCTATTTAATATCTCATAAAAATTACTATTATCAGAAATTTTGGCAAACCAAGAAGTTTAATGATTTTTTTTGTTGTAGCTGATTGAACTCAAATTCTTAGAGGTGGTTTATTGGTTTCAAATATTTGTAAGGATCAAATTAGAAATAATGGAACTTAATCAGTTTGAAAATCTCCATACTGGCAGTTTTCAGGACTCACGAATTTGAGTAAAGTAGTTTTAAGAATCAAAATGAAGGTATCAAAAACGGTAAGAAATGCATCAGCATAGTGTGCACAATGAAGCAGTAAGTTGGCCAGCAGTACCTCTTAGATTCGTATTTGCATCAGATTTGAAAAAAATCACAAATGCAGGCGACACTCCTGTATCAAACATATCTGACATATTGCCTTTCCATATCTGATGAAAAACACAATAGGCATTGACGCTATCGAATACCTTCCATCCATTTGTTTTGAAATAGCGCATTTAATGCTCAACAAATTGCATGAATATTTATGTTAAAACGTTGAGAACCCATTTTTGTTTCCTGGCAAAAAAAATGTGTTTTAATTTTTCGCTACAGAACAATAACAGACGTTTAGCATTCAGAAATTCAATTTTGCCATTGAAATGGTAAACAAAGAATGCTAGGCATACATTTCAATATAAAAATTGCCACTTTTGGCAAATTGTTTTCAATTTACAGTCATTTCTTCATTTCAATTATGATAATCACGACCAACGAATTCGTCAGATGTAACTAAGTGAACAAAACCAGTAGCACATCAGCGGGTAGTCAATCAGACTTTCTACCTCCACGTGGTGACCATCGGAAACCTCATGGACAACCCTGAGGGCTAAAGTAAGGGGCGGCCGGATAGGACCAATCACCCATCAGACGTACAAACATATCATCATACCAGCAGAAGTACAGTCTGGGTCTACCAAGAGCCTCCTATTCAAGGTACCACGTGATGTCTGGATTCATAGTCTTTAACTTGGATTATGAAACGTACATGTATATAGCAATGAATGACGTTTAATGGGGATATGAAAATCGTTGCCCTTAAACAAACTCGAATGAAGTCCTGCTCCTTATTTGTAGAACACCATGCTTTTGTTATCTCTGGACACAGCAAAAGCTCTAAACTTAATATTGGGGTAGCCTTTCTGGTCAAAAAAGGGCACAGTCTTCTTTATAACCATGGAAAGCTTGATAGTCAACACACCTAATTGAATGTAACGCCAAGGCTCAACAGTAAGAACGATCTAGTTACAAAGCAGCATTTATTTATGTTAAGGATTAACGTAAAACCGAAAATGCTTCAGCTAAAGGAACGATACATGAGATGCAGGCTCCAGAAGAAAGCAGCATGTGTGATCCACTTCAATAAAGTGGTCATTCTAAGCACCAAAATCAAATTCAAACTGACTTCTTGTAGACTCAGATGAATGTATCAGTGAAAAAAGGGCTACCAGGTTCAATAACCAGTTCCACGCAGCACTCCCAGTAAAAGTATAATCAGTTTTAAAGTTATTTAATTTCTAAGGCCAACCATTATGTATTTTGTCAAATTAAGTGAACGGACGCTGGTCAATGATTAAAAATTAATGAGCGTTAGAACAAGGATGAAAAGGTTGCATTTCCAAAGTTACTTTGCTCCATTCAAATGTATGAGCTTTCAAATGTCGGCTGTTGGAAAGCAGCATGCATTTTCGTATGATGTGCTTATCATAAAAGGCGCACCCAAAGTCAAGGTCTCCTTCAAAGAGGCGCTGTTTCAATTTCTGTATCATCAAATTTTTCTTTTCTTTCATCTTTATTGCCAGAGCGAAATTATTCCTACTTATAGGACTTGAAGCATTCTTCCATTTTCGAGGAGTACGAGATTCATCCGAAATCTCGAAGTGTCTCAAACAGTATTGAATATAAGTTGAATGCTAATAAGAATTGATGGATATCATGAAGATTGAAATGAATCGGAGAAAAAAAATTTTATCCCTGAACTTAATGTTAATTTAAGTCTCTAGTTAGGTCTTTTCTAAATCGAGGCATTTGCTAAAACACTAGAATACCTAATGATATCGTGTTTAAATAGCAAATGGATCTACTCATTCACATAAGCGATTCCAATTTGATTTTTGGGGTGATAGTTTTTGGGAGTTCCGCTTATTATACCAAGAAATAGCCTTAATGAATATATCACCCCACATGTTCATGGAAAATCAACCCCAGATATGAGCACTTTCTTGGCCCTAATTCACTGGATGCAATGATTATGTGCCAGCCGCTCATCATTCATTCACACCTCTACACTACCAAAGTCCGTGCGGCAGAACTCTAGGAAGTTCCAAGAAACGCTCCATGGTTATACCGTATCAGAGACACATAAAGCATGCTACAGCTAGCGACAAACCTACACATGTGGAGACTATGATTGAAATGGGCCTGACTTCAGTACCTAGTAATGGACTTTGCTTTGTATGCTATTGCAAACAATAATATCAAATATAAAATTACCAAGAGGGCTTGATGAATCACAGGATTTGGAAAGTTGCGCTCAATTTAAAAAAGTCAATTGAAATAATCTGTGAAACGTCAAACACTCAGTATTAATAAAATCACTAGACATATCAATGAGACAAAATAATAAATAAAAGTATTTCACAGTGGCTTTTCACTCGATTTAAAAGTGATTTCATTGTTCATGGACTAATGAGGAGGTATCATGGGTGTGAAACATCATTAGCCTCTCAGTGCAATCCAACTTCACCCTTTTTATTTCTCCATCATTCATGACGGCTGTAAATGGGATGTTGTTGCGAACGACGTTGGATTTAAATAAAAAGCTTATTTAGTCCTAAGTTTCGACTGATATTCGGTGTGTAAATTGTTCGTGGGATTCGCGGTAAATTTAGAAGTTATTTGTTGAAGCTCTTGATCAAGGAGCCCCATCATAGCATCGAAGATTGTGATGCACCAATAAATGACACCCTGACCATAAAATTAGCTTTTTGAATCCACCGAAGGTAGGACAATAAACATCCTAGAAGAAGTCATCCTTATTCTTGGCTGACAGTTTTAAAGGAATCATTCGAGGTTAGTGTTGGCATACAAGTACTAGAATAAAGATCAAACGTGACTAAGAGGGCAAAAGATCCAGTTATTAGGTGGCAAATTTCAATTGTATCCACTTCTCCACGTGGCGACTAGCATTTGGACTCATGGACAAACCGTCTCAAAAATATCCCAAGCTCTAAGCTGTAAATACACCACGTCGTTACTCACCATAGTCTCATACCGATTTTAGAAGTACTTAACTGCATTTTTTAGCAGATTCATATGTTTTAAGGAGCAACTTAAAATTATGCAGGCATAACTGCTATGTTCTCCAATTAAGTGAGTTGCGAAGGAAAAATTTTGAAGATAAATATAAACAAGCGAGTGAAACTTGGTCTAGTAAGACATTAGTTTCCGTTTACTAATAGGCTTGGGCTTGTTTTCCTCTTCATAGTTGAATTTACAACATCAGAAGCCAGTGGTGGTAAAGTGTATCATTTGTCTAACAGACATTATTGAGTAGTTTGAAAATGCTTTCGGAATAAACCGATAAGCATGCAGAAGCCCCCTAAAGATTTGTCAACACTTTACCTTTAACTCTGTCAGTCATTTCACAACCTGAATTACAGATACCACTTATTAACTCAACTTTAAATTGTTGCGTTTGCACTTTCAAATGAAAGTAGAGAAGCCATGAGCGTCAGTCTTTATTAAAGTTTCAATTGTTAGCCAACAAATTTTGGATCGCATTCAGTCATGCTGGGGCCGAAAAATTTACGCAAATCAGTGCATATCATCAAATGTGAAATGCCGCAGCTGCTAGCTAAGCCTACCGCAGTTTCTAAAACAGCAGATGGTGAGTAGTGTGGTATAGTGCAGAATACTTTCAAATCGGAGGGCCAGTGTCATCCACTGCAGCTTTACGAATTTGGCCGAAGCTTCTGAAAATTGAACCTAAATCAGACCGAATCATCCACACCAATCACTTTCTCAATAGGAGATATTTGATGCAAAGAACAGATTCGATTATGACGCATTTGCCTCAGAAAAATGCAAAAACCTGACAAAAGCATTCTTTGCACAATGCAAACAAAGAAAAGGTGGTAATAGTGATTTGATGGACAAGTCCCGGCTTAATAACCGGCATTAATGCTTCTATCAATGCGGCATGCGTCTGAAGCGCAAACATTAGGCAGCTTCCTCAGTTTTTACTGAAAGCACTCACTTTGTGAGTTATCTACAAGCGGCTAATAAAACGGCCAAACTGAACTAAGCGTGGCGGGCCGATGGTGGCGTTGCATTTGATATCATATGAGCTGGCTTATGCAGCTCAATTCATATCAGTAGCGCTCATTTGCAGCATGTTTGGAACTGAGTCAAGAAAAGCAGCGTTCAGTTTTAGGACAAGAATCTCAATTTTGTATGAACTCTGGCATTCAGAATTGTAATTTCACCCATGGTTTTTCTATACTGTACGATAAATAAAGGTCGCTGGTGAGCAAATTAACTTTGTGACCTCTTAAATTATTTCCTATGAGAAATATGGTAGATTCAGGATTCAACCTTTCTTTCAAATCTCTTCGTCTACAAGCAGCCTCTGTTAGCCGTTTTGTGTTAATGTATGCATAGATTGAGAAAGTTATTTAGATTGTTACAAATGCGAAATCAAAAAGTTGCAAAGCCTATGGAATTAGAAACAAAAACAGTCAGACACTGACACAAAGCAAAGAACAGTAGCAGGTGCAGTAACAGTTCATTGTTCTGCTACACTTGTTGCAGCTCCTCGTGTTTCTATTCTCTTTGTCCCTATCTGGATGTTCTTTTCTAGTGACCAAGTGCGGTTCAGAGTTATTCGCAGCCGTTATGGAGCAGTGCTGTTCATCTTGCGGGTTCAACTTTGCAGTCTTTTTTCCTACCTTCCACTATATCCCCCTTTCTCCATCATCTTCAGTTCTTTATGTGAATTTGAAAAATAGCCTATCCTCAGGCTTTGAAATTTCATTGGTGTTCATATGCATATACTTGCATGAAAGGAGCCCAAATTCGGTTGATGGAACCGATTGTGGCAACTCATTTTCTTTATCTGATTGGAATTGCAGGCGCTTGCTCCAAAACTGTTTACGTCTCTCAACCGCGAGTAGAACTTGCGAATCTGTACAATGGTAAATTCTGAGTAAAGTCACTCTTCTTCAAGGCGAGTGTCCCTATAATAGTAGCACACAAAACATTGTTGAAGCGACAACGAATTTTTTGATTGTCCAAGCGTTGAATTCAACGCAGATATGGAATTCCAATGGTATTCTTGTTATGAACGCAGAGAAACGGTACGCTCCTTTGGTCAGTTAAATCTGCGACAATCCATCCGCATTTGCTCGAAATAAAGCGAATCGTTCACGAGCCAGTCCCTGTGAAATCTGCGTGCAACACGTTTGTTATGATTATTTATCCATTGAATTGTCTATTATCAAGTAAGTTCAGCGACCATGTTATCGAATAAAACATTAAATCTAGCACAAATAAATGTGTTACTTGGTACAACAACATAAAATTCTCAGCTGTTGCTGCAATGGATAAGAAAGGAACTGTGAAGATAGTCTCGAATTCGCCTTTGACGCCTGAGTCAAGGGTAATAGAAGCGTCTTTCGAGCATTATGGGAAAGAACATGACAAAATTCTTCTGAACTCTGTTGATCAGGCTTTCAATTGTATTTCTTGTACATTCAGATCATTGTATCAATAATCAAGTGATTGCTGTGTTCATTGAGTAGTTTTTGTGGGAACGTCAGTTAGATTTAACTCTATTTCAAAGTAAAATAAAATGTTAATGTTTTAAGATGGTGCATACTTTTCTGCAAATTGAAACAGCAGTGGCTTCATGGAGCTCTGCAGAAAAATGGCATGGGAAACCATTGTCTATTTAAAAACAGAGGAACAGATATTTGAGTTGTGGTTTCATTTAAGCGGTTTTTACTCTTCTTGTCTATCTTTTCAAAGGTGGCATGGTTCGAGGTACAGAACAAGTGTAACGGTGATCGTTTCTCTTTGACCTCAGAAAATGACCTGATTTATCTGAAAGGCCGTCTGACCAGATTCATAACAAATTTGTGCCACCAAAACAATGCAATTCGCCTGCTGCACTTATTGAATGTATTCGAAATGTTTGGTTTAATGTTTGGCAAGAACTAGTATTGGAACTGCGAATTCCTTTTGGCCTGGCAAAATTAAAATGTCAGCCAAAGTTTTCTTCGATATCACCTAAGACGTCTTCTGGATACTCCTCATAGAGATTTTATTCTGGCTTTTCACAGTTCGAGTCTAAATAGCCCAAACGTATAGGTTTGCTTTAAATGTTGTCGCAGGGGAACTGAATGCCATCGCGCCACACAACCAAGCCGAGATAAGACCAGTGGGTCGGTAAACTCAACTAACTGCTTTATGCTAAAATATGCAACTTATTGCATTCCTGCTGCAACCCCAATAAGTCCTTGGGACTTGCCCTAAAGGGTAGAGAGGAATGAAAAAATAAAAACTAAATTATTTGACAGCAAGTGAGTTCAAGCAACAATTCCTATTGTAAAGCCACGTTGATTTGGGATCACTCATTCTCTCAGTACTTCATAAGCCAGAATTATCCAAATGTGGCTTGTGTTTTTAATTTTAGATAGAAGCTGATCGCTTTTATTAAGTTACAATAATAGGATGATAATTTGCATGCCCAACCGGTGCAAAATTCTGAATTGAGCACAGTCCAAGCAAAGAAATGATGCGGATGGGTAATTTGACGAAAATCTTCTCATTAATTTTCAGTTTGCTTTTCATGTGTGCTTCAAACTCTACTTTTGCTGATGAGCACAGCTTTGTATTTCAACCTAGCAAAACGAAGGCATGTCGTTGGCTTCCGACCGACCCTGCAAATGTCTTTCAAACTTGGTATTCGCTATAAAAGAGCATCAGAACTGACCCACTCGAAATAAATTCCTACACTGAGAAGCTTTTTCCATTTAACGTGGACGAACGGGCTGTTTCGCCAAGCATAACTTCCATAAAATTTTCAATAGGTCAAATAAGTGGCTTGAATTTGAATTTGATATGTTAGACAAGCATTGGAAACATGGAGCTATATGCACACTTTTGCATTCAGCTGAACACGTGAGAAAACTGCCAAATTTGGCATATGTAGTCTAGTAAAGGCTACACTCCTTCATACGATGCATTCGGGTTTTAAAACAATTGAGGGAATTCGCCGAATATGGTTGAAATGCCCAAATCAAGAGCAGTCTGGAGACAAATGGGATCTCATCGTCACTGTCCACATTTGTGCAGTTTGCTAGTCATTAACTTTCATTGTTCGTTTGAATGTTAAATAACGAGACAAAACAACCAATCTCAATGTGGCCAAGCTGCTTAAAGAAATGAGCTCAAAGCATTTGTTGCCACGCATTCAAAAATTTGGTTACCACTTGTGCGATCTCTAAGCGATTCATTTGAAAAAGTATTAGTTATCCACAGTTAAAGGTTCGCATATTTAGGATATGAATTGGATTCAGCCAGGACAACCCAATGTCTGGTGGACTATTGATGTCGTTTTCGTAACTTGCAAAAACGGCTCCGAGAGTTAGGTTACCAGAACGGATAATATGGTTTCGAAAACCTGCCCATAATACTCATGAAGGGTTTTCACTGTTGATGCAGGAGCCAAAGTGTAAGTTGGTGAAGTCTACACAGCTCTTCTTCAGTCATCTGCCACCACCACTGAGAATTTCTATTCACTGTGTCTGCCAGCACATCGGATTCTGGTTGACACATTGCTTATTGTGGCCTAGTAGGATCAAGCTCTCTATGCTCATAGCGAAGCGGTTGCATATCGCTTTGGTAGATTGAGTTCTTTGTAAATTGCTTAATAAGCAGAACTCGCAAGTCTGTAAGCCCAATGTTCAAACTAGAACTGATAGTGTGAATGTGTAGCTATTCACAACGTGTACATCGGCCTCTTCAAAAGAATTTCGGGTTAGAGTCAACATGATTTGCACACATTCGAAGAGCCTTTTTTCGACTATTCGACATCAGTCGTTATCAACATATGTTTGCTGCACGTTCTCCGACATGCCTTTTCGTTTCGGGCCTATCACCCCATACAGCCAGTGAAATGAAATACCTTTAAGGTTACGTCTCTGTGTCAGAACTCTGATTCTTTTACTATGCAGTCAATTTCTTGCTTGAATTATTAGTAACAAGAGGCGATTGTGTGACATAGGGCTGCCAGTCTTGGAAACAAATGGCCAACTTAAAATTGTGCAGGCATAGGAGCACAGTCTCAAGCGGGTTATGCCGTATCCAAGTACTAGCAAACAGTTGCTGCTTGTTGTTATGAACAACAGCCTGGGATACAACTTGGTGAATAAGAAGCCTTGTAGACAACAATTTATTCAATTTTAGCTTGATTTATTATTTTGCCGTTTAGCGGACAGAAACATGTCAACCGCTCATAAATTAGAACTAAAATATGCAATCATTATTTATTTACTACTAATGAGTCGATTCATACAAGGTTCTTAAATCTATTTGACCGGCTGGTACATTTGCCATAACTCTTAATAGAGCTTGCGTGATGTAGTTTTGAACTTCAGCATATTTTTGCTTCCATATTTCAAATCTCTGGTACTGAAGTCCTTTCAATCAAGCTCTGTTCAGGCGCGAGTATTGAACTAACCGCGATGACAGTTTCGAGGTACAATCAATTTTCCTCCAATTCAAATGCTCAAACAAACATTGTTGTAGATCGTGGTGCTGGACATTTTCAATTGTAATATTTTGCAATCCTTCCAGCTGAACCGCAATCAATTGGTTAATAGGTGCATTCCCCAAAAAAGTATTTTGCCAATGATCAGCTATTTCAGCTATCAGCATTCAACTGGTATCCAATACTATTTGAGACATTTAGAGATGTCAGGTGGATCACGCAATCCCGGAAAATAAAAAAGTGCCTTCAAGCCCAATAAAGAGGATAAACTGCGCCTTGGCAACAAAGACGAAAAAAGGAATCCTCCAAAAATATATAGAAATGTAATGGAACCGAAATTGAAACAGCCCTCTTCGAAGAAGACCTTAACTTTGGGTGCATCTTTCATGATGCACACACCATACGAAAACGCATTCTGATTTCTAACAACGAATATTTGAAGGTTTGATAAATAGGAATATAGCAAAGCTACTTGGCGAATGCAACTTAATCTCTTGCTGCAACGTTTTTAAATGTTTAATAATTGACCAGCGTCTGTTCATAGTATTTGGCAAAATACATAATGGCTGGCCTTAGAAATCAACTAACTTTAAAACTGATTATGCTTTTACTGGAACTGCTGCGTGGAACTGGTTATTGAACCTGGTAGCCCTTTGTTCATTGATACATTTATTGGAGTTTACAAGAAATCAGTTTAAATTTAATTTTGGTGCTAAGAATGGCCATCCTGTTGAAGTGGATCTCACAGATCGCTTTCCTTTGGAGCCTGCATCCCAAATAACACTCCTTTAACTAAAGCGTTCTCATTTTTATGCTAGGCCTTAACAACAATTAATGCCGTTTTGTAGCCATCTTCAGATCATCCCTTCTACTGAGCATTGGTGTCACATTCAATTAGTCATGTTGACCATCAAGCTGTCCATGGTTGCAAAGAAGAGTTAATGAATTTCTACGATGCTGAGAGCACTAGTCTACATTTGAAACATTTTATTCTAGGTCAAATTAACTGATGTTTTAAGTTTAGGTAGAACCATCAACCTGTATCGCAATCAACAGAATCAAATGAGCTATGAAGAAAATTTTGTTCACACTGATATTGAAGCCTAAAAGGTTTCTAAGGCCAAAGGCAACCTTTAAAACATTTTCAAAATGCATCTACTGGGTTCGGAAAAACAGCACAACCACCATCTACAGAGCATTTCACTTGAAGTCATGCACTATTCAACTTGCTGAGAATTTGATGATTTTAAGCTTAAAATGATATCTAATAATCAAGAAATGTTGCTAATTTAACCTTACAAATGTAAATGATGTTCAATGACTATTAAGATTCCGAATAAAACAATAATCTACTCCACCTCACTTATGGTAGACCATGTGTCAGATTTGGATGTCAGCCATGATTCAGACGTTTGGGAAACCATAAATTTTGTCTTCTTGCCACAGACCTTTGCCTCCTGCCAAAATTTAGGAATATCGGGGAAACATGAATTCGCGAACAATGCGAAGCTGTATATTCCCTACTAGCTAAAGCTTATGATTTCAAAAAGACATACCATGTCCTCTTCTCTACAACTGACCTGTCTTTTGAGGAAAAAACATTTCTTATAAGGTGACCAAAAGGAGCACGACTTTGTAAAATGTAAAGAAACTCTTTGCTACAATATGAATGAGGCCCAAGCCTTTGCTGGTTTACACTCTCTGCCATGTAAGATTTAACTTTGAAAGAACTTAGTCAGATTTGTGGAATCAGAGTAGCTTGGTGAATTAGAATTTTATGCATCTATTTCATTATTTTGATTACGTGAAGAATACCTATACCATTTGTTGCAAGTAGGCCATAAGTAGACATAATTTATGGATTTCTTTCAGTTGACACATTTCGTTCTGCTAAACGGCAAAATAACAAATCAAGCTAAAAATGAATAACTTATGTCTAAAAGGCTTTCTGTTTGCCAAGTTGTACCCCAGAATGCAGATGGTTACTTACAGCAACAACTGTTTGCCGTAACTTAAATACGGCATGGTCCACTTAAAATTGTGCTTTAACGCCTACACAAATGTAAGTTGGTCATTTTTCTCTAAGACTGACAGCCCTAAATCACACAATGATCATCTTTTTAGTTTGATCATTCTCGACCAGGTATCAAGGAAAGATCTGGCGCAAGAAATTGACTGATCAGTAAAAGTATCAGAGTTCTGAGGCATAGACCTAAAGCTTGAATTTATCCCATTTTATTGGATGATTGGGATGATAAGCCCGAAACAGACAGGAGTGTCGCAGAACATGCAGCAAACATATTTTAATAACAACTGATGTCAAATAGTCGAGTAAAGACTATTGAAGTGTGTGCAAATCATTTTAACTTTAATCTACAATTACTTTGAAGCGCTGATATACACGTAGTAAATAACTACTCATTCATATTAGCGATTCCAATTTGAAATTTGGGTTTATAGTCTGGCGAGTTCCGCTCATTATACCAATAAATAACCTTAGTAATTATATATCACTGGAAACGTCCTTGGGCAGTTGATGGAAAATAAACCACAAAAAAGAGCACTTTCTTGGCCCTAATTCACTAGATGCAATGATTATATTCCAGCCGCTCATCAGTCATTGATACCTTTGCACTACCAAAGTCCATGCAGCAGAACTCTAGGAAGTTCCAAGAAATGCTCCATGGTTATACCCTAGCGCAGGCACGTGAAGCAAGCCGCTAATAGTGACAAACCCACACATATCAAAACTACGATTAAAAAGAGTAGTTATTATGGTTGTATAACATCAATAACATCTCAGTGTAATCCAACTTCACCCTCTTTATTTCTCCATCATTCAAGGCGGTTAAGAAGTTAAGACTGTAAATATATCTCCATATTTTCACGGCTTGGCTACAAAAATTTTAAGAAATTAACCCACCTTTAAATGCGACTAAATAGTCCATTATTAAGGTGGACTCAAGTAGGCGACCTTTATTTACCTTTGCGTCTTAATTGTCTATGGTATGAAACTGCAAAGGTGATGCAGGTTAATGCTTCCAAAATCGCTAATTTTTCATATAATTTTTCATAAATTCTAGAAGTTTGTAAAGTCAGCTTTCAGCTCTAGGACACATCCACTTCATTCAGCAAATTGTTTGAACTTTGGGTGTTTTGCATTGAAATCCCTTAATGATTACCTCAGCTAGTAAGATATTAAACTCTAAAACAACTCTATTTCAATAGCACAAAATTTGCGAAGAGATTTCCATCAAATTATCCATCCGCGTCGTTACTTTACTTGGACTGTGCTCAATTAAGCACTTTGCATCGGTTGGGCATGCAACTGACCACCCTATTGATGCAACTTACAAACCGACCAGCTTCTAGCAACAATTAAATTCACCATCTACATTCGCATAATTTTGGCCTTTAAAGTACTGATAGAGTTGGCGATCCCAGATCAAAGTGGCTTAACAATGGAAATTATTGTTTGAACGCACATATTTTCGAAATGCGTCTATACAAATTCACTTGATTTTGCACGCTTAGTCTATGCGTAGATTCAGGCTGTCTACTTAATTGGTCTAGATTGATGTATTTTCTTTAAGAGCAGCTCTTATGATATTTTCAATAATACAAATATAAATGATTGTTTCCTATGCTGAGATTAAGGTTGTAAGCGACTTGACTGCAAAACACCCTGCGGTAGTCTTTGTTCACTGCTCCATCGCGTCCCGATATTCGAAGGAAAGCCAAGTGTTTGAAAACAGGTTCTTTCGACGTTTTTATGCCGGAGCAAACGCTAAAATCCTTTTAAATTGACGACGCTAATCTTTCGTAGCAGCTTATGAATTCTGCATTGTGCTAAAAGGATTCAGTAAAGATCGAAATGCCAATTCTATTGTCATTTGAATCTGTCATTGAAAGGTATCCGAAGAAACTCTCTCTCACTGCAAGTGTATTAATCGTGGCTCGGGCTTTTTCTAAAGCTAAAATATTTTTAATTTGTATTGTTAGGCAATAAAATTAAAACAGCCACTATTCCCTAGAACTTGAGGGAAGGGACATATTCCACAGGCTTAGAAAGAAATTTTCGAAGAGCTGCACAAATTCTGCCAAAATTAACAATCCGTATAAGAAATATTTTCAGGACCAGCATTCATACCAGAAAAGATTGACGAGGTTTCCACGCCTTTGACTGAAAAACTTGGAGATACCGAATTAAATATAAAAAAAACTTGGCACTTTAACTGACTATCCAAGTCCTCAAAACCGGTTGTCTGACTGAGTAAGAGACTTCACCGATATCATGGTGGCAGTGATACTCTAATCATTTTGCAGCGTTGATGCAACTATCCTGCCTGCTATCAAGTAATCATTTTGATTACTTTTCAGAGTCGATCTGCTACATTTGTGCATTTAGGTGAATTGGTGAAACTAATAAACCTAGCATGTCTGACTAATTTCAAGTGAAAATGTAAGAAAATATTAGTTTAGCTTCAACAAGTTTCAGAGCTCATGCAATTGTAGTTAATCATGTTTCTTTGCTTCGCATGTTTTCATGGGATTCAGTGCCCACAAAGCATCACTGGTTATTGAGGTACGACAAATTCCTAACCGATTCTAAGAGCAGAAATCGTGCTCTCTTAGCATAACATGAAAACAAGATTCCTAGGGATATCCTTATGTACAGGATGGTAATCGCTACGAATTACATTGCGATTTCTGATAAATTCTTTAAATTTTAAACCTTCTCATAGAGGGAGCAAGAATAGTGAAGTAATGACGATGTTGCAAACATAGTCAATGATGTAGCATTTCTATGCCATTGAATATAAGTATTCAGCAGTTTCTGGTTGCCTTAACCAGTAAATTTATCTTCTGGTATCTTCTGGTCTACTAAATTTTAATTTCAAATTTGTGACAATCTAAATAAGTGTCTTTATCTATCTATGCATGCACTAGCAGAAAACGGGTAACAACGAAGCTATCGGCTAATGGATGCTGCTTAAAGACGAAGAGTTTTAAATCAATGGGTTGATCTTGAACGCACGATATTTCACACATGACCTTTACTGAATATTCATATTTAATTTACTGTAAGTTGTGAATAACGCCTAAGTATCCAGCTTTAAAAGGACTGATCTTCAAGAAAGTTACATGACTACAGCATATGAAATTCATGGATGGAATAACAATAGGAACTTGTAGACCCATTGTTATCACGTGATTCGATTCATTTCATTTCAAAGCATTAATTTTCCAGGAAATCATTTGCTGGGTATTTACTATCATGTGACATGTGGTATCGATGCCGCCATCTGCTACTGCAATTTTATATAGACAGCAGTAGGTGTACTTAGCAGCTGCGGCATTTCCAGCTTGATGAAATGCGCTGATTTGTTTCAATGTTCCGTAGCCAGTGCGACTGAATGCGCTTCAAAATTTTTTGGCTGACGATTGAAACCTCAATAAAGAGTGATAGTCATGGCTTCTTCGCTATTGTCTGAAAGTTAGAGTTAAAGTTGAATTAAAAAGTGAAATCTTTTGAAGATCTATTTTTGAAAATTTACTAAAATTGATCTGTTTCATGGCTCTTCTTCGTTTTGATGCTTCGAGACTGAACGTCTATGTAATTCCAAAAGCTACAATGGGACTTCTCGTCGACTAGACTACTATTTTCATGAAACGAACTTAGTTTTATATATGAAACAGCGAATTCCATACCCAAAATGACGTTTTCAAAGCACACATGTTGGCCTCCAAGCAAATATTACTTATCTTTCTCGATTTACTTAATTTGCAGCTAACTAGAGCCAATTTAGTTGCCAGAGTTGTAACTTTAAATTTTGTGGAATGATATTTTGGTATTAATAAATAAAAAAGACTCTTGATTCGTGTAAAGTTAAAGTTTTATATCCAAAAATTAGTTTAGTTTACGAAATACTAATTAAAAAAGCACATTTAAGTGAAGCACTGCAAAAGTTTAGCAGGTTAGAAAATGAAATGCCTGCTTTTACAAGTAGAAAAGGGTCTGCAGAAATAGCTTTTAATTATGATTGAGGGTGCAGAATCGGCCTTGAAGTTTCATAAATTGCCTCACTTTCAATCATGCTCATATTTTTTTATATCTTTAAGTGTTGCATGATCGGATCATTCGGTGAAGCTACAAAAAATGCGCTTTCTCAAACAAATAGGCAAAAGCAATCCATCTTAAAAACCCGTATAAATGTATCCGCAAACGATATGGTATATTCAACTATATTTCGCCTATTTGCATTCTAGTTGCTAAATTTGGAAATTTCCAAGACACTCAAATGCGGCTAAATGGAATCGGTCAATTAAAAAGATATTTTTATGAAAGCTAAAAATTGCATAAAAATGGCACAAGTAATTCGTTGTTCACACAATTAGCAACGCTAACCGCAGTCTCATTCCGTTACTTGTCAAGTATTTACATTATTTAAATGAAGGAGGAATATCTATTCTTGGAAACAATCATCTGTGGTACAAACTACGGAATCAATTTAGTTTATCTCTGACCCTTAAACTTTAAAAGCAGCGTCGATTTGGAAAAAAATTATAATGCGAATTTCTTCACCCATGAAGCTATAGAAGAGGTATCTGCTACCGTTCTAACTAAAAGTGTAATGTTCTATGAATTGAAAAATGACCTATTTTCACGTACTTAAATTTTATTGGTTTTCCCATCTATATACTTGTAAACAATGAGCCAAAGCTCAGTAAATGAGTTTCATACTGGCAATATGTTTTGTCTTTCTGGCTAGAATCGCAGATGCATGCCATCAAACAGAATACGTCTCTCAACCTCAGCCGAGGTTACCAAATCTTTTCAAAGGTGAATTTGAAATAAACTGATTAATTGTGTAGGCGAGTGTCCGAATAATGGAAAGACTCACAGTGCTGTGGAGGAAACAGTCAATTTTTTAGTTCTACGCACTTTCGAATCACTGCGGACCTGGAATTCTGATGGGCTGCTTTTCATGAACGAGGAGAATCAGAACATTCCTAAGGTGAAATCAACTTGCATTATTCCATTAACATGTGACCGAAATGGAGCAAATCACTCACAAATCTTTCACTGCAAAATTTGTGTGCATTATGTATGCTACGATTTTGTGGGGCTTAGTCGTTCTGAACCATAGTGAGTTCTTTATTTTCAGGTTCAAAAGATTATTCAATTTAGTATAACCGACTGTGCAATCCGCTTCAATGATATTGAATTCTCAGCTGTGGTTACAGTGAATTGGAAACGTACTGTGAAGTTGACTTCAATTTCTCCCTTGATAACTGGATCAACAATAAAAACAGACCTCTATTGGCCTGATATACAAAAACATGACGCCAGAATCCTCCAGTTTGTTGAGCTGGCCTTCCTATTTGTTTCTTGTTATTTCAGTTAAATATATCTGTAACCTAACAATCACTGGGTTTATCAGACATTTTGATGTTGTAGATTCGGCTCAGGAGCATTCATTCCTGATATCATGTAATTCAGTAGCTCACTTTTTTTTCAAAAAAAACGTGCTTTTAGGATTTGTTTGCAGATTTACTGCAAAAACAGCGTATTCACCAATTATATGTTCAAAAGTGATAAAATAATGTTTGGAAATGCATTCTCATAATAAATCCACTTCATTTGATTAACTGACTTTTAAGTAACCATTAATGCGAACCAACGCAAATAAACAAGTTGAAAGTTTAGTTTTATAAAAATGTTAAATATACTGGATAAAATTAATCAAAATAATCACCTTTCTATTCATGATGGCTGCAATTAGGATGTTTTTTGCGAACGTTGATGAATTTAAATAAAAAGCTTATTTATTCCTACGTTTCGACTGACATTCGGTGTGTAAATCGTTCATGGAATTCGCAGTAAATTTAGAAGCTATTTGTTGGAGCTCTTGATCAAGGAGCCCCATCCTAGCATCGAAGATTGTGGTGCACCGGCAGAGTGGATACAAGATCCGAAGGTAGGACAACAGACGTCCTTGAAGAAGTCATCCTTATTCATGGCTGACAGTTTTAAAGGAATCATTCGAGATTATTGTTGGCACTCAAGGACTAAAATAGAGATCAAACGTGACTAAGTGGGCAAAAGATTCAGTTATTAGGTGGCACGTTTCAATTGTATCCACTTCTCTACGTGGCGACTAGCATTTGGACTCATGGACCAATAGTCTCAAAAATATCCCAAAGGCTAAGCTGAAAATACACCTTATCGTTACCCACCATGGTCTAATGTCAAGCACAAGCGCTACTCACCCTACTTCAAATGAAATGATCCCGATTCAATTCTTAGGCCATCATGCCAACTATGACTTGGAGAAAGTTGTTGCACAGATCACGAGCTAAATTCCAAAAAATTTGGAAAACTTATCTTTGCTTCTAAAATTCAATCCTTTTTTTTCAAAATTTGACATATTTATCACCAAAATTAGTATTCTGCAGATTGCTTTGACGTTCTCTGCCTAGATGATGCACTTTATTACTTAAGAGTGAAGAAGATTTTGAGCTGCTGCCTAAGGAATTCCGTGAGAGAGTGAGTCTGTTAGACTCGAAAATTGATAAAGAATTCGCGACTTAATATTCTTACAAAGCTCCTACCTATGATACTTTCACAATGTTGCTCAGGTAAATTTAAAAAACAGCTATCCGCTTCGCTTGCCTATCAAGTAAAGAAAATATGTAATCAGATATGTTTTGAAACGCTGATTCGATCTTATTGCGCGGCAAGAAGTCTAAGGTTTAGACACTATTGGAACTATAGATTTGTAAGTGATCCGTTCCATTGTAAGCACAAAACGGTTGATCGTTGCTGATTGAACACACTTTGGGTGTGTGGTTAGTTCCTTCGCTCAAGATAAATAGACCAATAGCATAGCATAATGATAGGAATATTTCTTAGCTCCCAGACCGTGAAGAGCTTGTTTATTTAGGATTGCGATAGGTAACGCTTGATTAATTCTGTCAATATTCAATTTAAGCTCCTTAAGAATTACTTAGATTTATTTTTTTAAATTGAAACAGTTGTGATAAACAAAGTTTTTAAAACTGTAAGCTCACAGTTCAAACTGAAGCAGCTGATGTGCGTGAATAGCGGTGCTTTAAAAGAATCATGGATCAGAATTGATGACTTGAACAGTTAAACTCAGTAATCTTATGTCCCCTAAATTTAAGCACATTCTGATTAGGCTCTGGTGAGTTTTAAACCCAATATTTAGATGTTCATTAGATGTTGAATGGATTTATTAATGCTTAAACTGCCATTGTGCAAAATAAGTCGATCCAGGTGGCTTGCGATTCCTTTTTCTAACTTTCTGGAAGATGTCTAATGGTTGTTTATTTCCCTGATAGTACGATGATCAATATGTTGATAATTTCTTTAAAATAGGCATTTTCGACTTGTTTAAAAACATAAAAACAGGCATTTTATTTTCTAACCCACTAAAACTTTGCAGTGCTTCACTTGAGAATTCTTTTTAAATTGCTATTTCGCAAACTAAACTAAACTAAACTAGCAAAGAGTTCTTTACATTTTACAAAGTCGTGCTTCTTTTGGTCACCTTATAAGAAATGTTTTTTCCTCAAAAGACAGGTCAGTTGTAGAGAAGAGGACATGGTATGTCTTTTTGAAATCATAAGCTTTAGCTAGTAGGGAATATACAGCTTCGCATTGTTCGCGAATTCATGTTTCCCCGATATTCCTAAATTTTGGCAGGAGGCAAAGGTCTGTGGCAAGAAGACAAAATTTATGGTTTCCCAAACGTCTGAATCATGGCTGACATCCAAATCTGACACATGGTCTACCATAAGTGAGGTGGAGTAGATTATTGTTTTATTCGGAATCTTAATAGTCATTGAACATCATTTACATTTGTAAGGTTAAATTAGCAACATTTCTTGATTATTAGATATCATTTTAAGCTTAAAATCATCAAATTCTCAGCAAGTTGAATAGTGCATGACTTCGAGTGAAATGCTCTGTAGATGGTAGTTGTGCTGTTTTTCCGAACCCAGTAGATGCATTTTGAAAATGTTTTAAAGGTTGCCTTTGGCCTTAGAAACCTTTTAGGCTTCAATATCAGTGTGAACAAAATTTTCTTCATAGCTCATTTGATTCTGTTGATTGCGATACAGGTTGATGGTTCTACCTAAACTTAAAACATCAGTTAATTTGACCTAGAATAAAATGTTTCAAATGTAGACTAGTGCTCTCAGCATCGTAGAAATTCATTAACTCTTCTTTGCAACCATGGACAGCTTGATGGTCAACATGACTAATTGAATGTGACACCAATGCTCAGTAGAAGGGATGATCTGAAGATGGCTACAAAACGGCATTAATTGTTGTTAAGGCCTAGCATAAAAATGAGAACGCTTTAGTTAAAGGAGTGTTATTTGGGATGCAGGCTCCAAAGGAAAGCGATCTGTGAGATCCACTTCAACAGGATGGCCATTCTTAGCACCAAAATTAAATTCAAACTGATTTCTTGTAAACTCCAATAAATGTATCAATGAACAAAGGGCTACCAGGTTCAATAACCAGTTCCACGCAGCAGTTCCAGTAAAAGTATAATCAGTTTTAAAGCTAGTTGATTTCTAAGGCCAGCCATTATGTATTTTGCCAAATACTATGAACAGACGCTGGTCAATTATTAAACATTTAAAAACGTTGCAGCAAGAGATTAAGTTGCATTCGCCAAGTAGCTTTGCTATATTCCTATTTATCAAACCTTCAAATATTCGTTGTTAGAAATCAGAATGCGTTTTCGTATGGTGTGTGCATCATGAAAGATGCACCCAAAGTTAAGGTCTTCTTCGAAGAGGGCTGTTTCAATTTCGGTTCCATTACATTTCTATATATTTTTGGAGGATTCCTTTTTTCGTCTTTGTTGCCAAGGCGCAGTTTATCCTCTTTATTGGGCTTGAAGGCACTTTTTTATTTTCCGGGATTGCGTGATCCACCTGACATCTCTAAATGTCTCAAATAGTATTGGATACCAGTTGAATGCTGATAGCTGAAATAGCTGATCATTGGCAAAATACTTTTTTGGGGAATGCACCTATTAACCAATTGATTGCGGTTCAGCTGGAAGGATTGCAAAATATTACAATTGAAAATGTCCAGCACCACGATCTACAACAATGTTTGTTTGAGCATTTGAATTGGAGGAAAATTGATTGTACCTCGAAACTGTCATCGCGGTTAGTTCAATACTCGCGCCTGAACAGAGCTTGATTGAAAGGACTTCAGTACCAGAGATTTGAAATATGGAAGCAAAAATATGCTGAAGTTCAAAACTACATCACGCAAGCTCTATTAAGAGTTATGGCAAATGTACCAGCCGGTCAAATAGATTTAAGAACCTTGTATGAATCGACTCATTAGTAGTAAATAAATAATGATTGCATATTTTAGTTCTAATTTATGAGCGGTTGACATGTTTCTGTCCGCTAAACGGCAAAATAATAAATCAAGCTAAAATTGAATAAATTGTTGTCTACAAGGCTTCTTATTCACCAAGTTGTATCCCAGGCTGTTGTTCATAACAACAAGCAGCAACTGTTTGCTAGTACTTGGATACGGCATAACCCGCTTGAGACTGTGCTCCTATGCCTGCACAATTTTAAGTTGGCCATTTGTTTCCAAGACTGGCAGCCCTATGTCACACAATCGCCTCTTGTTACTAATAATTCAAGCAAGAAATTGACTGCATAGTAAAAGAATCAGAGTTCTGACACAGAGACGTAACCTTAAAGGTATTTCATTTCACTGGCTGTATGGGGTGATAGGCCCGAAACGAAAAGGCATGTCGGAGAACGTGCAGCAAACATATGTTGATAACGACTGATGTCGAATAGTCGAAAAAAGGCTCTTCGAATGTGTGCAAATCATGTTGACTCTAACCCGAAATTCTTTTGAAGAGGCCGATGTACACGTTGTGAATAGCTACACATTCACACTATCAGTTCTAGTTTGAACATTGGGCTTACAGACTTGCGAGTTCTGCTTATTAAGCAATTTACAAAGAACTCAATCTACCAAAGCGATATGCAACCGCTTCGCTATGAGCATAGAGAGCTTGATCCTACTAGGCCACAATAAGCAATGTGTCAACCAGAATCCGATGTGCTGGCAGACACAGTGAATAGAAATTCTCAGTGGTGGTGGCAGATGACTGAAGAAGAGCTGTGTAGACTTCACCAACTTACACTTTGGCTCCTGCATCAACAGTGAAAACCCTTCATGAGTATTATGGGCAGGTTTTCGAAACCATATTATCCGTTCTGGTAACCTAACTCTCGGAGCCGTTTTTGCAAGTTACGAAAACGACATCAATAGTCCACCAGACATTGGGTTGTCCTGGCTGAATCCAATTCATATCCTAAATATGCGAACCTTTAACTGTGGATAACTAATACTTTTTCAAATGAATCGCTTAGAGATCGCACAAGTGGTAACCAAATTTTTGAATGCGTGGCAACAAATGCTTTGAGCTCATTTCTTTAAGCAGCTTGGCCACATTGAGATTGGTTGTTTTGTCTCGTTATTTAACATTCAAACGAACAATGAAAGTTAATGACTAGCAAACTGCACAAATGTGGACAGTGACGATGAGATCCCATTTGTCTCCAGACTGCTCTTGATTTGGGCATTTCAACCATATTCGGCGAATTCCCTCAATTGTTTTAAAACCCGAATGCATCGTATGAAGGAGTGTAGCCTTTACTAGACTACATATGCCAAATTTGGCAGTTTTCTCACGTGTTCAGCTGAATGCAAAAGTGTGCATATAGCTCCATGTTTCCAATGCTTGTCTAACATATCAAATTCAAATTCAAGCCACTTATTTGACCTATTGAAAATTTTATGGAAGTTATGCTTGGCGAAACAGCCCGTTCGTCCACGTTAAATGGAAAAAGCTTCTCAGTGTAGGAATTTATTTCGAGTGGGTCAGTTCTGATGCTCTTTTATAGCGAATACCAAGTTTGAAAGACATTTGCAGGGTCGGTCGGAAGCCAACGACATGCCTTCGTTTTGCTAGGTTGAAATACAAAGCTGTGCTCATCAGCAAAAGTAGAGTTTGAAGCACACATGAAAAGCAAACTGAAAATTAATGAGAAGATTTTCGTCAAATTACCCATCCGCATCATTTCTTTGCTTGGACTGTGCTCAATTCAGAATTTTGCACCGGTTGGGCATGCAAATTATCATCCTATTATTGTAACTTAATAAAAGCGATCAGCTTCTATCTAAAATTAAAAACACAAGCCACATTTGGATAATTCTGGCTTATGAAGTACTGAGAGAATGAGTGATCCCAAATCAACGTGGCTTTACAATAGGAATTGTTGCTTGAACTCACTTGCTGTCAAATAATTTAGTTTTTATTTTTTCATTCCTCTCTACCCTTTAGGGCAAGTCCCAAGGACTTATTGGGGTTGCAGCAGGAATGCAATAAGTTGCATATTTTAGCATAAAGCAGTTAGTTGAGTTTACCGACCCACTGGTCTTATCTCGGCTTGGTTGTGTGGCGCGATGGCATTCAGTTCCCCTGCGACAACATTTAAAGCAAACCTATACGTTTGGGCTATTTAGACTCGAACTGTGAAAAGCCAGAATAAAATCTCTATGAGGAGTATCCAGAAGACGTCTTAGGTGATATCGAAGAAAACTTTGGCTGACATTTTAATTTTGCCAGGCCAAAAGGAATTCGCAGTTCCAATACTAGTTCTTGCCAAACATTAAACCAAACATTTCGAATACATTCAATAAGTGCAGCAGGCGAATTGCATTGTTTTGGTGGCACAAATTTGTTATGAATCTGGTCAGACGGCCTTTCAGATAAATCAGGTCATTTTCTGAGGTCAAAGAGAAACGATCACCGTTACACTTGTTCTGTACCTCGAACCATGCCACCTTTGAAAAGATAGACAAGAAGAGTAAAAACCGCTTAAATGAAACCACAACTCAAATATCTGTTCCTCTGTTTTTAAATAGACAATGGTTTCCCATGCCATTTTTCTGCAGAGCTCCATGAAGCCACTGCTGTTTCAATTTGCAGAAAAGTATGCACCATCTTAAAACATTAACATTTTATTTTACTTTGAAATAGAGTTAAATCTAACTGACGTTCCCACAAAAACTACTCAATGAACACAGCAATCACTTGATTATTGATACAATGATCTGAATGTACAAGAAATACAATTGAAAGCCTGATCAACAGAGTTCAGAAGAATTTTGTCATGTTCTTTCCCATAATGCTCGAAAGACGCTTCTATTACCCTTGACTCAGGCGTCAAAGGCGAATTCGAGACTATCTTCACAGTTCCTTTCTTATCCATTGCAGCAACAGCTGAGAATTTTATGTTGTTGTACCAAGTAACACATTTATTTGTGCTAGATTTAATGTTTTATTCGATAACATGGTCGCTGAACTTACTTGATAATAGAAAATTTAATGGATAAATAATCATAACAAATGTGTTGCACGCAGATTTCACAGGAACTGACTCGTGAGCGATTCGCTTTATTTCGAGCAAATGCGGATGGATTGTCGCAGATTGAACTGACCAAAGGAGCGTACCGTTTCTCTGCGTTCATAACAAGAATACCATTGGAATTCCATATCTGCGTTGAATTCAACGCTTGGACAATCAAAAAATTCGTTGTCACTTCAACAATGTTTTGTGTGCTACTGTTATAGGGACACTCGCCTTGAAGAAGAGTGACTTTACTCAGAATTTACCATTGTACAGATTTGCAAGTTCTACTCGCGGTTGAGAGACGTAAACAGTTTTGGAGCAAGCGCCTGCAATTCCAATCAGATAAAGAAAATGAGTTGCCACAATCGGTTCCATCAACCGAATTTGGGCTCCTTTCATGCAAGTATATGCATATGAACACCAATGAAATTTCAAAGCCTGAGGATAGGCTATTTTTCAAATTCACATAAAGAACTGAAGATGATGGAGAAAGGGGGATATAGTGGAAGGTAGGAAAAAAGACTGCAAAGTAAAGTTGAACCCGCAAGATGAACAGCACTGCTCCATAACGGCTGCGAATAACTCTGAACCGCACTTGGTCACTAGAAAAGAACATCCAGATAGGGACAAAGAGAATGGAAACACGAGGAGCTGCAACAAGTGTAGCAGAACAATGAACTGTTACTGCACCTGCTACTGTTCTTTGCTTTGTGTCAGTGTCTGACTGTTTTTGTTTCTAATTCCATAGGCTTTGCAACTTTTTGATTTCCCATTTGTAACAATCTAAATAACTTTCTCAATCTATGCATACATTAACACAAAACGGCTAACAGAGGCTGCTTGTAGACGAAGAGATTTGAAAGAAAGGTTGAATCGTGAATCTACCATATTTCTCATAGGAAATAATTTAAGAGGTCACAAAGTTGATTTGCTCACTAGCGACCTTTACTGAATCTTCATGTTTTATTTATCGCACAGTATAGAAAAACCATGGATGGAATTACAATTCTGAATGCCAGAGTTCATACAAAATTGAGATTCTTGTCCTAAAACTGAACGCTGCTTTTCTTGACTCAGCTCCAAACATGCTGCAAATGAGCGCTACTGATATGAATTGAGCTGCATAAGCCAGCTCATATGATATCAAATGCAACGCCACCATCGGCCCGCCACGCTTAGTTCAGTTTGGCCGTTTTATTAGCCGCTTGTAGATAACTCACAAAGTGAGTGCTTTCAGTAAAAACTGAGGAAGCTGCCTAATGTTTGCGCTTCAGACGCATGCCGCATTGATAGAAGCATTAATGCCGGTTATTAAGCCGGGACTTGTCCATCAAATCACTATTACCACCTTTTCTTTGTTTGCATTGTGCAAAGAATGCTTTTGTCAGGTTTTTGCATTTTTCTGAGGCAAATGCGTCATAATCGAATCTGTTCTTTGCATCAAATATCTCCCATTGAGAAAGTGATTGGCGTGGATGATTCGGTCTGATTTATGTTCAATTTTCAGAAGTTTCGGCCAAATTCGTAAAGCTGCAGTGGATGACACTGGCCCTCCGATTTGAAAGTATTCTGCACTATACCACACTACTCACCATCTGCTGTTTTAGAAACTGCGGTAGATTTAGCTAGCAGCTGCGGCATTTCACATTTGATGATATGCACTGATTTGCGTAAATTTTTCGGCCCAAGCATGACTGAATGCGATCCAAAATTTGTTGGCTAACAATTGAAACTTTAATAAAGACTGACGCTCATGGCTTCTCTACTATCATTTGAAAGTGCAAACGCAACAACTTAAAGTTAAATTAATAAGTGAAATCTTCTGTGATTCAAGTTGTGGAATGACTGATAGAGTTAAAGGTAAAGTGTTGACAAATCTTTAGGGGCTTCTGCATGCTTATCGGTTTATTCCGAAAGCATTTTTAAAGCTACTCAATAATATCTGTTAGACAAATGATATACTTTACCACCACTGGCTTCTGATGTTGTAAATTCAACTATGAAAAAGGAAAACAAGCCCAAGCCTATTAGTAAACGGAAACTAATGTCTTACTAGACCAAGTTTCACTCGCTTGTTTATATTTATCTTCAAAATTTTTCCTTTACAACTCACTAAATTAGAGAACATAGCAGTTATGCCTGCATAATTTTAAGTTGTTCCTTTTGTTACTAATATTTAAAGCTCCAAACTCTCCTTGTTTTGATAAGACTCAACCACAATTCAAAGACGCATCTTGCAAATCGTCTTTTATTACCAAGATTTCATGAAATAGGTGAAATGATGATTAAAATGTCAGAGTCCCGAGACAGAAGTGCGATTTATGCGGTCATTTATTAGATGGCTTGGATTCCTGCTTCAAAATGAGCCTTCAAGTGATTTGAGCCATTGTGCCACTTCAGATTAAGAAAAAACGTTGTCAAATGCTCTTTATTGCCATCGCTTAAGACATATAAATCTGCTAAAAAATGCAGTTTAGTACTTCTAAAATTGGTACGAGACTATGGTGAGTAACGACGTGGTGCATTTACAGCTTAGAGCTTGGGATATTTTTGAGATGATTGGTCCATGAGTCCAAATACTAGTCGCCACGTGGAGAAGTGGATACAATTGAAATTTGCCACCTAATAACTGGATCTTTTGCCCTCTTAGTCACGTTTGATCTTTATTTTAGTACTTGTATGCCAACACTAACCTCGAATGATTGCTTTAAAACTGTCAGCCAAGAATGAGGATAACTTCTTCTAGCATGTTTATTGTCCTACCTTCGGTGGATTCAAAAAGCTAATTTTATGGTCAGGGTGTCATTTATTGGTGCATCACAATCTTCGATGCTATGATGGGGCTCCTTGATCAAGAGCTCCAACAAATAACTTCTAAATTTACCGCGAATCCCACGAACAATTTACACACCGAATATCAGTCGAAACTTAGGACTAAATAAGCTTTTTATTTAAATCCAACGTCGTTCGCAACAACATCCCAATTACAGCCGTCATGATAAGGAAAGTGATTATTTTGATTGTATGGAGGTTAATAATTTAAAGTCGAGGCAATCATTACGTGGCTTAAATGCAGGTACCCTAAGTGCAAACAAGTAACTGAATGTAGTGTTTATGCCCTAGAGCTGAAAGCTGATTTTTTAATTTTCCAAAAGTTAAGAGAAAAAATAGTAAACAGTGGCGATTTGGGAGGCATTAACCTGCATTGCCTTGTCAGTTTCATTCCATAGACAGTTTAAACGCATTGGTAAATAAAAGTCGTCCTGCTTGAATTCACCGTAATAATGGACTCTTTAGCCCCTTTCAAAGTCGTGTTCATTTTTTAAATTGTTGTAGCTAAGCAGTGGAAATATATAGATATATTTATACTCTTAAATTTAACAGAAAATGCAAAAAAAACTACCCTGAATGATGACGAAATAGTTAAGGAGCAGGATTTGATTCGAGTTTCCGTTAAGGCAACAATCTTCTTACCCCTATCAGAAGTCTCTTCAGCTATCTGGCGGAGTTTCCAATTATTGCTACAGCCGCGCAGGTTCTATAATTCTGGTCTCAGACCATGATTTCAGGTAGCACATCGTACTTTTTTTAAGAGGTTCTTGGTAGACTCAGGCTGTATTTCCACTGGCATAACATTAGATTCGTACGAACGGTGGTTGATTAGACCTATCCGACTGCCCCTCTCTTTAGCCCTCAGGGTTGCCCCTGAGGTTACCGGTGACCACTAAGTGGAGGTAGAGAGTAAGATCGACCACCACCAGGTACAATAACCAGTTCCACACGGCAATTCCAGTTAAAGTATAATCAGTTTTAAAACTTGTTACTTTTAAGGCCAACTAAAACATTTTTGTCAAATAAAGTGAACGGATGGTGGTCAGTTATTAAAAATTTATAAAAGTTGGTATTCTAAGGGGAGTATTCAGTACTTGGAACATTTACTTACTTGTTGCAGTACTTGTGTTACCTCTCATGATAATTTTTACAACAAAAGTTTGAAATTCTTTCAAAATCTCCAACATGAAACACAGACGTAAAACGAAGGGACTGAAATCAGGGAGCTCACTATGAACTGCGCATATTTGATGGCATTCTTCTCTAGTGGAAATTGAACCCTAATTTTAGCACGCCTGAAATGATTCCAGTCAAAAGTATATTTAAGCTACTGAAATTAAAGCAAATTCAATTTAGTGCTTATTTCTAAAAGACAATTCGTTTGAAATTTCAAATGCGGCACAAACGCAACCATTAGAATACTGCAGGACTTGTTTTCTTCTGAAAATGATCAAAGTCATTATCTAAAATAATTTATTGCAAAAATTTAAAATTTTTCGAACTCGCTTCAATTTAATGGAGCCGAACTATTGTTGAATCAGTTAAAACGAATTGAAATGTTAACCTACTGTTTTGCTTTAACATAGCTGCATTGTTTTCGCCAGATGCTCTATTACTCTGACAGCTGCGATTTTATTCGGCGCAATAAGACATAGGTCATCAGCGTATTCTAAATGGTTTAGCTGCCATTTTTTGCCCGAGTGATCAATCATCTGTACTGCACTGTCCTTGAGTGAGGAGAAGGCTTCATCCAATATGAGTTGGAAATTTAGGTTGAAAAGAAGTGGTCCCTCTTTTGAGCCTTGTCTCACACCACGTCCCATCACAAGGTAGTCTTTTGTTTCCCTCAATTTCCCCATCGGTGAGTCTATCAAGGACTTTATTGAATAGATCATTTGCCAAGAGCAGCCTAGATCTATCATTCGGTTGATTATTGCAGCCGTAGACAGCGAGTCGAAGGCCTTTTCCAGGTCGACAAACACTAGCACTATATTCTGCTTCTGGTCCACGGCTTTCTGCATAGTGGTTCTTACTCCAAGTATAGCCTGTTCGGTTGACTTTCCTTCACAGAATCCAAATTGGGTTCTTGAGGGTAGTTCGTCAAAATGGTGCCTCAAACTTTGGCACAGTATAGATGCATATAACTTGCCTAATGCATCTAGAAGGAAGATTGATCTGTAGTTTGCAGGGTCTGCCTGCGAACCTTTCCCTAGTAGTGTGCCACCAGATCTTTTTCAGGTCGCTGCTGTCAGATTAGTAGGGCATCAGGCGCAAAAGCTGGTAAATATGGGATGCAAATTGCAGCGAACAAAACCCACTGGCTTTAAAATGGTGTCGGTTAGGATCAAATGCCCCTCGAATACCTTAGCTTCATAATTCAAGACACCGGTGAGCTAGATGAAACACTAAAAGCAGACCTAGTAAGGGCAAAAGGCACCTAACATGACTCCGGTGAGTATCTTGTTGTACAAGCTCTCTATTTCTGTTGCACTCTCGATATATCTTCTAGACTTGCCCAATAGGTGGGGACGAATAAATATCAGAAAGCTGGAGGCATCTGAATGCTTGGTTTTATTGTAGCAGAATAATTGACAGCACAGGCGGTTGTTACCTTCGGGTTGCCGTTAACGCAACGTCAAGTTATCTGCATATTGAACTAATGCTTTAAATTCTGCACTTCTAGTGATATACAAATGAGCCAATACTAGAGGATGTTACTTCGAACTCACTTCCTGGGGGACAAATGTAGTGAATTTTTGACATACTGAACAATAGCACAAGCAAGCGGTCATCATTTACGTGATTAAATTTTCTGTAGTTTCAGATTTCTGTGGTTAAAAAATTAATTCCGAACCCTTTTCTGTCCTCTTTCCCATCATCTTTGACCACTCATTCAGTGATGGTCACAAGTGATAATAAATTTAACTCTGATATGAATTTATTATTTTTTCCTAAGCGATATTATGAAGATTGTATAAAGAAAAGTGAATCATGATTAACAATGTTTTTCTTTGAGAAACCCCATTGCAAATCCGAAATATGGCAAGTAATTATTTTGCTCAGTTACTAGGTGACACATTGATTATTAGCACTTTTATTTGAAGGTCTTTTCGTTGATCCTAGAAACATTCCGCTATCTTCCGCTAAGGACTTAACACAATCCAGAAATGGACGCCATTGCCACTTTAAACCCTTGAAGGCACAGCATATCCGATTTCTTATTTGAATTGTCTTGTCCCTGCCTCTTACATTCAAACATAAGAGAAACAAATATTTGAAGAACAAGATATTATCTGATTCATTTCTTTTGCATTGCATTACTAAAAAAAGAACTCCTTATTTTCATATGCCATTAAAATTGTGTTGTTTAGAGTTTAATACTTAAATGCCGAGCCAATCATTGCGCGGTTTTGATGCAGGATACCCTTAATCCAAACAAGTAACCGAATGTAATGAGTATATCCTAGAGCTAAAAGCTGACTTTTCAATTTTCTAGAATTTAAGAGAAACAATATGAAACAGTGGCTATTTTGGAGGCATTAACCTGCATTGCCTTTGCAGTTCCATGCCAAAGACAGTTAAAACGCACAAGTAAATAAAAGTCGCTTTGCTTCCATCCACCTATGCAGTGGACACCCTAGCCCCATATAAAGCCAGAGCTTGTCGGAGCCATGCAATGGAAATATGGAGATATATTTACACTCTTAAATTCAACTGCACATGCAAGAAAACCGCCCCGAATGATGGCGAAATAAAGTGGGTGAAGTTGGATTGCACTGAGATGCTACTGATGTTTTATACACATGATACCTTCTCATCAGTCGACGAACATTCGGCTCATTTACTACGCGATTAAGTCAGTTAATTCAAAGCAAATTTCATTTCCTCCATAATTCTGTTAAGTTTTAATCAGATACTATCATAAAGTATCTTTTTGCAACAACTATTTGTGGCTCCCATGAATTTTCGTTTCCTCTCAGCTCCACAGCAAAGTCTCCTGTTTGCCTTTATAAAGTATGAAGTAGGCATCCGATGTCGAATCGCAAAAGCGAATTCTGTCAGCCAAATTCGAGTTCATTGCGTGCAGTTTTGTTAAAGGGATCACAGCAAATTCCAGACATTTTACTTATTTCGTACATTTATTAAAGAACCTACTGGATATCATTTAAGTGCTATTTTGGGAACACAAAAATTTTTATTCAAATTCCACATTTTTTACGACTCAAATGATTCTGAGAATTGCCTGAACTATTTATCTAAATTGTAAATTTAGGGTTTAAAATCTCCAGTATTCTATAACACAGCATTAAGTGAAATTAAGCGAAAGTTATCATATTTTCAGGAGGTAAATGTAGGCCTATTGATATACATTTACGAACAAAGCTGTGCTTCTTACTGTTTAAGACTTGTTATACTCATCATCCTTTCAGGTTCTGCGGTCATCGTAGGGCTCTAATAACAGATGGACATCATTATTTGAGTTGTTAATCTGGCAAATCATTTCCAAGCGGACGAAAGAAATTCACACTGGTGTTGCTGACTGAATAGTGGAATGATTTCAATCATCATTCCCTCGCGATTCTCATTGTTCGGACAAAATAAAGGAAGCATTGTTATAAGAGGTCTGTTCTAGCTATGGTTCATCAATTCTTATACGGCGTTGAACTTTCTTGCAATATAGCAATGGCCATATTGAATGCAAGAAAAAACATAACACCTAGTTGCGAAAACATAAGCTTTTTGAGATAATTGTGACCAGTGTGCAATCAATCAGTATTAAGAAATAATGATAACAATGAAGGTGCTTGGTGTAAAAATCTTTGGATAGGGAACTCGGTTAAGCGTTATTTGGACAGTTTGGTTTGTGCGACGGAATTGGTAACAGGTCATTTCGTTGATCAAAAAAATGTAGTTTTTTTGACAAAGTATGGAATGAAAGGAAATATGTAGCGTCAGCCGATCGGTCGCGCATTATGTGATAGAATAGAGTCCGTCAAGGCCTTCAATTTGGATGACCCTCAAGTTGACTTGGTCAGACCTACTCTCAGCCTCCTCGTGGTAATCACCGATAGCCCCAGGATCAACTCTGCAGGCCAACGAGAGGAGCGGGCGAATAGAACTAATAGTCCACCGGAATTACAAAATTAGAGTGTGCCAGAAGAAGTACAACTTCGTACAGCCTGGTAAATGAGGTGCGACGCTAATACCTGAATTTATGATCTCAAACAGGACTGTGACATGTAAGTGCACGTAGAATTGAATGGGATATCCGCCAGAAAGTTGAAAAGACTTCTAGAAGAGGTATGAAGATTGTCTGCCTTAACAATTTTGAGGACGGACGAGGTGTCACTACGAAGTTGAACTGCTACCTGTACAGTGAAACCATGCCAGAGAAGTGACCCTATAACCGAAGACGCCGATTAAAGCTTTTACTAACCTTAGTCCTAACTGTTGCGTGCAACATGTAGTTACACTTATTTGTATGCCCAAAATAATCAACTTTGCCAGAGACGAGAATAAAAGCATTACTTTGACTGATGGCTAAATTCATGACCGTTACCTAAGTTAGGTCTTCCTGAATACGCTTTGATAAGATTAAAATCGTAAGTAGGTAAGAGGAGGGGATAATTTGTGCTTTGACACTCCTAACACTTGCGATACTTCGCTTCTGGATGTCTCTCATCAGTCCTGTATCAGGTTGTAGAAACGCATCACCAGCTACGTCACAAAAATTTGTTTTCATCCTCCTCTTTAGTTGGAATTCAGAAATGAAGAGAGACTATCCAATTACTCAACGAATTTTATTCAAATATTTTTTGGTTCACGGATGGTTGAATAGTTACTACCTCATATTCAATGTAAAACTGCACTTTAAATGTCAGAATGATGCAAAGATGGCAAATAGTTTGGTTGGTAGAAGGTGACGCTTAGTGAGAAATAGATAAGGCGTCAGTTAGAGAAATAAATGCTGGAATTCAGGTCCAAGAAGAAAAATATCTATGATATCGCCTTAAATAACACAATTTAATTTATTTTACACACTTGTAGTCAAGTATGGCATTGATAACATCAATTAACAAAATTTTTTAAAATGGCATCCTCTTCCTTACATGAAAAACCTTTAAGTTACCCAATTTCATTTAATAACTTCACTAATTTAAGTTAGCGCCTATTTTATTTACCAGGTAAAATTTCGAAAGGAGGATAATTAACTGATTTTAGCATGTACAGTTATCGTTCATTTGCAATGCTGTTTGTTTTGAAGTGCCATTAAATTTTTTCAAGGTTCGGACCCTAGGTGCCATCGAACCCTGTTTTCAAAACTGACATTTAAATCACGTTTAGTTAACGGGTCTCATTTTTCATTCTGTTTTTTTCATACCTGTATGCTTATTGCTTTTGAATCCATATCAATTGAAAATTCCGCTGTCATTCTAGTGAATTGAACAGGGTGGTCGTTCGAGGACCATAAGTGCAGAAGGGCAAACATGTTGAGATAAGCAAAGCCAACATTTTAAAATAAAACCTTGAAGTTATAACACGTCATAAGGAAAGAATAGATCACGAAATCACAAGGGTCTCAGTTACTGCTAATATACATAAACCGACAGTGACTGCATTGAATTTCAACCAAGCATCGTTACTCCTGCCGTTGTCAGCAGACGGTGTGACGAAACGTCAGTCGGCTCAAAACTGTTGCTTGCGGTTATATGGTAACATGCATGAATCGAGGGCCAAATTTCAAATGTGCAACGAAATCACGCTGCTGAGGTCTCCGATATTGCACAGCAAGAAAGCATTCCACCTCCTTTCTCTCGCAATGCGCAACTTTGAATCTTCAAATTTACAGCTGATCTGGTTTATTGAAAGTCCGTACAAGATACAAATATTTCCCACTTTTGAGGGATATTCCATTCCGAAAATGAATGTTTCGCCTTGTTGCGAATTTGAAATTGGGACACATTTAAGAGCTTGCTTTCGTGCTGTAGTAAACTAAGAGTCAGGTTTAAATTAAAATGAAAAGATAGGAGAAGTTTCAAATATTTCGTCCATTTGCCTTTTATACTCAAATATTTGAAGAATAAACGGTGTAATTTAGGCAAGAAATTAAATTTAATAGTCAAGCGAATATTTAGAGTGACACTGACACTCGATTTTGACATGCGTTTAACAAAAAATTGATTCTTAAAAAGCCAAGCAACTTTAGTATCCTCATTATCTATGAATTTATAAGCTCACATTCCAGCAAAGAAAATTTACCATAATGCTTAAGATTTTCACCAGGCGTTTTTAAAAAAAGGAGAATCGGTAACCACGAATCTTGATATTAGTGATGTCTAGGTCACATCCAGCGAGGGAAAGAAACTATACCAGGAAACTGAAGGTATCTGAATGTTTAGTTTTTGCGTGGCAGAGAAATCAACTGCACAGGCGGTAGTGAGCATATAGCGCTCGTTTGACAGTTGTCTGAGTAGAGTCAAAGCATCGTATTTTATTTGCTATGCTTACTCCTTTTCTGTAAGCCAAACTAAGGGCTTGGTGAATTACTTCTTGAATTATACTCAACCTCGACAGAGACGAGAACAAAAGCATTCTCCGGACTGATGACTAAGTCTTTTTGAATACGTTTCGTTAAAGAGCAACTCGAGAGAAGGTAAAAGACGGTGACATGAAGGCAACATGTTAATCTAACCAATAAACCTCTTGCCAAAGGAGGAGTTCTATATTTGAGTTGTACAACCAAATATTAGAGCTAAATGACGTTTGACAACTCGGTGCGACATATAACAGTTGATATCTCAATAGTCTTTAATCCCTGCATATCACATATATGTTCACTTAAAATTGTTTACGTGTGATTTTAGTGGTCTCATGAATGAACTCTTAATGAACTCTCTTCAGGCGATGATGAATTTTAGGTTTTAATATTCATTAAATAGCGCTTATTTGCGTTAATTTCAGAGGGCAAACTCTACCTGTAAAAGGCAAAATTTAATACTTCTTGCAGGTCAATATCAATGAGATATTGAAAACCGAGTGTTGGCAGGAACTGACCAATTGTTCATGCGTCCTTGTCGCGTCAATTAGTCTTAAGTTTATTTTTACGGTTAAATTATCTTAAACTGATAAATTTTCAAAGCTTATGTAAAATGGGAATTGTTCAAAAAATGAGTTGAGCATCAATGTTTTACAACACTCATATTTGACGTACCCCTCAAATAGAATCTAGCCTTTACCAGTTCACTTATGCCAGATTTTGTTCATGGACAAATGAAAAGCTACTGAGGGTGTATGACAACAGTAGCGTCTCAGTGCAATCCAACTTCATCCTCCTTATTTCGCCATCACTCAAGATAGTTTTCTTGCATGTTCAGTTGAATTTAACACTGTAAATATATCACATTATTTCCATCGCATGGCTACAATGGGGCTAAAGAATCCAGTACCAAGATGAAGTCAAACAGGGCAATTTTTATTTACCAGTGCAATTTAACTGTCTATGGCACGAAACTGCTATGGCAATGCAGGTTAATGCCCCCAAAATCGCCAATTTTCCGTCTAATTTTTCTTAAACTCTAATAAATTAAAATGCCATCTTCCTGCTCTAGAACATACCCACTGCATTCAGTAATTTGTTTGAGCTTAGGATATCTTGCATTAAAACCGCGTAATGCTTACCTCGAGTTTAAATTATTAAACTCTGATCAACATCATGTTACTGGCACATGAAATTAAGAAGTTCTTTATTAGTATTGAAATTCAAAAAGTGATGCAGGGATGTCTTATTCTTCGAACATTTATGCTTCTCTTATGCTTGAACTTGTTAAGCAGAGGTAAGACAATTCAGAGGATTTAAAGTGGCAATGGCATTCATCTCTGAAATGGGCTTTGTCAATGTGTCAATATGTCACCTAGTAGCTGTGCAAAATAAATATTTGCAATATTTTGGATTCGCAATGGGTTTTCTCAAAGAAAAACATTGTTAATTACGACTCAACCTTATTTATACAATATATATAATATTGTTTTAGGAAAAAATAATAAACTAATATGAGAGTTATATTTATTATCACTTGGTTCCATTACTGAATGAGTGATTGGAGATGATCAAATTAAGAATAGAAAAGAGGTTGGAGTTGATTTTTGACCCCAGAAACTAACGAAAAATGCAAACATGCAGAAACAAAATGCCTCTAAAGTAAAGTGATTATTTGCACTTTGACACTCATAACACTTGCGATACTTCACTGTTGGATGTCTTTCATCATAACAAGCTTTCAAACCGCATTTTAGCTTAATTTGTAAATACACGAAAAGTCCTTTGTCTCTTGAGACACACATTTTGCAAGCTATTCCAAAAAGAAGTGATCAGTTCAGGTACAATTCGTAGGCCAAATCTACTGCACATTGAATTTTATGCCGTTCTGAAACAAGCTGCATTGGATCTCAACCACAAAGCAAAGTGTTTTTCTACTAATTTGTCTTATACGATGTGAATGTACATCGTTGCAACGACATTCCGTAAATTGAAATGTTATCAGCGATTTCGGCAAATAAATCAAGTGACTAATAAACCAAGAAACGCAAAGAACCCGAAAGAATTGTCGGACACTAAGCATTAAGCATTGATACAGTTGTTAGTGTTATCCAAAAGAAAAGCATAATTTGATAAAATTTGTTGTCTTCACTCCTTGGAAGTTCATTGGTGTTTCTGTTGATAAGACTGCAAGCAATCAGCTAAAATTTAGCCGATGGAATCCATTCTATAATTTATCTTGTTGGTTTGATTGGAACTGTAGATGCCTGCTTCCTAAAAGTTGACGCCCCACAGGCAAAGGTCATGAATCCTTTCAATGGTAACTTCAGAATAAACTCACTTCCTTTTTAAGGATTTTGTCCGTATAAAGGAGAACTGCATGAAATTTTGGATAAAGCAGTCGATGCTTTAGTCCTCTATGCACTTCAAGCAACATTGATAAAGGATTCTGTTGGGATTCTGACTATGAACCCTGATAATCCATTCATTTTCCCTCCTGATGAAATAGAATATTCGCACGTCTCTGGTTGTGAAATCAGTTTCCAGAACATCTGCTTTGATTACAAAACAACCATTCATTTTAAAATGCAGTAGATTAGATTTTTATAATGTTATTTATATCTAGAAAACACAAGTGCGTTAGTTGGTACAACCATATGAAATTCTCAGTTGTGGCCGCAGTGGACTGGAATAAAACTGTTAAGATAATTTCAAATTCAACTTGGCTCTCCAAATCAACAGTGAAGCACGTCTATTATGAGAAGTATGGGGAGGCGCATGATGCCATGATATTCCAGTCCGTTGATCAAACTCTCAAAATGACGTCTTGTAAACTTCGATGAATATATTAATAAACAGTTATCCTAGTAAAAGTATATTCAGTTTTAAAATTCGTTAATTTTAAGGCCAACTAAAATGTATTTTGTTAAATAAAGTGAACGGATGGTGGTCATTCATTAAAAATTTATAAGCGTTTGAACAAGGGTGTAAAAGTTGCATTTTCCGAGTTACTCTACTTCTTTTAAATTTAATAGGCTTTCAAATGTCCGTCGTTAGAAAATAGCATGGCTTTTCTTATGGCGTGTTTATCATAAAAGATGCAATTAAAGTTGAGGTCTTCTTCGAAGAGGCTTAGTTTCGAATTCGGTACCATTACATTTCTATATTTTTTGGCAAAATCCTCTGTTCTTTCGTCCTTATTGCCTCAGCCAAGTTAATCCTACTTATTAGACTTGAAGCCGTCTTCCATTTTTCAGAATCCCGAACTACATCTAAAATCTTAAAATTTCTCAAATAGCATTTAATACAATTCGAATGATAATAAGGATGGATGGATATCATAAGAATTGAAATGAGTCGTAGAGTATAAATTTTTTTATCCATGGACTTAATGTTAGTTTAAGTGATTGGTGAAGTCTTTTCCAAATTAAGGTATTCGTTAAAGCACTCGAATACTTAGACAGCAAAAAAATCTGAAAAGTTAAAGTAGAATCCAAATGGAACGAAAGCTGAATTCAAAAGTGTAGTGATGATTTAAAATCCAGAATGCCATGGAAGTAAATATATAATCTTTAGATTTTATTTTCTTAAGTTAAAAAATGAAAAGCCGCACTTTTGTATTCACAAATGCCATTTTAAAGCGTTGGAGCAATAAAACAAGTCTCTTAACAACACAGTTCAAATTAGAAGTTGACGTTTCGAATGAAAGTTAAATTAAATACCTGTTTACTACTTTCATAATGGCCATTCAGAACAAAAATGTTTACATACTTTAAGCATTTTTGGCATGCCTTCAACAAACTGATTTCCTATGAAGATTGTGATTATTTCTAATAAACTACACAGGCTTTTGTTAGAAAAGTTTAATTCAATTGGCAGCCTATAAATTCTGCATTGTGCTAACAGAATTCACTAAAGATTGAAATGCCAAATCTATTGTCATTTTAATTTGTCATTGAAATATGTCTGAAGAAATGCTTTCTCATTGAACCTATATCAATCTATGCTCGGGCGTTTTCTACAACTTAAACATTCTCGATTTGTTTTGGGAGGCAATAAAACTAATACCGCCACTGTTCCCTGGAACTTGAGGGAAAGTACATACTCCATAGGATGCCAAAGGATTTTTCAAAAAGCTAAACAATTTTCGACAAAATTAACAATCGGTACAAGAAATGCCCGGAGTGACTGGGTGACCATTTAATTCCCACAGGCGTGTGGTTACAAATCGTCAACAATATGTTTATCGAAAGTTCTGGAATTTCATCGCAAACCGCCCTCAGGGTAGAATGTTTGAATGAGCACAAGTTGAAGTCCTAGATTGTAAAGTGTTAAGCGGCTATACGAATTGCAAATTTTATTGCGAATTAAGCGATTTGAGGGCAGGATCTTAAATAAAGTGATGGTGTTGATGGAACTCAATCATTACTAATAGCAGATTTTGTTACCACAATCACTTGTATTCTACTTGTGATATAGCCCCTTTCCTGCTGCACCGTAGTAAATACGAAAGTTGATATAAAACCATATTTGAAATTCTTGCGCGGTATTGCAATTTATAGAGCCATACTGATACATAATGAAGGCAATGAAGCATTTTTAGAGCCACGAGCAGCAGCCTAAAGACGGTGCTTGAATTCAGTAATGCAATTTTAAGTAAAGTTTTGACACGAATAGGTAGAATCAATCCTCGGACAATAATGTGATCATTTGAAATTCTGAGAAATTTGAGCGTAGGTTCATAAGCAACATTCTCAGTGCGATTGCCTCTACCACCGAAAGTTCAAAATGGACAGTTATTCAAATAGAAAACGAGTTCTTTTAAAATTTTAGAGACATTTTAACTAAAACCATATTAGTCATACTGATATTTCATGATCTGGATCCTAAGAGACTTAATTGTTAAAGGGTATCCAACCTACTTTACTTGGTTTTTTCAAAGGTAGGGTCTTTCATCCGGTTCTTAAATTGTCAACTGCGAATGTTTTAGATCGCATTCAGTAATCATCCGGTCAAATAACTGGAGCAAAGCAGCACATTGGATCAAACTGCTAACTACACGTTCTTCGGTCTGTATGACATATCGTAAGCAGTTGATGATATTAATGCCACGTCTATTTGAGTGAAATGGTTTAATTCAAGGTCTCTTACAATCAAAAGACTGGCTGGCGCAAGGTATGAAAACGGAAGTGACGGTCTTAAGAACAAGGATGGCTCTCTTATTTATTTATTGATTTCGGCAATTGACCTCCAGTGGGCCTCGACCTCTGTCCCAGATCAGGCTGTAGAAACGCATCACAAGCTATGTCACAAAAATTTGTTTTTATCCTCATTACTTAGATGGAATTCAGAAATGGTAAGAGACTGTCCAATTACTCAACCGATTTGATTCAAATATTTCTTGATTCATGGATAGATGAATAGTAACTATCTCATATTCAATGTGAAACCGCACTTCAAAGATCAGAATGATGCAAAGATGGCAAAATCAGGTCCTTGGTCGAAGGTGACGTTTAACGCAAAAAAGGGAAAATCGTCAGTTATTGCTGGAATACAGGCCCAAGAAGGAAAACGTCTTCGAGATGACTATAAATAACAAAATTTGATTTATTTTACGCACTTGTAGTCTAATGTGGCATTAATAACTTCAGTTAACAAAACGTCTTCAAAATGTCAATCTTGAAGCCACTATTTATTTAATAGCTGTTGCTCCAAGATTATGCTTTAGTGAAGAGAATATAAATTTCAGATAGAAAACGCAACAGAAATTGGATTTAAATGAACGTAAAGTACTCCTTTCGTTGTCTGCTCCCAACTTCAAAAAAGGCTTCAGAATTATGAAACGCCATTTAACGAGTACGTCATTGAATATATTCCAAGTGGTAAAGTATCAGTGAGAGGGATACTGCGAACACAAGTGTTTCTCTGTTGAGTTTAAAAGATAAGTTTTATCATCGGTTATTATCATGCCACGGAATATTTGGTTGACAAATGTCTCAATTATGGTTTGAGTAGATATGCTTATTTGCTTAAAATGCCGCAAGTGAGCATAAAGATGTTGATTAGAACACCAAGAAGCTCAAATTCATTAAATCCAGTCAAATAAAAGCAAGCATGTTCACAGGTCTCTCAACATGCATGCAAATCAAATAATGCTGCGCCAATTGTTAGCACTCTGATACCACATTTCTGCAGTTTCAATCCGGTTCTTGCCGAAAATTAAACCAAAATTGTGTTTTTCCTAGACTTCAATTAATAAATATTTCGAATATTTTAATAGTAGCAGTAGGCAAATTTCATTGTTTTAGCAGTCAGATGGCCATTTTAGATAAATTAGATCACCGTTGCACTTGTCTCCTACCTCAGACTATGCCATCTTGGTTTAAACAGGCAGGAGAAATGAAGACCGTTTGTGTGGATGATTTAGTTTGGTTTGCATTATGTTTTTTTCTAAGTTTCTAAACCTAATATGTTGTTCAAACGTGCAGTGAATTCTAATTCACGGCGAATTGGAAGTCGATTAGTGAAAGTTTTATTGAAGCGTGTTCGCTCAGGAAATTGCAACTCAAATGCTTGCTCTGTTTCTAAATATACAATGGTTTCCAATGCTGTTATTCTGCAGTGTTCCAAAAAGCCACTGTTGCTTCCTTTTTTTGACAAAGTATGCATCATCAAAATCATTAAAATTTTATATTACTTTGGAATCAAATTTAATTTAACTGAAATTTCTCCAAAAACTGATTAATAAACATAGCAATCACTTGATCATGGATGCAATCATCTTAATTTACATGAAATATATTTGAAGGCCTGGTCAACAGACCGCAGAAGTATTTTGTCATGTTCCTTGCCATAACGCTCGAAAGGGGCCTTTTTTACTGTTGAATCAGGAGTCAAAGGCGAATTCGAGATTATCTTCACAGTTCCTTTCGTATCCATTCCAACATCAACTGAGAACTTTATTTCGTTGTACCAACTAACACAATTATGGAATCTAGATTCACTAATTTATTCAATAAAATGGGTGTAGAACTTACTCGATATCAGAAAAAGTAGTGGATATGTAGTCGTAGCAAACATGTTGCACGCAGATTTCACAGGAACTGACTCGTGAGCGATTTGCTTTATTTCGAACAAATGCGGATGGATTGTCACAGATTGAACTGACCATGGGAATGTACCGTTCCTCTTCATTCATAGTAAGTGTACCATCGGAATTCCATATCTGCGTTGAATTTAACGCTTGGACAACCAAAAAATTGGTTGTCATTTCAACCACGTTTTCTGTGCTACTAATATAAGGACACTTGCCTTGAAGTTACAGTGACTTTACTCAGAATTTACCATTGTAAAGATTTGTAAGTCGCACTTGCGGTTGAGAGACGTAATTAGGTTGGGTGCAGGCGCCTACAATCGCAATCAGATAAAGAAAACGAATTGTCACAATTGGATCCATCAGCTGAATTTTAGCTCCTTTCAAGTAGGTATATGTATCTGAACACCAATAAAATTTCACAACCTGAGGATAGGTTATTTTTCAAATTCACACAAAGATATGCCTTTAGATTGGTGAGTATCAGATATTCACATGTATTTTTTGCTGATAAACTGTCTAATAACAAAGCTGCTTCAATTCGTTATTAACTCTTGAATTTGAAACCATGCGTTCAATTATTAGTCTTGTTATACCTACAACCTATTTGAAACTCGAGGCCCACTTTATTGTACACAAAGTAAATGGAGAAACGTGGAATTTTTTAAGAAGCCTAGCAAATGTGCAGTGTAATTTGAAACCATAAAGTACTCTTTAGGTCTATACCAGTACCCCACTGCGTTCTCTACGTTCTGGAATTTAAAGCGACTCCATAGAGCTAGCAACACAGCACAAATTCTTAAATTTCAGTTGGTTAAATTTGCCAACTAAGCGGTGACTTCTCAACTACTAACATACTCTGAGATTTCTTTCCGTTTCCTGACAAATTACTGAGAGTCGACATTTCGATCTCAATGGCAAATTTTAATATCTTTAGGCATGATTCATTGTTCATAATGAAAATTGATAGCTAGAAATTCTCTCTTGGACAAAGAATCCATTCAGGGTTAAGTTTAGCACAAATATGGCTGTCTTCTCAACCTTTTTGCCTGATTCGTTAAAAAAATAGGATTTTTAAAGCTCAAGTTTTGTTCGTGTCCACAATTCTTTTCTAAACTGCATTCTTAACTGATTCAACTCGATTAAACATCTCCATTTGACAGAACTAAACCCAGCAATTGCCTAAAATTATGCAAAAAAAGCCAAAAAACTTTAAATTTTGCAATGAACCATTTCAGATAATTACTGTGAGCATTCCTAGAAGAAAACAAGTCCAAAAATATTCCAATGGTTTTGTTTATGCCTAATTTGACATTTCATAGGACGCTAGTCGCTACAATGAACAAAGGTTTACGGGGTTTAATTGCTTTATTTTATTTTTATTACTCTTCACCCAGTTGGGACATGCCCCAAGGATTTATTGGAGAAATTTGGAATTTACAGGAAGCCTATCAGACGTTTAACGTTATGTGAAACGATAGAGTAATATTTAGATCTAGAACCAGTACCTCACGCGGCCAAACGATAGTCGAATATCAATAATATTTAATGGAGATGCCACAAAAAAAGGAGATGCGAAGAATAAATACTGGACCGTAGATCAAAGTACCGTCGTACAAACTGCCTTAAAGGTACAAGACTCCCAAGGTGGCTAAAGAGACGTCTTGTAGACTGTCACCCGAACACGATGAGGAAAAATGATATAGTGGAAGGTAGGAGAAAAGACTGCGAAGGAAAGTCCAACCAGCAGGATGAACGACACTGCTCCATAACGTCTGCGAATAACTCTGACTCACACATGGTTGCCAGTAAAAAAATGCTTGGATGAAGACATATGGACAAAGACAACGAGGGGCTGCAAGAATTGTAGCAGAAGAATAAACAGCTAGTGCACCACGAAACAATTGCGAGAAACGGCCAGGGAGCCGAAGACGTCAATTCAGCTGTTTCACGCGATGTGCAGGTGTCTAACTGTTGTACAAGTTTTTGTATTTCTGTTGGACTCCCGATAAGTCCTTGAGACAATGAGAAAGAATGAATAGTAAATATCAAGAAATGTTATAGTTAAGTTGGTAGTGTATTATATATTTCTTCTATTTTTCAAATTTTCTGTGCATTCACTTTCCTAGGCTTTGCAATTTTTTAATTTCAAATTTCTAGCGATCTAAATAAAGTTATTTATCTATGCCTACACTTACACAAAACGGCTAACAGATGCTGTTTATAGACGAAGAGCTTTAAAAGAAAGGTTGAATCTTGAATGTACCATATTCCACAAACGAAGTAATTTAAGAGGTCACAAAGTTAATGTGCTCACTGGCGACCTTTGCTAAATATTCATATTTAATTTATCGTAAGTGGGAATTAGACCTAAAAATCCAGCTTTTAATGACTAACTTCGAGAAATTTAGGTAACTGCAGTACAGAGAAGTCACGGCTAAAATCAAGAGTTTGACCTTGATTTTTCTTTTATTTTTAATTCTCTCCCCTTCCATTAGGGCAAGTCTCAAGGACTTATTGGGGAGTAAAACAGAAGTACAAATAGCTCTTTATACCAAGTAAGCACAACAGTTAACACAGGACACTGTAAAAACTTTCGTTGACGTCTTCGGCTGTCTGGACTCTTCTCTGGCTTGGCTTCTTCGTACAGGTAGCAATTCAGTTTCGTCGTGGCACCTCGTCTGTCTTTGTCCGTCTTCATGTCTCCTACCAAAAATCTTTCGAAATCCTGACGGAGACTGCATTCATTGCTACATGCACTTGTATTCCGCATTGCATTTAGACACCATGAACCCGGTTATTTACGTCGTGCCTCGTGTTCCAAGCTGTAAGAAGTTGTACTTCTGCTGGCATAATCTAATTTTATACGTCCGGAGGATGAATAGCCCTAACCAGCCACCCCTCTCATAAGCCCCCAAAGTCGCCCCTGGGTTTACTGAAGGTTGATTGTAGGTTTGACCACCTTAATACAATTTCTGCTGCGATGCACAAAATTAAAAGGGTGAATATTTAAAGCCGGGTTATTCATATCACTAGCGCTGCGATGCACCTAACAAAGCCCACAAACGATAGAAATTTGTTAACCCGTTGCGAGCACGTGATTCAATTTATTCCATTGCAAAGCACTAAATTTCCAAAAAAACTTTTTGCTGGGTATTTTATGTCATTTATTTTCAAACTGCAGGTCTTAAAGTAACCTACAGTGATGACATCGTAGTTATGTGCGCATCAGATGATTAGATATTCTGTACTTCAATCCATGCAACCTTGGTAAAAATAGGCAAGAAAAATGAAAACCTGAAAAGGGAAACCGCAATTCAAATAGTTGTTCTTCTGTTTTCGAACATACAACGGCTTCTTATAACACTTTTCTGTAGAGCCCCAAAAAGCAATTACTTTTTTTAAAATTTTGACAAAGCAAATGGCACCAAAAACTTTAAAATTTTATTTTGCTTTAAAATCGACTTTGATTTACCTGAAATTTTTCTAAGAACTGATTAATGAACATAGCAATCACTTGATTGTGGATACAATCATCTTAATTTACAAAAAATATGTTTGAAGGCCTGATCAACAGACTCCAGAAGTATTTTGTCATGTTCCTTGCCATAACGCTCGAAAGGGGCTCTTTTTACTGTTGACTCAGGAGTCAAAGGCGAATTTGAGACTATATTTACAGTTCCTTTCTCATCCAATCCAATATCAACTGAAAATTTTATTTTGTTGTACCAGCTAACACAATTGTGGATGCTTGATTTCATAATTTATTCGATAACATGGGCGTGAACTTACCTGATATAATAAAAATTAGTGTGTATGTAATCATAACAAACGTGTTGCACGCAAATTTCACAGGAACTGACTCTAGAGCGATTCGCTTTATTTCGAGCGAATGCGGATGGATTGTCACAGATTGAACTGACCATGGGAATGTACCGTTCCTCTTCATTCATAGTAAGTGTACCATCGGAATTCCATATCTGCGTTGAATTTAACGCTTGGACAACCAAAAAATTAGTTGTCATTTCAACCACGTTTTCTGTGCTACTAATATAAGGACACTTGCCTTGAAGTTACAGTGACTTTACTCAGAATTTACCATTGTAAAGATTTGTAAGTCGCACTTGCGGTTGAGAGACGTAATTAGGTTGGGTGCAGGCACCTGCAATCGCAATCAGATAAAGAAAACGAAATGCTACAATTGGATCCATCATCCGAATTTTAGCTCCTTTCAAGTAGGTATATGCATATGCACACCAATGAAATTTCAAGGCCTGGCGATAGGCTATTATTCAAATTCACACTTCAGTTCCAAATTATAAAACGGCAAGTAAATGGAGAGACTTGGATTTAATGGAAAGCTCAGCAAACGTGCCGTGTCATATGAAATAATATGTTCTCTTTGGGTCTAATTTCAGTCCTCCACACAGACTGTAGACAGTGCCACATCATTGATATTTAATGAAGGGTTCACAACGTATCAAATGAGAATTTTAAAGATCAAGTTTTTTCGTGTCGCTTGAATTTGCAATTTTTAATTACTCATTTATAATACCTTAAATAAATATCTCCGTTTATGCGTACATTGACACAAAATGGCTTACAGATGCTGCTTCTAAACGAAGAGTTTTAAAAGAAAGGTTGAATCTTGTACGCACTATATTTTACATACGAAATAATTTAAGGTCACAAATTTAGTTTGCTCAAAAGAAGTACAGCTAGATTTTACAACAAGTAAGCATAACAGTTAACACAAAACACAGTAAAACATTTGTTGATGTCTTCAGCTGTCTCATCTCTTCTCTGGCGCGGCTTCGTCCCACGGGTAGCAGTTCAGCTTTGTCGTGGCACCTCGTCCATCTTCGTCCATCTTCCTGTTTCCGACCAGAAATCTTTCGAAATTCTGATGGGGACTCCATTCTTTGCTGCATTTACGTACATTCCACAGTCCAGTTTGAGGTCAAAAATCCATTTATTTACGTCGTACCTCGTGTTCCAAGCTGTAAGAAGTTAAACTTCTGCTGGCATAATCTAATTTTATACGTCCGGAGGGTGATTTATCCTAACCGACCACCCCTCTCATTAGCCCCCAGAGTTGCCCCTGGGGTTACCGGTGGTCACCGCGGGGAGGTTTAGGGTAGGTTTGATCACCTTGATACAATTTCTGCTGCGATGCACAAAATTCAAAGGGTGAATATTTAAAGCCAGTTCATTCATATTACTAGCGCTGCGATGCAGTTAACAAGGCTCACAAACAATAAAAACTTGTGGACCCATTGCGAGCACATGATTCGGTTCATCCCATTGCGAAGCATAAAATGCTGCGCATTTTCTATCTCTCATGTTAAACTAAATGTCTTGCATCAGTGATAAAATTATATTTATGCATGCGGAAGATGATAATTTTAGCTGGTGGTGGTCAAACCTACCATCAACCTCCTCGAGGTGACCACGGGTAACACCAGGGGCAACTCTGGGGGCTGATGAGAGGGGTGGCCGGTTAGGACTAACCATCCTCCTGACGTTTACAATTTGACTACGCCAGCAGAAGTACAAAATCTTACAGCCTGGTTAAAGATGCACGACGTAAATGAATGGATTTTTGATCTCAAACTGGACTGTGGAATGTACCTGCATGTAGCAATTAATTGGATCCTCGCCAGAATGTTGAAAGATTTCTGAAAATATGAAGACAGACGAGGACGGACTAGGGACCACTACGAAGTTGAACTGTTACTTGTAAGACGAAGCCATGCCAGAGAAGCATCCAGACAACCGAAGACGTCAACAAACGTTTTCACTCTGTTCTTTGTTAGCTGTTGTGCTTACTTGTTGTAAAAGCCGTTTGTACTTCTGTGTACCCCCAATAAGTCCTTGGGACTTCCCCTAATAGGTGGGGAGAGAAATAAAAAAGCTGGTATTCATCAAATTCAAATTTTTTTTATTTTGAAGTTTTGTCGCTTGTCTCAAATTTTCTTTTCATATTCACCTGCCAAGTTGAAATTCTTCAGATTGTTTTTCTCTGAAATCAAGTGAGTGATTCGTCACAGCTGAGAAGGTTTGAATTACCTAGAATAATCGTTGCATACAATGGTTAATAAAGTAAGTTTGATCATATGAATCTTTAACTGAATTTGTACCGTTGGCATACAAACCTGGACCGACTGAATTCACTATCATATAACAAATCGCAAAAAGCAAAAGAATAACTAACTAACTAACTAACTTTTAAATGATTTTTCGTTTTCAAGTAGTCTTCACAATGCTACATTTTAAGCAGATTTTGCCTCATTGATTTGCAGAATATGCCAAAAGTAAATATTTACATTCGAATCCAACAGAATTTAAAGGTTTCAAACCCTTATTATACAAACCTGTCTCCTTAAGCCCCAAACAATCCATCGTTGCTGATAGAACGAGAAAGATACTCCTAGTCCTAAGCGATCTTGGTAATGACATTCCAACCCATAAGTTCATTTGGAATAGACTACTAGGTCATGATGGAAACACAGGCATCCATGTGATGCCCACAGGCTTGTTTTTATAGGTCGTCAACAATATGAGTCTCGACATTTCTAGAATTTCATACCAAAGCGCCAGTATCACTCTGAATTTCCCTTAAGGTAGCACGGCTATACGACTATACGAATTGCAAATTCCATTGCAAAATGGGCCGATTTGTAGCTCGTATTCTACTCGTGATGTAGCACATTTCTGTCTGCACTGTAATAAATACGAAAGTTGACATTAAACTATATTTGAAATTGTTGCGCGGTTTTGCATTACATTAAGCCAAGCATTTACATAATGAATGCAATGGAGCATTTGTAGAGCTACGAGCAGCAGCCTAAAAATGGCGCTTGAATTTTGTAATGAAATTGTTAGTAAATTTTTGACACGAATAAAGAGAATTAATCTTTAGGCAATAATGTGATCACTTGAAATTCTGAGGAATGTGATCGAAGGTTTGTGAACAACATTCTCAATTCAATTGCATCTACCACCAATAATTAAAATTGGACAATTATTTAAATAGAAAACGAGTTCTTTAGAAATTTTGGAGACATTTTAGCTGTAACCATATTAGTTATTTCATGCTGACACTCCATGATTTGGATCTTAAGAGCTGAATTTGTTAATATAACGTAAGTATGTCTTGTCGAATAACCCGAGAAACTACTGATTACACGTTCTTCAGTCTGCAGACCTTACCTTTAGCAGTAAATGCTATTGATGTACTGGGTTTGGATTATTGGCAGCTCCATTCCTTTAGTAGTTATAAAGCGTGTTAGCCAGCACCTTGTGGGGCGGAACACAGGTAAAATACTTTAAGTCACCGATTGTAGTTCTCGATTATTTTCGATGTGACAGAAGAGTGTAGTGTTTCTGAGGTGGATTGGAAGGTTGGGTTGAAAAGAAATGGTTCTTCTTTGAGCCTAGTCTTACATTACGTTCCATTACAAAGTAGTCCTTTGTTCCCCTCAATTCACCCATCGGTGAGTCCATCAAGGACTTTACCGAATGAACCATTTGCCAAGATATTTTCGGTGGCTACATATGGGCGGATCTTTCGATTTTACTAGTATTCTTGCAATTCATGTTTTCCATGAGGAGTTTTACCTCATTGCGCCCTTGCTGTTTGTTGTTCAAGAGCGCTTCTTGGGTCTGGTTAAGGAGTTAATTTGTTCTCAACTGCCTGTGTAGCAGGAGTTCTCTGCCTCCTTTCTTTCTTATAACCACATACCATCTTTAGCTCAGATTTTCGCCCCACAGTTTTTGAAACAGCCTTTTTTATAGATTTCAAGCTATCTTCTTATGTAGTTGTCAAAGGATCCTGAAGTAGTGCTCTTCAAAGGTGTTTTTCGTATGTTTCCTTCAGGTTTATTTGTTCGAGGCCTTTGGGCAGATGTCACATTTTCTCTTCTACTGTTAAAGACCCTTTTCAAAGTTCTCTTTTTTTCGTTTTCCTAGATGCTTTCTAATATATGATTTGAGCGTCATGTTAATTGTTTGCAGGCAGTAATCAGATTTTACATCTGCCTTTCTTGAAGCTCGTATATTACTTATAAGAAATAGGTTTGACCTCTTCATCAGAACAAATTCAAGAATAGCACCTTTTCCTGTAGGATGGTACCAAGTCAGTCTTAGAGAAGTTTGTTTCCAAAAGGAAAGTATTCATCACGTCTATATTATTATCTTGGCTTAGGCCTAGTAGCCTTTGTCTGTTTTCTGTGGTTTCATCTCGATCTTAAGTGCTTTATTTCTATCTAAGCTGAAATGGGTTTAGGGCTCTGCTCAGAAAATTATTTCACTAAAAATGCATAATGAAAATAATAAAAATTCACAAAAATACTAGCCAAGGAATTATTCATATTCAACTTTGCAGATGGGGTACAGTAAAGCACTTTTACTGATGTGGTACCTGTGCTTCAGTTTGTTGTAAGGTGAAATTGTGGGGCATTCTTTCAAGGCCTTTCTTACTCAAATAACCACTCTGGTTCCCTATCTTCATTTGGTCTTTCTTGCATTATGCAGCTTAGGTTTTTGGCACAAAAGCAGATCTATTAACAGCGGCACTTCATTTGCAGCCCTAAAATTCCACTCAGGCAGTCGTAGAATAATTCAATGTTCTCTTAGGTTGAGAAAAGATGAATCCTAGCGTTATCTTCTTCATTGTCGTTTCCAAGTGTTGAAATATTGCAAACAGGCTGTTTAAACTGAGTTTTTAACCATGTGCATTTAAACTTTGTCTAACAGGGACTTGGAATTATCATCGTCTATAACAATTTTTGCTTTGCTTAGATGATTCCAATGAAATTTAATTCCAATTCAAGACAAGCTCCATTTATTGCAACATATAAGAAAACCGAATCTTTTGAATCAACCAAGAATACCAACAGTTTCGTTAATTTGCCTTTTGGCAAAATAAGTTTAATCACTGAATCAGGCTGCCTGAATATTGCAATCATTCCATAGACTTAGTTCAAATGTTAATTTCTGATAATCTGGGAATTGAGGGAGAAACTGGGAGTGTTTATAAAACACGTGAGGCCCGAAAGCAGTGGTAGGTCTACTCATAAGTCTGCTTCAAGGTATTTCAATGTTGAAATAAAGGAGGGGAATCATTTAAGATTTCCGATGACCATCAGGACAAATATGACCACAGCAAATCTCAACACCATGCTATGGATCAGCACCCTAAGATTTGCCACTGCGTTGACTCCTAAACTATCTCGATATCACAGTTTTAAATAGACGTTGTACACAGAGAACTAACCAAGAAACTCCATCTTTGAAGGCCACAATTTCGATTTGCTTTAATTTGCTTGTTCTTTTTTTCTATGCAGAATTGGCTATCGTTGATTAACTGCACTTGCTCATAAAATCTCTATCTAGTGATGCAATACGATTACATTTAATTAATGTGAAATTTGTGTCTATTGTTCATTTGAGATTGACATTTGGCTGTGCTTAGTTTCATTGGGAACTTTTGTGAGACGGATATTCATGAACTAGTGTTGGTAATTCATTATCTTCCAAATGGAATGCAAATCTATCGAATCATCAGCTTTTCACTCTATTCTCGCCCCACTTTGTTAACATCAGCCTTCTACAATCATGTGGCTTAATGGCTTGTGTCGAATCCGAGAAGGAATCAAAAGCAAACCAAACACCAACCATTATGGCAGCTTTCAAGAACTTGACCGTTTTGTAAATCATCGGCTAATGCGGCGATTTGTGCAGAGTTGGCGATAAAAGATGACCTCTGATATGGTCAGTGAACAAAAAATTCTTAGCTGAGAACTTGGATCTTTGTTGAGGAGGTTATTGTTGCTGATCTACACTGGTCACTCTTTGAGGAAAAAGTGAAGATAAATGAACTTTGTCAACAACTAACTGATTCCCTCTCTCTCTCTCTCTCTGAACCGCATTTGATTGATCGTATTCTTATTAATATGTGCTAATGATTGTATTAAGTTTATTACGCCATTTGGTATCACATGGTTCATTCTATCACCTTCTGCACAAATGAAAGGAGTTTCAAAAAATTTGAAACAGATTCGAAAATGTTGTATCAGAACGTGATTTGCGCATTTGTCTCCTATAACCTGCCTCAAGTTGCATTGAAATCGTAACTTCAAATTGACAGGCTACAAATAGTTAGTCATAGGATCCTCAGCAGTGCAGGAATGGGCATTAATTTTTTGAACAAATTATCAAATTATGCCTTATCTTGCATTGGTTGGTTGTAGATTTAAATTTTTATACTTTTTGAAGTAAGGGTCGTGACCAGTTTGCCTCACTAGTTGAAGTTTACAGTTGCACAGCAGGGAGACCTAGAAGTGAATGACTATAATGGACTGTAATCCCCCTGAGAATGAGTCTCAATCCAACTCGTAGCTACATAACTAAAAGTAAATGTTGTATCATTTGCTTTCGTTACTTCTCTGTGGATTTGGTTGACAGGGCATTTTTAAATGATTTGCCTTTATTTTGATTCGATGTGCTAACTATCTGAGAACTAAGTGATCGATCTTGTTAGGTAAAAGAAGCCCACGATATTTACTGCCTTGTGTCATTTCGTTTTCACTTAGAGCAGGGTCAACAATTGTACCAACTGACCTATTAACATAACTAATTATCAGTCCATCTGATCATGTCTGCCTTTCGTTACCATGAAGTGTGGTGGTAGACCTAATGAAGCTCATTGGAACGCTGTTTCAGTAAGCAAATCTTCATATACCCTACAAGAGACTAATTAAGGATTGCAAAATTAATGGTTTGAATGGAATTTTTTTATGAGTGGTGATATGTTTCCAGTGTTTAAATAAAACAATCATGACCTTCAGCTAAAGCAACTTCTATTTTCGTAAACAAATTATTGACATGAGCGGATCTTTACGCCAAACTTATAGTGCTAAATTCCACAGAGCCTTATTCATAGTCCATTCATTAAGCAGAAACAGCTAAAACTCTAATTAAAAAAGAACACTGGGTTGCAAATTGCTATTTATTGTAATGTACTGCTCCTAACCTTCCTACTCATTTGAAGCATTTTGCATAATTTTCACTACAGTTTTCTTTTCGGATTAAAGTTTTGTGAAATTTGCTACAAGAGCAAAATCTTACGACAACCTGATTCCAGACTGTAGTTAAAATGGCAGTAGCAATTAACTCTTTCACCTGGTCTATTTACCGAACGAGATTAATGAGATGGATTAACCTTCAACTGCACCATCCTCCACGTGTATGATTTTGAAAATTGAAGAAGGTTCAAACCGCTATCGTTTCAGATTCAGTCTAATCAAAAGTGTTGTTTAATTTAAATTGCCAGAAGATGGCATGAAAAGCGATTGATCAATTCAATTCTTTATAGATACTTTGAACATCAAGTAACGTTGTGCTCGAATTCGAAAAATTTGATCATCATTTTCTGTGCCATAATTATTTACTATTTCAACTAAATGGACAAAACAGACCATTAAAACGAATTCAGCCAGCCAAGTTTTAGTTCCATAACTGCAGGTATATTGACAGAAGCAGCGAAAATATTCTAAAAACCAGAGATAAGCTATTTGATTCGTTAATAAATTAATTTGGGAACATTTTGGATGTTATCTAAATGAATGTGTAGGGATCCCTCCAACATCGTGTATTTTTTTTTAAAGCGAATGCCGTAAATGTTTGACGAAAGTTGTAAATTTAGAGTTAAAATCTCTAGTGCTATTAAAGCAAATTAGGATTTTCAGAACAAAGCTGTGATTTTCAAGCTTCAAGGACTTGCTCAATACATGTTTACTAAAGGTTTTGCAGTCATCCTAGAACCCCATTAACAAACAGACATTCTTACAAACAGGCAAATGCGATTCCAATTAATTTTGTTGGCTGAATGGTGGATATATTTTGATTATTTTATCATCTGGGTTCTCATTATTCCATCACATTCCTTCAGATCCTGCAAAGTGGGTGACCTAAATTTACGAGATTTGGATATTTTAGATTTTTAAGAGAGTTTAGCTCTGTCAATGTATCTAAGGCTGGTTTATGTAATAAACCTAATTTCAAAGCTTGCTTAGAACTTGATAATTTCAAGATTAATAAGATATTGAATAATTAAAAGGTTGCCATTTAAACCTTAAAAATATAAACGATATTCAATGAATATTAAGATTCCAAATACAACAATGCTCGATTCCGTTTCATTTAATGATTGACCATGTGTCAGCTTTGGGTGTCAGCCATGAATCTGAAGCTTGTAAAACCACAAAAATCCTTTTTTTACGCACATTCTTTTGCCTCTAGTAGAAATTTAGGAATATTAGGGAAGCATGAGTTTGTGTACAATACGAAGCTGTATATTCCCTTCTAGCCAAAGCTTAATTCTGGCTCGCAAGATACATATTTTTTAAATAGTGACTAAAAGAAGAACGACTTTGTAAAATGTCGAAAAATCCTTGGCGGGAAATCTAAATTGCGATCTTTTATTTTGCTACAGAACAAACGCAGCACAAACCTTTGCTGTTTTCCACTCTCGGCCTTGTAAAAATTATTTTCGAAAGAACTTAACCAGATTCGCTGAATCAGAATAGCTTAGTGAATTACAAATTGTGCATCTGTTTCATTATTTTGGTAATGTGAAGAATATCTACACCATTTGTAGCAGGTAGGCCATAATTGGACATAATTTATGCATTTCTTCCAGCAAGATACACAAAATGGCCCCTTAAAAACAACTGATTTTGAAATCGATCATGGTGAAATCTAACAAACTGCATGCAAATGGCTATTGAGGCCCATAGTACCCCTTTCTGCTTTTGAAGCCATGCCATTTTACCATATACATAATGGAAAGCTTGATCAATAGACTGTAAAATGATGGAGGCATGACCCTGACTGTTGTAACCAGCAGGGGGTTCAGGAATCATGATTGAAGTTAACGCTATCACCACCGTTCCGTTCCAATTAAATGGAACCGCAGCTGAGAAAGTCACCGTATCGTATACTAAATAAAGTGTTTTCTTTTGCAAGTCAAACGTAGACCTTACTATGAGTCAAAATGAACAAAGGCCTTATAATTGTAGCAGACATGATGGGCATGGATTCGGTAGTTAGAGAGACGTAAGCAATCCGTTTCTTGATGAGCACAATGAACGGCATTCTCACCATAGAACTGAGCGTACCCTAGAAGTGTTTTAATATTTCACCATTCATCATGCAAAACCCAGTAGGACAAAGTAATTACGTTGCTTGAAATGCATTAAAGACCGAAGCATTGGCTGTTTCCTCAATGTTTTGCAGTTCTCCTTGATATGGACATAATCTTTAAGGGAAAATAATTTTATTCTAAAACTACTATTAAAAGGATTCATAAATGAGGCCTGTAGTGAAACGGCATTACTTTTTGTGAAGCGGGCCTCCGAGGTTCCTACTAAGCAAATGAGTCAAATTACTAAAGCGGGTTCTATCAGTCGAATTCTAGCTCATTGCGTGCAGTTTTGTTCATGGGATCGCAGCGAGATTCCAGGCATTTCACGAATTTCGTACACTTATTTAAGAACCTGTTGGATGACGTCCGAGTAATGTTTTGACTTTACAGAAATTGTCATTCATTTTTTTCTTGCATTTTTTTACAATCTAAATTGTTTGAACTATTCATCTAAATTTTAAATTTAGGGTTGAAAATCTCTGGTATTGCATAACACAGCATTAAGGGAAATTAAGACAAAGCTATCATATTTTCAGGAGGTGAATTTAGGCCTACTAATGTACATTTAGGAACAAAGCTGTGCTTCTGAATGATCAAGACTAGCTCAACATATCTCCCTTATCGGTTCAGCAGTCATCGTAGAGCTCTAATTACAGGTGGACATCGTCATTCGATTTTATCATTTGCTCATATTTCTTTAAGTCTTTTAAACAAGCTTCTTTAAATTTATTTGCTCTGAGTATTTCCAATTTCTACATAATAACCTGCATAACTTGGTCACAGCACTTCATTAAGCAAAGTGAAGGAGGCCTTACTTTGAGAGGTTTGACTCCACGCATTCGATGGGAAACCGTTTACGAAAATTTCTAAATTCATCTCAATTGGAAAACTTAATGTTTACTAATAGTAATATAAGCCAAGTTCCGACTTGTGTTGTTTTCCACTGACATTTTTGGTAACATTAGTTTTTCAAATAAATTAGTCAAATCTGTTCAAAAAGAGTTACTTGATGAAATGCAGTTTATTTATTCATTTATTTCTCTCATTCCTTAAAGTATTTGATTCGCGCTGGCGCCATTTCCAACGGATTGGTTGTGAGTGCACAGCATTTACACATTTTTTGCGGTAAAACACTCCTTCTTAGAACTCGAAGTATATATAGCTTCTTAATTGAGCATAATTTAACCAAATACGTCGCATGAAATAGACTTTTGAACTTGGATGAAATTCGTTTATTAATATTTTAATGTCATTTTACAAGAAATGAAACGGAAAGCTTCTTTAACAGACTGTAGAATCATGGGGCCATACTCCCGGTCATCAAACTCAAAATAAGGTTTATCTCGTGTCGACTCGGGAATCAAAGTAGAAGGCAAGATTATTCTCACAGTTCCGTTCCTATTCACTGCAACTGTAGATGCGAACCTCACTATGTCGAACCATCGTGCACATTTTTGTTGGCTATATACGAACTGTTGAAATGAACAACAGCCATGTAGTCATAACAAACATTTTGCACACTGATTTCGCAGAGATAGACATGCGTGTAATTCGTTCCATTTGGGGGATGCAACAGTTTATTATAGCAGGTCGAATGCACCTCAGGACTGTCTTGATTCTCTTCATTCAACAAAAGAAACCCAGCTGAATCTAATACCCGCGCTGCCTGAAATGCATGATAAACTAGAATATTGGTTATGTTCTCAATAACGTTTTGCACCTCTCCGAGATACGGACATAATCCTAGAGGGGAAATGAGTTGATTCAGAATATACCGTTGAAAGCATGTTGGAATTGTGCCTGAGGCAAAGGCTCGTTGTTCTCAAGGAAACATGCATCTAATGCCCCAATCATACAAAGAAGACACATTGTTAGAGTGGATTCCATCAGCCAAATTGCGGTTCACTGCCTGCACTTATATTTAGAGGAGCACCAATTAGCTTCCAATTCATACCTTCACTTAAAATACCGTTGGATAACATTTCGGTGACTTTATTAATGCCAAAATTATGACGTTACAGTGATTGCTTTAGATTTATTCATTTTCTTACCACAGACTTTTTTTGCAGCCATTTGACACTCGAACCACAGTGCTACTTTAAATTTGAAAGGGCATTAAAGGAAAATTAAGCTGAATTCAGTGCATTGTCCCGAAGCAAAGCTGTCCTTTCAATAACCGTCTTGCAAGCTTGGGTCTTTCTGATCTTTACCACCTACCTATCTATTCTTTACTTAGAAGTCTTACAAGACCTTTAGAATTGACTGACAAGCAGACAAGTTTATATTAAAATTGAAGAGTACAAACAATTTACAACCGTGCAAAAGGAATTCCAACTAGTTTGCCAACTAAGAGCTTAATAAACTGTGTGCACTTTCCTTTGAGTCTCTTTCCTTTTGCTTCTTTATTTACATTTGTTTCAGTTCTACTAGCTCATTTGCTCATAATACTCATATCTGACAATTTAAAATCTGAGATTTTTGGCCTGTTTAAATAGATCTAAAACCTTTCGTTGCATTTCGTTTTAACTAAGATGGATAATCATTTTTGAGGAAAAGCACTTAATTTTTGGTTTTCCTGGCATTTTGTAATGCCACATTTGTGAGATACTAAATATACATCTTTGAGGGTGAAATGATTGAAGGAGCTGTTGCGTGAATATGGCAGAGCTAAGCGAGGATTTCAATAAAATTCCAAATTCAAAATAACTTATTGTCTTAGGACAACTTTGTTAATTTCGCAGTTTCAATGCGAATTTAATTTGAATAACTGGGCAACTTTTTTGACTTTGAAAAACAGATCCACATTCAAATAGTTGGCTTCCCAAATTATATCTTCTCTGCCTTGACTGGCACCAGTGGGAAAATTGACTTTTTTTGGATTCGGTTCTAAACGAACTGGAAAGTGGCGAAGTTTTGTGAATCGGAGTTACTTAATAGAGTGTAGTTTGCAAATGATTTAACCTTTTTTCACTTTTCATACAGATGAGAAAAAGTCCTGCAGTATTCTTATGGTTACGTTTGTGCCAAATTTGACATTTCAAATCAGTTGCCTTCTAGAAATTAGCACTATATCAAATTCTTTCCAAGTTCAGTAACTTGCATCCGCTTTTGCCTGGAATCATTTTAGGGCTGCTAAATGATGGTTTAATGTCCATGCAAGAAGAGTGTGATCGGTTGTGCGCAGTTCATAGTGACCTCCACTATTTCAGGACCAGTGTTTTACATGTGTTCTTCATAATGAAGATTTTTAAAAGAATTTTAGACTTTTATTGTTAGTGATGGACAGTGTTCCAAAGGCAACCTATTTCCTCTTTGACTCCCAGAAAATATCAAGATGCTTTATAATTAGTTTGGCGGTGCATTATAAATTTCCTACATTTTCCTCAAACATTCTGTGCATTTATTTTTAATTCTAAAAAAAATTAATATCAATCTGAAAAAAAATTTCTTCATTTATGCATGCACTAACAGAAAAAAGGTCACAACGAAGCTATCGGCTAATGGATGCTGCTTAAAGACGAAGAGTTATAAATTAATGGGTTGATGTTGAACGCACCATATTTTGCATGTGACCTTTGCTGAATATTCATATTCAATTTATCGTAAGTTGTGAATTATGCCTAAATATCCAACGTTTAATGACTAAATTTCAAGAAATTTAGAGCATAAAAAAGTCACGGACGGAATTGCGATTCTGACCTTGGTAGAATTTCTACCGCAATGTACGAGATTCAAAGAGTGAATACTTAAAGCCAGGTTATTCATACCACTAGCACTGCGATGCAGTAACTAAGGCATACAAATAATAAAAACTAGAGGACCCATAGCGGGCACATGAATCGAGACTCGGGCATGCTCCAAACTTAAAACATCTAGATTTGTTTTGTCCTGAAACTTGAGGATCTTTCATATCTTGCAATATCAAAAAGGAATTTTAAAATTAACGCTCAGTATAAGAGATATTTTTAGGGCCTGCATTCATATCAAAAAAGATTCATAATGTTTCCACGCATTTAACTGCAAAACTTGGATTGACTGATATAACAATAAAATAATGAATTTTAAAAACAAATAAAAGCACTAGTGTTTAACAGTCTCATAATGCTGCCGATAAAGCATATTTTGTCCAAATAATGGCAATACAAAACAATTAGTTTTAGATCTCATGAAACACCCTTCTTACTTCCCATGCCTTTCGACTATTGCACAAATGACCTGCAAAATATGCCAAGATTCAAGCATGTTAAGCCCATCTAAACACACCGGTCTCCTGAAACCCCAATGGTGAAACCAAAACATTCCCTAGCAGCTGATTTGTACTGATAGAACGAGAAATACACTCCTAGTCCCTAACCCCAACCAGAGAGTTTCCGGGGTTGCGATGAAGCGAATTTCATGAAAAACGAAGGAGATGTGTTAACTGAAATACAACGCTTAATTTACGTAATCTTAATGGAATTTTTTTTCAAAAAGCCGTTTAGATAAAATTGGCCGTTCCACTTTGGATTTCCCTCAAGGTAGCATGTTTGAATAAGCACAAGTTGAAAGCATAGATTGTAAAGTGTTAAGCGGCTATACGAATCGCATTTTCTATTGCAAATTGGGTGATTTGAAAGTTGGCCCTTAAATAAAGTTATATTGTTGGTCCAACTCAATCATTACCAATAGCAGTTCTTGTTACCACGTTATCGTTTGTATTCTACTTCTTACGTAGCACATTTCTTGCAGCACCGTAGTAAATAGTAAAGCTGACAAAAATATGTTTGAAATTGTTGCGCAGTATTGTATGAACACAATGAAAGCAATGCAGCATTTTCAGAGCCCTGATCAAACAATAGTGTGATCATTTGAAATTCTGAACAATTCGATTGAAGCTAAAATTGGACAGTTACTTAAATAAAAAACGAGTCCTTAAAAAATTTTAGAGACATTTAAACTATACCCACATCAGTCATTTCATGTTGATATTTCACGATTTGGATCCTAAGAGATTCAAATTGTTAATGTACATACAACTTGTTTTATTTGCTCTTTCAAAGATAGAGACTTTCATTCGGTTCTTAAATTGTCAACCGCGAATGTTTTAGATGACATTCGATTATGTTTAGGTCAAATAACCTGAGTAAAGCAGCACGCTTGATCAAATTGCTGACTACACGTTCTTAAGACTTTAAAAAAATGTACCGTAAGCAGTTGATGGTTTTGGCGCCACGTCTGTTCGAGTGAATTGGTATAGTTCAAGGTACTGGCTGACTTAAGACATGAAAATGCAAGTGATGGTAGGTTCTCTTATACATTTAGATAATTAACTTTCAATCAGCTTAGACCTCTGTCCCGTATCAGGTTGTAGAAATGCATCACCAGCTACTTCACAAAAAATTTATTTAATCCCCGTCATTTAGTGGGAACTCAGAAATGATGAGAAATTGTCCAATCAATCAACCGTTTTCATTCATAATATTTCTTGATTTATAGACAGATGAATAGAAACTATCGCATATTAAATGTAAGACCACACTCCAATAAATTGCGCTTTGACACTCATAAAACTTGCAATATATTGCTGTTAGATGTCTATTATCAGTGCAAGCTTTTCAACCGCATTTTGGCTTAATTTGCTAAGGCACAATGAGTTTCTTATAGCCTGAGACATACTACCGCACGCTTTTATTGCTATCGGCTGCTAATATTCAATCAAACACATAAAAATCAAAATTTTTACTGTTTATCTGACTTATTTACATTGCAATGAATATTTAACTTGGCAAAGCAAACAAGCGAACTTGATGCAAACAGCTCTGGCTGCGCGAAAAAACAACTTGAAGCGATCAAAGCTAAAGCTTTCAAGGGCGTGATAATCCATTCGACCAGTGCAAAGGCATGACCAAATAGTAGTAGTGAAAAGTAACTAGCATAATAACTTCAATTAGCAAAACAATAGTTATAATTTTCTGAAGCAAAAAAACTTTAATTTCTAAATACCACACATATTATTCCACCAAAATAAGTAAGAGAGCTCCGTTTCGGATAGTGTGATTCTGATGGTCTCATAAATGAACTTTAGGCTCAAGATTTTCATCAGAGGATGGAAATGTTAGGTTTCAATAGTCCTTATGTAGCACTTGTTTGTTTCAATTCCAGAGGGCAAACTCTACTTTTAAAAGGCAAAAAGTCAATACTTTTTGCAGTATAAAATTATTGAGTTCAGGTGACTGCATTTCCAATCAAATAAAGAAAACGGATCGCCTCAATCGGATCAGACAACACAAGCGCGTCATTACTTCTGCAGGAAGTACCGCTTAGTTTGTGAGTTTAGTTAATTAAAATCTATGAATTTTGATTCCTCCACGAAAAAAGGACGTACCATTCGAAAAAGAGGTGGTCAATACAGGCATGATTTGTCAGAAAAATCTACCACACATTAAGTTTTGTGCCATTCAAAAGTAAGCTGCGATGGACCTTAATAACAAAGCGATGTGCTCCGCTACTTACTTGTTTAGTCAATTTAAATGTTATCAGCAATTTCGGCAACCAAATAGAGTGAATAATGAATCGAAAAACAGACAGAACACGAAAAAATGTTGAATACTAGGTATTAGTACAGTTGTATGAGTGTTATCTAAAAATGAAGTAAAATTTATCTCTTTCACTCCTTGAAAGTTTATTGGTGATTCTGTTCATAAGACTGCAAGCAATTAACTAAAATTTGGCTGATGGAATCCATTTCCATAATTTGTCCTTTTAGTTTGTTTGGAACTGTAGATATCTGCTTCCCACCAAATGATGTCGCAGAGGCAAAAGTCCTGAATCCTTTCAGCGGTAAATTATAAATGGACTCACTTTTTCTTGTTCTTGTTCTCCTTCAAGGATCATATCCGTATGAAAGAGAATCGCAGGAAATAATGGACAAAACAGTCAATGCTTTTGTCCTTCATGCATTTCAAGCAACGCTGATAAAGTAATCTGTTGGGTGTCTTATTATGAACTATAAGAAGCAAAAAAACACCTAAGGTGTATTCGAATTGTTATAATCCATTCATCTATCCTGCAAACGAAACCGAATATTCACCCATCTATCATTGTAAAATCAGTGTCCACAACTGTCGCTATGATTCTGCAACTGTTATTTATTCTAAATTGCAGTAAGTTTGATTGTTGAAATGGAATATCATGTCTAGCAAACACAAATGCATTATTTGGTACTGCAGTTGTGGCCGCAGTAGATTGGAATAAAACCGTGAAGATAATTTCAAATTCAACTTTGCTGTTTGAATTAGCAGTGGAGAATGTCCCTTATGATGAGTGTGGGGAGGAGCATGATAATATGATTCTCCAGTCTGTTGATCAAACTCTCAAAATGATTTCTTGTAAATTTTGATAAATACATCAATAAACAAAGGGTTACGAGGTTGAATTGCTTTATTTCATTTATTCACTCCTCACCCATTTTGAACATGTCCCAAAGACTTATTTGAGGCACAAAAAAAGTACAAACAGCCTTTTTTCGGAAAATCTTCTCCACTTTCGTCTTTTTTTGTCAGGGCAAAATAAATCCAAATTAGTGATTTTGAAGAATTTTTCTATTTTTAAGAATTTTGAATTCATCCGACGTCTCGAAACGTCTCAAATAGTATTGAGCACAAGTTGAATGCTAATAAGAATGGATAGATGTTATAAAGATTGAAATGAAAGTAAGTAAGTTTTTTTTACTTTTTCTTGCCGGAGCAGACAATAACTTATCAAGAGACGTATATATATCCAAATTCTACTGTAGCATTAAGCGCAACGGTTGCTCTCAGATTATCTTCTTGTAAAAAAAATATAAATATCAGATAAAAAAGGCCACAGAAATCGCACTTCAACGAACGTTTATGCTTATTAAAGTATTCTTTCCGTTGTGTGCTCCCATCTTCAAAAAATGTTTCGAAATTATAAATCGCCGTTTTGCAAGTAAGTCTTTAAATATATTCCAAATAATGCGAACACAGGAGCTTCTTTATTAATTCAAAATAATAAGTTTTAATCATCGGCTATTATCATGCCGCACATGATTTAGTTAACGAATGTCTCAAATATGGTTTGAGTAGATATGAATGTTTGCTTAAAGTATCCATCAAAAAAACTTAAAAAAAAATTATTTTACTCTGAAATCAAATTTAATTTGACTGAAACTTCTTAAAAAACTGATTATTGAACACTTGATTATGGATACAATCATTTTAATTTACAAGAAATGTACTTGAAGGTCTGATCAACAGATTGCAGAAGTATTTTGTCATGTTCCTTGCCATAACGCTCAAAAGGAGCCTTTTTCACTGTTGATTCAGGAGTCAAAGGCGAATTCGAGACTATCTTCACAGTTCCTTTCTTATCCATTCCAACATCAACCGAGAACTTTATTTTGTTGTACCAACTAACACAATTGTGGATGCTTGATTTCATAATTCATTCTATAACATGGGCGTAGAACTTACCTGATATAAGAAAAAGTAGTGGATATATAATCATAACAAGCGTGTTGCACGAAGATTTCACAGGAACTGACTCGTGAGCGATTCGCTTTATTTCGAGAGAATGCGAATGGATTGTCACAGATTGAACTGACCATAGGAATGTACCGTTCCTCTCCATTCATAACAAGAATACCATTGGAATTCCATATCTTCGTTGAATTTAATGCTTGGGCAACCAAAAAATTAGTTATCATTTCAACAGCGTTTTGTGTGTTACCATTATAGGGAAACTCGCCTTGAAGAAAATGTGACTGTACTCAAAATTACCATTGTATGGATTTGTAAGTTCTAGTTGCGGTCGAGAGACGTAATTAGATCTGGTGCAGGCACCCACGATTCCAATCAGATAAAGAAAATGAACTGCCACAGTCGGATCCATCAGCCAAACTTTAGCTCCTTTTAGGCAGATATATCCATGTGAACACTAATGAAATTTCACAGCCTGAGGACAGGTTACTTTTCAAATTCACACAACGATTTGCCTTAAGATAGGTGAGGTCAGATATTCTTATGCGTTTATCGCTGCTAAGCTGTCAAATTAAAAAGCTGTTTCAATTTATGATTAGCTATAAATACAAGCCTGTGGGCATAACACGGATGCCTTTGTTTCCATCATGACCATAAAATTCGCAATTAGTATTAGAGCTTATAGTCTATTTCAAATGACTTCTATGGATTTAAATGTCATTGTTAAGATCACCTTAATTAGCCTACTTCGTACATTTTTCTTACAACTTGCTATATCGCAACTCTGGAATCTCTCTGGTTGGTAATCGTCCTGGTTGTCGTCCTCGTTCTATCAGTAAAGATCAATTTCTTGGGGGTCTCAGGAGACAGATGCATAAAATATGGGCTTAGAATCTTTGAGTTTTGTTGGATTTGAATGTCAAAATTCACTTTTGGCATATTTTGCAGGTCATTGAGGCAAACATTGGAAGGCATAGGAAATGAGCAAAATGCTTTATAAGGTCAAAAAGTAATTGTTTTGTATTACCGAAATTTAGACAAAATATGATTAATCGGTAGCATTGTGAAAACTACTTGAAAACAAAAAACCAATTAAACATTAGTTTTTTTGTTTCATTGTTTGTTTACGAGATCAATTAAATTATGTTTGATTCAGCCAGTCCAAAACTTTCAGTTGAATGCATTAAAACAGTATCAACCCTTCCTGGTGTGAATGCAAGTCCAAAAGATATTTCTTATACTGATTGTTATATTTTGGCGAAAGTTGTACAGCTCTTTGCAATTTCCTGTTTAATCCTACCAAATATGTTCCCTCCCTCAAGTTTCAGAAAACTGTGACTTTATTAGTTTTGTTGCATCCCAAAACAAAACAAAAAATGTTTTAGACGTAGAAAATGTCCGAGCCTCGATTGAATTGCTTTCAGTGAAAAAGCGTTTTTTTGGAAGCATTTCGATGACAAATTTAAATGACAATAGATTTGGCATTTCAGTCTTGACTGAATCCTTTTAACACAATGCAAAATTTATGAGCTGCCAATTCAGTGAAACATATTACGATGTTACTGTTTGCTCTGGCATGAAAATGTCGGAAGAACTTGCAGTCAAGTTGCTCAGAATCTTGATTTTAACAGAGAAAACAATTATTTATATTTGTATTATTGAAATTACCATAAGAGCTTCTAGTAACGAAAACGCATCATTCCAGACCAATCGAAGGGACAGCCTGATTCCACCCATAGACGTATTAGTACACAGAACTGTAAGGAAGACACTAATATTTACCCTGTGATTTGAGTCAAGCCTGCTTTTACTCCTGATTATGCACTCAATTTTCGCTAAACATTCTTTTTTGCTTTGCAACTAAATGATAAATCTAAATTTTTCTTTGAAAAGCTTTACTTACATAGAATAATTGGTTTTGAGAAATCTTGACTTCTGTTTCAAAAATATCATTTGACAACTTGACAGCATCTGCTTGAATTACTTGTGCTTGAGTTTTCTGGATTCTTTAACCACTTTATTTTAAAGTTGAAAATTTCTTGCTTACAAAAATGGGTGCCATTTCGAGACATTTCGAAGGGTTTCTGTTTACTACTACTGCCTAAAATTTTCATATACCAACCGGAAAAGTTCGGTAAGGCATTCGCATACTCAAACTTACCTTGTTAGTCCTTAAATGCGACGATTATTCTAGGTGATTCGAACCTGCTCGGCTGTGACGAATCACTCACTCACTTCCACACTAAACCATTTGAAGATATTCAAATTGACATGTGAATATGAAATGATCATTTGAGACAAAGGACATAACCTCGAATCATTTAATGTGGCCAAAACTGCTACTTAATCACTGTAGTTTACTGTAAGACCTGCCGTTTGGGAATAAATGATATGAAATATCCAGCAAAAGGTTTTCTAAAAAAATTAAAGCTGTGCAATAGATCTGCAAGTTTTTATTGTTTGTAACGGCATCGCAGCGCCAGTGAAATGAAAAACTTGGCTTTTAATATTCACTTTTAAATCTTGTGCATTGCAGCAGAAATTGTATCAAGGTCAGAATCCTAATTCTAGCCGTAATTTCTCTGTACTGTAGTTACCTAAATTTCTTCAAGTTCAGTCATTAAAAGTTGGATATTTAGGCCTAATTCCCACTAACGATAGACTTAATATGAATATTCAGTAAAGGTCGCCGGTGAGCAAATAAACTTTGTGACCTCTTAAATTTTTTCCAATGTGAAATATGGTACATTCAAGGTTCAACCTTTCTCTTAAATCTCTCTGTCTATGAACAGCATCTGCAAGCCGTTTTGTGTAAATGTAGGTATAGATAAATAAATATATTTAGACTGCTATAAATTCGAAATCAAAAAATTGCAAAGCCTAGGGGAGTTTAAGAAATTCAGCTATTAGAATGAAAAATGAATGCACAGAAAATTAGGAAAATTTAAGAAATATAATACACTCCCGACTAAATTATAACGCCCCTTGAAATATTTTTTTCATTCATTCCTACTCATTGGGCAATCCCAAGGACTAATCGGGGGTACATTAAAAATAAAAGAGTTTGTACAACAGTTTGACACTTGCACATAGCATAGAACAGTTAAAATTTGACCCCTTCGGCTCCGTGACCATTCCTCGGCATTGTCTGGTGGTGCAGTAACAGTTAATTCTTTACATTGCATTTCCTCGTTGTCCTTGTCTGTTTGTCCTTATCCAGGCATTCTTTTCTAGCGACCAATTGTGGGTCAGAGTTATTCGCAGCCGTAATGGAGCAGTGCTGTTTATCCTGCCAGTTGGACTTTCCTTCGCAATCTGATTAACTACCTTCTACTCTATCTCTCTTTCCATCGTGTTCAGGTGACAGTTCCAAATATGTCTCTTTAGCCACCTTGGAAATCTTGTACCTTTAAGGCAGTCTGTACAACGGCACTTTGATCTACGGTCCAGTATTTCTTCTTCGCATCTTCTTTTTGGTGGCCAAATGTCTGCGGCAGTTGCGCTGGTACAGACAATGCCACGTTGCCTCACTCCCACCAATCTTGGTTTGTTATTGTCACCTCGAACTTCGAGGCTTTCTTTGGATTATGTGGCCATAAATCGGAATGCTCTTTCCACGTATCCTTCGCATCTTCGCATCTTTGAAACACTTATTAACCTATCGCACTAACTGTGCTACATCCCATGACAACTTTCACAACAAAAGTCTAAAATTCTTTCAACATTTTCAACATAAAGAATGCACGTAAGAGAAAGAGACTGAAATTAGGCAGCTTATTTTTATTATTTGCGCACAAATGATTGCGCTCTTCTTGGATGGAGATTAAACTATAATTTACCACCCCCGAAATGATTCCAATCAAAAGTGAAGGAAGGTTTTTTTAATTTAAAAATAATTCAATTTCGTGCTGATTTCTAAAAGAAAATTCTTTCGAAATATCAAATGCGGCACAAACAAAACCTGTTGAAAACTGCCAGACTTGTTTTCTTCTAGAAATGTTACAGCAATTATCTAAAATGGTTCATCTTAAAATTTTAAAGTTTTTCTAGCTTTTTTTGCATAATTTTAGGCAATCGCTGGGCTCACTTCTGTCAAATGGAGATGTTCTAGCGAGTTGAATTATAAATTGCAGTTGAGAAAAGAATTTGTGGGCACAAACAAAGCCTGGTCGTTAAAAGTCTTATATTTTTTTAAAAGATCATGCAAAAAGATTGAAAAAACCGCTAACTAGCTCCATATTTCTGCCAACCTTGACCCTGAATGGATGTTATGTCTAGCAAGTGATTTCGTGCTATCACCTTTCATTGTAAGCATTAACTCACGTCTAAAGGTATTGAAATTTGCAATTGAGATCGAAATGTTGACTCTCAGTAGTTTTCTAGGAAAAGGAGAGAAATCTCAGAGTATGTTAACAATTGAGAAAGCCTCATTAAGTTGGCGAATTCTATCGACTGAAATTTACGAATTTGTGCTGTACTGCTAGCTTCATGAAATCGCTTTTGGTTCCAGATCGTAGTGAACCCTTCAGTAAATATTAATGACATTTTTCAATTAATATGCCGTGTGGACGACTGGTATTAGGCCTAAATAGTACTTAATAGTTTTACATTACTCTTCCTAAGCATCTCAAGTTTCTCCATTTACTTGCCGCTTTAAAAATTGAACCTGAAGTTTAAAAATAGCCCGTTTCACCTGGAATTTCCCTCAAGGTAGCATATTTTAATGAGCACAAGTTGAAAGCACAGATTGTAAAGTGTCAAGCGGCTATACGAAATTCAAGTTCTATTGCAAATTGTGCGATTTGAAGGTAGACCCTTAAATAAAGTGATATTGTTGATGGAACTCAATCATTACGAGCAGCAGATTTTGTTACTACTTTATAGCTCGCATTTTACTTGTTGCGTAACACATTTCTTGCTGCAATGCAATACATACGAAAGCCGACATAATTCCACAATAGGGAATCAGTCAAGCTTTCACTCGAGTTTTAATGAGCCTAAACCTCTATCTTATATCAGTTTGTATAAACGCATCACCAGCTTTTTACAACAATTTGTTTTATTCTCGTCAATTATTGGATTAAGAAATCGCAAGGTTATTAGTTATTTTTAAGCGGGAGATCTCGAACGTCTTATTCATTTTCCTTTCTCTCATTCTCCTACATTTGAGGAAAAAAACGGGGTGGTTAAGGCAATAACTTAAATTCTTGTAGTCATCGAAATATTTAGAGCCGCACTGAAATCGGATTTTGACGTGCGTTTAACAAAAAAATATGTCTTAAATGGAAAATTGCCTCATCACCCAGGGATTTTTTAGTGTTGCCTATTTTTCAACTGCTATAATTATGATGTTCTTCAAAAGACATTTTAAGCAGAGTTTGAAACTTGGATTCCGGCAAAGATAATTTATCACATTTTGTTTATTCTCACCAAGGATTTCCCTAAAAGGAGAATCGGTAACCATGAATCATAGAATTAGTTATATTCAGATCGCAGTTCTAAAAGTTTGAATCATCAATAATTGGAAAAAACCTGTGATCATTAAGAGAGGGGTGGAAACTACATCAGAAAGCTGAAGGCATAAGATTCTTTGGTTTTATTGTGGTCAATCCTGCTCTCTACCTTCATGTGGTGACCACTGGAAACCTCAAAAGCAACCCTGAGGGCTAAAAAGCGGGCCGGCTGCGCAGGAATAATCACTCACCGAAAGTATGAATGCATTATTATGTCAGCGAAAGTACAGCCTGAGTCCACCAAGAGCCTCTTAAAAAGGAATGACTTAATACCTAGAATCATGGTCTGAAACTTGGATCTTGGAACGTGCGCAAGTATAGCAATGAATGGAACCACCGCCAGATAGTTGAAGAGACTTCTAATAGGGGTATAAACATCATTACCCAAACGAAAATTCGAATAAAATCCTGCTTTTTATATAAAGATAACCACTTTTTCTTACACTCTGGACACAGTGAAAGCTCTAGGCTAAGTGATGGGGTCGCCTTTCTGGTCAAAAAGATCATAGAAGCTGTATTCAACCATGTCTCAAGCAGGATTGCCTCCCTAACACTCCAAATTGGAGGGGTATAGTTGGATTGATGGGGTGCTATGCTCCGACCGAGTCTACAGAGGATGCAACAGTTAAAAAATCCTTATAGACTAATCCTCTCCAAATGCACACAAATAATTATCCCTGGCGATTAAGATTGCAGATTAGGCTCTGATGCCCATAACATTGGCGCCAAACTGGTGGGTCTATTTAGTGATCGAGAAGACGCCACAGAGGGCGGACTGAGGCTATTAGGCCCATGTCAAGTATATAATTTAAACGCAATGAATACTTTCTTCCTGAAACCAACTTTTCAAAGACTGACTCGGTACCATCCTATAGGGAAAGGTGCTATTCTCGACTTTATTCTGATGAAAAGGTCAACATTATTGCTAATAAAAGATATACGAGCTTATAAACAACAATTCTCAAACTCAAATTACACATTCAAAAGCGCTTAGGGAAAGAGACAGAAAAGAAATTTGATTGAGAGCAAAAACAGCCAAAAGCAAATGTGGCAACTGACTAGAAGCCCCGAACAACTAAGAAAACTAAAGGAAACTTACCAGGATTACCGAGGATATTTTGAAATCTGTAGAAAAATCTGCCGTCAAAACAGTGAAGCAAAAGCTGAGAGAAAGAAAAACTGATAGTATACAGCTGTTTGCGAGAATCGAGACAGAGAACTCCCGCTATAAAAGCAGTTGAGAACGAAAACTGGCTCTCATATCTATCTCAAGAAACGCTCATGAGTTACAAAGAGTAAATAAACAGGGTGAACAACCTGATTAGAAACTGGAAACAAGCATTTCAAAAAAGAGAATGACCAACTTTCCAGTCTACCTTGCAGAGAGAGAACCTCGAAAAGCCTTCGTGTTGCTGATGGACAAAATGAAAGAAAACTCCTCACTATAAAACACAAAATACAAGGATACTAGCCAAACCGAAAGTTCTGGTCACAAAATACTAGGAACTGTTTAAGATAGATTGAGAGAGTAGACCAAGTACACTAAAGTAGACTAAAACTATACAAAAGTATGGGCGAAAATGGAGTTAGATCTGAGTTATTGAAGTGGGGCACTCAATATCTAAATGCCTTTCTTCTAAAAGCTTTCAGTGACTTCTGCAATGGGACCACTATTACACCTCGAGTCAGGATTGAGGCTGAAGTTGTGACTATCTATAGGCGTAAAGATTCGCAAATAGATCCTGCAAATTATCGATCAATCTTGCTTTCAGAAATCTTAGGCAAGTTATATGCATCTATTTTGTGTCAACGTTTGAAGCACCAATTTGTAAAACTACACTCAAGAACCCAATTCGGAATTTGCGTAGGAAGATCCTTTGAATAGGCTATACTTGGAATAAAAAACATACACAGAAAGCCGTAGACCAGAAACAGCAAAGAAAGCTAGTATTTGTTGATCTGAAGAAGACCTTTGACTGGCTGCCTAAAGCTGCAATAATCAACCAAATCATCAATCAGGGCTACTCTTGGCAAATAGTCTATTCGGTAATGTCATTGATGGACTAACCGATAGGTAAATTGAGAGGAACGAAGGACCACTTTGTGATGGAATGTAATATGAGACAAGGCTTAAAAGAAGGACCGCCTTTTTCCAGTCTAACTTTCCAATTCATATTTGGATGAAGCTTTCTCCTCACTCAATGACAGTGCGGTTCAGATGATTAATCACTTGGGCAAAAGACTGCTAATAAGTCACCTCGAAAATGTTGATGATCAATGTCTTATTGCGCTAAGTATGGCTACAGCTCTCAGACTAATAGAGTGTCTGGCGATAAGGCTGCATAGATGTGGAATGCAAATAGTAGCGGACAAAATGCTTTGGCTTCAAATTGGTGCCGGTGAAGATTAAGCGCCCCTAAAAGATGCAGGAATGTCATTTCGACGTGCCTCATATTTCGAATAACTTGGCTATATCATTCAAGACAACAGTGAGCCAGACGGAGCAATGAAAGCAAACCTAGATAGGTCAAAAATGCACCTAACATGATACAACCATTCCTGAGCTCAATGAATTTCAAAAATGCCCTGTAAGAAACTCCAGTGCGTATTTTGATGATCCTAAAATCACTTATGGATTATCGACTCTTGTCTTGAGAATAAAGATAACAATCGACTACAAGCGATACTGAACATGGCTCAATGTATGATTCTTGGATCGTATTCTCGAAAGGGCCAAAACTGTGGGGGAATACCGAAAGGAGGTACCGATGCGTAACTTGGCAAGTCTTATACAGGCAAAGAGGTCGAACCTATGGAGGAGTTTGAAAACGGACAAAGATAGCCCAATCCTCTTTATACTTGAGAATAACTTTGAAAATAAATAAACTTAACAAGACTCACATACAATAAACTGGACGTTTCAATTAATTAAGGACGCGAAAGAAACATGGCAAGAGCATTCCCAATAATGGCCACTTAATCCAAGGAAAAGCCTCCAATTTAGAGATAAAATTACAAACCTGATTGGTTGAAGAAAGGCAACATGATATTGGCTGTACCATCACAAGCTGTTACAGGCGTTTCCCCTCAATAAAGGAAATGCAAAGACACGTAAAACAAGATCATGGAGAAGAAGTTTAGAAAACTGAAGAGATACTGGAAAGTAGACTAAAGTGCCCTCTTACAGATTGCTCAGCAGTTACAAGGCTCAAGGCTGACTAAAGAGACATATTAGTAAGTCTCACCCTTCGGTCGAAAACACAGAAAGAGAAGAGCCAACAGAGAAGAGGAAAGAACGAGACAGCAGTAGAGAAAGTAGATGAACTGAATATGGTGGAGAAAAATGATAGGACAGCAGGTAGAAAAAAAGATTGTGAAGGAAAACCCAACTGGCGGGATGGACGACACTGCTCCATAACTGCTGCGAATAACTCTGACCCACACATGGTCGCTAGAAAAGAATACCTGGATAAGGACAAACGAACAAGGACAACGACGAACTGCAATAAGTGTAGCGGCTTAAAGATTCAACTGCAAATGCATCATGAAACCATGCTTAGAGATGGCCAGGGAGCCGAAGATGTCAATTAAACTGTTTTATGCTTTGTGCAAGTGTCCAACTGTTGTACAAGCTCTTGTATTTCTTTTGCACCCTTAATAAGTCCTTTAGACTTGCCCAATGAGTATGGACTAATAAAGTATCAGAAATCTGAATTCTTGGTTATACCGTAGCACAGTGTTTGACCTCGCAGGTAGTTGTGGCATTTTAGATGGCCTTTAACACAACAGCAAGCTATCAAGGCATTAATTTATTGCTTTATAGAGATAAACAGGAGACTTTGCTGTGGAGCTGAGAGAAAGCGAAAATTTATGGGAGGTTCCTCTTGAATGGGGCAAAAAATTGCAATTTAACACCTAACTCATCTAATTTGAATAAAAATAGCTCTAAAAGGTCTACGATGCCATTATTCAACTGGTTTGATCGCGTAGGAGATGGGCTCACCTGCATTTTCGGTCATGAAAACGTACCTCACGGTAGCTTTCCACTCGATTAAAATACGATCTGAATGTTCAATCGACTAATGAGAAGGTATTATGGATGTGGAATATCACTGGCATCTCAGTGACGTCCAAATTCACCCGCTTTAGTTCGCCATCATTTAAGGCGGTTTTCTTGCATGTTCAAATGAATTTAAGACTGTGAATATATCTCTATACTTCCACTGCCTGGCTATAATATGTTTCACAAATGAACTTAGATTTAAATGGGGCTAACGAGTCCAGTTCTAAGGTGGATTCAAGTGAGGCGAATTTTATTTACCTGTGTATTTTAATTGTTTATGGCACGAAACTGCTAAGGCAATGCAGGTTAATACCTCCAAAATCACAAACTTTTCATACCGTTTCTCTTAAGTTCTGGAAAATCCAAAAGTGAGCTTTCAGCTCTAGGATATACCCACTGCGTTTAGTAAATTGTGTGCACTTAGGGTATTCTGCATTGAAACCATGAAATGATTGTCTCGGCTTTAAATTATTAAACTTTATATACTACAATTTTAATGGCACATGAAAATAAAGAGTTCTTTACTAGTATTGTAATGGGAAAGAAATGATTTAGCTGGTGTCTTATACTTCAAACATTTGTGTTTCGTTTGCATTTGAATTAATGAAGTCCGATATACTATGTCTTCATGTATTAAAATTTTATTGGTGTTCCCAACCATATATCTGTAGGTAATGAGCTATAGATCACTAAACGACAATTTAATTCTAGCAATCTGTTTGGTTCTTCTCAACCTCAGCCGAGGTCACCAAATCTTTTAAAGGTGAATTGGAGTAAAGTGGTTCATCGTGTAGGCGAGTGTCCGAATAATGGAAAGACTCACAGTGCTGTGGAGGAAACAGTCAATTTTTTAGTTCTACACACTTTCGAATCACTGCGAACCTGGAATTCTGATGGGCTGCTTTTCATGAACGAGGAGAATCAGAACATTCCTAAGGTGAAATCAACTTGCATTATTCCATTAACACGTGACCGAAAAGGAGCAAATCACTTATAAATATATCACTGCAAAATAAAATATTAACAGTAAAATAATGTTTGGAAAAACATTCTCATGATAAATCTATTACAATCGATTACAATAACTCCAGTAATACATTTGACTAATTGACTTTCAAGTAACCATTATTGCCAACCAACGCAAAAGAACAAGTTGGAAGTTTCATTCAAAAAAAAATTTAAGCAAACTGAATCGAAATAATCACCTTTCTTATCGTGACAGCTGTAATTCGGATGTTGTCCATGGAATTCGCGGTAAATTTAGAAGCTATTTGTTGGAGCTCTTGATCAAGGAGCCCCGTCCTGGCATCGAAGAATGTGATGCACCAATAAATGACATCCTGACCGTAAGATTTGCTTTTCTGAATCCACTGGCAGAGTGGACATAAGATCCGAAGGTAGTACAGTGAACATTCTGGAAGAAGTGATCCTTATTCTTGGCTGAGCGTTTAAAAGCAATCGTTCGAGGTTAGTGCTGGCACACAAGGACTAAAATAAAGATCAAACGTGACTAAGTGGGCAAAAGATTCAGTTATTAGGTGGCACGTTTCAATTGTATCCACTTCTCTACGTGGCGACTAGCATTTGGACTCATGCACTAATCATCTCAAAAATATCCCAAAGGCTAAGTGTTAAATGCATCACGTCGTTACCCACCGTAGTCTCATGCCAAGTTGAGTACTAAACAGCATCGCGCCTGCATTTCAGCAATCATTCCTCTAAATGACGTTTCCTATATTTTGTGTTAAACATCACCTTCGGCTAAAGACACTAGTGCGCCATCTTCGCATCATTCTGACTTTTGAAGTGCGGTTTTACAATGACCGTGAGAGCATAAATATTCAAGATGACTTAAATGTAGCGTTGTATTTTAATTAATACAACTCATACATTTTTTCCAGGAAGTTTTTGGTTAGTGATCGGAACAGGGAGTGTCTTCCTCGTTCTATCAGTAAAGATTAGTTGCTAGGGAATGTTCGATTTCCACCAATGGAGCTTCAGGATACCGGTGTTTAAAGATGGGCTTAACATGTTCGAACTTTGGCATATTTTGCAGGTCGTTAAGACAAACGTCGGAATGCATAGAAAATGAGAAGAGTGCTTCATAAATCCAAAATACTTATTTCAACTGTCAGAATTCGGACAAAATATGCTTTATTGGCAGCACTATGAAGACTACTTGAACGCAAGAGACCAATCAAACACTGGTGCTTGATTTACAAATAAATGTATATATTAAAATCAAATAGCTATCGAATTCAATGATTCATTTCCATCTACGGCCATATTTGTTTTTATTTCTAAGATTTAGTTCTCCTTTCAAGAGCAAAGTGCCATCTTTAGCTAAATAATAGTACTATTGTTTTATTAAATCAGAATGCTAGTTAATACTACTAAAATCGTTTTGCGCATTATATCTCCTTCAATTTTGACTTGATGAATTCAATGCAGTCATTTGATATCAATGATAGTGGAGAGTAACGAGAATAAGAAGGTTCCGAAGAGAATCAGCCAATGAATATTAGAGTTCGAATGATGACCAGTGTCAACCTATATTGAATCCTCCCTCTATAATATCCCGAACATTCTGCTGGTAATTTACCATTCTTTGACTGCCTCATCACGCACCATAGCCTCATGGCTTGTGAGCTCAAATATTGAGCGTTACAGTTCGATGGCTCAAGAAATGGCCAAGATTGATTGATATTAAAATTAAAGCAGACTATTCTACGCAGTGCCAATTTTTAATTAGAATTAAATTCATTTGACTTCAAAGGAAATAGGTTAAAAGCCGATTCAACAGACTGGCAGACTGGGGTACCATGGTCCATACTGTAGTGTCTAGAGCGAATAAACGTGATTGCCGCTTTGGGATTTCAAGGTGAAACTGAAGTGATTCTCAGGGTTTTTTCTAATTAATTACAACTGTGGCTAAGAACTGTGTTTCATTGTATATCGTCGAAAGTCTATCGTGAAAACTAAGGGCAGAACAAATTGTATTTCATTGCGGATAACGGCGATATAATCCACAGCTGGCTGTCATAAACTGGCCACAAACCATAGTACGTTGGGCTGGCCCTTGCTGGTCAGGTCTCTCTTGAATAGTGTCACATGATTTGATTTAATTAATACACAATTTTTCCTATCATTTATTTGAAACCAACATCCAGATGGGCCTATGAAAATGTACGATTTCAAGGCAAGCTCTGCTCTTGACTCATTCGTGCTGACGACTCTACTGAAGGAGCTATTTATGTGGTGTTGTGGAAAGCGCATTTGTAACTTTATAAAAAATCACTTTACTGCTGAATTTCGTTGACGGTGTTCTCGTCGCTCGATCACGATGTTTAATATTTTCCAGTGTTAAAAGAGCATGCAGAGATAGTTTAATTGTTGCGTCTTGTTTCGTTGCGTGGTTTCAAGTAAATTTTGCAGGACTACGTGATGTAAAATTTTTTTGCTAAAATGAGGTTATTTATGTGTTGCTCTGATACCAGAAATCCGTTAGGACAAGTCGAACGATTTGTCGGTTTTTGAAGTGGAAAAATTGCTATCTCATCTATTCTCTACATCGGATTATGTCCGCTGTGCATTGACCGACAAGAAAGTAGAATATCATTTGCAAGGTTGACGTGATTTGATTGAATTTTGAATCTTTCGCATAATAAATTTTGAATTGTTCAAACTCATGCGGATTTTTAACCATGGTTAATCGGAAGTTGAGCGATGAAGGAATACAAGGAATATTGGTGAAGCACATTTCTTAAGTACATTACAATTTATATCCAGGTTTTCAAAATAAAATAGATTTTCGTGCTGACACTTAAATAAGTCAACTAAAATTAATCAACTCCTATGGAACATGTATGTTTTCAACTCTAACCTTAACTTCAAGTGCACTTTAATTAAAATTTTTGAGTAGCATTGACTGCTAAATGTAGCATTCGGTTAGTTATTATCCGTTTACAAGAACGTTATTTAAGATACGGATTAACAGACTGCAAAAATGTGTTGTCAGGTTTCTTTCAATAGCACTGAACACGTCAGCTTATGTTGGGAGTTATTGAATACTTATATTTAAAATTTGAAAATTGCAATGCATAGTGACATGAAGAGAAGGAACCTATTCTTAGCGACCACTTCTAAAAAGTGAAAGTGCCTATGTCGTTTGGTCTTGCAGTTTCGCTTTTACTAAAATGATATGCGTATCTGTGTTTAATTTGGTACTAAGATCAGTCGAAGGTTTTCAAATCAAAAGCAATTGCTAGAATAAAGCCATGTTGAATCGGGCATTGGGCTCAACGTTTTAAATTTTAAATCATTGATAATGGCCTTTTATTGCAAAAACTGAATGTTCCTTCCAAAGAAGTGGTTACAAATAGTACTTTACGATTCACGTTGGTCATGAGCGTCCATATTCATTTAAACGAAGGAAGGCAAAAGGATCTTTATCATTCACATTCAATTTGCTGTAAGGATTTCCGGTTTATGGTAATAATTTTGCATGTACCTAAATGTAAATTGAAATAATTTGTTTTAAATCGCTAAAGGAAAACCACAAATTGTAATCATTACCATCACTTATCCGCTTCAAAGACAAATAAGCGCGTTGTAAATTGTTAGGTGTAAACATGAGTGAGCTCCAGACATAATCTCTTGCTGCAACGTTTTTAAATGTTTAATAATTGACCAGCGTCTGTTCATATTATTTGGAAAAATACATAATGGCTGGCCTTAAAAATCAACTAGCTTTAAAACAAAATTTACTTTCACTGGAACTACTCCGTGGAACTGGTCATTGAATCGGGTAGCCCTTTGTTTACTGATACATTCATTGGATTTTACAAGAAATCAGTTTGAATTTAATTTCGGTGCTTTAAATGACCTGAAAGGAGCTCGAAACCGGTTGATGGATCCAATTGTGGGATTAGTTATTTTTCAAGCTCACACAAAGATATGCTTTCAGACAACACTGCTCCATAACTGCTGCGAATAACTCTGACCATACATGATCGCTAAAGAGGAAAACATGCATAAGAACAAACAGACAAGGACAACGAGGAACTGCAATAAGTGTAGCAGTGTAGAGAAGTAACTGTTAATGCACCACCAAACTATGTCTAGAAATGGCCAGGTAGCCGAAGACGTCAATTAACGGTTCTATGCTGTGTGTGAGTGTCTAACTGTTGTATAAGCTCTTGTACCCCCAATAGGTTCTTGAGGCTTCTTCGATGGGTGGGGACGAGTAAAACTAATCAGAGGGCATCTTAGTTAAATCGGTAGTGCACTATACATTTCCAACGTTTTCCAAAATTTCCTGTGCATTCATTTTCAATTCTAATAGCTGAATTACTTACACTTTCCTAGGCTTTGCAATTTTTTAGATTTCGCATTTGTAATAATCTAAATGACTTTCTCAATCTATGCATACATTGACACAAAAAGGCTAACAGAGGCGGCTTATAGACAAAGAGATTTGAAAGAAAAGTTAAATCTTGAATGCAGTATATTTCACTTAGGAAATTATTTAAGAGGTCACAAAGTTAATTTGCTCACCAGAGACCTTTACTGAATATTCATATTTGATTTATCGTACGTGGGACTTAGCCCTGAATATCCAACTTTTAGTGACAGTATGGAAAAACAACGGATGAAAATTATGATTCTGATTGCCAGATTTCATACGAAATTGAAATTCTTGTCCTAAAACTGGAAGTTGCTTTTCTTGACTCAGCTCCAAGCATGCTGAAAGTGAGTGCTACTGATATAAATTGGACTGCATATGCCAGGCCTTATGATATCAAATGAAACGCCAACATCGGACGTTTTGTTAGCCGCTCGTAGATAACTCACAAAGTGAGTGCTTTCAGTAAAAACTGAGGAAGCTGCCTTATGTTTGCGCTTCAGACGCATGCCGCATTGATAGAAGCATTAATGCCGGTTATTAAGCCGGGACTTGTCCATCAAATCACTATTACCACCTTTTCTTTGTTTGCATTGTGCAAAGAATGCTTTTGTCAGGTTTTTGCATTTTTCTGAGGCAAATGCGTCATAATCGAATCTGTTCTTTGCATCAAATATCTCCCATTGAGAAAGTGATTGGCGTGGATGATTCGGTCTGATTTATGTTCAATTTTCAGAAGTTTCGGCCAAATTCGTAAAGCTGACCCTCCGATTTGAAAGTTTTCAGCACTATACCACACCACTCACCATCTGCTACTGCTGTTTTAGAAACTGCGGTAGATTTAGCTAGCAGCTGCGGCATTTCACATTTGATGATATGCACTGATTTGCGTAAATTTTTCGGCCCCAGCATGACTGAATGCGATCCAAAATTTGTTGACTAACAATTGAAACTTATACAAAGACTGACGCTCATGGCTTCTCTGCTATCGTATGAAAGTGCAAACGCAACAATTTAAAGTTGAGTTAATCAGGGAAATCTTCTGTGCTTCAAGTTGTGAACTGACTGACAGAGTTAGAGGTAAAGTGTTGAAAAAAAATTTTAAGGGGTCTCTCTTCTAGTTTAATGACGGATCACATTAAAATCATGATAATTACATTTAGATATTCGGTTTTAGTGGACCTGAAATGAAAGCATTTTCAAAACTATTTAACAATAACCGTTAGACAAGTGATTCACTAAACTATGAAAAGAAAAACAAGCCCAAGCCTATTAGAAAACGGAAACCAATGACTTACTAGATCAAGTTTCATTTGCTTGTTTATATTTATCTTCAAATTTCTTCCTTTATAACTCACTTAATAAGAGAACATAGCAGTTATGCCTGCATAATTTTAAGTTGTCCATTTTTTTTACTAAGAGTTAAAGCTCCAAAAATTTAATTGTTTTGATTAGAGTCCACCACATATCTAAGGCACATCTTGCAAATCGCCTTTTATTACCAAGATTCCATGAAATAGGTGGATTGATAATTAAAATTTCGGAGTCCTAAGACAGAGTCCTTGTAGTTTGTGGCGATTGAAAGTGGTTTAAGAGAAGTGCGATTTTCGCAGTCATTAATTAGATAGCTTGGATCATGCTCCAAAATGAGCCTTCAAGTAATATAAGCCATTGTGCCACTTCAGAATAAGGAAAAACATCGTCAAATGCTCTTTGTTGGCAACTGCAGGATCATATCAAAAGTTTTGGACACCGATTTTACAGCCATAGAAGCGCGACTATTCTGTTTTGGAGGAAAAACAAATGAGTTGTCAGAGGTCAAATGCACTTTGGGTGCCTTTTGTTTCTCATAGTTCTTGATAAGACACCCAACTGATTCCTTCATCAACGTTGCTTGAAACGCATGAAGGAATAGAACATCGACTGTTTTGTCCATAATTTTCTGCAATTATCTCTTATACGGACATGATCCTTGAAGAAGAAGAAGAAGAAGAAGTGAGTTTATTTTAAATTTGCCGTTGAAAGGAATCATGATTTTTGCCTGTGCGACGCCAGCTGTGGTGGCAGACGTCTACGATTCCAATCAAACTAACGGGAAAAATTATAGCTATGGATTCCATCATTTAAATTGTAGTTAATTGCTTGCAGTCTTATCATGAGAAACATCAATAAACTTTCAGGGAGTGATGATGACAAATTTTATCAAATCATGCTTTTCTTTTGGATAACACCCAAAAACCTGAATTAATGCTGAATGCTTGGTACCCACCACTTGTTTCGAGTTCTTTCCATTTCTTGATTTACTCGTCACTTGATTTATTTGCCGAAATTGATGATAACATTTCAATTTACGGGATGTCGTCGCAACAAAGTACATTCACATACTGTACGACAAGTTAGTAGTAGAACACTTTGTTTTGTGGTTGAGATCCAGTGTAGGTTGCTTCGGCAAGGCATGAAACTTAATGTGCAGTAGATTCGGCTGTAGAATCGTGTCTACGTTGATCACTTCTTTAAAGAATAGTGCGTTCTGTTCTCGTGGAGGAAGTCAAATTCATAGGTCTCAACTGACCAAACTTACAAACTAAGCGGTACTTTCCGCCTAAATGAAAATGCGCTTGTACAGTCCCATCCGATTGTGGCAATTCATTTTCTTTATGTGATTTGTAATATAGGCGCCTGCATGAAATTTCAAATTTTTGCCTTTTAAAAGTAGAGTTTGCCATCTAAAATTGACACAAGTAGGCGCTACTTAATGAATATTGAAACCTAAATTATCATCTCCCGATGAAATTTGTGAGCTCAAATTTCATTCATGAGACCATCAGAATCACGCTTATACACTTTTAAACACTTTCTGGAAAAGATCTCTCTTACATATTTTGTTGGAATATAGCATGTGATATTCAGGGATTTAAGCTTTTGGCTTCAGAAAATTATTACTTTTGTTAAGACTACGAATACATATCTAAAGCTGCTAAATGGATTGTGTATTTTGTCTCTAGCTGCAAACGGGTAGCTAACTGTAGGTAACTGTATTCCATCAAATGATCTTCAGTGACCATTCTGGACCAAATCAGACGATGAATGGAACCTGCATATTGAACTAATGCTTTGAATTCTGCACTCTTAGTGATGTACAAATGAGCCAATGCTAGAGGATGTTACTTCAAAGTTCACTTCGTGGTAGACGATGTCAGTGCATTTTCGACATGCTGAACAATAGCACTTTTAAATACTTTGATCGGTTACTACTTGCCTTGTTCAATGGGTCAGTTTACTTTAAAAGCTATTCGTCTCCAAACTTTTGCCACTGGAAAGCAATCATCATATTTCTGTGGTAAGAAAGTAATTTCAAACCTTTTTCTATATTCTATTCTATCAACTTTGACCATTCATTCAGTGGTGGTCACAAGTGATAATAAATTTAACTCTGATATGGGTTTGACTGAGCCGTCAAATTCCTTTTTTTTAATTTCATGTGCTGTTAAAGTTGTGTTGTGCTTTAATGCAGGATACCCTGAGTGCAAACAAGTTACTTAATGTAGTGGGTATGCTCTAGAGCTGAAAGCTGACTGTAAAATCTTCTAGAATTTAAAAGAAACAATATGAAAATTTGGCGATTTCGGAGATAGTAACCTGCATTACCTTAGCATTTATGTGCCGTAGACAATTAAAACGCACTGATAAATCAAAGTCGCCCTGCTTAAAATCCACCATAGTACTAGACTCTTTAGCCCCATTTAAAGCCAAGTTCATTTTATAAACGCGTTGTAGTGAAGCAGCGGAAATATGGTGATAGACTTACACTTTTAAATTCAGCTGCACATGCAAGAAAACCGTCTTGAATGAGCAATTTTTCAGTTCCTGCATACACTCGATTTCAATATCTCAATAATGTTGAATTAGAAGAAGTACTAAATTTCGCCTTTTACTAGTAGAGTTTGCCATCTGAAATTGACACATAAGGGCCATTTAATGAATATCAAAACCTAAAATGCATTGACGCCTGAAAAAAACTCCAAATTTACAGTTCGTTCATGAGACGACTTGGGGGTTACTTGCCCAAATAAATAAGAGAGCCTCTTCTGTCCTTAAGACCATCACTTCCATTTTCATATCTTGCGCCAGGCAGTCCTTTGATTTCAACTGTCCTTGAACTGAACCGGTTCACTAAAACAGAATTGGCATCAAATTCATCAATAGGTGAGTGTTTCTGAGGGTCAATATCCTTATTCAAAAACATATTGAGGTTGACACTTAACAAGTAACCGATTGAGATGTCCAGCCTATGTTGCTAATTAGGTGACTGATTACTTCAAGGACTGTGTCTGTATGAGGAGGAACTGCCAAGCAGCGTTGAGAAAACAGCTCATCTGAACCGCATTGTTATTGAGTGAGGAGAAGGCTTCATCCAATAGGAGTTTGAAGGTTAGGTTGAAAAGAAGCAGTCCTTCTTTTGACCCTTGACTCATAACGTTCCATGGCAAAGTAATCCTTTGTTCCCCTCAGTTTACCCATCGGTAGGTCTATTAAAGACTTTACCGAACAGACCATTTGCCAAGAGCAGCCCAGATTGAGCATTCGGTTGATTATTGCAGCCTAAGACAGCGAGTTTAGGCTCTTTTTCAGGGGTTTTTCAGACATTGATGCTTCTGGGCCACGTCTTTCTATATAACGGTTGTTACTCGAAGTTAGTCGGTTCATGTAAATGCTTCTGATCAAAACAATAACATTGCGCTGCAAAATGGTCCAAATAACCATCAAGCAGTGAAAAAATGCAAAATTCAATACAAATCGCTATCATATTGTTAAGTACTGCTCCTCATCTTCCTATTTATTTAAAGCGTTTTTGCATAATTTGGTGCAATATTTTTCTTGTATAATCCGTCGGAATAAAGTTTTTTTACATTTTGTTATAACAGCAACATCTAACGACAGCCTGATTTCAGACTGCAATTACAGATAACAATAGCAGTCAACTCTTCCATCTGGTGTATTAGCTGAACCAGGTTAATGCAATTGATTTACCTTCAATAGCACCATCCCCCACATGTGTGATTTCACTAATGAAGAAGGTTAAAACTGTTGCTATTTCGTATTCAGTCTAATTGAAAGGGCTTTTTATATGAATCGCCAAAGACGGCATGAAGATTTTGTTTAGAGCGGCTAAAGCTGACAAGCTGATAAGCTGAAAATTCAAATTTGATAAACTTGAACGTCTCTTCCTTTGCCCTTATCGTTTGTTATTATAACTAGACTGACAAGGCAGACCATTAAAACGAATTTATCCACCCAAATTTTCGTTCTGTATCTGCAGTTGCATCAACAGATGCAGTCAATGACTTAATTTGGGAAAATTTTGATGTTCTTTAAATGAATGTGCAGGGATTTCTCTAACTTCGCGTATTTTACAAAGCAAATACAGATAACCACTGACGAAACTTGTGAATTTCGAGTTACAAATCCCTCGTGTTATTGAAGAAAATCAGACAAAGTTCAATGCATTGTCAAGAGGTATATGCAGGCCTACTAATAGATATTCTTACAAACAGTCAAATGCGATTCCAATCAATTTTGTTGGCTGAATGGTGAGTATGTTTTGATTATTTGATGGTACCGTTTCTGATTTTTCCATCACATTCCTTTAGATTCTTCAAAGTGGTCGGCTTAAATTTACGATTTTTGGGAATTTCCAATTTTTAAGAGCGTTTAGCTGTTTAAATATATTTAAGGCTGGTTGATGTAGTATAGACGCGTGATCATACGTGTTAATATCCTCATACTCATTGAAGTTTATCGAAAGGATTTACCATGTCTTCTTTTCTAAAACTGACCTATCTTTTGAGGGCTTAATAGATGATTTCTCAGCTTGCTAAGAATTTGATAATGTTAAGCTCAAAAATATATGAAGCAATGAACAAATCTGGACGTCAGATATGATTCAGACGTTTAGAAAACCTTAAAATCTTCTTCTTGTCCATATGTCTTTGCCTCTTGTCCAAATTTGGGAATATCGGGGAAACCTGAGTTTGTGAACAATACGAAGCTTTATATTTCCTTCCAGCTAAAATTTAACTCTGGCTCGCTAGATGCATATTTCTTATTAGGTAACCAAAAGAAGTACGACTTCGTTTAATGTCGAAAATTATTTGACGAAAAGTCTTGATTATGGTCCTATTTTTGCTACAATGCAACTGAAGCCCAAGCCTTTGCTGTTTTTCACTCTCTGCTACGTTTAAAGTAATTTTGAAAGAACTTAGTCGGATTCGTTAAATTCAAATTTGCTTTTGAGCTACAAATTAAGCAAGTGTTCTATTATTTTGATCATGTGGCAGACAGGCCATGAGTAGACACAATTTGTGCATTTCTTCCATTAAAATCCACATAGTGGCCCCTTAAAATCATAACCGATTTCGAAATCGAGCATGGTGTAATTCAGTAAACTGCATTGAAATGACTATTGAAGTCCATTATGCTCTTTGTGCTTTTGAAGTTATGTCATTTTGCCAGAGACGTAATGGAAAGCTTGATTAATTGAATGTAGAATGATGGAGGCATGATCCTGGCTGCTGTAATCAACAGGCAGTTCAGGAGTCATTGTTGAAGTTGACGCTATCACCGCAGTTCCATTCAAGTTAAGTGCAACTGCAGCTGAAATGGTCACCGTATCGTACGCTGGATAAAAAAATTTCCTTTTGCAAATCAACCGTAGAGCCTGCTTTGAGTCAAAATGAACAATGATCTTATAATCGTAGCAATCAAGGTGGACACGGATTCGGTATTTAAAGACACATGAGCAACCCTTTTCATTTTGAGCACAAACAACTGTGTTCTCACCATAGAACTAAGCGTACCGAAGGACTGTTTTAATTTTCATGTTTTATCATAAGAAACCCAGTAGGCTGAAGTAACTACTTTGCTTGAAATTCATTAATGTTTTGCAGTGCCCTTTGATATGGACATAATCCTTGAGGGAAAATAAAAAAGGTATTCGCGACTGACGCCTGTAGTCGAATGGCCTTACCTTTTGCGAAGTAGGCATCCGATGTTCCTACTAAGCAAATAAGTCAAATTGCCAAAGCAGATTCCATCAGCTGAATTCTATTTCATTCTATGCAGTTAAATTAACGGGATCACAGCGAAATTTCAGGCATTTCACTAATTTTTTACACTTATTTAAGAGCCTGTTCGATATCATTTAAGTAAATTTTTGACTTTAAAGAAATTATTATTCACTTTCTTGAATTTTTTTACTATCCATATAATAGTTCTTAATTGTCTGAACTAATCATCTAGATTTTGATTTCAAGTTAAAAATCTCTGGTATTAAAGGGAAATTGAGCGAAAGCTATCATACTTTTAGGAAGTCTATGTGAGTCTACTAATAAGCGATTCGGAACAAATATGTGCTTCTTCATGTTTAAGACCTGTTTAACTTATCTCCCTTATAGGTTCTGCAGGCATCGTAGAGCTCTAATTACAGGTCGACATCTTTATGTGAATTGTTGATCTGGAAAATTATTTCCGAACGGACGAAAGAAATTCTAACTGGTGTTGCCAACTGAATAGTGGAAATATTTTAATCATCGTTTCCTTTCGATTCTTATTATTCGGACATATTCCTTATAGTTCTGTAAACTAGCTTATTCGAATTTATTAGCCCTAAGAATTTCCAATTTCTACATAATCAATCTGCATAACTTCGTCCCAACACTTAATTCGGCAAAATTAAACCATGCAAGAGAGGTGACCAAAGAATTGAAGACGTCGATAAACGCTTTTACCGTTTGCTGTACTCCCAGAAAGTCCTTGGAACTTGCCCTAATGGGTGGGAAGTAAATAGTAATAAAATATTCAAATATACTATACCTATTTGTATTCTTGTTGCAATCTTTGGAATCTCTTACGACATACAAATGCAGCTTAATGGAATCAGTCAATTGAAAAAAATATTTTGGAAAGGCAAAAAGTGCATCAAAATGGCACAAGTAATTCGTTGGTCACACAGTTAGTGCCTCCCGGTGCAGTCTCATTTCGTTAATTGTCAAGTATTTATATCATTTAAATGAAGAAGGAATACCTATTCTCGGAAACATTTACCTGTAGTTCAAGCTGTGGAATCGATTTAGTTTATCTCTGAACCTTAAACTTTAGAAGCAGTGTCAGTTTGGAAAAGGTATAATGCGAATTTCTTCACAGATGAAACTATAGAAGCAGTATCTGCTGCCAATCTAACTAAAAGTGTAATGTTCTATGAACTGGAAAATGACCTATTTTCACGTACTTAAATTTTATTGGTTTTCCCATCTATATACTTGTAAACAATGAGCCAAAGCTCAGTAAATGAGTTTCTTACTGGCAATATGTTTTGTCTTTCTGGCTAGAATCGCAGATGCATGCCATCAAGCAGAATACGTCTCTCAACCTCAGCCGAGGTTACCAAATCTTTTCAAAGGTGAATTTGAAATTAACTAATTCATCGTATAGGCGAGTGCCCGAATAATGGAAAGACTCACGGTGCTGTGGCGGAAACAGTTAATTTTTTAGTTCTACACACTTTCGAATCACTGCGGACCTGGAATTCTGATGGGCTGCTTTTCATGAACGAGGGGAATCAGAACATTCCTAAAGTGAATTCAACTTGCATTATTCCATTAACATGTGACCGAAATGGAGCAAATCACTCACAAGTCTTTCACTGCAAAATTCGTGTGCATTATGTATGCTACGATTTTGTGGGGCTTAGTCCTTCTGAACCATAGTGAGTTCTTTGTTTTGCAGGTTCAAACAATTATTCTCTTTAGTATAACTGAGTGTGCAAGCCGCTACAATGATATAAAATTCTCAGCTGTGGTTACAGTGAATTGGAAACGGACTGTGAAGTTGACTTCAATTTCTCCTTTGATATCTGGATCAACAGTGAAAACAGACCTCTATTGGCCTGATATACAAAAGCATGACGCCGTAATTCTCAAGTTTGTTAAGCAGGCTTTCCTGTTAATTTCTTGTTATTTCAGTTAAATATATCTATACCTTAACGAGAATTGGGTTCCTGTCATTTCCATGTTGTAAATTCGGCTCAAGAGCATTCATTCCCAAAATCATTTAATTCAGTATTTTGAAACAATCCAAGTTTATTTTATAGATAATTCAAGCACTACAAGTTTTTCAGTTAAAGGCGTGTAAACATTATCAGCTTTTTCCGGTATGAAGGCAGGTCTTGAAAAAAATTTCTTTTACTGATTGTTAATTTTAGCAAAAATTGTGTAGCTCTTTGAAAATTCCATTTTAAGCTTGTGAAATATGTCCTCTCTGTCAAGTTTCAGAATATAATGGCTGCATTAGTTTTATTGCCTCCCAAAACGAATTGGGAATTTATGAGCTGCCAATTTATTAAAACTTTTTATCAAAAATTAACGTGGTTAATTTAAAATGATATTACCGTTTGCTCCGGCACGAAAATGTCGATAAAACTTGTTTTCAAACACTTGGTTTCCTTTCGAATATCGGGACGTGATGAAGCAGTATGCAAAAACTACTGCATGATGTTTGCAGTCAAGTAGGTTACAACCTTGATCTATGCAAAAAAAATTATTATTTGTATTTGTATTATTGAAAATACCATGGAAGCTTCTGGAAAAAAAACATCGATCAAGACCAATCAAGGTGACAGCCTGAATCTACGCATAGACTAAGCGGTGCAAAATCAAGCGAATTTGTTTGGACGCATTTGGAGAGCCCTTGCATTTAAACAATAATTTCCATTGTTTAGCCACTTTGATCCGGGATCGCTAACTCTATCAGTACTTTGAAGGCCAAAATTATACCAATGTGGATGGTGAATTTAATTGTTGCTAGAAGCTGGTCGGTTTTTAAGTCGCATCAATAGGATGGTCAGTTGCATGCCTAACCGATGCAGAGTGCTAAATTGAGCACAGTCCAAGTAAAGTAACGACGCAGATGCGTAGTTTGATGGAAATCTCTTCGCAAATGTTGTGTCATTGAAATAGAGTTGTTGTAGAGTTTAACAACTTACTAGCTGAAGTAATAATCAGGGGGTTTTAATGCAAAATACCCTAAGTTCAAACAATTTGCTAATGTAGTGGGTATGTCCTAGAGCTGAAAGCGGGCTTTTCAGTTTTTCAGAAGTTAAGAGAAATGGCATGAAACAGTGGCGATTTTGGAGGTTTTAACCTGCATTACCTTAGCAGTTTCGTGCCATAAATAAATGAAACTCATTGGTAAATAACAGTCACCCCACTTGAAGCCATCTCAACAATAAACTATCTAGGCCTATTTAGAGATGGCTTCATTTCTTAAATTGTTGTAGCCAAGCCGTGCAAATGTAAGAAATATATTTACAGTCTTAACTTCAACTGAACATGCAAGAAAACTGCCTTGAATGATAGCGAACTAAAGCGGGTGAAGTTGGATTGCTCTAAGATGCTATTGATGTTATGAACCCATAATACCTACTCATTTTAATCGTATTTTTGATGTGTGTAGGTTTGCCACTATTTTTGACTTGCTTTACGTGCCAGTGACAAGGCATAACCATAGAGCATTTTTTGGAACTGCCTAGAGTTCTGCCGCATAAACTTTTGGCAGTGCAAAGGTATTAACGACTAATGAGCGGCTAGAACATGACCGTTGCGCCCAGTGAATCGTGGCCAAGAAAGTGCTCATTTCTGGGATTTATTTTCCATTCACTGCACAAGGACGTTTTTGGTGATATAATTACTAAGGTCATTTATTGGTATAATAAGCGGAACTACCAAAACTATAATTTCACAGTTCAAATTCGAATTGCTAATGTGAATGAGTAGCAATTTTCTAAGTGTATATCAGCGCTTCAAAATAATTTTGGGTTAAAGTAAACGCAATTCGCACATGCTATAAGAGCCTTTCCTCGACTATTCGGCATCAGTTGTAATTGAAATATGTTTGCTGCGTATCCTCCGACATTCCTCCCTGTTTCAGGCTCATCATCTCAGTCATCCAATAAAATGGTATACCTTTAAGGTTACGTCTCTGTCTCAGGACTCTGATACTTTTACTAACCAGTCAATCAATTTCTTGCTTGAAATATTAGTAACAAGAGGCAATGTGCTAGATCTGTCGGAAAGGATCAAACTAGGGAGATGATCGTAGTGTGAGTTAGGGCTATCAGTCTTGGCGACAAATGGCCAACTTTAAATTGTGCAGGCACAAGAGCTCAGTTTTAAGCGGGTCATGCCGTATCCAATTTACAGCAAACAGTCGCTGCTCCGCTGTGATGACCGATTTGAGAAAATGTTTGTATTCTTCTGCCTCGTTTTGAGTTACCGTCTGCAGTCTGGGGTACAACTTGGCAAATAAGAAGCCCCTTTGGCACGAATTTATTCATTTTTAACTTGATTTATTATTTTTCCGTGTAGTAGAGAGAAATATGTCAACCATTCATAGTATCAAATTGAAATATGTAATTATTATTAAAGACTTACTATTAATGAGCAGACTCATACGAGGTTCTTCAATCTATTTGACCAATTGATACATTTGCTCTAACGCTTAATGTAGCTTGCATGATGTAGTTTTAAGCTTCAATATATTTTGACTTCCATATTTCAATTCTCTTGCATTGAAGTCCTTTAAATCAAGCTCTGTTGAAGTGTAGGTTTTGACCTAACTTTGATGCCAATTTTGAAGTATAATCAAGTAATTTTCAAGTCAGAGGCTCAAATAAACATTGATGTTGATCGTGGCGCTGGCTCGGATGCAGTCAGTTGAAATGAGCAGGACATTTTTGTCCGCAATACTTTCTGATCCCTCCAGTTGAACCTCACTTTACTAGTTAATAAGCGCACTCGCTAGAAAAATGTTTTACGATGATCAGCTATTTCAGAACGAATCGTAATAAAAAGTGATGAATGCATAGGACTGAGTCTTAGATGACAGTAACAATGATAATTCATCTTCTGCTTTGTTGAAACTTTCTGGCATGAAGGCACTTGCGAGAAATTCTAAGGATTTTTGTTTTCCTTCCATGGAATTCTGGATTTTTAATCATCAATACACTTCAGAATTCATCTTTCGTTCCATTCTGATTCCAATTTGAATTTTCAGTTGTCTTTGCTTTTTAAACAAGATAGCATTAAGAATTCTTGTGTTTTAACAAGTGCCTCGATTTAGAAAAGACTTTACCTATAACTCCAATCAAAATTAAGTTCATGAATTAAAATATTATACTATGTGATTCATTTCAATCTCCATAATATCCATCATTTCCTGTTAGCATTCAACTTGTATTCAATACCAGTTGAGACTTTTTGAGATGTGAGTTGGATCTCATAATCCTACAAAATGGACAAGGTTCTTCAAGCGCAATAATTCCGATTAATTTTGCCCTGGCAATGAAGGCGAAATAAAAGAAGAATTTCCGAAACACATATCAAAATGTAATGGCATCGAAATTGAAACAGCGCCTATTCGAAGAAGACCTCAACTTCGAGGGCTTCTTTTTTGTTAAACACACCACAAGGAAATGCATGCTGATTTCCAACAATGAATAATTGAAAGTTTATTAAACAAGAATGAAGCAGAGTTACCTGACAAATGCACCTTTTACACCCTTGTTCCAACGTTTATAAATTTTTAATGAAAGACCAGCATTCGTTAATTTCATTAGGCAATTTTTTGTAATTTGCCCTAAAAATTAACTAGTTTAAGAACTGTATTTACTTTTACTAGCACTACTGCGTTAAACTGGGTATTGAACCTACTCTCAACCTCCTCGTGGTGACCACCGGTAACCCCAGGGGCACCGAATGGGGGCTAATGAGAGGGGTGACTGGATGGGACTAATCACCCTCCGGATGTATAAATTTAGATTATGCCAGCAGAAATGCAACTTCTTCCAGCGTGGCAAAGGAAGCGCGAAGGATTTGTGGAGTGTGGAATGCACGTGCAAGTAACTTTGAATGGAATCTCCGCCAAAATGTTGATTTCTGGAGGAGAATTGAAGACGGACGAATTCGGGCGAGGAGGCTCGACGAAGCTGAACTGCTACATGTACGACGAAGCCATGCCAGAGAAGAGACCAGACAAACAAAGATGTCAACAGACGTTTACTGTTCCGTGTTAACTGTTGTGCTTAACTGCTATAAAAGCTATTTATACTTCTGTGGTACCCCAATAAGTCCTTGGAACTTGCCTTGATAGGTGGGGAGAAAATAAATAAAATAAAAATAATGAATGAATTGAGCCTCGTAACCATTCGTTTATTGATGTATATGTCGAAGTTGACAAGACATCAGCTTCAGAGCTTGATCAACAACCTGGAAAATCACGGCATCGTGCTCCACCCCACAGTTCTCATAAGGAACAGTCTTCACTGTTGACACAGAAAGCAAAGTTGAATTTGAAATTGTCTTCACAGTTTTATTCCAATCCACTGCAGCCACAACTGAGAATTTTAGATGGCCATACCAACTAGCGCATTTGTGTTTGCTAAATATGATATTTCATTTTAACAATCGAGCTTACTGTAATTTAGAATGAGTGGCAGTTGCAGGATAATAGCAAAATTTCTGGACACTGATTTCACAATAATAGATTCGTGAATATTCTGTTTCGTTTGGAGGATAAACAAATGGATTATCACAGGTCGAATGCACCCTAGGTGCCTTTTGTTTCTTAGAATTTATAATAAGACACCCAACAGATTCTTTTAGCGAAATTGCTTGGAACGCATGAAGGACAAAAGAATCGACTGTTTTGTCCATTATTTCCTGCAATTCTCTTTTATATGGACATGATCCTTGAAGAAGAAAAAGAAGAATAAGAAGAAGGTGTGAGGCTATTTTGAATTTACCGTTGAAAGGATTCATATCTCTCGCCTGTGCGACCTCATCTGTTGGGAAGCAGACATCTACAATTCCAACTAAACTAACAAGACAAGTTATTAAAACGGATTCCATAAGCCAAATTTTAGTTGATTACTTGCAGCCTTATGAACCGAATCACCAATGAACTTTCAAGGAGTAAAGACGACAATTTTTAACAAATCATGCTTTTCTTTTGGATAACACTCTAACAACTGTATTAATGCCAAATGTTTGGTACCCAACAATTCATTCGGGTTATTTTCGTTTCTTAATTCATTAGTCACTTGATTACTTTGCCGGAACGGTTGCTATCATTAAAAAATCCTTGACGACGAGTTAGTGGAAGAACACTTTGCTATATGGTTGAGGTCCATTGCAGATTTTCTTCGGCAAGGCATTAAACTTAATTTGCAGTAGATTTGGCCGACGAACAGTGCCTACATTCATCACTTATTTATCGAATAGTGAGTCCGCTTCTTGTGGAGGAAGTCAAATTCATAGGTCTCAGTTGACCGAACTTACAAAATAAGTGGTACTTTCTGCATAAATGACAATGCGCTTGAGCTCTCCGATCCGATTATGGCAGTTCAATTTCTTTATCTGATTGGAAATTTTTGAACCTGCATTCAATACTTTTAAGATGCATGAAGTATTAAATTTTTGCCTTCAAAGAGTTGAATTTGCCATCTGAAATAGATACAAATAAGGGCTTCTAAATGAACACTGAAACCTAACATTTTTCCTTCTCTGATGAAAATTTTGAACTCAAAGTTCAATCATGAGACCATCAGAGTCAAACGTATACACTTTTAAGCACTTTCTGGAAAAAAGCTCTCTTAAATATTTCGGTTTAATAATATGTGTTGTACTCAGGAACTAAAGCCTTTGGCTTCAGAAATTTATAACTCTTGTTAAGATTAGGATACTACTACTTAGTCATGCCTTCACACCAATGTCCACTAGCACTGGTCCAATGGAGTATCACGTCCTTGAGAGCTTTTGAGGACTGCGGGGAGGAGCACGATGCCATGATTCTCCAGGCTGTTGATCAAGTTCTGAAACGGATTTCTTGTAAACTTTGATAAATACATCAATAAACAAAGGGTTACGATATTCAATACTCAGTTTTCTTAAATGTTAAGATTAATTTGAAAGTGTCAATATATTTTCCATATTTCCACGGCTTGGCTACAACAATTTTAAGAAATCAACTTGGCCTTAAATGGGGCTGAAGAGTCCAGCACTAGGGTGCATTCAAGCAGGGCGACTCTTGTTTACCAATGCATTTGAATTGTCTATGGTACGAAAATGCGAAGGCAATGCAGGTTAATGCCTGCAAAATTGCCACTCTTTCAAAATACTTCTTTTGAATTCTGGAAAACCAAAAAGTCACCCACCACATTCAGTAGTTTGTTTGCACTTAGGGTAGTCTGCGTAATGATTGTCTCGGCTTTAATTTGTTAATACATTATTAAAATAATGACTTTCTTATCATGATGGCTATGATTGGGATTTTGTTGCGAACGGCATTGAATCCAAATAAAAAAACATATTTATTTCTTGCCCAGTAAATCCGGTCTCAATCGAGCCACAAATGTCTCATAAATGACTTTTATAGTAAAAATTTCTCTTGGAAATCATGACATTTTGAATTCAAATGTTTACCAAGCAGCGCTCATCTGCGAAATTGCATAAAATTTCACTTGTAAGGATACAAAGCTGTCGTGTCTTGCAATTCAATGCTAGCAGATTCATAGCTGTTTTCGCAGAATTTTCTACTTTAGCTACGAAAAATAGGGGGAATGTCGACGACTTCAATGAATTCATGTAAACTAGACTGAAGAACTCAAATGGATAAGTAGAAATAATTAGAAGGGCAGTAGCCTTATGTAAACAGTTCATTAGTCCTGTAACTAGAAAAAAAAATAGTAAGAAATTCATTTGTTTGCTTGTAAATTACTTGCAGTAATTCTCTATTACATAGGGCTGTCTACTTGAGAGTCAGAATTTAAGATCTACTGAGAGATGGCAATTAAAGGAATTTATGTGGGTAAATACTGCAAGAAACACACCTATATCTAACCTGCAACTTTTGACATGCTTGCTTTTAGCCCTGAGGACTTACTGAATCTTCGCTTATTTTTCTTTGTTATTTTGCAATTAAAGACACAAACTGCAAGTTTTACTTCGAAAAGCTTTACCTAATAGAACTGAATAAATTAAATGAACTAGTTGGCTCTAAGAAATCCTGACTTCTGTTTGAAAAGAAAATTTGAAAACTTCAGAAACCCTGCTTGAAAAACCTGCGTTTGAGCTGTCTGAATTCCATTCTACACTACTTCGGAACTTGTAACTTTGAATTGACTTAATTGAATAATCAAGCAACTTGAAGCTTTCTAGACCTTGTTTTGTGATTTGTTTGCCCCAGTTCAGAGTGCAACAGAAATGCAAGAGCTTGTACAACAGTAAGACACTTGCACATTGCATAGAATAGTCCTACTGACGTCTTCGGCTCCGATGCCATTTCTAGGCATAGTTTTGTGGAGAAGTAACAGTTCATTCTTTACACTACTACACTTCTTGCAGCTCCTCGTTGTCCTTGTCTGTTTGTCCTTGTCCAGGTATTCTTTTCTAGCGATCATGTGTGGGTCAGAGTTATTCGTAGCCGGTTCGACGTTCCTTTGCAGTCTATTTGCCTATCCTCCACTCCACCTGCTTTCTCCATCATGCTCAGTTCTACTTTTTCTACTGTAGTCTGGTTCTTTCCTCTTCTCTGTTGTCTTCTCTCTTTCCGTGATTTCGACCGAAGGGTGACAGTCTCTAATATGTCTCTTTAGTCAGCCTTGAGCCTTGTAACTTTTAAGACAGTCTGTAAGAGGGCACTTTAGTCTGAGGCTCAATATCTTTTCAGTTTTATGTACTTTTTCTCCATGGTCTTGTCTTACGTGTCTCCGTATCTCCTTTGTTGTGGCCAAACGTCTATTGCAGTTTGCGTGGTTACAGACAATATCTCGCTGCCTTTCTCCTACCAATCTAGGTGTTTAATTATCATCTCGAACTCGGGATGCTCTTGCCATGTTTCGTTCGCATTTTTCATTAATTGAAACATCCAGTTCCTTGTATGTGATGCCTTCTTAGTTTCCCCATTTTTAAAGTCACTCTCAAGTATAGATAGTATAGAGATTACCAGGCTATCTTTGTCCATTTTCAAACTCCTTTCGGAGTTCCTTTATAGTTTTGGCTCTTCGCGAGTACAATCCATGTATCATATATCGAGCCATTTCCTGAATTGCTTGTAGTCAATCGTCATATTTTACTCCCGAGACAATAGCAGATAATCCATAAGTGATTGCAGAATCAACCAAATACTCACTGGAGACGTGTTTGATGCCTTTTGGCCTTACTAGGTTTGCTTTTAGTGCTCCGTTTAGCTCACCAGTGTCTTGAATTATAGAGTTAAGGTATTTTAAGTTAGAGGCAGGTCAGACATAGATCATCTGCATATTCTAGATGATTGAGCAGCCATCTTTTGCCCGAGTGATCAATCATCTGAACTGCACTGTCGTTGAGTGAGGAGAAGATTTCATCCAATATGAATTGGAAAGTAAGTTTGAAGAGGAGTGATCCTTTTTTTGAGCCTTGTCTCTTACCACGCTTCATCACAAATTGTTCTTTTGTACCCCTTCATTTCCCAATCGGTTAACCCATCAAGGTCTTTACCAAATGGACCATTTGCATAGAGTAGCCCAGATCGATCGTTCAGTTGATTATTGCAGCTTTGGGCAGCCAGTCAAAGGCATTTTCCAGGTCGAAAAACACTTTTGGTCCACGGCTTTCTGAATAATGGTTCTTACTCCAAGTAGAGCCGTTTCGTTGGATCTTTTTTCTCAGAATACAAAGTGGGTTCTTGAGTGAAGTTCGGCAAGGTGATGCTTCAAACATTGACACGGAATAGATGCATATAACTTGCCTAAGGTATCTAGAAGCAAAATTGATCCATAATTTGCAGGATTTCTCTGCTACACTTTACGCTTATGGCTACCTTGAGCTTCAGCATCAATCCAGGCTTGAAGTATAGCAGTAGTCTAATCGTAGAAATCATTGAAAACATTTAGAAGATAAGCATTTAGATACTGAGCACCCCATTTCAATAACTCAGATCTAATTCTATTTTTGCTTGGACTTTTTCATGATTTTAGTCAACTTTAGTCTAATTAGTCTACTGTCTCCATCTCCTCCATTGAAATAGAGGGGTCTCTTGGTAGAAAATCATAATTTTCAATTTTTTTCGGTGGTTCTGTTCTTAAACAGTTCCTGATGTTACGTGACCGGATCTTTCGGTTTGACTAGTATCCTTGTGTCTTCAGTGCGGAGTTTTCCTTCAGCACCATGAAGGCTTTTCGAGGTTCTCTCTGCGAAGTAGACTGCAAAGTTGGTTTTCCTCTCTTCTCGATATGCTTGTTTTCATTTTCAAATCAGGTTGTTCATCCTGTTTCTTCGCTCTTTGTACCTCATGAGCGTTTCTTGAATTGGATTTGAGAGCCGATTTGTTCTCAACTGCCTTTATAGATGGAGTTCTCTGTCTCAGTTCTCGCAAAAAGCTGTAAACTATTCGAAAATATTTCGCTCAGCTTGTTGCCTCACTGTATGTAGTTGTCAAAGGGCCCTAGAATAGTTCCCTTTTAAGCTGTTCCCGGTAGGTTTCCTTCGATTTTCTTATTTGTTCGAGGCTTTTAGGCAGTTGCTACATGCGTTTTTGACTGTTTTGCACTCATTCAAAGTTCTATTCTTTCTTTCCCCTAAGCGTTTTCTATAATGTGATTTGAGCTTAAGGAATATTGTTTGCAAGTAGTGATCAGAATTTGCATCTGCCTTTCTGAAAGCTCGTTGATCAATTATTAGGAACAATTTTGAAATTTTCATCAGAACAAAGTCAAGAATGGCATTTTCTCTTAAAGAGTGGTGTCAAGTCAGTCTTCGAGTAGTTGGTTTCTGAAAGAGTGCATTCATTACGTTTAAATTCTACTCTTAGCATAGGTTTTATAGACTTAGTCCGTTCTCTGTGGTGTCGTCTCGATCAGTAAATAGACCGACTAGTTTGGCGCCAACGTTAAGGGCATCAGAGCCCAATTCGCATTTGAAATCGCCAAAGATAATAATTTGAATGCATTTAGAGAGGAGTGTTCTATAAAGTTTGGCCACAAGTTCAAAAAAGGATTTTTTAACTGTTGCATTATCTGTGTTAGCATTGCAATCCTGCTTGAGACAGGGTTAAATACAGATTCTACGATCTTTTTGACCAGAAAGGTGACTCCACCATTCACTCTAGAGTTTCCACTGTGTCCAGAGTGTAAGAAATAGTAGTTATTTATATGGTGGTCAAACTTACTCTCAACCCCCTCGTGGTGACCACCGGTAACCTCAGAGGCAACTCTGGTGGCTAATGAAAGGGGCGGCTGGATGGGACTAATCAACCTCTGGACGTATAAATTTAGATTATGCCAGCAGAAGTACAACTTCTTACAGCTTGGTAAAGGAGGCACGACGTAAATAACCAGATTTGTGGCCCCAAAATTGAGTGTGGAATGCACGTTCAAGTAGCTATGAATGGAATCTCCGCCAAAATATTTCTTATAGCGATTGTTATTTTTGGCCAAAACTGTGCAACTGTTTAAAAATTCCATCTCCCAAGTTCCAGGAAACGGCAATTTTATTAGTTTTATTGCCTCTCCAAACCAATCGGGAATGTTGTTGGTATAGAAGATGCCCGAGCCTCAATTAATATACGTTCAGTGAGAAGGCGTTTCTTAGGAAGCATTTCGATGACAAATCAAAATTAGAATAGATTTGGTATTTCAGTCTTTACTGAATCCTTTTAACACAAAGCAGAATTTACAAGCTGCCACATTTTTGAAACTTTTTAAAAAAATAACGTGGTCAACTTGAGACGATGTTACTATTTGCTTTGGCGTGAAAATGGCGGAAGAACTTATTTTCAAACATCTGATTTCCATTCAAACATCAGGACGTGGTTAAGCAGTAGGTAAAGGCAACTGCATGATGTTTGTAGTTAATTCTCTTGGAACCTTGATCTTAGCAAAGGAAATAATCATTTGTATTCGAATTATTGAAAATAGCGTAAGAGCTAATAGAATATGGTATATGGTACATGGTATATGCTCAGACCAGAAAATCAGAGTATCGAAAACCTGTCCACAATACTCGTGAAGCAGGAACCGAAATTGAAGTTGGTAAAACCTACGCAGTTCTTTTTCAGTCATCTGCCACCACCACTGAGAATTTCCTTTCATTGTAGTTGTCAACATATCTGATTTTGATTGCCACATTGCTTATTGTGGCTTAGTAGGATCAAGCTCTCTGTGCTCATAGCAAAATTATTACATGTCGACTTGGCAGATCGAGTTCTGTGTAAACTGCTGTCATATCAATAGGCCTCTGTTTCTGACTATTTCCTTAATTAATGTCACCTTATTAAGTTCGGATTTGTGTTTCAACCCTGAAATCAAGGCAACCAAATTATAATGAGATTTTAAATAATAGCAACACCAGATCAACTAAGTCTAATATGTGAAGCGCGTTAATGACTTACGATAGAAGATTTTCAGCCTAGATTTCTAGCCAACGGAGATTTTGTCGATATTCGTGGCTTGCGTTAAGCGCTGATGAAAAGACATAACCATAGAGCATTTCTTGGAACTTCCCAGAGTTCTACCCCACGGACTTATGGCTGTGTAAATGTGTCAATGGATGATGGATGGCTGGAAAATAGTCATTGCATCCACTTAATTAGGGCCAATGAAGTGTTATTTCTGGGAATCATTTTCCATCAACTGCCCAAAGATGTTTGCGGCGATCTATTGGTACAATAAGTGGACTTCACAAAACTATAAACCCAAAGTTCAAATTTGAATCGCTAATTTGAATAAACAGCCATTTACTAGGTGTATATTAGCGATTTGCACGCAATGTAAGAGCCCCTTCTCGACTATTTGACATCATTTGTAGTTAAAATATGTTTTCTGCATATCCCCTGACATTGCCCTCTGTTTTGGGCTTATCACTCCAATTATCTAATTAAATTGAATACCCTTAAGGTTACGTGTCTCTCTCTGAATTCTGATACTTTTACTAACCAATCAATTAATTTCTTGCTTGAAATATTGGTAAAAAAGTCAATGTGCCAGATCTGCCTTTGATATCTGGTCGAGAATGATCAAACTAGGGAGATGATCGTAGTGTGATTTAGGGCTGTCAGTCTTGGAGCGCAGCTTTAGGCGGGTTATGCCGCATCCAAGTTAGAGCAAACAGTGGCTGCTTTGATGTTGTGAATAGCCTGGGGTACAACTTGACAAATAAAAAGCCTCTTAGGCAGGAAGTTATTCACTTTTAACTTGACTTATTATTCAGCCATTTAGCAGACAGACAGAAAAATGTCCACTGTCCATAAATTCGAATTAAAATACTCACTGATTTTCAATTACTTCCTATCAATGAATAGATATGTTCAAAGTTCTTCAATAAATTTGACAATATGGCCAATTTGTCATAATTTTTAATATTAGCCTGCATGACGTAGTTTCCACTTGAATGTACATCAACTTTCACATTTCGAATGTCTTGCATCAAAATCCTTTGAATCAAGTTCTATTGAAGTGTAAATATTGACTTAAAGGTGACGAGGTACAATCAAGTCTTTTCCAAGTCAGATGCTCAAATGAACACTGAGATGCAGTGAATTGAAATGAGCAGGACACTTTTTTGGCAATATTTTGCAATCCCTAGAGATAAATCGCACTCCCTGCAAAACTGTTTGACGATGCTCAGCTATTTCAGAATGAATGCATAAGAATTGAGTTTGGGTGGCGGTAACAATGAGAATACATCTTCTGCTTTGTTGAAGCTTTCTAGTATGAAGAAATTTGCAAAAAGATCTAAAAATTTTTGTTTCACATCTATGGCATTCTGGGTATCAAATCACCAGCACACTTCCAAATACATCTTTCGTTCTATTTGGATTCAAACAGGTTCGAGCTAAAGCTATAAATTATACATCTTCCCCTGAAGCTATGATACATTGTAAGGTATTTACTTCTAAAATTCAGGGCAAAAATGTGACAAACCGTAAAGAGATGGCTAACGTATTTGTGGTTTCAGAGTTCATGATCATGCTTAAAGGTTTGACTGGCATGTTGAATCCCTCCATGCTAAATAAAATGACAACTTTGATGCGTGGATACTCACCTTCTACGCTTTCCTTGAAGTCAAATTTAAATTTATTGCATCAAGATTCAAAGAACCAAAAATGTTGAAGTCACGTTGATTCTCCCCAAATATTTGCATGGGCAGACGCGAAGCATTTGCAGTTTGAATTTGAATTCTATTTAGGGGAGCAACAGCGTTTTTTCGATTTCACAGGTGTTAGATCATCATCAAAGTGGTTTCGTTCCTCAGACAAGTTTTCTTTACATTATGTTGCTTTATAAGAATAATAATAAAGTAGAATATTGTAAAAAATAATTTTTATGATACCACGTTACTTGAAATATGCAATTCAAGCACCATTTACTTAATTCTAACCATGCAATCAGCCCCTTTGCCATGTTTGGTAGTGTCGCTGTGTTTGGCCTCCCTTTATGGAGCTCATTCCAAGAAAAAACATATTAATGATTTCGAAAATAAGTACATTTAAACCAAATCTACGGCTTGAAACCAACCATAGATGAGGCAAATATTTGGTTAATAGTAAATTTACCGTAAATTGCAAGTAACGGATTGGAAAGCCTGCCTAACAAACTGGAGAATCATATCATCATGTTTCTGTACATTGCGACTATAAGGGGCTTTTTTGCTTGTTGATTTGAATAGTAAGGGAGAGGTCCAAATTATTTTCGCAGTTCTGTTCCAATCCACTGCAACCGCAGCTAAGAAAGCTACCTCATTGTAGCAGCTAACACAGTCAATTTCGCTGAAAAATTGAACTTGTCAAATGTCAAACTTACTATGGAGTGGGTAGACCAAGTACTATATAATCGTAGCAGATATAAGGCACACTGATTTGGCAGTAATGGACTTGTGAATAGTTTGCTTCATTTAGACCAGATGTTGATGGGTCAAAGCAGCTTGAATTCACTCTTGGAATGTTCTGATTCTCTCCGTTCATGACAAGCAGCCCATCAGAATTCCAGGTTCGCAGTGACTTGAAGGTGCTCAGAATGAAAAAATTGCTTATTTCCTCCACAGCATTTTGAGTCTCTGCATTATTCGGGCACTCGCCTTAACGACAAATGACTTTACTTCAAAGGTACCTTTAAAAAGATTTAGAAGTCTTGGCTGAGGCTGAGAGACATAATTTGTTCGAGAGCACGCATCTGCAATTCTGACCAGATAAACAAAACAAATTATCGAAATGGAACTCATTTGCTGATGTTTTGGCGCACTATTTGCAAATATATAAGTGAAGTAACACTGATAAAATTTCAATACGCAAAAATAGGTCATTTTTATACTCATAGAACATTATGCCTTTATTTAGAACGGTAACAAATAGCATTTCTAAAATTTAATGAGTGTTAAAATTTGAGGTTACAATTTTTCCCAAATAATTAACGGTTTCAAGGTTAAACGAATTCTTTAACTCACTTGATTTTTTAAGATACTTTGCAAACTTTGGCTTTGATGCCTTCAACAATACATTGGAATGGTATAGGTCTGCTTCCTAGAGTTGATGCCTCTCCACCAAAGCCAAAACTGATAAGCACATTTAGTAATGAATTCAAAATAATCCCGATTTCCTCAAGGGCTGTGTCTGTATGAAGAGCTACTGCCGAGCACCATTGAGAAAATAGCTCATCCGAATCGCGCTGGTATTGAGTGAGCAGAAGTGCTTGTCTAATTTGAGTTGGACGATTGGGTTGAAATGGAGCGGTCCTTCTTATGACCCCTAACTCATACAACATTCCATCGCAAAGTAGTCCTTTGTTACCCCCAGTTTACCCATCGGTAGGTTTATTAAGGACTTTACCGATTAGACCATTTGCCTAGAGCAGCCCAGATTGATCATTCTGTTGATTACTGCAGCTTTAGACAGCGAGTTAAAGCCCTTTTACAGGGCTTTTTCAGAAGTTGACGCTCCCGGCCCACGGCTTTCTAAATAATGATTGTTATTCGAAGTAAGTGGATTTAAGGAAATGCTCCTGATCAAAACGATAACATTGAATTGCGAAATGGTTCAAATAAGCATCTAGCAGTGAAAAAATGCAAAATTTAACGCAAATTGTTATTTTATTATTAAGTACTGCTCCTCACCTCCCGATTCATTTGAAGCATTTTGCATAAATTGGCCTTGAAGGTAGCAATAGCAGTTAGCTCTTTCACCTGGTGAATTTGCTGAACCAGGTTAATGCGATAGATCGACCTCCAAAGCACCATCCTCCACAAGTATAATTTTAAAAATGATAAAGTTTCAAACTGCAACTATTTCAAATTCAGTCTAATTAAAAGGGATTTTTTATTTAAATCGCCAAAGATGGCATGACGATTTTGGTTAAAGAGGCTGCGCCTGACAAGCGATTGATCAAATCACAAGTAAATAAGACGACAACCATCGACATCTTAAAATGCTTTCATTTATAAATATTTCAAAAATTGAATAACTTTGTGCTCGAACTTGAAAAACTTTAACGTTTTTTTTATATGCCATAATCATTCGCCATTACAACTAGGCAGACAAATCGGACCAATAAAACGAATTCATTCAGCCGAATTTTAGTTTTGTACCTGCAGTTGTGTCAACAGAAGCAGTAAAAATATTCAAAAAAAGCAAAGATAAGCCATTTGCTTAGTCAATGAATTGATTTATGAAACTTTTGGATGTCATCAAAATAAATGTGCAGGGATATCTCTAACTTATCGTATTTTTAAAGCAAATGCCGATAACCTTTGACAAAACTTATGACCTTTAAAAATTTCCAATTTTCGAGAGGGTATAGCCGTGTAAATATATTTAAGGCTGGTTGATGAAGTATAATCGCATGATCAAACATGTTAATATCCATGTTGATTTCTCAGCTTGCTAAGATTTTGATAATTTTAAGCTTGAAAAGATATTAAATAATTAAAATGTTTGCCATTAATACCTTTTATATAAGAACGATAGTTAATGAATACTAAGATTTCAAATATAACAATGATCTATTCTATTTCATTTATGATTGACCACGTGTAAGATTTGGATGTCAGCCATGATTCAGACGCTTGGAAAACCATAAATTTTGTCTTCTTGCCCACAGACCTTTGCCTCTTTTCCAAATTCAGGAATATCGGGGGGAAACATGAGTTTGTGAACAATGCGAAACTGTATATTCTCTTCTAGCCAAAGTTTAAATCAGGCTCGCTAGATGCATGTTTCTCATTAGGTGACCAAAAGAAGTCCAATTTTTTAAAACTTTCCAGAATTCTTTGACGGAAAGTTCAAATTGTGATCCCTTACTTCGTTATAGTACAAATGAAGCATAGGCCTTTGCTGCTTTCTACTCTCGGCCATGTAAAAATTAATTTTGAAAGAACTAAGTCAGATTTGTTGAATCAAAGTAGCTAGGTGAATTACAAATTATGCGTCTATTTCTTTATTTTGTGGCAGGTAGGCCATACGTGGACATAATTTATGCATTTCTTCCAATAAGATACACATAATGGCCCCTCAATATTATAACTGATCTCAAAATAAATTGCATGGAAACAATTGTTGAAGCCCACAGCAAACTTTTCGCTTTTGAAGTCACGTCATTTTCCCATAAAATAACAGAGAGCTTAATCAACAGATTGAAAAATGATAAAAGCATGATCCTGGCTGTTATAATCAACAAGGATTCAGGAATCATTGTTGAACTTGACGCTATCAAAGCCGTTCCGTTTCGTAAGCTGGATAAAGGCATTCCTTTTGCAGATCAAATATAGGACCTATTCTAAGTCAAATTGTACAACGACCTTCTAATCATAGATAACAAGATGTGCACAGACTTAGTAGTTATGGACACGTGAGCAATCCTTTTCATTTTGAGCACAAGGAACTGTATTCTCATCATAGAACTAAGAGTACTGTAGAAGTGTTTTGATTTTCCCGCATCGTCATAAAAAATCCATTAGGATGAAGTAACCACGTAGCTTGAAATATATTAAGAACCAAAGCATTAGCTTTTTCTCAATGTTTTGCAGTTTGTTTTGATACGGACAAAATCCTTGAGGGAAAATAATTTTATTCTGAAACTATCATTGAAAGGATTCATATATGACGCCTGTAGTCTAATGACATTTCATTTTGTGATGCAGGCATCGGATTTTCCTACTTAGCAAATAAGTCAAATCGCTAAAGTGGATTGCATCAGCCGCATTCTAGTTCATCGCGTGCAGTTATGTGAACGGGATCACAGCGAAATTCAAGGAATTTCACTAATTTCTTACACTTATTTAAGAACCTGTTGGGTATCATTCAAGGGAATTTTTGACTTTACAGAAATTATCATTCAATTTTTTGCATTTTTGCCACCCACGTGATAGTTTGAATTGTCTGAACTACTCATCAAAATTTTAATTTTTGGTTGAAAATCTCTGGTATTTTATAATACAGCATTAAGAGAAATTGAGCGAAAGCTATCATATTCTCAGAAGGTAAATGTAGGCCTAGTAATATGCATTTAGGAACAAAGCTGTGCTTCTGAATGATCAAGACTAGCTCAACCCATCTCCCTTATCGGTTCAGCAGCCATCGTAGAACTCTAATTACAGTTGGACATGGATATTTGAATTGTTCATCTGGCAACTTAGTGCCAAGTGGACGAAAGAGATTCTAACTGGTGTAGCAATTCTTATTGTTCGGACACATTCCTTCAAGTTCTTTAAACTAGCTACTTCAAATTCATTAGCCCTAAGTAATTCCAATTCATACATAATCAATCTACATAACTTTGTTCCAACACTGAATTCGGCAAAATAAAGGAAGCATTATTATAAGAATTCTGACTCCATGCATTCGATGGCACAATAAAGGGGACTAAGTGGGAAATAATATTACGAAAATTCCTCGATTAATCTAAGCTGGAAATCTTAATGTTTGGGGTGCTTTATTCATCAACTCTTCTTAACAACTTAATTGTTCAAGTAAATTAGTCAGATCTGTTGAATGAGAGTTGCTTGACAAACTGACGCCATTTGCAACGGATCGGTCTTGAGTGGACAGCATTTACATATTTCTTTCGGTAAAATACTCGTGTTTAGAACTCAAAATTTATGTAGCTTTTTAATTGAACATGAAACAGATTTTTGAACTCGGTAGCGATTCAGTCATTAATGCTTTCATACCATTTTACAAGAAATGAAATGGAAAGCTTCTTTAACAGACTGTAGAATCATGGGGCCATATTCTCGGTCATCGTATTGAAAATGAGGTTTTTCTTGTGTCGACTCGGGAATCAAAGTTGAAGGCAAGATTATTTTCAGAGTTCCATCCTGAGTCACTGCAACCGTAGATGCGAACTTCACTATATCGAACCACCTTACACATTTTTGATAGCTTTATACGAATCATGGTGAATTTAACGTAGAACTTACTATAAATTAAAACGAACAATTGCCATGTAGTCATAGCAAACATTTTGCACACTGATTTCGCAGAAATAGACATGCGTGTAATTCGTTCCATTTGAGAGATGAAACAAGTTATCATAGCAGGTTGAATGCACCTCAGGACTATCTTGATTCTCCTGATTTAGCATAAGAAATCCAGTTGAATCCAATACCCGCGTTGCCTGAAACGCATAAAGAACTAAAATATTAGTTGTGTTTTCAATAATTTTCTGCACCTCTCCTAAATGCGGACATAATCCTAGAAGGAAAGTGAGTTGATTCAGAACATACCGTTGAAAGCATTTACGAATTGTGGCTGAAGCAAAGGCTCCTTGTTCTCAAGGAAACATGCATCTAATGCTCCAATCATAAAAATAAGACACATTGTTACAGTGGATTCCATCAGCCAAATTGTGGTTTACTGCCTGCACTTATATTGAGAGGAGCACCAATTAGCTTCCGATTCATACTTTCATTTAAAATACCGTTGGAAAACGTTTCAATGACTTTATTAGTGCCGAAATCACAGTTTTACAGTAATATCTTAAAATTTCTTCATTTTCTTATTTCAGGCGTTTTCAGAGCCATTTGGGACTCTAACCACAATGTTACTTTGAATTCGAAAAGGCACCAAAGGAAACTAAGCTGAATTCAGCGCATCCTCCAGAAGCAAAGCTGCTTTTGCAATAACCATCTTGCGAACTTGGGTCTTTCTAATCTTTACCACCTACTCATTTTATCTTTACTAAGAAATCTTACAAGATCCTACAAGAGCGATTTTGAAGAGCCCAAATAATTTACAACCTAGTGAAATGAATTTGAACGAATTCGCCAACCACTAGAGGCTTGATGAATCGTGTGCATTTTCCTTGGCGTTTCTTTCTTTACGTTTCTTTTTTTGCACTCCTTCCACTTCTACTAGATCATTTCCTCAAAAAATTTATCTTTGAAATTAGCGAATTTTCGTGAACCAGAGTAACTTGGTAAAATGTAATTTGCAAATGATTTCACCTTAATTTCACTTTTCATACATTAACCAAGCTAGTAAATGTGCATTTCATCCAAAAGTTTTATTTTGTTTAGCGCTTGAAATGAGGTCATTTCAAATTTAAAATACTCTTAAACTAAAGATAGAGCTTGACACTTCCTGCCAAAAAGAGTAATTTCTTGGCAATTGATGTGGTTATCCTTATTTACAAGAAATGGATTTAACAGCCAAATAAACAGATGAAAGAATCAAATCTTACGTTCTTCCTCGTCAGCTCCGAAGCCTCGGTGAACAGCGTTAAGAACATATTTCATCGTGTCAGCTTAGAAATTCATACCCCACTAGAAGCAATATCTGCATCGAACTAACTCACGTTAACATACCATTCGTGTTGTGGCTTCATTTCACACGAAATGGGTAGAATTGTGAGGAACCTGTTTCATTTTGAGCACATTTTAACGGATCACGGACTTCATCTACCTTGCATGTGTCTTGAGCTTCTCCATTTTTGATGAGTAGTCCAACGAAACAGCAGGTCTGCATTGATCATAAGACACAAAGAAGGAGAAATTCAACTGTCTCTTCAATGTTATTTTGGTTTGTCTCCTGGCTTAAACGCTATCCGTGAGCTTGAAACTCTTTGCTAAAAGAGTAATGCCTTGGCAACTGATGTGTTTGTCATAATTTACAAGAATAGTTATTAAGAGCCTCTAGAAATTCAGCCCCTTTCCCTTCACAGTTTGGTCGGTATTTAGTACGATCCGAGATTTTTTGAAATCTCTGATAAATCTTACAATTTCGGAGAATAATAAAATAATGGCGCTTGCCTGTGCCAAGTTCAAGGGGCTACCTCGTAATTGTTTCACCCTCTACGATGCACTTACAACATCTCTCAAAACGCAGCATTACTTAACATTTTGGCATTCCATAAAATTAAATCCATTTTTGTTTTTGCTAATAGAAAATACAATCAATTCTAGGAGCACTAAAGTACGCAGAAGGCACTTATTGCATATAAATGAAGGTGACCAAACTAGGCCTCTGGACTGATTCTATTAAGCCTTGTTATTGAAAGTGTGTGAAAACAAGCGATTGTGCACTACTTAATTAGAACAAGCAACTCATTCATGTGCCCAATTAGGCAATTCAAAGCCTTTTAATTTAACAGGCCGTTTGGTGTTTATAAAAGGCATAATGCGTCCAGAGTTAACCTATGTACGCATGAAAAATTCTTAATAGTGATTGTAATTTTTCATCTTCAAAAACAGTCAAATCCATCGACTTGTACTAACGGACTTCTAGTTTCAAAGTAGCACACAAAAAAATCGCGTTTAAGCAAAAACTTCACGTCATGTGGTTCTACCGTATTTGCATGGAACCACGCCATCAAGCAAAACGCAAGAGGCAAATTAATTTTGCATGCTCTTTTAACCCTAAAAAAATTTAACCCGCATGATTGAGCGACGAGGACACCGTCAACGAAATGGAGCATTAAACTGATTTTGCCAAAGTTACAAATGCGCTTAACACAACACCGCACAGCAGCGCGAATGAGTCAAGAGCACAACTTCCTTGAAATCAGATGTTTTCATAGGCCCATCTGGATGTTGGTATCAAATAACTAAAAGTAGAAATTTTGCATGAATTTGATTAAAAAATGATATCATTTAAGAGAGATATGACCAGCAAGGGCCAGCCCAACTTACTATGGTACGTGGCAAATTTATGACCACCGACTCTGGATGGGCGAAGGCACTAAGAAAGACTAACTTTAACAGTAGTGCGGTATGGGGCCGGTTTGGGACTCACTGAGATAGTAAACTTTATAAAACTGCCTCCTGGTATGATATTAGGCATTGCTATGATCACTTTCGTGCTGATGATTAAAGGAAATTTTGGACAATTTTACCTCTTCATTTCAATAATAATTTCTCGCATGCTCTTGATGCAGATTTTTGAGAAATGTTCTGTTTTGGTCGTCGTATGATGCTGTTAAATTAATAAATATTTGCTGGCTGTGATGTCTCTAGATCTCATGGCTCTTGTATCATTTGGGGTCAATGCTTTAAAATCACGAGCCTTTTACAAATACAATAGCAGTATGTCTATTCACCATCGACTCTCATTGCCGACTTGGACAAATTAATACGACAGCAAGGAACATGCTTGAATTGTTTAATGTCAAAAGCAACATCAATTAAATTATACAGATACGATTGTTTTTATTTCAATGCAATTGTTTTGGACCTGATTCGACCTCTCCGGTTGAAGAGGTGGCCTTAACCTTTACGTTCATTTTAGCATAATGATTCTTTTTGCCGCTATCAGCGACTGTCTTGTAACTCTCAGTTATACTTCAACGTATAACTGAAATGAAGCGAATCCGAAAGTCAGCTTTGCAGAGTAGAAGACTGTGGCACTGAGTTTTCACCATAATGGTAACTGAGCAACACTGCAGGTCATTTTCGATTCATAACCACCGAGGCTGCTGATTGTCGCTTATAAGATGATTTAACAAATTTTCACCTATCAGCATGAATATTTCATTGCACGTTCTATTTCTATTAGCCATAGGGCGATGAACATAGCGTCTGTTCTCTCTTTTTACTGAAGATGTGCTATCGAACAGAATCCCATGTACTCGTATAATTAATGAGTAGTATTTTGAAATGACATCGTTCCCCCTAATGGTCCACTGGGCTATGCGATAGCGCCGATGTATGATCGATTGCAAGCCCACAGTTCTGGTATACCATTCAATTGAACAGAAAACTGAATCTCACTCTTAGGATTTAATTCCTCGTAATTGCATTTTTAAGGTTAAAAATTGTTGCATAAATATGGATTTCGCATTCTAATCTATGTGTTTGTTTTTTGGCGTAAATTTGCAAACATAATCAAAATAAATAAGCAGTCAAATTAAAGGAGCATAATAAGTCGAGTTTTCGATTGATAGAATTTAAGAGCGCTCTTATCTACATTTTTTGGTTATTTATCATGCGATTTTGTCACGCAAACTCTTATTTAGATGTATTTAAATATATGTTGACTTAATGTAATGCCAATTTGAAGTTATATCCATTCAAATGCAATCCCCTGCTGAAAAGGAGGCCATCGTACTGTCAATAGGTACAACAAACTATCACTTTGACAATCATGATTTCTAGCTTTTATCTAAAGTCTGAAGAATGATGAGACAACCTAGCAAGAATTTTTGAAATTCAAACAGAAGCAGCAGTCATAAATCACTGATGCCAAAGTTTTAACCCCTAAATAGCGCAAACATTGATCCACTAAACTGTAATTGAAAGCCCGGGGTCTAGTGACCATTGATTTAAATACGGTCTGAATGTTCATTGACTAATGAGAGGGTATTATGGGTGCATAGTATCATTAGCATCTCAGTGCAATCCAGCTTCACTTGCTTTATTTCACTATCATTCAAGGCAATTTTCTTGCATGTTCAGTCGAATTTAAAAGTGTAAATATGTCTCCATATTTCCACTGCTTGGCTACAACAGGTATAAGAAATGATCTTGGCTTTAAATGGGTCTAAAGGGTCCAGTACCAAGGTGGATTCAAGCAGGGCGACTTTTATTTACCCGCGCGTTTTAATTGTCTATGGCACGAAACTGCTAAGGCAATGCAGGTCAATGTCTCTTAAATTCTAGAAAATTAAAAAGTCAGCTTTCAGTTTTATGACACACCTATTATATCCAGTAACTCGTTTGCATCTTGGGTGTTCGGCAATAAAACCACATAATGATTGCCTCAGCTCTTAAATTATTAAACTCTACACAGCGCAATTTCAATGGCACATGAAAACAGGGGCTCTTTATTAGTATTGCAATACAAAAGCAATGATTCAATTGACATCTTTTTAATCCGACATTTGTGCTTCTTCTGCATTTGAATTTATGCATTTATAAAATGCAAAGAGATTGCACAAGTGAAAACTACATATTTAAACATGTTGTAACAAATGCTTCAAGCTCATTTCTTTAAGCGACTTGGCAACATTAAGATCAGCAATTTTGTTTTATCACTCAACCTTCAAACAAACAATGAATGTTTATCGCTAGCAAACGTAGTGATGATCCGTTTGTCTCTGAACTAAGTTTGAGTCAAGCATTTCCGTATTATCTGTGAATTCCCTCAATAACATCGCATATGGGAATGCAGCCTTTACTAGATCGCATATGCCAAATTTTTGCACCTGCTCTCAAATAGCTTGCTATCCATTTTTAGCACTCAACTGCCATATTTAAAGCAAACTTAGATGTTTTTAAACATACAATTGTTTCCCACGACACTTTTCTGCAGAGCTTCAAAAGGCACTGCTATTTCAAGTTTTGAAAACGTATCCATCATCAAAAAATTCAAAATTATATCTTACTTTAAAATTGAGTTTAATTCAACTGAAATTTCTGCAAAAACAGATTAATGTACACAGCAATCACTTGATTACGGATCCGATCATCTTAATTTACAAGAAATATATTTGAAGGTCTCATCAACAGACGGCAGAAGTATTTTGTCATGTTCCTTCCCATAGCGCTCGAAAGGGGCCCTTTTAACTGTCGACTCAGGAGTCAAAGGAGAATTCGACACTATTTTCACAATTCCTTTCTTATCCATTGCAACAGCAACTGAGAATTTTATGTTGTTGTACCAACTAACACATTTATTCGGGCTAAATTCAATATTTCATTCGATAAAATGGGCGCTGAACTTACTTGATAATAGACAATTTAATGGATAAATAATCGTAACAAACGTGTTGCACGCAGATTTCACAGGAACTGACCCGTGAGTGATTCGCTTTATTTCGATCGAATGCGGATGGATTGTCACAGATTGAACTGACCATGGGAGTGTACCGTTCCTCTACATTCATAACAAGAATGCCATTGGAATTCCATATCTGCGTTGAATTCAACGCTTGGACAATCAAAAAATTAGTTGTCGTTTCAACAACGTTTTCTGTGCTACTCTTATAAGGACACTTGCCTTGAAGAAAAAGTGACTTTACTCAAAATTTGTACCATTGTACGGATTTGTAAGTTCTGCTTGCGGTTGAGAGACGTAATTAGATCTGGTGCAGGCACCCACAACTCCAGACAGGCAAAGAAAACGGATTGCCACCATCGGATCCATCAGCCTAATTTTTTCTCTTTTCATGCAGATATATTCACATGAACGCCAATGAATAGGTTATTGTTCAAATTCACATAAAGGCATGCCTTTAGATAGGTGGATGTCAGATATTACACACTGCAAATCATAAAGCTGCTTCAAATCATTATTAATTTTTGAATTTGGAGCTATACGTTAATTCACCAGTCCTGTTAAACCTATGAGCTATTTTGATACTTGAGTCCTAATTTATTAAACGGGAAGTAGATGGAGAAACTTGGCATTTTCAGGAAGCCTAGCAGACGTGCAGAGTAATGTAAAACCATAAAGTACTCGTTGGGTCTAATACCAGTACCCCATGTGGCCAATTGATGATACAATGTCATTAATAATTACTGAAGGATTCACTACGTACTGGAACCAAAAGCGAATCCATAGAGCTAGCAATACACCAATCTGCAAATTTCACTTGATTAAGTTCGCTAACTATACAGTGACTTCTCAATCGCTAACATACTCTGAGAGTTCTCTCCGTTTCTTCACAAACTACGGAGAGTCAACATTTCGATCTCAGTTGCAAGTTTGAATACCTTTAGACATGAGTGAGTTTTACGATGAATGTTGGTAGCAACGAAACCTCTGCTAGACAAAGCATCCACTCAGGGTCCAGATGGGGCGGAAATAGGGAGCGGGTCGGCTATCTTTTCAATCTTGTTGACTAATTCTATAAACAAATAGGATTTTTGCGGGTCAAGCTTCGTTCGTGTCCACAAATTCTTTTCTAAGCTGCAACTCAATTGAATATCTCCATTTTCCAGAAGTAAACCTAGCGATTGCCAAAAATTATCCGAAATACGCCATGAAAACTTTAATTTTTTGCAATAAACCATCTCAGATAATATCTGTGAACATTTCTTTAAGAAAACAAGTCTAACAGCATTCTAATGGCTTTGTTTGTGTTAAATTCAACATTTTAAACGAATTGTCTTTTAGAAATTAGCGCTGAATAGAATTGTTTTTAAGGTCAGTGACTTGCTCCACTTTCGCGATCGGTTGTGCGCAGTTCATAGTGAGCTTCTTATTTTCAGACTCTTCATTTTATGTGCGTTCTTCGTGTTGAAGATTTCGGAAGTATTTTAGACTCTTGCTGTAAAAATTATTATAAGAGGCAGCACAGTTAGTGCTATAGGATAGTAAGCGCTACATGTACTGAGTATTTTCTCTTAGAATACAAACAAATACCAATTAAGTATAGATGTGAAAGAAACATGGCAAGAGCATTCCGATTCATGGCAACTTAATCCAAAGAAAAACCTCAAAGTTCGAGATGATAATTAAACACCTAGATTGGTAGGAGAAAGGCAGCGAGATATTGTCTGTAACCACGCAAACTGCAATAGATGTTTGGCAACAACAAAGGAGATACGAAGACACGTAAGATAAGACCATGGAGAAAAAGTACATAAAACTGAAAAGATATTGAGCCTCAGACTAAAGTGCCCTCTTACAGACTGTCTTAAAAGTTACAAGGCTCAAGGCTGACTAAAGAGACATATTAGAGACTGTCACCCTTCGGTCGAAATCACGGAAAGAGAGAAGCCAACAGAGAAGAGGAAAGAACCAGACTACAGTAGAAAAAGTAGAACTGAGCATGATGGAGAAAGCAGGTGGAGTGGAGGATAGGCAAATAGACTGCAAAGGAACGTCGAACCGGCTACGAATAACTCTGACCCACTCATGATCGCTAGAAAAGAATACCTGGACAAGGACAAACAGACAAGGACAACGAAGAGCTGCAAGAAGTGTAGTAGTGTAAAGAATAAACTGTTACTTCTCCACAAAACTATGCCTAGAAATGGCATCGGAGCCGAAGACGTCAGTAGGACTATTCTATGCAATGTGCAAGTGTCTTGCTGTTGAACAAGCTCTTGTATTTCTGTTGCACTCTGAACTGGGACAAACAAATCACAAAACAAAGTCTAGAAAGCTTCAAGTTGCTTGATTATTCAATTAAGTCAATTCAAAGTTCCAAGTTCCGAAGTAGTGTAGAATGGAATTCAGACAGCTCAAACGCAGGTTTTTCAAGCAGGGTTTCTGAAGTTTTCAAATTTTCTTTTCAAACAGAAGTCAGGATTTCTTAGAGCCAACTAGTTCATTTAATTTATTCAGTTCTATTAGGTAAAGCTTTTCGAAGTAAAACTTGCAGTTTGTGTCTTTAATTGCAAAATAACAAAGAAAAATAAGCGAAGATTCAGTAAGTCCTCAGGGCTAAAAGCAAGCATGTCAAAAGTTGCAGGTTAGATATAGGTGTGTTTCTTGCAGTATTTACCCACATAAATTCCTTTAATTGCCATCTCTCAGTAGATCTTAAATTCTGACTCTCAAGTAGACAGCCCTATGTAATAGAGAATTACTGCAAGTAATTTACAAGCAAACAAATGAATTTCTTACTATTTTTTTTTCTAGTTACAGGACTAATGAACTGTTTACATAAGGCTACTGTCCTTCTAATTATTTCTACCTATTCATTTGAGTTCTTCAGTCTAGTTTACATGAATTCATTGAAGTCGTCGACATTCCCCCTATTTTTCGTAGCTAAAGTAGAAAATTCTGCGAAAACAGCTATGAATCTGCTAGCATTGAATTGCAAGACACGACAGCTTTGTATCCTTACAAGTGAAATTTTATGCAATTTCGCAGATGAGCGCTGCTTGGTAAACATTTGAATTCAAAATGTCATGATTTCCAAGAGAAATTTTTACTAAAAAGTCATTTATGAGACATTTGTGGCTCGATTGAGACCGGATTTACTGGGCAAGAAATAAATATGTTTTTTTATTTGGATTCAATGCCGTTCGCAACAAAATCCTAATCATAGCCATCATGATAAGAAAGTCATTATTTTAATAATGTATTAACAAATTAAAGCCGAGACAATCATTACGCAGACTACCCTAAGTGCAAACAAACTACTGAATGTGGTGGGTGACTTTTTGGTTTTCCAGAATTCAAAAGAAGTATTTTGAAAGAGTGGCAATTTTGCAGGCATTAACCTGCATTGCCTTCGCATTTTCGTACCATAGACAATTCAAATGCATTGGTAAACAAGAGTCGCCCTGCTTGAATGCACCCTAGTGCTGGACTCTTCAGCCCCATTTAAGGCCAAGTTGATTTCTTAAAATTGTTGTAGCCAAGCCGTGGAAATATGGAAAATATATTGACACTTTCAAATTGATCTTAACATTTAAGAAAACTGAGTACTGAATATCGCAACCCTTTGTTTATTGATGTATTTATCAAAGTTTACAAGAAATCCGTTTCAGAACTTGATCAACAGCCTGGAGAATCATGGCATCGTGCTCCTCCCCGCAGTCCTCAAAAGGAACCGTCTTCACTGTTGATTCGAAAAGCAAAGTTGAATTTGAAATTATTTTCACAGTTTTATTCCAATCCACTGCGGCCACAACTGAGAATGTTAGATGGTCATACCAACTAATGCACTTGTGTTTGCTAGATATAATATTCCATTTGACAATCGAGCTTACTGTAATTTAGAGTAAGTTGCAGTTGCAGGATCATAGCAAAAGTTCTGGACACTGATTTCACAATGATGGACGCGTGAATATTCTGTTTCGTTTGGAGGATAAACGAATGGATTATAACAGGTCGAATGCACCTCAGGTGCTTTTTGTTTCTCATAGTTCATAATAAGACACCAAACAGATTCCTTCATCAGCGTTGCTTGAAATGCATGAAGGACAAAAGTATCGACTGTTTTTTCCATAATTTCCCGCGATTCTCCTTCATACAGACATGATCCTTGAAGAAGAACAAGAAAACGTTAGTTTATTTTGTACATACCATTAAAAGGATTCATGTATTTTGCCTGTGGGACGTCATCTGTTGTGAAGCAGACATCTACTATTCCGATCAAACAAACAAGACAACTTAGTAGAATGGATTCCATCAGCCAAATTTTAGTTAATTGCTTGCAGTTTTATTAACAGAAACACCAATGAAATTTCAAGGAGTGAAGATGATAAATATCATCAAAATCATACCTTTCTTTTGAATAACACCCAAACTACTGCATTAATGCTAAATGCTTTGTACCCACAAATCCTTTCGAGTTCTTTCCGTTTCTTGTTGTTGACATTGAAATAAACTGGATTTCGTCGCCTCAAAGTACATTCACATGGTAGACAACAAGTTAGTAGTAGAACACTGCCTTGTGGCTGAAGTCCTTTGCACGAATGGCTTCGGAATGGCACGAAACTTAATGTGCAGTGAATGTAGCTGACAAAATTTGCCTGTATTGAGCACTTCTTTTTCGAATAGTACGACCTCTTTTAGTGGAGAAGTCCAAATTCATAGGCCCCAGTTGACTAAACTTACAAACTAAGCGGTGCTTTCTGCATAAATATCAAAGTGCTTGTGCTGTCCGATCTGATTTTAGCAATTCATTTTCTTTATCTAATCGGAACTGTAGGTGTCTGCACTCTCTAATTTTAAACTATAAGAAGTATTGAATTTTGCCTTTTGAAAGTGGAATTTGCCATCTGAAATTGACACAAATAAGCGCTATTTAGTGAATATTAAACCTAAAATTTTTCATGCCCTGATGAAAATATTGAACTCAAAGTTCATTAATGAGACCATCAGAATCACACTTATACACTTTTAAACACTTTCTGGAAAACAGCTCTCCTACATCTTTTCGTGGAATAAAAAGTGTAGTATTCAGGGATTCAAGCCTTTGACGTACTTCAAGTAGAAACTTACCAAACTATTAGCTTGACCTGCAGAAAATAAAGAGTGAACGTGGCAAATATATAAAAATTCTTTGATTCTACTCAGACAACAGTCAAACGAGCGCTTTATGCCCACTTGCCAAATGTTCATTCAGATATTTAATTCGTCGGTATATTTTGAATTTGGTTATTAATTTATTTACTTGATTGAAGGGCCTTGGACAACAAACAGGCTGGCGCCGACTTTGAGATCCATTAACTTTTAGTTTAAATTGCAGAATATTCACTTAAGAGGAAGTGATTAAAAGCAGCTAATTTGGGGCGACTTGGAGAATCAGTACATACTGGACTGTACAAACGGTTGCTTGGATAGAAGTAAAAGGGGATACCGTGCAGTCACGCTCAGTGGACTTCAGGGTTAAAAAGCCCTTTTTGCTGATCTGCCTAATTTAAATGCTAAGACTGGCTCCGCAAGACCTGATTGTATTGTTTTCGTTTTGATTAGGTCAGATGTTCGCACTTAGTGGAGCAAAAACAGAATAAATTAATATTCAGTCTTTAGATACTCCGAGATGTAGCAAGTGGATTCATAAACGTACTTTTTAAAGGTTTAGCAATACAGATAGTTGTATTCCATCTAATAATCTTTAGTGACCATTCTAGACCAAATCAACCGATGAGTATAATAACCTAAGAGCTGAGGCAATCATTAAGCGCTTTAATGCAGGGTACCCATAGTGCAAATAATTTACTGAAAGTAATGGGTATGTCCTAGCAGATTTTTTGAATATTTCAGAATTTAATAGAAATAATATGAAATAGTGGCGATTTTGGAAGCATTGACCTGCGTTGCCCTGCTTGACTCCACTTTAGTACTGGACTCCCTAGTCTCATTTAAAGCCAGGCTCATTTCTTAAAACTGTTGTTGACAAGCAGCGGAGTTATAGAGATATATTTACGCTCTTAAATTTAACCTCAAATACAAGAAAACTGCCTTAAGGCGACAAAGATGCATGTACAATTTGTCAGTTCCTGCAGACATCCGGTTTTCAATACATCGAAAAAGTTAAACCGCAAGAAGTATTAGATTTGTCTTTTACAAGTAGAGTTTGACCTCTGAACTTGACACGAAGAAGCGCTATTTAATGGATATTAAGACCTGAAATTGCTCATCACCTGAAGAAAATTTCAGATTTACAGTTCATTCATGAGACTGAGAGCTCTGTAAAATATTGCGGTGGGTTAATATGTGTGACAGTCAAAGATTAGGGCTTTTGGCTTCAGAAAATTACAACTCTCGGTACTGCTCAGTTAAACACCCTCCCTTCAAAATTCTACGTGGTTTGTAAAATGGGTGCTTACCTAAATCAGAACAATCATTAAATGAATGGGTAGCTTTAAATCTTCCACTGTAGAGAATGTGTTAAAATTTAAAAGACGTTTTGTTAACTGAAGTTGTCAATGCTTGTAACTTGTCGCTCTGCTACATTTGACTACTAACGTGTGAAAGAAATTATCTTGTGTTAGTTAAGGCGATCACATAAATATTTTCCTCCTTGGGCCGGCAATCCGAGAATTATTCCTCTAAATGACGTTTTCTCTAGTTCGCGTTTGGCGTCACCTTCGACTAAAGACACTCATTTGCCATCTTGCATCATTCTGACTTTTGAAGTGCGGTTTTGCATCGAATATGAGATAGTTACTGTCCAGCATGAAATGACTGATACGATCATAGTTAAAATCTTTCTAAAATTTTTAAATAACTCGTTTTCTATTTGAATATTTGAAGCTTTGCAATGAAAATGTTGCTCAAAAACCTACGATCAAATTCCACAGAATTTCAAATGATCGCATTATTGCCTGAAGATTAATTCTGTCTATTCGTGTCAAGAACTTACTAAAAATTGCATTATTAAATCAAGCACCATCTCTAGGCTGCTGCTCATAGCTCTGAAAATGCATCATTGCATTCATTATGTCTATGTATGGCCTAATGTATTGCAATACCTCGTAACGGTTTTACTGCATTCATTATGGGTATGCACGGATTATTATATTGCGATACAGCGCAACAAGTTCAAACATAGTTTTATATCAACCTTCGTATTTATTACAGTGTAGCGAGAAATGTGCTACGTCACAAGCAGAATACGAGTGATAAAGTGGTAACAAAATCTGCTATTAGCAATGATTGAGTTCCATCAACACTATCTCTTTATTTACGGGCCTACTTTCAAACCTCCATCTCGCAATAGAATTTTCGATTCGTTTTGCCGCTTGACAATCACGATCTATGCTTTCAAATTGTGCTCATTCAAATATGCCTCTGTAAGGGAAATCCAAAAGGAAATGGCTGGTTCTAAACAAACTGCTATTTTTCAAAAAAATTTTATTAAAAATTACTTATATGAAGTGTTGTATTTTGATAATCACACCTCGTACCTTTTTCTTAAAATTTGCTACATCGCAACTCTGAGAACGCCCTGGTTCGAAATCAGGACTGAGAATGTCTTCCTTATTCTATCAGAAAAGACCAGTTGCTAAAGAATATTTGAGTTCCACCATTGAGACTTCAGGAGACCGGCATGTAAAGAGTGATTTAACATGCTTGAATTTTGAGAAGAGTGCTTCATAAGATCCAAAAGTAATTGCTTAACACTGCCGAAATTTGGGAAAAACGTGCTTTATTGGCAGCATTATGAAAGCCACTTGAACACTTAAACACTGTGGCTTTAATTTGTTTTTGAAATTTATGGTTTTTTAGTAAATTCAGTCACTCCAAGTTTTTCAGTTAAAGGCGTGGATACATTATCAATCTTCTCTGGTATGAACGCAGGCCCCAATGATATCTCTTGGACTGATAGTTAATTTTGGCAAGAATCGTGCAGCTCTTTGAAAATTACTTTTTAGTCTTAAGAAATGTGTTCCCTCCCTCAAGTTCCAGGGAATACTTAAGTATCGGTTTTATTACAGCATGCTAGCAAGCTTTCAAATGTGTTTCGCGATTTCAAATTCGTAACAAGGCGAAACACTTATTTTCGAAATGCCTAATCCCTGTTGTGTATTTGCTAGTCACCGTGAATGGAGCATCCCTCGGAAGTCGTTGGCATTTCTACGTCTAGGTGAATTATTTAACAAGGTGGGAAATATTTACATCTTGCACAGACTTTCAATAAACCAGTTCGGTGGTAAATTTAAAGATTACACTTTGTGCATTGCGAGAGATTAGACTGAGAGAAAGGAGGTGGAACGCTTTCCTGCTGTGCAATATTGGTGTTGATAACATTAAAATTTATGGGATTCCGTCGCTATTCACTTAGTAGACGTCAAGTTGGTTGTAGAACACTTTGCTTTGTGGTTGAAGTTCGTTGCGGCTTACTACTCCAAAAATTGCAATTACTTCTTTTGCTCAACTTCTAGCCTACACATTGGTCATTGGCCCTTCTGTTTAAAGGCCTCCTTTTCGATCCTAGAAACATTCCACTCTGCTCCGCCAATGACCAAAGATATTCCAGAGATGGATATCATTGTCACTTTAAATCCTTGAAGGAACAGAAACTCTGATTTCTAATCTGAATCGTCTTGCCTCTGCTTCAGAAATGGAAAAATAAGAGAGACATTAATGTTTGAAGAATAGGACATCTCATAAATCATTTCTTTTACATTGCACTATTAATGAAGAAATCTTTAATTTCATATGTTGTGTAGAGTTTAATAATTTAAAGCCGAGGCAGTCATGATGCGGTCTTAATGCGGAGTACCCTTAGTGCAAACAAGTAGCTGAATGTAGTGGGTTTGTCCCAAAGCTGAAAGCTGACTTTTTAATCTTCTGGATTTTTTTTTGAGGCATCAAAATGCATTGACCTAGCAGTTTCGTGCCATAGACAATCAAAACGCACAGGTAAATTAAAGTGGCCCTGCTTGATTCCACTTTAGTACTGGACGCTTTAAAACCCATTTAAAGCAAAAGCTTGTTGTAGCCATGCAATGGAAATATAGAGATATATTTACACTTTCAAATGTAACTGCACATGCATGAAAACTGTCTTAAATGAGGTCGAGATAAAGAAGGTGAAGTTGAATTGCACTGAGATGCTGTTGCTGTCACACACCCGCAATATCTTCTCGTTTGTCCAAGAACAAAATTTGGCATAAGTGAACTGGTAAAGGCTAAATTCCTTTGCATTTCGCAGTATAGTGTGCCCTCTTAAATTGTCACAAATAAGCTCTTTTTAATGGATATTAAAACCTGAAATGGATCATCACTTGAAGAAAATTTTGAATTCATAGTTCATTCATAAAACTACTAGAATAGCACTTAACCACTTTTAGACACGTTCTAGAAAAGAGCGCTGTAAAACTTTTTGGTAGGTCAATATGTGTGATATTCTGGGATTAAAGACTATCAACATTTCAACGCTTAATTGCCGCAAAAATTGTTTAATATCATTCAGCTCTAATATTTGATTGCAAAACTCAAATATGGAACTTTTCCTGTGGCAAGCGGTTATGTGACTAGATTATCATGTTGCCTTCATGTCACCGTTTCTTACCTACTCGCGAGTTGCTCCTTAATGAAGCCCTAAAGGGTGGGGAGGAATAAAGAAAAATAAAAAAATAAAGTAACGGTCATGACTTTAGTCATTTGTCCTAAGAATGCTTTTGCTCTCGTCTCTATCAAAGCTGAATATTCTTCAGTAAACTTCAAGGAGTAATTCACCAAGCCCTCAGCTTGGCCTACAGGACATAAGGAGTGAACATGGCAAATAAAATAAAATGCTTTGATTCTTCTCGGACAACCGTCAATCCAGCGCTATGTACTCACCACCGCCTGTGCAGTCGATTTCTCTGCTACACAGTAAAATAAACATTCAAATGCCTTCGGCTCTCTATTATAGTTCCTTTACCTTGCTGAAGGATCACGGGTATTTTCAAATAAGAATGATCTGACATAGTTGAAAATGTGACCTAGGCATCACTAATTTCATGATTCGTGGTTACCGCTTCTCCTTTATGGGAAACCTTTGGTAAAAATTCAAAGAATTTTAGTAAATTTTTTTTGCTGGTTCTGAGCTTCAAAAATTGCTTAAAATGTCGGTTGTAAATTTAGAGATAAAAATTTGTGCATTGCGAGAGATCGGAGGGAGAGAAAGGAGGTGGGATGCCTCCTTGCTGTGCTATATTGGAGACCTCGCCAGCGTAATTTCGTTGTACATTTGAGATGGGTCCACCGATTTGTGCACAGTACCACCTAACCGCAGGGAAAGATTGTAGAGCCGGCCGACATTTCGTCGCACCGTCTACTGATAATGGCTGGAGTAACGATGCTTAATTGAAATTCAATGCAGCCACTGTCGATTTAGGTTTACAAGCAACAACAAGGACCTCGCTTTCTCGTGATCTATTCTTTCCTGTTTGCCCTTCCGCACTTACGGTCCTCAAACGACCGGCCTGTTCAATCTGCTAAAACGAAATCGGAATTTTCGATTGATATGGATTCAAAAGGCACACTTGCAACCTATCCAACTCTTTTGTATACTAACACACATTTGGTGTTCAAAATATGTTGCAAGTATGATTTCAAGTGGCATCGCTTAGGAAATCAAGATATGATTGCAGGGCTAAATCAACGCATTTATTATTATTTCAGTGATCCACTCAAATCCGTGAGTTTTGAAGACCCTAATCTGCGCAACACATGCGCTTGAATGTAATGATTGGCTTCTAAGTACTTCAGCAGTGCCAAGATTGATCGCACTTTCTGTTAACTAAAATAAAAAATAGATTTACTTTTGTAGTTTGTTAAAATGCTTAGTAATTGCAAGTTTTATAAGACTTTAAATGTACATCGTTGAGGGTGAAACAATACGAAGTAGAACCTTGAACTTAAACCACTCGAGTGCCAATATTCAATTGTTAAAATCCAAAAGATCATGGTATTTTCGAAATATTTTTAATGCACATGTTCATTGTTAAGATCATTAGGGCCATGCCAATGCTCCTTTTTGACAAACACTAATTAAGCATTGTCTAAAATGCTTTGGTGGGTCAATGTATGGAGCAAAGCCTTGGCAATAGCAATTTGTGACTGCAGCTTCTGCTTGAAATTCCGAGCTTCTCGTTGGTCTGTCCTATCATCAATCTAACTCCAAATAAAGGAAAAAAATATGCTTTCAACAGCATTTCGTGGCGAGATTGCTTAGCTAACAGCATTGATTGGAGTCAAAATAAATTTCTTCTGTCCTTCGAGCAGTCGAATTCTCACCTGAGGCCTCATGGTGGATTGAATGTTAGCCAAAGTTTGTCACATGCGAAAGGCTGGGATCTAACACAGATTATGAGTTGTGAGTAAACAAACGCTGATGTAAAGATGAGTTTATTCGCACTAGCATTGTTAAAAATTAATGATAGGTTGACGAAGGTAATTTTTAAAAATTTCAAATGTGAATGACGATATTGCAAAAGGCGCCACTGTTGGAGAATGGCCAAATGGTCAATGCGCTCAACTAGATTTTGGTGAAAATTTCCAGAGACAACTGAAACGTAAATTGAGGCAATTCAAATCTGTAAAGAAGAAATGCTATATCACTGATTTCCATCCTTATTAGACTGCTTTGTTGCATTGAACTGTTGCTGCGAAATCAATCAAGTCGTCTTTAGACAAAAAGTCATTTTTAATTTGGATTTTATTGAATTCATCGCTTAACTTTGCCACATTCAAGCAACAACGCCTTTGGTCATTTCACCCTCATAGAATTCGGTATCATGTAATGCTAGCAAATAGAGAAATGAAGAGCTTTTCCTCAGAAATGATAAGCCGTCTAAGTTAAAAGGAAATGCAATGAATGGTTTATGATTTATTTTAAGAGGCCACAAATCTCGAATTTAACATTGTCAAAGATAAGTATTTTGAGCAAACAAGCTAGTAAAATTGAAAGAAACGTAAAAAAGGAAGTGAAAAGAAAGAAACGCTTAAGAAAATGCACACAATTCATCAAGCCCTTAGTTGGCAAACTCGTTGAAATTCCTTTTGCCAGGTTGTAAATTGATTTTGCTCTTCAATTTTAAGATAAACATGTCTGCCTGTCAGTCAATTTTATGGGTCTTGTAAGATTTCTTAGTGGAGATGAGATAAGTAGGTGGTAAAGATCACAAGGTGGTTATTGAAAAGGCAGCTTCGCTTCAGGAGGATACGCTGAATCCCGCTTCATTTCGAATTTAAAGTAGCTTTCTGGTTCGAGTATCAAATGACTGCCGAAACGCCTGTGATAAGAAAATGAATAAATCGAAAGCAATCACTGTAAGGCTGTGATTTCAGCACGAATAAAGTCATTTTAATGTTATCCGACGATATTTTACATGAAATCCTGAATTGGAAGCTAATTGATACTCCTTTTGATATAAGAGCAAGCAGTGAACCACAATTTGGCTGATGGAATCTACTGTAACAATGCGTCTTATTGGAATGATTGGAACAGAAGATGCATGTTTCCTTGCGAACAATGAGCCTTTGCCTCAGGCGAATTCCCACGTGCTTTCAATGGTAACTTCTGAATCAATTCATTTCCCCTCTAGGATTATGTCCGTACCTAGGCGAGGTGCAGAACATTATTGAGAACATAACTAATATTCTAGTTCATCATGCATTTCAGGCAAAGCGAGTATTGGATTCAGCTGGGTTTCTTTTGTTGAATGAAGAGAATCAAGACAGTCCTGAGGTGCATTCAACCTGCTTTAATAAATTGTTTCATCTCTCAAATGGAACGAATTACACGCATGTGTATTTCTGCGAAATCACTGTGCGCAATATTTGCTATGACTACATGGCTGTTGTTCATTTCAACTTATAGAAAGTTCTACGTTTGATTTGCAAAATAATATTCTTTATCCAGCGGTTTCACTTCACTGCAACAGAACTGTGTTGTAAGCGTCAAATTCAACAATTATTCATGAATCCCATGTATCCATCATTCTACAGTCTATTGATCAAGTCTTCCATTATGTATATGGCAAAATGACCTGAGTTTAAAAGCCTAAGAGTCCAATGAGCCTCAAGAGTCGTTTCTATGCAGTTCATTTGGTTACACTCTGCTCTATTCTGGAATCAGTTATGCTTTTGAGGGGCTATTATATGTATCTTACTAAGAAAAATGCATGAATCATGTCCACTTATGGCCTGCCTGCCACAAATGATGTAGGTACTCTTCACATGGTCAAAATAAGGAAATAGACGCATAATTTGTAATTCACCTAGCTGCTTTGATTCAACAAATCTGACTAAGTTCTTTCAAAATTAATTTTTACATGGCCGAGAGTAGAAAGCAGCAAAGGCCTATGCTTCATTTGTACTGTAACGAAGTAAGGGATCACAATTTGAACTTCCCGCCAAAGAATTCTGGAAAGTTTAAAAAGTCGTACTTCTTTTGGTCACTTAATGAGAAATATGCATCTAGCGAGCCTGATTTAAACTTTGGCTAGAAGAGAATATACAGCTTCGCATTGTTCACAAACTCATGTTTCCTCGATATTCCTAAATTTGGAAAAGAGACAAAGGCATGTGGGCAAGAAGACGACTTTTATGGTTTTTTAAGCGTTTGAATCATGGCTAGCATCCAAATCTTACACGTGGTCAATCAAAAATGAAATAGAATACAGCATTGTTGTACTTGGAATCTTAATATTCATTGAATGTCGTTTGCATTTAAAAGGTATTAATGGCAAACATTTTAATTATTTAATATCTTTTCAAGCTTTAAACTATCAAATTCTTAGCAAGCTGAGAAATCAAATATTGTTTTCTCAAAAGCTAAGTCGGTTTTAGAGTAGAGGACGGGTCATGCGTCCATACTACATCAACCAGCCTTAAATAAATTCACAGAGCTAAACTCTTTTAAAAATAATAAATTGCCAAACCCAATAAGTTTTTTCTAAGGTTAACGGCGTTTGCTATACAAAATACCTGAAGTTAGAGAAATCCCTGCACATTCATTTAGATGACAACCAAAGTTTCCTAAATTAGGTCAGTAACTAAGCAGATGGCTTATCTTTGATTTTTGGAATATTTTTGCTGCTTATTTTGATACAACCGCAGGTAAAAAATAAAATTTGGCTGACTGAAACGGTATTAATGGTCTGCCTTTCCTGTTTGGTTGTAACAGTGAATGATAATGGCATAAGTTAAAAAAAGGCCAAGCTTTTCAATTTTGAGCACAAAGTTATTTAATTTTCGAAAAATGCATATATTTAACCATTTTAAGATGTCTATAGTTGTCTGCTTATTTACTTGTGAACTGATCCATTGCTTGTCAGCCATAGCCACTTGAACCAAAATCTTCATGCCATTTTTGGCAATTTAAATAAAAGAGCCCTATTAATTAAACGGAATATGGTACATAAACAGTTTGGGCCTTTTTCATTTTTGAAATCATACTTGTAAAAAATAGTGCTTCGAAGGTCAATCTATCGCATTAACCTGGTTTAGCAAATAGATCAGGTGAAATAGTTCACTGCTATTGCTACCTTTAATTGCAGTCTGAAATCAGGCTGGCGTTTGATGTTGCTACTGTAGCAATATGTAAAAAATGTTTATTTCGATGGATTATACCATGAAACTGCAATGCCAATTTATGCAAAATGCTTCAAAATAAATAACAATAAATAAATAACAATTTGCGTTGAATTTTGCATTTTATCACTGCGAGACGCTTATTTGAGTCATTATGCACTTCAATGTTATCGTTTTGATCAGGAGCATTTCCTTAAATCCACTTACTTCGAATAACAATCATTATTTAGAAAGCCGTGGGCCGGGAGCGTCAACTTCTGAAAAAGCCCTGTAAAAGGGCTTTAACTCGCTGTCTAAAGCTGCAGTAATCAACAGAATGATCAATCTGGGCTGCTCTAGGCAAATGGTCTAATCGGTAAAGTCCTTAATAGACCTACCGATGGGTAAACTGGGGGTAACAAAGGACTACTTTGCGATGGAATGTTGTATGAGTTAGGGGTCATAAGAAGGACCGCTCCATTTCAACCCAATCGTCCAACTCAAATTAGACAAGCACTTCTGCTCACTCAATACCAGCGCGATTCGGATGAGCTATTTTCTCAATGGTGCTCGGCAGTAGCTCTTCATACAGACACAGCCCTTGAGGAAATCGGGATTATTTTGAATTCATTACTAAATGTGCTTATCAGTTTTGGCTTTGGTGGAGAGGCATCAACTCTAGGAAGCAGACCTATACCATTCCAATGTATTGTTGAAGGCATCAAAGCCAAAGTTTGCAAAGTATCTTAAAAAATCAAGTGAGTTAAAGAATTCGTTTAACCTTGAAACCGTTAATTATTTGGGAAAAATTGTAACCTCAAATTTTAACACTCATTAAATTTTAGAAATGCTATTTGTTACCGTTCTAAATAAAGGCATAATGTTCTATGAGTATAAAAATGACCTATTTTTGCGTATTGAAATTTTATCAGTGTTACTTCACTTATATATTTGCAAATAGTGCGCCAAAACATCAGCAAATGAGTTCCATTTCGATAATTTGTTTTGTTTATCTGGTCAGAATTGCAGATGCGTGCTCTCGAACAAATTATGTCTCTCAGCCTCAGCCAAGACTTCTAAATCTTTTTAAAGGTACCTTTGAAGTAAAGTCATTTGTCGTTAAGGCGAGTGCCCGAATAATGCAGAGACTCAAAATGCTGTGGAGGAAATAAGCAATTTTTTCATTCTGAGCACCTTCAAGTCACTGCGAACCTGGAATTCTGATGGGCTGCTTGTCATGAACGGAGAGAATCAGAACATTCCAAGAGTGAATTCAAGCTGCTTTGACCCATCAACATCTGGTCTAAATGAAGCAAACTATTCACAAGTCCATTACTGCCAAATCAGTGTGCCTTATATCTGCTACGATTATATAGTACTTGGTCGACCCACGCCATAGTAAGTTTGACATTTGACAAGTTCAGTTTTTCAGCAAAATTGACTGTGTTAGCTGCTACAATGAGGTAGCTTTCTTAGCTGCGGTTGCAGTGGATTGGAAAAGAACTGCGAAAATAATTTCGACCTCTCCCTTACTATTCAAATCAACAAGCAAAAAAGCCCCTTATAGTCGCAATGTACAGAAACATGATGATATGATTCTCCAGTTTGTTAGGCAGGCTTTCCAATCCGTTACTTGCAATTTACGGTAAATTTACTATTAACCAAATATTTGCCTCATCTATGGTTGGTTTCAAGCCGTAGATTTGGTTTAAATGTACTTATTTTCGAAATCATTAATATGTTTTTTCTTGGAATGAGCTCCATAAAGGGAGGCCAAACACAGCGACACTACCAAACATGGCAAAGGGGCTGATTGCATGGTTAGAATTAAGTAAATGGTGCTTGAATTGCATATTTCAAGTAACATGGTATCATAAAAATTATTTTTTACAATATTCTACTTTATTATTATTCTTATAAAGCAACATAATGTAAAGAAAACTTGTCTGAGGAACGAAACCACTTTGATGATGATCTAACACCTGTGAAATCGAAAAAACGCTGTTGCTCCCCTAAATAGAATTCAAATTCAAACTGCAAATGCTTCGCGTCTGCCCATGCAAATATTTGGGGAGAATCAACGTGACTTCAACATTTTTGGTTCTTTGAATCTTGATGCAATAAATTTAAATTTGAATTCAAGGAAAGCGTAGAAGGTGAGTATCCACGCATCAAAGTTGTCATTTTATTTAGCATGGAGGGATTCAACATGCCAGTCAAACCTTTAAGCATGATCATGAACTCTGAAACCACAAATACGTTAGCCATCTCTTTACGGTTTTTCACATTTTTGCCCTGAACTTTAGAAGTAAATACCTTACAATGTATCATAGCTTCAGGGGAAGATGTATAATTTATAGCTTTAGCTCGAACCTGTTTGAATCCAAATAGAACGAAAGATGTATTTGGAAGTGTGCTGGTGATTTGATACCCAGAATGCCATAGATGTGAAACAAAAATTTTTAGATCTTTTTGCAAATTTCTTCATACTAGAAAGTTTCAACAAAGCAGAAGATGTATTCTCATTGTTACCGCCACCCAAACTCAATTCTTATGCATTCATTCTGAAATAGCTGAGCATCGTCAAACAGTTTTGCAGGGAGTGCGATTTATCTCTAGGGATCGCAAAAATTGCCAAAAAAGTGTCCTGCTCATTTCAATTCACTGCATCTCAGTGTTCATTTGAGCATCTGACTTGGAAAAGACTTGATTGTACCTCGTCACCTTTAAGTCAATATTTACACTTCAATAGAACTTGATTCAAAGGATTTTGATGCAAGACATTCGAAATGTGAAAGTTGATATACATTCAAGTGGAAACTACGTCATGCAAGCTAATATTAAAAATTATGACAAATTGGCCATATTGTCAAATTTATTGAAGAACTTTGAACATATCTATTCATTGATAGGAAGTAATTGAAAATCAGTGAGTATTTTAATTCGAATTTATGGACAGTGGACATTTTTCTGTCTGTCTGCTAAATGGCAGAATAATAAGTCAAGTTAAAAGTGAATAACTTCCTGCCTAAGAGGCTTTTTATTTGTCAAGTTGTACCCCAGGCTATTCACAACATCAAAGCAGCCACTGTTTGCTCTAACTTGGATGCGGCATAACCCGCCTAAAGCTGCGCTCCAAGACTGACAGCCCTAAATCACACTATGATCATCTCCCTAGTTTGATCATTCTCGACCAGATATCAAAGGCAGATCTGGCACATTGACTTTTTTACCAATATTTCAAGCAAGAAATTAATTGATTGGTTAGTAAAAGTATCAGAATTCAGAGAGAGACACGTAACCTTAAGGGTATTCAATTTAATTAGATAATTGGAGTGATAAGCCCAAAGCAGAGGGCAATGTCAGGGGATATGCAGCAAACATATTTTAACTACAAATGATGTCAAATAGTCGAGGAGGGGCTCTTAGATTGCGTGCAAATCGCTAATATACACCTAGTAAATGGCTGTTTATTCAAATTAGCGATTCAAATTTGAACTTTGGGTTTATAGTTTTGTGAAGTCCACTTATTGTACCAATAGATCGCCGCAAACATCTTTGGGCAGTTGATGGAAAATGATTCCCAGAAATAACACTTCATTGGCCCTAATTAAGTGGATGCAATGACTATTTTGCAGCCATCCATCATCCATTGACACATTTACACAGCCATAAGTCCGTGGGGTAGAACTCTAGGAAGTTCCAAGAAATGCTCTATGGTTATGTCTTTTCATCAGCGCTTAACGCAAGCCACGAATATCGACAAAATCTCCGTTGGCTAGAAATCTAGGCTGAAAATCTTCTATCGTAAGTCATTAACGCGCTTCACATATTAGACTTAGTTGATCTGGTGTTGCTATTATTTAAAATCTCATTATAATTTGGTTGCCTTGATTTCAGGGTTGAAACACAAATCCGAACTTAATAAGGTGACATTAATTAAGGAAATAGTCAGAAACAGAGGCCTATTGATATGACAGCAGTTTACACAGAACTCGATCTGCCAAGTCGACATGTAATAATTTTGCTATGAGCACAGAGAGCTTGATCCTACTAAGCCACAATAAGCAATGTGGCAATCAAAATCAGATATGTTGACAACTACAATGACAGGAAATTCTCAGTGGTGGTGGCAGATGACTGAAAAAGAACTGCGTAGGTTTTACCAACTTCAATTTCGGTTCCTGCTTCACGAGTATTGTGGACAGGTTTTCGATACTCTAATTTTCTGGTCTGAGCATATACCACTCGTTTGACAGTTGGCTGAGAAGAATCAAAGAATTTTAATTTTTTGCCATGTTTATTCCTTGTTTTCTGTAAGCCAATCTAAGGGCTTGGTAAACCTCTGCTTGAAGTATACTCAAGAATACTCAACTTTTACAGAGACGAGAACAAAAGCATTCTACGGAGTGATGACTAAAGTCATGACCGATACTTTAGTTAAGTCTTCTTGAATAGGCTCCGATAAGAGGTGATTCGTAAGTAGGTAAGAGACGGTGATAATTTGCGCTTTGACATATAAAACACTTGCAATACTTCACTGTCGGATGTCTTTACTCAGTCGAAGTCAACAGAAACCCTTTGAAGTGTCTTGAAATGGCATCCATTCTTGTAAGCGAAACTAGATGGTGATGAAACAGATCAAAACATTTAGATGCCTTTGGTTGCAGCTCCCACCATGGAGCATTCTGCTGGCAGAGGAACACGACTGTGCCGCATCAATCGTTGGTCAATCTGGATGAACGCCATTTAGATGAAGTACAGTAAATAAATCAGTTTGTAAGTTGAATTTGGTAACAATCCGAGGGCATCAGGATTCTCAATCCTTCATGCTGGCTTTTGGATTGAAGCATGATTTTGTGTCAAAATGAAGTCCAGAAACCTTCACTTAACTTAATTATTCGATTTAGTTAATTCAAAATTATTAGTTCCGAAGTAATGCAGAATAACCAAGAAATGTTCAACTTCAAAACACAGTGGTCATAGAATTCAGGCAACTCAACCGCAGGATTTTCAAGCAGACGCTCTCAAGGTGTCAATTGTTCTTTTTGAAACAGAAGTCGCAATTTCTCAAAACCAACTATTCTATTTAATTAAATCTTTTCAAATTGAAATTTGTAATTTGTTCACTAGATTGCAAAATAATTGGAATTTTAGTAAATCAGTAAAAGCAGGCTTGTCTAAAATAACAGATTACATCTGTGCGTCCTTAACAGTTATGTGCAGTACTAAATCTGTGAGTGTAATCAGGCTGTCACTTTGATTGTTCTGGAATGATGTATTTTCGTTGCTAGAAGCTCTTATGATAGTTTCAATAATACAAATGTAAATATTTGTCTCCTTTGCTAAGATCAAGGTTGTAAGTGACTTGGCTGTAGAGATCATCCAGTAGTCTTTGTTCACTGCTTCATCACGTCCCGATATTCGAAAGGAAACCAAGTGTTTGAAAGCAAGTTCTTCCGACGTATTCATGCCGGAGCAAACGGTAACATCGTTTCAAGTTGACCACGCTATTTTTTTCAAAAAAGTTTCAATGAAGCGGCAGCCTATAAATTCTGAACCGTACTAAAAGAATACATTAAACACTGAAACGCCAAATCTATTGTCATTTTGACTTGTCATCGAAATCTTGACGAAGCATTTCTTTCCCACTCAGGCGTTTTTTTCACCCGAAATACTCTCGATTGGTTTTGGGAAGCAATAAGACTAATAAATTCACTATTCCCTGGAACTTGAGGGAGGAAACGCATTTCGTAGGATTCAAAAGAAATATTCAACGAGCTGCACAATTTTTTGCCAAAATTAACAATCAGTATAATAAATATTTTCAGGGCCTGCATTTATACCAGAAAAGGTTGATACTGTTTCAACGCATCTAACTGAAAAACTTGGACTGACTGAATCGACTACAATGTAATGGATCTCGAAAAACAAATTAAAAAAATTTTTAATTGGTTTCTAGTTTTCAAGTAGTTTTCACAAAGCTACCGATAAAGCATATTTTGTCTAAATTTTGCCTTCACAAAACAATTACTTTTGGACCTTATAATGCACTCTTCTAATCACCCGTGCCTTCCAATGTTTGCCTCAACGACCCGCAAATAGGCCAAAAGTGAATTTTAACAATCGCTTCCAACAAACTTCAAAAATTTTAAACCTATATCTTGCAGACCTATCACCTAGAATCCCAAACAATCCCCTCTATGCTGATAGAACGAGGAAGACACTCCTAGTCCCGATTCCCAGCCAGAGAGGTCCTAGAACTGCAATAAAGCAAATTACAAGAAAAATGTACGAGGTGTGCTAACTAACGTGATCTTAATAATGACGTTTAAACCCATAGAATTCACTTGAAATAGACTATCAGCTCTAATACTAATAAAGCATTTTAAGTTCTTGATGGAACCCCAGGTATCCATATGATGCCCACAGGCTTGTTTTTATAAGTCGTCAACAATATGCCTATCGACATATCTAGAATTTCATCGCGAATCGCCCGTTTCAATGTGAATTTCTCTAACGGTAGCATGCTCGAATGAGCACGAAATGAAAGCGACTATTTGAATTGCAAATTCCACTGCAAATGGGTGATTTAAAAGTAGATCCTTAAATTAAGTGATAGTATTGATGGTACTCAATCATAACCAATTGCAGATTTTGTCACTAATTTTTCGCTCGTATTCTGCTTGTGACGTAGCACAACTTCAATGGGGAAAGGTGCCATTCTTGACTTATTTCTGATGAAAAGGTCAAAAATTATTCCAAATAGGTGATATACGAGCTTCCAGAAAGGCAGATGGAAATTATGATCATCGCTTTCAAACAATGATCTTCAAGCTCAAATCACATATTAGAAAGCGCTTAGGATAAGGAAAGAAAAGAACTTTGATTGAGGGTCAAAACAGCTAAACGCAAATGTGGCAACCGCTTAAAAGCCTCGAACAAATAAGGAAATCGAAGGAAACTTACCAGGAACACTTCAGAAGGGAATTGTCTCAGTACCTCTTGACAACTAATTATGAGGATAAGTTAATATCTGTAGAAAAATCTGCTGCCAAAACAGTGAGGCAAAAAGCTGAATGAAAAAAAAATTGGATGGCATACAGCTATCCGCGGGAAGGGAGACAGAGGACTCCCGCTACTAAAGCAGTTGAGAACAAAATTGGCTCTCAAATCCATTTCAATAAAAGGCTCATGAGATACAAAGGGCAAAGAACAGGGTGAACAATCTGAATCGAAACTGGAAACAGGCATTTCAAGAAGAGAAATTAACCAACTTTCCAGTCTACCTCGAACCTCGAAAAGCCTTCGTGAGGCTGAAGGCAGCAGGATGCTCCGTGGTGGGGGCTACTACCAAGGGTATCCAAATGTTTTGATCTGTTTCAACACCATGTAATATTGCTTACAAGAACTGATGCTGTTTCGAGACACATGGAAGGGTTTCTTTTTATTGACACTGGCTAACAGCTTTATGTGTCAACGGTACATATTCATTTAGGGATTCCCATCATTAAACTTGTTCTGTTAGCCCTTATACGCGAGGTTTTTTCGAGGTGAATCGCAATTCCTCGTCTGTGACGAATCACTCACTCATTTCTACACTAAAGCCATCTGAAGAATTTCAACTTGGCAGGTGTACATGGAATTATAATTTGAGACAATTGACCTAGCTTTGAATTTAAATATCTCACCTTGATGAATATCAGCTAAAATTATCTTCTGATGCAAAAATACCTGCGGTTTCATCACTGTAGCTTTCTATAAAGCATGCCGTTTAAAAGCAGATGATAGGAAATACGCAGCAAAGCATTCCCCTGGACAATTGATGCTCTGCAGTGGAATGAATCGGAGCATGTGCTCGCTATGGGTCTACAAGCTTCTATTGTTTGTGGGCCTCAGTAACTGCATTGCAGCGCTAGTGATAGGAATAACCTGGTTTAAATATTCCGACTTTAAATCTTATGCATCGCAGTAGAAATTTTACTAAGGTCAGAATCATGATTGCATCCGTGATTATTTCATACTGTAATTTGCTACATTTCTTGAAGTTCAGTCATTGAAAGTTGGAAATTTTGGCCTGATTTGAAACTTATTATTCATTCCCACTTAAGATAAACCAAATATGAATACTTGGTAAAGGTCGCATTTAAACTTTTTGACCACTTGAATTAATTCATACGTGAAATACGCTCTTCCTCTCTATTCAGCATCTGTTAGCCATTTCGTATAACCAAATGCATGTAAAATTTAGAAATCGCAAAACCTAGGGGAGTGTAAGTAATTCAGCTATTAGAATTGAATTTTTATGCACAGCAAATTTGGGAAAATTTTAGGAAATGTATAATGTACTACCAACTTAATTAAAAATCCCCCTGATATTTGTTGGTATTCTAAGAGGAAATATTCAGTAGTTGGAACACTCACTAAGTAGCTGCTGTATTTATGCTACCTCTTGTGATAATTTTTCAAAATTGTCTGAAATTCTATCAAAATCTTCAACAAAACGAACACACGTAAAATTAAGGGACTAAAAGTAGGAGTTGGCGATTGAATCGTGATTTAGCACCCTAGTAATGATTCCATTCAAAAGTGAATGCAAGTAACTGAACTTAAAAGAGCTCATTCATTGAAGTGTCAAGTGCGGCACAATCGAAACCATTAGAATGTTGCCTGACTCGTTTTTACCTAAATATATTCACAGTCATTATTTAAAATGGTTAATTGCAAAATTTTAACGCTATTCGCATACTGTAGGCAATCGCTAAGGTTCGACTCTGTCAAGTGGAAACGTTAAATCGACTTTGATTCACGAATTGCAGTTTGGAAAAGAATTTGCGAGCACAAACAAAATTTGATCGTTAGAAGTCCTATTCTTATAAAGAATCCGGCAAAAGGATTGAGAAGTTAGCTAACCAGGTCCATACTTCTGCCAACCTTGACTCTGAATAGATGCTTTGTTTAGCAGCGGATTTCTTGCTACCACGTTTCATAGTGAAAAATGACTCATGTCTAGATCGAAATTTTGACCCTCAGTAGTTTGTTTAGAAACATAGAGCGATTTCAAAGTATATTAGAAGTTGAGAAGTGCAGGTTTAGTTCGCAAGTTCAAACAACTGAAAGTGTTGCTAGCTTCGTGGGATCGTTTCTGTTTCCATTACGTAGTAAACCCTTCAGTAAATATTAATGACATTGCACCATCAATAGCGCCCTGTGGCGTATTAGTATTAGACCCAAAGAGTAGTTTATTGTTTTCTATTGCACTGCACACTTGCCAGAATTTATAAAATTCCAAGTTTCTCCATTTACTTGCCATTTGATAAATTGGGCCTCGATTTTCAAATTAGCTCATTGGTATGGCAATATTAATGATTGAAAGCACAGTTTCAAATTCAAGAGTTATTAACAATTTGAAACAGCTTTGTAATCTGACAGCTCAGCAGCGATAAATGCATGAGAATATCTGATTTCCACCTATCTAAAGGCATATCTTTATGTGAAATAGAAAAATAACCTATCCCCGGGCTGTGAAATTTCATTGGTATTCTGATGCATATATCTGCATGAAAGGAGCTAAAATTCGGCTGATGGATCTGATTGTGGCAATTGGTTTCCTTTATCTGATTGGGATCGTGGATGCCTGCACCAGCTCTAATTACGTCTCTCGACCTCAAGTAAAACTTACAAGTCTTTACGGTGGTAAATTCTGAGTAAAGTTACTTTTACTTCAAGGCGAGTGTCCTTATAATAGTAGCACAGAAAACGTTGTTGAAATGACAACTAATTTTTTGATTGTCCAAGCGTTGAATTCAACGCAGATATGGAATTCTAATGGTATTCTTTTTATGAATGTAGAGGAACGGTACATTCCCATGGTCAGTTCAATCTGTGACAATCCATTCGCATTCTCTCGAAATAAAGCGAATTTTTCACGTGTCAGTTCCTGTGAAACTCGCGTGCATTATGTTTGTTATGATTACATATGCACCAGTAGATTTGATAACAAGTAAGTTCTAGGTCCATGTTATCGAACAAATTATAAAATCTAGCATCCATAAATGTGTTTGTTGGTACAACAACATAAAATTCTCAGTTGCTGTTGCAATGGATAAGAAAGGAACTGTGAAGATAGTCTCAAATTCGCCTTTGACTCCTGAATCTGCAGTAAAAACAGCCCCTCTCGAGCATTATGGGAAGGAACATGACAAAATACTTTTGCAATCTGTTGATCAGGCTTTCAAATCTAATTTCTGTACATTCAGATGATTGTGTCTATAATCAAATGATTGCTATGCTCGTGAATGTGGTTTTGGAAAAACATCAGTTAAATTAAATTTGATTCCTAAGTAAAATAAAATTTCAAAGTTTCTGATGATGCATACTTTGTCAAAAAATTGAACCAGCGGTGGCTTTATTGGAGCTTTGCAGAAATTAGTATGTGAAGCCATTGTATATTTGAAAACAGAAGAGCAAGTATTTGAGTCGCAATTTTCTGAGCAAACACGTTTCAATAGAAACTTTCACTACTCAACGTCCAAATCGCCGAGAAGTAGAATTCATTGCGTGCAAACCAGGTCAAATCATCCTCACAAACGGTCTTTGTTTTTCTTGTATGTTCAAACCAAGATGGCATGGTCTCAGGTAAGGAACATGTTTAACGGTGATCTGATTTTTCTAAATGGCTACCTTACTAGATCCATAACAGTTTTGTGCTGCCAAAACAATAAAATTTGCCTACTGCCATTATTGAATATATTGCAAATGCTAAGCTACTGAAGTCTAGGAACAGCATGACTTTGGGTTAATGTTCGGCAAAATCTGGTATTGAAGCTGCAGAATTCGTTGAGCAGTAGACAAAGACTGTGACATAATGTTTGCAGTCAATTCCCTTGAAACCTAGATCTTAGCAAGAGGAAAAATTTCCTATATTTTTATCATTGAAAAATATCAGAAGAGCTTCTAGTGACGAAAATACATCAATCTAGATCAATCATTATGACAGCCTGAATCTACGCATAGACTAAGCAGGTGTGTTCGAACAATGACTTCCATTGTAAAGCTACTGTGGTTTATGATCACTCGCTCTACCAGTACTTTATACAAATGTGGCTGATAAGTTTACTGGTTGGTTCTTAAGTTGCATCAATAGGATGGTCATTTGCATGCTCAACTAGTGTAAAGCGCTGAACTGAGCACAATCCAAATGGAATGATTTGATGGAAATCTCTTTGCGAATTTCGCACCATTAAAATTGTACTGCTTAGAGTTTATTAATTTAAGAGCTGAGACAACCACTACGCGGTTTTAAGGCAGGTTATCCTAAGCGCAAACTAGTTACTGAATGTAATGGGTGTGTCCTAGGACTGAAGGCCGACTTTTTAATTTTCTAGAATTTCAGAGAAAAAATGTTAAACAGTGGCGATTTCAGAGGTGTTGACCTGCATTGCCTTACCAGTTTCGTGCCATAGACAATTATAACGCATGGGTAAATAAAGATTGCCCTGCTTAAATCTACCTCAGTACTGGACTCTTAAGCCCCATTTAAAGCCAAGTCTATATCTTATACCTTTTGTAACCAAGCCAAGCAAACATAGAGATATATTTACACTCTTAAATTCAACTGAACATGCAAGAAAAATGCCTTGAATGATGGCGAACTAAAGAGGGTGAAGTTGGACTGCACTGAGATGCCAGTGATGTTATCCACCCATAATACCCTCTAATTAGTCGATGAACATTCAGATCGTAATCAAGTTGAGTAAAAAGCCACTGTGAGATACTTTTATTTATGATTTGGTCACATAACACTCTGTTGATAGCTCATTTGATGACACTCTAAACAATCAGTCAATTCCTTGCTTGAAATATTCGTAATAAGAGGTAATATGCTAGATCTGTCCTTGATAGCTGGCCGAGAATGATCAAACTAAGGAGATGATCATTGTGTAATTTAGGGCTGTCAGTCTTGGAAACAAATGACCAACTTAAAATCGTGCAGGCATAAAAACACAGTTTTAAGCGGATTGTGCCGCATCTAAGTTACAACAAACAGTTGCTGCTTTGTTGTGATGACCAGTTTTGTGAAATGTTTATAATCTCGTACTGCGATTTAAATTACCATCTGCGGCATGGAGTACAACTTGACAAATAAGAAGCCTCTAAGATAGAAAATTCATTCAGTTGTAGCTCGATTTATTATTTTTTTGTTTAGCAGACAGAATTTTGTCAACCGTTCATAAATTCGAATTTAAATATTCGCTTATCAATTCTTAATCACTTAATTATTAATTATTATTGTCTATTTAATTATCAATTACTTACTCTTAACGAGTAGACTCAAACGAGGTTCTCCAATCAATTTGACGATCTCTTCCTGCCTGCATGATGTAATTTCTAACTTCAATGAATTTCGGCTTCCATTCTCAAATTCCTCGCTTCAAAGACTTTTTAATCAACCTCTATTGAACTGCAAGTAATGGCCTAACCGTGATGACCATTTCGAAGTACAATTAAGTCTCCTCCAATTTCAATGCTCAAATTAATATTGCTGTTGATCGTAGTGCTGGGTGAGATGCAGTGAGTTGAAATGAGCTGGACATTTTTGTTTGCAATATTTTATAATCCCTCTAGATAAAATGTACTCTCCGCAAGACTGTTTGATGATGCTCAACTATTTTAGGATGAATACATAGCGATTGAGTTAAGGTGGCAGTAACAATGAGAATACATTTTCTGCTTTGTTGAAACTTTCTGGCATGATAGTAATTGCAAGAAACTCTAGAAATTTTTGTTTAACCTTCACTAAATTCTAGACATCTCATCACCCTTACACTTCTGAATTCATTTCTTATTCCATTGTGATTCTAATTTGAATTTTACGATTCGTTTGCTATTTAAGCATGATTTTATTAAGCATTCTAGGGTTTTAGCAAATGCCTCTATATAGAAAAACTTTACCAATCACTGAAATTGACATTAAGTTCATAAATAAAAAAATTTATACCCTGGGATTTATTTCATTCTTCTTAATATCTATCCTTTCCTATTAGCATTCAGCCAGTATTCAATGCTGACTGAGACATTTTGAGATATCAGATGAATTTCGTAATTCTGGAAAATGGAAAAAAGCTTCAAGTCCATTAATTGGTATTAATTTTGCTTTGGCAATAAAGATGAAACGGAAGAGGATTTTCCAAATCGGAAAAAAGTTTGATTGCACAGAAATTGAAACAGCGTCTCTTTGAAGGAGACCTAAACTTCAAGTGCACCTTTAATGATAAACACATCATAGGAAAAAGCATGCTGTTTTGCAACAACGTATATTTGAAAGCTTATTAAATTTGAATGAAGCAGAGTTTATTGGGAAATGCAAATTTTGCACCCTTGTCCCAAGGTCTTCCAATTTTAAATGACTGACTAGCATACGTTAATATTATTTGACAAGATACATTTTTTTTTAGCATTAGAAATTAACTAGTTTTTCAACTGAAAATACTTTGACTGGAACTGCTGCGTGGAACTGGTTATTGAACCTCCTCAAAGTGACCACCGGTAACCCCAGGGGCAACTCTGGGAGCTACTGAAAGGGGCGGTCGGTTGGGCCTAATCACCCTCCGGACGTATAAAATTAGATTGTGCCAGCAGAAGTACAACTTCTTACAACTTGGAACGCGAGGCACGATGTAATTAACCGGACTCATGGTTTCAAACTGGAATGTAGAATACACGTTCATTTAGTAATGAACGAAGTCTCAATCAGAATTTTGAAAGATTTCTGGTAGGAGACAATAAGATGAACGAAGATGGACAAGGTGCCACGACAAAGCTGAACTGCTACCTGTCTGAAGAAACCACGCCAGAGAAGAGACCAGGCAGCCGAAGACGTCAACGAACGTTTTTTTTCTTTGTTCTGTGTTAACTATTATGCTTACTTGTTATAAAAGCTATTTGTACTTCTGTTGTACCTAAAATAAGTCCTTGAGACTCCCCCTAATGGGTAAAGAGAAATTAAAAAATTGAACCTGGTAGCCCTTTGTTCACTGACACATTCATCGGGGTATACAAAAATCAGGTTGAATTTGATTTCAATGATTAAAATGACCGTTCTGTTGAAATGGATCATGCTGATTGATTTCTTCTGAAGCCTGCATCCCAAATACCATTCCATCAACTGAAGCGATTTCGGTTTTACGCTAAACCTCAACATCAATTTATGCCGCTATGTTAACATCTTTAAATCATTCTTGCTGTTGAGCCTTAGTGTTATATTCAATTTGATATATTAACTACCAATCCCTCCATGGTTACATAGAAGGCTAAATGAGTTTTTACGATTTTTTGAAGCACTAGTCTACATTTTCCACATTTTTTCTAGGTTAAAATTAACTGATGTTTTAAGTTTGGATAAGACCATTAACCTTTATCACAATCAACAGAATTGAAGGAGCTTCAAAGAAAATTCTGTACACAGTGATAGTGAAGCCTTGACGGTTTTTGAGGCTAAAGACAACCATTAAAACATTTTCAAAGAACATAATTTGGGTTTTGAGGAGCAGCACAATAAAGACGACGATTCCTACAAGCTTGATAAGAACCACTATCTAAAGAGTATTTCATTCAAATTCTTGCACTACTCCATCAAGCTAAAGATATTCCAGGGTTCAAAGAACAGAGCCAGGACAAAGTATAACGCGGAAGTAAATCCTTCAATTTATTGAGTGTATCGTGCTGTTTTAGAAAGAAAGTGCCGGATTGGATTGAAGTTGCGCCAAATAAGCATTCAGTGATGAAAAATAGCGACTTTAAATCGAATTTCTCTTTATTATTAAATCTTATCCCTCGATCCCTCTCTAAATTCCTTACTTAATTTCACGTTATATTTTAGTTATAAAATAAATCATAAGAACGCATCTCAAAGTTGGAAGTCCTAGGGACTTCTTTAACTGTAAAGATTTCAGTTAAAGAAGATGCGTTGGACAGATAATCAGTCACCTCGCAACCAGATATGAGGATAATGTTCAAAGATCTTGAAGTGCACCATTGGGAAGCAGTGTGTAGATCAAACAGATTCGAGCTAAGGCTATCAATAAGAAGCCTTCTACCTTAAGCTGTAATATTTTGTAGGATAATAATCTCTAACGATCCAGGCAAAAATGTGAAAAACCGTAAAGAGATGGTTAACGTATTTATGGTTTCAGAGTTCATAATCATGTTTAAAGGTTTGACTAGCATGTTGATTTCCTTCATGCAAAATAAAATGACAACTTTAATGCATGGATACTCACCTTCTATGTTTCCCCTAAAGTCAAAGTTAACTTGGTTGTATCTAGATTCCAATAACCGAAAATGTTGATGCCATGTTGATTCTCTCGAAATATTTGCATGAACAGGCGCAAAACGATAATAGATATTTGCAGTTTGAATTTGAATTCTATTTAAGGAGGCTAAAGCGTATTTTTTCGATTTCACAGTTTTTCGATCATAATCATTGTGCGACTTTATAATAATGATTATAAGTCGATTATCAAAATTAAAAAAAAAATATTTATTTATGGGGCCATGTTACTTGAAATATGCAATTCAAACTCCATTTGGTTATTTCTAAACATGCGATCAGTCCTTATACCATGTTTGGCAGATATACTATAAACTGCCTCTCTTTATGCAGTTCATTCCAAGGGAAACACATCAATGATTTCGAAAATGAGTGCATTTGAACCAAATTTACGGCTTAAAACCAACTATAAGTGAGGTACTCGTTTAGTAATTTGTTTATTTATTGTAAATTGCAAGAAACTGATTGGAAAGCCAGCCTAACAAACTGCAGAATCACGACATCATGTTTTTGTACGTTGCGTCCATAGGAAGGTTTTTTGCTTGTTGATTTGAATTGTAAGGGAGAGGTTGAAATTATTTTCGCAGTTCTGTTCCAATCCACTGCAACCGCAGCTAAGAAAGCTACCTCATTGTAGCAGCTAACACAGTCAATTTTGCTGAAAAATTGAATTTGTCAAATGCCAAACTTACTATGGCTCGGAAAGACCAAGTCCTGTATAATCATAGCAGACATGAGGCACACTAATTTGACAGTAATAGACCTGTGAATAGTTTCCTTCGTTTAGACCAGACGTTGGTAGGATAATGCAGCTTGAATTAATTTTAGGAATGTTCTGATGCTCTCTGTTCATGACAAGCATCCCATCAGAATTCCAGGTCCACAGCGACATGAAAGTGCTTAGGATTAAAAAATTGCACGTTTCCTCCACAGCATTGTGAGTCTCTGCATTATTTGGGCACTCGCCTTAAAGACAAATGACTTTACTGCAAAGTTACCTTTATAAAGATTTAGAATTCTTGGCTGAGGCTGAGAGACATAATCTGCTTCCAAGCACGCATCTGCGATTTTGACCAGATAAACAAAACAAATTATCAACATGGAAATCATTTACTGATGTTTTGCTCACTCCTTGTTAAATATATGGATGAAAGCACCAATAAAATTTCAACATGTAAAAAATTAAGCAGCATTTTTAAAATTTAATGAGTGTCAAAAGTTGATGTTACAATTTCTTTCAAATTATTAATGGTTTCAAGGTTGAACGAATTCTTTAACTCGTTTGATTTGTCAAGAATCTTTGTAAACCTTAGCTTTGATGCTTTTTACATTCAAATGTAAAGAAATTTAGGAGAATAAGCACAATTCGAAGATAAAGTGAAGCTTAATAACACAATGGCACTTAATTTTTTATTTGATTTTATTTTATTTTGATTTTAATTTATTAATTGATCTAGTTTTTGAGCCACAGATAAGTGTATCTGAGAGTCGGTATCCTTATTTAAAAGCCTATTGAGGTTGACACTTAACAAGTAACCGATTGAGATACCCAGCTTATGTTGGAAATTAAGTGACCGACAAGTTTTGGAGGTAAATTTTGATCTTTCAGTGCATTCAATAATTATTTCGGACAATTTAGTGGGTCTTGTAGTTCAAAATAGGGAACTAGCGTCCCAGTTTGATTTGGAAGACGTTGCTCGAAGGGAAATGAGCCAGTTGTAAAGTTGAATGTTGTGTTAGATTTGAGATTAAAAAAACATCACAATTTTATATTTGAAGACAGTAAAAAAGAGGTTAGTAATTAGCTGTTGCGGTCTTTCAAATACTTGAAACAATTCCGATGCTCAATTCTGGCAAACTTTTTATTATGACTAGAACGTCAATAGAGTCACCATGCTGAATTTTGAACGGAAACGTTAATATGAAATATCAGAGTTCGAAGTCGAGCAGGTACATTCAGCACTCACTTGCCTGTTTTTCATCATTTGGTTTCCTAAAGATGATCTGATGATATGATCAGAACAAAATAATAAATTAATACATAAATCGTGTTTATGGTCGCATATAATTATCGTAATTATCATTCAAGTGGTAGTGAATTTCCACTTACCAATAACACAAATGCTGGCGTTTCAGGGAGCTGAAATGAATCATACCGCTAAATGCTACTGGCGGAATATTTTTTATCCATTCCCGCCCATTGGACAAAACCCTTCGACTCATTGGGGTACAACAGAAATACAAAGCGCCTCTTCAACATCTAAACGCACACGCGCAGCAATGGAGCCGTTATACTGAAGTCTCCGGCTGCCTGGCCCTTCCTCGGCATGGTTTCGTCGTGCAGCAACAGGTCATTTTTTATTTGCACTTCTCTGCAACACTTCATCCATCTTCGACACACTTTAGTGCCGTTTATTGTCAATAGACTATTTTTTTTCTCGTCCGTTTGTCCTTATCTGGGTATTCTTTTCTAGTATTGACCATATGTAGGTAAGCGTTATTCGCAGCCGAAATAAAGTAGTTGCTTTGTACCTCCCAATGGATACCCTTATCATCGCAGTCGATTTTCGTGCCTCCATCACGTTCAGTTCGTCTACATTCTCTACTACGTCGTTTGGTCCGTTTTTTCTTCTCTGTTGGCTTCTCAATTTTTGTGATTGTAACTGAAGGGTGACAATCCTAAATCTGTCTCTTTAGCCACTCTTGAATCTTGTATCTTTTAGAGCAGTCTGTAAGAAAGCATTTTCGTCTGCAGTCCAGTATCCCTTCAGTTTTGAGTCATTCTTCTCCATAATCTTGTCGTAAGTATCTTCGCATCTCCTTTGATGCGTCGAAACATTTGTGGCATTTGGCGTTAGTGCAGACGATATCGCTTTGCCTTTCTTCTACCAATCTGGACATGTAAGAGTCATCTCGATCTTTAAGGCTCTCCTTTGAATCAAGCAGGCATGATTCGGAGTGCTCTTGCTATATTTCTTACCCATCTTCATTTAATTGAAGCGTCCGGTTCCTTGTATGTGAGGCTTTCTTAGTTTATCCGTCTTCAAGTTGTGAGAGTATCAGATTGTCTTTGTTCATTTTCAAACTCTTCCATATGTTCATCTTCTTTGCCTATACAAGACCTGCTAAATTACTCATTTGCAGGTCTCTTCAGAGTTTCTTGACAATGCAATCTAAGAATTATACTTAATCGGTATTGCTTATAGTGGATCGGCATCTTTTAGTCTCAAGATAATAGTAGATAATCCATGAGTGTCTGCAGGATCAACAAAAATACCCACTAGAGTTGCCATCAGGTTTTATAATGACTTCTTAAGCACATAATCAGTCGTAGTCATGCTAGATGCCTTTTTGTTCTGACTAGATTAGCTTTTATTGCTTCGTCTGGCTCACAAGTGTCTTGATTTATGGAGCCAAGGTATTCGAAGTATAAGGCACGTCGGAACGACATTCCTGATTCTTTCAAGGTCGTTTGATCCTCACCAGCACCAGTTTGAAACTAAAGGGATCTGAATGCTGCTATTTGCATTCCGCATTTGTGCATCCTTATCGCCAAATGCTCTATTAACCTGAGAGCTGCAGTCCTACTTAACGCAATAAGACAAAGATCATCTGCGTATTCGAGGTGACTTAACGACAGTCTTTTTCCCGACTGATCAATCATCTGAACCGCACTGTCACTGAATGAAAAGAAGGCTTCATCCCATATGAATTGGAAGGTTAGGTTGAAAAGAAGCGGTTCTTCTTTTGAGCCTTGTCTCACACCCCATTCCATCACAAAGTAGTCCTTTGTTCCCCTCAATTTCCCCATCGGTGAGTCTATCAAGAACTCTACCGAATTGTTCATTGCCAAGAGCAGCCCAAATCGGTCGTTCAGTTGATTTTTGCAGCTTTAGGCAGCCAGTCAAAGGCCTTTTTTAGATCAATAAATACTAGCACTATGTTTTGCTTCTGGTCCATGGCTTTCTGTACAATGGTTCTTACTGCTAGTATAGACTGTTCAGTGGATCTTCCTACGCAGGATCCGAATTGGGTTCTTGAGTGCATTTCGGCTAGGTGATGCTTCAGACATTGGCGCAGAATAGATGTACATAACCTGCCCAAGGTATCTAGAAAGGAGACTGATCTTTATTTTGCAGGATCCATCTGCAAACCTTTACGCTAGTAGTTACTTACAACTTCAGCATCAATCCAGACTCGAGGTACGGGAGTGATCCAATTGTAGAAGTCATTGAAACTTTTAGAAGGTAAGCATTTAGATGTTAAGACCCCCGTTTCAGTAACTCAGATCTAATTCCATCTTCTCCAGAACTTTTGTGTATTTATGATCTACTTTTAGCTACCTCTATCTGCCCCACTTACTCTCCGTGCTTTCCATTGTAGCCTTTAAGATTACAAGGGCTTTTCGAGCTTCTGTCTCTGAGAAGTATACTGGAAATGTGCTTGATTCCATTTTTGAATCAGATTGTTCACTTTGTTTCCTTGCTGTTTGTACTTCAAGAACGATTCTTGGGTCTGGTTTGAGAGCCAAAATGACGCAAATTAGATTCTAAGGGGTACTGCTTGCCAAGTTACTGTTTCACTATGCATACTATGCTAATGCGTTCTCTACCGTTTTCAATACCTTCATTTTGGTTGTTGAAACTGCTTTACTCAAATTCGTGACTTCTGAAAACTGACATTAAGGGGATTTTCAAACTAAATTAGCTCCATTATTTCTAATTTGGGCCTTACAAACATCTGATAGCAATAAACCACCTCTGAGAATTAGAGTGGAACCAGAATTAATTACGTGTTCAATTAGCTAAAACAAAAAAACCATTAAACTCCTTAGTTTGCTAAAAATTTTTGCTAATGGTAAATTTTATGAGGTGTTAAATATTCATTTTTGAAGGTAAAACAAGCACAAAGTAGCCTTTTGAACGTTAAGCAGTTAGTTGTGGTATTTAATAAAAAATATAGTACAAAATAGCTTATTGGGAAGGTAAATTTTTGACGTAAGAACTCAGCTACATTATTTTAAGACAATGTTTGTGCGGCTTCTGCTTGAAATTTGGAATTTCCTGATAGTTTGTCTCACCATTCGTTAGAACCTTTAGATCAAAACTGGAAATCATGCCTTTCAAGACGCAAATCGTTGCGCTAGTTCACAATATCGTGGCCGTCGTTTTATCAAGGGGCTTGAAATGGTGCTCTTGTATGCCTCAATTTTACTGAAGATAAAATGGGTTTAGTGCTCTGCTCAGGAAATAATTTTACGAAAAATTCATAATGAAAATAATGTCAAGTCATACAAAATGCTAGCTAAGGAAAATTCATATTCAACTTTGCAGACGTCGTACAGTAAAGCAGTGGTACACATGGTTCAGTTTGTTGTAAGGTAAAATAGTGAGGCATTCATTCAACACCTTGCTTGCTCAAAGGACCACTTTGGTTCCCTATCTTTATTTGGTCTTCCTTGCATTAAACAGCTTGAAGCTTTAAATTAAAAACGGATCTATTGACAGCGGCACTTCATTTGCAGTCGTTGCATTCCACTCTGGCAATCGTATGTGAACTCAACATTCTCTTAGGTTGAGAAACAACGAATCCTAGCGTTATATATTCATCAATTTTATTTCCAAGTGTTGGAATAGTGCAAAGAGACTATTAATACTGTGAACTCACATTTCAAATTAGATACTACTGATTTGAATGAGCTTTTTACCATGTGCATATTAACTCCGTCCATGAAAGCCTTGGAATAATCATCGTCTACAGCACGTTTTGTCTTGCTTAGATGATTCCAATGAACTTTCATTCCAAAATCGATAGAATTTCTGCAAACTTTTGCCTATTTTCAGAAAAATCACACCAGCGTTTTTCACCGCAAAGTTTTGATGAATGAGCTGCATTGTGTTAACTGGATTCATTTAACACCCGAATTCTATTTCACCACATTTTCCATTTTGAATTAGTTATCCAACCTGGTAGAATATGTCTGATCATAAATTTTTCTCTCTCAGCAGTGCAACAATTATGTCCTGTATTGCTTTGAATGGGCTCATTTATTGTAAATTTAAATTTTGTTACCGTTTGAATTAAGGGTCATGACCGGTCTGCCTCACTAGTTGAAGTTTACAGTTGCACAACCGGGAGACTTAGAAGTGAATGATTTCAACGAGCTGTTTTCTCCCAGAGAATGGAGTGAGGTGGTAGACCTAATGTAGTTTATTGGAATGCTGTCTCAGTTAGCAAATCTTCATTTAACGCACAAGAGATGAATTCAGAATTGCGGAATTGCTAATTTGAATGGAATTATATTTAAGAGTGGCGGTATTTTCATTGGTTAAACAAAACAATCATGACATTCAGCCAAAGCAACTTTTTTTTTCGTACACAAACTATCAACATGAGCAGATCTTTACGCCAAACATTTAGTGCCGAAATCCGCGGAGTCCTTTTCAGAGTCCGCTAATTTTGCAGAAACAGCTCAGACTCTTAGCTAACTTACCGAAACGCTTCTGATCAAAACAACAATACCGCGTTGTAGAATGGTTCAAATGAGCATCTAGCAGTGAAAAAATGCAAAATTTGACACAAATTGCAAATTTGTTGTTAAGTACTGCTCGTCAAATTCCTACTTATTTGAACCATTTTGCAAAATTTGGCACTACAATTTTTTCTATAATCCGTTGGTTTAAAGTTTTGTAAAATTTGCTACATTAGCAATATGTAATGGCAGCCTGATTCCAGACCTTAGTTAAAGAGGGCAGTAGCCATTAACTCTTTCACCTGGTTTATTTGCTGAACTAGATTAATGAGATGGATTGACCTTTAACTGCACCATCCTCCACATGTATGATTTTGAAAATGAAAAAGATTCAAACGGCTACTATTTCATATTCAGTCTAATCAAACGAGCTTTTTAATTCAAATTGCCAAAGATAGCATGAAGATTTTGGTTGAAATGGCCATGGCTAACAAGCGATTGATCAATTCACAAGTAAACAAGAAGACAACTATTGACATCCTAAAATGCTTCCATACATAAATATATCAAAAATCAAACAAATTTGTGCCATAATCATTCACTATTACAACTTAACAGACAAAGCAGACCATTGAAACCAATTCAGTCAGCCAGCAGAAGCAGTTAATGACTTAATTTGGGAAACTTTTGGTTGTGATCTAAGTGATTAGGCAGGATTTTCCCCAACTTCGCGTATTTATAAAGCAAATGCCATAAATTTTTGACGTAACTTGTAAATTTAGTGTTAAAAATCTCTGGTGTTATAGAAGAAAATTGGACAAAGTTCATCGCATAATCAAATAGACATTTTCGGGACAGAGTCACCCCAGAACCCGATTTACAGATGGACATTCTTACAAACAGGCGAATGCGATTCCAATTAATTTTGTTGGCTAAATGGTGGATATATTTTGATTATTTAATCGCCTGGGTCCTCATTATTCCATCACATTCCTTCAGATCCTTCAAAGTAGCCGCCTTGCAGTTATGAGCTTTGGGACTTTCCAATTTTCACGAGGGTTTAGCTCTGCAAATATCTTTAAGGCTGGTTAATGTAGTATAGAGGCATGATCAAACGTGTTAAAATCCGTAGACTCAATAATGATTTTAAAATAGATTAACAAGTCTTCTACTCTATAACCGACTTATCATTTGAGATTGCATTATTTAATTTCTCAGCTTGCTAAGAATGTGATAATTTTAAGTTCAAAGAGATATTAAATAATTAAAAGTTAGTGATTTGAACTTGACAGACGTATATAACAGTTGGACTTCAGCATTGCTTCAAACATTTGAGAATTCGCGAAATCCGATCCCTGTTTTGAATCGGTTCATCTCCCCTTCAAATATGTAAATGTGCGTGCAGGATAAATGCAAAAATTTGAAATGTTTTGTTAAACCATCATTTCAATTCAAATCCAATTCTCAATGCTTTATTGGGGTCCTCGATTTTAAATTAAGTCGCAAGATTTATTCTTTCAAATTGCCACATCCGCTTGTTGTTTGACCTAGGTGCCTGGGATGGAATATTCTTTCAAGATCTGCTAGTCGTATTAGGTCTAGGTGACGTCAAGACGAAGGACAGTAGAGCACGTAAACAGCACATTTGACAAGCTGTGGAGCGTTGGTATTTTAAATTAATCTTATTTAACTGGATTTGAATGTTAATTCAACGTTTTTTATTTGCCTGCCGTAAGTGGTTTCATTGAGAAAAATGAAAGGATATTCTTTAAAATCTGTCTTTTTTGTTCTTACCATACAAAATCGCCAATAGCTGCACACCAAATCGGAGAGATGTTAGTTGTCAGTTTTATGCCCATTCCATGGTCTACTACTGATCGTAATTCAATAGCTGTGATTTTATGTTTATGAACCATAACTAATGACTTTAAGCCTCGTGGTCTATTCTTTCGTTTGGGTTTAGTTACAACTCTAAAGCTGTAACTTCATAAAATAAACTGTTCTTGACAAAATGTCTTCATTTTTCCCATTTATCAATCATTTTTTAGCGACTAGTCTGCTAAAATTATTTCAACAAAGTCAAACTTTTGAATCAATGTGATTCAAGAGATCTGACAATTTAAACAAAATTGAGGAAGTTATAAACAAGATTTGGTGCCAATATAAGTTTTTTAATACCTTAAAGTACATTTCAGTTTATAAACTGAAGACGCTTCAAACCAATCAGTGTTGGAATTAAATGATACCTTTACTAACATTCGAAATCGGTTGAGCAGCCTTCCCCTAAAATTTTGCTTGTTTAGTAAAATCATGCATCATCTTCAATTAGTACTTGATCAAATGAAATGGCAGCTTCTAAAGTTCTTATTTGGGATCATGTTGAGTTTATGGAGACATGTTAACTGGAATTGCTGATGCAATTACCTAATCACTTTGCAAAATCAATCTACTAATTTGTATAAGTAGTAGTAGTAGTGCTACTTAATTTGTTACTTGAAATGGTTCTCCTGTCGAAATGGATCGCAGAGTCTATTTACTTGTTGAACTTGCATCCCATATAGCATTTTTCTAACTAAAGCATTTGTCATTTTTATCAAGCATTATTGTATCGAGCGAATTTTTAGTCTGCGTGTCAAGGTAGATTCAGCTATTGAATCTGATCCCTGGATTTCTGAACTCTCGTAGCCAAACTTAGTTAACGCATTTTATAAGTCTTGAATAGTCTCATCAAACGTTAGTAGCCTTTAATTAACCTTTTTTTAATTTAAATTGCTTCTAAATTTGTTCAAGTCTTTAAGAAGTGGCATATAGACTTCTTTTGCAGTAACTGCGATTAACAAACAACAAGCCCCAATATTCAATAATTTTGGGAATGAACGCATTTAAACAAAATCTAGAACAGAAAAATAACTATAAATTTGTTGTAAATCGTTCAAATTATCATTTAGCGATTAATTTATTTAATTCTGTCCGTTAAAATTAGCTATAAACAATAAAACTTAAATAAAAATCGCTGTTGTGCAATCAAGTTTAATGAAATACAATTTTAAATGACATTTTTGCTGTTACCTCTAATTTTAATACCGAAATCTCATGAATTTGTAGATTTGGAGGACTTACGAAGCTGTTAATCTTGGTGTTTTCGTTTTCTTCTTGATCAGGTGGCTGACAAATTTGGCAGGTAACTACTAAGCTTTTCCAAATTTTCCGGATTCGATATTTTAACTGTGTTTCAATTTGCAAAAAAAGACTATAGAACTGCGGAACCTGACTTCTATGAATTGACACTGAAGTCAACCATCACGAAAACTTTGATTCCTGGAATTATGCTACTTTCGTGTTAATATGTTCATGTAATCTTTTGAAAGCTTGTAGATCGCTCTCATTTGACCAATCGTACTTCGTAAGATTCGGGAAAATGTATAAACGAAGATTTACACAAAAATGACATATTTTATAGTCAGTCTCATAAGAATCGTTTAGTTTAGAGTTTGTATTTTCTGATGACATACTCGTACTTCGATAACTCACACAGTAACTTTATTTACTACTAAAAATAAGGCAGTAGCAAATAAAAGCTTTACAATGCCATGTGATTTGATCGAAATGAAGTAGGATTGAGGAAGCAATGAAAGTTGCTGTTAAGCAGACCGAAAATGTGTTCCATATCCTATTAATTCATTTGCTCCAACACCCAATCTAGCAGTCACTTATAAAATTCGATTCATTTTCAACCTGAAAGTGTAGCAGTTTTTAAACCTATATTTTGGGCTTGAATTATCAGTAGCTTTCGAATGAAACTCCAGTTTAATCTCTCTATTTCACCTTCAAAATCAGGCAACAATCATCACTCCAAGCCGCTTACAGAGTCGAGCCCATAAAGTATTTGAGAATTTTTAAGCAGGATGAGTTGATTGGGCTTTGAACACTGAATAGCATACCTAAGTTCAAAAAATGATTTCAAAAAGTCTGCTCTCGATTTTTTGATGATGCACTGAATTTCATTTGATGTTCTTAAATACTGTGTGGTACAAAACTCGAAGTTTTGAATTTTAACTTAATAATTTCCATCAACAAATCAAACGGTTCGGTATAATTTTTTTCATTTGATTGCGACAATCTTGCACTTTCATACCATTAATAGATGTACATTGCCTACCACTACGTTGTCATTTTAATTTTTCTCCCAGAAGTAACTCTCTTAAACGTCTAAATTTAAATTAACTAATAAAATGAAATAACTTGGACACACCTGACTCATTTCTCTGTTTTCATATACTGTCATATTGTAATAACTTAAGTTTTTAGCTCCATTAATTCTCAAAAATTATATCATGGCCCCAAAAGGTCCTTTGGCTTTGCATAGCTTTGCCAGATCCACGATTTTTTTAAGAATGGAAATTATCATAGCTGCAAATTAAAGCGAAATTTGCGTTTTATATGTTTACCATGGACGTAAGCTTTCCAGAATATATTTCTATACTGAAGAAGGATTGTTGTGGAATGCATTAGCATCATCTAATGCTGTGTTTATCTTAAAAGGCTTGACCAACTCTTGAAATTTAAACCTTCTACTATAGGTGATCACCAAAACGTAACGTCCTAAGCTGAAAAATCTAGCGTGAAATCAAAGGTTTTATCTAAAAGCCTGCCTACTTATTAATTAAGTAGTGATGTTTCACATGGAGCCAATGTATCGGTGATTCCATGCATCCGAATAGAATTATTAAGAAATTTCTGAGTATCACACTGATTGTATTAAGCATTGGCTATAACAGGTGAGCTACGGCCGAGAAAAATTTTTTTTCATGATTGAACCTTTAGCTAGATAATTTTTGCCGGACTTTCCCATCCTCAAAATCCATTTTAAGTTCTTAGCAGATACCTAAGCGCTGAGAAATCAGATTCCACCCACTGCTCCTTCATTTGTATCATTTCGATCTTCGCTCAACCGCAGGTGCGACTTGTCATGGTTGGATGCCTCGAAAATCTATGTTTGGGCTTCAGGAGGATGGCATGAAGAAGCACTAGGAACAGAAAGGGAACAGCTCAAGATTGACATTTTTTTGAAATTCAATGAAGAAGGATGAGTGTTTTATTTGACAAACCATCTTATTTATTTACTGAAACGACTTGCGCTCATTGCGGTAAGTATCAAGGGCTGATTGCCAAAATTTGAAACCACAGAAGAACAAAGTGGTGAGCTACCTTAGTCCACATTCGATAATGTGATACAGATTGGCTAGAATTGTAACCGCTTATTGTGCCATTTATTTCAGTATCAATTCTATAGTTTGCTTAACTTAAAACGCTTACTGAAAGTAAGCTGATGTACTGTTGGTGAAAACCGCTTTGTATTTGAAAGTAGTTCGTTGCACCTCTCAGCCAAATAGCTACGCTTGCGGAAATTCTGATGTTTTGGCGAATGAAACCAGTTTTAGTTCACAGGGATGAGAAGAAGGTAAATTAAACGTAACTGATGGTAATCACTTTCCATCCTCATCAGTCAATCTCTACAAAAAATCCTAAGTGCCTAGTTACAAAGTAATTCATCACTTCATTATTCAGCATGGGCTCATGCAAAATTTTCTTCTGCAATTAAGTTTGCACTAATCATTGCATAGTTTTTGGACCTATAATGGGTTAACTGTTCTAAAAGCCATCAAGTCTTGTGTATTGCTGCATTTGCAGATCAGCAGGGACTTAATAATGACTTCTGATTCTCGATCGGAACCCATTTACCATTGCGTTGCCATGGTGCGAAACTCTAGGAAGCTGATGCTACCAATCAGAGACAGCAATTTTTTTATTCGATTCTACTCTTTGGAAAGTCCCATGGACTTACTTGGGGGTGCCACAGAAATGAAAGAGCTTGTACAATAGCTAGACACTTACAAATAGCATTGAATAGTTAATTTGACATCTTTGGCCCCTGGCTATTTCTTAACATGGTTCCGTGCTGCAGATAAACTTCTTGCAGCACCTCATAATCCTCGTCTGTTAGTTCTTATCCAGGTATTATTTTGTATCGACCAGATGTTGGTAAGAGGTATTCACAGCGTTGCGTTAGTACAGAAAATATCAGGTTGCCTTTCTCCTAGCAATTTTGGTGTATGATTATCATCTCAACCTTTTAGGCTTTCCTTTGTATCAAGTAGCCACCATTCGGAATGCTCTTGCCATACTTCTTTCGCATCCTTAATTAATTGAAGTACCCAATTCCTTGTATGTGAGGCTTTTTTAGTTTCGCCTTTTTCAAAGCTATTGTCAAGTTTGAAGAGTATCAGGATACCTTTGTCTATTTTCAAACTCTTCCGCAAGTTCATCCTCTTTGCCCGTATGATACTCCCTAAATTAAGCATCGGCAGCTCCTTTCGGAGTTACTCTACAGTATTGGCTCTTCGCGGGTACAATCCAAGCATCATACATCGAGCCGTATTATGTATTGCTTTTAGTCGATTGTTATCTTTTGCTCTTGAAAAAATAGTGAATAATCCGTAAGCGACTACAGGATCGACAAAATACCCACAAGAGTTGCTTTAGGTTTTATTGAGACTTCTTGAGCGCAGGAATGGTCGTAGTCGTATAAGGTGCCATGTTAGCTTTTAATGCTTTGTCTGGCTCACCGGTGTCTTGAATTAGGGAGCCAAGGTATTCGAAGTATCAGGTACGTCGGAATGACATTCCTTATGCTTCTACGATCGTTTGATCCTCACCAGCACCAATTTGAAACTAGAGGGATTTGAACGCTGCAATTCGCTTTGTGCGCATAATAAAATTTTTTGCAGCGTACCTTTGAGGTCGCTCTGTTTGGAGACCGGGACTGGGATGGTTTTAATCGTTCTTTAGTCAGTTGACATATTAGTGAAGGCAGTTACATTAGATGCAGTTTCGTCTACATTAATACGAGATGTGGATACATCTACTTTAGATCATGCACACATGCAAGTGAATTTTTAAGGGGTGCTCGACTAGGTGTTGGAGCAAATGAATTAATAGGATATGGGACACATTTTCGGTCTGCTTAACAGTAACTTTCATTGCTTCCTCAATCCTAATAAATTTTAATCAAATCACATCTCATTGTAAAGCTTTTATCTGCTATTGCCTCATTTTTAGTAACAAATAAAGTTGTTGTGTGGATTATCGTGATCAACAAATTCGTTAAGCGTAACCTGATGAAATAAACGGAAGGTGCGCAATTTGCATCTAACGGTTTGATATACTGCAATACCATGTGACTTCGGCATTCGTATAGCTTGGCGAGGTGTAAGCCGCTGCCAACTGTAAACACTTTCTCTGTCACGTATAAACCAAACTTTCAGGCACCTTCGGTTTGCATTTAGTTTCAATCCATGTTTCGAGCTTCGATGAATTTTTCAACAGTTTATAAATTTAATCTGGACATCAGAATATTATTCTTTCATAATATAATGTCAAGCAAATTTTCGACCAAACTGCTCCGCAATTCACGGTGCTCATGTGTAGAAGAGCTCATGTTGAAACTCTAATAAGCGTTATTAACTCATTTCGTTTACACTGAAGTTCCAATGTTAATGTTAATTCAGATTAATTTAGGCGCCAGTGCTACGTTTTTCATTTACAATCAAAATCATTTAATTGAAATTGCTTCACAATTTCATTTGATTTGTAACAATGTGTACCAGCACATGATCGTTTGATGAACTGGCAACTTCAAAAATTCCACACTGGAAATCACGTTGAGATTATGAAGACATGATGTTAACCGGAATCATTAAGGCTGGTACCTTGTCGCTCTGCCACACTAGTCTGCTACTTCATAACCTGAAACTACTTTCAGTGGTGTTGGACTGGATTCCACTGTCTGTTTTCTTTTTAAGCTTTCAGTCCGCCAAGCACTCCTCCAACCGAAACATTCTCTTTATTTTGCCATATATGTTAGCTTCAATTAATACCACAACTTTGCCATCTTCCGATCGTCCGCATATTACATTCAATTCGACTTAAATACTAACGGTTCATTCAACAACCGAACGAAAAGTCATTCACATCCTCTTAAATTCTTTGTTTGAAAGGGCGAATAAAATAAATTTAATTTTAGATTAAACTGGCGAGGACTTTCAGGAATTAACCGACACGAGTACAGTTGAAAGGGCTATAAATTTTTTTTGTTTTTTAAGCAGTCCATTTAACTACCCATTCCATGGAATTTCGTTAAAGGATTAAATTCTAACTGAACCGCTATTTACAAATATTTGGCCATTTTTCGAAATTTTCAGCAATCAAATCAGCGTCTAAAGAATCGTTCAGTCTATTTTTGCCTAAAGAGGGTTAGTACGGCCAAATTTAAATCAATACAAGTCAAACAGAGACAAATAAAAGAAGTGAAACAAGGTAAACCAGAGACAGCTGGATCGCATGGGCAAAATTAAGCCACCTTCAATGTATGAGATTGAATGGCTGGCCTTTATGTACCACTTAATTTAAGCGCTTTCCTTAAACTGCTGTTTAGGACTCTTTGAACACTTTGCTGCTTTCTTGGTGCAAGTATGTGAATTTTTATGGTGAAATGCAGCGCAACTATTCCAAATACACTTCTGCAACATCCTTTGGACTTATTACGCTATAAAATGCAATGCAATGTTTCACAAACAGGGCAGAAACGACCGAGGAGTAAAAAATCTGCCATTAGTGATGATAAATTCACTAAAAGTACCTTCCCCTTACATAAGTGCCTAACTTTAAATTGCATAACCATTTCGCTACTGTTAAACTCGGTCAACACTCTCTGATATGGTTTCCGATGCAATGTGATGCAATGCCACTGAGGAAATTCAGAGTAAAGCAAGTACTTTAATCCCACAATTTGGCAAGTAAATTGATAGCTATTTTGATATTATTTCATTGATACACACCTGTGATGATTGAATGTTTACTTGTGTATTTGCCAAGACCCCACGATAAGCCTTCAGAAAGGAACGATTTTTGATTGGATCTAATAATCTCGTTTAAACAAATTTTGCCAGTTTACTGTTCATCATTAAAATAAATGTAAATAAGGCATTATATTTTGCTCATTATGCTTCTTGCTTTCGTTTGTCAAATCTTTCTGTCAAGGCCTCAAATTAATTGCGATTCGCAAAGATACCTATAACTGTTTTTCAAGGTAATGAATTGAGGAAAGTAGTTGGGTCTAACCTAGTACTTTGATAGAACTTAGTACTTAAAATTCTGTTCCTGAAAATAATAATAAATCCAATTCTTAAACAGATGTCACTTGGATGGGTATCAGACAGATTATGGAGTATTCATTTGTCACACTTTCTTTAGTCTTTCACCATTTAAAACACAGATCACCCAATATGAAATCTTAGTTTTTATAACTAAAACACCAAAACTTAAACTAAGGCAGTATAATGAACTTGATAGCTTAGATCTTCTGTTAAACAGAAGTTCACTATACTTTGCCATGTTGATGAAAGGCAATCTCCACAGAGTCAACTTGCTTGGAGAACTTTGCGCTAATAGAAATATCAACATTGTTTATTTGTTAGTGAGTGGACATGTCAAATCTAAATATATGATCACTAGATTAGTTGTAATCCGACATACCTGGCATATCATTTTTTATTGCCACTATATTAAGTAAAAGTTGGATTTATTAGTGAAGGTATCGGTGTTCTGTGACAGAAGCACAAACAATAACTTATCATATTACATTGAATTAAATGGAAAGATAGAGCTGGAAAATGAGAAATACCCTGAAAACTATGGAATAAACGTGTATACAAGAGCATTAATGCATCATCATTCAGACACGAGGGCTTCGGATCTTTCCGCGTGACGATAGAAGACGGAAAATAGTTCAGAAGAGATATATGTGATCTAGTCGATGATTCAAAAGTTGCCGTTTATTGCAGTGCTTCCAAAGTAAGGTCTTATAGACTTACATTATTATTCTGCCCCGGGGTGCGAGCAAGCATTGCCAAACATTCATTTGTTGCCATCAATCAAAAAGTGCATTTTAGTACTTCCAAGCTTCCCATGTTATACAGCCTTCTTTTCCTCTTAATGACTTGAATTGTCGGGTATTTATTATTTGAGATGAACTTCTGGAATGATTATAATCTCAAAATAGCACATTCCATTGATTGCAAGCATTTTTACAAGAAGCGAAATAACAAAGCAACTTCTTTTCTTACGCTTCAAGATAAGTCGGAATTTTGTAGAAGCTTGTTCTTATCTACTAAAAAAAATTTGATCTCCTCTTCGGTAGGCGAGTTCAGAGAAGGAATAGCTGCACTTGGTAAGCTTTTCCAGAAGAAACAAACGCGATTCGGTGACCAACTTGCGATGACGTTTTCGACTGATCTGATGTGAAATCTCTGACAAAATCAATCTCCACACACTTGGACCAGTGAAAGGCGACTACATTGGATGAAGCCAGGACAGGAAACCAAACAGTTTTACTCCTGTTATAGCAAATAATTTTTTATACATGGGCTTGGCGATTCATCTGAGCCTGTTTCGAAGCTAGTTACCAAAAAACTCTTGTTTTAATTGCAAGGTTTCCTCGAAATAAGGTCGCCTGTTCCGTCAGTCATACAAAATGATTTGTAGTTTTGCTGAGCTCTCTTCATCAAGCATATTCCAATTGAAACAACTGTGAAGTTCGAGATCCCAGAGAAATTTCTTTACATAATCCGAATTAATGCGTTATACTTATACGTTATGAAAATGACTTAAATGACCTCTATTTAAGTCACGCAAATGGAAAATATTTAGCCTTTTCTCTCTTCTTTTATTAGAATGAAAAATTTTCCATATATTGTTGTGCTGACGGGTGCTTGGATAATTTTTATTCAACCTCGCCCATTTGACGAGTCTCAAGGACTTACTGGGGGTACAAAAGAAACACAAGGAGCCTTTGCAACAGATGAACACACACACACACACACATGACAGTAGGGCAGTTAACCTGACTTCTTCGGCTGCCTGGTTCTTCCTCGGCATTTTTCATTTGCACTTCTCTGCAGCACTTCGTGCATCCTCGACACATTTTAGTGTCGTTTATGGTCGATGGGCCGTTGTTATTCTCGTCTGTTTGTTCTTATTTAAGAATTCTTTTCTAATAGGCGACCGTTTGTGCATTACATAACAGTGATTTATAATTCCTTTTCTAATGTGCAAACGTTTTCCGTTGGCGGAATAGGGGCAGTTGTGCAGTCCATTCTGCTGAATATTCATTTCGCCAGACACTCTATTAATCTGAGAGCTGAAGCCTTACTCGGCACAACGAGACATAGATCATCGGCATATTCCCGACGACTGAGCAGCTATCTTTAGCCTGGGTGATTAATCATCGGAACCGCATTGTCATTAGGTGAGGAGGTGGCTTCATTTAATATGAGTTTTAAGGTTAGTTTGAAGAGGAGTGGTCCTGCTTTCGAGCCTTGTCTCACACCATGTTCTATCACAAAGAAGTCCTTTGTTCTTCCCAACTCGCCCACCGGCTAGTCCATCAAGGACTTTGCTTAATGGACCATTTGCCAAGAGCAACCCAGATTGATCATTCGGTCGATTATGACAGCTTTAGACAATTAGACAAAGGCATTATTTTCGGCTTCTAGTCTACGGCTTTCTGTATCATGGGTTTTACCCCAGCTTTAGCCTGTTCAGTAGATTTTCCTTTGCAGAATCTAAAGTGGGTTCTTGAGTATATTTCGGCCAAGTGGTGCTTCAGACGTTGGCACAGAAGAGATGCAAATAACTTGGCTAATGTATCTAGAAGGAAAATTGATCTACAATTTGCAGGATCTGTCTGCGAACATTTACGCCTATAGATGCTTTAAACTTCAAGATTAATCTAGGCTCAAGGTATAGGAGTGGTCTTATTGAAGAAGTCATTGAAACTTTTATTTAGTGCCCTCAGGCTCAGAAGAACTATTGGCATCACAAAATGCGTGAATGAGGGATGAACAGACTAATGCTGTATGATGAAAATTCAACTTAAAGATACCTGCTACCTTAAAGTCTACAGGCTACCAGGGAAACAACACATTGAATCAATATTTGAGACCATTTTACTGCTCATCATCTTTGATTAGATCCACTTTGATCTAAATGACATTGTTAGACATGCGATCCTGTTATACAATTCAACAAAGGTTTATTCGACCCATTTATTTTTTTCATGAGCAAAACTAAAGTAGCGAATTAGAAATCAGACAAATTTGCGTGAATTTGAAGAATTTACGCCCATTCAATTGTCCTAAAGTGATTGTCATGTGAAAATTAAGAACTAAACATTCATTAATTTTGTTCAATTTTGCAATTGAGTGTTTCGGTGGTAGACCATTTACGCCTAGTCCATCAAAAAGCATCCAAAATTGATAGAATATGAAAAAATGGTTTTTTTAATATGTTTAATAAATGACAATTTTCCGATATCCTCTGGTTCCAGTCCTTCTACTTTCCCTTCTGAAATGCCTTAAATTTGCAAGTTTGAGAAGGATAGAAGCCTTGGTGATTCTCTTTTAGCCTTGGTTAATAAAGATGCTCGAACTCATTCAAGCATACAATGAAGTAAACTACCATTCCGTCTTCAGATGGCAGCGAAAACTTTAGAAACTCTCCTGAACTTAACACTTGTATTGTGCACTTTGCTTCCAGTGTGCTTAAAGAACAACGTGAGTGCACTAGTAGCTTTTGCTCAAAATTATACCAAACCGACCTTCTGTAAAGTGAGATTGAGATACAACTTCAAAGAGTTTTTGTTTTATGCCCTCTGGGCTGTCTTCAAATGTATGCTTTCATGCCTTCATGTCATGCTCCGTAATTCACCTTACTTCAAGCAGATTCATCTAGCCAGATTTGAAAGAAATGCCTAAAGCAAAGTAACTCCACGTGTTTTTACTGAGGTGATTTATTCTGTGGTTGGTAGTAAATAGATCATGCTTTTACAAGATTGAATTTTCTGGCAAGATGTTTGTCATTTGACAAACAATTCGTTGAAACAAAGTATTACCGGAAATCAGAGAACAGCAAGCCATGAATTAGTTAAAGTAAGGTATATTTGAGGCAGTTCAAAAACCACTTCTAAATAAACGGAATAAATCGGGTAAAAAATGCACTACGTAATAAACTGATTCAATTTCAAGCTGCATGGCCACGAGCCTCACAGTAAGATTTGACTCGATTCAGGTACAAATTGAGTTTTTGCCATTTGATGGTCCTTGTTTTCTAGTTTAATCCATATTCACACTCTTTATTTTTCTTTCAAATCAAATAATAATCTTAACTAAAAGCAATTTTCCTACCTCCACAGCTAAGTTGATGTGTTCGTTTTTAGCTTCAATATATTCAAACTGCTCGTTTTTTTTCGAAAACAGGACTAAACAGTCTCTCAGATAGGCCTACTTATTTTGAGTAGAGATTAAGTAATAAAGATAAGAATTGATGTCTTCCGGTAGTTCAGAGGTTAGAGGCGATATTTGCATCCACTTAAGACCTGCGTATATAAACTCGAGTTCGATTAGAAAGCAGTAGACCAAAAAAATTTGCTTTTAGCGTTGTTTATCATGTTGTGTTGACAAACTAACCAATTGATATTGAAATCGAATGTCTCATTGGTTGAGGCTATCAGTAAATGAAAGCGGAGGCCACTTTAGTCCTTCGAAGAAATCAGCCCAGAACTGCATATTTGTTAATCGCATTCGAACGCTCTGATTCAAACGAAATGGAGATTCTCATCACAAATACAGAAGCCGCTTTGGGCAATCCATCAACACGGAAACGCAAACTGAAGGCTACTGATGTAGGTCAGGTCTGTAGATGCCATTTATTGCGATATTTACAGGCAACACTACCAATTGCTCTGATTGCTTCGTAAACAAAACTGAAATGACCTGTCAATAGCTAATAAAGTGATTGATTTTAGCGATGCTTCCTGCTTAAAGCCATTGTCAAATACAGTCTGTAAGAACCAATTGAGTTATTTCTCTCTTAGCTTTTGCACTTCAAACATATGGTCACATTAATGAATGCATTGATGCTGGCAATTTCGCCATGAATTTCCCTTCAAGGGACTTGTTCATCAAGCCTGCAGTCGTTCTTTTGTTTCCGTACTATGCCAAAGAGAACTTTCATTGAGTCATTGTACTTGGAATTGCTTATTGTAAGATTTTGGTGAGAAAGTATTGGTAATAAAAAGCATGCCGATTGGCTAAAACAATGACAACACAAGATAGTGGTATCATCAATCTTTTGATGTCAAATCTTACTTTGTTAACAAGTTTCTGATGACTCTTGCATACCTTCATGGTCCTGAATATTGATGAAGCAAATCCAACAATTAGCTGTTAATGGCCCATCATCAACTTAAGAACTTCGTTGATTGCGACTGCAGCATGCCGAAGTTGGTTTGGATCAAGATGCTGCATTTGAGACCGTCAATCTCAATTCTGAGAACAGGGAAAGGCCATTTTATTTTGAAAGGGCACAAAATATTTCATCCCGAAAGCCTCAATCCAGTTGTAATTAAGACTCTTAAAATTAAGGCGGCAAGGCAGTAAGAAACTTCCAAATTAGAATAGAAACATTAGCGATTAATTGCTGGTGCCAAGGCTTTACTCACTGAATTTCAGCAAAATATCTTAGAAATTTCTAATGACAATGCGTTGAGCAAATCGTAAGCATCAAAAAGCATGATTGTTTTGATTATAGATGGTACACTTCATTCTGCTTATTGCTTTTAATAAATTTGCAACGTGATATGACAGGTTTAGAATTAAATATTAACCGTTATGATTGATAAATCAAACAACTAAGAGAAACGATTGTTTGAACGAAATGTAATTTGGATGTTATTCAACATTTTTCCATTAAACTCTACACTTTTATTTTCATGCATTCTCACAGTGGTTTGACTTCACGTCCTGGTATTTTCTTATATTTTTGTTGACCTAGCTACAAGCAGTGAACTGAAACTCAGCTGATCCATTCCGTCGTAGCAATTTGTTCTGTTTAGTTGACTAGAATCGCGAGTGTCTGATTCCAAACAACTAAGGCTTTCCAAGCTAAAGGTCAAATTTACAATTCCTTTCAATGGTAAGTTCAAAAAAATTAAATTCTGTTACTGTTGGCGTGAAGGCTGTCATTAACGATTCAAGTTAAATAATCACGGCCAATCAGCACAAGGGAACTCATCAGCTGCACTGAAGCTCGTCGCCTGCAAGCATGCAAAGTGTATTACCAAAAATATTTGAAAATGTGAAGAAAAACCGCTTCAGATAAACGCACAAAACCTGTCGGACAGCATTCTACAGATTTTGCTTCTGCCGCACTTTAAATTCGGCACTGAAACTGTTCAATTTTCATTAAATTTTTTCCCAATCTTTACTATGAAAGTCGAATTAACAAATTAACATAAGGAAATTACAGTTTGCACTGAAAAAATAATTCATTTTCTTCAGTTCACTTGCGTTTTTCAAAGTAAATCAGCTAAATTTGCTACATTTTAAATTTCGAAATGATTATGAACTTTTAATATTAAAAGTGTCTTATGAGGTCACAGAATGAACCTGGCAAGGTAAGAACTGTCATAGTCACTCAATAGCTTTTGTTGGACCATTAAAACTTCATTTAAGTAGCGAATACTAAATAAGACCTGCACTTAAATGAGAGATTCTCATTCAATCAGCTTGGTTAGTTTACTATCAGTCTCTCGGATAACAACGTTCTAGAATTTAAAGGGGCATGGAATTTCTTTAATAAATGTCTTCAGCCATTCCTGAATACAAGCATGCATACGTACATACATACATACATACCTACATACATACATACATACATACATAGAGTGGGAGCGCATCCGAAATTACCAATTACTAGGTGATACATGCTCTTGAACCTTTGTAGATTAATTATTTGCATTATTTTATCTACTCCTTTATATCTTTAGAGAAAAAACTCTTCAGTTGTCATTTTACATCAGTTTTGAAAATGCAATGTCTCAAGTGCCATTTTGCGCCTTTCCGCATGTGATATGACTTATGAGGTCGAAGGGCCAATAGCGGTGTCTACTAAATGTTCACCTCTAAACTCTCCGAAATGCAAACTAGTCAAAAATAAAATATTTTAATGAATAAACTTCATTTTGTTAATTAGCTGCAGTTTAAAAACAGCGCAGTTGTGGTCACGGTTCGGACCTTGATGCAATGTCCACTTTGATCCACACTATTTGAAGGGCTAATGATAAAAGTCAGAGCATTCGCTTCATCAGTGCTACGATGCTGCTACTACACCTGGGAACTCCTGAAATGTGTACAAAATACCTGGAACTTCGCAATTGTCAAGCAGTAATTTCCCATGGAAATACGTTGATACGGCTTATCCATCACGTACTTTCAAGATATATTTACCACCAGATCTTGGAAAAATTCCCATTGCGCATACGTCAAAAAGGTATTTGCGCTGGCATTCATCTAGATCAGATTCTACAAGTTCAAAACCAGTCGCGGTTATATGACTTTTCTCAAGTTCTAATTCGCAAAAATGAAATGCTTCAGATTGTTTCAAAGAGCAAATAAATGCATGATTAGTCTCAAAAATATAGTTCTAAATCACTTCTTTCGGACAATTTTTGAGGACAAATGTTGCATCTAAAGTTGGACAAAACAAGTTCAACGTTGTAAAACCCTAACTGAATATGCAGAGAATAGCATCGCTAGCTTGTACGTAAATGCAAAAAACAACAAAAGTAAGGTTGAACAAATTGCGGGAGTCTGGCAAGCAAAACGAGATACTATGAAAATAGATCAAAATACTCAGAGGCTCTAGGCGACACCTTCCACTGCAGAGCCTATTTCACGGTTTGAAAATATAAAGTGACACTGACAAAGTCGCCGATGTTACTTCCACGTTTTCGGTTATGAGCGAAGATTCATACAGCTTGAAATTTAGGGTTCAGATCAAAACTGGATAATTTGAACGAGCGCTTTTCAAATGACTGTTTACAATGCACACAATGCAGGCAATTCCTCGAAGTACGGTAGTCCAGACTTGTCCTGAAACACAAAAATAGAAGCTAGTTTGTTATCTTGCTTCTTGTAAAAATGCTTGTAATTAACGAAGTGTGCTATTTGGAGATTATTATTATTCCAGAAGTTCTTCTCAAAAAATAATTATCCGACAATTTAAGTCATTAAGAGGAATAGAAGGCTGTATAATATGGGAAGTTTGAAAGCACTAAATTGCCCTTTCTTGGCATTTTTTATTCTTTTTGAGCGATGGCAACAAAGAAATTTTCGGCAATGCTTGCACATAATGGTATTAAGCTATTTGAGCTTATTTTGGATGAACTGCAATGATTGGCAACTTTTGAATCATCGACTAGATCAAATGCACCTCTTCTGAACTATTTTCCATCTTCTATCATTACGCGGAAAGATCGAAGGCCCCCGTGTCTGAATGATGATGCATCAATGCTCATGTACACATGTTTGTTGCATAGTTTCCAAGGTTTCTCTCATTTTTTTAGCTTCATATTTCCATTTGACTCAATAGAATATGATGAATTATCGTTTGTACCTCTGCCAAAGAATACCGATACCTTCACTAGTGAATTCATCCCTTACTTAAAATAGTAGCAATAAGAAATGATACGTCGGATATGGCTTTGTGGCCTGTTCAAGCCTTATTAAATTAGATCAAGCATGCATGCAAGCAAAATTCTAAGGGGCATTTGAGTTCCATCGTTGCAGTTTTGGATGGTATGCTACTAAAATCTGGGTTTTGGTCACAAAAGGGGTCGCTCAGTTGTTGAACACATTATCCACTATTCACATCTCCTAAATGCGGATGGTGAGAAAATTGAAAACATTTGAAAGCAAACGTCAGAAGATATGAGAAATGCGGCGAAATGTACATCTATTCATCGCCTTTTAGATCATATTCGTTATGTGATGCATTCTCAAAATCGGTGGTACTGACAGCAATATGAAGACTAATTTAAAGCATGGAAGCCAAAACACACTAGATTTTAATTTATAAAATGACCCTTACAAAGTTCCAGCAGATGCAGACACCACAGGATGCTCGTGAATAGTTCAAGGCTTCCTGGTACGGAAAAAAGCCTCGAAGATATTTCCCCCATTGTTTTTCTACTTCAAAAACTTTCGTTTTGGCTATTAGAATTTCCCTTCAAGCTTATAAATCCAATCTTTCCCTCAGTTGTTAATGGAGCATGTGCCAACTGTTCATTGGTATGGATGCTAATAAAGTCGAAGTTGAATTCATCGAAGACCGGTAAACTAGACGTTTATTTTGTATGGGCTATTCATACTAAGGGATTGGGTTCTCTTGATTGTTGGCAAAATTTGAAACTCTCGGTTGTTAGCTGCTGGAAATGACGTGGGAGTGATGAAGATAAAGCATTCGATCCAGAAATGATTTTGTGATATTTGGATTAAGGTCGTGTGAAGTAGCAGTTTGGGAATTCGTCAACTTAGTAAATTTTTCTATCATTATAAAAATCCGCTAAATCTCAAAAAATAAGTACAAATGGTCGTGGTATCATTCGAATCAGTCTGCGATGTCCAGTGCTGAATTTCAGAAGCAGCGAAAACAGTGGTGCTGATAAACATTTCGCTTCTGAAGCCCAAAGGCTTGAGTTAACAAACTCTATATTGCAAGACTTTCAATCTTTAGACGAAATCAGAGCAAAGGTCTCAAGTTAACGGAGACGATCCTGTTTCGTACTGAGGTGCCACAGTACCACGAAAGAACTTCTGAATTTATTGGACTCTTGGAACCGTTTTTATTTGGCGTTTCATTGTTTGAAACAAAAACAAGTAAACAAGTTGGATGTAGTCAATACCTGTTGAAATAAAACCATCTTTTTTCAGCATTTTATTTTTTTGCACAAATGATGTTAATGACACGTGCTATTTTCATACATCATGACTTGTCTAGTTTGCATGGCTTCACTGTGATTTGACTGGAACAGATAGCGGTCGGATTGTACCAAAACACATTTTCATAAGCGCTCATTCGACATCGCTGCAGGTTTGTGCAAATGACACTGAAAGGTGCATTCTAAATTGAAAGTAATCGACGTTTGGTTATATTTGTGAATTTTATTGGGTCATTTCATTAAAATTCAAATTTTCACTCGCTGAGCGAATTGCAGTACCAATTAGGACACGCTATCCTGAAATGCTGTTTATGCTTAATGATGAAAAATCTTCTTGCTATGCCTGATTCATTTTCGCCATTTTATTCATCTTCATCAACTTACTATACCAACCAGAAAACTTAATTAGCAGGGCGGATATTTTTGCGTTACGCATGATGTTTCACTTAAGCGCTAAATTCAAATTGGTAGCATAGTGAAAATCGATACGAACTGTAAAACCAATGCATTAAAACAAATCAGTTTACTTTCAAAAAACTAATTTAGTTCACTTAACTTAGAAAAGTTGCAACCAAATTCTACCATTAAATGATTGCATTGTGTTCATTACGTGATTTTATTGATGCAAATGACACTGTCTAGTAACTTTACGTATATAGCGTATAGCGTACCTGTATAGCGTATATAGCGCCAATGTCACGAGCATCAGAGCCAAATCTGCAATTGAAATCGCCAAGGACTATTATATGTGTGCATTTAGAGAGGAGTAGTCTTTAATTTTTGGCTACCAGTTTGTAGAATGATTCTTTAACCATTGCATCCTCTGTGGACTCGGTCGCAGCATAGCATCTCAACAGTCCAGCTTTTACTCCCCCAATTCGGAGTGTTAGCATGGCAAGTCTATTTGAGAAAGGCAACCCCAACATTTGGTTTAGAGGTTTCACTGTGTCCTGAGTTGAAGAAAGCGTAGTTATCTATATATAAGGAGCAGGGCTTCATTCGAGTTTCCGTAAGGGCACCAATCTCCATACCATTACCAAAAGTCTCTTCGAACATTTGGTGGTGTTTCCATTAAGTACTACAATCCAAGTTTCATACCATGAATCCAGGTAATAACGCCGTACCTTGATTAAGAGGCTCTTAGTAGACTCAGGCTGTACTTCCGCTGACATAATAATATGTTCATACGTCCGGTGGGTGTTTAGTCCTATCTGGCCGTCCCTCTCTTTGGCCCTTAGGGTTGGCCCTGAGGTCCCCGGTGCCCTAAATTTATATCGAATTTTTGCATTTTTGAACTTTCTTCAGACCACATCATCATAATTCCCATTTTCATCCACTTCGTGGTCTTATAAATGATTGTTGCCATACATTTCGCGAACAAATTGTCTACACTACTGATAATTCAGAACAATTTGAATGTGTGAATTATTACCAAGAGGAATCCTATTTCAAATAGCTTTCAAATTTAGCCCATGTGAATTGCATTGCAAATAAACTAAAGATCCGTTGGAGTGCTACAAGCTACATTTGATTAAACAATTCACTCAGGGTCCTTTCTGGTGGATTGTGATGGCATGAATGGAAACTCCGATTGCCGTCATTGTTAAATAATGTTAATTGCATTGACCGAGTTTACTTTGAGTACTTCTTTCAAGTCATAATTTTGATTTTCTGGTTCATTTTACTGATTCGATTTGAACACCGTGAGGCTTCTATTTAAACTTGCCATCCTCTCATATTGATGTAGATTGTAGTGCCATTTTGAAAAGTTCAGGTAGCTGCTTGTGATCTTAAATTAAAATTGGAGTTCACGAGCACACGCCTCATTTTTTACTGAACCAAAGCATCAAATCGAACATGATATGCATGTCGGTTAGGTCCGGTTAATGATTTTCATTTCACTGTGATCTCAAAAGAACCGGCTAAGGTTTTACGAAAAAAAGTTAGTTAGTTCTTAAAGAATTTATCATGCACAATTAATCACAATAATGTCCAAATTGATTTTAAAAAAAAAAATTTGCTTATTTCAATGTGAGGTTTAGTAAACCGCTTCTACACGAAAAAAAGATATACGTATTGCAAGCAGTTTAAATGACAGAATGCACCCACCCAAAATAGCTTGGATTGTAACCAAGTTTCAGCTTGCGTTCAACTGAATTATTAATATACTTTTAATTTTAATTGCTTGCATTGGTGTCTACCAGCTGTTCCTAGCTCAGTTCATTTTCATTCTACCAGAATATTTGTTTTAAGACCAAATATCTTGACACTATCAAATCATCCCTAAAATATGAAGCATTGACGCTCTCGAGGGAACTGTCTTATTTTGGAAGGCCTAGATGCAAAGCTTTTTTAAATAGTCTGTTTAGATTTATAGATGTTCTTCCATTTTAAGTTGTTGCCATCAATGCCAGGTGGATGATTGTTGACATTGACGTAATTTCAGTTTTTGAAAGAGAATTTGTGGCAATAAGCGCAATGATAACTTCCAATCATCACCCAAAATGTGAGCACATTTTGCAATGATTAGGGACATTACTTTCACGCGTTTCCTAATCAGGAGGTAGCCTGAAGAGAAGTTTGGAACCAGGCTTGTAATCATTGTCTCTCTTAGGTAAGAACAGATTAGTTTGACTGGGTATTTCCGCTTGAGTTTAGAGCTTTTAAAATGCTACAGTAGATTGAAATTTGATAAATGAGGTGAAAATGATTGAAACACTTATTCATTCAGAACTGAGAGCTCAAAATCTCTATACTTGATGGACGTTTAAACACGTCACTGAATATGAATAGGGATAAGGGCCTGATCCGTATTAATGTAAGCCAAAGCGTGTTTTTTAATCCACAAATTAACTATCATTTGAAACAGAAAGTCCATATCATGTCTATTCTTTCGCTCCGACTTGCCTTTTCACATTACGTCCTTTCCCGCCTGTTTTTGAGACAAGGTGTCCAGGCTTTTTTTATCATCTCAACCACAAAGGTGGTAATAGCTGTCTCGCATTATCTATTTAGTAGACAATTAAAAGGACGGCGTTTTGTTCAAAGCCGATTACTGCCATGGTAATCCAAGCCCACTATTCAGCATGAAGCTGATAATCCGGCACTCATATAGTGGTTAATACTTAACATCGCCTAAGCATTTTTGATCGTTAATGGAGGCCTGTGTTTCAATGACAGTTTCAATCTGATGCGTTTTACAATCGAATAAAGCTGATCACTAAGCCATGGGGAGTTACTTCGTAAGCTAGTGTTTCATTTCAAGTTGGTGTGAATATAAACTGTTGAATTAAACTGCAAACATACATGCATGTAGACATTGGAAGCATGTTGACCGTTCCACTTCAGTCTGATATCCAAACCCTCGTGATTGGTGAATCCAGTGCTTAAGTTTACTGACATTTGGTTGTGGAAAAGATAACCAGACGAATGTTTAAAAGCTATTTGGTTTGATCTCCAAACCTGAATAAGCATGCTCTTCAAAGATAGACGAATGAGCCAACAGTTGGCTTACAGAACAGCAAATATAGAGGCACCGAAGATTAAAAGTTTATGTTTTGTTTGTATAAGCCTCTGCTGACACTTTGATTGAAATCACATATGTTAATGAAAACGCCAAAACGTTTGCTTCATTTCATGCAATTTTCATTGATAAATATCTTACAATCTGCCGATTTTTATTGGGATTCAAAATTATTTCATCGGTCAGGTTATTATCAGTGCAGGACTTAATACGAAGATATTGAAAAAGTTGACCTAATTGCATGCATCATTTCCTGTCGATCTAGAATGTTTCATGGCGGTCCACTAGTAGGTACAACTGACATTCAGAAAATTTCATTTTGATTAAGCTTCTTGAAAGACACCATTCTCCCATGGCGTAAACAGATTGTTTACAACACATTCATTAGAAACATATGCTCGCTCGTTTTCTGGGTTGGATCTGGGTTAGCAAAATGCAAAAGTGATAGAAACTTGTATCATTTATGCTTCACCTTTAGTCAGTTATCCTACACTGGTCATCAGTTTATTGCTCACGTCAGAGCATTTTCATCATCATCGAAGTAAATAGGAAGGCAGGTGATTTTTCAGTTGTCTTCATAGGTGACTGCTTCAAAACTGACTGTCACCCAATAGAATCGGCTAAAGGTAAATGCTCTTGCAACCTGAAATGGTTCTTTATTTTCTTCAAAGTGCTCTTCTTGAGTACCCTTGGATAAATGTCTTGGTGCCAATTCCTTTTGTCATATATTTTTTTTAAATGTGGGATCTGCGTTTGATATAAAATCTTTTGGAGCACAAATTTCATTCTTTCACCTACGCATTAAGAGTGCGAAAATCACTTTCTCAACGAACCCTATATCGATAATAGCTGAAGCTTGAAGACCTGGCTAGTTCCCTAGGAAGGGTTACAAATAAGAAGTCGTCAGTGGTTTTGGTTCCGAGTGTTTTAGTTTGGCAGCTATTTGAGCCGCTGTAGAAACTGAAAAAAAAGCTGAATAAGAATATTATGTAGGACAGATTGGTTAGTTCTAGACAAATTTCACTGGTATATAGGGCAATCATTTCAAAGGTCATCTAATCATCGTTCAACGAGTCAAAATCTACCGATTTTGGCCATTGGCTTTTGCAGGGGAGAGGTAACTTATGCGGTATTCTCGGCTATTGTTACAATTGCCGCCAATTAGATGGTGTGGACGATGAAACCCGACGCATACATTAAGTCGATTGGGACAATACAGACTGAAGTAAGCAAGGGTCATGCCTGATCGGCTACTGATTTACAATTCAGCTGATCAACATGTCAAACGCAAGTGAATTCCCTTTATGACAATGGCAATCCAATGCTGTTGGTAACAATAAGTTGCCCCCGCTATTTACACGTTGTGGCAATCAAATTCCTGCATTCAAGAAAAGTGCCGATTTGAAGGAACTTATAGGCGGATCAAGTCAGATGTTGTAAAGAACCGTTCTCTGATCGGCACATAAGTAATAAATGAACTTTTCAAAGTCATCGCCATTTTTTAAGCACACACAATGGCTTGTGCAAATTTACAAGTCTGTCACCCAGGTGCAGTTGCAGTCCATTTGGTACAACTAAATTTTATATTGCAGCTTGGAGTCGCCCACGACAGAGACCCATTAAACGTATTTGTGACTAAGAGGTCTAAAATTCCGGAATTTTTCGCTACCTACCAAAGGCCAATTAGGATGGCTTTTCCACTTCAATTTTATTTTGGAATAGTTTTTCCGTTTAAATGAAATATTTATTATGTTTCAGTATATCTAATCAGTATATCTAATTATTTACCATCATATATAATTCAAGGTAAGTTATTACTGAAAAAGTACATTTTTCAATAAAATTTAGTACTAATTTAAATCAGTGAATTAGTGACTTTCAATATTGGCACACATCTTGTAAATATACGGATTCAGCCTCACATTCATATGCTTTGCCTTTTATATTATAACACTTTGAGCATTGACATGGCTTGTTTCATAAAGTCAGTGAAAAATAGGTTTTTAACAGGCTTAAAATAGCAGTATATCATCCACACTACGCAATTGAATTCGTATGGATTCGGTAGTGCATGCGTCTTAAAGCAATATATCGACATGGTAGCAGCTATAAACATAGTTGAAGTCAAGTTTATGTGCTTTCTAAGCACCCTCATACATCAGGAAACGTGAACCTTAACTGAGGTGTTTCTAGTAAGAAGCCCTCGATTTAAGCCCTCATTGAGAAAAAGATTGGCAGAGATGACCTTAGAAATATATGTGCGAGCTTCAGCAGAGTCAATCATGAGTGTCATATTTCTTTTAAAATCAGTCCGATCGGATACTGGAGTTCACAGTATGCTCGTAAATCACATCATTAATGGTTCTTGTTCCATGACCGTGTGATCGCTAACTGACGGCACTGCTTAATGTCTCCCTTTTGCATTAGACGTGATATGGATTGTCATGAATATAGGAAAAAACACATTTGTAGGGCTCTATTCTATCTAGATCCAACGGCAGCAGTTTCTAAGCAGAAATCGAGAACGTGAACATGCATATCAACTACATGCGCTGGCAGGCTTCACCTTGAAGCTTTTGGAGGGAAAACATTAAATGACGTTCACGGAGGTGGGTTCCAGTACATTGATAGCTGCGAACGGACAAACCAATAGAATTTTTGTGCCTTTACCCTAGTTGTTTGAGAAATGCTTAAATTGGTTGATCAAAAATAGATGCTTACCACCAAACCCGTCGGTTTCTTTATCTGGTTGTATTCAGCTAAGTTCATTTTTACTTTTTAACAGTCGAAATTATTACAGCCGTGAATTAGGATTTGAATGATTTACAGAAGATTTATTAGTTCTTGATCATTGGAGCGACCGTTTTATCTCGCTCTACTTACCAATATTCTGCCTTTCTCTTCGGTGGAATGAGCCCTAATAAATAGAGACTCCTTAGTGATATTTTCAATGCTGTTTCTTCTCGGCCAGTGCTTTAAGTTAATAATTAGCCATTCAAAAATATATATATATATGAGATCCATAACGCACTACCTTGCTAACATCTTTTCTCTCATATACTATGCTTTCCCTAGCGATTCATTGTCCAAACAAAAGTTACAATGTATCACGGTATTATAAACCTGCATTTTCAAGAGATGAATTCTTATTGTCGACTGGAGTGACGAGATGAAAAGCCAAAAAACACCGCCTCGGTCCCTTTGAATTAAATTTACATTCTTACATAGCCCGATAGAGCTCTGGCAAGCAGATTTTACTTTTCTGTACTCTAGTTCAGATTCGCTAAGTTAGTTTTGAATCTGTTCAATAAGGTGTTTAAAATTTGCTTCATCCTCAAAACAAGCTCCCAGATGCAACTTCGAAAACGGCTTTGTGCACAAACCCATGTGGAATGTCCTTTAATTAATTGTTCCTATTCAATATTCTAATCCCTGATCAGCCTTCAATTGTCTTTATGCCTGCATGAATGATGGTTTAATAAGTATTGTGGAAGCTTTAAAGCAGACTTCTCATTTAAATACAAGTGGGCCACTTACGTTTGTTCTCTTGTTCACAACTGACAACTCGTCGGATCAATTGGCCTTGCACTTAATTTTTGGATAGTTTTCTTGGAAATGAAGTCTTTTCAAGATCTACTTACCAGAGGAGGTCTCCTCCTTGGTTTTATAATTCCTCGGTACCTCCTTAGAAGAATCTGACAGTCTTCAACTCATGTTTCCAAGATTTTTTCGATGAAATTTTTTTTTGATGGAGAGACACTTATTTTTTGTGGGGAACGAATGGAATTAGACTTGTAAATAATTTCGTATTGTAAAATTTTTCTGATTTTTTTCTTTTTAAAAATCAAAATGTAGGAATGCGTACATGATTGTTGATTTAGCTTGCCCAAACAGAGTTGATGTTGATTTGATAGGAATCGACTCTTCGCTCAAAGTTAGACGCTTCTTTGTTGAACACTTTTTCGACTGGCTATCAAACTGGATAACAAACATTGTGCATCCAGAAGGTATATCTACAATGGATTTTCACAATAGATTTCTACAAGGTACATTTCAATGGCAAACAAATTTTTCATTGAAGAATTAGTCAGAAATAACGCCTACATGCTCCATTTGTAGCTCATCAAAATCAGTCACCGTTTTCTGCAAATACAGTGGACGATTGGCATAGATGCTTACATCAACGAGGGTAAGGTATTCTTGAGAGCATCACTCGAGATATTCTTCATGCTAGTATGCTACAAACTTCTCTGAATTACATTTCTGATTCTTATATCCAGCATGCCAGTAAAGATGGATGTTCTCTCCATCTGGTGGGATGCACGACGAGCAATCGTATTCTACTTTCTTTCCCTAAATGCAGCCCATCAAAAGTGCTTCACATTCTCTCAACGGTAGATCAGCAAAAGGAAGTTTCTTTCAAATGCGCTTTTTGATTTGTGAAGGATAAACCAAATCAGTTTGAGCAGATATACATGGCTCATAGAGTGGATTAAATGGTGACTAAACAAAACTGTTGAGGGCGTCAACGATTAACAGACAGATGCATGGACAATCTATTAACCATTTTTTGTTGAAAGCAGCTATTTATTTTTGCTTTTTTTGTGATTTAGCGCCAGTGACTTTCAAAGCCATGCATTGACTTATCAACCAATTTCTCGGGGCTTTACTAGGACATCAAAGCCTTTTTGCTGGACTTTCGATGTATATAATAGCAGCGGGCGTATCTTTTTTTACGATACGTTCAATGGATAACAAGACAGTAGATGTCTTGCACGTCAATCTCCTTAGCGTCGATCTGTAAAATCGCATAAACTTAACCATATATAGACGAAGATGTATTTCAACTCCTATTCTGGGATTGGTAGTCGCCACGTTGACGTTTAGATTTAAAGCTTTTTCTCTCAGTACAATCTCACCAGTACCTAGCGGGCATCGGTAATTACTCGCATTTCAAGATGTACATAGAAATGTTTGGTGTTTCCCTTAACTGTTCAAGCATACATGCATTTCTTTGTAAAAGAAGATCAACTGAATGGCATTTATCAAGCTTTTTCTTTATTCCGATTCGCATGAGATCTGATTTCTAGCTTTTCTTCAGTGTTAGTGTTTGACTACCTATTAAATTCCCAACATTAAAAATAAATCCTTTAGCTCCATATTTTAGGAATAACTATCTCTATTTTGTTTTAAAATTAATAATTCATTCTCTCAGGTAGGGCGGAGTTGTCGGACATCACTTCATGCACTTTCATGGTATGAGACATTTTACTACAGCTTGGTCGAAAAATCCTTAACTACATATGGGCGCTAGAAAGAAATACCTGTATGAGGACAAACAAACAAGGACAACGAGGAGCTGCAAGAAGTGTAGCAGAAGAATGAAATGCTACTGCACCACGAAACCATACCGAGACGTCAATTTAACTAATCTATGCCATGTGTAAGTGTCTAACTGTTGTACAAGCTTTTGTATTTCTGTTGTACCCCCAATAAGTCCTTGGGACCTGCCCAATAGATGGGGACGAATAAAAATTTATTCTTATTAATAGGGTTAAGATTAACACTCCGTGACATAAATTTAGTCGATTAAATTTCAGTTAGAAATAAATTAAAGATCTCAATGTTTATTCAACATGAATTGCGATGCATAACATTTAAGAATTCATTCTGGAGCGCCAGTCTCGTCAGAACTGCAGTTAAATCAGACTTCACCACCTCACGGCATTATTAGCCGCCTTCGTGTACGGGTGGTAGCGGTAGCGATAGCTATGGCCAGGATTGGAAATGTCCAACCATTCTTAGAAACTCTTTGCGAAAAGTCTTATTGATGATATTAAGATTCAACAAAGAGATCTTTATTGAATATTCGAATAGTCACCTGGATAATTCATAGAAAGATTTCAAGTACTGATTATTCTCGCAAAATCCCTTTTTATCGGTTGATTTGCCTTGCTTTGATAGCTGGAAATAAAAATAAACAAGGTTACTTTGCTCTGCTCTTTAAAAACATTTGGTGAGTCAACTTCTATAACTGCCAATATTCTTGTGAACATCAACGTCTTTAGATTCTTTGCGTACATGATGTCGTACTTGATTTACATAAGCTGCCCAGTAAAGTGAAAGATCTCAGGTATGCGCAGCCAGATTTCGGGTCATTTTTGCTGTGAAATTTAGTATAACAGAGCAACAAGAATGAATAAGATAGTCATGTAGTACCTGCTTTTCTGGCTGAAACATTTTTGGATAACCCAAATTAAGTAGTGTACATCGACCTGACCTGAAAATTAGTGCAAGAAAGATGCCCTTGGTAACCTTATGAAAGTTAATAGCCGAAAGATCTTAAGACGAAAACTACTGGTGGCAAGGGTACATTAAATCATGACTCTGAATACCGTATAAAGTTGATCGGTTTAAAATTGTCTTGACTAGCGCCATTATTTATGTACCTGGTATTATTGCTGAATTTAATCAAGCGAAGAGACAAAAGCTATGAAAAAAAATGGTTTCTACAAATAATTGTGCTGTTAATGCCTTTAAGCTTGTTCTATCTTCATTCGAAGTTATATAGGCGCACTTTCTTTTGATTTACAGCTGTATTTTCGTATATTTAAAAGCCGCTACGTCAGTAAATAAAAAATGAAGTTCATAAACGCTAATTCGGCTGGTCGCAATAGGAGGAAATGTCCAAAGATTTCAGTGAAGCCCTATCCTGTTAATGGTCACACAGACAGTCATCTTGTCACCGTCCAGCATCCCCTTTAGCAGTAGCCGCGTGCAGGCTGAAGCTAAACGCGAATACACGATACGACTATACAAGGGCCATGCACCACCATCAATCCTACTAAAATTTAAATCAAAAGTTTTTTATCCCTGAAGAATACGAAGCAAAGTGAATTCAATCACTTATAATAAAACACTACGCAGCGCCTTACAATGGGTAAACTCTGGTTCGCATTCAGTCACACCATTTACACCCTCCATTCCCTTAAACGCCCACCATCATTCTGCACCGTTTTAGTCACATGAAAACTCATCCTTCTTATCTCCGGTAAACCTCTTATCTACTTTTCAATTATTTGTTGTGGGGTGATAATTTGTGCCTCTCGAACTTCTCTCCTAGTTACTTCGGCAAGACGCCTCAAATTATCTTTTTAATCTGCCTTTTGGTACCACGATCTGGATTAGATGGATGGGTGGATGGATGGATGGATGGATGGATGAATGAATGAATGAATGAATGAATGAATGAATGAATGAATGAATGAATGAATGAATGAATGAATGAATGACAGCTGGTTATTTTGATAAATTTATCGCAAGGTAAACTTACTTTAAAAATGTTTGCATAGCTTGAGATTGATTGGGTGCTTAAATCGATCCCACTAGTGCAAATAGTCATCTCATTTATTTTCGATTTCTATTATTAATTCTCATTTAAATGTCTTTTTCCCTACTTTTTTATCGGGGATCATAATGTTGATATCTATTTAGCTTCAAAGTTTTAAACTTATCTGAGACTAATAACTTACGTGTTAGCTATAATTAATTTTGATTCTGTGCTGCTCTAGGGGATTTGAATGATAAACATTTTGAGGGATTTGAACTAACATTGGTCCAAAATTGGCTCACAGGAAAATTGAATAGAAGATTGAATTTCCATAATGCCGCTAATCATTTTGTTTAGTAAAGCAGTCATAAAGTCAGATACCTGATCCGTTCAACACCAAACTACTTGTAGACTAAGCTCTATCGTATTCAGTTTGAAAAAGTATATCTTTGAAGACTGGAGACTCTTTACAACGGGAAATTGAATATTTCATGCCAAAATAATGTTCCGAACTTTTGAGAAATCTGATCTGGCATCCATGAGTGAAGACGACGCTAACAAGCACCTAGATTCAGCTAGGCGTGAGCTCAACCTTTCACACTTCTTTTGTTAAAGTCGCACTAGTGCTCTCATTTCTTCATGGTACAGCGGCAATCTGGTACTTTGGAAGTTGCAAACGAGATTCATTTATTGAACAACGGCTGCTTGAAGGGCATTTCCTAATAGACTATACTTCACAAAGGAATGGCCACATGAAAATCCCAAATATTTAAGCCTCTAGTCAAACCAGAAACATGTCTACATGATGACTGTTTTCTAGAAAAGCTCTTGCGTTTTATAAACCGCAATCGGCACCTGAGTCTTCGAAGTTGAACGATAATTCATTTATCAAGATCAACGAGCCATTCTTCTTGGATCTTCCTAGCACCACATCCGAAAAATTAATGCCTGTATAGACTTTGAAAGTGTGTGAACCAAAATCTAATGTCTTTTCGGTGACAAACGCCTTAAGGGTTAATAGAGCCACTCCCGAACTTTTGTTTATGCTCCAATGAACTACATCACGTTGATTTCAGCTATTCGGATGGAGATTTTGTCAGTCCCCAGTTTTAGATAAGGCTATCTGTACGTTTGCTTGATTTAATAGATGGTATACTCAACTTAACCATCACAATTTTTGGTAAAAATTTGGGCTTCATTTTATTTGGGGGTGTCATTCAATACTTTGAATAGAAGGCCTCCTCTGAAAAGAAAATTCGCTTTAATACCGATTCGTCCAAGAAGATTTATTAAATATTTCGTTAAATGTAGGAAAAGCCAAATTAGGACATGTATGGTATTTCCAGTGATCAGGGTAATCCACTCATATCGGTTAATTCTTAATCTGTCGAGGGAAACTCAAATCGGAGGGCATCTAACAAAGAGGGTTCTCTTAAGTATAAGACTGAATTTTTGGACTGGAAAGGACCGACAATGATCATCTGTTTGATGAAACCTAGACAGACAGGATTGAAAAAGTAACTCACTTATGAGCGTAAAAGCACTTCTGAACTTTGTTACTGAGTTAACAAAAAAATTGGTGTGGCTGCTGGTGGTCAAACCTACTCTCAACCTCCTCGTGATGACCACCGGTAATCCCAAGTCCAACTCTGGGGGCTAATAGGAGGACCAATCACTCAGCGGGCATATAAATCAGATAATGCCAGCAGAAGTACAGCCTAGTACAGCCTGGTAAACAAGGTACGACCTAGATTCATGGTCTCAAACCGGACTGTGGAAAGTGCATGCATATAGCAATGAATGGAATCTCCGCCAGAAAGTTGGAAAGACTTCTGAAAGAGGTAATGAAGACCGTCTGCCTTATGAGTGTCGAGGACGGACTAGGCGCCACTATGAAGTCGAACTACTACCTGTACTATAAAATCAGGCTAGAGAAGTGACCAGAGAACCGAAGACGTCGATAACCGCTTTTACAGCCTTCTACATTGACTGTTGTGCGCTAATTTTTGTAAAAGCTATCTGTACTGATGTTGTACCCCCAATAAGTATTTTTGACTCAATTCACATCATGGCGATATCCTCGTAGTGTTACTTTTATAAATTAGTATTTTACGTTGTCAGCATGGTTTTTTTCTAATATCATTTTTATTGTTTATTTCCTTGATCGTTAGACAGTTTTCATTCACATGGACAAGTGTGGAACCTAAAATTGAGCCTTTTTAAAAAAACCAACTTGCATCCCGCCTGTGAACTCAAGAGCCCAATTTCGAATCAGTAGAGCCGAACCTCATTCAAAGTGGGCATGTCAGCATATCGAACCTCTTGATAGATCACTGCCCACGAGTAAAATAAGCCCGTATTTAAATTATGTGCCGTTAGTGCGAAATTCCATTTTGTGAAATATCTATTCCTTTTATAAAAGTCCAACATGAAATTCTTCTCATATTTCAATTGGATAATGACTCCGATGTTGAAATTATTCCCATCCGTCGAAATCCTATAACTCAAACTAATTTAAACTGATCTTTTCTGTTTAATTGGAAAAGACGGCACTCGTAAGCCACTTGAATTAGAACTAAATACTCAGTGTTAGTTTGTATTGATTTAAGAAGTACTAAATCCGGACCACGCATAGCAACTTCGGGATCGCAGGAGTTGGACGTGGGTATCCATGTGAAACAAAACACCTCTTCTAGAGTCAATAGCTTTGTAGATACATCGCAAATCGTATAAGGATGACAGCGTTTGGCTAAGGAGAGTTATGCACAAATAGCCTAGGATTTTGAAAATTAAAATAGTGGGCTTAAGAGTATTTCCAAATCGTTTTAACTGTACAACTGACTCAGGTGTGATAAACATCACATCACTTGGTGTTGAAGGTGGGTCCATATATCACATCAACACGTAGATTGATTTGGCTGGCGAGCGCAAAGCTTTGAAAAGTAGAGGAGTATTGCCGTGAGCGCAAATTAGTCTGTACATTCGCGACTTCAACAAACCTATGAGATTTGCAGTATACAGGAACAAATCGACAGTAATATCTCAGTCAGGGGGCAACCCGTGTTCCTGATATTTGGCCGTCGAGTTCTGAAGGCAGAAACCCTTCACTAAAATGACCTAAAAAGGGTAGGCTTCTGTAAAAAAAGTTGTGTTCAAAATACTTGTTTTCCCTGTAATTACGCGGAAGCTTCTTCTGCTAAAAATAAACTTTGATTATTTAGTCAGTGTGACATACCCCTTTAAACAATGCCTTTCTCTCGGGTATAATGCATTAAGGGCCAGTCCCTCCTCCTTCGTCAAGTGATATGCTGTAAGATAGCTGGTCCCACCTCAGTGAGCAATTATTTGGACGAATATCAGTCCTTCAGGGAGGTCTCAAAATCGTCCTAACTTTGTTATTCATATTTAAGTCTAGGCGGTGTCTAATCGTACCTCAATTGAGCCTGGTTATCACACCGCCACACTTTCGTTGCCGAGTTACCACTAGGATTTAGGAATCCCCCTTGGTCCTTATGAACTACGTTGACTTCTTAGCCATGTGAACTCATTTCTATTCACAGAAGCTAGGAAAAATCTTCTACATAAATATATCACGGCAAGTATTTCGCCGCTTAATCCAAGACCTAAGGAACTGTACTAGTAAATGGACTTTAGCGAGATTTGCTACTATCTCTTGCCTGCCCTTGAAAAATTACTGGACCAACTGTCATGCCACAACACCATAAAAACTGTGCAGCAACTGGTAGTGCTTTCTATTATTTGTATTTCTTTAAATCTATTTAATCTTTTCTTTGCTAATCTGTAGGTTCAAAACATGAAAATCCAATTAAGACAGTTTCCACCTTACTTCTAGATAACCGAATTTTCAATCGGAATCCCCACTTTGTGGATTTAAAGACTCTGCCAAGAAGATATCGAGAGCATCTTCCACACCAGAAGATAATCGTTCACTTCTAGATATAAAAGCCGGAATTGATTGCTTTTGTAGAATAGATCGTATACAATCAGCTGAGGATAACATACCCTTTAAGAATAAGTATTCTAATGCTAGAGTTTAGCTTCTCAGTTCAACAGCTGGTGAAACTCAAAATAAAGATATCTACATCCTGAAAGCTTCTTAAAGCTGATTACATCGAATGCTGAAAAGAATCCCGTTGATCACGTGGTATGCATACCATTTGACCGGTCTGAGTATAATGTCCCCAGTTTTAGATGATGACCCATAGATGAAATCTCTCCGAGCTCGCGAGTGCGGAGACCCACTCTTCCACTTCGCTTTTAATCACGAAGGAAAGTTGAATTTATAATGGCTTAAAAGCAAGCAACCTATGTCACTGGCTCCACAAGGCTTATTGTCTTCAATAAGCGATGCATTGCGCTATCGAAACTTGAAATCTACTAAACTCTTTTGGTGATTCGGAATGACCAACGTAAAGATGTTCATTACAAATGGCTCTTCATAAGTGGGGAAATTCTCCCGATCCAAGGTAATGAGAGGCAGTCTGCAGCTTGGGCGTTAGACGGCTTCGTCAGCTTACACTGAGTGCCGAACGCCCTGGTAACAAAAACCATCTCTTAATGGGAAACTCTGGTGTTAATTAATGATTTGTTTGGGATTAACATGAGAGGTTAACGCGGGATTCGATATTGAAATGCTTTTCTAGAAACTCAGGATAGTTTTAAAAAGCAAGAAGTATGAAAGCTACTTCTAACCAGGCTGAGAAAAGACTTTTTTCAATGTTTTTTTTTCTAAATAATCCCTATGTGCTGATTTCACTATTGAATTATTTTAGATTCCCTTTCTAACAAAAGGTAGGATCATTAAACGAATATTGGGAGTTGATGAAAATCTTCTTATCATGTTCTCGCCACAAAAGTCAAGTTTGCTCTATTAATAACTTGATATGGAGGTGATATCAACAAGTATGCCAAAATGGTCCCAAAGAAAGTCTACCATTGGCTTTTTCGCGTCATTTTTCACTCCTGAATCTCACTGCATGGGAAAATGTTTTTTCCAGAATCAATCGAGCTATGAAAATAGCGCGGTAGGGATACACTACCGGTGGCTTGATGTCCTGTCCGCACATTATAGCTACTGTAAAAGTGTGAATGCAAGCTAAACAGCCTAGAACGGAGTATGATGAATTACATCAGTGGTCGTTAGTGGAATTGAACACAAGACAGTGAAAGACGCGATTAAGGAAAATGGATCGGTTGCTAATCGCGCAAATTTCGCAAGCGCCTTGAGAGAACTTAGCCAGTACTTTAAGGAGTGTTGCATTCTCACTCCTTCAAAATCACGATTCTTCAAATGATCTTGGAAACAGTTCAGTACTGCTACTTTCTAATGCAGCTAGAGTATTATTTGGTCCAGATTCAACAGAGATTCATGTTCTGCACGTCTTTAAACGACGAGAAAGATAGTTAGTAGTCTGAAGAACGAAAGACAGGCCTTTACCACCATACCGAACCCAGATAAAAGGAACATCCAGGCTATTTCAACCCCAAGAATGGTCAACACAAGAAGTGTGATCGATCGAAAAATAACTTGCACAACACACTGCTACAACTATGGAAATAAAAACAACCAAGAGATGAACAGCTTCCTATGTTACGGGGAAGATATTGGCTACAATGGCACTATAGGGATTCGCGTCTATTTCCTTAACCACTGCTAAGTGGCTGCCAAGGAAATTCGGTGCTAAACTCTACAAAAATATAGAGAATAACAGGGCTTCTGATGCCTTAAATGGGCTTCTTATTTTAGTGCTTTATTTAGTTTCTAACGAGGCGGCATCTCTAAATAGGCCCCTAAGACCTGTCAAGCCATCTGTGCATTTTTTTTTCCGGAAAAGACCAGGACGGTGTTGTGTAACCTGCGCAATTTAACATTTACCATCATTTAATTACCGCATTGGATTCGGCACTCCCCTACTAGGGAATAAGTAGTCAAATTTGGATGACCCAAGAGATAAAAAAGGCATTTCACACTCCTCTCTCCACATTATAAGTTTGTAGAATCAGAAAGATAATAAATTCACTTTTTTCCATGCACTTAGTAGCGATGAAATGACAGATAAAAAAGATAGGAAAACCAATCTATTAGACTCTATATGAACAGCAACAACCTAGATGTAACTCGAAGAAACCATGACTCAAAACTGTCTAGCCCTCTCGCTCCACAATGACCTCAGTGGTCAGCATGCAGGTCAGAAAAGCGAAGTACAACAAAGGCGAGTTTTATCTTGAGTTTTCAACGACATATTTGGAAAGTTTGCAAGGACGTATTGCGCATTGTTGAGGAAATTATCTACATTGGCACCAGCGGAGAGAAGAATGTCAAAGCGATGCCATGACAGTAGATCTATACACCTGCTCTCTTCAGTGCTGTACTGAGTGTTGGTAATGGAGCAAAAAGTAGCTGCCGTTGAACAATTTACCCCGAACCTTCATAAAATAATTGCAAGATAATGAAGACATCGCATACTATGGCCAAAATGTTTGGCCCACCGCGGTAAATGATATAGGACACTTGGAAGCCGATTGTAGTATTTGGGAGCAACGTGCCAAAGGTCATCAAATTGTGCGTTGACCTGGCTACAAACGAATTCACATCTCCGTGGGGAAGTCTCCTCAAAAATACAGTCGAGTTTTGATTTAAATTCGTTGAAGAAATCTGTGCTGAACTCAACAAGATATCAACAAGACATCAAGGATGTCCAAGGAAATACAGCGTGTTTCATCGAAGAACCCAATGCTTATTCCTTATTATGTATGCAACTCAAATGGATATGGCGATTTGAATGAAAAGCCGAGTTGGCATCTCAATTGCAAATTCTTTGCAACAACTCCGGAGCCACCATGTAAAAAATAGCTCTTACTTCATTCAGCGGCATTCCCCAAAGGGGAATTTATTAACCCTATTTCCAGCTGATAATCGATAATTAACACGGGATTTAAACCACTACGCCTCTAAAGCAGCTGCTCATGATTTATTTCAATGAAGACGATAAGCCTCGTGATTTAGTGTCTAAACAATTTAGATGACGCCCTTTCAATAAATTGCAAATGTCAAACACACGAGAAAAGCCAAAGTCTAGAACGTGATACTACTAAACAGAGCCACTTCTAAGCATTTCAAAATGTAGATAAACACTTCACGCTGTTAACACAACCGAAAAACAAGGATTTGAAGCTAGAACATTATATTTCCTTACTCAGCTTATGGAATGAGGTGAAAAATATGAAAACCGCTCAGTAACTGATTGACTCCAATGTAGCACTACAAAGTGGAGTAAAAGTCTAGGTAGAAAAGGGATTAATTGCTAATTTCTAAACCAAAAAGAAATGAACGTGAAAATATTCTCAAGGCAATCAACGATCTTGGGGCACTGAACTTTACTCGAATGAAATGATCACCAAAGCTCAGCGTTAACGAAGGATAAGCTACGCATAAGATGTTCGCCTGAAATCCGCATTTTAGAGTAGACCAGAGGTATATGAAACAAAAAACACAAACCGCTTTTACGAGTACAATTTAGAACAAAGAAAAAATCTAGATAAGTCTCTACAACTGGAATACGTACAAATGTAGAAAACAAGTAAACTTATATCAAGCGCGATGAATGCCATATTTAATTTACCACAATAAATATGTACATTTCACGAGGGCGACCGCTCTACCACAAAATCGACTGAACAAGACTCATTCCGAAGGTAATTCTCGCCAACGTTGATGACGCTCAGGAACGTAGTCGACAATCTTCACATGTACGGCCTGATACTTCTCATTTTTGGGAGGAATTAGAAGTTTCTTAAAGCGCACGCGATCACCAGGAAGAGGAACAACCTCGCCATCAACACTTAAAAATAAAAGAGTCTCAAATGTAGAGCTTACTCAAAAACGTGAACAAATAAAAGTTCACCAGTGTCAGCACGAATAAACCCATGACCTTTTTGACGACAAAAGGAGAAGATAACACCACTTTCCTCGGGAGCCCGATCAGCTATAGTGCTTTGCGAGGCAGTTCGGTTGCGTCCATGAACGATTGGACTTGGAATAGGTGGAACACTAGAGTTAAAATCACCCGACTCAGGCATTTCACGCAATGAGAGCAATAAACCCAAAAATCCGCCAAGACCAAATCTAATTTCTTACATGCATTTAAAGCGATAGAAAGCAAGGGCAAAGTATATTTTTTAATGAAAAGAATTTTTAAAGCATTCCTAAGCATTAAACCATATGTGTTCTGTCTTTGAAAATTTTTGCAATAACACATTTCTATAGCATTGGCTATTCTAACCCTATCACCCGTTCGTACAAAAGCAGCTTACAAAAAGACTGCTCACGCATTTTTTTCTAGATAATAGATTGGTTGAGAAGGAGAGTAATCCAACCGCAGCTCCAAAATTTCAAAATCGTTGTTCTGTCAGTTTACTCAATTCACATTTTGCAGTGAATGCATTTGTGCTTTGTTCCTGATTTCTTGCTGCGCTAACAACTATTCCAAATCACACCTTACTTTGTCAATAAATTAGAGATTTTTAATTTCCCGCTAATGTCCTTTTGTCCATATGAGAAACCTATGGTTCCTGGAATTAAAGCTCTCTAAAAATGCTCAGTCTACCTGATTCGGTGACAAGATATTTAGCGGACTAGTGTTAGATAAGTTGAAGAGCGATTACTTAAGAACTGCTGTATTTGTGCCAAACTCGGATGAAATTTTAAGCCAAGAAGGAGAACTTCTCCATAGAAAATTTCGCCGCCTGATACCCTTCTGGAGGTGACTTCTGAGGACCTAATTTTAGATTCTAAATTGAGTTGTTTTATATAACAAAGCACTAGCAAAAGAATAACCTAAAAGAAATTAGTCAGCTAGCATAGTAAAGGGAAATATAGCGCAATACCTGCGTAGTCTAGTATCGGCTGCAAGTCATCTCTTGTCAAACGAATCGAAAAGAATATCAATCGACCGTAAAAATCAATTTTTCTGCAATTTTTCTTTTATAAATTGTGTGGGTATAATGTTTGAGGTTTCAAAACTATTTTTTCTTTCATTTTTAGGCTGCGATTTTTTTATATATGAAAGCTGGAATGCATTAGTGAAATGGTGATACACACCAACTTACGATCAGGTTTCAAATTTGTAAACACGAATTTTTTTGTCTCTCCCCTTTTCTAGGAGCATGGTAGGGGTCAGTGTTTACTAAGCCAATTTTCCTAACCGTGGGTATCAAGTGCAAAAGATTCAAGATCGTGAGCTTCTGCACAGTGCAGACTGGCTCAACCATAAGTTTCTTTGAAAATGATAGTTGGGAGGTTCAAAGCGGATCAAATCAGATAGGGAATTTCAAAGTTATAACATTGTACAGAATTCACATTTCCAGTCCCGAGCGTTAAATCCCTCAAACTCGTTTCAAGTTACTGCCAAAGTACATGAGTTAAATTGAACCTAAACATATATTGAGAGATTCTATCCTACCTTACTGTCTTTTCTACAGCAGACCTGCTGTCTATCCACTCTGTATACCAGAATCGATATTCATCCCAGTTGTTAGACTTGCGTCTGATTCATGGGTTGCTTTTGAGACTAGCATGATACCACCGAATCCAAAATATGAGAACGATTTAAATAAGGTTCAGCTGAACAAGAATCAAATTATAAATTGTGAATTGTGAGGCGCAACTATAACGTCATGTCACTTTAAAAAGGCTACCAATATTTTTTGTTAGGACATTGAAAAAATGAGTGTAAAAAATGCAAACATCCTTGTTCTATGCTTCAAAGAAATAGATTATATCCATTCTGGTTATTGGAGAAGAGGTGAAATACGCATAAAATATCTATAAATGAAGCAGTGTCATAACATAATTTTAAATGAATTGGACTAGCGTATGATTCTAACGTAGGCTCAGCCAATTAGGTAATTTGGACGTCACCTCACTTTGAAGACCCTAAAAGGCAATCGATCAAACGGTAAAAGGGTTAAGTCTATTCGTTTTTCATTTTCAGTACCCACGACTCGAAATACATTTACCTTAGATGCAGACATAATTAAGAAATAATTTTTGCAAAATAATATGAAAGAATCCCTCTCGTTTGCATTGGCCAGTTTGTTATAACAATTGCGAAATTCGGTTGCATGTGCAAAATCTTACGTGTCATTAAGCCTGTCGCCCTCGGAATTCGTGCCGTTGGCATGTCGTCTGAAAAGCTAAGCAAAAAGTATGCGATTGCTTATGAAAATTCGGTTTGGACCCTTTATATAGTTTATATATTGCTAAAGATTGAGTTTATGTTGCCTTTTTCCTCCTAGTGCTCTGAAGAAGCAGCTAAAGGCTGCCGAACGCGAAAAGAAAAAGCTTGAGGCAGCTTCTAAACAGGTCGCTCAGGGACTCAGCTCCAAAAATGTGAATGGAGATGAACTCGACGCAACTGTAGGTTATTTGTTGTTAAGTTCATTGCGTATTTTATACCTCGCATTGTAGTATCTTTGACGTTTTCCAGCAATACTACGAGATGCGCTTGGCTGCTATCCGCGAAATGAAGAAAGGAACCGTCCATCCCTACCCACACAAATTTGACGTATCAATCAGCATCCCAAAATTTATTGAAAAGTACAGCTATCTGGAAAAAGGCCAACACCTCAATGATGTCGAGGTTAGCGTTGCGGGCAAGTATTTTTTTCATTTTTTTCGATCTGGTCTCTATCTGGGGTCTGATTTTATGATCTGTAAAAATAGGCCGTGTATACTCGAAAAGATCTTCAGGATCCAAGCTCATTTTCTATGACCTAATGGCGGACGCTGCAAAACTGCAGGTCATGTATACGCTCCATGAATACCATGAAGAAAATGAGTTTAACGAAATGGAGAAGATCATTCATCGGGGCGATGTTATTGGCATTGTCGGCAAACCGGGCAAATCGAAGCTTGGAGAATTGTCTATTATACCTAAAAAGGTCGTTCTTCTTGCTCCTTGCCTGCAGCAGCTGCCGCACAGCCATTATGGACTTAAAGACAAGGAAACTCGTTATAGACAGCGTCATTTGGATTTGATTATGAACATGGATGTCGTTGACCGCTTTCAGAAGCGATTTAAGATTTGTAAATATATTGAACGCTTTTTGGAAGACCTGGGCTTTCTAGGAGTAAGTGTTTCCCTTCTGTTTTATCATTTTTTATACAGAGACAGGTTTAAAATGTCCATCTCTTTGTTACTAGGTTGAGACCCCAATTTTGACTGTTCTACCCGGAGGGGCAGCAGCTAAGCCCTTCATGACTCATCACAACGATTTGAAAATGGACTTGTATTTGCGCATTTCTCCAGAACTATTCCACAAACAGTTGATTGTTGGAGGTATCAATCGTGTCTATGAAAAGGGGAAACTGTTCCGTAACGAGGGTATTGACCTAACACATAATCCCGAGTTCACCTCCTGCGAGTTTTACATGGCTTATGCCGATTATAATGACCTCATTAAAATCACGGAGGATTTGTTGTCTGGTACGTTGATTTACGCTTAAAAGTGAATTGCTCTTTTTTTTTCATTACGTGTTTGTTTGAAGTCATGATTGTACGATTTTTATCCTCGTATCAAACGGGCAGCCCCTTTCTTTTTTGGTAGTGAGATCAGTAATCAACTTCGATGGCCAATATGGTCTTGCATCATCTCGAAAAGTAGCCTATTCTAACCTAGTGCGTCTCAGTTAAGTTCTTGAAATGTGTGCTATTAGTCACTACTTAACTATTTTTCTGTTAGGCTTGGTGAAAACGCTATTTGGATCTTACAAATTCACATACCAGCCTGAACCCGATGTACCACCACAAGAAGTCGATTTTACGCCTCCCTTCAAGCGAATCGATCTCTATGAAGGCTTAAAAGAGCACTATCCAGGTGTTGAGTTCCCTGAACCCAAGGACCTCGACACTGAAGAGGCGTGTCTTAAATTGGTCGAGATCGCTGAGAAGTTTAATGTTCAGTGTAATGAACCTAAAACTGCCTCTCGCCTACTCGATAAGCTGGTCGGTGAACGAATCGAGCCGAATTGCATCAACCCAACCTTCATCATGAATCATCCAGCCGTGATGAGCCCCCTGGCCAAATGGCACCGATCGCGAGAGGGTCTCACCGAACGATTTGAGTTGTTCTGCCTCACTAAGGAGTTAGTTAATGCATATACTGAGCTAAACGACCCAGATGTACAAAGACAGCGCTTTGAGGAACAGGCTCGGCACAAAGCTGCTGGCGATGATGAAGCCATGTTTATTGACGAGGGCTTCATCAATGCCTTGACCTACGGCCTCCCACCAACTGCTGGATTTGGTCTTGGTATTGATCGATTAGTCATGTTCCTTACTAATACCAATAACATCAGGGAGGTGATCTTCTTTCCTACAATGAAACCAGAAGAGGGTATTTTGGTCGCGCCCGGCGTCGCAGCAGTCCCCGGTACTGCTGTTTTGCATTCTCAGAAACAGTGATTGACCATCCAGTTTGTTTTTGTGCTTGCATTTGTGTCCTGCACTGCCATATCCCCGTGTACTTGTGCAGGAAGGATACCAAATACTTTACATACGGATTTAACACGTTCTTTGAGGTAAAATTAGTTGGTTTGAAACTTCAAGTGACACTTTTGGATCTGTAGCCACCTTCTATGGTATCTCAAAGTGTATCAAATATGAGTAGATGTACTGAACTGTTCAGCCCTTACATGAATGACACTGCACCTGGTATACTATCCTAAGGGTACGTCTCACTTGATATTGTTGGCTCATCAAGGTGAACAGAGCGCTTTTCTCGATCCAACTCGTGGACATTTTTCCGTCGATACGAGTTTAAGCGAAATTCATTTAATCAGAATAGTGTGCTGCCACTGTGGAATCTAGCTACATGGATTTAGTTTGGTTTTTTCTATCAGGAGCATTATTCTTTGCCCTACCAAATAAAATGACTTTCACAAATTTTTCCGGTCACTGGGAGACGGGTCGATTTAGTGTTTGCTCTGCGCCACAAACTGACCCCCTCAGCCACCCACAGTCATCTTGCTTGCACGATCAACTCTCAGGATCTTCGGTACCATTCTTGACGATAGCGCTAGCCTAGCCCATGAATTCCTCGCCCTTTCGGATAACTTTCTATCATTTAAGTGATTAAAATTTACCGATATTATACCTCAAAAGTAACATTCACTTGAATGCAAACTGGGACTTGACAACCACCCAGATAGTTAAATGCTACCAACCAACTTGCTCATGAAAACGCTGGAGCTCACGCGGCCACTTCAGGCACTAAACTTGCGTTAATGGATCCTGAGTCGACAGATGTGTCGCACACGCGAATGCTACGCTACCGACGCACACGGTGTTGACATAATTTCCGAATGACTATTTTTTTTTATATATTTCTATTACGGTTAGCTAAAACGACGCTTGCACCACACCTGGATTACCTTGTACTTCAGCATTCTAGAATACAAACGTATTCATTCGATGGACGTGTTGCGGCTCGATTTCATCGTGCTCTTTCGCTTTCCATTCACAGTGCCAAACCAGGTGAGAAAGTCAAGCGGTATGAGGCTGGGTGTTATCTACGTGGTGAACTCTGATCTAGGTACTTGGCTGCAACTAAACTTTAATTGCTGCTTGATTGGCGAAATGAGACCTGATGAGTGAGCTCCCGTAGAGGGCCGGATTAAAGCGGTGAAATAAAAATGTTTTCATACATAAATGACACTTCCTCCTTATGGAGCCTATGAGGACCACCAACATTGCGCCGAAGTTATTTGTGAAGTTTGGATATCTTACCAAACGAAGCTGACCCTTGATATCCTCTGGTCAAATCTAGCCATAGGGTGACATCGATTGCTTGTGGGTAGCCAGTTAGGTCGGCAATTCTCCACTTACCCAGTCGTGACCGATCAGCCTGACCCGGGTATTAGGCGCGAACCTCGTTTTCAAAGCAAATGCAAAAGACAGGTTACCTACGAAGTAATTCAGACAAGCACTTCCTGAAAATGCTGAATAACTACAGGCTAAGAGCCACTGACTACGAAAATTGTATTATAACTGGTAAGAGTCTATCGTTCTATTTTATAATGCCCACTTGTGCAACTCAATAGACAGTACGAGAATAAAGGACACTAGTGCCAGTGATATGACAATTGATAGCTAGAACGTTCATGATTTCGATAAAACAAAGAGATATGGGAACTCAACAATCCAATATACCACATTCCTCTATTTCTTATTTAATTTCCTGCAGATGCTTGGATAGTATCGACGCATAGTTGCGCATATCATTATCTTCACAGTTCACAAAGGGTTTTAACACATCCTCCAGCTGTTTCTTCACTATGATTGCAATAGCTGAAAGATAGAAAATCATTTTTATTATTGTCTTGAGCATAAGACACAAATAGAAGTGAAAGAGATTCTTACATGGGAATTTCATTATGACCTTGACAACATCCAGTACCTGGTCTCGTAGACTCACACCCTTTGAGTTTTCCGCAAAGAGCTTCAGTCGAGTTATGAGCTCTCTTATACCAAGTTTCTCCAGCTGTTTACCGCCCTTCTCAGGAACTTTTTTTAATAGCTCTTCCCCACTCATTCGCACCCTGAAAAACAAGTGAGAATGTACGTCATGGCCTGAACAGGTCTTTAGCCAATCTAAAATCCTCCCCCCCCCCCTCCCAGCAATAGCCTATTTTCAATATCCCGGACACCAGCCAATTCGGGGTAGAGTATTTAGCCTAAACAGAATATAGGCATCTGGTTTGTTGGATGTCAAGAGCTTGAAATCCATTGAGATGAAACCTACAGGGATGGAGGAATCGGCGATTTCAGGAACCCTCTATTGTGTCAAATAGTCGCGAACTTTATCAGAAAAATAGACGGCAATTACTATTTGGGGACTTTACACAGCTACAAAGCCAGAAAGCACAAAAAGTAAGGTACGTTATTACTTCGCATTTCTTTTACTTTGGGACTAAAGCCGGCATTCAATCTGATTAACAGTCAGCTTCCATTTTTCTGGTTGAAGAAATTGGTGATATTAACTTAGGTTTCTTCCCATTCGTTTCTGAACTTTGCAGATCTTGAAATAGCCTTCCAATCGATGCATGAATGAAGTGAGGAGTTGCATCATTTGTCAGATGAGCACAAAGATTCGTGACAGAATAACCTCCCTAGTGCATCGACGCTTCTAGTGGATGCAAAGACGACCAATGTCTAATTCATTTTACATCAACCAGGCTCTGTTGGAGCCCACATTTAGCACGATACCAACGGGCTACCAAATGCTCAAGCTTAGGATTGCTTAAAGCCAGAAATACATAAGGATACACGGAGGAATCTACGAATTTAGTAAAAACTTACTTAGAAAGCATGTTATGAATGCTCTTGAGGGACGCGCTCTGAATTCGCCAACCACCTTGGCTCAGGAGGTAAACCAAACAACGCAGCGTGTCAACTAATCGGTTATCTAGAGGTAAAAACGCAAGCATGCTTATAGATGATAACAGTGCGGAATTCAACGGACTGCATCTTCGACTTACTGTGGACTTCTTGAGAGTTCAAGGGCCACATAACACCGACAGTCATAATGGCTAGCTCCAGCTCCAATTCTGGCAATTCCTGAGACACCGGATACTCCGTTTGTTTAGATTTCTTCGAGTGGTGCTGTTCGCCACCTTCAAAAACGTTGGGCGGGATACCATTGGGCAGAATGAGACGGAGAAGACGTGCAAGACGATCGTCTTTGACCTCCTTAGCGTCGTTGACTTCTGTCAAACCGGTGGCATCGCGCATACTGTACTCTCCAAAATAGGACAAAGCGTAAAAAGCCTCCACTTGATAAGCTAGTCCAGCATATTCCGTTCGACTGGAACGAGTCTCCCGGACTAGCGTAGACCATAACTAAATGAAAACAGCAACGGTTGAAGCTACCACTTAGGAACTGTATATTGGGTTAATTTAGGATTCCCACATACTCATTTTAATAAAACCTGAGTCGAAATTAGGGCTAACAATTTGAATAAAAGTGAAGTCTTCTCGAAGTGAATATGAAAGGCACATTTTCAGGGAGGAGTGTTCAAGAACCGATTATGTTTCGGTTTCTCAAAATAGCTTAAGTTGGTAATTTGTGATTGCAAACGCGTTTAGCACGCCAATGAAAGTCCAAACGAGAAATCCTCAACCATTGGATCCACGATAACGTCGATTGTATCGCGAAGCGTTGCACCAGACAGAACTATTGTGTTTGAAAAGACTGAATTGAAAGGAGTGCCAAACTCTTACTAATCCCTCAGATTATGGCAGAAATGAACGAATTCGGGAATTAGGTAGGGTAAATTCGCACTAAAAATCAATACCGAAACCTTCCAGCCTTCCCCCCTCCCCCCCCCCAAAAAAAAAATAAAAAATATCCCAACTAGAAAGCATGCAAGTGGCCCATTGAAAACACGCCACGAATAAAATAATTAATAGGTATGATTTACTAATCTGGCTTCACTTGTACCGATTAGATCTAGACCATTCGAGTTCGCTTCATTACTATTTTCGGAACATAAACAGGATTTCTCACCTCATCAATGATGGGAAGACTCGCGCTCTTCATAGAGAAGCTGTTCTTCGCTGTTATGACGGAAAGTAGTCGCATTGCACGTAGAAGATATACCTAAATAGCAAGAGGCAGTTAATAAAAGAAGGGATTAGTTAACCGAGCATAAAGAAGTGTAAATGAACCTTTCCACTCCAAGCGCTCGTCTCCCTGAGTGCCGTCATCAGTAACTTTGCTAGATCACACCATATGACGAAAGTGAACACGGCCCCTCCACGATCATTATAATCATCGTCCTTCTCTTCACCAGCATTCTCGTCTCTAGGTCCATTTTCATCACCTATGATGAATGGAGCAAAAAAATAAAAGCCGTAGTGGGATAGAGCCCTTCTGTAAACTTTCTAACCTAAGACGTGGCTTTGACGAAATTGCAAAAAAAAACCGGATTATTATAAAACAACTGTTAATGTATAATCTCCCTTTGTCAACTCCATCGCCGTAGCGCCACAACAAGTTAGTGTTTAAATTGAATTCTTCAAAAGCCTTGTTTGTACATTTTTGAATAAGCATCGGCAAACAATTTTAGTACCGTAAACAAATGAATTCGTGAATCAAAACTTCACAGCACACCTAGGGGTTCACAATTCACCAGTCATTGATAATACTATTATCAAAAACTTAGCATCGTAATAATAATGCCTGGTGGGATTGTTTATATCCCCATCACAGACATACCTCGAAGCTGCTTTTGAACAGTCAGCGACATCTGTGCTGCAGTGGTAGAGTCATGTGGATTATGTGAATGGTCCACTTCAATGGGGTAAATAGGCATCGCGTCGACAGCAAATACCAGGAAGAGTAGTGTCAGTGCCGCTTGATTGCGGACAAGCCAGGAAGGTGACTTAATAAGCGCCTCGGAGAGGGTATTAATGAATGTGTTAAGAAGAGGTTGTTTGAACATATCAACAATGGAGTAGATAGCAACAGTGAAGGATGGATCAATATGAGTAGTGATGCTGTTTGCGAGGGTATCAGCGAGGAAATTATCTACACGACCGGAGGACAGCGTCTCACACATAATCTCCTGCCAAAGAGAGCGACGTTGTGTCAACTCCTCAGCAGCATCGTCGTCATAAACAACTGTGGCCGATGTAAAAGGAAGACTAGTGAGAGCGCTGCTTGGAACCTCCCCGCATAAGTCGTTTGAGAAAGCACTGAGCTTCAGGACATCCTCTCCCTATAGTGAAAGATACACTAGCAGTTACTTAACCGGTAGATTTTAGGAAGTTACGAGTCAAGTGTACCAGAGCGTTTATAATAATCATGGGTAGAGTGAGACCAGGGTGAGTTTGGATGAGATCAGGACAGAAGCGAGCGATGGCATGCATAACCCGGACACAGGCCCACTGACCGGAGGCGCTAGCAGTTCCTGTTGCAGTTGACGTGGTTTGACTACCAGTAGCACCAGGATTGCCTGTCTCCAAAAACCAGGAACGAACACGTTGAAACACTTTTGCAACACTTGTTTCCTATAAGACAGGTTGAATTAGCCACCAGCTGGCCTACTTAACACAGTTAAGAAGGCAAGCCTAACTAACCTTGGAGAAACGCATTAGCAGAGCAAGAGCTTGGGCCATTTCTTCTTGAACGGTCTTGCGACCTAGGCTATCTAAGTGGCGTCCAGCAGTGGGAAGAGCGCCCAGAATCGCGGCCATCAATTTGCCTGTGTGCTGGGACAGAGCTGCAGAGGCGGCTGTGCGAGCCTTCGAGACACTAGACTCGTTACCGATCTCACCTTTCTTGACTGCATCAGGAGAAAATAAAATATTTGCAGTTTAGAACAGTTAACTTTCGTTTGTAGAGGGAGAAGTGAAGTGATTTCAGAAAATAGCTAGTCAAAAAGTTAACAAGAACTTAATGAGCTAATTTCAAAGCCTCATTTACAGCCATAGTGGTAAATAAATTATCAAAAGAAAAAACTGACAATGTCCTATTTTAAAGATACAGGTGTGATGACATGTATAGCACCACACAGCCACAACGCAGATATCACAGACTGAATGAAAGCCTTGATACTAAAGACTTATTGGTAAAAACTTTGCTATTTTGATAATAAAGTCGATGTGGTCTAACAACCACCTTCAAACCATTATAGTTACTTGCACACAGATCGAAATAGATATGCAAACGTTTCAATTTTAGGATAATGGTGCTCACCATGAGGAGCAGCAGTTTGAGCCGCAGGCCCATTGGAGTAAGATGGAGCAGAAGCATGTGCAAGGAGAGAAAGAAAGATGCAAGTGGCGGTAGCTACAGCAGCAGCAGAGTTGGCGACTACACCACGAGAGCCTCCGGAAGCACTACTTCCTCCTCCCACTCCACCGCCAGCACGAATCAAGTCTACTAGTGGCACAATCAACTGCTCAAGTGCATTATCATCCACCATGCGAACACACTACAGCGGGTAATTATATCAAATAGGCTTTCGACTGAGTGTAGAGACCTTATGAAAGGCAACGTACCAATCTCAAGACCTCAGCCATTTGACTCTCCCTTAGAATTGGGATATTAGCGCCTGTGGAGTGCCAGTTCGGATGCTGTGTCATGCTCATAGACGGTCTCATGACACTAACTACACGAGCCGGATTCAAATGAGACATAGTCTGCAAACCCGCGAGTGTCAGTTGAGGTAGCGCGTGCTTGAGCGAGACAGGACTCGCCAGGCGTGATGCGGCGAGCAGTAGGTCTACACTGAGGGAACGAGATTCTGTAAAGGAGTGTTGATGAGTAGAGGTAGCGGTGGCTGTTGAGAGGGCCCGAGAAATAAGAATGGGCAAAACACGAGGCAAAAGGCCAGTGGCCACCTCGCGACAAGAAGGATCGTCGAGAGCTCGAATCATTAACTATAAGATAAATTTAAAAACATCATTATTAGTAAATTGCCTGTTATCCATCAATGAACGGCATAATTACCACCATAGGATTTTACGACTTTAATAACCAGACCAATAAAACAATCAAATTACGCCAGTGGACGCAGAAATAAATAATACAATTAGAAGAAATAAAGAGCATTCCATCGCTTATCGCGCACCTAAAGAAAATCAAATCGGGAAATCATTTAACAAAAAGACCTGAAATATGCCTTGAGATAGAGAAAAAACCGGAAATCTGTGAAATTATTAATGTGGGGAAAGCTCTTAAGAAAAGGAGACCCCTGGTAAGCCAAATGAACGATTGCCTCAAAACTAACTTGGACACCATGTTGAAAGGCATAAACAACCCATGATCGTAATACGGACAGAAGTAAGCCTAGAAGAAAACGTGCTAATCATAATGACCAACAACGCAGGGTATAAGTTGGCCTACAAAAGAACAGCCGAATGAAAAGTAAAAAGCCGAACAAACGCTCCCATAGAGATTAGTGGTTCGAAGAAAACGGTTGCAGGCATGATTTTAAAGAGAGATGTTCTAGGGTGAAGCAAAATAGTACGCAAGGATGAAATTCGCGAATTCAAACTCCTGGTTAAATTCAATGCCTTCTTTCTTCCCTGGCAATTAGCAGTAGCGAAATTCTTACACTTACAATGAAGCCGTAAGTACTCTCACTTTTTACTAAAAGAACACCAAAGCATGGATATTCTAAAAAGACTAGGTTAAAAAATGGATTAGAAATCTGACAACGTACCTCCTGAATGGCGGAAGCAGCTTTTTCAGCTGGAGACATAGGCCGTAAAACGGTATCATTGGTGACAGTTCCCACATCCACACCAGCATCCTCATCCGTCTTTTCAGAATCTACAATAGCCAGAAGACCAGAAAGGAGAGAGGGCAAATGAGCAGCAAATTGCTTGTAGGCCGAAGGATGCTCAGTTAGGGCCACCGTTGCTAAGCAACAGGCGTCTCGAAGGTTTGGGTCAGGAGTGGGTGCTGGTGTTAGCGTAGAGATAAAGGAGTTGGATGAGGCAGATGATGGCGAAGCAGGAGACTTGGTCTTCGTGGTAGAAGTTAGTCCCAACTGAGCCTTAATCTCGCAGAGAATGGCATTGAAATTGGCGTCAATCTATGAATTGAACGAAGTTTAATTGAATTACACTAGTGTAAAACTCATGGCTACTGCTACCAATTGAAAATCTATAGTACTACATAGCATGGAGATATTGGCCAAGTAGATCACCCCGACTTGTACAAGAGTGGGCAAGTGAAAGAGCAAATAGCAGGCAGCCTTTGATCCTACTTCAAGCATAGCGAAAATCACTCTCACGAACCCAAACAGCACAACACGAGACTTCAATGTTACTAACTGCGCTAAATTGGACGCATGGTCTAGTGAAAACGTTAAGCAAACATACCAGCCAACGCTCCATTCTCCCTGTCTAAAATCGGTTGAATAATGTAAGAAGTGCAGATGAAATTGGAGACAACGGTCCGTGAACCACTTACCAACTCAGAAGCCAGAGTATTAACGGAGATTGTAGCCAGATTTCCACTCTCCCACGTGGTCGTAATATTAGCTGGCGAGGTCACCGATTTTCCATTCGGTTCCGGCGGCCTTGAGGAGGCAGAAGCAGCAGAACTACTCGAACAGGCCAAACTGCTGGCACCACCGGCGACTGAAGACGCAGCAGTAGCGGCATTTGGCGTAGCAAACAGGATCAAAGCGAGCCAAATCTTATGCATAGCAGCGCGCATTCGAGGCCTCGCCACATCATAACGACGAATGAAGATACGGGGGACAAGACGAGGCAGAGCAGGTGCGAGTGAACGTCCCAGACGACGCACCAGTCCTACGCATGCTACAGAGCAGAGAGCTATGTACTGAGCAGTGAGCGAATTGTTTCCCGCACCGGAACTGACATCTGCATTATTAGGATTAGGAGCGGAGAAAGTGGATGAATGATTAATGGTTGTAGCTAAAACCAGCAGAGAGAGAGTGATGTCCTCCCGGCCGATTTGATGTGCTAAATAGCAGAGCTCTCGAAAAACCAGATTGGGTCTGTAGGGGACAATTAATGCCGTTAATGACAAAAAAAAGATGAGAATACATACCTCTTAGATTCCAAGATAGATTTGTTTAAGCAATCCACCAGGGTCTTGCGAGCAGTTTCATCGCTTCGGTCGTACATGAGGCCCAAGATACTAGCAGACATACATTGCAGAGCCTCTGTGAATGAAAAAAATATTTTTAAACTTGAACTCCCTTCATCATCGTTTCGAATGAAACATTAAAAGCAAAGAGTGGTTAGCTTTAATCCCCTTTAACTGCTTAAAATCTCTTAATAAGTCCTCAATGTTTGTCCCGTTATCAGTTTAGGTATGAACTATTGGATCTGAGTGGATGGAAAGATCAAACTGACCATGATTTTCAGAGAGGAGGTTGATGAAAAGTTCCCGAGGTAATAGAGCTGCAGGAGGCGGGGCGAACCGCCTGGCCATGGCTAGAGCCCAAATGGTTACGGCCAACATGGAAGGCGGAGGTTTAATTTGTCCGGGTTTGTGGGTGAGCATGGAAGTAATGCGTTCAGCCAACCATTTTCCGGCCGGTGAATTTGCCGCTGCCTCGGCTGCATCTTTAGACACATGTTGCGGATAGACGCGCTCGTACCAAAGACCCTTGTATGGCGATGCTGCGCCGAGAAGAGCATCAGCCATTGCGCCACCCACTGCCAACTGCAGAGCGGGGTCGTTCAACTACAAAACGATTAGGGAAATAAGGCCTGTTATTGGAAATCAAACTCAGCTGTCGAACGTGTCAGATGCTCGACTTGTCTGCGCACACTCTCAAAATCAAGAGGTAGCTTAAATTTAAGAGATAATCCAGTGATCTGAATGGCCACAAACTTAGTAAAGTTAGAAGGACAAGATCACGCTAGAGTAAAAGTACAATAGAACAAAAAGATCCGCGAGGATTGAACCTAAAGCGTGCAGTCGAGGACATTATGCTCACTGAGGACAAGCCTGATTAGAAAAAGAAGTACACAAGGTAGTCGTCCTGCATTTCACCCTTCTCCCTCTCAAGTGAAACCACTTCTTAACCGACCGCACTGCCTAGTTTGTACAGCGAATAATTGGTAAGCAAATGCATCGACCCATCACAAATGAAACAATCATCAAAGTATGTCACACACACAACAAAAGTAAAAACATTCGCGAAGTTCAGACCCTATGGACATTAGCAATATACATACCTGATAATCCTCTATGCATGGTTGTCGATAATCACTGACAACATACACCACATATCACCTGACGACGCAGTATTATTTATATAAAGTAAAAATTTGGCCAAATTGCTAAATGCAGGGTACCATGCTGTCGGAACCCGGCAATATTCAAATTACTAGAAATCGTAACATCCGGAATTGTATTCAATCTTAGCGTCAAAATGATACCAGATAAGTTCGGCATTATTGGGATTATCTACAAGATGTAAAAAATTATAGTTTTACTTATAAACCGATGAAGCTAATGGCACTCACGAACTAAATTTTTGGAAATTGAAGCTCATGGTACGCTATAATTTCATGAATAATTTAATTAGACTGAGGCTAAAAATAACCGAACAGAGAACATATTTAACCTCCTTAAAGACTCAGAACTTCAAGAGTTTAACTTAATCTAAGGGACTCTTTGTCGTTAAGCTATACCAAAACTTCAGGGCACTCAATCTATTTGATTTAAAAACAAATATAAAATAAAGTTAGCAAGACATATTTCAATCAATGGCAAACAGTATTTCCGAATGGCCATGACATGTGAATAACATGCTGCGAAAGCCCGACTCCTAGGAGAAAACCACACATGGACTAGAAGTAATTCAACCGTGACAAACTTAAAAAGCCCCATAAGCTTTTTGATATGATCTCGATAAAGGCATCTAAGATTAACCGGATATTTACAAGGACAGCCAGACACTGAACTTGCAGATCGCACGTTAAATATTTAAGCTGGAAGTGTCCACAGATTCAAAGATACTTACCATGAAATAGGAGAAACCTGGAGAAATCAAGTACCAAATATCCTTGAACAGACGCCTCCTTATCAATAACACGAACTCACCGCCATCATTTTTGCCATAGCTTCGAGAATATACATGAGATGTGGATGAGTGGACACCTTGGTATCACTTTCGGGTGGCTCTCCGGTACAGAGGAATCCAAGGGAGCGAAGAGCTGCAAACCACACACACTGATGGCCCGGCATAGGTGGCAAAGGCTCCTCACTATTTGTACTATTACCACAGGCTTCGGATGCAGAAATAACAGCAGGAGAGGGTGATAAGTTGAGGTAGAGTGCAATGCGAGCCACCAAATTGGCTTTGCTCTCACCAAAGGGCGGCAATGGACCTGTCGCCTCGATTTCGGGGACAGCAGAACCTGCAGGGAGGTTAGCGAAGCAGCCGGCTTGACCAAGAACTATGATGGCCTCGAGAATAGCTGTTACTGTGTGCTGAGCGAGGGTTGGAGTGACGTAGCGAATGTTCTTATTCTCCTTGTCCTGTTGCTGACTTGACTTATCCTTCGGACCACCAAGAGGTTTATCCATTAAGAAAACAGGACGAACAAGGTAGGGATCTAAATGTAAACAATTCACACCTTAAGTAATAGGTCGGAACAATACACTCGATCAGTGAAATAAAGTAACCGCACATCATTTATGTAAACGAAATTGACAATTGTGGGACCACTGTAGTAACGTAGATCATTTGAGTCTTGCCAGCACGAACTTAGTAGACTGAGTTTAAAGACGACGCCAAGTCACTGATCTCAACTCAAAAGTAAGATTACCCATGAAACTGGTATCATTAAGAACATCCCAGTATGCAAACAAACAATAAGTTGAATTCCACGAGGCTGCAATCTTTCTCTTTGAAGTCAATTAAAGCAGATGAAGCATGAGATCTAAAGTTCCGGCGGCGGGCAGAGAGAACTGACCTTCCAGTTCAGCGGTTTAGAGTTCACATAAAGGAATTGCGGCATAAATTGTACAATTGTCCAGGGATGATTTTTTTGGTTTGAGCGAAGTCATACAATCATTTGGTCGTTGAATAATTGGAAAAATTTGAACAATTCACATAAATTACTGAAAGTTAAAAGTAGCCCTAATTAGCTGGCAGAGAACTATACCCTACCAGGTCATACAAATCCATAACTCTATTGTTAGAATGAGCAAAATGAATGACTGACCAACGATTTTCAGGAACCTCTCAAGAACTTCAGCAATACAATCCTGCAATTGCTGTTTGTTCTTTTGATCTTGCTTCTTGGTCTTTTTGGATTTTCCACCAGAAGTACTGCCACCATTGTTGCCATTACCAACAGCTTTAGTTGTCGATAAACTGCTTTGCTGAGTGCAGTATTTATCACGCAGATGCTTCAGCAGATAGGCAGCACCCAACACCATTCCTTGAATTTGATGCGAGGCCTCGATATCTACTATGATAGGACTGCTACTAGGCTTGAGAATCTTATCAAGCATCCCTGAGGCCACTTGTAATGCTTCTTGTGGTTGATTTTCCATAGTGAAGGCAGCGATTATGGAGGCACAGGCATGTCGGCAGTTGGCTCCTCGTGACGTACCGAGTAGCAAAGTCTGCCATCGAAAGAAACCAGCCAATTTCACTTATTTTCGAGTTACCACCCGTTCGAAAAGTTCAAAATCTTACAGCTATCTGATTCGGGGTATCTTTGCCTTCTTCCTTCAGTGCTTTCACGTTGTTGACTACAATCTCCTCCATGAAATTGGGAAATTCTGGCACTACAGGCGTGAGATAAAATAATTATTAGTGAAATGAGTACTGAATGTTTAGTAGAGAAATAAATATAGACTCACGGTCCCAAGAGGGTTGGCACCTAGCAAAGATTACAACATGAATGAGACGGAAGAAGGTCAATACGCTGCGGCGCGCCTGGTCTTGATTGGATTGAGTAACAGTGCCAGCATCAGTGGCTCCGACCACACTCTCTGGAGCTCCCTTACCAGTCGAACTGACGCCAGCGGAAGCCATAGCCTGCTCGGACAGGGAGAGTAGATAGCGGACGTTCTGGTTGATTCGATAGCGAATTTCATCATCCGTTTCATAAATCATCTCCTTCTCTTGAGTCGAGGTGAGCCCACCTTTCACTGCGAGGAGACAGAGTCGAATAAATTGTACCACCTGGGATAAGATCAAAATAAGTAAGTAAGCAATTTACTTAGAGATAATCACTAGGTAAGAAATAGTCGGAACTTAACGATGCTCTAAGTTTGAAATACATCGACGCATGCGCCATGTATAAATGACCACCATACTGATTAGCAAGGGAATGGACAAATGAAGTGTCCTCAATTGGGCATTAATCCCATCCAAAGATAGGAGTTGGAAGGGAAACAGTAATACAGAACACCGAATAATAATTGCTCGGGATGTGGGATGGAGAAATGCGTAGATTATACTTTTTGATCCTTTAATTTAGAGAAAGCGAAGCTACCTCGAATCCTCTTAGATTGAAAACGTCCCAATTCTCCGTAAATCGGCATTAGCCTATGTGGGCAGTCATACCAATCAATGAATATTCACTGATAGGCTTCTAATTCGTTATCTGATGAATCAGACGGGTCCCAAAGTCAGCAACTAAACGGCCCAAGCAATTCGTTTTCGAAGGGAGTTTTACAGGCAATGTTAGAATTCTTTTAACTAGGCCGATCTAGCTCGTACACCACTCATTAAAGATACAAAATAAAGAGTCATTAAATCATACCATTACCGTCTGGTAATGAACTCTCCTAACATGGAGCCATTAGGGGATCAAATGAGGTCTTAATAGTTTCACTGCAAGAATAAAACTGATAAAATAGAGAACGTAAAGACATCAATTCAAATACGCAAAAACCCGGCTGCTTCAATAATCATAGATTGTGTGAGATTTTCATTCAGTAGGCTTACAGGAGTCAGTCGTTCAACATCAGCGAAAGTATTCTTTTTGATATTCTGTGTGTCCTATGAGGAAATCAAACCATCAGATTAGCAAACAGACAGAAAAAGGGTAATTATTAACAAGCGAATCCTCACATGATTGACAAAATCAACAAAGCTAGGTACTTTGACACGTCCATAGACAATGTCATTACCGATCTGTGGATCAAGAAATATTGAAAATACCATGCGAGCCTCATTGCGAACTCTAGCGTCTCTGCGAACACAAAAAAGCAATAAAAATGGGAGCTTTGAATAAGACGAGCAATGACTGAAATTTGGTACTGGGGGACGTACTTATCCCCAAGCGCTTGAAGGATAAGGTACCGAGTAGGAATATGATCAGGAGGGTAGATGACACCAGCGAAGTGTACGGCCACCAAGCGACTGACAGGATCCGGCTGAAATTCCCGAAACCAAACGAGTCAAAAATAGAGTACAAGACACGCGGAAAATCAGCAAAAGGGACAAAGTCTTACCCTGTCCATATTGTCAAAAAGAAGGCGCTCCAATTTGGCCAATTGGTTTCGCAGTGCAGGATAATTTTGTCTTTGGGCTTCTTGGAAGGTGAAGGCCAGACGACGAAGACAGTGAGCTGCGGCGGTTTTTAGGTCCGAATCTATGTCCTGATTGAGGAAAATTACCACAATTCATACAAGTAGGATTAAAATTTAGCAGCGCAACAGTCGATTTAGACTTTAGTAATTAAGTTTACAAGAATGTGGCTTGCCTCTGAGAGAACATCAAAAAGTCTGGGTAGTTGTGAAGGATCTTTCAGGAGGTAGTTGGGCTCTCGAGACAAAAAGCGCGAGAGCAGCTCAAACCCTCGAGCTCTTGATTGAACAAGCTGAAGAATAGAAGATCCACTAAGTAATTATGAACTCGATGAAGTGCGTTGCAAATATTCCAAAATAGTCATCTTGCGTTAATATAATACTGTTGACATTTTTAAAAAACGATGCTTTAAAAATGGATTATTTTGAGAAAAGTGGTAATACAAACAGAATGTTGATGGAAGTAAAATTGCCAAAGGCATGCTACATTGATCAGGAAGCTAATATTATTTACGAAAGATTGGGCGATTCTAATGTTCAAGCTCGATATTGTAGGGTTTACTTACTTCATCTGAGGTACCTTCGAAAACGAACTCAATGAGACTTCCAAGAGCATGGACCGTTACATCGGTTGGAATCGATGTAGCGCTGAAACAAGGAGTACACACCTACAGGACCAGCTCCTAATTCTTCTAAACATAAATTTGTAAAATAGAGGAAAGTCAGATACGCCATTAAACTTTCAAGAAATTCTTTTCATTTTACAACACTTTACAGTAGCAAATTAACCAACTTGTCAAGTAGATGAGACATCAAATCAAGTCCATGGTTAGCGAGACGTCGAAGGATATTCGCCCCTGACCGGATGGTACAACTAGGAGGGGGATTCTGTGCAGTAGGATCTCCAGAAAGCAGTGGCTGTTTCTGCTGAGGTGTAGGAACGGCACCATGAGCAGGGCAGAGGTATTGCTGTTGTTGCTGTTGTTGTTGTTGTTGTTGTGGCTGTTGAGGTAACATTGGGTTCGCAGGGACCGTAGAGGCCCTCGAAGCCATTCTGAAGCTCAATACATACTTTAAACAAGCGGCTGCGGCTTCAACCAAATCTGATGCCAGAACGGTAGGAAGGGTAAATCGAGACTGGAGCAAAAAGTTCCCCAATTTCATCCGAACAACAGGAGTCAGAGGTTGACGTGGCTCGGACAACCCCTAAAAGTTGGAAACAAAATTATGCTTCCAAGTTCAAATAGTAATGTATACCTTTGGGTCGAATTCCCGGCGTCTACCAAGGTACCAGTCAAAAATTTGAGAAAGGAGAGCTTCATTTTCCCAATCAACTAGTCTAGAATAGAGATAGAGTTAAGATTCATTTTTAAAATAAAGCTTTAGGCGTTTGAGGGGAAAAAACTTACACGCTCAACATTCGAACCTCTTTATTTGCAGCTTCAACTACAGAGTGCATTGGATCACAATCAGCGAAAATCAGAGGAAGGATACTTTCTTCAGTGGGGAAAAATCCACGACTGTAAAATTGCACGATCGTAACTTTGTACTAGGGAGAGTAAATGTGATTATGCATCTCCTGGAAAAGGGAATTATAAGGACTTGCACCAACTAAAAGCACCTTTTCGAGTTCAGTTTTATCATGAATGAGTGAAAAACGTTCATGGGCGACACGGCTGTAATCGTAAGAATTGAACCCATCGGGAATATGAACGCCAGGTGTATCAAAGCGGATCAGTCGCTCAAAGCTAGACAGAAATGTTTTGCCGAGAAATTCGTAAACAGATTAATGCAGTATGAAAAAACAATATTTACTTGTAGGGGAGCAGGAGAACTAAAGAATAGAACTCATTTATGTATCTCCGCTGCATAGGAAGTTCATAAAGTTCTAACTCCTGCCGATTACGAGTATCTGCAGGAACACCACCAATAATAGGAAGCGTGAGGTGCAAAAGGCTATAGACACAAAATCAATCAGATGAAGGTAAAGAAAGTTACACATCTCGTTGAACTATGGGCTTGTTTTCTGTAAGCGAAGCAAACAAAACAGGGAGGAGGCAGATTTGCTCACTAACAGGCAAACGAGGATATCCCAAACGAATGTACATATGGGAGAAATTTGCAAGATATGTTGAAGATTCCGGGGCGTTATAAGCAACTAGAAGGTCGTTCACTGGAAGTTGGATGTTAGGCCGCCGCTTTAAACGACGAATGACATCGCCAAGGAGTTCCAAGAGCTAAGAGATGAAGAAACATGCAGAGCAAACCTTTTTACGATGATCCTCATATCTAGCCAAATTTTGTAATAAATAAACCAAAGATTTCTGAATAACTTTCTCGAATTGTTCATCCGAATCAGCAAGACTAATCCGCAGGGCTAATCGCTCGATTTCAGTGCCTATTGCCAATCAAATTCCACTAAATTTTCATACCGATACGTGCGGATTCGATGTTTCCAGGATAAGGGGCTGGTAGTAGACCGTAGTTATCGTCGACTGAACCCATCTTGTGCGAAAGTCCATGCGAATTAAGGCTAAGGTGTGCCCAAATAGCATTAACTGCTTCATTTCTATTGGCCATTTTAGGATCTCTCCTTACTATAACGTTAATATCAATTTAAAAGCTTTTTCCCATATTCATTTAAGTTTCGCTGAAACTAACTAAATTTTGAATGAATATATATATTTTTCGTTTAAGTGAGATTAAAGTAACGACCTCATTTATATATTTATTGGTAGCCAATCGTACGTCTCTGTGATTTGTTGCAGCTGTGGCATCATTCTCACTAACTTTACTTGCTGATCTGTTAACTTAGGAAATGAATAGCCTAAGTGTTTACAAGGAGGAACTAGCTTCCGTTGAGCTGTCCAAAATTGTCTCAAGACGTTGGAACGTAGACCTATCTTCTAGGAATCGCATTGGATTAACCTCTAGTATCCACAGCATTCATCCAATTGGTTTCGTGGATCGAGCTTTCCCGCAGTCTGAGGCTCGCGAACAGGATCCGCAGCTAAAAGTGAAACGAAGCTGGGATATTGCATTAGCTCCTATTCGGCAAATTCCAATGAATTTGTTTATAATGTGGATGACTGGGAACTCTATTAGCATTATTCCAATAATGATGGTCTATATGATGTTTACTCGTCCTCTAAGTGTTCTTCTCTCTCTACAATCAAGTGAGTGGATGTATGTGGGGCCGATCATTTGTGATTAACTGTCTGAATTTTCCCTTCATTTTTGGTTCTTAAAGCCCTCAAAATGATTGAAGGAGAACAGGCCGTAGTCCAGTGCTTTGTCTTCGTTCTTGGAAATCTTTTGATGGTTGCGATGGCGCTCTACAAATGCCATAGTATGGGACTGCTTCCGACTTACGCCTCTGATTGGCTATCGTTCATCCGTCCCCCACCGGTGTGTTCCATTTTCTCTTGTTCTTTGCTTTTTTATTTGTATGATTGATTAAAATCGTGTTTTACTTGGTCTAGAGGGCAGAATGGTCAACTGGAGGGTTTAATCTGTGATGCTTTGTGGCAGTTTTGAATTTCTCATTTATTGCAGCATGTGAGCGCTTGGATCCTGCGTTGTTATTTATAAAGGATGCAAGAGTTTCCATTGGTATTATATACTTGATCTTTTTTTCGTTGTCGACTTTTCAATTTGCAGATTTTTCAATCATTGCCATTTGGGCCACTAAATCTTAATCAGAGAGAAGGCAATTCATGATTTATTTTCATTGTACCGTTAACCCCTAAAGTAATGTTTTCATAATTGAAAATTTCTGGTGCGAGGCTTCTAGCTCTGTTGGGGTTGATAATTACAGATTTGTTTTCGTACTTTGTACGCATTTGATTCTTTTAAATCCATTTTCACGAAGCCGATGATGAGACACCCCTCCACAATGGCTCTTGATGATCAGTATTGCTAAACATTAAGATACATCCCCCTCCCCTCGCGGCAAGCTTTGGAAAGCAGTTACCTCAAAGTTGGGTTCGGATGCTGTCACTTGTGCCTACTACTGATCGTGCGAATGCATTTACAGTCGGGATCTGTTTTGATCAGTAGTAGCATTGGCTTTAGTTCTATGTAGGTTTGTGAAATGACTCTATTGTTACTTGTCTAGAAAGTTAGCATTAAGCCTATCTTATTAGACTGATATGGTCTGAAGTTTCCTCAATGGGAATAATTTCTTCGCCGTAGTCACTAATTCCACTGCTAATATATATTTTTTTCGCAGTGGGACTCTATTTCATTTTTATCTGGATTCGGAATGGACGGTACATATTATTTTTCCTTTCCAACGACGATTCGCATAGTTATTGAAGCTTCTAGTGTGTTTTTGCCGAAATCCTGTTCATTCTATCCCATTAAAGCAAATTTGTATAATTTAGTTTTGCCGTTGCGAGTACGTTTCATAAATGGTCAATTTAGCGTTTATAACGCAAAATGATATCTGCAACTGAAAGCGTTCGCAAACTGTTGAAGTAGGTAATGACTACGGTTTCTCCGCATAGGTTGATTTCTCAGAATAATTACTGTGCATGAAACCAATCAGACCTTGAAAAGGACTAATATTATTGTTTCTACCAATAGACTTACAGTTGTCTCTAGAGCACATCGGCTAGTGTTATTCAATCATTCCAGCCTTTTCCTAAAAGTAGAATGTGTTTAAGCTAGTGCAAATGATAGTCTTGATGCCCTCTCTGGGATTTCAAGTAGTTAGGTGGTTTGTCCACAGATGGACAAGGTAAGACATGAATTGTTTCCTCTCGTTCGGCTGTTCTCGTAGACTGATTTAAATGTCGGTTCCTGATGACGCACAATTTCTACAGGCTGTTATGCAGACACACTACGCTTCACTGTCTGTGCCTCACGAATGGATCGTTAAAGATATTCACAGAGTTATCTTTTATCGATAAATAGCTCGAACTCAAATAATTTATCGTAGTCTGTTATCGCCATTTCTATAATAGGAATAAAGGATTCACAGGACCACAGGGTCGCGTTTGAGAGAAGGGGGCACCGTGACACATGCTTATTAGGATCACTTCATAATAGCCCCTTCTCTAGTGGGTTAAATACCACTAAGACCTAACCTCAAAGAAGTATGTAATTTACAGACGATCTGTTTGTCAACACTCACACGAAAAATCGTTATGATCTCATTAATAGGAACCACCTCCAGGCTTTTAAAACCAGAAAAAAAAGAGCAAGAGTATTTTTTTAATTTCCATCTATACTAGGTCCAATTTGCAAATTTTTCCCTGTTTAAGGGCGAAACGCGTTTGGAAAAATCATCAAGGAGGCGGCATTCTAAGTGTCTGCCCAACTTACACGTTAGGTATCCCTTTGATTTTCTTCCATTTCTGCCCTGAATGTGCAAGAAGAAAATCGCTCCGGTAGACATTAACATCATATCAATAATATTTCAAAGACAATCCTAGTTTAAAGCTCTTTGTCAAGTCGGACTTTTGATTATGAAGCCGAGTTGAAGTTTTTATCCATGTAATCACCTCAAATTGGCCAAATTTAGCAAGCTCCTGTGCAGCAATGGCTGCGTTAGTGAAATGCTCGAAATATCTGACCATTGCTAGGCCAGGGCGAGGTAGCGGAGAAAAGTTCGACGAGTAGGAGGAAGTTTTGGGCCTAAATATATGACTATAGCTATTATCAATAATGATAATGGTCTATTTTACATCACAACTGATAGCTAAATCAAATAGGGAGCAAGAACTAACCAAATGCCGGGAAAAATTTTAAAGTAGCTTAATGAGAAACAAAAATTAAAAACGATAAATATAAAAAGGTCTACAGCGAAACTCATTCACGCAGCGAGAACGCTTGATTTTCTTCATTTTGAGACCTTGACGTTATTCAGCTAATAGGAATTCACCTTTCAATTGGCGGAGTAGCCTATATTGGTCTTTTCACAAGCCCGTACTTCCACCGAGATGGATTTCAATCTGCAGTTCCAGGATAAAGTGGCCAGTCATTCATTCCCTACATTTGAACATCTTGAAAATGCCATCAAGGATTTTACTAAAGTAAAACTTTTTCCATAATTACTTCATCTTGTAGGTTACAGGCAGCCAGTTTGCTTTGAAAAAGAAGGTTCGTCACAGAAATGGTGCTCCAATGAGAGAAACACACAAATATCGTTATGCTTTTTTCAAATGTATCTGCTTTTATTCCACGGAATGTGAAGCCTTTTTTAATGTGGCATCCAGGGGTCAGCTGCTACGAGTTACCCAGTATTACATGGTCCATAATCACGCGGTGGTGTATAATCCTGCATTTAAGCAACACGGTTTCGATGGTATTTGTTGCATCAGATTGAGTCATGGTTTAGATGAAGGATATGATGTTCGGTGCGACCTTACTGATCAGTTTGAACAAATTTTCCCTGAAAGATCCTTCGATACATTCGAGGAGTTCCTCAACAAGTTGCAAGAGTTTCAAGAGGTAAATAATTCATCGGATTACTCAACACTCCTTCTAGTCGACAGGATGCATATTTGTAAAACGAAATGCTGATCGATATCCTCCCGAAGCTGTCGATAAACAGCATCTTGTTTACAAAGCTGTTAAAATGGAATGTGTCCATTATGGCCATAGACAAGATTCTAAAAAACAAAGTAGCACGAATTTAAGGTAACGATATTTTCATTCTTTTAATGTTTCGATTTCAGGATTAGTTGTAAGATTGGCTGTCGATGCTGTATCCACATATCAACCTATAAAGGTCGTGTTACTATTGGAAAATACTTCATGAAGCATAATCATCCTGTTCCGATCGAAGAAGCCATTCAATATCCGCAAGCAACGCATTTATCTGCAAACGATGATTCCCGTGAGTATGCACACGATGATATTAATAACCTCATCTAACTTAGACTACAACGTCGTTTATGATGTAACAACGCAATTCGTGGAAATATTTTCTTCTGGTCGCTTTGCTACTTACCAAGAATTCCTAGAGAGGCTGGAGGAATTTCAGAGAGTATATTAGGCATTATTTTGCTTACTTTGTAATGCAAATAGGAAACAGGTTGTTTGTATAGTAAGCGAATGTCCAACATGTGGCCCGCAGAGATGAAAGATAAAGAGCATCTAGTCTACAAATTCGTCATTTTTGACTGTGTGCATTTCGGCTACACGCGCGACAATAGTCGACGCAGATCAACTCAAAGACGAGCTGGTTTCTGGTAAATTTGACTTGCGCTAATCCTATCCTTCATTCTAGTTTCCGCGGAAAGGTCGGTTGTAAATCAACCATGCGCATATCGTCAATTAAAGGTTATGTTGAGATTGTAACTTACGAAATGCGGCATAATCACCCTGCTTCTCAAGAAGCTTCGGACGAGTACCAACCACAAACCTGGCTGCTTTCAGGTATCAATGTTGGTGACAATGACAAGGCATTCAAGCGAAGACGGCGAACAAAAAAGCAGGTTCTTGAAGATTCTGCTGCTGTTTTGGCTGTAGACAGCGTTGACGTAGAGATGCAGCCGAGTAACGACATAATATCGAACCAGTTGGCAAAACTTAGAGAAGTCGCACAAATTGCACCCGTAGACAAGTTGGTGATCTTCACTAATCAGTTGGCTGAGTTTGAAAATCGTTGGCGTCAGCGGTTAGTTCTGACCTTTCAACAGCGGCAACAGCAGCATCAGGAGCTTGTCCAGCAGGTACACCAACAGCAGGCGTTGCAAGGTGTTAATATGGAGTCTACTAAATCGGAAGAACTTCCAGATCCCAACGCCTCGCCACCTATAATCGCTGTCCATTCGGGAGTTAAGTTGGAATCACTCTAGCGTTAGGGTTTTTTCGTGTAAATTGTATGAGTGTGTTTTGAGATTGGAATCGCATGTTTATTTTTTTGTACATATTCTAGTATTCCTATAATCTTTAATGCCAGGGCCGTGTCTTATTCCTTTTTTTGAAGTACGGTTCTTCGGCGGTGTGGAGTCTTGGAAGGGGTTAACCATTCAATTGCCCCGGAGGGGCTTTGGTTATTGGAGCTTCGAGTGCTTGATTCGCAAGGGTTACTGGTGATGTGGGCTCAAATGAGATTGGGTTGGATTAGTATTGTTTCGGCGAGTTCTTGTGCTAGGTGGCTTAGAGTTTGCCCGCCCCCAGAGTTCTGTTATGAATATAAGTAGACTTTGTTTCAGTGTTGGCTTAATATTTAAAAATTAATTAATTTTTGTTGAATATAGTCATGGATTAGTATGTGCCCTTAATAGTGTGGGTGTTAAAAATCCTTTTGTTTAAAGCATTTTGACCTTAGGTTAACCAGTTAGCGTCCCAAGCTCCGCGTCTTTGAATTACAAACATGTCAACTGATCGTTACGACTTAAGATTGTCATTTATTTCAAATTATCTTTATTCTTCCCTAAAACTGAAAGAAGTTGAATGGACGCAATTTTTAGAATCGGAGAACGGAAAGCTGCTCTTAAAGGAATTCCTAGAATCTCAAGATTCTCTTGTACTCTACTTCACTATTAATCAAAATGGCAATCTTACTGCCAGCAAAAGATTTTTTGTGAGGGCGAAAAATAAAATATGTTTTTTCATGAATGTTTCGTCTAAAAATGCGATCGAAGAACAGACTTCATCCTTGAAGGTATTATGCGGTGATCTTAAACCCAATTTACTAAAGAATGTGTCACTGTTCCTGCAGAGTGTAATTAGATATTCCGTAGTTATTTTTTAGATGTTGTTGCCAATTTTTTTAGGCAACGAGAAACAGAAGGCCAAGCTGGGAGTTCTGTCTGACGAACTAATAGCACATGCTAGGGTTTTGAAAAGAAAAGCAGACTATATTGATGGGCAAATAGACGGCGTAACATATCTCCCCTTGCCAAGCATTGAAGACCTTGAAGAGCATGTTTTTGATATGTTTAATTATGAACTAGGTCATCCATTTTCAACATTGAAGCTGTTGTATTTAAATGGTCACAGATAATTCATGATATTTCAAAGCAAGAGAGGTTGCCTACAGAATCTTTGCGTATGACTTCTTCACCGAGAACAGAATTTAAGTTCTGGTCCAAGAGAAAGGAAGATCTACTGAGGGTTCGAGCCGTTCTCGTGTCGAAATCTATCCTTAAAATGATGGATTTGTTGCGAAATCGCGAGAGTGATTGTGTGACAATAGTAAATAATATGAAAAATACTATTGATTCCGGTAAGAATGCTATATTTATTATTGCCTATTTGAAAGTTTAGTTCTTTTTGACACAGAAGAAATGTGCCTGTATTTAAAGGCTTTTGAAGGCCTTTTTGAAAAGATTGAAGAACTAGAATACTGCAAAATTTCTCTTTACTTCGCACCTCTCTTTCATTTGCTGGCACTTTCATGGACGAAATCTGAGAGTTTCCGAAATCCATCTCGATTCATTATAATCCTACAAAAAATTTCTGGTACTCTGGTTGTTCGAACCAAAAAATATTTGGATTCAACTGGACTTCTTAAAAGCGAACTCCAAGAATCGATTGAAAAGATCACTTTTGCCTTAAAGTTGCTCGACTCTTTTATGAAAGAATTCAGAATTACTCGAACCAAACTTCCAGAGTATTTTGCGAAAGAGCATGTCCCGCTGATTCCTTGGGATTTCAAATCACGGCTCCCATTTTTCCTGCTTATGGATACTCATCGGCGTCTGCTTACGCTTAAGGTACCATCAATGTATCTTGTCTGAACTTGCATTACTTTTTTTCCGTCTTTAGGATCTTTGCAAATCCGCTGTAGATTTTAGCAGTCTCGAACGCATTGTAATCGGTGGTACAATGGGTGCATCATTGACTTCCGACATTTCAAACTTATTTGAAGAACTATCTGAAAATTTTAAAGTGTGTTGTTATTTTCACATGCTAATTTTTATAGGAGTTCGCTCAAAAGGATTACGATTGTTTGGACTTGGAGTCACCCGAGTTCAAGCAAGAACTAGTGGATATTTCGTGTAAACTTGAGGACTATCAACAGCGTTTGGGGAGCGTGTTTTGTCAGGCTTTAAGCGAATGTCCTACTGCTCAACATATTTCAAAGGTTAGTAATCCGTTCGCTTTAAAATTTATATCAATGAAGGCTAAAGATACCCATCGACAGTATAATTTGGCTTTGGGGTGGTCTGTAAAATTCATGAATTTTCGTTCTTGGTGTTCGTGATGAATTTTCAGTTTTCTTCCCCCCGAATGTCGAAACAGCGATGTCTCTGGCAGCCGTTCCTTATCCTCAGAACCTCCCCACGAACTCATACTTCATCGTCATTGGAGGTCCATTTAAAAATTGCCAGCAGTTATCTCCGGTGAAATTGTTTCAGAATATGGGTGATAGGGGGAAGTGTGGCAACTAACTTATTTATCACTTTTGTGGGATTTGAGGCCTCCTGAGTTGGAGCATTTTTTCTCTTGAGATTCGGGTTGCAATAGCCCTGTCGCTAAAGCTATGGTTTTATTCTATTCTCAGTTTGCATTTAATATGCAATGTTGTTATTTCGTATATTCTTTCAAAATTCTGCTTTATAGTGGGATGCTTTTTGAATAACAGACTACAATCTATGAATCTGTACTTGTTTCTGGTATTGAATTCCATTTAGGCATTATTACTGACTTTTTTTATTCCCCCCCACCCTTTAGGTCAAGTTCCAAGGACTCATTGGGGGTACAACAGAAATGCAATAAAGTTACATATTATAGCATAGAGCAGTTATTTGACATTTATCGACCCGCTTGTCTTTTCTCGGCATGATTACGTGGCGCGATAGAATCTGTTCTTCTGCTGCTTCTCACGGAGTACCTGGGATAGAATTCTTCCCGGCCGTGATGAAGCAGATGTGTATATCATCCTGCCTGAGGGACTTTTCGTCGCAGTCTTTTTCCCTGTCTTCCACTCTACCTTTTTTCTCGTTCGCATTCAGCTTTTCTGCTTTTTCTACTTCAGTTGGATTCTCTCTCTCTTCTCTGTTTTTTTTCCTTTTCTTTGATTTCGACCGAAGGGTGACAGTTTTTAATATGTTCCTCTAGCCACCCTTGAGTCTTGTATCTTTTAAAGCAGTCAGGAAGAGGGCACTTTAGTCTATGGTCCATCGTCTCTTCAGTTGTAAGTTTTTCTTCTTCGCGATCTTGTCTTACGTGCATTCGCATATCCCCTAGTCTGGCGAACGATCTTTGGCAGTTTGCGTTGACACAGACAATATCACGTTGTCTTTCTCCTACCAGTCTAGGTGTATAATTTTCGTCTCGAGCTTGCTCTTGCCATATTTCTTTCGCATCCTTAATTAATTGAAGCAACCAATTCCTTGTATGTGGAACTTTCTTGGTTTCGCCTTTTTAAAAGTTACTGTCAAGTATGGAGAGTATCAGGCTATCTTTGTCCATTTTCAAGCTCTTCCATAGGTTCAACCTCTTAGTCTGTATAAGACTTGCCAGGTTGCGCATTAGGAGTTCCTTTCGGAGTTCCTCGACAGTTTTGGCTCTTCGCGATTACAATCCAAGTATCATACGTCGAGCCGCATTCTATATTGCTCTTAGTTGATTGCAATAGTACACAATCCGTAAGTGATAGCAGGATCGACAAAAATTCCAATGGCAGACTACTCCCAAGGCAACAAGAATAGCCGTCAAAAGCGAACTCCATGAATCAATTGAAAAGATCACTTTTGCCTTCTGGAAATACAGTGCAAAGTCGGTCTGATAGACGCTTTGAATATCCTCACAAAGCCGCAGTATCAATAGGGGATGAGATCAGATAACAAGGCCATCAACATTGTTTATTTGAAGTCTCATTTCTAATGGGACAGGTGACATGCGGCTTCGAGTGAAAACATAATAAAATTGAACAAAACATTCGTAAAATAGTTTAAGATTTACTTGTTTCTGTTAACAGAGAAGGAGACAAGGCAAGACCAGAGTGCTCTAACTGAAAGCTCCTAGTCTCGAAGTGTCATGCTACTATAGTATTGTTACATAGACATACCAGGCCCAGAAGAATGGGACGCCAAAAATCCCTGCCCGTGACGGTCGGTTATTTTGGGAAGCTGACTCGAGAATAATCTAATATACTAAAACCTATAGTCAAAATACCACACCTCCCTTCTATGTTACTATCCCCACAAAAACTTATGTATCTTTGACGTCAGAAGCTGTTGTAATGTCAAGGCTTAGAGTAATTTGGGTCGAGCCTCGCGATCAGCTTGTGTGGGTCATATCGTTCGATTTCATAGCATCGATAAAGAGTAACTGCGTGTGTAATGGAACCTCTAAGTGAAGTCGGCTCGGCACATATGCATCAATAATCCAAGTGAAGTTGCGTCGTGATTGGTTCAGGGTAAAAGCGGTAACGACGATGAGTTAGATTTAAAAAACTGCTTCATTTAGAACAATATTGTGAGACGAAAAGTTTTTCAATGCTCAGAGTCATCATTTCCAGCGTCTAGTAATAAATTACTCTTTTCCTGCTAGATGCTGAACATCTTTGGAAGCCTTCTTGATTGTCCAATAATCAAGTCAAGGGTGGAACCTTTCTACGGCACCATGTTGACCATGTTAGAAGAAGAACTCTTGCGTGTTAAGCGAATCATCAAGGAAAGCTTGATTGAAAACTTCGTGGTGCCCAATCCGGGTAAGTTTCATAAAAGCCGATTAAACGTCCAAATAAGGGCTACATTCGTTTTTTAATCATAGCTCTACTTTAAACTACTCAACAAATGTTTTTTTATCTGTTTGTTCATCGAGGCATTAGAATTTAGTACTGAAAAGCAAGGTATTTGAAATTCAAATCTAAAATCAGCGGTTGTATATAAAATAAACACGAAATGACCCATTTTTTGTCTTGACCCAAAATTTGGCAAATATATAATTTTAGATAAACCCGGATCCACCATGAGCTCGAAATTTCTCGTTCCCACTCCGATGAACACCCCGAAAGAAGGTGGGTAATTACATACTTCAATAAATTTATCCAATCGCTGATTGGTACTAGAAAATCTATGACGTAAATTTCTCGCAAGTATGATGGGATTTGTAATGGAACCGCCAATAAGCAGCGGCAGCTATACATTTAGAGAAATTCGTTAATTTCATTCTGAAAAACCTTAGCACTGATACTTTGTGACAGGTCTTGTGTCATTCTATACATTTGTCCACTCATTTTTCACTTTTCACCTATGCCATTTTTTGACTTCGAATTTTCAAATTTTTCGGTGCGTTTCTCATGGAAGTCAACTCCTCGAAGATACTTCAAACTGAATTCAACTTCTCAGAGTTGTCAGACTGTTGATTTCGTTGCAGCTTTATTTGTGCTATAACATTTTGGAGTTTATATTTAATATTTCCTTGATAAGAGTCAGTAATGTATTTTATCTCTTCAAATACTCCGTCCATGGATATTAGTATTTAAGACGCTGTAGTCCCTGTTTTTGTCTAGGATAAAAGGTGGTAAGAGTAGACAAGCTTACGCTTTCAAAAATTCTGAAAGCCATGCAGGGCCACCCAGTTACTAACTATGCATATCGTCTTGACATAAGTAGAATTATCTTACAAACTAACCTTGCAATACCATGAAAGCCTCTTGGTTGTAAACGGAAAGATCAAGAAATCCAAGACGAACGGCTACTTTTGGTTTAATGATCTTCGATTCCTCGAGAAAGAACTCACTGGTATCTGTCACAAGTTTTGGTGGGTTTGGAAAAGAGCCCTAGACAGTCTTGTAGCAATGTATATCATTATACAAATTCTGGAATGTTAATCAGAACCCTCTTTCTAATTTATAGATGCGCCTCGTTCGGCCAAAATTAACAGATTGGTTTCAGCAACGATGAAGCGGAGTGAGAATGATGAAAGGAGTAATTTTTATAATATTTTGCCCACAAAGCTACCTTTTTTGGATTAGTTTCGTTAACAGGAAACTGGAGCTTATCTGAAATTTATCAAACAACTAGTCGATCATTGGTGTCGGCCATTAATGATCACACCTGCCGATTATAACGCCAACAAAAGACCAGTGGGCAAATTCTGCCCCTCTTATTCAGTTACCCAATTGGTCACTCAAAGTCCGTTTCATCTATGAGATTCCTGGGGGTCACTGCCAGCAAGCTATCAGTTAGCGCCTCTGAACAAAGTATTTCGGGTCATTTAACTTCATTGGGCTTCGGTCCATTGTGTCCGGTAGATCCACTACCAGTCCACCATGCGTATTAGCAGATTGGTATTTCTAGTTTGCGTTATCACTATATTTGTCTTTCAATACACTATATCTTTATTTTAGGTACTCTGGGGTCAGCCAATAGTGGAAGAAGTTCAAACTGTTTAGCATCTCCCATTGTACTACGCAAAGGTATAAGACCATTTCCAGTAAAATATGACCATGAAATCTTCCTATACAATTTTTTTTGCGAAAAACTATGTATTTCGGTGCGTCACAGTAGCAGTAACCCTCTCATATCGAGCCTTAGTTAATACAACTGTTAATAATATTCAGAGGCTCAAATGGGGATTAAGTAGACTGTCGGACGGAGTTAGAGTTCTGAGAGGGATCAAATCGTGAGAATAGGTATTTTGATTCAATATATCCTACTATCTACTTGTCCCAGTCAGTGTTCTTACCACAGCATATGTCCGTCTCGGTGATCATCCTGAGATTTGGCGGCATCACGGCCTGCTAAAGGTCAACTGGTTGGCCATCTTCTCCCTCTCAAACGCCTCAGCCAATATTAATAACCGATCGACAGGTGATCAGTTGTTAACGGACGGCGGTAATGTCTCACTTTGTATGTCTGAAGGTGAAGAGTTGACTCTCTGTAAAATCTGAAATCAATTTGGTCTGAACACGATCAGTCTATTAATTCGGCTCACAGACTGGTTACCCACTGGCAAATATTCAGCTTATAAACTACATTGTTTTCAACCGATATAATAAATGCTGCGATTTCATCAGTTATTAAATTGTTTTTTTCAAGAGACGCCGAGATCTGTGGGCAGCGATGGAACGCTTGATTCGAAAGCACTTTCTGAGGCTGGTGAAAGTGAGTTACTCAAAATAGTACTTGTCTGTTATCAGATAATACTTTTGTTTCCTACCTCTGATTTCTCATGGAACAGACCTTGGCTGATTCTTACAAACAGCAGTAAGGCAAATAGGATATGCAGTTGTTAAAATCACTTCTGCATTCTTAATTTTCACCTAGCGTTGCTGATGGAATGCGTTACAGGCAGGGGATGGGAAAGTCTGGTTGTATTTAGAATGATTTTAAGACTGTCCCAAAATCAGCCCTTTTTTAGTATTGTAACATTGAAATGTTTACCAAAACCTGTCGCTCCTGTTCTGATCGACTGGCGGGATGGGCATATTATAGCCGGCCGCCTGTAACCTGCTAAACATTCCACGACCTGTATCTCCGAAATTAGACTCTATCGTACTGTTGAGGCTTGGGTTCAAGCTTGGATAACTCAGGACTGCAGTAAGTTGTCTGTGTTTAGACAAAGATGATCCCGACTGGGTCGGTAGAGGAAGGAGAAGCGGCCGTTGAAGAGAAATTGTGACTAGCTAATGCGCTCATTTCCATGAACTGTTTTTTTCAATATATGGTCCAAAGTCGAATCATGCCAGCAGTATTGAATGTTTCCGCCTTACCTTCGGATGTTCCTAACATAGAGCCATTATAAGGAAGTAAATTTGAAATTAATTCGACTACCTGTCCATTCTTCCGTCTCTTAATAAGCTCCCAGAAAAAGAAGCCTGCTAAGCGGTTCTATCACCAGTGGTTTCACCAAGGGTTTCAAGCGGCTGAAACGACTATCTTCCGTGGCCTCAGAGGCTGAAGGTAAGACTGGCTCATTAAAATTACTCACTAAGACTCGCCTATTCATTGCGTGAAAATCAACGTGCGTTTTCTTTAAGATAAGCCTCTATCAGCTAAAAGCATGGTGCAGGTGGCAGACCCCATGGGTACTGAACAGGCTAATAAAGGTAAACATTTAAAGCAAGTACTCCTTTCATCCTAACTTAGCATTTCGGTGTTGAAATGGTTCCTAAACTTATTCAAAGATGTCTAAATGTTTCAAGACCTGTGCAAAGCACTAAAAATCCCCATCGCTCATTATCTCCCATTTCTACGAATTGGGAGAGGTAGAGACACCCTTAAAATTATCATTTTGAAAATATATTTGCATTCATTAAGGCATTGTTTATTAGTGATTAACTACATAATCACAAATTTAAAATATTGAATAAATTGCTCAACAATAAGTGCTCTTGCTACTCACGTCTTCATTTATCTAAAAGTATTAAGAATGCATAAAAAGGTCAATATTTCATTGCAAGATGCTCTTTCGCTTTCAATTCTATTTTTCTAGGTTCGTTTGTCTTCACGTCCTCACTATCATTCTAGCTCTCGTTTGCTTCTATGTTTGCCGTCTAAGGAGATGATCATTGATGTTCAGGGCAATTAAGTGGGTTTCACTCCCTCTCTTATTGCCTTTGTAGAAGCGTATAGAGTATTATTGTCCCTGAAAGTTTGATGGCCATCCTTTGCATAAACTAATAGCATCCAGCTACCGAGTTCGTTTGTCGATTTATCTTCCATGCTTTTATGAGGTACTTCAATAGCGAACTTCCATGCAGATGATTACCCTATTGGTCGCACCATTCAAGAATTTTTGGCCTTCTATTATGACAAAACTTGCTGGGTTTACACAATGAGGTATATTCGTATTTCCTGATAAACGATTGTGTGGACACTGCAAGCATTTGAGTAGCTAAGAGTACGCTTAAGAGCTATTCCACTAGTTTCTATGTAATAATTCAATCTGGATTGTGCTTCAGGTAATACGAAGTTGAAACGGCACTAGAAAGCGGTAGCGATGGGTGCAAAAGCCACAAGAGGAATAGGACTGTTCCATTACAATCATAGATTACTATTGTCTCCTTTCCATTTGTACTTTCTCTCGCATGTGAGAACTGCTTCTAGACTGTATTCATTTAGAAGGGGTTGCAAATAGTCACTTAAATCACCAGATTTTATGCGCAATGGGAAGTTTATCGAGAAGCTATTTCCAACCCAAACCAACTTCAATATTTGTGTCAGAACGATAATCATTGAGAGAATTTAGACAAAATAATTTCAACAACTTTCTTGCCCTTAAGTATGATTATAAGACTAATCAATTGCTGTCTAGATACTCCTCGATCTGCTAGGATCAGCAGACCGATTCCAAAAGGACTGTTACCAGGCTCTAGAAATGAAGGCAATTTCTCATTAATGAGTGTGTTTATAAAGCCAACACTTTAGGTAAGGCGAGCAATTTAACCCCGAGTTCAACTGGAAGGGACACAGATACTCATCGTTCCCATATAATTTCAAAGTATCATCAACTGGTTGCCCCTCTGGGATGTAAGAACATGCCTCCGGTTGCTGGGCATCTTATGTGGTCAGCTGAGATATCAAGACGCTTAGATTCCTCAAAGGCGCTTCTCAATGGCGTTGATCACCCGTGAGTCAAATTCAGTGTATCGTACATTCATAGCGAGCCCGGTTAGTCTATGATACAGCACTTTTAGTTTAATGCACTCAAAGCGAGCCGACCGACTGAGGAGAATCATCAATCAATTTCAGATTAAATTGCTTGAGTAAGCAATGGTAATATAATTCAGTGGTTCTTCTAAAGGGCCGAGCTTACTTGATTGTCTTTCACCGAATAGAAATGATGAACGTGTGTTCGCCAGCTGGGCCGAGAGTATGCCGGACACTTGCGAAAGTGGACTTCGTCAGCCGCTCCTCACACGTATCCCCGGTACTAGTCTATTTGATGTCAATTTCGATCCACATGTGCGTTCTGAGTTCTACGAAAAAAAGACATTTATGCCATAATTATGCGTAAAATGACAATTATTTGTGTTTTCAGCTAAGTAGAACTCTCTGTGAGGTGAAGTATCTTCTTGCCTTGGCTGGAACAAAGATTCCTGACGCGGCGTTGAGGGTCTACGAGTTTCGGGAAATGCTTCGAAAATACAGGTTGTGTCTTGATGATTTGGTGGCCAAGTATACCCATTTGCGGAAAAGAATCTCCAATCTTGAGGCTGCTTTAATCGACTCTGAGCTAAACAATGTCGAGAAACTGCTGCAGAAGGGCACCACTGAACTTTTCTGGTCTGATGAAAGTAATTTATTTATTTCGACAAGCCTGTAAAGGTTCTGCATTGGCGAAATTTCCTTGTCATTCTTGGAATAGTAGATTGTAATTCGGATACCCTCTGTAATAGCAGCTTGTTTTATCTCACGACGTTGCTCAAATGTGAGTATGGTTTTGTAGCTGATTCCTAGGTAAATTTATTCGTCTAATGTGCAGCACAGTTTTCTGAACTCTCAACATCAACTGGTCGGTCAACATACTAACACATCTTTGGCTCTAAATGGTTCCCTTGTGAAGATAGTACAAGACACGTGCTCAAAACCCCACTGACAGAAGTGCCTTCTTCCTCGCGAGATTGTCATTGTACCTTTTCTGTAGACTATTCACTCAACTGCTAGCCCGTATGAAAGATTTGTCTACTTCAAAATTCGAAAATGTGGCAAAATTCCGCTTTTTATGTTTTTTCGACCTATTTTTCTAAGGAGCGTGGAATCATATTGCGAATACGCGCGATATAATAAATGACATATTCCAACGAGTACAAGGAGCTGAGAGCAACTTCGAGGCCATCCTGAAGCTAATGTCTACCTGGACCCATGCACCGTTGTTTGAACGGCGCGACGGTAAACCGGAAAATCTCCTTGAAAGAAATGGAAGGTTTGAAAAACGCAAATCTGAAATTGAAGAAGCGGGCGAGAAAATCATAACTCTTATAGAGGTAAACATCCATTAAATCACTTTGTTTGCCGATAGGTTGGTTTTACTTGAGGCTTCTATAGTTGCTATGGCCTTTGTGACGAGGTGAATGCTGAATGCCTACTTAAATTGAACAAGTGCTAAGACAGTTACTTCTAGTTGGAGCGAAAATAGATGTTGGGCATCTTAAAGTAGATCAAGAACACCTTTTGTGATTAATAAAGTTACTCTGCTACCGCTTTAATTCTTCATTTCATACAGGCCAATCGTCAGCTCTTTAAAGCTGAGCCGGACACTAAAGCTTGGAAAGGCTATCTCCGAAATATTGATAATGTTATCACGACAGGTTTTGAGGAGACCATTCGTTGTTCCCTTGAATACCTACTCTCTGAGATTGGCAACGAAGACAAGAAAGTTCACCCCCTTTTTGAAATACAAATGGATTTGACGGTAAGCCGAGTTATTAGACTGGTTAAACTCTTGGTCTTTGATTTTGGCTGTTCTCCTAGGTGAATGCTATCTGTTTCGTGCCAGCGTTGGAACAAGGACCGGCTATCACCTTCTTTGACGTTTGCAATGGAATTCTGGAGGATATCTACCAACAAGCAGATCAGATTTATCGAGTTGGTGAACAATTTGACGATCATCTAACATATGGGGTTGGTTGCGACGATTTCATCGTTAAACATGTTTGCTATCAAGAAAGATATTCTTTATAACCCCAAAGTGGTCGGATACGATGTGGCGTGTTCATGCACCGCTGATCTAGTTTTTCACATTCTTTAGTTGTGCACCTCAATTTTGATAAATCGACTTCTTCCTACATTATGAAATATTATATATTTGTAATTCGGTCACATTTTCCTGCCGTATATTTGATCAATGTCATTAATTGATGGCAACTAGTTTTTCATTTTTCTAATTTACTCCCCATCCATTAGAGCAAGTCCCAAGGACCTATTGGGGGTACAATAGAAGTACAACAAGTAGTTCACAATAGTTAACACAGAAGACAGTAAAAGCGGTTATCGACGTTTTCGGTTTTCTGGTCACTCATCTAGCATGGTTTATAGTACAGGTAGTAGTTCAACTTCATAGTGGTGTCTCGTCCGTCCTCGACACTGTTAAAGCAGACGGTCTTCATACCTCTTTCAGAAGTCTTTCCAACTTTCTAGCGGAAATTCCATTCATTACTACATGTACGCACTTTCCAAAGCCCAGTTTGAGACCACGAATTCAGGTATTTACGCCGTGTCTCGTTTAACAGGCTGTAGGAAGTAGTACTTCTGCTGGCATAATCTAATTTTTTACGTCCTGTGGATGAATGGTCCTATTCGCCCGCCCCTCTCATTGGCCCCCAGAATTGTCCATGGGGTTACCGGTGGTCACCACGAGGAGTTTAAGAGTAGGTTTGGCCACCATGTCAACTGGTAGCAATTTATTTTCTGAATGAATTTTAGGGAAAATTATTGAATCTAGGATAATTAATTTTGATGCATTACTGCTCGTGAATTGCTTGACGAATTCATTACGAAAGTTTCCGGACGGATAACAATCCACAATATAGGTGCCTATGGGCAACACCATCAAATAGTTTTCAGAAGCGGGATCGTCCACATTGATCTAATTGGTAACAGTGCAATATTTAGGATCGAGGGGATCTTAATGAAGACATTCTTGAGTCAGTCTTGACTTATTATTGAACTAATAAAGTTTTTAACTATTCATTGTCGCTTCTGTTCAATCAGTGGTCTGCTGCATGCTCCCGTACCTGAAGTTCCGAACCTGGATAGCAGCAAACGATAGACACTTCTGTCAAACTGACTAAGTTCGTAGTATGATTAAATGATGTCTGATTTCCATGCATCCATGAACGATGTGGCCGATTTACGAAATGCTTGGCTTCGTCCAATGTATCATGCCTTTTAAATTTACTCCTAGATTGCATTAAAACATACATAAATATAATGCTCAACCCTTACTATTTCATTTTGTTTTAAAAGCCACTGGTAAAGCAAAATACAGATCTTGAGGACTTGAAGCGGACCTTTATTGATCGCGTCGACACAGTGGTTCAAGGCGCTCGTGAGTTCCAAGAAAGCATGGGACGTTTTGCCTACCTATGGACGGAGGATCGCGAGGAAAGCCTAAAAGAATTCCTCAGGAAAAATAGTGAGGAATCGGAGACATCTAAATCAGTGCCCTCACTCAATCGGTTTAAGGAGAAAATTGATGAATATGAAAATATTTATGCCGAAGTAAGCTCCATATATGTTCTTTCACTCCTTTCAACAGGTAAGCGCCATGGAGGAAACTATTCTAGTTGAGCCATGGTTCAAAATCGATGCTAAACATTTCAAACATGGCCTTATAAACTGTGTGAAACGATGGAGCCTGCTATTCAAGAAGTACTTGGCTGATTTTGTGGCCAATAAATTAGGTGAACTTGACGATTTCATAAAGGTATGTCTCTGAAATTTATTGGCTAGACTTAGAAACCATTTGGTCAAGTTATGGATGTATAGATATAATTGAAAATTCCTCGCTTCCGAATGCAATCGCTACCTTTGGGAGACTTGACATTCACCTCTTCGTTCACTTTATTCGTTTTAGAAATCGGATAAGAGTTTACAGCGGGACCCTGCACCCGGTGACCATAGTCGATTAGTAGAGATAATGGGCTGTCTCGGCGCGATCAAGTCTCGTCAGTCCAGCGTTGATGTGATGTTTGAACCAATGAAACGAACCACTGATCTTCTGAAATCCTACGGCCTGGAAGTGACGCCAGAAGTACTTTCTCTCATCGAGGTTCGCAATAATCCAGAATTTTCGTTCTAAGATATTTCGATTAGGAATTCGTATGATCTGTATTAATCTACTTGAGGACACATTTCCCTAAGTCCTTAATTCTGATCTAAAACAAAACTCTGCGTGTTGATGCTTCTTGTCGAAACAAATTTCGTTCTTTATCTTGAATGATTAGTTGGACAAATGCCATTTAAATTATTTGCACTGATTGAAATCCCTTACAGGAGTTACCCAGAAGCTGGAGCAACTTGAGGAAGAGAGCAGTTTTAATGAAACAAGCTGTGGCACCATTACAGTCCGCCGAAGTAAACAAGGTGCGCGAATGGGCGTCGAAATTCGAAGTTGCACAGTTTAAATTTCGCGAAAGTTTCCTCAAAATTCCATCCTTTCAATATGAGTGCGAAGAACCCTACAGCATACTTGATAAGGTAACCATTTTTTTTCTTAAATGTGCCTTGGCATGCCATCGTTTTTTACATCAGAATCACCCCCAAAACATTGTATTTTGTATGTCTGCGATCAGCCCACACTTTTCAGATTCTATGCATGGACAATTGATTTGCATTTACAGCCATACCTATGGAAAAGTGTACGTTGGTAACCTACCATGGTGATCTAAATAATATAATTGAAAGGAACTGTATACGTCTCGATAAGTATACTGTTATACACCGAAATAGGTTCTTTCAGAAGACATTTAAATTAGTAGTATCGATAGTGGCCGTATGATAAACTAAACTAGATGAAGATGTACTGACTAATTTAGGAAAATATTGCAATTCGTCAAATGGAGGAAGAATTGGTTAAACTCAAGCGCCAAGCCCAGCTGTTTGAAGTTGTTCTGCCCGATTATCGTCAATTGGCGAGTTGTCGACGTGAGCTCAAACTTCTGAAAAATGTCTGGGATTGGGTGTTCTTCATTCGTTCGACAATTAGTGGCTGGTACGGCACGCCTTGGCGACTAATCAGCGTTGATGAAATGGAATTCGCTCTTAAGCAATTCTCGGTCAAGGATTTGCGTCAACTGGATAAGGAGGTCAGGGCTTGGGCTGTCTTTCTTGGTATTGAATCTGAGGTCCACAACATGATGACGTCATTAAGGGCAATTACTGAGCTCCAGAATCCTGCGATCCGCGGACGTCACTGGTCACAACTGATGGCAGCCACAGGTGTTCGATTCGATATGAATGAGAATACGGTTCTTTCCGAGCTTCTGAGCTTAAATCTTCACAATTATGAAGAAGAAATACATACTCTTGTGGATAGGGCAATCAAGGAAGCTTCGATGGAGAGGATGTTGAGAGAACTTGATCAAACGTGGCGCCAAATGTCATTCGAGGTAGAGCAGCATAGCAGAAGAGATCTGAAATTATTCAAGGTCAGTCAGGAGACGACCGAAGTGCTGGAAGAGAACCAAATGCAACTGCAAAATATAGCGTCTTCAAAACACATTGACTTTTTCCGTGATCAGATAGTAGACTGGCAAAAGAAACTTACCAATGCTGACTATATCATCGGTCTCTGGTTAGAAGTTCAAAGAACATGGACTTACCTCGAAGTTATTTTTCTCAGTTCGGAGGATATACGAGAGCAATTACCAGAGGACTCTGAAAGATTTGATAAAATTGACGCTGAATTTAGAGGGATTGCTTTGGATTTTGAAAACAAAGGAACGAAAATCATCGAAGCTGTTCAAATTCCAGGTTTGGCAGTGCGACTTGAGAGCGTGAAAACCCAGTTAGCTCTTTGTGAGAAGGCACTCGCTGACTACCTCGACACAAAACGTCTTGCATTCCCTCGATTCTACTTCATATCACCCGCAGATCTTCTGGATATCCTAGCCAATGGGACCGAGCCCATCAAAGTTATGCCACATCTCTCCAAACTCTTCGATAGTATTACGAGTCTGGATCTGAAGCCGAACTCAAAGATGGCAATAACTATGAAATCAAAGGATGGAGAGTTAGTTCAGCTGTCCAGGGAATGCTCTCTAGAAGGCAAAGTCGAGGTCTGGCTTAATAGAGTCTTAGATGAAATGAGGGCAACTCTACTATATAATCTTTATCAATGTATATCAACTTTCGAGGAGAAACCGCGAGATCAATGGATTTTCGACTATCCTGCTCAAATTTCTCTGGCTGGTTCTCAGATAGGCTGGGCGACGGAAGTGAATTTGAACCTTGCCCAAATGGAAGAGGGTTTTGAAAATGCACTGAAGTTCTTTAACAGGAAACAGATCACTCAACTGAATATGCTCATCACTCTACTGATAGGAGAACTGACTCCCCAGGAACGACAGAAAGTGATGACTATCTGTACCATTGACGTGCATAATCGAGACGTGGTGTCTAAACTAGTTTCAGAAAAGGTGATGAGTCGAGATGCATTCTCTTGGTTAAGCCAATTAAGGCATCGGTGGGATGATACCGTGAGTGATTGCTTCGCGAACATCTGCGACGCTGAGTTCCGTTATGCGCACGAGTATTTGGGAAATACACCAAGACTGGTTATAACCCCTCTCACTGATCGGTGTTATATTACACTGACTCAATCTCTGCACCTTAACATGTCTGGAGCACCCGCCGGTCCAGCTGGAACTGGTGAGTCCACTTCATATTTTTGATGGTCAGTACGTCACGTAGTCTAGTTTCGAGTGGCTGATAAATACGATGACCTATCTCACTACTTACTCATGTGACCTATGTCTATCCAATACTACAATATAATGTACTGCCAAAGTTAAACTGCGCATGAAAATTATTGTGTGACTACACAGACCAGGTCCATTTAGACTGCTTCAGATTACGAACAGCAGCATATCCTGAAGTCGAGTGTCGAGATCCCTTCCGTATAGGCAACCTCTTTTCTACACTATTCGAAGATCTAAGGATGTATATTCTTGATATTTAATGCATTCATAAGTACGTTAATTCAACTTCAATGTTCCATTTATGTGTATTGGTACAAATTTAATTGAAAGGTATCATCTTGTATATTCGCCGAAGGATAGACTTTGTTATCTAAATTCATAACTGGCTCAAACGTTCCCATGAATATGCTGTAAATGTGTTACTTCTCACTCAAATTCAGCTGTAATATTTTTCTGGTGGCAATTCGAGTAAAACAAGAAAATCGTCTATTCATTTGACCAACTATCATCAAACAATGAATATGTACATGCTGAGTCCAGTTTTATATACAGCCTTTAAGTTCAACATTGGGCATATGGTACGGAAGCAGAACACAGCGATGGAAAGTACGTTCCGCACCCCAGAAGGGTAGCCCTAAAACTTTTTGTTTATAACGTAGTGTAAATTTAAATTATGAAAACGAATATGTGGTTATGAACACATGGTTAATGATCGAATGGGAAATTGACGCAATCTCCAAAGTGCAAGTCTTGAACATGCGAGTCAGAGAGTATAAACAAACGGATGCACAGTTATGCAAAGAGGTTGAAACGAAATGGTCATTGCAAATAGCTGAACAGCGTTGTTTCTGAAACCTTATCTAGGACGAGAAGGATAAAGGCCTATTCAACTATTCCGAGATTTTGTGAATTATCATAACTGTTTTTTGTGTTATGCCTACGGTCTCACTGAAGGGTCTCAAAGCAGCGCAATCCCAGTGAGCTAATATTTTGAGTCTGGGAGATACAATTCGAATTCTAGCAGAAGTGCATTTCCAAATTTTTTTGAACAAGACCTTTCTCCTACATTAGAGAGGAATTTCTTTGTATCAGGCTGGATCTGTCCGATTCAGCGAACCTCTTTGATGTTTAATAAAGCGGTAGTCGAGTGTCTAAACAATCCTTAGCACATCAGAAATCTTGTTCAGTACCACAGTATTTCGCTGCAGTCTTCACATGACATTCTTGCAGTGTCTGATTCGACTTGATCAGATTTCGTTTTCCCTCCAGCCAGGAATGGATCTTTGATATCACTTGATGACTAGATAATAGTCCTGAAAGTGGCCAGATACTTGTGGACTCCTCGATAGGAAAGCTGTAGATATGCGAAAGTGTCCTTTCTAATTAGAGGCTGTTTAGGAGGAAAAAGAATAACGTGTCAAAAGGATGAGGAGGAGGAGGAGGAGGAGGAGGAGAAGGTGGAGGACAAAAAATGGCAAAACAAAGAAATATCGGCCTCAGTAAATTTATGCAAGCCATAATTGAGGCAAAATATTGTAAATCTGCGATTCAAGAGAATAAAATAGATTATCGCTTCATTTTTTCAATAGTTTCGGATCTCAAACAATTCTTAGAAGGTTTCACTTCCCCGGTGTCATTTGTGTAAACTGTAATTGAAAGTTAATTGGCCAGCAGGAGAAGGCCTACCTCGGTCCTGACTTAAACTAGCGACCAGGAATCGGTATTCACGGAAATCTTATTTAGTTTAACCTTACGATATTTATCTTTCTAACCATTTAAAATGCCTAGATAAGTCTTCTACTCTGGTCCCCAACTATTAGTTGAGGCTCGTAAAGCCTTTTTCCAATGAAGGGTATTTTTGCAAGCTATTCCACTCAAAGAGCTTACAATCCAAGGTGAAGATAAAAACAACTTACTTTTGGAATCCTCTTTAGACAATAAATTTCGGCACATTTTTTTTAAATTTGTTAATTAGGCAAGACGGAAACTACTAAAGATTTGGGTCGGGCGCTGGGAGTAATGGTATACGTTTTTAACTGCTCCGAGCAAATGGATTACAAATCCATTGGAAATATTTACAAAGGTCTGGCTCAATCCGGTTCCTGGGGATGTTTCGATGAGTTCAATCGCATAACCGTGGACGTCCTTTCGGTGGTGGCCGTTCAAGTAAAGTGCATTCAAGACGCTATTAAAAACAATTGCGTCAAATTTAATTTCCTGGGCGAAGATATCAGCCTTAATCGAACCGTGGGCATTTTCATTACTATGAATCCAGGCTATGCTGGTCGCACAGAATTGCCTGAAAATTTGAAAGCCCTTTTCCGTCCATGTGCAATGGTTGTGCCCGATTTCGAACTCATCTGTGAGATAATGCTTGTTGCAGAGGGTTTCACTGAGGCTCGGCTCTTGGCTCGCAAGTTTATAACCCTCTACGGACTCACAAAAGAGCTCCTTTCCAAACAGGACCACTACGACTGGGGTCTGAGAGCAATCAAATCAGTTTTAGTGGTCGCCGGATCCCTCAAAAGGGGTGATCCAACGCGTCCAGAGAAAGAGGTTCTTATGAGAGCGCTTCGTGACTTCAATATCCCCAAAATTACAACTGATGATATGTCTGTTTTCATGGGCCTTATTAATGATCTCTTCCCGGCAATGAATGTTCCAAGAAAGAGAGACATGGCTTTCGAGGAAGAAGTCCGTAAGGCAGCCATTGATTTGAAGCTTCAACCTGAAGAGAACTTCATCCTTAAAACAGTTCAGTTGCAAGAGCTACTTGCTGTCCGACACTCTGTATTTATTCTGGGAAACGCAGGCACCGGGAAGTCAATGATTTGGAAAGCTCTTTTCAAAACCAATCAAAACTTGAAAAAGAAGCCTGTGGCCATTGATCTTGATCCAAAGGCGGTGACAAATGATGAACTATTCGGGATCATTAATCCCGCTACTCGAGAGTGGAAGGACGGTCTATTTTCTGTGGTAATGCGAGACTTTTCAAGGCTGTCAAATGAAGGGCCAAAGTGGATCATATTAGATGGTGATATAGACCCCATGTGGATTGAATCGCTGAATACCGTGATGGATGACAACAAGGTTCTCACACTGGCAAGTAATGAGAGAATTCCACTGACACCAACTATGCGTCTTGTGTTTGAAATAAGCCATCTGAAAACTGCTACTCCCGCTACGGTATCTAGAGCAGGGATTCTCTATGTCAATCCTCAGGTAGGCAATGATTATTTCTATCTATAACCCTAATATATTCTCATTTGCATCGAAATATCATGATTAGGATCTTGGTTGGGCACCATATGTCTACTCTTGGCTGGCCGCCCGCGAAAATCGTTCTGAACAGGCTAACTTAAGCATTCTCTTCGAAACTTACGTGCCGGTCTGTCTAGAGGCCCTTCGCACACGTTTCAAGTCCGCGGTGCCTCTGGTTGAATTAGGTCACGTTCAAACATTGTGCTCTCTTCTGGAAGTTCATCTGACTCCCAACAATACACCTGCAGATACTCCAAAAGAGGTTTATGAAGTCTTCTTCGTCTTTTGTGCTATTTGGGCCTTCGGAAGCACTCTGGTACATGATCAAATCGTGGACTATAGAGTGGAGTTCTCAAAGTGGTGGATGGAAGAGTTCAAGGCTGTTAAATTCCCAACTTCAGTATCCAGGGGTACCGTCTTTGACTTCTTTATAGATCCTGTAAGTAAAAAGTTTGAACCTTGGAATAAGAAAGTTGGGGAATTCATCTTGGATTCGAATGAACCCCTCCAGGTATGCCTATTTTAATTGATTTAATTAGCTTGACTTGATTACGAGAACGTTCAAAATCTTATTTGAGTTTTCTCCCTAGACTGCGTTTGTGTCTACCCACGAAACCGCTAGAATAAGATACTTCCTCGACCTACTGGTTGCTGCGCGTCGTCCAGTCATGTTGGTCGGTGGAGCAGGTTCAGGAAAGACAGTTCTCGTGCAGGATTTGATTCGAGATCTTGGGGAAGAGTTCTTAGTCGTGAATGTACCTTTGAATTATTACACTACTAGCGAAATGCTTCAGCGCATATTGGAGAAGCCATTAGAGAAGAAAACGGGCCGATCCTACGGACCACCTGGCAATAAACGTCTTATCTACTTTATAGACGATCTAAATATGCCTGAAGTGGACGCGTACTTCACAGTACAACCACATACGTTGATCCGACAACATATTGACCACTCTCATTGGTATGATCGGACGAAATTAACTTTGAAAGAAATTATGAATGCTCAGTATGTAACTTGCATGAATCCAACAGCTGGAAGTTTCACTATTGATTCAAGATTGCAGGTACTTGCTATCAGTCTCAGCTATCTAGCATTTAGTATTTACTTATATTTACTCACTTATTTCTATTTCAGCGTCATTTCGTCATCTTTAATATTAGTTTTCCAGGTCGAGACGCTGTTCACACCATTTATAACTCCATACTCTCGCAGCATCTTGGGTTACCTGCCGCAGGTTTCCCTTCAGCAGTACAGCAGTTGGCTTCAAGTATTACCGACTTGGCGATAGATTTCCACTTCAAGATGACGGCCACGTTTCTACCGACCGCTAAGAAATTTCACTATGTTTTCAACCTTCGGGATCTCACCAATGTATTTCAAGTATGCTCTACCCTTGTAGTTTGACTTTTCATTTTTACACTTGTAAGTAAGCTACGAATTTTTTCCTGTCACAAGGGTCTCCTCTTTTCCAAAGATGAATGTCTAAAAGTTCCACTAGATTTGCTTCGATTATGGATTCATGAAACTAAACGTGTCTATGCCGACAAATTAATGGACGTTGCTGACCAAAAAACTTTCAACAAACTCCTTCGTGACTTCGTTGTGAAGCAGTTCACAGAGGTTGATGCTGAAGAAAACGTCATTTTTGCGGAGCCTCTGATCTACTGTCATTTTATCCAAGGCTTTGGCGACCCTCGATATCTCCCAGTTGGATCAAACGTCATTCTAAGTAAACTCCTCAACGATGCCCTGGAAAATTATAACGAGATGAACGCTGCAATGAATCTAGTCCTCTTCGAAGACGCCATCCAGCACATTCTTCGAATCAATCGCATTATTGAGTCTCCATTAGGAAACGCTCTTCTTGTTGGCATCGGTGGTTCTGGCAAACAATCCCTTTCACGACTTGCTGCGTTCATAAGCTCCTTTGAGGTCTTTCAGATTGTTGCCAAGACGAGCTATTCAATCAGCGACCTAAAAGCTGACTTGGCAGTTCTTTATAGAAAAACAGGACTTAAAAATATTGGAACTGTTTTCTTACTAACTGACGCCCAGGTTTTAGATGAGAAGTTCCTCGTGGTGATAAATGATCTTTTAGCGTCTGGAGACATCCCTGATTTATTCGTTGATGACGAAGCGGAAGAGATTATATCTGCTGTCCGCTCTGAAACGAAAGCAGCAGGTATTTTAGAAACTCGAGAGAACTGCTGGCAATTTTTCATCAACAAAGTCAGACGAACTCTAAAGACCGTTCTCTGCTTCTCCCCTGTTGGTTCGAAGCTTCGCGTTCGTGCCAGACGTTTTCCGGCCCTCATTAACTGTACCAGCATTGACTGGTTTCATGAATGGCCTGAAGAGGCACTCCTCTCTGTCTCGAAACGATTCGTTTCAGAAATTGGCCTGCTTGATCCCATACTGCATGATCCGATTTCAACATTCATGTCCCACGTACACAAGACAGTGAATGACGTGAGTAAGGATTACTTAATCTATGAGGGACGCTACAATTATTGTACGCCAAAGTCATTTCTCGGACAGATTCTTTTATACAAGAATATGTTAAATAAACGAGATCAGTGGATAAAGGGAAAGATCGCCCGTTTAGAGAATGGTCTACAGAAGTTAGAAAGCACTGCTCAACAAGTTGACGATCTGAAAGAGAAGTTAGCTACTCAAGAGGTTGAACTTGCCCAAAAGAACGAAGACGCAAACAAACTCTTGGCACTTGTCACCACGGAAGCGGAGAAGGTGGCTGCTGAAAAGGCTGTTGCAGACGAGGAGGAGAAGAGGGTTGCAAAAATTAGAGCTGAAGTTTTCGCCAAACAGCGAGAATGTGAGATTGATCTTGCAAAAGCGGAACCTGCTCTTATAGCAGCTCAGGAGGCTCTTAATACCCTGAATAAGAACAATCTTACCGAAATGAAATCTTTCGGGACTCCGCCAGCAGCTGTAGTGAAGGTTGTCGCCGCAGTGTCTTGCCTCTTAGCTCCACAGGGTAAAGTTCCCAAAGATCGCAGTTGGAAGGCTGCAAAGGCTGGAATGATGGGCAAAATCGACCAATTCCTTGATAATCTAGTCAATTATGACAAGGAAAACATTCACGAGAACTCCCTCAAAATGTTGGATGAGTACCTGAGAGATGCTGAATTTGATCCTGATCTTGTTCGCAGTAAATCTCTAGCTGCTGCTGGACTCTGTTCTTGGGTGATCAACATAGTCAAGTTCCACGAAGTCTTTTGTTTAGTTAAACCCAAACGAGAAGCCTTAGACGATGCAAATAATGAGTTACGGAACGCTACTGAAGCTGTCAACGCGATTCGGGATAAGATTGCAAAATTGGAGGACAAATTAGCCGAGTTAACCACCAATTTGGAAAACGCGAAATCAGAGAAACAGAAATGCCAGGATGAGGCAGACAACACAAAGAGGACCATTGATTTGGCGAACCGTCTTGTGGGAGGACTCGCATCAGAAAAGCTGCGTTGGTCACAACAGATTGATGAACACAAAGTTCAGGCCTCCTGTATCCCAGGTGATGTCCTCATAACTGCGGCGTTTCTATCATATCTCAGTTATTTTACCAAAAAATATCGCTCTGACTTACTGCACAAGCTATGGATACCCTGTTTATACTCACTCCAACCTACTATCCCAATGACCCCTAACCTTGATCCGCTGACTTTATTGGTCGACGATAGTCTGATAGCGAAGTGGAATAATGAGGGATTACCAAGTGATCGATTCTCGGTTGAAAATGCTGCTTTACTAACTGCTGCTGAGCGTTGGCCTCTTCTTGTCGATCCTCAGCTCCAAGGCATAAAGTGGATTAAGACGCGCTACGGAGAGGACTTGAGAGTTCTTCGGATGGGTCAGAAAGGATATCTAGACACGTTTGAACGTGCAGTTCCACGTGGTGAAGTTGTGCTATTGGAAAATATCGATCTTGTTATTGACCCTGTATTAGAACCTCTAATTGGTAGAAATACAATCAAAAGGGGAACTGCCATCCGATTGGGTGGAAAAGAAATCGATTACAATCCGAACTTCAAGCTGATCTTGCAGACGAAGTTGGCCAATCCACATTATTCACCGGAGTTACAGGCCCAAGTGACGTTGATTAATTTCACAGTCACCCGAGATGGCCTTGAGGAGCAACTTCTTGCTAATGTTGTGCGCAAGGAGAGGCCAGATTTGGAGACTCTAAAGTCCGATCTTACTAGACAGCAAAATGAGTTTAAGATTACTTTGAAAACCCTTGAGGATGCATTATTAGCCAGGTTGTCCGAAGCTGAGGGGAATTTCCTCGGTAATTACGCTTTAATTGAGAATCTTGAGACTAATAAACGCACCGCAGCCGAAATTCAAGGCAAAGTTGAGCAAGCGATGGTTACCGAAGAGAAACTGAACAAAGCGCGAGAAATTTACCGACCGGCTTGTGAGCGTGCTGCAATGCTATATTTCATCATCAGTGATTTAAACAAAATTAACCCAATCTACCAATTCTCTCTCAAGGCGTTTAGCTTTGTCTTCGACTCGGCTATGAATCATGCTGATATCTCAGATGATGTCAAGACCCGTGTGACGAATATCATTGAATCGGTGACGTATCGAGTCTATGTCTACACCTCTAGGGGTCTTTTTGAGAAAGACAAGCTTCTGTTCACCGCTCAAGTGGCGTTTCAAGTTTGTCAGGCGCGAGGAGAAATCGAATCCCAAGAGTTGGACTACTTCTTGCGCTTTCCCGTTATACCAGATGTAACCAGTCCTGTTGATTTTATCACAAATACTGGTTGGGGTGCAATAAAAGCCCTAACAGCGCTAGAGGCTTTCAATAATCTGGATTCTGATATTGAAGGCTCTGCTAAGCGTTGGAAAAGAATAACTGATAGTGGGAAGCCGGAGAACGAGAGGCTTCCTCAAGACTGGAAGAATAAAACGCATTTACAGCGGCTGTGTATTCTTCGGGCTCTTCGGCCGGATCGTATGCTCTATGCTATTAGAAATTTTGTCTCATCTAATCTCGGTAGAGTTTATATTGAAGGGAGCAGCCTATCCTTTGCCGAATCGTTTATGGAGTCGGGGCCGGAAACTCCGATTTTCTTTATTCTCTCACCAGGTGTGGATCCACTGAAGGATGTCGAGGCTCTTGGAAAACAACTGGGTTTCAACAGTGACAGAAAGAACTTCCACAATATTTCTCTTGGTCAGGGTCAAGAAACAATTGCTGAAGCAGCTATGCAGCTATCCGCACGTCAGGGCCACTGGGTTATTTTACAAAATATCCATTTGGTAGCAAAATGGCTCCCAGCCTTTGAAAAATGCCTGGACGAACTGACGGAAGGCGCGCACGTAAATTATCGCGTATTTATAAGCGCAGAGCCTGCCAGCTCACCAGAATTCCATGTGATTCCACAAGGAGTACTGGAGAACTCGATTAAGATCACAAATGAACCTCCTACCGGTATGCAGGCTAATATCCACAGAGCTTTGGGAAATTTCACCCAAGCAACCCTGGAGATGTGCACGAAAGAGAACGAATTCAAAGCGATTCTCTTTACACTCTGCTACTTTCACGCTGTGGTTTGTGAGCGCCGCAAATTTGGCCCACAGGGCTGGAATCGTATCTACCCTTTCAACAATGGTGATCTAACCATCAGTGTTGATGTGCTGCTTAATTACCTCGAGGCAAATAATGAAATACCCTGGGAAGGTCTCCGTTACCTATTCGGTGATATCATGTATGGTGGACATATAACAGATGACTGGGATCGGCGTTTATGTAAGACCTATCTGGAAGAATATCTAGTGACAACGATGCTAGATGGTGATCACTTACTAGCACCAGGATTTAAAGTTCCACCGAATTCAGATTTAACGGGGTATCATAAGTATGTGGATGATAATCTTCCTCCTGAATCCCCCTATCTGTATGGAATGCATGCCAATGCGGAAATCGACATTCTAACTGTAGATTCTGAAAAGCTTTTTCGTCGACTGCTTGAAATGATGCCACGAGAAAGTACTGAAGGAGAACAAGCGGGTGATAGCACAGAAGGAAAAGTTCAGACTATTATTGATGAGATTCTGGGAAGACTTCCAGATCCTTTTAACATTCAGGACCTTCAATCTCGAACCCCTTCAGAAGAGAGAACTCCCTTTGCAGTTGTGGCTCTTCAAGAATGTGATCGCTTGAACATCTTGATTCGAGAGATCTCACGTTCTCTCAAAGAGTTAACTCTAGGCTTAAAGGGTGAACTGACCATTAGCCCCGAAATGGACGCCCTTCAAAATGCTTTGTTCTTTGATGCAGTTCCAAACAGTTGGGCAACCAGAGCTTATCCCAGCCTCTACTCCCTTGGTCTATGGTACGCAGATTTGATTGCTCGGGCTAGGGAGCTAGAAATATGGGTGACGGATTTCTCCTCTCTGCCCAGTGCTATCTGGCTGGGTGGATTATTCAATCCACAATCATTTCTTACAGCCATAATGCAGCAGATGTCGAGAAAGAACGAATGGCCTTTGGATCGAATGGTCTTGAGCATAGAAGTTACACGAAAGGCTGCACGGGAGGAATTAACTGGACCGCCGAGAGACGGAGCTTATGTTCATGCGTTATGTTTGGAGGGTGCTAGGTGGGATATTCAGGCGGGTGTACTCACAGAAGCTAAGCCTAAAGAACTCTTTGCTGCACTACCGATTGTTTTCATCAAAGCCGTGCCTGTTGATAAAGCGGAGACGCGGGGTACTTACGCCTGTCCCGTCTACAAAACAAAAAGTCGTGGACCCACATACGTGTGGACTTTCAATCTAAAAACGAAAATAAAACCTGCTAAGTGGGTGCTTGGCGGTGCAGCCATAATCCTTCAAATTTAATCTGTCTGCATCAATAATTTGTACTATCAGTTAAATTTCCACGCACGTTACTTATAATGATCAAGTAGTATTTTGTTTTATCAATCGAGATGATAAAGACGAATTTGTAAATTCTTCTAAGAAATAAAGGCCCGGTTGTGAAATTTTAAGCTATTGTACGTGCTCATAAAGCAGCGTCAATACATTACCTTAAAAGGAATATGGCGATCAAAGTAACTGCCATGCAATAGTTCCTTATTTACTAACATTTGATCGTGCTAAAACAAGATATCTTGCCTTAATGGGGGTCATTCAGCTCCTAAATATGCTGGAAATTGGCATCGTCGTAATGCAGGCTATTAACAACACGGGGACTATCAATTTAAATGCCCTTGTTGATTTTATGAATGGGACTTGATCCGGAGTTTGGTTTCTGTGAGCTCGAATGGCACCTGATCAATTTACGATGCTACTTTGGCATTGCTTGCTTACATGCAAGTAAAGCATCATCCCTACATTTAAACCTAAAGTCATAAGTTCACGTTGTACTAACTCTTTCTTGGGATTTTCAATTGTTTTGACAGTTTCACATGTCAATTAGTCCATTGAAGTAGAAGGTGGCAAATGTGTAATTTCGATGTACACGATCCATACATTCACCGCATGCTAATAAGACGATTTCATCAGTTGATGAAGGCTTAAGAAGCATGGAGATGCTCCAAATATCGATATCACTGGACGCAAAGTGGGCTAGATTTCAATTATTTCAGCTGTTGCACGATTCAATCATCTCTTATGAGTTTTGAGTCTTCAATTTGAATATCCCGAGAATGACTTCCCTTTTGAGAAATGGAGCATAACGCGTAGTGTAAACTTATTGTACCAATAGCCGTGAGGACATTAGTAGGGTTTTGACGGTATCGTTTAGACCTCTCATGAATACCAAAACAGAAGAAAAAGCAAAGGTACATTTCCTACAATTCTAGATGCTGCTGCAAGTTACTATCGCGTCAAGTATTACTAATTCCGGGTCGACATTAGTTCCATGCAATCTCTAGACTTTTTCCGTACCAAAAAGTGCTTTCTAACCAAGATTATTATTTTAACACATATGGGATCCCAGAATGCAAAATCAAGGCGAAATAAGTCAAACCAATAAATATACCCTTGAAGAATAAATTTGTTGGAATTGACCAGCAATAGAAGGGTTCAAGCATCATAATGCAGTGGCTTTCGACTTAAACGACCTGAGAAAGTTAAAAAGGAGGTTTTGTTTGTGGAGCCTTGTTACCAGGCCCTGGATAGGCGGAATGTTTGTTTAAAGCGGTGGGGGAGCGGCGAGCAGGTACGTGTTGTCTGACATCACTCACTCGGTACATCAATCGGTCGCCTTCGTCTCCTTCCCGCAGTTATCGTGACCAGTTTGAAGCAGCTGAATAAGATGTCCATGTGAAAATCTCCCAAAATGAACGAAGTTTACGCTGTGTTTCTCTGAAAACTTCATCCTCACTGAAGGACTGCATCTTGAATGTGTACTTTTTCTCATTTCATTTGGGTATCTCTCATCGATAGTAAAAGACATCATCTTAGAATGCCTATCCACCGCAATTCTAGGTTGTCCAGAGCAACTACCACATCTAATTGTCATATCCCAATAAACCGCCCATCACTTGAACGGCACACGTTTAGTGCGCGCCATTCAGGTTGGAATACTCTGTTCTGACAATGATGTAATCATTTTAAAAGTTGATGCACATATTATGCTTCAAGCCGGAATCCTGGGAAGTCTGGAAATTTGTATTTCCAATATTTCTCACTGCGGCCTTCATTGAGGATCTCAATAACTAATATTTAAGCAACTACTTTCTAGGCCCTGCAGATACATAGGAGTCAGGTCAATTAATTAATTGGGTCAGTCATGAATTCTAAAAAGCTGTAGAGTAGCAATCGACTGTTAATACTCAGGCTATTCAGAATATTTAGTCTTTTCAACTGTGTAGCAGTAACGAGGCGAGTTAAAAGAGAGAAAGTGTTTGCATAAAAGATCAGTCTTATGAATACAAGTATCCTTATCGGCGCGCTTTTCCCAATTCTCGTCCATTAGTTCTTCCACTTCCGACATCCTCTTCACTCTCTTCTCGCATCTGCCGCCGTCAAGAGTGTTGCAGGCCCTTGGCTCGTATCTCTTCTTGGAAGGAAAGCCAGTTGTTGAGACCTCGGCGGTTACGAGATTAACAAAGCATTCTAAATTGCCACAGAGCCTTTGTTATTCGACCGCTTCTATTCATTTAGGATTCCGTTCTTACCACCAAAGAAACGTGGAAAGATGAGGTTTGTGGTCCCGATGATTGATTAGAAGGGCGTTTCTCTCACAACGGATTGAATGTATCTTGCTACCTGCGCTTGACTATAAGTTTTAAAATAAATCAGTGATTCAGTCAAGTGAAAACACACTTATTCTACAAGATTTCTATTGTTAAACTCGAAAACAACTTAATTTACTTTAGATCAGTAATTTTTTTGCTTATGGTAATAATGTAAGCTAAACGACCAAAGAATTCATACAGCCCAAGATGGTAACCCTAAGGAGTATAGCAAGGGATGAAAGTATAAAACTCAACCTCCAGAATCATTAACCCATTGTTTCAACAATCTTTGCATACTGTTTAAGAGGACTCTAATGGTCGTCCTTCTTGAAAAATTATTTTTCAGTGACCTCTAACCATCCGAAAATCGACTCTAGCATCTATTCGATGGAAAATTCCAACATAATGCTTTTCTTCTATGAACTGGTACCTGTAGCAGAACCTCCTGGTTAGTGGAAAGGGACAGTTACAATGATCTTCTCCGCAAAACTCTCTTAATCACAAACTATGAAGAATGGATGTTACGTTTCCACTTCCGCTGTTGATGGGCTAAATCCAATTTTAATTGTCCACATATGTGCTATTTTAAGAGATGTGATAGAATATATACATTACCTTCAGTAAACACGTTTCAATTTATTCCGCCCCCCCCCCCCCACCCAGGGGTCAGTTTAAATAAACTCTGCACTACTCCCCTTGGATAGTAGAATGTTACAGATTCGATGTCGATCTCAGCGTAAAAAACAGGTACCGCTAACAAGAGAACGTCGCATTCGAAGACAACAATGTAGGGAGGCTCATTCATGCGAAACAATATCTTATATGCATTCGATTTAGCTGAACCTCATTGCTTTAATTCAAGTGTACGATCGTTGAAGATGCTGAGAACTTGCAGCAGATCTGAGCTCTCAGCGATGATTCCGTTGAGTAACCACCTCAAGAGTGAAATTTACCGGAACTTTTGGCAGATCTCTGTAGGCAAAGCGTCCTATTGATGTTGCCAAAATACGGTTAATTTTCGGAATTATCATCAATGCTGGGGAGGCTTTTCAGCGTCATTTTCGAGGTGAATGTAATTATCGACTGAGGAGGTTAAAAATGACCGGTTACACCTTGCTAGAACCAACGTCGTGATCATCTGACCCGAAACGTTTGGGTTTGAGATACAGGCGAGAGATTTAATGGAACAGAATACCGGAGATAGGCACGTTGACTGTCTAGATGTTTATTCGAAGTTGAAGCATTTATTGAATCCTTGCAAGTACCCATCTCAAGCATGTTTCAACTAAATTTTATGTTAGAGTTGAACCTTTCTCAACCATATCCACATTGCAATTTCTCGGTAGACATGCTTTTTATACTTTCAACATCCACCAGCAAATATAAACAAACGTTAACAACACGGGTTTAATAAACAAACTATGGCCTCGAGATCAGGTCTTGAAATTGAACTTTAACTATACAGTCGAGTACTTTAAACCCAGTAATACTGGTTTGTGTAGTCATCAACAACTTTTAATTCATTGATGCAATGAAATAAACAGGGTTCTAATTTCACAAAGAGCCAATCAAATAGTGCGGGCTCTTTCCCCATTGATGAGCATTATGAATGAATGGATGACTATGTAGGACACATCTTGACAATTTACGCAGGACTTTGAAAAATGTAATGCAGACTTTTGGTAAAGTTGGTTTCGATCACATTTCTGTGAGGACGAGGTCTGGCCAGCTGATTTGTGAGGCTGTGTATAGCTAGCACACGTTGCGAAAGGAATGCGAAATTCGACATCCTAGTTTGAGTATAGCTATTGCGTTCGTTCTCTGGTTTTTTTGTGTGGGGGCTCTAATTTTCTGTTTTATAGTTCCCATCTCAGCCATAGCCGATTTTGAAGCCCGTTTCGTCGTAAAGTACACCAGGCCTATATGACTGTTACGAAAGGGCGATCCAGCCCAATTTAAAGTAGTTATCGGCTTCTAGGATTTTTCTTTTACCAGCCTCAAAATATTCTAAGTTACTCAGCAGCACCATGAGGTGATTTGCATCCATATCAATAGATTGAATTCGAATGTCCGTAAGTGCATTTATGTTACTGTAAGTATTGTTATGAAGTCTAGGTAGCGCTAATCTAGCATCTCCGCAAAGAATCTTAGCCTCCAGTGTCCACTATTTCAAGGTCCTGCTTGGCTCTGTCACGTTTCATTTGAGGACTTGTACCTGAATTCTCGTAAGCAGGTACAGGAGCCATTATTGAATCAAACCTGGCCTATGGATGTATGCACTGATGAACTTGTCAATCCGCTGAATGACTTCCGAGTGCTTTTATTCACTTATTCATAGACTGTGCCTCAAATAGTTTAAAGATAATTTAAGGCAAAACAATTATGAATTCTAGACTTGCAGACATGTACAATTCAACTCAAAAGACCAATTGAAACTCTTCTATCGCTTCCATGACGATGAGTTAGCAAATCCTTTTTCATTCCAAGGGCTTCTACCCAGGTATAAATCTTATTTCTCTTATAAACTTTGCATCTGTAAATCAAGTATTTTCTAAGTAATGTATTAGCTTGACCATACCGGACACTGTCTGACGCAAAAGTCCGGATTATTTCGTTACACCAGCATTGTAGAATTCCAGCGTCCAGCAAACTGCTGCATCTGAAATTGGCCAATGAACAAATGTACCGAATTCTTCCCTTGACTGTTAATTAGACAGTGGCGCTAATTAGAAACCGTCCCAAAATGCTAACTGACAATGTTTAGATAAGGGTTGTCAGCGGTTTGGTACTGTCAGTCATAACACCCAAGCTATTGCTGAGTCAGGAACAGTGGTAATGCGTTGCCGAAAAGTTTGACGTCATTATGATGGCGGTCCTTAAAGAGAAAATCTCACGTATCCGAATGATCTGGAAAGATAATTTCGTATTAATAACATCGATGTAGCAGAGATTTTGCGTTTAAGCCAGGAATCTCGGGTTCTTATGATCAATTTCAACGATAGACAAGACATTACAAACTGTGGAACTGCCTAGACCAACATTGTGAGGAGAGACAGATTTTTGCCAGAGACGGCATCTCTGGCTGAAAAGTTTCACGCCTACATCTCCTCCAGATAAACCATTTGGACCAGACTTTAAGAATCTGCAGCATTGAGGTAGAATATTTTAGGATCCCGGCTGTTGAAGTCACAAGACGAGACCATATCTGCGTTGAAGGAAAGTGTCTTCCGATTACTCTAAACGAATTACATTTCCTCATGTAGCCGTAAAGTGACTTTAGTCTCTGATTATGATTTGGTTGATTAAAACTGGGCGTGGACTTTGGTCTTGAACCAAACACTTCATCAATTATTGTCTTTCTTGCAATGAACTTACAAATTGAAGTTTGACGATTCCATCAAGCAGTAGAATTATATCTGATGAATATTTGCGCAATGGTGAAATCTAAAGTGCCAGAGAAGCTTTCCAACAATTTCTTACTCCAGGGCTGGGTTGAAATTTCAAAATTCGTTTAAAATATCATGGAGAGAATAGTCAGGAAAGCGTTGAAAATATCAACACTACCTGTGTGATCCAACACCAAACTGATTCGAAATACCACTTTTCCTTTGTCACCCAAAATGAATTAAAGGGTTAAACTCGGGTACCAACTCCCTCAAAATGCTAGTCTAAGGCATCTGCAATTTTGAGATGATCTAAAAGACAACGCTAGGATTGTCATCTCTTCCTTCAACAAACTCGATGGAAAGGGAGTGATGTCAAATGCCAAGCTTCAATCAAACTTTCCAACAGGGGAACAATAAGGGCATATGAACCCAAAAAATCAGCTGTCTGAAGTTCCTAGATAAGAACCCACGAGAAGTAACCACGCGATGGATGTCTCAAGTTATTTTTGTCAAGTTCTTGATAAAAAAATGCACTCTGCATTAGGTCGTCACATTTTTCTTTTTTTCAAAACGGCTTAGAAAACCTTAATTAATGCCTTAAATAGGCTTAGCGATTGGATAATTAATTTCCGATAAAATTTCATTGACTTTTATTTAAATTTCTTAGTTTCTTTTAAAATATGAATAGTTTAGTCGATTCAACATCATCACTGTCTAAAGTAGTGGTTCCAAAGAGGCGTGTCTGCAATAATTCAACGGCGAAGCCCACAAAAGAGGAGATCAAATGGATCAAAGATGCCCTTCAAAATCACACGAAATTCTTTCTCAAGGAAGCCCATGACATTGAATATGGCTGGGTGGACTCTTTTAATGCATTTGAAATTGAAAATTGCATGAACAAGTTGGAAAGACGGATAGACAAATTGGACTTGCAAGTTGAGGTGAATATAGATGCCAGTAAGAAATTCTTGTCAAAAATCGCCGACTTACTAAAAAATAAGAATTTAAATGGTTCAAATTAGCTGTTAGTTGACAGCAGATTACTTCCCCTCTTGTTTGGCAAGTTTGTTGATTACATCATTGGATAACAACCTGTAAAAAATTTTCCTTTCCTAAGTAAATAATTACATTTCAAAGTTTACCCATTAATTTGAAATGATAATTATAATTTTAATGCAAGTATGATTATTTGTGAAAAGACATTTTTTTAAGATCTTATCATCCACGAGCTTCGACTATGGCCGAAATAAATATGGTTTGATGCCACTGAGCCAAAGACCATTCATTTGCTTAATGAACCACAGGTTCCAAATTTTCTGACATAGCTAGGAATGAAAGATTATTTGAAATTCATTTTAATAAATCTTGCTAGTCTAAAGAGAATGAACGAAGCCAGCATGCAACTCCAGGTAGCATAGGTGCTGGTAGTCACCCATATTTCGGACATGTGATGCCAGAAGTTCTGGGAAAAGGTGCCGACAGTGGTCATATACCAGCCCTACCTTAAAGAAAATTGACTGTCTCTAATGTAACAATCCAGTCGTTCACAAGTTAACTGCCTCGCAAGTCTGTTCGTGGTTCTAACTGCTGGACGGGTGTTGGTGGTGTCAGCAGCCCACAACCTCGGCACTGAAGGGAGACCATTTAACGGGGAATGCACTACGCATCCGGCACTATCTCCAAGATCTACCTCTAAAATACCACGTGTGCAGGTGATACAACTGACCTGATGTCCTAGTCGTGTCAAACGTCAAAACCAAATCGCTACTCTGATCACTCCTGAGAGTGGCATACCAATGGCGGAATTCCCTTTAATCCAATGGGATGCACCAAATTTTTTAAACCTCGGTCTTTAGCTCTCGTTGTGAGAAATGACCTGGAAAATGGCAATAAAACTGGCGTAACTGCCCATAAATAACTTGATTGTGACATAATCACTTAGGAATGTGATGAAATAGTCCTCTGTTTACGTTAAGATGACTTGAGATGAGGGAATATGAACGATATGTTGTTTTAGGCTCCCTAATTAATATTTAGATAGGTCACTTTATCGCCACTGAGACGGTGTTTGTACTGCTAACCTTATCTTAGCGTTGAACTAACATTTTGAACCTTATGACTAGCCCACTAAGATTCTAAGTTCAAATGTTTAATCAGTGTCAATAATAGGACATTTCCCATCATTTGCCCCCTAACCTTTTTTAAAGTTTGAGGATTAACAGTCTAATCCTGTCTTAATTCCACAATCAGATTGATCAACAGTTCCCTTGATCAACAAAGGATATTCATAGACAGAAAAAAGAATAGACATGCAAGCATAGAACCATAAGGGATCAGTTTCGAATTTCGACATTCATTTAACCATTCCATTGGTTCTGAAACTACGTTGACCACAAATCACCGATCTTACATGTCTCTGTTTGAAGACCTAGAAAGCGATCTTCAAATTGGCTTTCTAATCATCTTTAAACTTGGAAGGTCTTGAAACAGATTTCCAAGTGACTCAAGAGGGATTTCGTTTCTTGAAGATTTGCATGTGTTTTTTACTTTACTTTACTTTGCTTTAATAATTAGAGTCATGGTGCATTATGTTCCGCCTCCTTAAGCAACCTACCATAATTTTTCCGTTTATTGAAAATCTCCCAGTCCGGGGTTTTCCTTTCAGCGATGTTCTGCTTCTTCGTTTACACGTTCTGTTACGTCAGTTAGACCTATTTGTTTGAGAGCAAGCGACTGCTCCAGGCTAATTCAAATAACCTTTGATTAATCTAAGATTTTGAATTTGAGTTTGTTGAGTATGTTCAATGGTTTAAAGAATCAGTAAACACACCCCTAAGGTAATCGCACATCATTCCAGATTACCGAAGGCAAAATAGCGCTCCTTGGATCTTTTGTAATGCTATTGCAATGAATCAAAGTTTATTAGAGTACCCTTCCATACCTCTATCAAAAAAATAACAAGTGGAAATAGATGTGGTGTGTCAATGTTACCATGGACCGGAAATAGGGGATGTGAAAAGAGGTGACTGGAGTGAAGTAGCCTCGGACGTCGCCTTTATACAGAAACGAGCCCAATAACCCACGAACCGGCTAAAACTTTGCGTTCAAAAAAATTTTTACTCATTTATTTTCATTTTAAGCTAAAGAGCACCTCTCCTTCATTAAAGGTTTTGTGACTTCATGTTTTAAAATCTAACGTCTTTTTACACCTGCTATTAGCTTGCAGGCTGCAAATATGGAATCTCGAAGGTTCTGTCGCAAAACCAGTTATAAAAGTAGTGAGCGTTATGAAATTCCTGACCAAAGAACATTTAGATCAGGTATAACGGTTGAACATGTCAAGGTATGTCAACAGCGGTATAAAATTATATCAGCCTCAGGGGTTTTTGCACGAAGCTCTCATCTGTTGCATCGAACACGATTGACATAAGTTTTCCTTCTGCCAGAATCATCATAAATCCAACCTTCAAGGATTGGATTCGTTTTCATTGAATTGAAATAGTCCAAAAATAAAATATTACCTACTACCATACAATAGACATTATAACTTAGTACCAAGTAGCCAAAATTGCGGCATGGTAATTCTTATATTCGCTCTTATGCAGCCATAGCATGCTCAGCTGACTTATCAAATGACGCTAGTTCGAAACCCTCCGGTATATGGCATTCAAAATGACTACTTGCACTGGTCAAATATCAGTTTGCAAGGAGAAAAAATGGGAGATCCTCAGCCATAGAAGCACAAAGACAATTTCTCTCTCACCAAGTCCAAAGTCCGAAGACACCTTGCCTTAACAAGAGCTGAACAGTTATTACTATAAAACTTGCAGAAATGTGTAAACTTAAACAAAACCCCACAACTTTGGAAAATTAGTCAGCTCTATCAACTTGGTTCAGTCTTTGAAATTCACTTGGACAATTCAGTGTTGCGCAACTGTAAATGCTGCTTATTAGTCTGCAGTCGGTTAGCCGTAAGTTTCCGTCAAGACGCCGATGCTCTCTCACTTACCCTTATTCCCTGGTTATCCAGAAACGGTGCTGTGGGATGACAGACGCTAAGGATCTCCACATGTGGGAGCAAAACAATGCTCGCAGTATTAATTAAGAAAATGACACTAGAAGACAAAGGTAGATTCTATTTTTTTGCCCTACAAAACACTAAGAAGTTGGAGAAGCTTTGTCGGTTGGAAGTAGTCCAAAGGGTCTAGTTAAAATTAACGGGAAGAACCGAGCAATCAACGTTGTAAGGGCACCAGTCGAGCAGTGATTGTACACACATTTGACCCATCAAAATGCATGGGTTTGAAAATGGTCGGCTCGCATTCAGTGACGGAGTAGTGCTGGTCTACAGAAGGCCGGTCAGAACCGAGTTGTTCTGTCAGAGAAACCAAGCACTTCCTGTCTTCCCACCATAAGAATCTAGAACCATTACCTTCAATGTAGTTTTGGTTACTATTTCCCCTATTGCAGCTATCCCATTTTCAAAATCATTAGATTTCCATGTGAACTAAAAAATTCCGTCTAATAAATAAACAAATGGCTGTTCCGTTAAAATATAGTGTCCTCAGACTAAAAAAAAGAGGTAAAGTAGACTTTACTGAGCCCCGTCATCCAATTGAGATGGCGTTATGCTGATCAACGTTAAATGGAGTTGTTTTAAGAAAAATACCATTCCGAGACTGCATTTCGCAGCTGCTTCCGGCGGGTTAATAAACGAGCCAATAAGCATCTCATGCAATGCAGCCGTGTCTCTCTGACAGCCAATTAGAATCTTTGTGGGCGGGGGGGCCGCATCAATGAAGGACTGCGACATCGTTATTGGTTCATGCTCAGGAATGCCTTAATGTATGCCTTCGTGTAAGCGTTAAAATCTGGACATGAGATCCTCTCCGGCATAGCGCGCCAAAGTTCAAGGGTGAAAGGAGCGCTTTTCGCACACATTTCGACATTATTGACTGAGAAAACATATGCATGCTATTCCGGAGGCTGTTCGGGGGCACTCCTATCCCCAGCAGCCAATTTATAACACAAATGAAAGCAGTCAAACCAACTCCGAAAACAGGAACGCTCTCACAGGACTTGATGATGCTAACAAAACCTTTGATGTTCCGCCATCCACCAGTTTTATACACAATAACCCCTGGCAGGGCGCACCTACACCTCCTGTGAATTCAAATCTGCCGAATCAGTTCTCCGATGCGCCAGGTTTTCCTCATGTATCTCAAATGCTGGGAAGTGGTTATATACCGCACACAGGTTCCCAAATCCAAGTGTCGGATATGACAACCGATGAATCAATGAAACCGCCTTATTCTTATATCGCTCTCATAGCCTTGGCGATAGAGTCCCAACCGGACAAAAAAATAACTCTTAATGGAATTTATCGGTTCATCACAGAGACGTTAGTCTTGGATTATACTTTCATTTCGCTGACTGTTTAAAGTTAGTAACGCTTTGTATATTATGTGCCGTTTAGATTTCCCTACTATCGAGCGAACAAGCAAGGTTGGCAAAACTCGATTCGGCATAACTTAAGTTTGAATGATTGTTTTGTCAAACTTAGCCGCGATGGAAGGCGTCCGGGTAAGGGGTCCTACTGGGTACTCCATCCTTTGGCAAACAGGATGTTTGAGCATGGATCCTTTCTTCGCCGTAAGCGTCGTTTCAAAGCCACAAGGAATCCTCCAGACGTTCCCGAGAATTTAGAAAATAAGAAGCAGCCCGAGGAAACTACTTCGACTGCTTCAACTTCTAGACAATCCAATGAAGAATCTCCCGTTTCTAGTCAACAAATAGTTCAGTATAATCCGAATCAACAGGGTTATGTTGAACAAAGCAGAACTCCTTACCTGAACCAAAGTACTACGACGATCTTTGACGCAAATCAGTGTGTACGTTATTTGGCTGGCAAAAAAAATTCAACTTATGTCTCGAGTTCCGATAATTCATTTCTGCTTTAGGCCATCCTCCCAAAAGATCAGCAAAGGGAACCTTCAGTGGCTCATTCAAACTATTACGGGATGTTCAACCGCTGGACCTGTTCAGTGAACTCGTTGCAGCATTCATACCCACAGTCATTCCCCCCATCCGATGTACAGTATCCTCAAACTTTCAACTGGATAAATGAACAAGAAAATGGAATGATCGGAGGCAATTCTTGGAATAACATTCAACACCAGACTAACTCTTATCAATATCAGTTTCCTCAGTCGCATCAGCTCCCTACTTGGTATAGCACAAACTATGCCCAACATGGAAATCCAAGATCTTCGTTTAACAATATGACGAATTCCCATAACACCTCATCCGATATGACTGACATTTCTTCAGAATCAAACCTCCAGCCATGCACAGGTGCGGTTCAAGTAAAAAGTGAACCGATAATGGCTGTCATTCAACCTTCTGAATATCCAAGTGTCGGTGTCCAAGCCTATGACCGCGTTGTTTCAGCATCAAACGGGGAATACTCAGCGTCTTTGAAATCCGAATTATAGCTACGGAAGTCTATTCAACATAGATTTTATAAAATCTAACTAATTATGGTAATTTTATAATATCTAATGAAATTATTGCATGTAAATATGCCTTTTATTTTTATTTATTTGAAAGGATATAAATCCTGCATTCTCCATTACAGTGTTCAGATTCCGTCTGTTGGATAACGATTTCTGATTGGTGCGCACTCTAGTTATCGTTGATCCGTGATTGGCTTACTATTCTACCCCGGACGATAGGTACGACAACCATACGTGTTCCTTCGGACTACTTAGGCATTTTCACTGATAAATAAGCCCAGAGCTATATAAAATTATCAAAAATCGCGTTTCTGATTAAATGGAATAAGATTTGAGAGAAAAAATCTATGCAGCATTCAAAACCACTTAGAGAGGTGGCTCCCCTGCGGGAATAAATATTGAGCATAAAAGTTAAAGGCGATAAGTTAACCACTGAAATGCACCCACGCACTTATCAAAGTGGCCGTAAATTGGGGTCTAGGGTACGCCACGAGCATGCTCGAATTTCGGAGCACCTATTAGGTAGATGGATAGTCATCTTAAGTAAACAATGCTTTGCTTCGGTGCAAGATTTTCTGGTTTCAGCGCAAACAAGAGGGGTTGATTATTGGACTTTGGACGGTGAAACTTTCTTAAACCATCACCTGCTTTTTTGTTGCACTCATTTAACAACAACATACCTGGCGAAGAATCGGATGATCATAGCTGATCACGGGTATTTTGATTCTGATGCATTAGTAACTGTCGATCAAGACTTTCCACTGGTCATGACATCTTTGTCACCTAAAGATAATCCACAAAAGGGTATCAAAGCGGCCCAGGGACAGCAGCCGCTCTCTTCAATTACAGCGTGTCTCGCGAGAATTTCCTGTATACTAGTTGACAACCTTCCCATAATCAATTTCTAATTGATAGGGCGGCCTCTGTTGACTTAACAGGCAATCTCGATCATTTCAGTACATCGTGGAACATTTTCATCCAGTAATTTTTTCTTTTCTTAATGAGAAAGTGAGGGGTAATTTTGTTGAGGGTGGCTGTACAATGGCTAGAGAAGCGACTAATCTTCTGTTGTTGTGACCTTTGAAACTCTTGGAGTCTGTGACCGAGTATGGCATACCCTTTATCGTTGATGGTATTGATCTCAGGGACCTAGTAACATGTTAAAGCGGGTCCATTACATACCATTGCTGTACTTATCGACGTTCATCATTAGTAGATTGGGCTTTTCGACAGCAAAATAATGATCCAGCAACTGTTGAACGAAAAGTTTCAAGTTTTGAAGCGCTTTGCAATGCGGTTGAAAGGATCACTGAAACGAGGACTTCCAAAAGAGGAATTATTTTCCCACCCAATATGGAAGCTCGCTTTGAGTGTCACAGGTTTAATTTAAAATGCAACAAGAGGCTGAAATTAATCTCTGACCCAAAAGGTATCAGTGACGAAATATCAAGCCAAGGTAAAGAGATAAAATGTTTGGAGGAAAAAAAATCCTCTTTTAATCCAGTTAATAATTCTCCAAGTAAACTTTCATAAGTTGTCCTTTACTGCCGGTAAATGTCATTTAGAATGAAAAAGAGACGTTGTGTTTGATTTATGAATTAAAGCTTTTCAAAAATAGGGAATTATTGTAAAAATCTGTAAATAAATAAGTCAGAATGAGCAATGCGGTCGTCTCAAGGCACTAAGCATCGCACTAAGATTAAGTAACTATTTAATAGGATATTTCCTTGTTAACTTCCTAATTCCATTCTGATTCTACAAAGTAATTAAGGCGGTGTGATTATAATGCGGCCACTGGACCGTGAAATTGGGACCGTGGTCAATATGAAATCGAGCCCCTTTGCGTTACACTCTCAAAGTCATCGAATTTGCCACAATGTTTATTTTTCCTTACGTCCTGATTTTCCTACTTCGCCGCATTGGCGATTCCGCTGGCCACCCTATTCGACCGCCACTTGGGTCCCCCTTCGCTCTCGTCATGTTCCCTGCCCCAAGACCCCTACTTGCGCAAGCTAGCTGGGTGACACATGATCGGATTGTAATCAGTGCCAGTCAGGGGAGTGGCTTGAAGGTGTAGCAAAGGGAGGTTTAGACGGAATCAGTCAAGTGGGGGAAATAAATGAACTGCTGGTGGGAAGGTATATTGAATTTGGTACATGGGATATGGTATCGATAACCATCAGTAGTATATCCATTAAAAAGCTGATAAACTTTAATTTCAAAATTATTTAGTTATTGATAATTGCGCTAGAAATCCGTAATAGAGTTCCGATTTGTGGGTAAGATTAAGCTATCCACATATATGCTTTAGGGGCAATGGCTGCATCCAGTCAGAATTCCAAACTTGAAACTAATTCAACAGCTGGACTACCGGCTGGACATCTTTATAATAAATATTGCAAGACTATTCTCTCTTACATGGAAAGTTGCCATTTTTGGTTAAAAGAGAAGGAAATCATCTCAAGATTTCAAACCATGGCATTTCTCAAGTACGAAAATGATTTTAGCGGTGAGGAAATGTGTTTTCCACAAATAATCTTAACTTATAAAGTATTGTCGCAATCATGACAACCGCGTTTTCACTACTGCTGGACTGTTAATACTTAAATACTTTGGATGTTGTAAATGATTCTAGAAAAGGGCTAACATTAGGAAACGAATACACAGCTGATGCAGATTGTACCTTTAAGGTAAGGGTTCGCGGACTTACTGCGTAGCACCAGCTGAATCGAATGGGATGGTCTCATCGATATACAAATGGGATTTTCCAAGGTCAACATCTGAGTTCCGAGTTCTGCCGCCTCTTTTAAATCGTGGAAAGGTAGCCATTTTGGAGGCCCTGCAAATTATTAATGCTTTTATTGTAATTCCAATAAGTTAGCTGATTTGGACAGAAGTATATGAATATAGGATTGTCTGCTCTGAAAACAATATAATGGTAAAATGACATCACCCAAAGGTGTGAGAAAAAGAATGAGTTTCCTACATCTAGATCTTTTTAAAGTATTTTTCCGAGTTATCTGTATCCCTTGAACGCGAATTGTGTCACAGTAGCTTTCACATTTCTCCACACCTGCTGTCACCATTTTCCCTGTGAAATCTAAGGTGTTGATGTCAGGTGTCATACGAAACCAAAGTAAAACTTTCACAAAGTGGAATTTTAAAAAAAATGCTCTGCATCTCCTTTTTCTACCAAACAATATTTCTACTTGATAAATCACAAATGATCAGGTTACTTTCGAACTGAATAGCAGGGCTTAAAGTAGAGCCCGATATTAGTAATTGACAATCTGAAGTATAAAATGTGATTATGATTTTGACTTAACACGATGATTATTTTGAACAAACAATCTTGGTATGGCTGAATAATAAATCACAAATGAGGTTGAAAAGTCGATTTTTGAGATGATAAGAACAAAAAAATGCAGCCCAAATGGCCCCTTTAAATCTGATACACCGTCTAATAGTACTTGAATGAGGTATTCGGTTGTTGGACCCCATTAATTCATTGAACTTGTGACCACAGTCATTCATTGGCATTTACTAACCCGGCCAAGGAATCTCTTGATCGTGTAGGTAGATGCTAAGATCTGAGATGAAGGCATCGAATTGGGTACAAGAAGCTTTCTAAAGGCATACTCTAGTGGGTTTGTCGAATCGCAGAGATTAACGCGGTTTTATAAAGGGGAACATCATGTGGTAAAGTGACCCATCAGATGTCACTTTTTGGTGCCCCTCCGCTCACATGCTACTCAATGCGGATTCACATGGGGGTTACTGACTTGGAGCCTATCGAGCAGAAAAGCACCAAAGTACTTTTTCTCTAGGGAAAAATTCTTGGTGCTACCTCTTTTATTTATAGGCTTGAAATCACACTTATCCGGAGCTTATCAGATCTAGCCCTACTTCATCCAAAAGCTGCACCAAAATTGACATCAATGGTGGGATAGACGTTTAGATAATCGGTTAAGTAAACGTCTGTGTATAAACATTAAATTTTAAATGAGAGTGGATTAAAGTGTACTGACGGCTAAATGCTCTCAATATCTTGCAAGGTCATTTTCTGATTCAAGGCTTAGGCATTCGCAATAATTTGCCTGCTTTAAAGCATCTAATGTTAGAGGATTATAATGGCGGTTTCAGGAGAAGGAGAATCATTAATTGTAACACATCCGGTAGAGAGTTTCAGCCCATCATAAGAGTTCTTATGATGGTTCTTATGGTTCTTACTTGTAATGTTCGTTTAGAGCTTACTATGATCATTCTCCGAAGTAATAAAGTCCCTTAGCTGAAGGCCATCTGAAAGAACGCAAAAGGGGCTCACGGACCTTGAGAAGCCTTTGAAGGCACAGGTTGAGCCTTTATGGTATGGCAATTAGACGCATCAATCAGTTGTCATGACTGCCTCTAAGCTGCAATACTGCTTGTGCTTACTGAAATCCAATCAGTTGTAGTGCGAATGAGTTCTACTAGAGCTGCAGTATTTTAGGAAGCCTCGATAGTCAAAGGACTATCATTTCGCTCGAATAAAAGAGAGAACCTTTCACTGAGCTTAATAGTCTAAATTAAGGCTGTCTGGGCATCCGAATCCTTCTACTTTTCCCATATTATGTTAATTTCTAGCTTACATTTTCCTAACCAGTACTTGGTCATTGTGAACTACGTTACAGTTGAAGCTAGTAGGTATAAAGAAGTAGTCTTTGATGCTCTCGAACGTACAGTTAGAAAAAATCCGTAATTCTTGATAAATAACGCCTGTAAGTAACTGATGAGTCAATCGTCAGTTATTCAGATCCAAAATTTTAATGTAAACAATTGCGGCAGTTCACTTTTACTCCTCAAGTTCATGATATTGATAATTACACGTTTTAATTTACGAATGAATGTTCGTATTACCGTATAATTTCGACTCGTACATTCGAATGCGACTAACCCTATTTTTTTTCCCAAGATCAACTACTTAAATTCACTCAGTTTCCTATTTAATGCTGAACCAAAAATATCCATTGAATAGGACTTCACTTTGTCATCTAAACAATGGTGGGTGCTTAGGCTCTATGGTCACCAAAGTACCCTGAAATTCCTGATTGTCAAACGCAGTCTATCTATCTGTAGAGAGATATTTCAATCATGGATGCATTTCAATGGGGTTCAAACTTGTAATACTTAATGAGTCAGCTGAGTACATTACCCCTGATTCACCAATTCATCAAGAATCCGGTTTCCTAACTGCTATCATATATTCATTCTGAAGGCGTTTCAATATCAAATTTTAATTTTGATTGAAATAAACCTGGAATAAAAAGGAGGCAAATCAACATAAGTCACTGAAACATTTTGGTCAGAAGAAAGCTAGACTAATTGCACACAAAGTCACGTAAAGAGGGTAGAAGTTATTTGTGGATTTTGGATTTGGCGCGCAGAGTCTGATTGCGTTTCAATCACCACTTTCTGCTTTTTGGCTAGCACAAAGATTTGCCAGTTGATTGAATGCCATTTCTATTAATAAAATGGGAATATTTCATCACAATATCACCTCATTCTGTTTTTGGCGAAATGTGAAAAAAACGAATATAACCATTGACTGGTATGAGGTGAAATAGACATTTATGACACAGAAAACCTAGTAAATTGGGATCTAAATAAACCTTACAGTAAAGTCGCAATTTAAACGGTTATTCATTCTTCTATTTGACAGCATTGCATCGTTGAACAATCAGGACTACCCCCGACACGTTTGTTTATTTCGGTTTCAACCATCCATATGTAATTTTCGGACGAATGTTTGAGATGGCTTGCCTTTCATTTTCCACCATCGATCACGATTTATTTGTTTATATTATTGCCTTCCCTACTAATCATCGTCACCATTTAGTCGCTGCTTCATTTGAGTTCATTGCAGATGTCCCGAAGTTAGATGCCAAATTTCTGTAATTATTATCTTATTCGTGGACTTGGGATCACTGACCGCCAATATTTCGACAAAGCTCATGTTCGTTTCGGGACACATAACCATGAAATTCATCCCAAACCGCTATATTTTAGTCCAGCTCTCGAGCGGTAGGCAATTCACTTGCAATGTTTATTTTTCCAACCGCTTGAAACTACCTATTCCATTCAGTCTGGCTTTTAGTCACCCCTGATCAGATTTTAATCAGCATCAGGGGCTAGGGACGAGTGGCAGTTAGAGGGGTCTCCTGGGGGCGAAGAGAGACGGATAGGGTCGGCGGCGAGGTGATTGGCTAAATGAGTGCACATACTTGCCCAAGTGTGCAGGGGGTGGGGGGGATGGACGAGTTTGTAACAATTTCAGAAGGGTCTAGTCACGCCCATTCCATGGATAATTTTTAAGAATTTATAAAAAAATAAACCTGAGGTCGTAGAGATCGCAGTATTGGCCAAACGGTCCTTCTTACTAGAGATCACAAGTATTTTGGCCTCAGATGGACGACTTTCTAAACTGGATGGATATGGGGACGAAATCGGTCGAGTAGAACGTCATTTTGGTGGGCATCGTAATCATATACGATAAATTTGATTTAGAGGAAGAGAAGCCCACCACACTAGTACTTTGCCGTATAATAAAACTGTTTGCTCTCTTAATTGCCTGATTTCGCCCCAAGTAGAAGTCATATGACATTCCAAACTTCATCAAACCTCAATACAAAAAGGTACTCCAACTCGCTCATAAAACTACAATAAAGAAAACTTAACTAAGCAATTGAAAGCTGATAGTACGTCTTGATAGTACGTCTTCTTGACAGTTATTGTCGTAATTCAATTGGACATTGGAGAGTATCTCAATTTTAGTTCTACTTCAATAGGAATGCGTGGTAGATAAGATATGAAACGGCTTGAAATGACTTTGACATTGAATGCAATGGTAACACTTGATCGGACGACTACAGAAACTGAGCTTTCATTCTGGGTACTAGCTCAACATTGAAAAGTGCTTCCCGATTCAGTCGGCAAATCTCTCCCTCGAGCGTTAGGCTAAATAGCCCAAGCACAGGAATTGTAGGATAAAAATAAAAGCATTACCTGTCTTTGGCCGTAGCTATAACTGTAATGCCATATAAGTGTTGTGACAAAGGATGAAATGAATGTCATTAGTACATTTCAACTTAGGACGAGGTGATAGAGCTGGAAGGGGTGTCTTGTGTGTTCAGATGTGGGACCATGAGGTGGGCAAAAACTCGAACACAGAACAGTTCCATATCCGCCTTCTCTCTTCCCTCATTATTAGACTGTGAAAATTGTTATTATTGTCCTAAGGTGTTAATTTATGTCCACTATTGGCACGCAAATTCAACATAAAGCCACAAGTACTAAAGATATTCTGTAATACTGAATAATGCATCGAGTCTTGGCCTTACCATCTATGAAAGCGACGACCTCAGAGGACTTGGCCACAGCGCGTGGGTTCTCCATAGTATGACCTCGCAGAATTTGCTGCTCTACAAACATTCGGAAGACTAGTTATTTCTTTACAAATATAGAAATGAAGAAATATGTACTAAGAGGTATTTCAAAACCTGTGAGTCAGAAATGGTTGCGAAATTCCATTCAGTCCCTATAGGCTACATACCGAAGCGTCAGACAGTTTATTCAACCTAGTGTTCCCTAGATGATCTCTTCGCGGACTGAGAGTCAAATACGTTAGATCGAGTCATCTCATTTGCATAGTGAGAAAGAAGTTACATGCTTTGTAAATAGCCCGAAAGGATTGAATTGCAAAGTTACTTTCCCATAAAGAAACTAAAGAACTTCAAAAAAGACCGCACTAGTATTTTGCGGCCCGTTTCATCGGAGAGCAACACACAGGCAGATTAAAAAGGTAGTCAGAAGTGAAAGTAATTGAAGTTACCTGATACTAGCTCAACTAATCTAACTGAGTAGTTTTTTTTATTTTTTTATTTACTCCCCACCCATAAGGGCAAATCCAAAGGGCTTATTGGGAGAACAGCATACCATACCACGTAGAAAGCACCGGTTCTCGTCCGATCACCGAAGTTAAACTATGTCGGACCGGGTTAGTACTTGCATGGGTAACCGGCTGGGGATACCCGGTGTTGCTGGCAATTTGGCCGGATCGGACTAATCACCCACTGGACGTACAAAATTAGATTGTGCCCGCAGAAATACAACTATGTACAGCCTGTTAAACGGGGGACGACGTAAATGCTGGATTCATGGTCTCGAACTGGACTGTAGAACGTGAATGCATGTGGCAATGAATGGAATCTCCGCCAAAAATTTGAGAAACCTTTTTGAAGAGGTATGAAGATTGTCTGCCTCAGCAACTGTCGAGGACGGACGAGGTGCCGATACGAGACCAGAGAACCGAAGACGTTGATAACCGCTTTTACTGTCTTCTGTGTTAACTTTTGTATGCTGCATGCTGTAACTGATTAGTAACATTGCACAAGCAGAATGAAATAGAATCCACTGAATTGTTTCATCCTCTTCTATTTGAAATGCCCCCTTCGCAGGTATGACGATTTGAGAAGATGAGGCGTTGACTATTTACCTACCTAAATATCCCAGTCTTCTTGCAGCATTAAATTTAGCACCTCAGTTGGAATTTTAGTGCATCCCACAAACCATTTGACCGTCCACCCCGCAATACCTCATTTTTATTGAATCTTCGAGCCAAGAGCCCAGAAAAAATGTTGGATGAGGACAAGACAGCTGGATGACCGTGCAATCGCTGGGACAAGAAACTTTTGTTGCGTTTCTAGACGATCGCCGAGAAGGCTGTGCGAGGAATGCGGATGATCCTAGTCGAAGGAGACATTTTCTGAGGGTGATTCTGCATTTCACTGACAGACCCTTTCCACGAAAGCCTCCCTATTTGCACCTCTGCAAACTATCATTCGATTTCAATAGTCGATTCATCTTATGATCAGTTGTGGAAGGTTACTACCGCTAGTATCTCATCACTGAATTGAGCTTTTGACTTTGGTGCATGAACGCGGGCTGGGCTCCTAAATCTTTTACCACCGTCGAGTCATAAAAGGTAACATAAATTTTCGTTTGAGACTTTTGCGTTTATAAAATGATTAATATTACTTCTAAAAGCCGCTTTCTAAAGAGTCCCTTTAGCCGACACTCAAGGCAAAACTTGATCGGTGGTAAATCCATGCCTTCTGTGCATAAACATATAATTTTTATGCAATTTAGGTTTCGTAATGGCGACTGAACATCCGAGAACGCTTTGCTCCTGAAATCATTAGGTTCCAAAATTAGTCCTGACAATCAACATTCTGCTTAGTTGAAACTCCACCCTTTTGGTTTCCCAATCGTCAGTTATTTGAAACAAATGTCCAACAAGGCTTATCACTTTTTGCAGAGGAGCTCTAATTCACCCGAATTACTATGTTTACTAATTCAACTGCGCAATACATTAAGTCGGGATGGAAGTTGATAGATCTTACAGAAGCGATCTGGTGCTAGATGAAGTTCCCGTTTCACGAAATGGTGGATGTGTTTTGTGAAACCATTAGATCATGTGAATACTAGGAGGAAGCCATTAGTACTGGAAACGTGATTGTTGTCTGGTATGAACTGGAGAATAATAACAAGATTGAGTAAAATTAGAATTGGTCTAGCCGTGTGACAGTCGTGTACGCATCCGACTCCTCCGGTTGCTCGGTCTAGAAACGACGGTGCTGCTGATTAGTATTGGTTGACAAGGTATGAAAATTAAGGCTCGTCTATGAAGAAAGGCTTGATTGCTGGTTCCGAGACAGAGCTGCACTTGGGTACTCCCCCCCCCCCCCCGTCCTCTCCAAAATATATAAAGTCACTTTCCACCAATACAGCTTTGGGGTTAAAAATGGCTTTGAAAATTGGGTTTAATAAGTATCCGGATTATGAAATGAATAATTGAATATAAATAAAGGAAGTTCGATTTTGACTAGGAAGACACAAACCTCCTCTCCCAGGTGGAGGAACTTGGGAGAAATGCATGCGCATGGTGAAACCACTTTCCAGTGCGAAATGAGGTAGCAGTGTAAACAATGGGTCCGATTGTGGTTTCACTAGCTATCTGTGTGCCAAAGTACCAGTGACAATGGTAGACATGGAGTAGCAGTATGTGTTCCCAACCGCATTCTCATTCACTCGCAAACCCGGCACTGTCTTCATCTTCTTATTGTTAAGAAACATTTCATCAAGTGACCTAGTGATGATGCTCCCGTGGTTCGTTACACGAACCAACTCGAAGAAGAAGCCCTGTCTGCCAGGCTGAAGGTGCACACATGAGATATCAGAAAAAAGTGCATCTCATCAAAGATATTCTTCTTCCCCTCATTCTTCTAATAAACACCAATAGATTCCGGTTGGGATGACAAGGCTGAACCTGCTAAGAGACGGCTTTGAGTTGCTAGCAACACGGGGACAATAGTCGTTAGATCGTCTTTAAAATGACCAATCAAGTAAGAATATTGTCTGTGGGTGAACACGATGCAAATGATGTAGCGGTCTCCATAAAGGAAATAGGAGGATTGATCAATCAAATGCGCAGTCGTAAGAACATCGATAGAACTCTTCGAGAGAACTATGTGGAATGAAAGCGATGGCCAAACGCTGTTACATGGTCGAAGACTATGAGTTTTATGGATGATCTAGGACAGAGATTGGACTTGTGAGCTGCTCCAAATTGAAATCTTTCCTTATATTGGCATCCTTATTCCCTGAATGAATAGATAAGTGGATTTTCAACTAGTGCTTCAGGAATTGCCAGCCATCTTATATCATTTCGTCGAGTTGGAAATTATTTTAGATTAATACTTAGTATTAAACAATATAACATTCTCTTTAGTGAGCAAGCTCTTACACTTCCTGCGTGAATTCAATACGAGCAACGCAGGTAATGAAATCGCGTCACACAGTATGTCACCCCATCGTATCTAGCACCAGCAGAACTGATGGGATTGAACATTGAGCCACGTGTAGGTCTATCGTAGTAGTCTTCAAAAAACGCTACTAACTAACAGATAAGTACACTTAAATGATGTGCATGAATTAATTACGCTTCGTCGCACATATTCTGCTCAGCTCCTGGAAACTTGCAAAACATCGCACTAACATTACACAACAGTTCGATAACTGACGACAATGCATCTAGGCTGCCTTTAATTAAAGCTCTCTACCTCTAGCTACAAATCTTGGATATTGTTAGACAAGGACCTCACTTTTGAATCGCAGTCTAGACTAGAGAAACCTATTGCATTGTCTAGGCGGAAGCAAGCAGTGCTGGAAATAAGCTAGTGCTCAGAGGTGAGAGAGAGATAAAACCAAGAAATCATGGATCGGGATGGAATGTAATGGGACGGGTTCAGGCATGATTCATCACCACGATCATCGGGAGTTAATCTTCAGATATGCTGGACAGGAAAGGACTTCTTCTCCCTAGTTCAGTGTCACAGTTTCTTCAGAACTGACAAGGTCTGGTACACTGCCTGGTGTCATTTTAGAAGTCTTGACGATAAGCGCAATAGCGCTCAATGGAGTTCAACTTGCGTTCTCCTTGAGTATATCCTGAGTTGAGCTTCTTCAACGCCATGTTTGTCAATTGTGGCAGATTCAGATCACCCATGCTACTTTCCAGCGATAATCTGAGCGAAGGAGGAAACTAATCTGGGAGGAATCTACCACGCCCGAAATCTCAACAAATGAAACTATCTGCTGAAGTTGCCTGACTGATTTTACCACATAACTGAACATTACTAAGTATTGGGCATTATGCTTGTTCCATGCAGACGAAGCGTTGACTTAAACGGAGTGACCAAACTCTTGGTCCTCCAAAACACTTCGAACATTCTCAAGATAGATTATACTTCCTTTCGATTTAATGCCATATTCTGAGTCTAATAATATCGTCGAATGACTAAGTAACTATCTATAAATATACAGTCGAAACTTCGACTCGTCAATGGCGAACAAAAGTGGATGAAGAATCCCTTAAATTTATTTATTAATATCACATAATATTTCGCACATGAAGCTTTTGATATTCAATAAGATTCTCTAAGTCCTTTGAATTGAGATGCATTCTTGTGGCAACCAGACCGATGTAGGTGTCGGCAAATGGAATATAGCGAGTGAAGTACATGCCAATAGTGAGTTTTTTAACGGTTTCAAAACCAAAAAGTGTGTACTTGTTAATTGGGTAATCGGGATAATGAGCCCACGGCACCTCCGTCTTTGACGCATACCATATGCTATGTCGGAAGACTATCGGGTGTTTCACAATTTCTCCTTTGAACAGGGTATCCCTTTGGTTGGGATGGATGCCATTGAGAGCCGAGGCCAAGCTGTCCGCACTAAACAGTTTGTCGTCACTCATGAGCAGAATCATGGGACGGACCTTATGACAGAAGAGAGATACCCAGGCGAATGAATGGTGTAATTTTCTAGTTTGATTCCAGAAAGTGTCTTCGTAGTTTCCCAGCAAAATATCATCGTACTTTTCTATCTCCTTAGCCAAGTTACGCAGTGTCTTTTTGTACCCTCTGCGGCCAGTTACACCCCCATACTTCCTTTTCGACAGATCGTATGCTGTGCTTCCACGAAAGAAAGTAGTATTAGATCTGGTGCCTGGAAGACCCACTGAAAATACAAAAGCGTATCGAATCCCATTGATCTCCACCAGATTCTGATCTTCATATTCTCTATAGAATTTGCGTATTTGTTGGCGTCTGTCAAAGTTATTCACCATCGATTGAACCAAAACAACAACATCATAATAGATTGGTTCGAGTTGTAAGGGATTGCATATGGATTTACTAACTGCGTAAAACTCCGGCTTTTGGGTTTTTGGACGCTAAGTTGAAAAAAAATGATGAAAGAACAGTAGGGACTTTACCTCACCAATGAATGTCCTGTTAGTTAAATGCTTGTAGGTTTCAATAAGATCAATTGACTGTGGAAAGGCTTGATAAACCCTCGAATCTAGATCTCGCAAATATCGACTATCGTCAATGTGGGTGAGATCATCAAAGGATAAGGTTCGATGTCGAGAACCTCTTTCGAGTACCATATCATCAGTTATCGTGATCGCAGTTCGTTTCGAGGGTTTTACCTTGCAGTACAAGCCCACTTGAAATAGAGGCCAATTGAATTCGGCCCTGAAGGGAACCGGGGTGTTTTCATTATAGAATTGCTGTGATAGTAGAAGGAGGTACAAAGGGAATGTGCTTAAAGCGCTCATTTCTAACAAGTGCTCATCGACTCAGGTGAGGTCAATTCAATTGGGCATTTATAGCAAGCGAGCTGTAAGCAAGATTAGGAAGTATCAATTTGTGAAAGATTGCACAAAAAAAGCAATACACTTCGTTAAATTACCTCTGTACAAATTTGTGTAGAGCTAGGCATGTCGATCCACTTGCTACTAAATATCTGCTTGCACAATAAATTACTATTGTTTGCAATTAAATTTTGTGAAATATCATTTCTTTTGTATAAACAAGGTGTATACGCTGACAATGGAAATCATAAAGATCTACGAATTCTGTTAAATTGATCAGTGTTTGATTCATGTTTACATTAGAAGATGCTATAGAAAGAAGGTGCGCCTGCATTCTTGCTTCTTGAGGGTCTGGGAACAGAAGCTTGACAATAATTAAAAGCAATACAATCGTCTGATTCATAACGAAAGCCAGTGATGTTATTTGAGGTTAGATGGAAAACCAATGCAGCTGACTGTTTAGGCCATATTGCGGAGTGGAGACCGGCTGTGGGGATAGAAAACAAAGGAAAGTCACTCGTAAAGTTCCGTTCCAATGATGATTCGGTCCTGGGCTGGATACACCTGTGCTAATTGCTGAAATGAGGTGACGGATAAGTTAAACAGCTCTCACCGCGGACAAGGAACGGGCTGAGAAGGATAAAATCCTGCCAGCACACACCATGGCAAAATGCACTTCAAAGACTTGACTCAGACAATAGTTTTCTGAATAGAAAGGAGTGGTTTTAAATGTTGCTATAAAAAAATAAAGTGGAGCTAAACCATGTTTCACCATATTTAACATGGATGGATGAACGTTCGGCTCAACTAATATTTGATATTGGCCCCCTCACCCGTTACTGACTAACATAGTTCACTTCTAGATCCAGTATAAACCCTGCATAGAGAAAAATTGCATCCTTCTGCAGCAGAACACTGGGCTAGAATTGAGACAACTGAACTACTGTTTAAGGATAACCAAGTATAAGCTGCGTTGAAAGCCAGGTTACGTTTGAAATAGTCGAAGGAGAAGGCAGTTACTTATACATGGACAGTATTCATCATTAAGGAGTTTGGTGTTTATTTTTATCATGGCATGTCCACTAAATGTGGCGGTGGGTTGACAACGTCCGGGTGTGATCTCTCATTTCTCCACTTTTAAGGTGATCTTAGCCAACGCCACTGTCTGCTGTGAAACCTAGTGTTCGGCCACACTCGACCTAAAAGTTCACCCACTATCAATATTGTCTTTGAAGAATGAAAGTGGCGATTTCATAGTGCTAACACAACAACCCTCATTGAACTCCTCAATGTCGACCATCAATTGGAATATACATTTGTCGCTTCAGAGTGCTGCCATCGAATGACTAACTTTTAAGATCCGACTGAAACAGTTATCTGCAAAGTAGCCGACCTTCAGATCAGGGACACCATGAGGCAATGTCTTCTTAGATTACTGGATCATCTCCTGAAGAGATTAAGGCAAATCACAGGCCACCAACTATTTCTTTATCTCTGATTGTTCGGTCTCTCTTTGATCTTACTTACTCCTCAAATATGATCGGTGTAAAAACGTTTGAACTTGATGGCAGCTTATTTCCTTGATGGCTCATTTGGAGAACTGCAAATCGCTCGGTTATTTGCCAAGAATTATTATACCTACCTCATTCTGTCATTCAGAATGTCAAAATGAAGCTACGAATGATGGTGGGTCATATTACGGTTGTCTCTCCTGAACTAAACAGAGTGAAGCAACCTTTCTACGAGATATGAACCATTTTAAATAAAGCGGATAGTTGAAAATCTCCAAGATACGCTATATTAATGAGCATATAACCACATACAGATACATCTCAATAGTCTTATGAGTGAGCGCATCTGGATTCATGCATCAATTACATTGATAGACTAGCAATAAGCAGGACAGATACGTTTACCGAGGTTCCTCCCCTAATTTGAACGGGAAACCTCCGTGAAAACACAAAAATCAACTATTAACAATCACACCATCCGCATTTATTATCGTTGTGCTGTGCATAAGCTATTTGTTGCGATTCAAATACAAAGCGAACTGATTTTTTAAAATTCAAATAGTCCATTGTGAAGGGCAATTAACAAGTCAGATTGTCATTTCAAATTTGAGATGAAAACCGATGTCATTTGACCAATTTTGTGCTGTCTTTTTTTCAGTTCACATTCATTTAGAGTATTTCAAATTTATTATTGTTACTGACGCACTTGACACAAATAGTATTGTAATTAGCAGAGTTGTAATACAAAGTTGATACAAATTGCGGAACTCAGTCAAAGCTATTTAATTTGTTCAAATATGTTCCGACTTTATTGACGCACGATATCTGTTGAATATTTCACTTAAGTTTGGGAATGATAGCGAATCTTTGAAAGGCGCTATTCCCAGCTAATCTTGTTTCATTTGATTTGGGCTTTAACAAAAGGCTGAAGGGGCACAATAGCTCAAAATAGCGAAAGCTGTAGATTAATACAAAACGCAACCGCGGCCAGATAAAATAGTTAATCTTCTGTCATGGAGGTTAACAATGAAATGAAATAACGCTCACTAAATGGTCATTTTCTGTCATAATACTCTCCTATTATTTCCCAATCTGATGACCTTTGTGCTGAACAACTCTGTTACTGAAAAAAGTAATGCATATTTTCATTAGAAAACTGTGCATCACTTAATCATCGATAGGTTTTTTAAATACGTAAATTTTTCAAAAGGACCTAAATATCGAAAGTTTTTGTGGTAGTGGGTACTCCGTTTTATTTGCTCCAGATTATTTACGGAAAATAGCATGGGTGACCTGAATCTGCCACAGCTGACAAACATGGCGTTAGAGAAGCTCAACTCGTTCATCGTCAAGATTTCTGGAATGACACCAGGCAGTGTGCCAGACTTTGTAAGTTCTGAAGAAACTCTGACACTGACCACTAGTAGTTATCTATTCTGAGAAAAACGGGAGGGTAAAGGAAATAATCGTGCCCAGTTACAGGCATCAGACGCGAGAATAAAGGTAGTTCTGATTTGGAGTGAGTGGAGCGCTTGAATTAGGCATAAACTTGACCTTTTCATATACAGCCAGAGGACTGGGACCATGAACATTTTCTATTGAGGTTAGAAGAGGGCCTTAACTTGTGGATAGGAATGAAAAAAAAGGAGAGATCGGATACATTTTGAGAACCCCAAGGAATCGATTCGATTGCCATGTTAATCAAATACGAGCCTCGCATGTATCTAGAATAGTGCGCCAATCAACAACTAGTGGGCCTAAACGAATACAGTGTAAATTGTACCCCAAAGAACTGAAGGATGATGTTTCTAGTTACTGCTTGACTTTAAGAACTCGGACTTGAAACCGCAAATGCCATGAGGCCAGCGTGCAGATCATTCGAAAATTTTCAGTTTAAATAACGCTAGGCCATTCAACTCCCAAGCGGAAAAATATGTAACCACATTCTATAGACCAACATTCAGACTAACTACCTAAAATGAACCACCCAGACCGATTTAATATAAATCTCGCGTTTACATTAAAATCAAACAAATAAACCCTAATAGTTTGGTATTCATCCGCGATAGCGAAGCCAATCACTTTCACCCACAAACATTCTCCTTCACACCCAGCCCCCATAAAAGAAATTTCCCGAAAAGTGAGCTTGAATCACATAAAAACAATAATACACAGCAGGCCATTACTCGTACACACATCGAGGCAAATGGGATTGTTTTTGGATAGTAATACAAATCTACAAGTACCTACTCCTTGATCACACAGGAGAGATCTGAGGCGAAGTCCAGTACAAGCACATAGGGGCGAGAAGTCGTGAAGATGGGGGCAAGGAGTTTCTGGAAAAAGACAGGCGACTGGCTGTCCTTTTTCTTCTCCGTAATCGATGGGAACCAATCTGATTCAATCTGCCGACTAGCGAAAAAGGCCACGGAATTCTCTGAAGGGCTCGTACGCACCACATCTCTGTGAATAGAGGGTAATTAAAGTCATTTGAAGAACGACAGGTTTATCATGGACTCGAGCTTCGACTTACGATAAGAGATCTTCTAGTTTTTGACACTGTTCAATAGTGAAGATGCCGGATATAGTGAGAATGGTTGCGCCACGCAAGCAAATCACATCTTCAGGCGGGAAACCGGGTACACGACGGCGTGAACCCACTGGCGACATATAGCTGTCACTAGTAGAAGGGATGAAGGTTAATAGTCGTACTACTTAATAAAGAATAAGCAGTTGATATACTCACTTCGCTGGATATATACCAGCAGCCATTTGTTGAAGAATGTTGTGGGCAGCGCGAGCGGCCTCGTGGTCCACTGAGGCACCAGATGGATGATCGGATTCGGGACTCGCTTCGATGAAACGAGGAACCTCAGCCCCGGCTTCCAGATTGCATACCTCTACTGTGGGGATGGCCTAATGAAACGGGAGGTAGTGTAATAGGTAAGCGTCTGCTCCATACAGACAGCGAAAAATAGTGACTGGCTGAGAATATTAGAAGTGCAAAGGGGACTCACTATACGAAAGTCTGGTGAGAGGAAACGAGCCAAGGAATATGGATGAGGAGCTTCTGGAAGCCCCCCATTCTCCACTCGAGTCCAATCGATATTCTTATTCACTGCCCAACGCACGACACAAGGTCCTGGTGGGCGTCTTGAGGTGACCTCGTCGCTATTGAAGAAATTTCTCAGGCGCATATGTGCATTATCGTTGCGCTTGAAGGTTGGCCAACCGAGATGAATATTGAAATCTAGAATAGATATTGCGCGGTTGACTAGTTTGAGTGATATCTACCTAGCTCTATGCTAGTCAATTTCTAACGCCATTTGTGGAACCTGAAACCTGCGTTGCCATATAAACCCACGCGCCAGAGCGACTTATTTTACTATTCTTGGGTAGGCCACAATCATCAAGCACATCCTAAGAGTAGAAGGACGCGCTGAGACGGCCTTTGCCCTGCAAAGATTCGCCTGGAAAGATTCCAGAGCGCCGGTTATTCCACCGGAGCGTTATTTTCCTTACTCATTAGTTTAAGGCGTGAGCAGGGTAGGGAGGAGTTCCAGATACATTTGAAAACAAACCTTGCAAACTAAGAACACAAACATAACACCGAACTGAAAAAACAGCAATGTAGCAGGCAGCTTGGATATATGCTGCAGAAAACAAAATTGCTACGCAGAATAGGCCCGAAAATTCAACAACATTGCTTTCATTTATCGAGGTTTAATGGTATATTTATGGAAATACTACTTTTAAGCCAATTAAGTAGCGTGTAAGTAGAACGCAGTTAGGCATGAGGAGTTACAAAATGGGACTTACGATACATCTTTCGGTTATTACACATGAATTTTACACCAGCCAGACCGAAAGCAGAGTAGACTGATGCGGACATGTTGATAGTAAGCATATCTAAGAAAAAATATATTTGAGAAAAGTATTTTTAACAGATGAAAACAATTGTCTAAGAATATGAACACATCCATATTCAGCCGATTGAGTACTAAAACAGTTAGGGAGGAGTGAGCTTACTCTTGCGCACAAAGACCTCCAAGTCGTTGTGATGCGCCAAGGGAATGATATCAACGACACCTAAAAAGGTTTACGCGTTACAAACAGTTCAGTGAATACAATATGGTAACAAAAGAATGCGATATAGTAACAAAAGAAGCTAAAAGGTAAATTACAAAAAGGAAAGTTGGCCGGTCACCAACCTCTGTGGCAGAATCCAGCAATGAAATCGTCGTCTACCAGGCAGGATAATGGGAGCGAAGGTACAAGGTAGTTTTGCAGCTGGAGTTCTGTGATACCATCACATAGCTTTGCCTCTTCAAGTTGAGGGCTCAGTACGATAAAGATCTGAAAAAAACAATCATTAAAATAGAAAACAACCTTGGATGCGAAGTCCATAATTCACCGCGAGGCGCACTGTTGAATGTCTTTTTTCCATAAAATAAACATAAAATCCAGTCAAAATTAGTTTACTAAAGGTGTCTATAAGTTGACAAAAAACTCTAACCAATATTGTACCAAATCGGATGCCTATTGGACAAATCTGTAAATTGAAAATTAACCAGATTTAAACACGCATCCCCATTTTAATGTTACATAAACTTTTAAAATGGAAGGGCATAACCAGGCGTTTCATTCTCAAAGTATATCATTCAATTTGGTGGTTTTAATGGCTAGTAATTTGCTGGGCAATCAGATTTGAACTATTTTCCAAAATTTTTTTCAACACTTAATCACCAATTACCATTAAAGTGGGATTTACCCTCAGCTAAATTTTGTAAAAAAAGGTAAATGCAATAGCTTTGAGAAAAAGGAGTTAGTAATATCTTTGAGGGACTTTGCAAGATTCCCATGGTGCTCTAACCTTGAGCCTTCCTGACCACTGACCGCAAAACACTCTTAAGCACCTTATGATGCTAAAAATGTTTTTAACTGCGCAAGGTGTCCTAGTCCGAGATAGGGGAATACAGTTAAATAGGGACGTGATTTCTACACTGATTCGTTCTGAAACTAACGAATTTATTTTTGATTCATAAGGTATTTTGATTATTTGGCTTACAAATTGTCTCGCATACTTGAAGTAAATGGTAAATCTTTTCTCTCACTAAATAAACAGAAAAATCGATCTTCAGACTAAAATAAATTAGTCCATGAACACCTATACCAAGTTAACAAGTTATCTTAACTGCACTGAGCCCATCCAAAATAGCCATGCTATAATTATAATCTATTAGAGGTCCTGTAACTCACATATCGACATCTGTGTGAGCGGATTCCCAGACACATGTCAAGCATCACATGAACTGTTTACATGCTCGTTCTAGCTACTTTAGCACATACGGTGACAAAAAATTCAATCTTGAGCAGTCGAGGTGATTTGAAGAAACTTTTTAAGCCTTCATGAAGTTTAGACACATTATTTTTTCCATTGGTTGCCAAAATTTCCTGTTTTGGGTCTGTCGAACCTGTTCGCTATCGGCCTCAGCTATATGACGAGTCATTTCTACTGCGATATTAATTACAGATGTGTGTCTTATATAGGAAAATGGTAAGCCTTCCCTTTGGTTTCCAATTATTGACACCTTCTTCATACACAGAATTCATTGCTTGAAAGAGTGGGGTTTCTGCAAAGCTCCAGTATTGAAGTGACATTGGCATCCGATGTAATATTCAAATAAATATATATCCCCCAACCATTAAGCTGATTGGAAGCTTAGTTGGCCTACATCAAATTTATCACAGCGAAAACAATATTTCTAAACCTAAAGCCAATGTGAATCATGACAAAATCAAGCCACTTGGGTCAGTTAGTTTACAGTGCACTTTCCAATGTGCGAAGAGTATAATATCTGTCAGTCATAATAGTATAAGCGAGTGGATTCTTGTTTCTCGTAATGCAGTCCATTTGCTTAAAAGCATGAGTTTGCCTCACGTGTTAAGCCTACAGTTTTACAGTACGTACTCAAGCTGTACATTATGCTATAAGATAAATAAATCGAACGACATTCAGAGTTCAGAACTTTCAGATAATCACCGATTGATTCTGTTCAATTTCAGTTTGTTTGAAATTATATGCGATGTAAATAATTCACGATTTATTGTCATGAAAGTTATTCCACGTAGCAAAGAACACTTGCTTAAAGGAAGAAGAATTAGATTAATTTTCACCTCAGCAAATTTAATATTTTATTTCACATAATGTCACCTTTATTCATAAGCACTATGACAATGCTGCCGCTACAATCACTTTTGGCCCTGTGTTATCTGCGGTCAAAGCCTATTGGCTTCGTCCTTGAACCTCGAAATTAAAGGACGGTGGTTGGTGCTATCGCATGACCGGGTTGGTATGCGGTGGAGCGCTATTAGATCTGGATTGTGTTCTTTAATCCATTTTTAGATTTTTGTGCCCTCGAGCAATTAATTGAGCCTTTTATGCTTAAAAAACACAAAAATAGCAAATTTAATTGGAACAATTCGTCATAATTATGCGAATTGCATTCATTTACTATTCTTCGTATTTTAGAGCTCCTAATGAACAGTTTATTCGCTTAGGGCTTTATTTTAGGAGTTATATTATAATCCAACGCGTGTTTAGGTATTCGCAGACTAATTTCCCCTATTATATCGAGCAGTTTTTTACATTTTCAGATGCTTGCGGCTCGAACCTATGATCATTAATGGAGGCGCTTTTAGACCCCTGTATTTGCGAAATACCGCGACCAGAAAAGAAACCTTTATTTGCCAGTGTCCCTTTACCACAACCAACATCTCAAATTCAAAGTGAATGTTTCTCTCATATTCTCTCCCTTGTTGAAAACACTCTATTTACTTGGAATAACTGGTCTGTTTCTCTTCCACCTTCTCTGCTTTCCGTTAATTTGGAAAAGCCTTATGATGCTCCCAATGCAGGTGACCTCTTTGTTCATCAAGATTTCAATGAGTATCAAGTTCTTGCAAAAGACGAACGCCACAGAAGTCGGCGTTTGAACAATCAGCAGCTCGCTCAACTACGGAGTTATGGTCGTTTCAATCTTGACAGTAGAGACTTTCCTGGCTATCATCATAGTTGGCATATCAGTAGAGGCTTCCAAAAGGGCCAAGCTCGGATCCTGACCTCTCTGAAAAACGTATGTTGGCTCATAGCCCAATCTTATCCCTATTCCATATTAGGACCTATGTAAAGCCTTGGAGTTCCTAGTTATCGGGTCGAAGAATCGTTTTATCGGTGATTTCTTCAGTACAAAAGTCGCTGTCTTTGCATTTGCGGATTTCTTTCTAACGCTTCTGGGCAAGTCATCTATTTCTGCTTTTAATATATATTGTTTTGCGGTCACCATCAGCATCGCCCTAATCTATTTTGTATGCGCAAGCAATAGTGTTTTAACGAAGAAATTACTTGTTGGGTTAATCTAATTTCAACACGGAGCCGACCGACTAGGATTTTTGCTTAGATTAACGTTTGTTATTTTCAATAAAGTCATTTAATTGGGATTTGGCATTTTCAGCTTATTTGCTAATAAGTTTCTTAGGCCTCTTTGTTTTTTCGTACACTAGTCGTTATTTTAAATCTTTCGCTCTTTAAGGCGAAATCAGATGTTTCGTTGACATTTATAAGGCAAAGTTGGAGGTGAAATTCGATAGATCGCTTAATGCAGTTGTTTCAACTCACCTCAATGCACCGGAGAAGTAGAGTTGAATCACAGCGGATTAGATTTAAGGTCTCACGGTTTTGCCGGATAAAATTAAATTGAGCTAGATTGGAACTCCACTGTGAGTCTGCGCCGCTCCATAATGCAATGGAAGGCATATACCTGCCTGTACTGAAAATAAAATGAAAAAAAACCCAGAGCATATTTCGAGTCTCTACTTGTTACAATAAGATGGCTCTTTGGAATTCGAGAAAAAAACGCTTTAGGTGGTATTTTAAACGGCTGACGTCCGATTTTTGTCCCAATCCTTAGCCTTCCTTCTCAGCCACTGTCTACATTGTCTTTGAACCTAGAAACGGCAGCTGCTCAATAAGAACATTCATTAATTTCACAATAGGAGTGCGTTTTAAGTCTCTTCATTTTTTTTCAGTTGCTCAGATTGGTTTAGGAATCTGTTTTTGATGAATGATTACATGTTTTCATTCTTCTGATTAAATGAATGAATGGTATTTTTGAAAGCTATTCCTAAAAACAATCCTTAAATTGATGAATAAAGCGTTTTATTTTCTTGAATTCATTTTTCCGGTGATCACATTGTATGTGCTCACTAATTTCTTCCATTGTATTGGAGTTTTGTTAGATAACTTCTCAAGCTGGTTCGTGGGAGTCATTTTTTAAAACCATGATATTTTCATAATTTTACACCCAGACACGCCCTATTTCATCGTTTAAAGGTTTTTGCATTTGATGGATGAGTAACAAAGAGCTTAAAATTCTTCCTTCAATCTAGGGAAGCTAGATTTCTCAAAGAGACTTTCACTGTTAGATCTTCTGTTGCGTAGCAACTTCTTTCTGGTCCAATTTTCCGGGAAAACTCCTGTCTGCCGGGAATAATGGCCTCAGATATGGTAAAGATGGCTGATCGGAAATTCTTTTTCCAAATATACAACTGGGTAATTTATCTCCCGGTTTGTTGTTTTGCTCGGACCTGTTTTCATTAGATTTCAGCTAAAGTGAGAAAGTGCGATATTTATCCGGTTATTTCCGAAATCGTTACCTTTGTTTATCAAAGTTCACTAGCGATCTGATGGCAGTCTTAAATATTAATGTTTCGATAAGAAGACTAATGGTTAAAAATTTGTCCTTGAAGTCAAACATGAGTAAACTTGCCGCTATCACGGTAGATTGGTTATTTCACCATTACTTTACTCCCTAGAACTTCACATATTTTCATGAACTGATTTCATTTGCCAAAAAGTTCAAGAATAACAAGTATATACCGTTTGAAAATTATTAGACAATCCTAACATAGGCTCGCGCAGATGGAAAGGCCATCTGAAGGATAGATAGAATCCAGCTTCTTATCTTGCGGATGGGATGAAATAACTTGTCTCTATGATCGTAGACCTCTTACTTGAAAATCTCATTGTAAACTTAGGTTTAACTGGTGTGGGCGGTCATTCAAATAACTGAAATGTGCGCCAATGAGTTCTGGATTCGTGCAAGCTACTGCTATACCGTCTGCGCTGCAGGATGGATATTAATATTTACATGTTATTCTGTGGTTGATCTCTTTATTGAGAGCTTACTCATCCTTCGAGAAGGATAGAGTCTAGCGGTCCCACTAAATTTAGCAGCTTTTCCTAGTCTCAGAACACTATTGACTGCTTACCATCATACGCTTCATTTTTAACAGTAATTGTAGGATTTTTATAGTAATTCACCGTCTCTACACATTCAATTTCGTACTAAAAAATAGGTCAAAGCTCTCGTGAATAGCAGATTGTTTTGATTATCTGAAAAGTAAAAAAAAATTGGTTGATTAATAAATTGTTTTCTAAATGCTTTAGAAATAGATATAATTGCAAGAATATACTCTACGCTCCGACTCAGTTTGTGTTCTCCTGCTGCTCCTAGTGTATAGTTGCTACCAAAAGCTCTACTGATAGGTGTATGTGGCCGTTTCCCGGAGAATCTCCTCTCTGCACTCGAGGCTTCAGTAGATCACTCTTAGGTGGCTCCATCCACGTCATCCACTAAGAATGGGTGTTATTTGAACATTGGGCGCCGGCCCATTTCGACTGAAGCGGCTGAAGAGATCTTTCCCTTGATCCATAGGTTTTGCGGCACAATGGAAACGAAAAACCCTTGCAGTACCATGGTCAAGACAGATTGTGCTGATGTCAAATGCATAAATCTCTGGACCTATTTGGAATGGAAGTGGCTTTCATCGCTTAGCATGCGATCATGAAATTCACTCCAAATGTGCAGAAAAAATAACTCTTGTTCAATTAGGTATCTTTGTCCTCTATTAACCCGAAAATGTCTGGCGATCAGATCAAATTGTGACTATTACATCAAACAGTTGTTATTTGGGATTCAGTTTCCATTTACTAATAGAAATTTCCACTCAGACTGTTGCTAAACTGTTTATCCGAACAATTATCTGCAGTCTAATATCTAATTGAAGTAAAATCTTAAATCGACAAGATTCGTTGGTCCTTGATTAATATATCGATTCCTCGCTATATCTCTGGTCATCCAAATAGTTTAATCACTGATGGTAATAAATGTCCTTCAAGGTCTTCTAAATATGCATGCATCTACTGTTGGTATATGCTGCAGAATATGATGCCTATGTGGAACATTGCTATGGTGTACTGCAACCCAGAGGAAATATAAATCAGGTCACTCCTAAGGTTAGAACAATTTCGTCTTTATCAGTATTACGAAATCGTGTTTATGCATGATCTCTTAGGCGAATACTGCCGTCTGTGTTGCCCAAGTGGCTATAATATTCCTTGTGATTGGGTCTGACTGATGAATATGTCTGTCGTTCTAGCTTACTCCCTAGCACACTCCCATTTGTACGAAATCCTAATGTGTTTTCAAACATAGTTTGTTGCTGATATTTCTAATTTTTTTTTCTACTAAATGAATCACTGGTATAATCATGCTCAAAATTCTGTTATATGATAGATACTATCTCATTTTAGCCTTGGTTGAGATAGATACTCTAACTTGGAAAATTTAAAGTTGAAATAACCTACCACTCCATTCTTCAGTAGTTACGTGTCTCAGCAGCACTAACAAGCTAATTCAAGAACTGTACACAAACTCGAACTTGAACTTTGGATCTATTTTCTTTTTGTGATTTGTATAAATCGCATATCCCAGTTTCTACCGCAATGCGATTGATTGATTTGCTACTAAGGGCTAGAATGATTGAATAAATAAACTAATCAGCTTGGATAATTTGCGTATTCAGATTCTTGTTACGATTTTTTTCGGCTCTTGCTTGAATAAATTCTTGCTCCTTTAAAAAGCCAGTATCTTCCGTAGCTAAGCAATGCACTAGATGCCTGGATTTATCCCCTGGTGGGGTCGTAAATTACTACTATTCGTTAACAGCGGTCATGATTGAGCTTTATCTCTGGGTGGTATCCAAAACCAATCAGTTAACTACTAGAGGTAATTATACGCCCTTTGACCTTGAAGTAGCAATGAGAATACCATAAAGAAATAACTACCCGTTTCATTCAGATGACTTCTTTCCTAATCCATCTGTTTTCGCGTCCAATTACCACTGAGGTCTCCATTTGGTTTTGATCAGCAATTAGTTAACTCCTATTCATTTAAACTTATTCCGAATGATTCCGACGATTTATATAACCCTCCTAAACTCGTATTTGGTGCTGCATTGGCCCTTCTTTAGTGAAAAATAATTGTTTCAACAATCAAGATCAAAGTTCACTTGAATAAAAGAGGGAATTAGTTCAAAGTGGTTACCAGCCTTTTATGCTGGAAGTCGCTTTTGGGGCACTTTTGCCCTGACTCATCGCATCCTGTCATGAGTTCACAATTCTTTTTCGACTAGCAATAGATAATGCATCTCGCATCGCATACGAACCCCTCGGTAATCATTTGGAGAGTGCGCTAAAACCTTGACCTCCAACGCCTATCTGGTCGACTATCATGTCGTCATACCTCATCCTCTTTGCAATTTGCTTGTTCGCAGATCTCCATCAAGCTAATAAATTCAGTCTCTTTACTGCTCACTTCTATATTTCCTTCGAAAACAAATTGGTGCTATATACTAGGTACTCAATAAGTTGGGCGAGCATTAGCCACTTAGGGAGGAATGACTACTCATTTGTACTTTACTCAGAGACCCCGATAAATCCCACTTGCTGTCCACTCAGCAAGCGGACATTATCACCGTAAGTTAGCGAGAAGTCGAGAGTTGGACTCCTTGTGACTGTTTTTATGTACCTCATTGCACTAGCACTGAACGTGGTGGTGACACTAGGAACCTCTCGTTTTCTTAAATTAGCAGCGTTTATATGGAAAAATTTCAGAAATCTTCTTTTCTGACAGTGTTATCTTCTCGAAAATTCTGTTGGCATCAGACTCGAGTTCTCTAGCTCCATAAAAATAATCTTCGGTCAACGGCTTTTAAAGTGGAATTTTTGATTAACGATTTTGGATTTCGAAACTTTGAACCCCTGATATTTGACACAGATTACTTATACATCGCGGACCTTTGACTCCTTAGGTTGTCGATCATATTTACCTTTAAGAATGCGGCTTTGTTTCCTATCACTGAAGCATAATTAAGGACCCGAAATATTCGCTTTCGCCAGATTTTCTAACTGCCATATGAGATTTACTTTGTAATCACTATTGATAACGCAAAAACAACCACTACTGTTGAGCTAGTCTAAGGCATCCCTTCGAATAAATTTTATGATGTCGAATTCATTTCTGTTGGCAGTTGAATTGACTTCAGCATTCTTTGAATGTTGCTATTGCCTTAACTTATCAGATAAATTTGTTCAATGCGACTAGTGAAAAAGCAGTCCAATCGTTTTATTTTTGACAGTGTATATTTTTATTGTCTGTTTCAAAACGAGTGGGCTATTTTGCTGCCTCGGTGTTTTTTTTTGCGTCCATCCCTGGTATAAACTACCTCTTAAATATGCATCAAAACTTCGTCAGTAAACAATCTAAAGGCGGACATCTGGGCGGAAAGATACTGACGATTCCTAACCTTGATTCTTAGATTTGATATATATCACTTATCAAGGCAGACTAATGAGGAATAAGCAAAGGACAATGGCAATTATTTGGGTTTTCAAATTCTTTTATTATCGAAGTGTCTTTTGTCAAAGTAGGAATGTATAGTGTGATCGAAGTGTTTCTTTTCAAAATATACCCGATCTTCCTATCTTTCTATTGGGGATTCTTTAACACCCCTGGTTATTTGACAAAAAAATGCAAACATGACACGGTTTGGTCAAGCGATGGACCCTTAAGTGGAGAAAGCCCGTGATAAGGGCCTACAGATAACCACTTTCCTCCTTCAATGCATGTTATTTTCTCCTGAAACTACTCTTAGTAAAACTCTTCATTGGAGAAATACGTTAGCAGGACATGCTGTCAGTCAAAGGCTGCATTTTCTTATAGAGAAGGCATCGCTCTTTGGAATACAGTGGTTCTTCCTCCTCAAGATCCCAGTTTCGGAGCTAAAGAAAAATCCACTAACATATATTACAGCATTCACAATTACCAGGTAGGCCGCTGTTCAGGAAGATCTATCCATTCTACTACAACCTAGCCCATAAGTCTTAAACGTATAACCTTACCACGCTAGTGGATTTATCCAGCACCAAAATAAGAATATTTGATCTGGAGGACGCAGACCTAGTTGAACAAGGTAATTATCCATAGGTGTATGACGCGCCTCTGCACTCAACAACGCCCCATGCGTTAGCTGCACTCGCCGTTGATTGGCTGCTCGCAAGCTGGGAGAGTTGACGATCACTAAAAATAGCTCACTTGCATCATCGTAGTCCGCATTTCCAGGCCTACAATGGATCTTTTCACTGGAATATCCTTGCTAGAACTTTGGGTTCTCGTTCTTCATAGGTTTATTTCCCACCAAAATGCCAATTTTATGCTCACTTCATTCAAGCTATTATGGGCTTTTGCTGTTGAATTCATGAACTGACTCTGATGAGCGTTGATAAGTGATGATCTGTAGGTATTCAGTTGAGCCCTTTAATGGTGTGTCTTTCGAATGGAAGGGTATTACAGCAGTCGGCGCCCATCTAGTGATTGTAACAATCAGCCACAAATGTAGATGCTCTCAATCAAAAAAGCACCAAGGCTTCTTCCTTTGGAGAATATTTTCCTTCAACAAAAGCTTGGGTAACAAAATTATCTGCATTTGGGCATTATCCGACAGATTAATAGCCTAGCTTCTGGAAATTAGGCTATAATAATTTGCGTTATTAAAGTCAGTTCTGGATGGTACTGTTTCTGGAGTCTTTCCACTTTGAAGTTCAATACACTTACACTTTCCTTCGTTAATCACTTGGCGAATCATCGTTTCGAACGAAAACTAGTGAAATGTGCCCTCAACTGAATTTTATTTGAAAAAAGGGTGTTTTTCTTCATTTACCGAATCGATAACATACATCGTTACCCTTTTTTCTATTCATCATTCATCTAATTCCGCCTGTTTCACTGCAACATTATGAATTTGATTGCAATCCATATTCAGGTTTTGAGATCTTACTATTTCTTGATACATAATCAAATAGGATCTCCAGTTAATGAAAGGGGGAATCAACCTCAATTCCTTTCGTGGTTTCTATTTCTTGTTTGTTGCAGTACAAATAATCGTGCACTGATTTACGTTGAAATGCTAACCAGCGGTACTGGAGTTTCCAAAATGATAGGCTGGCACAAGTCGAAATGCCTCGGTGCTCGTCTGATAGCTGGGTATACTGACCGCATTTTTAATACTAGTTCACCGCAAATAAGTGTTGAACGAATTTTTCATTGAAGGAGCTCGGATTATAAACGGCATATTTGAAAGTGGTATGGCATTCTCTAAGCACTGCTGTTCCCTTTATATGTGGGTGCATGCAGGCATAATTCAATTGTTCTTATCCACTAACGGATCACTTCAGATCCTTCCAGTACTATTGAATTTGTATGGGTTTCATATAATAGATCTGTCGTTCAGACATTGCTGCAAAGTTGGTCTCTTCCTGCTAAATTGCACACTTTACCCTTATTTTTGTTTCTTGCTCTTCCGTGAGTCATATTTGGATCAAATATCAGGCAATCACTGTACAGTTGAACCATCGTAAGCTCTCATGAATTGGCATTTCTTCCTTTGCCGTTTTCGCAGTGATACGCACAGGTCTATTTCCTCAATAATTAGCTGATATTCTTCCTGTCTACCTTTTCTACCGCAAACGTCTCCCCACTTGTTTTATGGTATAGTTTAAGTGCTATAAGTGAAATAAAAAGTCTATTTAATCTATTTATGAGTTCTATGCAAAATAGGTGGGGAAAGGCGTTATGTAGGACTGAGAAGTCACTAAAAGTCATCAGGTTACTAGGAAATTATATTGGCGTTATCGATAGGAGGTTACTGCCAAAAACTTGTTTTGAGCAATACTGTCTTATTTTGTATGCGTTCGATTTATCAGATGACATGGCTTCTAAACCCTTCAACCAGGAAACTTCCAAGGCCTATTTCCCTTCCCAGAAGAAACGTTAACAGGCAGCAAATAAGCTACTAAAGCAATATTATCTCGTTTGTTTGCAAGGGTCTTTAGCACCGAATACTTGCTGCGCAACTCCGCTTTCACAGTACGCATGCTGATTCGGCTCGTCGAACCATGAAAACTTTGAGAATGAGAACTGATTCAGTTAGAGTTTCTTTGTTAAGCCAAGCAAAGTTCTTCGTGATGACGAATTTGCCAGTCCTTCTCCATCTCTTGGCTATTCATAGTCTGTTTTTACCTCATATAATTGAGAATCCGGTTTTAGAACTGAACTCGCATGTACTTTTTTGTATTTCAGTTGACGAATGTCTCTGAACAGGTACGACCATTTCAGGCATATCTTAATACACAACTCCGTAGTTCTGCTGTAATGATTCTGACATGTATCAGAAGACAGTGTATCTCCTTAAAAAAGAGTCAAAGCCTCTACGGTATCTGGAACCATTTTGATTGATTGCTGTCTTTATTAACTTTGCGTATTTTTTTTCCAATTTATTTATCTGTCAACATTTCAGTTTCTAAGACTATAAAGCCTACAGTCAGCCTCCACTCTAATATTTTCAGTAAATTAGCTCTTATTATTAGATGGAACAGTTGTTTTTGTCTTCAAAGACTGTTAGTCTTCGCTCAGAACTGCGAGGAAAAGCACTGTGTACCCACTTGTCTATAGCAGTACGAACACATATCTTCCTTTCCCGACATATAGTTGGTACAAGCGACAAAAAGATCACATGCTTCAATTCGAGGAATCTCATGACAAAGTCCCAAATTCAATAAATACTCCTGATTCTAAGCTTCGAGCGCACAAATCTCTTATTTGAAATCCTTTACTGCACTAACCTCATCCCTAGCCGACCAATTGTTTTTAGCAAACTCTTACAGCTGGCATTCCTTAGTGGATTAATGACACACGCGCACACAGGGATTGGGAAGTATTGTTTATACCCTGTAGATGATTTTCTGCGCAAAGGCATAATGTATAATCGTAAATCTGCTGAGGGCCAATGGTGAAAAAAAGTGAAAGAACCACTGATTAATGATTTTGATAGTATTTTCCTTAAATACCACCATAGAGATAACAAATATAAACCTTAGTTTTTCGGTGCTTATACAACAAAAATGGCTTCTGGCTTCTATTAACACGAACTATAGCGAAACCAGTCTGTAACAAAATGTATCGCTACCCTTTGGAACTTATTCCAGCAAGAATTCATGTCCGGTGGGAAAAATTGCTACTGTGGCATTGTTTACCACCTATTAATGTTAGCCTGATCTTCATGTTTTAGAATGAGCTGATTCAACCAAGGATGAGATCATTCTTTATTGTAAGCTCTTGGGTACTTCATTCTCATCAGCTATGATAGTCTTACGAGGTATGATCGAGCTGCTGTGATATGTGGAATCAGTATGATGTTAATAACTACTGATCAGTTTTCTTGAATCCACTTGGTTGAGCGTCGACGGAACTTATTCACCGTCGTTTAACAAAGGATTTGTTGAATAGCCTACATTACACTGCTATTACTTGACTGTCAGTAGAAAATTAAAGGCGAATTGTACCGATGCTCTAGTCGACGGTTTTGCGTGTTCAAGGTAAAAGCTATGGAGTTTTGCTCCATGCAATGTTTTCATACTAGTGTCATGAAATCCAACTTTTCAAGTGATGCTGGAATTCCAGATGCATAAAGAGCCCTCTAAATCAGTAGAGGATAAGAGAGCTAAGTAAATCTGAAGATTTAATAAGTTATACATTGTCTACAGTGCTACCTCAAAGGTGGAATGAAAAGACATTAGAATAGATTCTCCATCCATCTCTCTAGTCAGAATAATTGAATCTGGATTGGAGTGGAAAGAATGAGAAAGAAATGTTCACACAATTGCACGTTTTATTCAAGTTAACTTAGTAAATTTACAAACCAGCCATGCTTGTATGCCTCTTTTCAAACGGTGTATGAAAGACTACAAACTAGTGAATGAATTTAACATCTAATTCATAGATGGAGATTTTAAGAAGTATAATTAGCCCAGGACTTTGGATTGTGAGTTTCTGTTAGGTTTGGATATCAGCTACCTAGTAGGAGGATACATGCTTCTGTCTTCACTTTGGTACGAGTTAAGTCAAGTTTCTCGGAGATCTCTCCTTGTTTTTTTCCGTGGCATTCCCCTTCAAACCATTCAATGTGCCCAGACTGATCCTCTAGGCTTGTCCTGCAACATTTAGGTCCTGTTTTTGTTCGCGAATGCTATCAAATTTACTGCTTTACATCCATTAGCCAGAGTTTAAAATTTCCCTAAATGAATAGACCATATATTTCACATCTCTCTGCATAAGGCTGTTTTCCCACCAGAATGCTTCTCGAACCCTGAGAATGTTCTCATAGTTTGTTCCAATTTACAGCAGAAATATTACTCTTTCGAATAATTATTTAAATTCATTTCCACTAGCCTTGCCCTGTTTATTATCTTGCCTACGAATCGAAATTAAACACAATAGAGACGACGCGACACAAAATATCTCCTCGATTTGTCGATATCGTATGTCATACGGATGGAATAGCAACCCATAAATTATATGGACTTGTGAGGGAGTTATTTCTTGTAGTTGCTAAGGTCTAAGGAGTTAAAATAACAGGTAGAAAAGAGCGTTGTTAGAATCAACCTAAAAATCCTCAAAGCCCTCTGAAAAAGCAGTACTAATTGATTGTCTGAAACTTTCAGTTCGTTTATGAACAAAATATAATTGTCTAAAGATAGGCATGTTTTCTTTCTTCCATCCTTTAGATCTTCTTGTCGGATTGCCTCATGTTCACCACGATGATATTGACAGACGATTACTAGGGGAACGCCTGGAATTTTCTGTTGGTGAACTGACTGTTAAGGTACGTCCACCCTTGGCATTACCGTCACAGCCGCTGTCGTTAGGCTATCGTATTTACCCCGAAATTCGTTAGTTTGTCATCAAGTTACCTTCGAAAGCCATGAAAATTTGCTGCTTGGTATAGCATACATCGACCTATGCGAGCAGGTTGATCACAGCTATATGGTTTGAAGGAATTTTTAATATGAATAAAGTTCTACCGACCCGTGGCTAAGAGATAGAAAGAGCAGAATTGTACCCTCCGTCAAGAAGTCTCACTTTCATGAATCCATATGGCGAAACAGTTAACAACGATGTCTGCAATTTAGCTTTTAGTAAATTATGCCAAAACCACTGTATATCAATGTCTTTTCCGCCATTGGAACATTGAGGTATAAGTTTGTAATTGCAATACGAGTTCGACAAACATATGTTTAATTCAAGTTCACAGTTGCTACACGCAGTTTCACACTAATGGGGCACTGGAAGAGGATGATTTATTGATGGAATTCTAATCGCGTAGGTATGGAGCCAATTTAGGGCCTAGCCATGAACTTTAATTGTTATGAATTGTTCGGCCACAATGTCAACATTGAGAATCTGGGAGTGCTCTCATTTAATCTGGATCCATGGTGCTGCTCCTATTTTTCAAATTATACATCGCTGACCATAATCGCCTTGACTTAATCCAATGCTCTGTAGGAGCAACTCATAAGTACTCTTAGCTGATTTGTAGTGTTTTCGATCTTGATCGGAATATTTCGTTGAGTGGTGGAACGAATGTATGTAACCGATTGGTTCCTGTCAGATTTCATCTGATGAATCGCCTCTTTTAGACTCACGATATAGTACGTTTGACAGCTACTGTTGGAAGGCTTACAAAGTATTTTTTGAATACGTTATCGTTCAAGAGTACGTCATTGGTTCTATTTTTTGAATGTGCACGAAATGACCTCACGATTCGGTGTTTTTTTCTGATTCCCACACTTTCTTTAAATCTTACTAAGCTCCTGGTTCGCATCTATTTCCTGAACTCATTTGGTGATACCATGAACTTTGCACAAATTCCACATCAGAGACTAAGTAATGGAAGTGCTCTAAGTTAATTTAAGTCCAAAAATAGTCCGTTGAAAACTGAATTTCAATCTATTAATTGGTCATCGAACCTAAATAATCCGGATGGAAGCGAAGTAAATTTGACTCAAGTTATACCAGGCCCAAAATTTCATATAGACGGTAGATGTTCTACTGGTGCTGTAACTCGAAAATGCGTCCTGCCATACTTTTAGCAGGGACAATAGTCTAACAATTCCTGTGCGCTGTCAAATGCGAGCTTGAGTGACGATCATCAATATTCTCGCTATTTGGTTTATGCAAGAGCCACAAAATTTGCGGCAGGGTGGTCGGAATTCAATGATGCAATTTGTTTATTGGCTCTAAGTGCGCTTGGCTGACCAAGCGATGCGGAATACAACAACCCATACTAGTTAATCCTAGTCCATGAAGAGGAGAGCAAAAAAGGATATTTTCAACCGTAAAGGCTCCAAAGTGCCTTCACTCTCCTTCGATTTGGGTTTGCGTCTGTCTTATGTTAGCATGAAATCAAGGCCCTCTAGATGCAAAGAGAGCCAACATATTGACGAAGAGACAAATCAAACACTTGGCTTTCAATAGTTAAGGGAGGAACTCACCGAGTTGGCATAGTGCACTCTTGTAGTTACGAGATTGAAGATATTTAGAATAGTAAGCTTTTCACTTCCAAAAAATCAAAACAGCCCTGTAAATAGATTTTTAGGCCGCTAGAATGATTTAAGGATCTACACCTCTACTTCCTAATTCAGAAGTACTATTCCCGCAAATTAACAGTCGGTTTCTGCTGATATATGTTCTACTTTCATAGAAAACGCAAATTTCGCACACCATGATATGATACGTTTTAGCTGAGAATGTAAAGACATGTCTTGATGAAGTTTTAATGAGAGCAGTCATAGGAAGGAACAACTAATAGAGGTTCGTGTTTCCTCCTCACTATGAGTTCTTTCTCATCGTTATTTCACTGTTTTCCACGTCTTTCGGATTGAAGTAGTCGATAAGATGATGCTAGTGGTTTAGGAGGTTTAGAGGCTATAGAATTTGTCATTAACCTCATCATATAATGACCGTACCCCCTTGCAGTCTTATGTAACTCCATTTCATTCAAGAGACCATAAAAGTGAGTTAGAGTGAAAAGTGATAACGTGGGAATCGTTTGGATTTTCAGACTCAGCAGATGGAAGAAACATTGATGCCTTCTAAGACTGATTCATACGCGCTACTTGAGCAATCTGCATTCTCCGGTTTTCTACAAAAGATAAGCCATTGGTCTTAAAAGGCGAATGGAAAAGGTTAGAGAAATCAGTCTCGTGAACACAGAAGTTTCATCGAAATTGTCACTAACTTTACTCTTTAGGTTGTCACTTCATATTGGATGCGTTGTTCTAACAAATGTTTTGCCTAACTCCACACCATCATGTCGAGCCATATATCAATGCTATTAGGTACTGTTCATTAAAATACCTAAATAACAATTAGGCAGTGGGTGAACACCCCACTTCTTTACGGGCAATTTTCACTAAGATGGGGTGAATTGTTAACTAATGATTAGTCTGAAAAACGGTTAAAAGTCACCATGGAGCACCACTGACAATCGTCAACTGATTGGTGGTGCGTGATTGCATCTTTTCTATGCGATTAATGAAGAAATACATCATCGAGGTAGTAATTTTATTTGCTCGAGTTACTCCTTTAGCTCCTTATATACACCAAAGAGTTATAAATTTTAACTCGCATCTTGGGAGATTTAAAGGTGTCTCTCTGAATAAGGACCACTTAATCGTCCTTCTGTAGATTGGCATTGGCCAGCGGAGGTGATCTTCTATCCCCTGGATTTTTCGATAAGAATTTGCCTTTGTATCTTCAAAACGGTGTTAGCCACCACTGTTATTGAAAATGCCATCAACTCAAGTGTATGATGGTCACTAGACTCGTCGTTGCCTTAAATTTTTGTCATTACTGTTATCAGAAGTGAACTCTGAGGCTAAGGGTTCTCTGCTGTAAAATTGATTATATGAAGGGTCCTTCAATACATGATGAAATATCCGCATTCAAATTCTATATTGTACACATTTAAATTGGAGAGTTAAATCTAACGATTTCGAGACAAATTATAGGAAAGAGTTTGTCTCCACTAAGCAAATCTTTTGAGCCATAACATTCATTAAAGAAATTTGAAATCTTTTGCGCAGCATTAAAACTAACAGCTTTGCGATTCCTTGCAAACGAGGGGCAATGAATAAAAACAGGATGCGTGGTTGCTCAGCGTTTTTATGCTTCTCTCAGCTCAAACCCACGAATCAGATCGGATGATTGATGTTGCACGTTTTACTGCTCCCTTCTTCACGGTTTGTCCTGTTGTTGAGTCCATAGAAATGCCTGGTCCTCGTGTGGAAGGAGTTTCGGCTGATATATATGGATAATTTTAAGAATGCTGGCTTTGAATGACTCTTAATTGGTAATCCCCAAAATGGCTTTTTGTTCCACTAAAATTGATGCAGAATCAAAGGATTAGTCTATTTCAGTGAGGTCGAGATATTTTCAGAGGTGAGTAAAAGGTATTGAATAGAAATCTAGCATCTCCAGTATTAACTTGATGTATTTACTAGGTTAGCCTGTTAATTATCATGAAAGAGTCATTTACGATTACTCTTAAGCATATCTGAAAAAAATACGGAAGCCCTTAGCCAAAATGGCTTTTCAGCCTTTCAAATATGGAACAAATTAAAAGTTTGATCAACCTCTGGAATGTATAATCTATACTTTTTGGTATGCACTTTCCTTGCCTAGATGCAAAAGAAACCCAATGAAGATACTCTTTATTCTATTCTACTAACTTTGATGAATTTCATTATCGTAAAAGTGATTCTTTGAAAAAGTGTTTTACACTCCTGGACCCACATTAAGTAGAGAAATTTTTTTTACCGACTTCAAAAGTCAACTGTGTAAACTATGAGAATGACGAAAATTATAGGCTCATTACCTTTTCAAACGATTAAGAGTTCAGGGAAAGTCTATTTCGATGCCTAAAAAGTGCTGCTTCGTAAGAACGGTCACTTGGATACGTTTAGGAGGCGATTCGCCTTTACAACTATAAACTTTTCTGCTGCTCGATGTCTCTTAGCCTCAATGACATTATATTTATTACGCTCGCTTATTTTGACTTACCTCACATTTCGAGTGTTCTTCGTCGAGAGCCACATTAATTCATATGGTAGAATTGCGAAACCGCTGAATCACTGCATATTTATCTGACTGCGTAATGCTATTCGAGTGCGTTATTCCTTCATGCTTTCTTACAGTCGGCTAATCGACAGGCTCTGGAGGCATTCTGGGGCTTCGCTGAACGCATTTCCTACATACCGGAAGACACCAACTTCGTGAGTTGCCTTCGCTTATCTTTCATGATATCTCACTGTAAAAAAAAGTATGCTAGAAGCCCAAATGGTTTGCGCTGTGAGAATTTTCTTGCACTGCGAGGGATTAGCATAATAGCAAATATATGCGCGATTCAGATGGACTTCAACGTTGTTATTGTAAATGGCAAATTTCTTCGGCTGACTTAGAACTCGTGGTCATGTTCATCAAGTCGCAGAATCAACCTAAGAAGCAAGTTCGTTGGTCTCATCCGAGTCAAACAATAGTGCTGGTTGAATTTCATAAGTTTTTCATCTACCTTTTGTAGAAGTGAGCTGTGACTTATCAGAAAGATTTAAAAGTCTTGATGATTTCACTAATTTTCTCCCCTGAACGGAGTCTCCATCGCCAAAAATCATGTCTTTTTTTCTGTGGATCGAGTTGTTCACTTTTATTTCCCTGTTGATAGTTCACTAGATCCGGTAGGCCAATTCAGTTAACGTATTATGAAAACGTTAAAGTAAGCGCTAAATTCGGGCTTTGGTTTGCAGATTTCCTTCCAGCTTCATTGGCTAAAGATAGAATCATAGCAGCTCAAGCGTATTTAAACAAAGAATTAGTATATATTTCCACTTCGACTTTATAATTCAATAATCGAGAGCGTGCGAGAGAGTGACCTTGGAGGCATTCCAAGACCGTTCCGTCATTTATGATGGTGTGAGACACTACTACTGTTTGTATTTGAAATCAAGGTTACAGTATTTACTTTATGGCAAAACTTAGATTAGAAAAAAGAAAGGCCATTCACTCCTCTTTCTTATCCAAATAATGAGATCCTTTTGCAAATGCTTTTAGGAATAGATCAACTGGACCTATTTGTATCAGCAATTCAAGCAGTAGCATTTTGGTCGGTTCCGACTGTCGTGAGCGGCATTGGCGCATATCTGGATAGTGGCATTATTAGTGTGGCTGTCGTAAATAAGGCCATATTTTACGTAAACAGTGTCAATGTGAGAGCGGATATCTTTTTTCGTACTTTTTACGAGTGGAAAGTCATTTCCATAGAGGCGGCTCCTCAGCTTCCTATGTTCTGAGAAAAGAATGCCTTACGGCTACTTTGCGAATTTATCTTTCTTCTGCATCGTTGGTACCCTAGAATTCGAACAGTTAACGAAGCTGTTTTTAAATAATAAACCCACAAAAAAATTAATGGCATGGGTAAGAATCAGATAGGAAATAGATAAAGATGAAATGTTTTTCACTAGGGAGGAGAGAGGCCGACACCAACTCCACCCTACACCTTCATAACACCCTCAAAACTCCCAATTGACCTTCGAATCTATGACAATCAAATGCTGGAACGCAGTCTAGCCGTGATAAATCGATTGCGACAAGAGGTTCATGACAATTGGTTCGAGGACTTCAAAAACAGCCTCTACATAAGTCTCAAGCGTGAGTCGGATGATTCGTAACTTGGGTGTATGGGATTTCTGATTGTATAGGAAGCTGAGCTGATCTCTGATCCATTATTTGTACTAAATTGTAATATATCGGCTACAATTTGAGCGCTGTGAATTCAAGATTAAGGTAGGTAAGCCCACGTTTTTTAATTTTGCAGTCGAAATCAGCTTTTTTGACTGCATGGGCTTCCTGCCGGGGGAAGTAATTTGAAATTGCACGAAAATAGAAGTTTGAGTGAATCACCACTTTGCAATCATCAACAGAAGATGCATCTGTTTGCAAAGGTATACTGAAAGTAGTTTTCAGTTGAACGAGACCCTAATCATCTGAATGGTCTTTTATTTTCCTGATTAATCTGAGCTGGTGGAATCCAATCTAAGTAATGTGTACGAGGCACCAAAGTGCAGAATAAACGCTGCGAGGATTCACAAGATCTGATCTCTTAGAAGGACGGGACTCGGTTTTGCCCCATATCAGGCATTGGATACAGTTAAAACAGTAATTGAAAATAGCTTGAGATATGAATACCTGTTAACTCGGAACAGTCTAGCATCGATGTATTCTAGAGCGAATTTAACTTCTAAAATATGAAAGTTACTTGAGCTCTTCGTACGGAGAAATGGCACCTTATTGTCTTTCTGATTTAACAGATTCCAATTAACCGTTTCTTAATAAACGGTCTATAACTAATCTGAATGGTTATTTTACATGTTGTTTATGCAGTGATGGGCTTCTAATGCTAGTCACTTCAAAGGTAAAATGCATGCAAAACCGCCAAATCATCGACTCACAAAAAACTCGTTTACTGTTAAAAGTAACTATCTGATTGCTCTCAAATAAGGGCCTAAATTTGTAATTTCTCTGTCTCTGTCCAGTGATTGTGTAGATTTAAGCAATGAAAATACATTTGAATACCAGTTGGAGGCAGGACTGATCAACAAATCCATCTGCATTCGGTAGCTCACTGCAACGAAAGATCTAAGAGCAGGACAGGCAAATTTATTTTTTCACCTCCAATGAATGATTTGTGTTTACAGAGTAGAAATCGTGATTTGTTGATTGATTGATTGATTCATTTATTCATTCAACGCAGTATCTATTGAAGAAAGGAGTGTAAATTTGAATTTTTGGAGCTTATTTGGGGCGATCGCTTCCTCAGCGTCTGTTTATATTTCTACATATTGTCACTGAATTTTAAATAACATTGGCTTCATCAGATAACATCTTTCTTGCGTTGACACTGATTACAAGTAATCTGAAGTGGAAGTCAGTTGGCCTAAAACTTTTGAATTCACAGACAATTATCCTTATTTAGTGTAAACCAAACCAATGACCGAGCAATTAGATCATAGTTTTTTATTTACAATGGGACAATTCATTTCTTAGCTTATGTCAATAAGATCGCACAAACTTAAATGTTAAAGTTAATTTTTCCATTTTATATCTACTTACCAGATGTCTTTAAAAAATCATCTAATACCGAATGAACCGATTACATGGTTATTAACGCACGTAAATAAATGAAAGCGTCCACCTTCACACCGATTTTGTTGGCTAGAATTCAAGGCTAACCGCTCTGCCATCAAAGTGACCAGTTAAATTAACATTTGATAGAAATTCTTCAAACATTTTCCAATGTTTCATTCTAATATTTTAGGTGCTGGAAAACCAGATGACGAGATCAAAGCTGTGCGTTCTCATTTCATTTTTGTTTATAGTACATTTACTTTTCTTACAAAACCATTTTGAAAGTAATAATTACTTCTTTAGTCTTAATGACAAGATCTTCAATTTCACGAAATAATTATTTGATCATGAGTCACTTCAATATGAATGTTAGTCTTCATTAAAGAAAGTTTGCATGTTTGAGATAACGGTGGAACAAGTCCTGACAACCTCTCAGGTAAATTCAAAAAGTTAGAAGAACACGGCAGCAACTTAGTCAATTTCAATTTGTTTGACCTTTGTATATGGAGTGGCGTAGGCAGCGGTTTTTAAGCTGTTTTTTTTTGTTGGCTGGTCTTCCAGTGATAATTTCTGGTGTATTTATTTATTCTGCCTATTCGAACCTTGACAGAAGATGACTGTTTTGCATTGACCTCCGGGTTACAAGATTTTTCACCGAGAGGCTTTTTCCATCATAACCTTGCGGTTGAGTTAGCAACCTATTTAGCAGCAACGATAAAGCATCCTAATTCCCGATTTGGATCGTGAACTTTTGCTGAAATGTATACTAATAAATTTGTTCAATTGAGATAGCATTTCGGTTTTCCTGGTTCAGATAATTTGCGCCCAGAGTCTTAAGGAGTACGCGAATCGGCTTTTTGATGCGATGCGTGACAACGAGGAACTTCAAGCAATCAGCCCAACCATCGGTAAATGCACACCTATTATGTAATTCATTTAAAAGCTATTTAAAGACACTTCACTGAGGAAGATCGCTTTGCCGATGTGAAATCTACTGATGTTTCTAGTGCCAAGCCCCCCCTCCCCCTTTTACCTTTACACTTTACTTCTAGGATGTTCTCTGGCACGTTTATCATTGGCTAGCTCTGGGAATAATCCAAACCTATTGAATTATCATCATTTATCAGTTTGTAGTCATTTCAAAATATGTTTCCAGGTGTAACAAAACAGAGCTGGAGGAGGAGTTCAATCACTACAAAGAATCAGTCTTATCTTCAATTGTCTATCATTATATCAAATCAGATACTCCACTCATGAATGCTTTGACGAACAGGTCTTCTTGTGCCAACTTGTTCGACATCCTACCCAACTCTCGGAAATCATATCGTAGCGGTTCTATCACTGATGCACTATTACATTATCAGGACTGGTTCATATAAGTTAGCCTCATTATGTGCCTGTGCTGATCCACAAAGGAAGGGCTTAATGTGAGGTCCTGGATTGCCAATACCGAGGATATGTTTTGTGATTTCTATACGTATAATTTCTTGTAAGGAGTGAAATGTTTTGCAGGGTTTGTCAGTTATTAAGGTGTTAACCAGACCCGACCCGAGGAGATAAACGTTGGTATGAAATGTATTCATATTTAAATTTTCAAACACGATTGCAAAAATTGTCTGCATTGGGGGTGTGGGTCCGAAATCCACCGACGTACATTCCGTGATTGCAGTGACTACTACACCGGTCAATGCTGCTTAATAATTAGTGTTGAAAGACGCTTCCTCGCAGTGCGGGATTGAGTCACACCGGCTCCGGCCCTATCATTCTGGGCTGACAGGCCGTGTTCGGTTTGCTTGTCATAATGGTTGTTTTCACAGTGCACATGATTAAGAACTGAACATATGAAAAACCTCCCAATTCCTTTCACTTCTGCCATTTTCAATTGACGATAAGGTAAATAGTCACAGTGTTATCGAAGAACGACCGTTCCAAAGACACTTTCTAGCAAGTCAAAATGGAATGGAATGAAATGAAATGAAAAGGCCAGTAATAATAGAATTTCGCATTTCCATTTATAAACTCTAATCATTGCAGACTAATAAGTAGTGAAAATGGCGGCAAACATATAAGATCACTTTTTTTATCATGGAATACTAAGAGAATATTCCCTTAAGTGAACCGTTCCTTGGTGAAGTTTAAACCGGTGGAATAAATTCCAGTGCTAAACTTTTCACGGTTAGATAGTGGATAGTGACTTTTATTTGTAGATGGAAGGAAGGAATAGTTCCAGTTAGCCTTCGACTTAAATCACAAAAAATCACCAAATGAGGCTGCCTGAGTTATGCTAGAGTGATCTCCTTGTAAAATAATCCTTTTGTGTAAGGAGAGCTTTATACATTAATAAATCAACTACAGAGTGGTGGATGTTATGTATTCATTTGAGAGATGTCTCAATAAGTAAAAATGTTAGCAGACATCGCTCTACTTTCTAGAGGTGAACGAAAGATTAAAATGAATTTGGCGAACTACTTTCACAAATACCAAGCGCAGTGATAGTGATAGAATAATTCTACCTGTACATAGGGACTGTAGATAAAAGAGCTTGAAACGTCAGCACCAACACGAAAATTTAATAAAAAGGAGCATTTTAGTTTATCATCGGTAATAAAGACGACTCACACGCATTATTTTAATTAAAAATATTTTTTGAATTCTTGATTTTTCAGCTTCCAGAGAAACAACAGAGACTTCAATCGAACGGTGTCTGGGTTTAGAGTGAAAGTGAATAGTCGTCATCTTATGCTTAATAAAAGACCTCTCTGGGAATGTCCTATTTGTCAGTTCCTTTGTAGACAAGTATTAATCACTATGGACTGTCATTCGCATCAATGAATGCCTATGCGGTCACATTATCGATGCTTTTTTTTATTATTTTATTTGCTCTTCACCCATTATGACAAGTCTCAAAGACTTATTGGGGATGCAACAGAGGTACAAACAGCTTTTACAACATGTAACACATAACAGTTAACATAGAAGACAGTAAAAGCGTTTACCAACGTCTTCGGTTCACTGGCCGCTTCTCTGACATTGTTTCATAGTACAGGTAGCAGTTCAACTTCGTATTGGCACCTCATCCGTCCTCGACAATGTTAAGGCACACAATCTTCATATCTCTTCTTGAAGTCCTTTCAACTTTCTGGCGGAGATTCCATTTATTGCTACACGCACGCACTTTCCATGAATCCAGGCATTTACGTCGTGCCTCGTTTACCAGGCTGTACGAGGTTGTACTTCTGCCGGCATAATCTAATTGTATACGTCCGGTGGGTGATTATTCCTATCCGGCCGCCTCTCTCATTAGCCCCCAGAGTTGCCCCTAGTGTTACCGGTGGTCACCACGAGGAGGTTGAGAATAGGTTTGACCACATTATTGATGCTATCTGATCGATGACCATGGATAGGTAGAATTTCTGGCCTGGAAATTATGCTATCTAATCACAGAGCTGCGGTTTTCTGATCAAGGTGAGTAATATTGCTTCAAGCGGGTCTCACGTAATATGAGGACTCTGCTATTCGAGTTGACTGACAGTGTGCTTTACTATTTTTGATGGGAGAAAACCACAGCGTTCTCAAAAAAGCTATGAGAGACGTCCTTTTAGTTTACCAAGAAATTAATTGAATTTCCGTTTTGTATTTAAATTTTATAATTGCCATTTGATGGAAATCTTTAATGTTAATATAACATTAAATAGAGCTGTCAAATCAGTAAGGTGTAAGTCATAAAAAAACGAGTAATGATTCTTATCGTTTTTACACTCAAATGTTGCTTCTTTTTATCTACTTGGTAAAACAGTTTGTTGTCCAGACAACAATAAAAACAAACAAATTTGAATGTAGCACTTCCTTTAATTGCTCAATTCTTTGTATGATTCTCGTTCGCCGAATACGTTGCTTATGAAGCATTTAGTAATCTTCCTACTGTAGCTCAACGAATGGCATGGGTTCGAAACTTACTGGCTTCATTAGCTTCACATCTTTCAATCACGGTGTTGGCTTGGATTTTAAAAACGTCCAACTGGTCCGAATAACATCGCGAATAAATTGAATAAATTCAAAAACAAATAAGGCACTGTTGAAGAGGTGGGTCTGAGGTCCTGACATTGACTCATTTTAAAGAACCAGACTGTATCAGCCATGTCTGTTTGTTCAATGCCAAATGGAGGCGTGAATGAACGAACGGAGCAACGTATGAGGAAAAACTGTAATTCCTATTAATGGACGTTCATTTTCTTTGAAAGGTTTTTAGAGTCAAATGATGACTTAGTCGAACAGTGAATTCACATCATATCTATTTATAGTTGGCAATACATCTGCTGAGTTTTTAAAGCAGCTGCTTTTAAACAGTCCTAGTTGTCCCTCACAAAAGCTTTGTGCAGAGTTACGGACACTTTGTTTATAGGTTATGGATCTATGTGCTTATGAGCTGTCAATACTCACGCGAACAAAGATTACAGCAAGGGATTACACAAGCGTTAAGACTACAATTGTTATTAATAATTAAGCTACTTTTCGTGTTTAACAATGCTGCGGCTGTTTGGGATCTACATAAGCGATATGAGACAGACATGGAATAAATGCTGAAATGCTGCTATGAAATAACTATCGACTTAAGTGTTGGTCATACCATTGAATGTTCGTCAAAGGCGAGGAGATACCCCGTAGTTATACAGAACATCTCTGTAATTTGAGTATGGTGAGTTGTAACAAGTACAAAAAACCATTTCCTCAGGTGCTTCAAATCCTAATAAAAGTGATTATATCGGTACAACTTTGAAACCGTGGTCGGTCGGTCTCAAAAGGTAGTGAAGACGAGGCTAGACATCACTGATCATTGTTACAAAAAAATGGTTCGTGCTTGATCAACGTAACAAAAAAAAACGAGTGGGTGCTGAAATTAACAGAAGACCCTTAATGAAAGTCAAGTGCGAACGTCCCTGATTTCGGCACACCTCTTTCTCCTTAACGCGAAACCCTCGAGAGTTATCAACGGCCAAACAGTTTTGAAATGGCGTAAAATATTGTCTTCAAATCAGCCAACTAACTGAATCGCTTTGTTATCTTTTCAGTCGAGGTGCTGATTCGAGAAGCTACTTTCAGTCTTGCAGTGACAGAATCAAAAGTCGACTTGTGTGACTCCTGGGTAGCGCATAAGATCGCCACTGAAGCTCGTCTCAAACGTGCCCACCCCATCCTCTGGTGCATCCTCCTTTGGCGCAAACAGCAAATGGCAAAGGTCAAGGCAGATTTTATGCAGGTACCTGTCAGGCTTTCTAAATTCGATCTTCTTTTACGCGCCCCAATTCGTACAATCGATATTTCTAGGTGATACAGGTATCTCCTTACGCAGATAATTTTTTAGAATGTAATATTGCGTTTCAAAGGCATCACTAACCACTTATCTGATTTTCAAGTCCTTTATATGGCTGAGGTGATACAAACTAATCGTATTTTTCTGCCATAGAACTGTCTGGAACACGCCCAGACATTGGTATATTTTTGACCGTTAGGAAGTAACTCAGGGCTCATCTTTGCACGTGATGGGCGCTACTACCAGTCCTCAATTTTGGCCGACCTTGCGGCGTTAGTTCGCTGACGGGCAGTACATCTCTATAAAAGTGTGTGCTATTTATTTATTGATAAACAAGCAGTCTACCCCAAATCATTGATTCGAAGCCAATTCATCGGATCACGTTTTCGTGCCAGGGGGCTATTGAATTCTGTGCATTCTCACCTATGTCCAATAAATATAAAAACTTCATCTCCAGATACATCAAATATTGCAAAAGAGAAGTGTGATCAAGACTTCACATTAGAGACTAGGACCTTATGAGATCGCCCTATCGAGAGGCTCCGGAATCGATTCCGGTTTACTTCAAAAGGTCCTTCGAAAGCCCTGAGGATGAAGAAACATCATGAAAAGGGAGGAAAGGCAGAAGTATGCTTCGAGCCGAAGGTATACTAAATTCTCTTACGAAGGCCATGAACATAAAATTAGAAACTCAACATTCTCATCCGTTCTATATTTTCATGTGTACTAGTTTTTCGCGGCCACAATGGTCTATTAAATGGATTGCCAGGCTAAACTAATCTGACTCTATCATCAAATGGCAAAATATACATAGTTCAATAGCGACCATGCCTACAGCTACAAAGTTTTTTTTGCCGATGAGGAAAGAAGAATAATTTTCCAGATAAATTCGCTGATTTCGAATCTTACCCCATAAAAAAATGGAAAACCATCGGCTCCGAACAATCAGATCTGAGATCTGATAAAGGCTTTGAATACTCAATGAACGAGTTTATGCACACTCGTAGGTCTCCATACAAGCTTCTATTTCCACGAACTGCCGCTGGGTTCATGGCGGTGAATATCATCGAGTCGACTAACTGTAACCAAGATGTAGATGTAAAGATTACAAAAGAGCGATTCATAGTTTGCAAAAAAATTGTACTTTGTTTTTCTGTTTTGTTCAGTGACGCAAAACTTATTAGAAAAGCGACTTAAAAAGCGCCCGTTGTGATAACTATCAAGGACAGTCAACATTCTCTGCTGAATATAAACAACATTATTCGTGGCACTGCTTGCAAATTTAATCTGCCCGATTCACTCGAAGAGATCTATAGCTTTTGAATAGAGATAAGCTTCATATGGAGGCCAGGTTCGAGCGTTTGGCAGTCGAGAAACTCGTATTTTGGGGCGATTCAGAGACGGCCTTTACTAATTAGGGTAAAGATCACTGTAGTTCCTGTCTCCTTGATTCTATATCGTCATCCACACCGCTGCACCTGCATTTCCAATACGTTGGCCGATGTGAATCATACTGGTTGGGTTCTTATCACTCCTGATCAAATAGTCATTGATTGGTGTGCTTGCTTATAAGGGTAGTTTCATATCAAAGAACACCATTGAAGGTCGATAAATCTGATTGTTTGTAGTATGATTACGAATGGCAATGCCATTCAACTCTGGCACATCATAGATGGCAGCCTTGGAGTTAAAATTGAATAGTAAAAGATTCGAAGGGAAAGCACAGTTGTCCTGGTGCTGTCTAACGTAATGGCATACCTCAGTCACCTAGTGTATAATATCGAGACTAGATTAATTCTACGAACGAATCCCGTCTCAAAATCATTCATTTTTGTATACATTATCGTCTGAATTGGTCCACCGGAACATCGAATACCTCGCGAAATCAATCGGTTGCCTGAGTGGTTTCCGAAAGCAGCTGAATATTTTGTTTCTCTAAGGTCAAGATCTTAGGTCATTATTAATTCACTTTTTTAAGCGAATCCCAACCTATCGAAAATCACATTCTCTTTTCTTACATAATGGGGAACCTAAAAATCCATGCATGTTTCTTTTTCTCGGAAAAAAAGAGTTAAAAAGACTGATGCGATGAACTTTCTGTGGAGGCCAGCAATAATGTCGGTGGCAGTCTCTGCGTATTTGCACCATTGCGAGCATTAGGCCAAAACCTATGGTGGTTAAAAACCGCTATGCGGGAAAGAATAAAATAAAGCCAACACCAAAAGGCGTTGGTCAGCTTCTCAGGCACCACTTTATTTGCCTACTTTACTGAGGGATGAAGTACTTGAGCTATAAACGTGTTGCTCATCAAGTTGATTCAAGTCACGTGTCATGGTTACTTTGAAATCCGCCAAATACATCCCCTTAGTTCGTGAATTTGGGATTGTTAGCTGTCCCTATTATTTCAACATGGAACATTCGCTGTTTTCGAGAACTTCAGGAGGTTCTTAGTAATTTACTCCATGTAGACCTGCTAATCGGACCTTAATAAGACCGATTCATAGTTTAAACCCCTGAAATTTGTTGAATAGGGCGTCCCTGGACTTCTAATGTGTCAATGCAAGCCCAGACTCACCCTGAAATAAATTTAACTCCTATCATTACACGATGAAAGGTATTTCCCATTTGTTGTTCCCTTTAAATGTTCAAATTACTCGATGTGCACTCATAGGTTGCGTAATCGTGCCATCCGTTGAGTCAGACAACTTCATCAACCTCCCACTCTCGATCGAATACTTGTGGACTTTTTGAACTTCTACCATCTTTTCGAGGACCTCTGCCATTCGATAAAATTGATCTAAATGAGGGTTGAAGCCGCTTAAAAAAAATCCCATACACCATATGATTCGAGGTTAAGGATGATTTCCCAGTACAGAATGAAGAACCGCCGCAAAAACATGAGTTTCTTTTCGTTGGCGCTTATTCCTATGCACGATGAAGATAAATTGCCAGTGTTAGGCAGTGCTAATATACCTTGGATTTTTTGGGTTCTCTTTACTCTTACAACTTTAAAAATTCTGATGGCTTTGAACAGGAGTTTGTAGATAATGCGTTTGAGCACTGCTCCTGCCTAAAATACTGAATACAATTTTGTGTTATTTTAGGAGCATCGGTTCGATGTGCACAGGTCGGTAATCAAAAAATGCAACGAACTGGGTCTTCATCAACATGCTTACTTCGTTAAGCGAGATCTACTCTTTCTCACTGAAGTAAGATGCATTACTTCTCAGTTTCTGATGTGAAGTATGATGATTGAGTTTATCTCTGTAGGCAAATACGATAATGAATACCGGGGCTTGAAAACCCTGGGCATTCATGAGTTAAGGTGATTCGGAGGTAGTCGACAGATTATTCCCTTTATATCGAGACGACGAAGTATATAATGAAATAAAAACACTGTGGCCCCAATCCAGTCGACTGCGCATTATTGTCTGCGTCACTTTGTCTTCATCTCTGACTTTGGATGTTACCGTGTTGCCACGATAGCTGTGTCTTTAAGGCTTACGGTAAGCATAGCATTTCCTTAGATAAGGAAGCTCATATATATTATGATCGTCGATCCATAATTTGATACTGTTGACATTTCTGAGTGGTTGCGCAAATAGATTCGGATCGTCCTTTAATGTTAACTCCATTTCGCGTTGTTTAAGTTAATCTTCAGCATGAATAACATTTCATGGTTGCTGGAATAAAGTGGATCAGACCCAGGGGGGAAGGGCGAAGTCACCCTTATTCGATCTTCTTATTATCAGGCCATTTAGGAATTTCTCACGAATCCTTGTCGAGTTGGTAAAGTCTCCTGCAAGCCTGATTCTGAATTATGCTCCCTGTGATTACCTCTCCCGAGTTAGGCAGCAGAGTAGTTGATATGGATCGTCTCCCGAAAGTCAGATATAAATTTCTTAACCAGCGTGTATAATTATCCAACAAGACGTCTCCTAGTTTGAAACATCAGAAAAAAAAAAAATTTCAATAAAGTCTGATGAGTGATACGGATCTGCGGTAAAAGGAGGTCTAGCCTTTGTCAAAGGATAATCTAACTTAGAAAAATTAAGATTGAATCGAATCGTCCCGGTCCACTTCAAAGTTTACAAACTTAACCATAATAAACCAAGAAACGTATTCAAACCAGGACTTTGAACATGAGTTTGTGTTGTGGTGTTCATAAACTGCATCAGTACGCACGTCGATCGGCCACTGGAACAATTTTGATCTCAATCTTCATTTAAGTACGACTAAAACCAACCTTCACAGAGATATAGGAGCAAAGAATGGTTAACAAAAACGCATATTTGATGTCATTTCATAACATCACAAGGGATGGGGCTTGAATAAATTGGTCATAATATGTATCTAAAACTATTCCCATAAGCATGGAGCCAATCAGTTGAATAAGGAGATGTCATATATAATTGTCTACTAAATCTAGAGATTATCATTATTATTGTGTAAGTGGGGGCAGCTTCTGAAATATCCTGAATAGATGTCTAGCCGAGATAAAACTCAAATCGGTCCAAATTTTACGCATTCATGCAAAAATTAGGCCAAAAATCGCATAGCCACTTGCATTTTTGCTCATTTCTATGTGTCTTTAATATATCTAATTCATTTATCTGACATTCTTAATCTTAGCATATAAATGTGTAATTTCCTTTTTCGACTTATTTCGTCTGAATTACCAATAGATCCAACTTTACTTCATTTTCATTTAGTACTCACCCACTAAAATCCACCGCGAGTACTCCCAGAGTGATAGGTTTTCTTCATTTTTCTAAATTTGGCCTTCATTTGAAATTACACTATGCACACGTATCTAAGTGTATTCTGATTGGACTTACACGGCAAAGTTCTAAATAAAGAGTTTGGGGAGTTGATAATGTGTGACCTGAGCCAGTCCGTATAATTGGTCAGCTAGATCGCAGCAACTGGAGAGTTGGCGAAAGCTTTCAATCATTACCGACTCATGGATTATTGAGATTTCCATCCTTAGTGGCCATGAAAACTTCCTACTTTCCTTCAGTTTTGCTTCGGAGACATGTACCTACTTTGTCGTATTCTTGGAGAATGCTGGTTGAGGCGGACTGTTGGAATTTTTAGTAGTATTGGTTGGCAATACTTTTTCTCGCCATCAGTACTCTTCTGTACCCCGAGTTTGGTCAAGGGCAAAGGTCTGTTGGAAGTTAGCTGCGAGCTTTTCGGTAGGGAGATTGGATTGGTTTTAAGCTCTACAAGCTTTACAGTCAGTGGCGTTGTTCCTCAAAATATTTATTCTAAATACGTGCTCATGCTAATCGATGTAGAACCAGGGGAACCGATTGGAGTTTGGCTTGAGTTTCTGGGCCGGGCGATTGCATTGCTTTCTAGCTGCATTGGGTTCGATTTTTTCCTCAAAATATTTATTCTAAATATTTGTTCTTGGGATCTGGCGTAGAATCAGGGGAATTATTTGCGTATTATAACGTTTTCAGCTTTCTCGTTTTTCTTTTATATGCATTTACGATTATGCATCGGTTGTGGACTCAATTTTGGGTTCCTTTCTTTTCAAAGTAGCGATCTATCACACCGTAAACTAATACCTAGTCCAGACGTTTCATTTAAATAAGGCTTGCAGAGTATTTCTCTATAAATAAAACCGCCATAGTGGTCACCAAGGCAGCACTCTTTACACGTCGCTGTCATTGGCGATAATATTTATCCTTGGGAGAGGAAATGTTAATTTTTATCGCCGTCCATGTACTCTTTTGAATAATTCTCATTTACATTTTCATTTCTGCTAGGATAATGCCTAGCATATTGACAGTACTCAGCATGTTCTTTTTACCCTAATAGTAGAGCAACCATTTCGCCCCTAAGGCTTCGTAATTTAATATTCCTTAGAAACTCTCTTGAATGACCTGGTCCTGTTCAGGAGCGAGGAAAGGGAGATCGTTCAGAGTTAGTTCTAAGACCACCAGGTTTTTATACAAACCTTTATCCAAACAGTGTTGATCATACCAAATCGGTAACATGACTAACTCCGGAGAAGGTGCTTTTGTTAGATTAATGATTTCGGCTTACACTCGTGGCTCTGAAGTCGGTCCAGACTCATGCGTTATACCATTTGCGTCCTTATCGCCCTTATTCTATTCCTTAAAACATCTCCATACCGTTAGACGATATGTTTAGCAGTGCGAGTTGCAGTGGATCTTTTCTTGAAAGCAAGTTCCTTGGGGTCACGAGGGTATCATCTGCAGATATTATCAAATTTACGACAATGCATAAGGGAGACTGTTGTGGATTCTTCATCACTGATAGAAATGGAAGGATGCCTGCTTAATAGTAAACAAATTGAGGCGACAGTTTTCTTAACCGTATCCTGCAGACTGAGGAGGTTAATAAATATACTTGAAAACACGGTGGCTGCGTAGATGTTTGGAATTATTCCATTCTTGTTATTCAAGCCAGAATGCCCGTTGCTCTATGATTGGACAGGTGTCCCCTAGTTGTGAATAGCAAAGGGGGGAGGGGGGTTAAAAGCAGACTCTAATTACTTGGAGGGGGAGAAGGAGGGCGCCATAAATAGTAGGAACCAAATGACTACCTCTCCTATTCTAAATGCCTACGACATCTGCTAGATACGCATTCAATCCACATTGTTACTCCATTGATGGTAGTAAGTATTAAAACCGAAATTTATCCTAGAAGTTATATTAAAGTGAGCAGATAAAAGCAGCTGACCTCAGATAGTATTGTTGTATTCTCGGGCCAAAACGTGATGCGATTATCCTATTTTAAATCTACCAACACTTTCGATTTTCCTTCATCAACAAAACGTAGACTCTTTTGTCTTGGATATCGCGCAGCGATCTTACTAACTACAGCTGTTTGAATGTAAATCTGACAATCTTTTTCCCAGTTCCGTTAACGGATAATTGAATTCTTGCAAAACACGCAAGCCTAAATCGGCAAAATAAACCTGTTAAACTCGTTGTTACTTTTAAGCTTAGTTTTGCTTTATTTTACAATCAGAGAGAAAGTCGAATCCGCGAAGAATTGATAAAGACTTCGGTCAGTCCAGACAATCGATTCCAGTACAGTGTGCCCTGTAAGCTTATGCGTCACTGGAAGGTTTATCGACAAGATACAATCTTTCCTCACAATCGAGAGCGTGTGGATAGTGTCCTCCTTCTTGGCCGACGACACAATGATGTGACAGTTGAAACAGCTGCTCTCCTCGGCTCCCAGTGCAATAATAATTTCAACAAGGTAAATGATTTCTACTTAATTGTGTACAGTAGATGATGAATCTTAAGGTAGGAAATTTTTAAATGACATGGTTTTTTTTATAATCATAATATAGCTACAGCGATTCATAATACAGCAGTACACACTCTTAAAGACTTTTAACATCCCACTGTCAAAGTTTACTTCATAGAGAGATATTTAGCTTCTATTAAATCTTGAGTACACAGACCCAAGTTATGCGTTGTGCTTGCGAATAATTGTATCACCAATAAACCCACATTTGATCGTCTTCCTGATAGTACACACTTTGTGAATCCTTTCCAGTCGCACGCAATGCCTAAGATCTGTGGTAAAGCACTCTTTGTCATTCGGCATGTACTTGGTGACTGCTTGCAATATCTGATCAACATAAGGATTAGAAGTGTTAATAGTGATTCGTCGATAAGGTACACTGACTTCGATGGCACCCGAGAGACGACAGTTATTCTGATGTTGAGCAGATATTTGGCATGCGTTTCCTGTTGACCCTTATTTGGGACCAATGTTTGTGAGATTTCGAAAATTTCTTTTCTGTTTTTAATTCTTTAGTTGGTTCACCCCTATTAAGAAGCATCAGTTTTACAAGTTTTACTTTCCTTCAGCCGGAATACAGTGTCACGAAACATCGTGAATTCAAGTCCTCCACCCGATATGTATTTTGGCGGTGGTATACCTTCTTCATCGTCACGTGGGTTCTCCTTCTTCGCTCATCTCAACTCTTATTGGTGCGTCTACCTATTCCATTTAAGTAAAAAGGTATTGATACACATGTTTACTCTTGTATCCTTTTTGAATCAATCACCGGTGCTCCAGATAGATTTGTCAGCTTTACTTACGCAGTGGTATATTTTTTAAAATTTCTTGTCATTTTTGGAGTTAATAAGCATCAATTTTCCTTGATATGGACAAACTGTGCCATTTTGATCTGAATGCAAAGGCCTACATAAGTGTTTAAAATAACTTATGGGAGGTAGCTAGGCGTTGCTGTAACAACTTAAAACAATATTTGTTTTGTCAGCCACTTATTAAGCGCGGCTGAGCTAAACTTCCCTTTTATCAGATACTACGCCTGCTACTACTGCCTTTGAATTGCTTCTTTTTTGCTTCCTTTAGTATACAATTCCATTCAGATCTCCTGTCAGTTTCACCGCACTCTTTCAGAAGGAGCCAATACAACTTTCCGCAGATGTCGATCAAAAAACGGTAAGGAAGGATCATTTTTTCAAAGTAATGTACAAACACCTAAATATACTGAATAAACCCGCATTGAACGCATTTGGAAAGCTCAACTTCTGTTCTGTTAACGCATCGAACTACTGCGGTGAAAACTCACACCAGTTAGATGCCATTCACAAATGCGAGACGTTGTAGCCGGGGAAAAGTTGGTCGTGGAGGTGGAAAAGCTCCTTTAAGCTGCCTGTTTGATGGTCAAAATAATCAAGTATTTATTCACAAGCGCTCTCACTTCTGTCTAGTCGTTGAAATGCCATATTGTGGCATTGTTGTACTGTGCTATCATCACCGTCGCACGTACATTTTAGAGGCATTGGTCATACTTGTTGCACACCTATCATTCCACGTTGACTGATTCTGGATTAGCCCATGCGCATCATATTTGCCGGCTCTACAATAGAAAAGTCAAATTGGAGGTTTTCAATCGGCTCCTAAGGTGGGTTTTAGAAGAAGCTATTCCCTCAAAGCGGTGTTTAATACTGTTAGTAGTAAGTAGTTAAGCGGTGTACATCGCAGAGCCTGAAATACTTTATTGCTTCAGAAACAAGATCTCCGTTGGGGTCATTTCCGAATTTCTAGAAAAAACGATACTCACTTTGATACTCTCTTAACCGTCATTCGGTTAGATAGACTCTGAACTACATTTTCTCGTAGTAGGAGAAACTACCTGCTTAAAGCGCCTTTTGAGATTGTATCTTGAGAAGAGGTAATTTTCGAGGCATGCATTCCATTAATTTAGTATACGTTTTCTTTTCCTGTTTTCTAAACATAAAGGGAAAGTAACAGTTTTATTCACTGGGGCAATAAAAGTATTGTCTGCATTGAAAACGTTCACATTTTGCCAAGGATAGTTTAACTGCACTGGAGCCTTGGACTTCAATAGCAGTGAGTTGAAATTCAATAGGGAATCACTATGCTACTGAAGTTGCAGACAGATTAATATTTTTTGATCGCAAAGACTTCTGACCGTTCCAAATCCTTCTCAGTGTTTGTGGACAAGTTAGACTTTTATTTACAGGCTGTATTAGCAATTTATCGCAGGGAACCTTCATTGACCAGCATTTCAAGTCGGTTAGCGTTCAAAAATTGGCTTATTTTACTCTGATGGAAACTCTGTCTTATGCATTCGAAACAGCAAGAAGTCTATCCTCTAATTTAAATCGAAGCTTTTCAAAATAAAACCCTGTCCCATATTGAAGGAAATAAAAGTACGCTTATATTTTTGAATTTCTAATCTTAATGCTCCCAGATTATCTATCCAGTTCATAAAAGCAATTGAATCCACCTCATTTCCGCTTGTAGACTAATGATTAAATCACTAGACTAAAAGAATGAGCCGATCTATGCTTTGCTTTGATTTAGGGTAAAGATCGAACTTCAAGGTTCTGCTTTAAGTTCTTAATACAGTGCTGCTGGCCCTATTACTTTGCGGGTGAATCACAAATTCCGTTCATGAATGACTTAACAGCATTCATTATGCAGGCAAGGACAACACTCGCCTAAGAATGATCTGTTCAATTATTAAAGCAATAGTATCTACATGGAATACTTTGTGAAAGATTAGGTGATTCCTTCTTGAATAGCTGCAGCGTACATGCCTCTCGCGTTGATATTTACTTTGGTGATGTACTTCTAAACCTCAGTTTTCGGTGTGGGATATCGTGTGAAAAAAGCGACCTTGCTTCATTTACACAACGGTTTTTAGCCCGCCAGCATGTATCGTTCTGGGCCGTACTCTCATAATCAGAAGAGGGGGCGTTATGGGTCCTGGTTTCCCAAGGGTTACTAGATCAATATTAAGGCCCAAGATGCTAAACTTGGCTGCCTCGAAACTCTGGAGAGTAGATGACTGTTCTCCGATCTCGTAACGATTATTATGCAAGTCCATATCATGGCAAAGTGTTTCGCGGCTCTTATTTAGGGGTTCCTGATTGAGAACCTCCTGGTTGATCGTTTTTTTGTAGACGGATATTTAAACAGCTTGCGGTTGATTATTTCAGTCGCTCAACCTTCAGGTATGCAGAATGTGATTTGGGGTAGAGATAAAAAGATAAATTTAAAATAAATCCTGTTGCAAGCAAGACGTAAATCAAAGGCATGTAACCTTACAAGATATCTAGTTTCTCAGTGCAGGCTACAAATACTAAATCAGCCCAATCAGAAAGCGAGTCTCTGGAGTATTAAACACAAAATTCAAAAATTATTATTAAGTCAGTCCTTTCTCCTCTTAAGAATAACCCAGTAAAAAAAGTTATGCAAGTTAGAACAGTACCAGAAACAAATTTTTGACATGAAATCTCATTTCTGTATGGCTGGTATCGAGTCGAATGTCATTGCAAATGGGTGGGGTGTCTAGGCCAAGCATAAATAAAGGGAAAAAGTCTTTCGTTCTTGTCCTTTATTACTATTAGAAATTTATTTGTGTGGTTGCTCCGGCTTTTTATTTTAATATGGCTATCATACTTCAGGAATCAAAGTGCATCCCCATCTGTTTGTTTGTGAACGGTTTCAGACGACGCTTCATTGGAAATAGTTGGTCCACTTACTGTCAACGGAATTTTATCAATATTTTGCTCCTCTTATGTCCTTGACATGTGATTAGCTTACGTTGTCAGTTTGTCGTTTATTTAAAGGTTGAGAATATGTGATGCATGACAACTTTGAGTCATATTAATCCCCACCCATTTGAGCAAGTCTCGAGGTACAGTTGAAGTACAAAGAGCATTTATAACGGTTAAACACACCAGTGAAAGACATTAGTCGACGTCTTCGGCTCACTGATCCTTTCTCTAACATGGTTTCGTTGTACAGGTAGCAGTTCTTCTTCACTTCCACTACGTAGTGACACTCGTCCGTCCTCGAAACTGTTGAGGAGCAGGACTCCAATCGTGTCCGTAAGGGTAGGCGATCTCCATACCTCTTCCAGAAGTCTTCAACTATTTGGCGCAGTTTCCATTTACTGCAAAATGCACACGCATTCCACGCAAGTCGAAACCATGATTTCAGATATTACGTTTTACCTTGTTTAAGAAGCTCTTAGTGGACTCAGGCTGTAATTCTGCTGGGATAGTCTGAATTTTTACGTCCTGTAAGTGATTAGTCCTATCCGACCTCTCCCCTCATAAGCATCCGCAGTTGCCCCTGGGGTTAGCGGCGGTCACCATGACGAGGTCGAGAGTAGGAATGACCACCTGATAGCAAAGCGTTTATAAATAGGTTGAGGACATGTGAAAAACACATTAGCATCCATATGAGGATCTGACTGACATGTGTAGGCGCACGGCATGACTTACGACCATTTTTTGTTTTAGTAATTTGAGTTGTTTGTTTCTAGAACGTGGAGTAAACCGATCAATATGGTGCTGGACAGAAAAACAATAGCTGTGCATCTTGAAATGACTGCAAGGCCTCAGTACCTCAGCTCATTGCACGCTAGCTGCTTTTGCTCATTTGTCAAATTTCAACCCAATCCCTGTTATGAATGGCAAAGTAGACTTTAAGAGCTGATCTGCAGTATCTTAGGGCAACCTGTTGGGAATTTGAGCATCAAGGGATCGAAATATTCTTTCTCTGTATTTTCAAACATTCAACTTCCATTTTGTTAATAAATGAACCTTTTTATTAACCTGTTTAATCAGCGCTGGTTTGTCTGCAGTTTTAAGGTATTTTTTACTTTGCATGTGATGAGATTCATCTCTTGAGGATCGTTCTTTCGATGGTGTTTCTTCTAAGTCTTGCTTGACTTGGATTTCAACAGACGAAGGTTTTGGAATAGAGATTTCCTCACAAATGCTCACTCATAGGCTTCCATTTTCATCGCTCAAGAGTTCTAGTTCATCAGTTTGGATCTGGTTTTGACTTCACGTAAATAGTCGTGCGTTTTGGTATTCTTCATCAAACTGAGGGCTTGACCTTAGTACCTGCGAGCATTCGATTCTGGTTATAACTTTATTGCCATTCATACCCATTTCCGAGTTGGTCAGTTTCCAGTCATTCGCCTGTTTGAATCAACTGTTAAATAATTTCTCAATTTTATGCTTTTTCTCCTTGTATTCACTCATTTTGCATTTAAACGAGTTCAAAAATTTGCACTAAATTGACTTAAAATGATCACCTCGTTTGCTCGACTTTCGTGTAAAGTTATAAATGCATAACTCTGAACTGAGCTTCTTTTCTACGGCGCAGATCCAACGAAGATAAGCTCAAAGTACTCAGGTCTACTGTGGAACTAAGTTAAGCTTGGAATTTAACCAGTTTTTTCCGCCTCAAAGGTAAGAGTAAAACGTTACTAGACACAATTTCTTCCTCGCAAACAACGTAGGCAGTACAAACAATAACCATTTTAGCATATTTAAAAAAATCGCCGTTGTAAATTGTTATAACAACATTCGCTACCGGTGCTCGTTTAAATTACTGCATAGTAACTTGTGTTTCGTAATAGAATTTTCCTGTTCTGGTCATAGAATGGACAAATGTTGCGTTTAAATTCGCAGACACGCTAAGCACCTGGTAAACGGAGATGTTTGCATGTTTGGTTTATGTGCCTATACTCCGCCATTTTTTGAACATGTTGTTTAACTATGGAACTTTATTATCATTGACCAACTTGTTAGAGCTTATTGTTGCCTTAATTGCATAGCAACAGGGGGTCTTACTGAGTACCCTGAAAGAAGCCCGACCCTAATGACGGATCTAATAAAAACTGGCAGTCATAAAGTTATATGGTCTCAAACATTTCCCTGAATGCTACCATCTGTCTGACAACAGTCGCATTCCTTTTAAAGATGATAAATTATCACCGCTTAAGGATCCCACCTCAATGAACTCTATCCATTATCCCATTCGCAGTCTGCTTGTCATTATTTACAAAGGCAAGCTCACACTCGTCTTTGGGTAACTGGCTTTTGGTTTCCAAAATAACAAAAATTCTGTTATTTTATTGTTACCTTTAGTGGTGTTTAAAATCGGCAACTCTGATTGCTTTCTATTCGGGACAAAATATAAACTTGGCAGAGCTCTATTTCCTGAATACTTCCATAATTACTGAGATTGGTTGTTTTATCCTACCTTTAGTATCTTGTAAGGTCTATGCGCAGATAAAGTATTATTTTTTTCAAACAAGGCGATAGACGACGTTATATGCTCTGCATCAATTCTACAAGAGGTGTTTTGCTTAGCTACCATTATTTTACAGCCTATTATTTGCTAAGACAATAGTGGACCATAAGAAGAACTAGTGTTATGAAGTTTTTCCACAGTTTCTATAGCCACTACAGAGTAGCACTTTTGAGGTCAGATTTGGCCTTAACTCTTAGCTATTCTCATTTCGAAAACATTTAATCAGTTAATAGGCGAAGGAGCTAATATGTTTCCTTGTTTGTCCATCTCATACTTCATTTGGACTGTTTATTTATAGACTATTTCACTGTCCATCTTATCAAGCATATGATTTAGACATAGAAACAAATCTTTTAATCTTGCAGTTTGGGAAGCATTCGAATAAGAACCACTAAATCTACCAAGGATTGTGGTGACTAACATAGTTCTGTAACTATTCATTCTGTTCCTCACAGTTTTTATGAATCTTGTCTCAAATAAGTTGTAAGGCAACGTTGAGGACCTTCTTTTTAGCTTTATTTGACAATTTCCCAAGTTTTCTTTAAACAACTTTAAAATGATGCATGGAATGACCTTGAACCATCTGTTTTCCCAAAAACCACTTTCCATGAGCAGTCACTGCTTTCACCTAGCTCATGCTTGACCCGGCACTGAAACAGAGCCTCTATGTTTTGTCTAGATTCATTTAAATGAATTAATTTCGAATCTTGAGTTAAGGAGCGCAAAAACAGCGATTCTCTGCTCAATATACAAACTCCAGAGCGTGCCTGATTTGACATACACACAGCCATCTGTGCCATTACAGATATGACATCATAACCAGCAGTGGTGAATGGCTAAAGTAATTTCTTGCTAAAGCTTTTTAAATCACTGTCCTCCAAAGTGAGGACTAAAATGCTTTATCCCGGTTGCAATTCAAATTTTAAATTGCCTACTTTTGTAAACTAAGTCGGTGGATATCTCATTCAAACGTTTCGTTCAGTCATTCAGTAATCACAATGTCGTTTCAGAATAATAAGTTAGACTGCGAATTAATTGTTGCGATTTCCGAATGTAAATTGTAGTGCGTTGAAAATACATTGGATGAAGATTCAGGAGGCATATATGAGCACGAATACAAACTTGTGGGCAAGGGCTGATGTCGAGGCCACAGAACGGCTGGGGATTCAAGCGGTCCGATGAAGAGCCGTCTATGTCAGTATCTAATGTGCACATTTTCACAGCGCAGGCATGGTATTTATAAGAATGACGTGGGAACACTTTCGTTCAAGTTTATGAACTCAAATAGAATTTAAGTCGTTGTACCAATATTTCACCAGCGATTTCATTCCCCCACGTCTTCAATAGGGACCGGCTAATTTCATGTTCATGGTGCAATTGAAATGCCAGACTGACATTCATCGGCTGCCCTCTGTTATGATGGAATCAGAACCTGAAGCTGTTGACTTAATCATCCGTTGGGATAGGTCCTAACACTGTTACGTAAGAGGACTGAAAATATGCCCCTAGGCTCTGCTACTGTCGTAGGGCTGCATAAAATGCATTGTTTCTTGGAAGATGATGGACAGTCATTATATGGGCTGTCATCAAAAGCTAAGTGCTGATATTCGAAGTTCGAGTTATGATTAAAACGACTACAAAGACATGATACTTTTATCAACAGTTCTTGGGCGAGGAGAAGGTACCTTGATGTCTCTCTGATTGAGGACTTTAATTATTTCTTCATGCTTATACTGACAGAAGAAAAACTGAAATTAAGCATTAATTTTACTTATCTATCTTAACATCCAAGAATCGTCTTATAATTCTCTGCTTCCTTAGGGATACCTCTACTATACAAACGAAAAACAATGTCAAACTCTTCACAGTCGCGTCTCAGGGTTGTGGGCGTCAGCACATGCAGCAGTGAATTCATCTCTACAACCCTCGGGCCTTCGTCGTGTCTGTATCTTCTTTAGTGCCTTCGTGGTCTCCCTCTTCCTCATTTTATTAATGCCTCCCATCTGCCTACTCTTCTCAACCCTCTCAGTTGTCTTGGCTCTCACCGTCTTGCCCATACTGCCTATTCTCAGTCTCATATTTCATATCTTTTGCGTCATTCTCTATGACTTCTTCAAACCAGGTGAGTTCTCTATCATATTTTGTCACACATTGTCCACTTTCCTAATGAATAGACAAAGGAAAATGCTCAGCAAGTTCTGATTATTTATTTTCTGATGACCACCACTTTTCTGGTCTGAAGAAAATTGAAAGTTCACTTCAATATTCATTAGATGAAATGGGTTTGAAATCCTTTGCTGTACATCTTGTTGACATTGCTAAGATACTTCTATATTTTGATCATTTTTTATGACTCCGCATAATTACTTCGCCAAGATGTTAATGCAACAAGTCGTTTAAATGTCGAAAGTTGCCTGACGTGTGCTAGTTTTAGCGTTTTATCCATATTTTTTCTGGAATTTGCTTGACTAGATGTGTATGTATATCTGTATGTCCTTCCCCTGTACTCATTTGAAAGCTTCGAAGCTATTACCTTAATTGTCTGATTCGTTGTTTTACAAATTATTTTGTTGACTGGGAAAATCGCTCTGCCTTATTAACTCGTTTTCCAGAAAATGCGACTTTGGCATCTAATTTAATAGGTTAAAGCGATTGTCCTCTGATAGAGCTCTAAAATTAATCAACCAGAAGGTTAAAGTGGGAAGTGGGGTGTTGATCTACCTGGTGTTTTGGGTAAATGAATGCATCTAAGCCAAACAAAAATGGAGCTCAAACATTTATGTCATCATTTGAATATAAGCATTGGGACTAGTTGACGCATTTCAAACGAAGAAACTGCACGTGAGATGAATGAAGTATACACTAATGAGTGCTGAGAGTGTTTCGATCGTGGACTCGTCAGAAACGTCAGCTAGCGAGGTCTCAAAGTCGGTCAGAGTACATCAAGTGATTTGAATGCTGGTCTTCAAAGGTTTGGCCGATATATCTTATGTCTTGCCAAATTTTACCCTGCATCACGGATTTGAGTATGTCAAAATAACAAGAATGGTGATTCCACATTTTTAGCTAAGTGAAGAACTATTTTTCATTCATATCACTACGACAACAATTCAGACCTCATGTAGAGACTGATCCAGAAATATTCTTCCTTTTGTGCTAAGTCATTAGACAAGTTTAAAAATGTTTTGATTTTGAGACACTTGGTTTCCTATAATCAGGAAATAAACATAATGTTTGATGGAATTCATAGCTTTCTGTTCTCTTGATTGCTGGGTCTGATCCCAGATGGCTGCCTTTGTCAGTTTCTGGAGCAGTAGACATGCTATTGTCGCCTTTATTTTGTGCACCAAGTTTGTGAACAAACCACGTCAAATTTGACACAATAGATGAGGGAGGGAAACCTAAGACTCTCTGAGTTCATGTTTATTATTTTTTTCATTACTTGGCGTTGATGTAATTCGCTGCTTGTTTTATTGGCTATCGATGAGGTCAATCAGGATAATGACAACAATTTAGTTGAGTACGTCAGTTCATCTTTAATAAGCACTGCCCTCTGTGTCTTTTTTACTAATGTGTATTCCATCATTGATCGTTCCGATTCATGTTCAACGAAAATCTGCGCTAGTTCGTTCAGTTCGATTTCTTTGATATTTACATCCACACCTTTGAGTTTTTCAAGGTTTAGTGCGTGCACTATCTGTTATGTACCCGTCTCTTCTCCGTCCCTTATGAGAGCTCACTTTTTTTACATTTTTCCTCCGTTTTCATACTTGATTTCCTGTGATATCTCGAAATCTGTTCGTGCATGTGCTTCTACGCACTCAGCTGCCAATCTTCTAAGCGGAAAGGCCTCGTTCGTTCAATAAATTATAAATTCGTTGAGATATGCAATGTGCTCTCCGAAGAGTTGAGATTATAAATCAGGTGATCATCTAAAGAGAACCAATTTCATTATACCTCTATAAGAGAAGTTAAAAGTGGGTGTCTCATTAGTTGGAACACCGTCAATGAGTCAAACACTGAAAAAAAAGAATTTGAAGCTAGAGCGTTAGGTTGTTTGGGGGAAAGTGAGCGGATTACTAATGCACAACACTTCGATCCATAATCCTTTGGGATCTAAGTTTTATGAGTCCCTTTGAGAATGACTCAATCACAAAGATCCGCAATCGTGACTTCAGTGGCTTTCAGTAGCAACATCAATATGACTCGAAACTTACTCAATTGAGTGGATGAGGCCCAAAATTTTGGAGATCGAAACCCCTTGACGATGGGGAACTTTATGCGGCATGGTAAAACGACAGCTCATCAAACTACTATTTGATTTCGTGTCATTGGCTTTTGCAAATCAAACTTGTTTACGCTGTTGTTTTCCGATTCTGAAGTCTGTCTCCAGGTCGTCCAGCGAGTCTAAATTAATAATTCCCTTTACAACCGTGCTTTGGTGCTAAAATGAACGTAAAGCAATACTTTAATGATTGGGCTGATAAAATAATTAAGTATTCGCTTTCATCTCATGCGACTAAAATAGTCCGTTGAGTGGGATGGGAACGAATTGCCGGTATAATGATAGTGGTGGTTGGGCTGTATCTCATTGACGGAAAGGTTGATACTTATTTTCTGGATTGTTACAAAGTTGACTCGTAGAAAACCATCTGGTTTTTAGTTTATAAATTAAAAATCTATATTTTGGACGTTATTTCTGATAGCAAATTCTGGTCTTCGTCCAACTTACATATATTACCGCAATGTGGTGTCTGATATATTGCTGACATCAGTATATGCCATCTCATTTGACGTGAAACGAAATGGTTGACTTCAGCTTTATGGCGGATTTTATAGTGAAAAATGGACTCGGTGATTGAGACGGTTTAAACGTGTTCTCATAGCTTCCGCGTATGAAACATCTTGGTAGCAAATAAAAACGCTTTAGGTCCTGTCCAATTAGCAGTATCCGCATTGTGGTTGTGCGTTTTCATCCACACCACCGCGCCATTGAAGCCGGCTGTTTTCAACACTTGTGACATTCATAACGGATTAGAATTGTCCTCAGCATTTACCGAGATTCTCTTCCAAATTTGTTCCGGTATTCAGTTCAGCTTCTTTGTCACATACGATTCACCTTCCAGCAGTTCGAATCACTTCGCTTGAATAACCGAATGTTGATGTTGTGATAATCAGTCAGATCGATTACCATGATCAAGCTACAGTCTCCATCTAGAGCCCTCCACCTGATGACGAAGGTTTACATTACGGAGCAGGACCATCAAAAAAGGAGAGTCCCCATTATAACAGAGATAGCGTCTTGGACTGATTGCTATGGTTCTGAACATAAAACATCTCAGTCGGATCACTGAATGGTTGTTTGCTACTTTAGAAATACAAATAGCAAGTTATGTTGATAAATAAGGTGCTTTAATTCTGTCCTAGCCTTAATGACAGGCAGCAGAGATTGACATATTTTACTAGTCTGCTCTTTTCTAGTTGCAAATTTCGGCAAAAACATGCAGACGAAACCAGGGATTATGCTCAAACATAGATCCTAGGCTGTGAGCTTCTGTTTCGATGGTGGAAACCACATGATCGCACAAACCAATTGGCCAATGGGAAAATGCCCACCTCACATTTACTGAAATCCTAGTTCTATTTACTCAAGATTATACTTGTTGATAATCTTATAAGGTGTCATACAATCGAAATTTTTATAATGTACGAAGCATTTTCCGCTTCTGTTGGTATCGAGAAATTCGTTGGCTGGCTGAATTTACATTAACAATCAGCCCATTAATTTTTTTTTGTTTGGGAAATTAAAAGCTAGTGCATGTTGATCTTAATCTGGTGAGAATACAGATTTCAATGCTTTGGGTTGTAAGAGGGGATATCTATAGGATTTTGAGGGTTCGGTCTTGGCCTTCATTTTGCCATATAAAATGAAAATTGAATTTCACACGGTTGCCAGATGTGATAACACAAGAGGGCTGTTCTTACTTCTTTGGGCAGTACATATAATAGAAATCGAACCTTGAAATCGGAAGTCAAGACCCCATGCTTTGAGGAGGTTCGGTTTGTAAGGTCACTCTGACTTCATTGATGAAACAAAAAGCCATCATACACAAGCTTTTAATAAAAAAAAAACACAGTTTCCGTCCCATCGGCATCTCCACATAGGCACCTCTGAAGTTGGCTGTTATCATAATATCAAGGTTTTGAGTCCTAATGGCTAGGCTCTCGTCCACCCGAGTGGACAATTGAAGACCTACTTGGATGCGTCATATCTTCCGGTCCTGTAGCATCGTAGTGTTCAATTTTTCATTAGTTTGGGTTTCGATTCAAGTTCATCCTTGCTGCTATGGATCTTGGTTAACCAAATATGACCTCGTAACCACCTTTCCGTTTGAAGCACTCAGTTAGTTTATTGGAATCCCCCGCGCCCAGTTTGCCGTACTCTTGCCTAAAATTCTGGATGAGTTCCTTGTTTTTCAACAAACATTCACATATATTTAATACTATCGAATTTTACTGTTCTTGGATGCGTTTCTTTGAGCCTCGTTTTGTGACAAATCGCTTAAAGGCTAATCCAGCCGTCGCAGTCCGTTCACACACAAAGCGACACAAGAGACAATCAGCTACATATTTTGAAATACAATAGGTTTGAAGTAGACATTGTCGTTGTATAAGACAGTCAAATGAAATAGACAATCTGAAATGACATGGAACCTTTGGTGATTATTCGAATGCCTCCAATTCCATCAGTATGACTGATTTATTAGTGAAAGTGTTTCTTTTTTTTTAGATCTTAATAGTTTAATGTATTTGCAAAGAAATCTTTCGTACTAACATCCCTCTCTCAGAAAATTAGTCTTTTGTCTAAAGTTACAATCTTTAGTAGAATAATTCGATGAAATGATTGATGGCTAAATGGAGAAAAAAATGAGTAGTATCTGCTCAGGTACATTGCTTGCAAAAATGGTCATGAATAATACAACTTGGCCAAAGCGGATAGACCCACTTGAACAGTGGAGAATATAAAAAATTCCAACTGAAAATAGACCTACTTTCGATGCGTCGCCCGAATGTGATGATGAGTCAGGCGAGCATCAAGCCCTGCCTCCCTCATCTTAATGCGCGTCGTTATTGGTTTCCTGCCACGACTGAGTCATTTAGTCGTACTCACCCTCATTCTCTTCATTTATCCACCAGATGCCCACCCGAACTGTCTCTTCCCTATCTTCGAAGTCTTCATCTGGCATCTGGCAATACGATGTGTTCTACAATTTATCGCGGCTCTTTTCTGTGGCCTAGTAATCTACCCCATTATAGCCTTAACAATCAGCGTTTTTGGTCTTCTTCGATGGTGTTTGGAGTCTCTATGGGATGCCATAATCTTCTATCTCTGTCTCAAGCCCTGTCTTCGCATTCCAGCAAGTGACAACTGCATCCTAAAACGCCGTGCCGGACCTGGCCTTTCCCCAAGACATTTCTATAAGGTAATTCATTGATGTTTCAACTCGTATTCCACCCTAAGATCGAAGATAATTTTGGTCAATGTTATTTATAATTGACCTCTTGTGCACCAAGGCAAACGTAAAACGATTCATTATTTGTCTAGCTACCACCTGCTTGCATGGCTGATATTCTTGCCTCTAGCACCAGGCCCTAGGCTTTAACGTCAATCAACTTGCGCTTTACTGCAGCCACTTAGCTATTTCCTCGTAGTCAGTTCTATCACATATAGAGAGTTCAGCCAGTAGGTTCCACTTTCACAGTACCCATTTTTATGTCTGCCATATGCCGATGTTAAATCTGTTGAATAATTGACTGCGAGTGACTAGGTAATCGCAGTTTTATGTGAAGGACCTACATCTAAGATGCTATAATAGCTTTTCAAGTTATCCGCATATAGATGAACGGCCTACATCGTAAAAATATTGTTCCCTTTGACTTGACTTATCACTCATTCAACCTAGTCGCTTAGAAAATAGATCAACTTCACTAGTCTGATGGAAATTTATCATCTTTTCTGATTTGAGAGATGGTGATTTGATTTATTTTCGTTCTGTTGTCTCAAATTTCTCCATTTATTGGTTCTACTCAGACACGGTTTCCACATGTTCATTGGTGAAAAAACGTTCTGTAAGTTGCCCTGATATTGAAATAACAAGTTCTTTTTTTTTTTTTTTTTGTTGCTTTACTGCAACAAAAAACATTATGCGATTTGAATCTCGACGTGAAACCTACTGAATAATTGAATACGAATGACTAGGGAATCACATCTTTATGAGTAGGACCTACCTCTACGGTGCTACGATTGCTTTTTAAGTCGGCCGCGTTGAGATGAATGGCTTACATCGTAAAAATATTGCTGCTGTGACTTGACTCATCACTCATTCAACCTAATCTATTAAAAGATGGATCCACTTCACTAATCTACGGGACATTTATAATCTTTTTCGGTCTGAAAGTTGGTGATTTTTTTTGGAAAAAAAGATATACCAATATTGCCTGTTTGAATTTTTTAGTGCAGCGAAGAGCCTTGTATAATTCTAGTCTCAATACTTCAAATAAGGCACACATTGATTTATCAAGTTTGGCAAGTGATTTCTTGGAAGAGAAGCGCCTTCGAGATTTTCGATCTCAGAGACGTTCTCGCTTGGCCTGATTGCTATATCATGTAATTGTCAGCACCTATATAAGTCATTCATATCTCAAGAGTCCAATGTGAAATCATTTTCGAAGGTCTAAGTGTTTCTTGCAGGCGGAAAGCCATGAAGTCGTAATTTATTGAATTCAAATAACTTAGCGCATTTGATTTATTAAAATCTTTAAATTGAAAAGGATAAGACGTAGTTAATTTAGTACTGCTGAGCTGAGCTAACTCGCTGACTGAAAGTCTATTAAAAACTTAGCGTGCGCCAACTGGACACTTTCGGAGCCGACGAAAAAATAGTGTTTACCATCTACTCTTCTTACTTGGCACACTTCCACTTGCTCGCTTTCAGTCACTATCACCTATTCGCAAAAAGTGGTCCTCAGGGTGTGTGGCGCATGAATGGCGAACTTATATTCAAAAAAATCTAAACTTTGTAGAACTCCTCCTCCATTTAATTAGTATCCCAATGTACAGTAGCCTTGGTGATTAAGCAATCAAATAAATGGTTTGCTAAACTGGAAACCAAAAATCAAGAAGTGCAAACCAAAAAATCAAGTCTTTACTAGAAAAAGAAATTTATGCATCAAACTGAAGTACGTGATTCCTGTATGATGACATTTTAGACCTAAATGCAAATGCACTTGAGCAATTTATTACCGAAAAAGTGTTCAGTATTTTGAATTTTTTGCCTATAAGGGGGGTAATCTAGCCGAAGACTTGGATAGTTCGTGCCGTTAATTTTCCTGGTACCTGAGAAATTTACAGACCGACTTGAGCCATCATTCGGCTGGTAATGACTAACTGTTTTAACAATTTTCCTGAAAATCGGTTGAGGGACTAGCCGAGGTTGGTTCAGTTTAAACTAAACTTGCAGCTTAATCTCGTATTTAGTGGTTGGTTGTCTGTCTGGAGAATTTCCACTGCCAGAAATTTAGCGTTCCCCTTTGCGGTGACCATTTGATGAATGTTGCTTAGTAGTCGATTCAATCCTCATCAGATGACAGTTAGGCAGATTTCATTGCATCGTTTAGACGTCTTGTTCGTCAGAGAATGTAGAGACCACGTCGGCGAACGTCTCTTACAAGTAAATCTAGGATTCCAATTCTTGTCTTCCAGCCATAAGGCTACGAGAACAAGAACCAATAAAGTCGGATAGTAAGCTTGTGGCTTGAGCCTGTGTTGAAATGTCATATTTTGACCATGTTGTGGAATATGCCTAATTGTAGGGCTTACCATATGATGCTATTATTGGTACAGTAAAGTCTAGACAGGAGGGGAAGATACTTGGGAAAATGATGGTCAATTATTAATTGTAATATTGAGCGGATAGTGGCGAAAACAACCAATTTTATTTTCTCTTGAACAGTTAATTCACTTCTGTGGTGAATCGGTTTGAAGACGATTTCACTACCAAAATACTGCGGTATTCAGATTGGGGCCTTTCAGGGAAAGGCTGGTTGAATATTTTGGGACCAATTCAAAATTGGTGCCCACGTTGTAAAGTTCCCTTAGGTATATATTTTTGCATTCGAATCTTAGGTCAGAGACGTCTGAGGTCTAACGGATATGAACTTTGTTGATTCGCTGACTGACTTTCGAATATAGAACTTCAGTCCAGTGCATGTAATCTTCACTAAAAATGACACTTAGTTACGATAAACCTAATAAAAGATGCTGAATATATAAGCACTGAGCATCCCTATTCCTTACAATTAATCCAAAATTAAAATATTCCATAATAAAAAGTGATTATAATGTGAATAACGCCTCGAGCGTGTAGAAGTCGAGGAGGTAATCGCGACTGGCTAGCATGCTCGATCTAAGAAGGTTTTTATTTAACGTAAGTAATGATAGGTAAACCCTGTGTTATTATTAATTTTGTTTAAAATTTCGTAGCAGGTATATTTTAGTGCTAAATCAGCGACGAAAGTAGGAGTTAACGTAAGATGAGCCTGTCAGATATTTGAGAAAAATGGTGCTAAGTTGACCTTTTGAAGAAATACCTATTTCTAAGTAGTACACAAATCATTTTGATGAGATCGCAGAGTATGCGTGGAGAAGGCTCGTTAGGTAAAAGTCATATCAAATCAGTTGGATATTAAAGCGGCTTTCCTAAGGTAACCAGCGTCTTCTTATGGGGATTTTGTACTGTAAGCACGATAGTGGAGATACACCGCTTTGCCAAGATACTAGATGAACAGGAACTTACCTTTTGCAATTTAAAAAAATTCTGATTTTAGAATAAGAGCAGACGGTATAGAATTTGAGTGGGAATATTTATAATGTTAAAAACGAACAAGTCCGTGTGTAATGGGTGGAAGTGTGTCCATTTTGAAGTATGAAGCATGTGTGCATGGTGAGGTAACAGCTACAATTCAAGTGTGAGGGTGGAATAAAAAAAGGTTTAAATTTGAATATATATTGAAAAAAAAGCGAAATATAAAGAGTGCGATAGGGTTGTAAGTGAGCTGCCGAGTACACCCTGAGTAAATGGGATTCAGTAGTGAAGTTTACTGATTTTGCCTGAGGAAGACAGTCATGGGCAGGGCATATGCTCTTGGTGTTGATAAGATAGATAAGAATGGTGCAGGTGAAAATTCATATAGGGTACTTGAACTCACTCCCGAACGTCAGATTCACACTTGAATCCCAATTCGCCACCGTTCTTGATCCAATGCAAAATGTCAGTCACCAATCATCGTATACATCAAGGCCAATTAATATGAATCCACTCTCAACTGAGCACTGGGCAATATTAACAGATAACCACATAAACTTTTAGTAATGCTTTTAACAAGGTGATCCAATTCTATCAATTATTTTCATAATAAAATAAAAGTACGTTCTTTTTCAATAGTCCGCATTGCAGTCCGTTTCTTATTTCATTTATCACTGTATTATATCTCTTTTTCGCGAATATTTATTTTGAGCATTCATTCTCATTTATTTCAGTCGTAATAAATTAACAAATGTATTAATTTGTGGCTGCTTTTCTAGGCTCGGCTGGCAGATATCTGCACCGTTTTGGAAAGTCAACTGGAAACCATTGAGGTGGATGAGTGGCGAGCGCAGATGGAAGAAATTGCTCGGGAGCCGATCAGAGCCTATAAGTAAGATATACTAGTTTTTGATATATTTCTCTCCGACGCGATTCATCTATATATATGCAGCAAAAAAGTGCGTTTTGTTCATGGAGAAGCTCTCTCGGCAAGTACTGACTAATTTTTGTCCCAAAAGTGTCAGCTAAAGCTTATGAGATGATTAATAACCATGTCGAGTAGAATGGCGAAGCAATGGTCCTTCTGTGGCTGCCCTGTCCTGATAACGTCAAGTCGTTAACGAATCGGATCTTGGTCCGTGATACGAAGTCGACCAGTCCTGGTACGAAATAAAACGACACCTGTTTGCAGGAGGTCCTATTAAAGTATTTACACACAAACCCTTAATCAAACCCTGTCGCCCTTAACCTGTAGCTGTAAATCATGTGTCTGCGCCCAGATTTACCAGCCAGGTTCTGGACGCAGACGACTCGTGATTAACATGCGTACCGTTTGTTGGTCGGCTCCATAACAGTCGCCTTCGGTCGTAATCCTATTTCACCATGCATAAATCTTCCATATAACATCATGAGTTACCTTTATCTTCCTTTTCAATGATCAAACACTTATCTATAGGATTGCTTTCGTACAATGCTTCACATTGCGCCTTTAATTCTTTAGTGTTAAAATCCCATATACTTGAGTTTTCGCTCTAACCCATCTTATTCCAAGTGTGCTTTCTTTGAATAATTGCATACTTCACCGTTAACTTCGGACATTAACTTCGCAAATTCAAGTTATACCTTCATTTAACGCAAATCTTATTGTTGGATTATGCCACAATAAAAAAAAGCGAAATATCCAAAGTATTATTCTGCCGTTAGAACTTCCGACAGATACTACTGAAGTCTCCCATTTGTATTAGATCCGTTTTCTTAAACAAAAAGTGTATTGGTTTTTGGCTAAATGATCGAGGTATCCCAGAGAATATGGAAAAAATGATTCTTGACGGCTCCCATATGGCTAAAGCACCGGTGTGTAAACCTTTCTTCCAAAGATGTTTCGGATCGGAATTCGCCATTTTTTTATTTATTCCGTCGGATTCTCGTTGACTAACCTCACGCTGTATTTCTCGGATGCAACATGATGACGTTGATACTTTGTTGCGTACAACCTGCAGTCTGGAGACATGCATATATGTAACCATAAAGTAAATGTCAATGGATTTCAGGAAGTATATGCCGATTCGATTTCGTTCGTATTTCTTGCATCCACATTCTTGTTTCAACCGTCCGAAATGCTTGTTCATATTCACTGCCACTTTGAGAAGCTCATTCAATCTTAGATGTCAGGTTAGATTGCTATCCCTCGTTTCTAATGATTTGCTAGTTCCGACGCAGTGTTCATCCTTCCTACAGTTGAACAACTGGAAAGTCGAGAGTGACAACTCTTTAGGTTGTAACTTCGGCTCGGTTTATTTACGACTGCATCGCAAACAGTACGATGGAACTATCAATCTTGTCGAATTGAATCAAAATAAAATCAGAAATACTTCAAGCAATTGAAGCAATTATTTATGCCTTTTTAGAAAACTTTGAATTTTGAAATGGATTGAATACAATAAGAACCGATTGATTACAGGCCGGGGAGGCTGATTTCTAGCAACAAAATTGTTAACTTCATCGTCATTTTCCTCAGAAATTATCCATTCATTGGAACACGCCCTTCCGATGCAAAACAATACATCCTCTGCCTTTTTTATTTCATCTGTTTCACAAATGGCTGCCTATTTGTAGAGAAGGACGTATCCCTTCTATAAAAAAAGGTCAATTGTATTGGTCAATTAACAATTTCCCCTAATTTTTTCTCTCCTCCCTTGTAACCCCGACAATCCCTCCTTCTATCGTTTCTTAACGTGTTAGGCTCCTTTCCGAAATTCCAGCTCTGTAAAAATCCAGTTTATTCCCCATAAAACTGATGAAACGAACCATGGGGAGGTTGAAAACAACCAAATTTGGTTACACTTCGATTTACTGTGATGGTCTCTATGGCGCTCACACGCAATACCTGTTTCTTCATCAGGATCAATTTATTTGCTTATAGAGTCTGTAAGGGAAAGTTTACTGCTGCTGTTGAAGTGTTTCTCTCCCTCGCTCCGAGATTACTCAGGCCTGGTTATTTTCTTGGGAACATCCCACGGCTTCTCTGAGATTAGAGATTTATTGGCTTACGCTTTCTCCTAACTTCCTCATTAGTTACCCTAAAAGTAAGCTTCATTATGAGATAATGATGGCCTTTAACAACATAGTACATCCACGTTTCCAAGGCTTGAATATATATTATTGGAGCAGTAATTTGCTATATTCGAAACACTTCAAAATTTAAGCGACTTAAAGTGGAAGCTCCCACAATTTATTATCAAATTTTCTATCATTTTGAAAGCAAAGCCTGGCCAAAAAGGGTAATTCATTTACTTTTTTCATCATTTTCAATTCAAGGTTTATTCAACGATAAGTTCATTTTTTTATTATTTATTTTCAGTCGAAGTCTAGATTGTAATTACGATGTTTCCGATCCGCACCTGGAAAGGGTTAGTGTTTAGGCAAATGGGTGGCAACCTTCAAGCGTCTTGAATAACATCGAATCCTTCAGACCGGTCTGATAGAATTTCATTCATTTATCCATTCATTTACTCTTTTATTCGTTCATTCATTCATTAATTTGTTCCTCCATCACAGCCCTATTACAAAAATAATGCACTCACTTAAACTAATATCAGAACAAATCTCGATGACCTTTTTGAGTTTTCAAATGTCGGAAAAACAACATCGCAGTAAAATCAAATCAAAGCTCTGAAGTTGAATTTCAAACACATGTCAACGAGGTCTCATGCACATTCCTTTACTAGCAAGTCAAGTTGCGAGGACATGCACAATGTAGAGTCCTAGCTTGACTGTTGAGGTTTATCGTCATTAAAGGGTGAGGGTGATTGGTCATTTTAACCACTGGTGGATTTCAAACCTACGGACACCCCCATTGGATCTAGACTAAGTGAAGCCCTGCATTTTTTCCAGTAGGAGGCTCGAAAATTTTTTTAATAGTCTATTCATCTATAGGGCTAATCACACAGTAAGCCCTAGGAATCTGTTATCAAAATTGTAGATTTCATTGTAGAAGAGCTTATGTAAAGTTTAGTTTTAATGATCTCCCCTCCGTTCTTCTTCCTTTCTGCAGTCAAATTCCATTTCTTCAAATGTAGGAATGGGTGGAGCTCTTGGCGTGCGATGGAATTCATCGTCTATACTCTTATTATTAGGAGAAAGCTCCTATTCTTATTTCAGGTGGAAGTGAGTCAAATGAAGCCATGAGTACAATATATTTACCTACAGTATTTGCTCCATTGGCTTGGCTTAGTGCAGTTTTCTTGATCAAACGACATTAGAGGAAGACTCCAGCTGAATCGTGAGTTCAAAAAAAAACACCTCTGGTTTCAATACAAGTTGACCAAACCATCATCTTAAATCATACTTGTACTTTCCTTTGGCATCCACGTTGAGAGTTATTAGAGCCTTCAAGTCCGAATGCGTTAACCACAAGATGGTAATTCACTGTAGTTTCTTATCAAAGCATGTAACCGCGGTTTGGCTTTAAAGCTTGGTTACTTTATGGAGGTGTATTAGGGCGTCCTTCGGATATGGGGACATAATACCAGGAGCGGTCACGAAGGATCCGTGATTGTTTGAATGATGATGGACGGCTGCAAGTTGTCATGATACATTGTAAAGCAGTTTTAGCAAGTTGGAACTCTGCTGCGTCGCCTGCTACCAAAGAAGCTGTTAATATTGTATATAGGTTCCACATAATTGGAAAGTGGCTGATTTAGTGCAAACCATAATGTTGAGTTTCAGAGACATTCCAGAATGTCAATCGTCGCCCCGTTTCTTATTACCACTCGGTTTTAATTGTTTTAATTCATGAAGAAATGTTACTTTGCTGCATCTTCATTTCTTCTTTCTGAATAATTAATTATTAATACCTAGTCATTTATGATGTTTATTCATTTATGGTTGTAGCATGGTCTGTCCTGTTAAAAATTACCCGCTCTAGTCAATTCAGAAGGCCTAATTTTCATATTCACTCTCTAGGCGCACATATTTTCTGAATGGGTGAATAAAGCGCTTATGGGAATTTGATGGCTCGAGGAAGTACAGCCCCTAACTTATGATGTTTAAGAGCTCCATATAATCCTCTCCGACCATCTAATTAGGATTTAAAAAAATTGCCTAGTGATCAGGGAAGAAACCCGTCTGATACGGACTTTTTTTGATTATATTTTGGAAGTGCTAACCGCATGACTCGCATCATTTGTCATGGAAAAACGGCTTTATCGTGTGAACCGGTAGTCATCCTCCCTCTCTCTCTATCTCATTTTTGTAGCTCCCTGGCTGAAAGCCTTGCCTGGCTCTCCCTTTCACCAGTGGAGGCGGGGATTTTAAGCCAACTACGCGGTCAAACCAAGACCTGGTTGGAGGAGATCTTTCTGAAAGCTAAGCAGTAAGTTTTGAGAGTATAAAATGCATCGCAGGATGAATCGAATTGCTCTCCCTTGGGGCGGAGCGTGACAGTAATGTCAGGAGGGAGGGACTGAAGGGGACAGGAGAGGTGATAATCCTACTCTGAGTTGACGCCATTAGCTAGTAGCTAGTCACTAGTCGGCTTACTTTGAAGAGGCGTGGACGAACTATACCAAGTATCCGGGAGCATTGTCCGGTCAAATCAATACTCTGCTCCACACTCTTATGTCGCAGCAATGGCTACAGATTAGACCAAAGCTTGGCATTTTTATGCTTGCACAAAGTTTGACTAGCTGGGTTTATCACCTTAACAGCTTTGAAATGCACATCCATAGTCGCCATAGCCTTAGTTATTTCACTGAATTTGGCGTCAGTTTCCATAGGCTTGATGGCACCATGTCCTACATAAATCTTGATAAACTTTGATGGATAATTAATATAGAAGGTATGGTATGATACACATAAATATTCATTCATTTAAAAGAGTAATGAAACATGACAGATCAACTCATTGCCATCACTTATTAATTTACCGACTGATTGGTCAAATATAGGCCGGAATTTTCACTTACAGACGGAAGGAGGCTCTTCATCCAAGATTCCCCAGATGCCAAGCAACAAGACTGAAGCTTTCTGCTAATGAACTTCAGGTTTGTTCTCGTCATTAATTTATGTGCTCATTTTAGTTCAAATATGTCCAACACCTTATGTTTTGGGCGCCTCATTTGAGGCCGCCCGGTTAAAAGGACTCATTGAATTGATATTACTCGTTGGTACCTAGTTTCCCACAACTTGTGGCTACCCTAAAGCCAAAAAGTGAGGAATTTGAACGCGAGATCTCAAGTTTCACGAAAATCTCCTTCAATATACATGCTTAACGCAATTAATAGCTGTGCATATTAGCTTTTGATGACCAACTAAGTGACCTTTACGCAGTGCAAGGCTCTGACAAACTTCTTCTGAATGTAAGGAAATGTGTTTTCAGCCCATACTACAAAATCATTGCTATTTTTCAAATAAATGATAGCGAAATTGTCAGAGAAAGCAAATTTCTGAAAAAAACCAAAGACCTAGACTTAAAATTCACAAACGTCCCAATCGGCACCTGAATGAAATAGCTTTCGTGACCGGAGTATTATGATGGCTGACTTACTAACTAGTGAGTTTCCATCGTTTTTGTAGGAAAGTGTTCTGATTTCACTATATTTAAGGCATTGTCCATTGTCTCATTGTTCCTTGATGCAGAAATTCATTAGCATCGGAGCTTCTCAAACCCAAAGGTTCTATGAGGCACGAATTCTTCCCAGATTACAATTACTCAATAAAAATCCTGAAGACTGGTGGTCACGACGTGGTCTGCGGACGGATGACTTCTCTGGTACGTTTAAAAAGTCTTTTCTTAAACTTTTAAAGCCTAATACCTAGCTAATCTCGCTCGGATATTCCACCCAAATCCTCCTGATAACTGGTAATCTTCTTAACAAATCGGGGGTGAGGGGAGAGAAAACTCCTCTCCACTGCAGTTTATTTTATTTTTTTTTTAAACAAATTATAATAGGCAAAGGCGCTTTTTTAATTTGGCTAATTTTAGTGCCTATATTTGTGCTTACGTAATTTCCTTTCCTTACCTCTAGACTCAACCAACATGATAGATTATTGTTAGATAAGAATGACAGCAGCAGAAACAGCTGTGAGTCTGGACCCTCATGTCAACTTTTCTCGTTCGATGTATGGTAGGCTGCATGTCATAGCAGTAAATTAAAGATACATTGCAATGATGCATCCATGTCAAAAACACAGAAGACAAAAGTTCCGCTTGAAATGGCGCACTTTTCCAACAGACTGCTCCCTATCCTTTGCAGCTCAAGGCTTCTGAAACCATTCAGCGAAATTGAGAAACTATTGAAGCCAATTCTCTGGATTAGGCGTGTAGTGGCTTAAAGTGCTTCTTGTTCGTGTGTTTTATAAGACTCCTGTTAAAATAATAGTTCCATATCGGGACTACTGCCAGGAGAATGATCGGTAAGTTGGTTACCAAGTCAGGTTTTTTTGATCAAGTATTTGTGCTTTTGATGAGCTTTTAACTGAGATCACCACTAAATAATGTGTTAGTATGTTGCTATCGCTAAAACTGGACTCCATAGGAATGGAAAAACCAAAAGAGGCTACCCATAATGGCTATAATAAGAAACCAAACCTGCACGAATGCAGACGCACGTTGGTGCTGATTGTCGAGGAAATGCGACTTCATGGTAGATTCTTGCCGGACATTTTAGTATTTAACAGTCAAGAGCGGAATCTAAATTCCTGATGTTTGTAACCCGGTTGATAAGTCTGCCGTGGATTGGGAGGAAATCTATGGATGTATGTAGTTAGTACGCGGGGAGCAGACGCGTTCTTGGAAAAGTTGGCTTATGTCGCCTGTTCTCAGGGCGGATTTAAAACACTAGCTCCCTTTGCTCATAATAGATATTAGCCCTGAATACAAATGCCAATATGAGGTGTTGCAAGATAGAATGGCGGAGGGACGTCTTCGCGAATTGACCAAGATAGTCGTCAGAACGTCCGCCGTAAATCTATTTCCGTGCAAGTTAGAAAATTGTTATTATTTAGCTTACGTTGTCATCACTTCAATGTTGTATGTCTAATCAAGTCAACAATACGGTATAGCAGCCTTCTTTTCGCAATTTACTTAAGGCGTCACGTTAGATTATTTCCGGCGTGTATTCAAGGCTCATCTCAAGAAGACCAAGCTGGATGACTGCCGACATGGTGTGGTGGAGCGACCCGTCAAGAATTGCTTACATTGGCCAAGTTTTTAACTTTCGCGGCTTGATTGTCTGGTGTTATGGCATTAATTGAAAGCTTGGTGGAACTTAAACCTTATTACCTAATTCCTCTAGCAGTTTTAACTGTCAACTTCTGATTGTACTATTCAGCAACAGACCAAACAGGGTCAAACAATTGTTCCGCCATTTCAGGACTCTGTATGAGACTCATGAAGACGATTTTGGGTGAACAATTTCTCACCAGCCTCAAGGAGACGGACGCGGTTTTTCCTCTGCATGTAAGTTGACTCCCAGTTCTTTGGAATACACCGCATACTCATATAAGCTATTTGAAGCCAAGTGAATAGCCACCCCTCTGGGCTTGAATGCTGCCCCAAAAGCTCTGAATCCCACGATAAATAGGCATATTATCTTTGAAAATCAATATACTTGGCCAAAGTAGGTACCAATTCTAATTAAATTTGGCTAATGCATCTGGTACTCATGAAGTCAAACCGGTTCAGGGACTCACTTAGAAGGTTGCTCACATAAATCACCAAAACTCAATTGTTATTTTTTTAAAGGTTCGCCAAAAGGCCATTGTCAGCAGGTTTGCACAAGTTTTACCTCCAACTCCCTTTAATTCGCGTCGATTTCCAGCAACAACTGAGACATCTGCCTCTAAAGTCTTCAATGATATTAAGCCGGAGAGGCACCAATTAATACGAAGAAGTACCAACAGATCCTCTCTGCCCACTGCGTTTGAGCAAAAGCTAGACAGCGAAGACGCCGGGAAGTCTTCAAAGTACTACTCTTATCCCCTTTCAAAGGATCATAGCGGCTACCAAAACCGTGCTTGCGATCTTATTGAGCAGCCTTCAATTGATGTCGACTTGGATAACAGTGAACTAGACAGTTCTTCAGGTAGTTGGAAACGTCAGACAGTTATCCTAGCCAACACGAAACGAGACGCAGGTGACGGTGACAATCTTGCCATTACTGAAGAGGCCCGAGCTGCAGCTGAGGCGGCTGTTGAGAATAGTATTTCCACGGAATCTCTGGTTTTTATACATATTGAGTTGCCTCTTTTCCCTCTTTCTGCCTTCGTGCCCAAGGCTTTGCAAGAGGCAGCTGCTGCTAAACACAACAAGTAGGCTTCTTTTTAGCTATACATCTGGTGATTAACCTTTTGTTTCGTGTATGCGAAATTTTATGTTCTTTTTAGACTATAGAATAGCTGATGTCTGGGAATCTGCATAAGGCAGCAATCAAAACGTTACTGCATATATGATCACTTTAGGCGTATAACTATTCAGACTTTGAAAATTTAGAATTTTCTTACGTAGTCTCAAACTGTAGCTAGTTCTATTGATAGGGGGGGGGGGGGGGGGTATGTATGGGAAAAACCGATTTCCACGCACAAAGATGGTTGTATCTGGCCCCAGTGATTGAATGGTTTAATTTTCTGCTCAGAGGTATTGATGGGACCAACTTGAAGTATCTCCTCTTTTGTCAAACCACAGTTTCATAACACCTCGAAGCTGAATTCCAGCTTCTATGTAAGTGAAACTGATAATCAATCACTGTCTGGTACTCGATTTTTTGGTGCCTGGCCGTTTCTTCAACCATATCAAATTTTTCCATTCAGTTTGAGTCACAATGGATCACACCTTTGTATTGGTACGAGTGGAAATGCGCTAAAACTCACCTCTCAAGTGTATTGATTCTCACACGTTGGTTCGAATCTGTCTAATCCTTCTGATTATGTAGTGATAATGGGCTTCCAAGATTCAATTTACTTCGGATCCGAATCTTGTTCACTAAGGTAATTTCTAACGCCCTTTGTGAGAGCGTTCCTTATTGATGTATCAGTTATGATATTTCGACTATTTTCTCTAATGCTTAACCCCAATCTTGTCGGCAGGGTTTATTACAGCTCGAACATGTTTAGGAATTACAAACGTTTTCCACTGTTCTCTTGGATAATATTATCTTCATAATCTCTTAGAACGAAAATGTTTTACAAAATTTTACATCTTAAACGTGGGCCTGAATTAGTTAGTTAGCCTGCAAATAATCAGCTGCTGAGGTTCGATTGCTAGTCGCTTACCCGAACCTCGATACTTTAATCGTATGTATCAACCAAAAGCTTGACCTCTTACAGTTTTAAGTTGTTGGCTAACAGGGAGTTGGTAATTTTGAGAAGGGTTAAAATATCTAGTATTTAGGTAGGACTGAACGGCCGACTCATCAGTTGTCAAGAAGTTGCAATCCATCGACACCCAGCCGACTAGAATGACTATCCATACTGATAATTAACTGTCCGTAGAGTAGTGAATAAAGGAACGACTTAATCAGAGAGGCTCCAGTGTACTTTTCCTCCCTTCACGGTGAAAGTGTATGCACAATTTCTTTCAATAAAGGCACCATTTATTGCTACCCTTAACAGCTCTGTTTCCTGCGTTAGTTCACCTCTAATAATTACATTCTTTTGGTTATTTCAATGATAGCATTGTACCATTCACCTAACTTAGCCATTTCAACTAAGTTTGGAACTATGATGGAGGTGGGCTTTAGAGAAAAATTCCTATTCAGAGGGCGAATGGAAAAGCTTTTCTCTCATTTGATTCTGTTTTTATCTTTTTTACTTTAAAAACGAAACATCACTCGGTTTCTTCGTTTTTATCTTTCACTTCTTGATTCACCTCGACTCATTCCGAATAGAAGCAAGAATGTAACGCCACCATAACCGCTGGAAAGGTAGTAATATTTTAGACAGCTGTCCAAGCTTGGTGCAGTTGGTGATTGTTAATTGCAGAAGATGAAGTTATTTTGACAAGACTTTGTAAAGTATTAATTTCTGAAATGTCATTTAGGTGAAGGGAAAAGTGATTGCATTCGGCCTAGCCTTAGGGCAAGCCCCAAAGACTCATTGGGAGTCTAACCGAAGTACAAATAGCTTTTATAACAAGTAACCACGACAGTTAACACAGAACACATTAAAAACGTTTGTTGACGTCTTCGGCTGTCTGGTCTCTCATCTGGCGTGGCCTTGTCATACAGGTAGCAGTTCAGCTTCGTCGTGGCACCTTGTCCATCTTCGTCCGTCTTCATGTCTCCTACCAGAAATCTTTCGAAATTCTGATGGAGACTTCGTTCATTGCTACATGCAGGTGTATTCCACATTCCAGTTTGAAACCATGAATCTGGTTAATTACATCGTGTCTCGTGTTCCAAGTGGTAAGAAATTGTACTTCTGCTGGCATAATCTAATTTTATACGTCCGGAGGGTGATTAGTTCTAACCGGCCGCCTCTCTCATTAGCCCCCAAATTTGTCCCTGGGGTTACCGATGGTCACCATGAGGAGGTTGAGAGTAGGTTTGACCACCAAAGCCTGATGATAAGACAGAGGTGGTTTTCTGCGCCTATTTGCTTAATTGAGGAGAACATTGGACTCCATAAATTATACGCAACTTTGAATGCGATTAGAACCCGCTTCACTTAATCTGTTTCGTTAAATTTGAATTTAAGGTAGCGCAGTCTAAACTGGGAATTCGGGTTACTTATCTGATACTTACAGACGTCTTTCTTAGTATCAGCCTGATCTTAATTACTACTTTATTTCTGCTACGCTGTATCTTTCGTTATTTCCGGTTAGCGGATGTTTCTTTTTTAGAACTGAGATTTACAACCAATGGATAAGCTAGCTCTTTCAAGGCAAGTGCCGAAATCCTTAGCCATTGTGAAAATTGTAAATATATTAAAGTTTTTCACGATATTGTGGAAATGTATTCCGTTTAGAGGCAGCCGTTGGACTTGCTGCCGTTATCAAATAGTTCAAATCGTTTTTCAAGACTCATAGGCGTACGAGGAATGTACGTATGGGTCTAGTGGGTCAAGCAGATCCTACTTCATTTCTGTTTGTACCCCATCAGTTTCTCATGAGTCTCAATCTCATCCCTTCACATTCTCGTTCACTTTCACTTCAATTCACCTTTTACCTCATCTGGTATCCGCGACAATTTTTCTGACTAATGATAATTAGTGATAGACTTCACAACAGCTGCCATGATGACATTTTATATATCCCCTAGTTTCCAATCGGAAAAGGCAGAGTAAATATTTTACAACAAACAAAATAATTGAAAGTTTGTGACATGGCTGTAAACAGAATGATTTGCTTTCACTAATCCAACCAAGCTATCTAAGGAAGTAAAGAACTTGTGGACTTACCTAGAGAAGACAGAAGATATGCTAACGAATCAAATTAAATCAACCACTAAAGCTATCTCGGTACTTTTTCCCTTGAAATGATGTTCTTTTGTCACTTTTTGCCCTTGCGCTTGAAAAAAACTGATGATAGTCTTCTAGGTGCCCAATCAATCTGGAGTTTCAGATCTCAATTGATTTAATCCCCTTATTGCCCTTGAAGCGTATCTACGAAGCTTTCTTCGTTAAATTGGTGCTGAAGTGAATTTAAATTATGGAATTTAGACGAACAGTATGACGATCACCTTACGGATCTGTTTCTAAGACTATAACCTGAAGAAATCATTATTGTTTTTAGGCACTCGGTATATATGGCGACATTTGGAAATCAAGAGAAACTGTTTAAACTATAAAGGGCAGCAAATACTTTGGGGGCGGGGAGGGGGGGTGCGGTGGCTTCTGCACCCATAAGTCGTCCTAATCCAACTTTGAAAAGGCAAAATAGCGGAACCAAAGCGAAAAACAAACTCATACCCTCCTACAGAGTGGAGATATGGGCGTCGATTACTTCTATTTCTAATTTTGAGTTAGAAGGCCTAAATTAAGTGCTTCAATGGAAATTTGGGGTTCAAAACTCACTAAAACTTAGTCAAAGCTATTGCTGGCAAAATATTTTCTAAATAAATCCTATTTAATTAGTATTATAAATGCATTTAAATCACTATCGCACACAAAGTCAATTTTAAACATGCTTCTTAATTCATTGAATTTGATTTTAATGCGACACTGGGATGTTAGTGGAAAAGCTGATCTGGAGAATGGATATTGCAATATCCCGAGACTAAAACTAAATTAAATAAGTAGGGTCGAACAATGCAGTAAATGATGAATATGTTTTCCGAAAGCAGGATGTTCTTTTTTAACACTGGTTACTCATTTGAGCACTCAAACGGTCCGGAAATATGCCTCACTATCCGCCCCCAACGTTCTCCTATCCCCAAACATCTGACCTAAATTCAGGAAGGGGAAAAGGAGCAAATTCAGGCTGATTTGCAGTGAAGTGATAGGCCAGTTGACGGAGTTGTAATGAGTGGGATCTGCGTGACTTCACACTGAGAACATTTACTTGATCTAACTAGATTTGTATTCTCACGAGTTGCATGTGAATTGAATGCAAATGTTCAAATACATTTATGCTCAAATGAATGCTTCGATCCTAGTTCGTTTGATCAATAGTGGAGATTGAGAGGAAAAATAGGAATAATCATTCGGGGCTCTTCTTAGTGTCCTTGTTTAACTTGTCTCTCATTGAATGACTATGCCCACAAGTATCATCTTCGAATAGCCAAATCTCTTGTGCTCTATTAGTGCCTGACACTTTCGACGTCTTCATGACGGCCACTTCTCTGCTTTTTTCATGGAGACCCAGCTTGTGGATTGAGGGTCCAGTGTAGACGTTCCGCACAGTCGATCACTATAAGCACAAGTGACCACCTCGTACACTCTCAACTAATAGGATTAGTTTATTTAGTCGAATTCCATTTTTTTTCTCTAAAATTTGAAGCACATGTTGGTGCATATAATGGAGGATCGGGTGAATCTTAACCAACAACTGAATAAACCTACTGAAATCAACGTGTCAAGAAGTACTCAAAACTGTTTGATCTTTAGGACGACTTCTGAAATTTCTTTAAGTTAATATGAGATAAAACAAACTTATGGTAATGGGAGTTTGAAATGAACAGGTTCCAATCACTCATTTTTTTATTTTTCTGACTGCCCACCTCAAACAATCTAATATGCTGTAATTTCAGCGGTTTTATTATGCTGAATTGCAGGCGTTCTTGGCTTGAAAGGTGCATTGATGAACTAACCACCAATAGTGGAAATTCTGCCATCTTTGGCAACCTATTTTTTTTAGCAAATTAGACAACTTAATAATTACTTTGAAGATATCACAAGAAGAATGGCTTTTTTGGCATTCCTCCCGGGTTGTACGCTGTTTCTGGCGGACATCAAGAGAATCCGAGCGAAATCTTACCTAAGCCGACAGTGGACCAAGTAGGGAAAAATCGCTCATCAAGTAATATTTAAATATGAATGTATTGAAACGAATACCGTAACGAAGGATGCGTTTTGCTGTCACCCGAGTTTGCTGTTACCTTCGCTGCAGTTTCACTAACAATCCAACATTATTAAATTCGACCAAAAATAGTAGCTACTTCAGTGTCTCCGAGTCGATCATTATGATGATAGAGCCATCAAAGATTCTGGACATAAGTGAAAACTAAACTGTTTCATCGCCATCTTCAAACATCGCTCTAACGGTCTGTTATAATCGAGCACTTTGTGAAAGCTGATTCCAACTGAAGCTCTAGAAACCTTCCCATTTGGTTGATTTATTTGTAGTGGAATACAGGTATTTTAAAATGTCTAAGATTGTTTAACATTGTTTAACATTCTGACCTGCATATCCTCCGTGATTGAAAGGTTTCCGAGACCATGTCCATGGACTATTAACACTGAGGGTTTTGCGCTGCGTTGACGATTTCGCAGACCCTTGAACTTAGAGTTGTCTTTAAAAGACAATCTATTTTGAATTAATTCTCATCTTTTTTCATTGATAGAAAGGCTGCCCGATTCAGTTCCTATATCTCCCACACAAAACCTGCTGATGCCTCCACAAATAGGTGCAAAAAGGCAGAGAAGGTGCCACAGAATATTATTCCATCTTCTGCGGAGGCAAGACAGCATATCGAGGGACTTGCCACTCTGCTGAAGGAAGAACGAGCTCCGATATTGGGTACACTTCCAATAACAGCCACACCGCCTGTTTTAGAGATCAGGAAACCTCCTTTCAGCAAAAGGTGTGAAGAGGCTTTTAGAAAGTGTGTGAATCGAACGCTGACACGAAAATGGAAGATTCAGAAATTCCCACGGACACAGAGAGAATTGTCAATTAGCAGTGTAATTGAGAATATCGGTTGGCTGATGCATCCAGTGGAAGTCGCACTTACGATGCATTCCAGGTGGGTGTACATTGCTTGTCTTCTATATTTCGAACGAAGCAGCTGCAATCTGATATGATATAGGTAGATCATTAGGTCGCTCATGTAGCTAAAAGATTTCACAGAACATATTTTAGAAAATAATTTGGTTTTATGCACAAGCCTTTGACTAGAAAATTCCAATCCCATTCAATCCGAGGTGTATTCTAGACATGCCTTGCCGCTAAAAAAACGCTTTGCAGTTATAAGCTGCTATCTACGCACCCATGATTGCATTGTATAATCGAGGCTGGAACATCTAATGATTGATCCACAAGTATCGTGTTTGCGGGCTCCAGGGCACAAACCCCTGTTATCGAAAAGGCCACAGATTAATAGATCTTTATTTTCACGCAAATTAGTTTAACTACTTTAATGAAAGTGATATGAACCGCTTTGTGTAGTATCATTAACAATAATGTAAAAATTTAGACGACATTTATGCTGACAATTAAAGTAAATGGTGGCTAAACAGAATAAATTGGTGGGTTCCTTCTTTATTTAGCGCCTATCATTGTCTTTTTTCCCACTTATCTTCACCGTCCTAAGTTTCCACAATGTCAACACTTAACTTCTCCGTTCCTATGGAATTGTTTTCAATCTAGAGATCGCTTTTTTTGAATCCCTAATTAACGGTGGAGCCTTATGTGTCTCGGTTTGTAAGAATACAGAACAGAAACTTAGAGAGCTCCCGATGAAGATTTTTGCGCTTTTACCGGTTTTATTGTTGTTGTTTGGATATTTTCCCTCGGTGGAATTGGGAAATGGAGGAGACGCAGCCTTTAAGGGCATGCGCATTTACGACTTAAATGTCTAATTTCATTACACAATTCACTGGATTTGGCATTATATTTAATCTGAAGAAAGCGATTGTTCATACTTTGACCTCGAAGATTACGGTCTGGAAAATGACGTGACGGTTTTGGTCAAGAGTTCTTTAATTTTTTCTACAAGATTGTATTTGCTTAAATTAGCAACAAGACTAGGCCAAATATTGCCCGGGAATGTTAAAATGTCTGAAATATTGAAAATTACTTTCCTCTTTCCCCCGTAGTCATACTTGATCAATTCGCGTTGACCGGCATTCCTCGGTTGAAATTATGCATGTTGATGGACCATGTCACCTTCGCGTTTGTCCTTCAAACAGCCAAAAATTCCAACTTGGCTGGTGTCATTTATTCAAGAAAAGAGGATCAGCTCTTAATTTTCTTCGCTCAATGTGTTACCTTTATCGTCCATGCATCCAAGCGCCATGCGGGCGCCTTTGTTTGGACTAAAACTCGTGTGTTTTTTAAGGCTTTCACTTAGCTTCTTTTTCATTTCCAAAAATAAAGCTAGGGCCGTCTTTCGATCACCTTCAGATCATCTCAACGCATGAGTGGCTTGAGTTTTCGATCACTCAGACCAGCTGCTTCATTGAGCGAAGGAAATTAGTTGCATCACTTTACTTCAGCGACTATCAGACAGTCCTTAGACATTAAGTTGCTGCACCATTCATGCAAGAAACTTGTAAAGATTTTTTATCAATGAAGTAGGTTCTGTGAAATAGAAATCGGCAGATATGAAGGGCATTAGTTAGTAAATTATTTGGCTCTCGTGAGTATTTTGTTTTTCAGTACCTTAATTACAACGTTGAATACAAGTGGATTTCACTTATTTAATTCTCTCTTAGTGGATGTGAATATGCAGTCTTCATTTATTTTTGAAGGAATAAAGTACCCATAAGACTTCTCCAGTTTTTTTTCACCTCCATTGATCTATCTTGAGATCAGTGAGCGATCTTGAATCAGGATCGGTCTTCATTCACTGTTTATGTTGTCACAGAAACTAAAAAATAGGAGTCTATTAATAAAAGCAGTGCATTTAAGTAGAATGTAATTTTTTTTCCCAATCGAGAGATAAATTTATGGGAAAGAAAAAATGAAAACAGGAGCCCATGTGTGCCCACAAATCAGCTGGGGCTTTTTTTAATTTGGGCCACCTACATAAGTTTTTGGAGTAACTTATTTGGGAGGATTCTTGTCTTACGGCATTTGAATTGTTAGCCCTTGCCAGAAAACGCGACAAGTGAGATCCATCTATACGTGTCAATTTGAAGCATTACATCAAATGGAATGCTTACTCTATTTAACAGGGAAATACACTTTGACTTTGCCATCATTTTCGTTATTTTAATGAATCTTTTTGAATGCCAGTTCGTTCGCACAACCCAATTGTGCAAAAACTAGTTATTTCGTCAACCATTCTTTGTATGCCTTCCGATTTACGGCACTCCTATCACATACCATGAAGTTATTGTCGATTGTAATATTGTTTAAATCGGCGGACTTTAGAACACTTTGGTGATTATTATCACTTTTTAAATCATTTCCGCTGATCAGTTGGACAATGCAGTTATGCCGTCCAAACGGTAGTAAACAGAGAAACTAATTGGGTAGATTGAGCCTGAGCAGCAGTCATTAGAGTATGGCATCTCTGTCAATTTATTAATCTCTAGGCTACCCTAACTTCCTCCAGAGGATTGACTGAGTCGACATCTTTTCATGACCATCTCTTTCACATCAGACTTCGTCATTCTCTCCTTATATGTGCACAGATCGCTGCGAATCGTGGACTTGCTGCCCTTGACCTGTTCAGAGCCCTCACTAGGTGGTAACCCAAAAGCTTTATATTTCCATCTCAAGACTGTGAGAGGTTTGTTTAATCCTTTCTGATTAGGCAGAGTGACATGATTCTCGACATCTTTTAACTAAATTTGGGTTCTGTAAATCCCGGAAAAATTTATCTATTTGAGAAGTGAAGTGCTTTTTTTAGGGTCTATATAATGGAGCACAGTTAGGTTCGACTTATTCTCGTCCTTATAATGCTAAACTCCCGCATTTGGATGGTTTTCATCGTGCAGAAACAAGGCAGTCCCAGGTTTTTCTAGAATCGATGTTTTCCAGCGTTTCTATTGAGACTTCCGTGACTCTACCTAGAAAGAGAGCAGGTACTTGAGTGCCTACGCTTCAAACTACATTCGAGGTACTCATTGTGTGAACAGATGCTCGCATGTGACGCCTTCTTCAATGAGTACTTTAGCCCACACAAATTTAGGCAGTGTTTTCAAAAACTATGATGTGGGTTTAGCGCAGAAATGTGATAAAAGGAATATAGGTTGGCGCTTGTTTCAAGTAGTGCTGGATAATTTTCACTTTAGAAGTTAGCCATAAAAAAATTCGGGAGGAGGATCTGTTGTTTCCTCGCTTTGGGTGCACATGGAGGGCGGCAACCTTGGCAGTGAGGATCAGATTAAAAGCTTTGATATCGACTGTCTGATGATGAAAAGCTTCCTTAAAACCCATCTGATAAAGCGAGATACCATGATCAGACGTCTATAAAGTGGTTGAGGAATTTTGACTCTTCTCTTTCTATTATTCTGAAAGTTGGAACAGAAACTTCCAGTGCTCGTTTAACTTCTCATGAAATGCGCTGAGAATTTTTTATTCTCTTTTAAAGAATTCTAGAGGAGCGCAAGATTAATCGGGACCACCCAATACTAGCCAAGTGCATAGCCGAGTTGACTGATTTTCCGCCCCAATGTCCCAGTCCACCTCTTAAATCTGGCAGAAGTCCTCTTCACCCAATTCAACAACAGATCCAGACTCTTGAATTCGTGACCGCCCAAAGCACCCCCAATCCACGGCATTACCCTGTTTGCAATGACTCAATACAGTGTTCTCATTCCTTAGAAATGCCTTTGGAACGTCCTGTCGAATCGCCAAGAGACAATGCTAGAGACTGGGACAACTTTAATCTCGCCTCTTGGTGGGATGTAGAATCACGAAAAGGTCGAGATTACTTGGAGACGACACGGGGATCTGGAGCTGACTTCTACACAGCAGTAACAGATACCACGACCTCAGTCTACGAAGAAACAGAAGACCTTGAGGATGATGATACAGACCCTGATGCTGAAGTTATTGATATTGATCCTCTATTAGAGATGCCAGAAATGATAATCGAGAACGGTGAGGGAAGATTCTTTGGTCGAGCTCAAGGACCCGAATGTTTCAAAATGGTTAATGTTGACTCCAGAGAAGTTAAGGATGTAGGTTAATTGCATTCCAAAATTTTAAATTTTTGCTCCGTTTACCAGTTTTACTGCTGGTTTATCATACCCAGCCGTTGAGCTAATATTTTCGCCTGGAGTAAGCCTTTAGGAGACAAAGTAGCAATATTTAAGGCATTAAAGTGGGAATAGGTGGAGATAAATGTTTGGCAAGAATATGTATATATCACTTAATATAGTTCTGTGCCCCATTCCAGTAGTCATAGGTGAAATTAAATTGTTTGTCCCGATTTGGTAAATGCATTAGTGAGTTAATGCCCTAAGTATTTTCGCTATTTCTAATCGTGTGTGGGATTTAAGTGAGAGGAAGTGGGTCATTCATCTTCGCTCTGCGTCACCCAATAACACACCTTACTATAGTCCTAACGCATCAGTTACATCCCGGTTGCTCACTTGAGGTTAGTATTTTCGAAGATGGTAAATTAGACCGCCTGCTGTATTCCAGTTACCCCCCGCCCCTTCGGGTAACATCTGGGAGGAACAAGAGCCCAACCAATGACTGTTAGCTGTGGTGAGTGCAGTTGGGCGTGGGGTCAAGTAAATGCATCAATGCATGTGTTAAAATGGGCGCTTTCAATCCCGAGAGATCCCATTCGGCTCATTGTAGTTTTATTCACAAAATGGTTTCCAAACTAACCAGCTGCTGTATCGTCAGGTTTACTTCAAAGTTCGATCAAACTGTACTGGTTAAAAGTGTACTTCTCTTTTAAGAAAATGCTCGGGAGCGTTAATGAAGTACAAACCTTGCAGTCTAAACCACCGACTGTTGTAGTGACAAGTACGAGTTCCAGTGCTGGTTGGCCAATGCAGCGGTTGCATTCATCGTCCAGTCTAGGAGCGGCATCTTCAGCCGCTGCGTCCTCTAGAGCAATCCCGGGAAACTCCGGAAGAGCTGGAGACAGCAGTCTTGGATTAAACCGAAATCATCACAATGGATCGCTGAGAAGTGTCGGTCAGAGTATCGCTTCTCAATCCACCGTTCGCTTGGTTTCTGCAGGCAAAAGCGCTTCGCAGAATATTGAAAGTAATTGAATTCGCCAATCTTATTTCTCCACCATCACAGTCAAAGAAGTCAGTAAATTCGGTGGGTTTAATAGCCATCTTCTGGCTTCTTGTTAAAATTCATTCATCAGAACTTTTGTGAGCAAATGAACGTCCATTCGTAAACTAATAGCAATACAAGTTTTGACACGAAGCGCTTAGAAGGGGAGTAGTGCTGAAAAATAGAGACCTCAGTGAAGGTAACTTCAGTGGGACTAGATCAGACGTTCGTTTTCCTGTCGCTTGACTCACACAGCCATGCAGTTTCCGCAGTAAAAATACAATTCCTAAGCCCTAGTTTTGGCAACGATTTTGAATTTTCTCTAAAGTTGTTTGAGGCTCACAACTGGTCACCCGTGATATCCTCTTTGTTTAGGAGCGATTTACAAGCATTAAAGAAGTGAGCTTCATATGATCAAGACAACCGCTATGTTACGTTCTCGTGGTCTAGGAGAACTCTCAGAACCATTTTGATAAACTTAATCTTGCTTCTTTCTTGTTCAGTTAATGGCTCTGTGGCCAGTAAGTGAATTATACTACATTAGCTGTCTTTAGACCATCCAAAAAGTAGCCTTGCCCATATTAAAATCCGTGTAACTTCAATTAATTAAGCAAGGCTCCCTTTGAATCGGATGGTGGAAGTTAATGAAAAGCCATTAAAATTTTGGCCGGACTTTCAGGCTCAAAATTGGAACGCTATATGTTCAACTTAGAGATAAAAAAAACTCGCACACGTTACTTCCGATTTCGCGCACGCATTTGTTATAATAAGAAAGCCTGGTATCTTCACACTTTTTTTCAATTAGAGACTTAGTAATATTTAAGAATATGATTGCTTTCAGTATAGAAGTAAGACGCCTTCATTAGTTCGCCTGAGCTTCTTGACTCATGATTTTGGCTCGGTGTTTCTACTAGGGCTTGAAATTACTGAATTTGTTCAACCACGAGATCTTGCACTCTTACAATGGATTTGTGAAAAATGAAATTGTTAGAGCATCCGCTTTAGGTGTCTCTAAATTTCCCATGGGAAATTGGCGTTCTTTTTGCACTCGAGAAGGAATTATTACATGACGAATATAGAGACGATGAAGGTTTGAACTTCTTAACCTCATGCATTTGGAAAAAAGAACAAACCACCGAGCAAGTAGTAAGTGTATCCCGTTTCTGTCGGTGGATTAATTTGTCTGATTAGTCTGTGTCTCTCAGATACTAAGAGTTAAATAGTGCATTTTTCCGTTCCTACTTCAACGTGGGCCAGATTTTCTGGTTGAAGATTTAGTTTGAATTAAAGCAACAATTAATCAGGGCTGTGTGGATGGGTGGCAAGTGTATGAAGCGTTTCTAATTGTATTGCCAATTATTTTGTAGCTTTTCGTTGGCGATTGTATCTGATAAGTGGGATGCTTTCCTTATTCATAGCGGACTTGGCAACTAGATGGTAATCATTGTTGCCGAAAGTCAAGGATCATGTAGCGTTGTGTAAGTAGTAGCTTTACCCGAATATCCGCCTAGCTATTGAGAACCTAATGAGCTTGTAATACTCACATCTTCATTGAAAACGATAGAATTCAGTAGCACTTCGTATTTAAGAGAGGGAGGTGGGTTTTGGTAATAAGTCATTAGAACACAGAATACCTCAGCTTGCGCTTCGATTACTAAACTTGCACTCATATCAAGACGACGTCTACGATCACAAATCAGCATCTAGAAAAACAATGATAAGTTGTCTTCACCTGCATGGCTAAAACAAGTGATCTAATGTAGACCTTTGTTTCTGAACTCAAAATGAGGAATAATGAGAATTCCTGATGATTATCAAGAACGAACCTTGCCCTCACAAAACCGATATCATTGAGTGCTAAATTGCAATTCCTATCTCCTTAGTAGACGAAGTACAAAATGCCTCCAGAGACTTGAATAAGGTCAAAATTAATTCTCTATGTTTATTACTTTCGTTTCGAAGTCCAGAAGACTCCTTTTATCGCAAGTCTAAACATCCTCCAGCTGTTTTGTCATGTCGGCAGTTACTTTACCGTTTATAAAGTGTTTTCCACTTTAAGTCTATCTCTTCTGAAACCAGTTTGAGGTGCTGATCATGGGAATGTGAGGTTATAAAGTCTAGAAAATGAAGATATGCATTTGTTAGCTTAAGCCAACATTACATTTGGTCAACTTTGCAATACTCGTTTACCTGCAGTCCTCCTGCATTATCAGCACTAAGATAATGAGCCTTGTTATTTGTCTTCACTCTGCTTCTTTCTTGCCTGTCTCTGTGTTTGTTAAATATATTTTGATTTGATCGTGTTTTACTTAGTTTAGCGGTACAAACTTGCAGAAGCCCATTTTGTTATTGCTGTTAGCATATTTCTCTCGAAAATCGAGTCTGGCTATCTGATTTTGACAGCGGTTCTAGCATAGCAGGTTTCTCAGCTCGTATAGAAACCTTCATGGATAGACTCGATCCTAGGATTTTCCGCGTTTGTTTGGCTATCCTCTTGTAGCGATCCATCTACAATGAGAAGTTCTGATGACGATTCCCCTGCGGTGTCGTATATCTTCTTCGGAGTGGTGAACTCGATTCTTAATTAAAATTGTAACTACCGTATAATAATAAAAAAAACAAATTTTATAAATTCTCGTCAATCCACCGCCTTGTAGGCATTTGGACCACCCAGTTATTTCATCTTTTTTATCCTATCTAATCAAACAAAATCGTCGCGATCAAAGGTATGCTTAATTATAAAGGTGTCAGTCCTTGAATTTAATGCATAGCTTTCTACACTTTTTAACAGGCACTCATATTATTTATTTTTGGTTAAGCTATTTACATTTAGGAGCAAAATAGAGGATTGGATTCGTGCCGATTTGTAGTTTCTATAATGCAACAATGCTCGGTGGCGTATTGAAAAGTGAATGGTATCCCACTTGTTCATTATTTTCTAATGGTCTGTTTTCGTTGTTCATTTTCAGGAATATTCGGCACTTTTCCGTCGATCATTGTCATCGCATCGCCATTAATCGTCGCGGCTGATGATTTAGCTTGAACGCAACCTGGGACTCTATGTTATTTGCTGTTTTTCGTTCATCTCCTATTGTGTCCGCTTTACTTGCCTACCTCTAGTGTATGGCCTGCGTTTTGTTGTGTATATTTCGATTAGATTGTAATCTAGAGATTCAAGAGGGATACATGATACACAAGAATGCGGTTTTTAGTTTCTATTACGGCTGGAGTAACAACAAGATACTTCCTGTCTTTCTAATATGAAAATCGGAGGGCACATTATTATAATCAGTGCTGGGGCATCTTCGTGATGAATACGGATTTACTGGACTCTAAGTATTAATGAAATATGAAGCACATACGGGAAAATACCTAAGCGAAATTCGCCATTGTTATAAGGCTTGCCAATTTGAGGGCGATGAGGAAACGTGAACGATTGCAAGACATCTCAGCGATTTTTTAATCTGATCGGCGAAGGCAATGCAGCGTTGCTTGGATGCGTTCAGAACACCACAAAGTTGGTATTTCACTAATAGTCCAAGCGAATTTGGGATTGAATGAAAAGATTGAATAGAATAAATTCCTTAGAATGGGACGCATTTCAGTTGTAAAACTAGTCTTCTTCCATGGTACTTTGAGATGAGAAGGAATCTAGTATCACCGGAAATTTTCAAGCAGTGATGATTGGATTTAGCATAAAAATCGCTTAATTGCTGAAGAGGTAACGACGTGAGATGATGTCACAGATTCACTAAACTGGAGTGACAGCGGATCGCTGGAAGTGTACCTGAGGTTGAGATTGTCCTGGTTGGGGGCAATTCTAGTTTAGTTGCAAAATGTGAGAGTCGAATAAAAAGTTGATACACGAAAATCTGAAGGATTAACAAGCACTTCCGCTCCATTAGGTACGCAGTATACTTTATATAGTTCAACCCACTTATTCCATAATATGTCTTATGCGATAGTATCTGTTGGCCTAGACAGAAATAGACGAGAATAACTTTACTGAAAGGTCTGACGTTAGTATCAGCAATGAAAAGTAAATGAGGAATTTGAGTTGAAACTGGATTCTTGAAATATATCTGATTCATCGATATTCGAGCGTTAATTTCTAAAATTGGATTGGTCGTTTTCATTAATTTAACTCGGCATCTGTTGGAAAATGAATCCATAGCATTGATCTAACAGTTAGAAAAACATAGAAACCCATCTGAGGATATCAACAAGCAGTTACTGAAAATAATTAACAGGATGTTGGCGGAACGTGAGCTAAGAGTGTCTTCTTAAGAAATAATTTTTGACAAATGTGTGTCTGCCATTTTTCTACTATTTTTCAGTAAAGAACCCCCTTTGAATTTTTCCAAATCTTCATAGGGAAATATCTGCTTTGAAACTCTATTCTTAGCTAAGATAGAAAAACGTTTGAGAGATACTCGATCTTTCGTTCGTTACCTTCGGCGGGGCGATGGTATCCACGACAACCGTCTCTGATCCAATTCTATCCGACTCCCTGGAACTATCCCCCAAACACATTTTTCTTCAAATATCGGATTGCCTTCATTACCTTCTATCGGTACGCCTAGAATGACTTTAATATATCTGATCACAGCAATGCTATTTCCTTCCAAGGTCGCGAAATATCTGATCCGTACATAGGCGATGATTGGTGGTTTGCATCTTCAGGTCAAATCAAATATTGTGAGCGATTACGAGGCATGGTAGTGGTAGTGAAAGTATCATATTTCAGGTGGATTTTTAATCGTAGGGTAACTAAAATCCAGTACAATCTTCATTCAAGATTCTCACAAATAGGTTTTGGTGAGCCTAAGTCTTGCCTTCATCCAGGAAGTGGAGAAGTAGACAGAGCAAAAGTTTCATAAACCATTGCATCGAAAATCATTCATAGCTCATCCATCTTAGTTAATGTTTTTAAGCAAAAGTCCTGGGAACAGGAGGTGGCGAAACACAAAGATGGAGAGCCACAAATTATTAGCCCTCGACCTTCCAAAAGGTTTTATTCTATGTTATACTAATGAATGGACTAAAATCCGTTGAAAATAAGAAAATGTTAAGGTAAAATGGTGCTCAAGCTATCAATGCACTCAAAAGGAAGCCTTTTAGTCGAAGCTCAACTTCATTTGCGTGGAAAGAGACTAAATAATGTTGATAAATATGGGCAAAACAGAGAAAATTTTACTTTAAGAATGAAGCCTATTCATGACACAACCAACAATTGCATGGACAGCTCCATTCTAACGTTATACTCAAATTTTGGGATTAAAGACAAACTTTCCAGGATCTTTAATTGGAAACTTTTGATTAAGCAGACGACCGAACGTCACGATGATCCATCTCCGTTACTTTTCAATTAACATCTCAATCTGTCGAATCTGAAATTGAAACAGAAAGCGGACTTTATTATTTTTTTTAGCAGATTAATTAGCACCAACTTGAGGATTCTGTTCCCAATTCGAGGTTTAAGTAAACACAGTTAAATAGAAAATGGTGGTTTTATCACCAACGAAGGGTGTTCCATTTTACTAGTCATTCCTACAAGTTTTGTCATATTCTAAATAACTTATTATTAAGCCATTCCAATTGCTTTGCTTGACAATAGAAAGGGGAAGGGTCCTTATTTTGAAGGAGCATTGGTTTGGAGAAATTCAAAACAGACTGCAGGGGTAGCGACTGCAAACACTTCAGTTTTTGAGAATTAATTGAAGTGAACGCGATTCGAACGATATTTTCACTGAACAGGCTATACTTGGAGTAAAAAAAGGCTTTTTTTTTCAACTTAACTTTCCAACTCAATGATTAATCACTCGGGCAATAGATGGTAGCTAAATCATCTGGAATATGCAGATGATCTATGCCTTATTGCATCGAGTAAGGTTGTTGTTGTCAGATCAATAGAGCATCCGGCGGTAACGGAATGCAAATTATAGCGAACAAAACCCTTTGGCTTTAAGTTGGTGCCAGTGAAGCAGCAGAAATGTCATTCCGACGTGCCTTACACTCCACTTAACCTTGACTCCATAATTTAAGACATCGGCGAGCCCGACAGAGCAATGAAAGCAAACCTAGTCAAGGCAACAAGGCGCCTAACGCGACTACGATCATTTCTGTGCTCAAGAAGTCTCAATAATACCCTGAAAGCAACTTTGGTGGGTATTTTTGTCGATCCTGCAGTCAATCATGGATTATCTGCTACTGTTTTGAGAGTAAAAGATAACAATCTACTACAAGCAATGCAGAATATGGCAGGACGTATGAGTCCTGGATTGCATTTTCGAAGAGCCAAAACTGTAGAGGAACTCCGAAAGGAGCTACCAATGCGTAACATGGCAAGTCTTATGCAGCTAAAGAGGCGAACCTATGGAGGAGTTTGAAAATGGACAAAGATAGCCCTATACTCACACACAAGGAACTGGAGGTTTCAATTAATTAAAGATGCAAACGAAACATGGCAAGAGGATTCCGAATCATGGCTACTTGATCCAAAGGAAAGCCCCAAAGGTTGAAATGATAATTACACACCTAGATTGATAGGAGAAAGGCAACGTGATATTTTCTGTACTAACGCAAACTGCCACAGATGTTTTGCCAAAACAAAGGAGATGTGAAGACACATAAGACAACAGCATGGAGAAGAAGGACCATGGGCCAAAGTATCCAATTAAGGACTGTTTTAAAAGATACAAGCCTCAAGGCTAGCTAGAGAGACATATTAGAGATTGTCATTCTTCGGTTGCGATCGCGGAAAGTGAAAAATCAACAGAGAAGGGTTAAGAACCAAGGGATGCAGTAGAGAAAGTAGAAGAACTGAACACGATAGATGAAAGAGATTGAGTGGAAGGCGCGATAAACGATTGCGAAGAGAAGACGATCCAACAGGATGAACTACACAACTGCTCTATCTCGGCTGTGAACAGTGCTTATCCACACAAATGGTCGCCTACTAGAAAATAATACCCGGATATGGACAACTAGATGAGGACAACAAAGGTTCATTGACTATAAAGGACACTAAAATGCGTCGAGGATGGATGGGGTGTTGCACAGAAGTGCAAACGAACTGTTGCTGCACGACGAAACCATGCCGGGTAAGGACCAGGGAGCCGAAGACGTCATTTTATCTGCTCTATTGCTGCGTGTGTGCGTGTTTAACCGTTCCATAGGCTCTTTGTATTTCTGTTGCAGCCCCAAAAAGTCCTTGGGACCTGCCCAATGGGTGGGGATGAATGAAAAAATAATGATTGATGCAGCGAAGGTGAACTTATGCCTCCGCTTTGCCTGCTTTTAGGAAAAGTTTAACACAAAATGCAGAACGTGAAACCATCACAACTCTCTTGGTTGCTCTTAAATATATTACAAAACCTTTGTAGATTTTTTTTCCCAATTAGTGCTAGAAAAAAGGACACTGAGATCTAAATTATTAGTTGGACAAATCTTGACTTCCCACCTGGAAGGGAAATGAAACATCAGAATCGAGGAATATTAAGACGCTGGATTCATAATGGAACTCATTTTGGGCTTAAATATACTATTTACTACAGGGCAGCTGATTTTCAAATGCCACAATAAGCATCTAAGGCATTTATTATGAGATCGCATTCGAATACATAATTTTGACACTTTCTGTTGATTTCAGTTGAAAGTTGCCGCCAGCGAAGGACAGATTGGTAGTTAATTTCATGATATCGACACCTCTGCAGGTCTTCCAGTAAGTCACCAACTGCCACTAGTCTGTTGCTTAGCTGGTGTTGCCTGCATTTATTCTATGATATGGAATGGGGATTATGAAGGCAATTTTGGAAATAAATGCCTCCTTTCTAAGAAATTTTGTGAATTTCTTCCAGATGGATCGAAAGAATCGATCTTCGAATGCCGAAAATTCAAATGTTGAAACGCGAAAACTTTACCACCTTCTCAATTCGGGTGATTTTTTCATCCACATTACATATGGCAGAATTTTGCATAACAACAAATGGAGCCCGAAACATTCAATGAGAACTTTTAGACCGGATGTGTCGGCAGTCGACTGACTTTCGGTTTATCTGACCTACGGTGATTTTAATGAAGCATCGGAAGAGAGCTGGGTTTTTTATTAATTTTTTGCGGTAATTTTGAGGTCTTAAATTTATTTCTGTTTTGTGGACTACGTTAAAAGAGGTTTAATGGATTGGTCGATTAAAAAGGTAATCATTCTAGATTAATGGCCATGCATTTTCAATTTAAATCTCTTCGGTGTCCTTACCCACATTGAAATCATTCAAGATTTAGAAATGAGAGTCCACTTTGCCCGCAACGACTGAGAGGTGCTTGCCTCCTAGAGCTAACAGACTTATCTCTAGGTTGTCAATTTCTGCCAGACAATAAATTGAAATCGTCAGTGTTGAAATCGACGGACTCAATGTCTGTGGACCCGTGTCCTGCCAAGAGCTGAAAAGGCTGCATAAAACACAACCGAGAACCAGTTGTCAGTTACTCCGCAAACTGTCTAGAAGGCATTTTAGAAGTAATTTTATGTAGACTTGCTAACCTGCTTGACTTGACGCAGTAAGTACCAGTCTGAAATAATTAGAAATGATATTGAAGTGAAAATTAATGTCCTGAAATTTGCAATATAAATAGTCGAAATCCTGATTCACTTTACTAGACTTTCGTTTTAATCTATACCGTAAACGGCGGCAATTGCTTAGATTCGATTACTTAGTGATTAGGGACGTGAAAAGATTTAAAGCAATTTGTGTATTGTATGTGTCATTAAACAAGGTTATAACTAGAAAATGGGAGAATCTTGTTTTTCTTATATTAAAATAGTCCTTCAAATAGTGTACGGTATTGAGACCTCGTTCCTGGCTAATTTTCTCTGATTTTAATCATTCCATCAGTGCCGACTTCTCGATCGAGTCTTAAAAACCCTTAAAATATCAGGTCTGTTGATGTTTTACATAGCTAACGTTCATTTTACTCATACGGAAACTCAGATTTTGAACTAAATCGATGCGTGGAATAGAAGTTGAAATTTCGTTGCAGCTCTTGACAAAGGAGTTTTTTTTAACATTCTCGGCACGGATAAATACTTGCAAACTGTGCACATATCTGAAATATCAACTCCTCCTTTTGACATCAAAATCTGAATAAGTAATGACATTCTGTATTATTTTATCAGCATTGTTGTCCTCAAAAGATTTTAAACTAAAAACTTTGCAAAAAATCCAGAACAGGTGGCATGCATGGACAGTAACATAATGACTTGATTAATGTGCTTCCCTGAAGAGACAGAATAAACAAAGTATAGTTCAGGAACCTTGGATTTCTGATGCTCTCCTCACTGATTTCATCACATTTAGACAAGATCGCGATTCTTCAGGCCACAAGTTCATAAAGTTTGCTGGAATGTCAGAGGGTGTAAAGAGAAATTTGAGTTAAGATGGACCATGCTCACCAGCTCCTCTAGCGGACACATGACCTGATTAATGCTTGTACAGGAATGATATACATGCAGCTACCAAGGTTGTGTAAATAGTGTATTTATTGACCGAATCAAATGCATGAAACCCTTGTTGTTATGGAAACCTCTCAATGTGTGATCGGTACAAGGGAGGTTATTCAAAACAATAAGCACTTTTATACTCACAAATCATGATATTCTTGCTACTGCTCGATGCATGATTGGTTAATTCCGTACTAAATACGTCTTTTTGAATAGTTTTTTTTGAAAGTCATGATCAAATAGTGAAGTAGACGTTAGAAGAAGAAAGGATATTTCGAACAGTTAAGGTGTTGGATCTCATCGGTAGCCTTATCAACACCGGCCATGAGGTCAGTCTTTCTGGTGGCAAGCCCAAAGGTTCGTCAGTTCGACCAAAAACCTCTCAAATCAGCCTAGTCCTTGTAGACTCAATAAGTAGAAGCTGAGTGGCATCCATCCGCCAAAGTACCACTAGGATGAAAACGGAAAGGGTTCATTTGACTTTCATCGAGCTAGTCGAGTTAAACCACTGTTCTTTAAAACCTAGAATTTAAGCATTAACTCTTTTATTATTCCAATATCCTTAAGTGCTTTTTAAATTTATCCTCATTTAAAAAAACGATGCCAGATCCGTTATTTTGACAAAAACTCAAATTCCTAGGAGGATGGAAATGGAAAATGAGAGCATGTAGCGATCTGTTGAAGATAACGTAGAACTCATTGGCATCCTTGCTTTTTTTCAGTAGCGTCTGCCATAAAGTTAAAATGCAATATTTTAGTGCCCCAGAGTGTCGTGGTTATTTTGGGTGGCAAAAGAAAAGATTTTTTATTTAGTTCTTTGCCCAACGAAATATTTGCTTTCAAAGTATTTACCCAGCATTTATTAGTGTCACTAGAACTGTCAAAGTATCAGATTATTTGAACTCCTTCATCACATTTCTTGGAAAATTTGGCGGTATATTTGAAAATCTGTCCATCAGGACATTACCAGGCAAATGTAGTGCGCATTCAAGCGACGTATTACGCAACTTGAACAAGCACAAAGCACCTTTTTGCTCTTCCAGATCGCAATTTCTTTTTTTCATTCCAATTCAAAATTAGTCGAGCTACCTGTCAGCTACGATTTCTGAAGTTTAGTAACTATTCAACTGTGGTAGAGCAAACCTCAAGGATCTATTGGGGGTAAAACAGAAGTACAAACAGCTTTTACTGCATGTCGTTTCTCTGATATGCCTCCATCGTACACCTCGTCTGTCCTCGACATTGTTAAGGGAGGACATTCGTCCTTCCTCTTCCAGAAGTCTTTTCAACATTCTGGCGGAGATTCCATTCATCGCTACATACACGTGCTTTCCACTGTCCAGTTTGAGACCATGAATCCGGTTATTTACGTCGTGCCTTTTTTACCAGGCTCTACGAAAATGTAATTCTGCTGGCATAATCTAATTTTGTACATCCCGTGGGTGATTATTCCTATCCGGCCGCTTCTCTCATTGACCCCCAGAGCTGTCCCTGATGTTACCGGTGGTCACCATGAGGAGGTTGAGAATAGGTTTAATCACTCCAGCTGTAGTAAGCTTTCATATCCTAAGAAGATTAGATTTTAAGGCAGTGTTCAATCCCTTCTAATAAAACAGAAATGGATTTGTTAACAGCCTTTAAATGGTCCTATGAAACTTTTCACAGATTAAATAGATGTTCTTCCAATGGCACTACATGTCAATATTTGCTGGAATAGTTCATGAATGGCGCTTAATAAGAGGTTAAATAGCACTGGATTTGAACAACTTTTGATTTAGGCTGTAATAAAATACTGCTATTTTGAAGAAGCTCCTAAAAACGTTACCCAATGACCAATCAAATCGCATTGTCTGCAGAGCGTGTTTTCGTGCAATTAATGAGGTCTGACTTTAAATTCTCGCATATGCTCCCAACCAGATTTGGTATATTAACTCCCTTCAGGCACTATGGCCGATTCCTTCGACTTCGTAAAGAACTTAGTTTATAAACTTATGAGGCTAAGGCTTGCGATCACCAATGTCTAAGAAACTCATAAGAAATTGAGCATCTAATCCGTCTATGAAGGATCCAAGTGCCAGATGATTTCCTTTGTTGTTCTTGGTTTGAATTTTTATTCCTGACTCGCTGGATATGGAAATTGCATAAAATAGCTAGCTGTTAAGGGTGGCGTGACTGAAGCAACAAATCACCATTGTCTAACAGTTTCAAAGTTTATTCAAAAGTTGCAGTTACTTCATAAATCCAATGCGCGAACAATAATACCTTCTTCATAGTTCTTATTGACTGCCCAGGCTTGATTCAAAATATTCTAATCTAAGTGCACAAATCAGTACATTTCTTTACTGGAAGGCATGATTACTTACGAAATTTCTGTTTGCATTTATGTCCAGTTTCTAACAGGTGAATGCAGAGGTAGTTCAGTGTCTTTTGAATTTCCCGGTGCTGTTGAATCCCACTGGCGCTTAACAGAAAATACGTGCACCCCTGGGTCGTGTTGACCTACTGCGACATCCATCATCAGCACCGAGTATTCCATGGATATCATGCAACGACGGGAGTAATAAGTCGATTGAAAGCCAACCGCAATATTAGTCTAAATCATGGAGTTTAGGCAAGTGAATAAGGATAGTGAGAATGCAGAACATCTCACTTTCGCGCTTTACTACACTTAATATTACAAATATATCGCAGCAAAATTTCCCTGAAAATATAAACAAAGGGTTTTGGGTTACATTACTCCTAAAAGGAATGATGCACTTGCAGGATATAAACACTTATACAAAGTGCGTTGAAGTCTATGAATGATTTGGAAGACACGCCCACAATTCGACTGGAATAAAAACAAACTCACAATTTTCGCTCTCCACCTTCATCAACAAAGTCTCTGAAGTAGTACAATGACACCTGAATGCTATCGTTCTCTCACACTAATTTATTATTCCATTGACTGAAAAATATAAATTTGGTTTAATTTACTAACTGCGTGCTTTGCATCAGACTGGTTCTTTACTGTCAAATTTTCCCTCTAGTGTAATGGATGTTAAAGCAAAACTATGTTGACGTAGTAGACAGGTTTGCGACTTTTTCAATGGAGCAACGCTGGGAATATAAATTCGCAGTAACCTTACACTCGGATAACTACCTTGATTTCATTTCTATGCTTCATCTTAAATGAAGCAACTTTCCAGTGCTTGGATCGGGCATCCACGCTCCTCAATTCTGGTCTTCAAAGGCTTCCTTCATGCACTCTAAGATAAGGGCAATACAGTCCTCGGTATTACCATCAAAGGAACCGTAGTCAGTATGCACGCTGGCCGGAGTCATTGCATTGAAGTATTTAACTCATTGAGACTTCCACAAGGTCTAAAGATTAATTTCGCCATGTCTTCGTCTTCGAATATACAATAATTCTGCCAAGTTCACTTCCTTCTAGTCTCTATACTCAGTTTGCTGTTAAGTTTTGGATCTCATCTCTTGGGCTACCAACTAATCTTAACTTTCTCTAGCTAAAATGATAAGGTGTCAAGTGACTAATGGAGTCAAATTTTTTACGCAGTCTACTTTTAGCGTGATCCTCACCACTGATTTATGCGAAGTTCGATGACTATTTCAGAAAAAAAGGCATTTTTATGTGCTAAATATAACTAATCGTGAGGACGAGAGCAAACCAACCTATAAATTTAGAGGTTTGGTTAAGCCGAAACACAAACAATTTGGCGGTCAGTTCAGAATAGTAAATCATGAGCCAGTTGAACGGAGTGCTTACGATACTTCATAAGACCGGTGAAGAGGTGAGGGGTGGTTCACAACATGAGCTCTTCAGTTAAGGGAATGTTATAATGTGAAAGACTAGCTAAGGAAACTCTTGGTATTTGTGATACAATTAAGAGGCCGGATAGGGATTCTAGCGAGATTACTTCCATTTAACCCAGTAGATTTAATGCAGACTTAATATAAAAGTCTTATTAACATATGTTTTGTAGAGCAACACTGCCCTGCCATTTCGAGCGCTATGACTAGCTTAGGATGATTGCCAAAGTAGACAAAAGGTGCTCATAAATGAAAGTACCATTTGAATTGAATTGTTATTTTCATAACAGATTCATTATTAGGTATTTCAGCTAGACAACCGAAAAACTAACATAAATCTAACAGAATAATTAGTTTGATATTTCTGTCCTCATAGGCAGCCACTATTTTCGATCCTCTGTATACTGGTCCGAATTCACGAGGTTGTTTGAAGCTTGTGTGATAGGTAGGATCACCGAACCATATGCAAACTGCCTCATTCGCTTAGAGAAATCCCAGGTGGCCGATGTTTGCTCGAGCGCATCCAGGCCGTGAGTGAGTTAGCGAGCAAAATAGATGTGCGCTTATAGGTAAACACACATGGTTTCTCAGCCTCTGCATTAAATGTTACATGAACGCGCTTGTGAGTAGCGGGTCGAATGGCAGGTGGAGAATATGGAGGCTGGCCAGTAGGGCAAGCGAGGAAGCGTGCCATATGGGGCTACAATAAGCTTCAGATATAAGGGATCAGAATGTTTTGTTAACTTTTATGGTCTTTCCAAGTCTCTCAAATTAGCTACACCAACTGCTCCCTTCATACTAATAGTTTTCAAACGATCTCATTCATCCCAGCCAATTTTCGAATAGGTATAGTTAAACAGTGCGAAAGAAACTGGCCTGTTGAGATTTGGAATGGATGAATATAGACTCCCATGAAGACGAACTTAAACGTTTTTTGATGAGAATGATGACTGAGACGTAGTTTTTGAGTTTTTTCCTTGATTTCTACAGAAGCTTGTGACTATTTAGGTGCAGAGGCTGTCCATTTCAGCCTTTACTTTCTTCAGATAGGGAAGCCAGATGAAAGTTTTACTAAACCCAACGTATCACACGCCAGAGATTCCTCATAGTACCTTGGTGTCCCAGTGCAGTCGTGCTATTATTGGGTTATATTCAACGAATGTGTTTAATTGAAGGTGATCACCTTGGCTGCCCAATAGTTTTGCCCTTGACCTTTAAACACCTATAGACACTAGGCCTTGAAATTCAAAATTTGAATTGTGGATGTTTTCGAGTGAAATTCTTCCTTCAGGAAGAACTATAATGCACAAAGTTTATTAAAATATATTGAATGAATATTGAAGCTTTTCGCGGTTCTATAATGATAATTTTTTGAGTGGAATAAAAGAATTAAAAGTAGGTTTGATTTACATTGATAAAGGAGTTTGTTTAAATTTTTAATCGATTGAGAAACGCAAGACGGATAGTAGCCAGGCCCAGTACTTTAAATAGGTGCAATTAAATACCGTCATTAAACCGGATTTTTCGTGTTCTTCTTGACATCCCTTCAGGCGCACTTTTCTGATTAACGGCTTTGCGCAACCCTGCATCTCTCTTTGCCATAGCAATGAAATCTCGTTAATTCTGGATCCCAAATGAGTGCAGATCTGTAGCTGATCTAGTATAATCACCGCAGTAGATCACTACATTACTTACTAACGGAGAGGTCTTCCACCCTTGAATAATTGAATTCCTTTAGCCACCAGAGTCCATATCTCAAAACTGGCAGCTGCTTCACAGCATAGCAAAGAGGTTGGACCAAGTTTTGTAGCTTAGTTAGGAAACACAGAAGTAGTCGATGATTACTTCGCCCCCCACGAACTTCATTAGCATTCGGTGATCACAGAGGGTTGCTGCAGCAAATGCTCCATGGCTATTTTGTAAATGTTAAATGTAAATAAATTCTTCTGTCATAGTAGTTTGCAGGAATGCTGGCTAATATATCTTATTCGCCATCCACATAGCCTTGGAAGTGAATAAATGCAAATTCACATAAATATTAAGAAGGTATTTAAAGACACGGAAGTTAGTCGAAAGCTCCAGGGAGACTTTAACCAGCCCTCGCTGAGTTGACAATATGATCAAGTATCGCTGATTAAAAAATTGTAATTGTTATTAAGTTAAAGTTTTTTTAAAGATATTGAACACAAGACCATTTAATTTATCTTTTCCTTTTTAATAGCTACAAAATTTTTGCAGAAGCGTTTGATTGGCTGCGTGTTGAACCAATTAAAAGCCTTGAAGGTACTTTGAGAACAATCTATCTATGATTTCGAATTGCTGTATCCTGGATATCTAAGTGATATGTCTGAAGTCAAATACTCAAATGTGTATCTTTTCAAAGTGTAGTCAGATCACCACAACATTCACTCAAGAATTCCAGAATCAAAAAGGGTATGTTATCGCTCAAGACAAAACTGAACTGATCTGGTGCCTTGACAGACTTACACCTGGTTAACAGTGATATTATAGCAGCAACTGACATTTCACATCATTCAAAACTCAACCTTTAAAACCTTGCGTTCAACATTTCAATCTGGATACGCCCCCACTTTGAACTCATATATTGAAAAGTAATTCTATCAATTGTGACATACCAAAACGTACCCGCAAGTTTTCATGACACATTTAATCTTTCAGAGAAGGCGAACTCTAGCAGTCATGGCCTTTTAAATAACAGCCATGCATTTTTTTATTGTTCTTTTGACGTCATTGGATTAACAGGTGCCAATGAAATTTAGTTGAGGTCAAATACTAGCGGGTGATTGAATAATTGCCCACAACTATTGAAATGAGGAGAGTCAAAATAAACCAGAATCTTTCAGGCATATCTTAGCCCTACCAGAAAACGGCTGCTTATAGATTCAATGGCTTGAATTCAGCAAATGCTACCTTAAAAAAGTGCCTAAACTTGCCATCTCAATAGCTGAATCACTGAACTTAAAAAGTTCTTCGGCAGTAACTCCCTTGCCGAATGACAGAGAATCATGAAATCCACTGGCACTTAATTGCCCATGCGGACACATGCTATACTGCCAAAGGATCGCAGACACCAGTTAGTTTAGTCCACACCTCATGCAAATGCTTCCAGCAATCGTGAAAATCTCCAAGTTCTTCATGATCTCTTGTGCCAGATGGGTCCTGCTATTTTATATGCTTAAAACAATTTCTAGTTGGATTGCATCGGATAACATGGGACCATTTGTGTTAATTTTTTACTAAAATGACTTTTATATTCCATTCACGAAGTCCATTGTAAAGACAGTGAAGGCATCGTTCTCTAAGTCCATTCGTGCATGAATTAACAAAGATTCAGCTATTTTGAATCACTAAGTGGTTATCGAAAAAATCGGTTTTAACTAATTCTACTAAGATGACCTTGAAGTTCATGGTCACGCGTTTGAACTAGGTGAAATAAAGTGACTTTTATTATTTTTGCACATTTGTGGATAGGCCACAATATCAGATTCTGTGAAAAGAATCTGAAAGAAATAATGAATAAATGCATATCCTCATGGTATAAACTCCGCTTTATTTCAAGGCACATTTTGTAGGCGAAACGCGGACATCAAAGATTGGGGGTACAAAAATAAACGCAGCATACCATGCTTCAGCAATACGAGTTGATAACTTTTTATCAATAAAAACAACTTTGGCGCCGATTCTGAATTATTTTAACGTATACGAGCTCATCCCACTTTCTATAACTCACATACTCAGCTAAAGTATGCTTATTTTAAATTCAAGCACATTCAGCAACTACGCCTAAAGACCGATTCGATTCGAAGCAATGATTAAAGGTTAGAAAGTTTTGGAATTTCCAAAAAAATGCACATTTTATGTTGATGGGACCTTCGGGAATGACGTGCCTGTTTCCAGAAGCCGTAGTGATGATTATGTCTGAAGGAGAAGCAGTGGGGTAGCAATGGCGGTGCGTCCACCCAGAAGCACAAACATACACTCGCCCGCATCCCATTACATCATAGGGGAAGTCAGCCAACCAGGGGATGGCCAATCAGTCGTCTCATTTGTGTGTACGCAAGCATTCCTGCGCTAAGGCAACGCCGATTACACTTCACTAGGGCATGTGTACCGCATTCGCCTATCTCATCATTCAGTAACCATTATCTTATAATAATAATATGACACTTCCTCCCTCGCCGTCTTCTAAAGCAGGATAGAGTGAGATTTAGCGCCCTAAATCAAGCCTATGGACACCCACTTCTTTGCGGGTTTGACTAAGTTCAAGCTAGACGCGGGCAAACACCGTCGAGATGACGATTTCGCTGATCGGTTCAGCCACAATTTCACCACTCTCCTTCTTGTGATCTTTACCCTTGTGGTTTCAGCGCGGCAGTACATCGGCAAACCTATTGCTTGCTGGGTGCCCACGGAGTTCACCAGGGCACAGGAGGAATACGCCGAGTCGGTGTGTTGGGTCACGAGCACCTACTTTCTTCCTACAAAACAGAAGACGGTGCCGGAGTCAACACAGGAACGTGACGATAGGAAAATTCTTTACTACCAGTGGGTGCCATTTGTGCTCATGATTCAAGCCTTTCTATTCAATCTTCCATGCATAATTTGGCGGCTTTTCAATTGGCAATCAGGCATTCATGTAAGACCCACTAATACAATTAAATTCAAATGGCTTATAACTAAAAAAACTGCTTGAAACCAGTTCAATCTTTTATTTATTACACTTTTCAATAGACGCTTTATATTTAAAGTTAGTTGTTTTCCTTTGCGGAAAAATGAAGATTTCCTAATTTTTACACTGCCAAAAAACTTCACCAAAGATACTATTTTTAGCCAAGTTAAAATAATTAATTTCTGCTGCCATTATACATTGAATGACATTCTGATATTTTACCGGTTTTTTCGACGGTAAATAAATAAAATAGTTACTTTAATGAAGGCAAATCAATTTACGAATAAAGCAATAATTTTCAGTTTTTAAAAATCAGTAAAAAAAGAGTATTAAAAAATGTCTGATTATTTAATGAAAATTAAAAATTCGGCGCCGAACGAATTGGGCGATTTATTAATTTAAATATGTAGCGGATTATATAAAAACCGCTATATGGACGCATTTTAGTTTTTAAGCGTATTAAAATAGACTTAACACCCTCTCAGATGAGGCAATTTTATTTCTTTCTTTCATCCTCCTATTATGTAACACCATCAAACTTTTGATTTTATCGTGAACAATGCTGGTTCCATTAAATTAGTTGGATAATTATTACCGCAATCTAGCATGGTATCTCTGCTAGGCTCAGATCAGATTTCCCTCTTCCCTAATCAGAAATACGAAAGTTGTAGACATTAACACATCGCATTCCACTGAACAAGGCCCAAAAGAGGAATTTTTAGGCCTCCCTTGGGAATCTTCAAGTAGTATCGGAATTTCAAATCGTAGTTAGTGCAAAATTGCTGCTCTAAAAGGTGGAATATTTCGACTCTCCGGGTAGGGGTTGTTTGATGCCCGATCGCTCAAGGTTTTAGCTAAAAAATTGGGAATTCGTTCAAACTGTTAACCTTGCGTTAGTTTACATTACTTTCTACTGCAAACTATCTCAACTTGAATCTAATTTATTGAAATTTAGATCAGATTTTCTGTGTGAAGTTTCGATAGATTTTGATTAACCTTGTTGATTATGTTTTTAATCTTTAAACTAAAAGACGTCATCTATTCGCTCCTAGTTAGCGGTGTTATTGGTACAGATTTAATTTTTTTTTAGTTAAAGGCATTTTAATGTTCATACTCTAAAGACGACATGTTTTTCAACAGAGCTTGGAGACACTTGAGCTAATTCGTTAAAACAAGCACCGAAGTACAATCCTTTCTCATACATTAAAGAAGAAGTCCATTTTGATTTCGGCTTTTTACTTTTATAATGAAACCTCATTCTGCTGGTTAGGTAATCATTCAAATTTTTTCGTAAGAATTGCATTGTGAAACACCAAAACTGTTCTGTCAATGCAGCAAAATTTAATACACAAAATGTATTGTATGCTGATAAAGGGAACTGCACTTTAATTTGACAGGATTGTTATTATTAGGCATCTCGCACATGGCATTTTAAGAATGCATCCCAGAAGTAGCTTGAAATGATTTAAGTGGACTGCAATAACAACAGACTATGAAATCCCAATCTTAGTTAATTTTGTACATAATTTTGAGGTGGTTGCATTTTTCTTATATTTGAAAGATCATTGGCTGTTACTTGCAGTGGCAACACACATTGGTTAATGCTGGCCCTCAAATGACTGGCCAAACGGGTACTCTCCAAACAGGGTGGTACTATAGGGCATTGCTTTATCTCAAAAGTAAAAACTGGAAGGCCTCATTTTGGCAGAAGTATAAAAATGTCCATTATAGTGTTCCACTTGATGTTAGTGGTTTTCTTGGGCGTATTCCGTTCGTTCTGCGGGTCATGGATCAGTTGCGTTCGGACAGATTTCAATAATTTCAACGTTGAAGGGAGATAATAAATGCCTGAAAAAATAGTTTTGATGAAATGAATTAGTTTCCAAGGGAAGAGAGTATAATTAAGTAATCGGAGACACCTTTAATCATTGAAGAAATTTGTCTACTTAAGGTACTCAATGTCATTGGATTATAAGTATTTCCTGTTAAATGTAGGATATAGAAATGAAAGAAAATGCAGACGTATGTGAATGATTCGATTACATCGTTTCTGCCTAACTTTCATTGCTTTTCATCATTCTTTGGATTATGAAGATTATTGAAGAGTGAAGCCTGTTGAAGTAGGCCAAATTAAGTGGAACGCAACTGACAGCTAGGTATGAGCCTTAATAACTAGCTAGAACCAGTCATTCTTATGGAAATACACCATTGTTTATACGTTATTTTGAGTAACAGTGGCCCTTCTCGGCACTTAAGTTATTCCAACTCAAAAAACCTCAATAGACACACTTGTGCATGACCGAAGCAGTTATGGATGTCTTAAAATCTCAATGACCCCGATCTATTTACCAAGTTCTTGAAGACTAGAAACCAGTCTCAACGCGTCAGTCCCTAGAACAGGTCTTCAGTCCTTTTCCTACCATTAAATTATGAATTGAATGATCCTTTTCTAGTAAAAGTCAGGTTAGACTTAAAATAGAGTTAATTTTTCATAATATGCTTGAACCGTTTTAAAATAAAAACTAGGAGAATCCTTGTAGGTTATTTGTAACGTGATAGGTAAAAGGAGTAACTCAGACATACTTTTGAGAAGATTTAAATTGTTATACTTAACTGTCATGGCGACAATAGCTACGGAAACGAAGAAGAATTGTCTTATTCATTGTTGGCTTCTCTTTTTACTCTGAAATAGGATAATCGCATTTCTTTGCACTCCATGCATAGTTTTTTTTATCTTGGAATTGAAGTTGAGTTTTTTTTAATTATAGAAAATTTTCTTTATAACTTGAGTAGTATGTAATAGCATAGAAAAATTAATGATCCATGAGCAATTAGATAATTGCAAAGAAGTTTATGGAAGTCCCTGATTTTGAATATTTATTAATTCACCTTCGAATTAATAGTTTTTTTTTTAATTAGCATTAATGTTTGATTAGCATTAAACAAAGACGGGTACCTTCCATTTAGCGTTCAAATTAGCTGGTTGAAATAAGAAAACAAGTAAAAATCAACATTCTATTTTGACGAAAAATTAGATCTTTCTTTAAAAGGTTTGTGGTAATCTTTTTTTCCAGGAAATATTTCATTTCGGCAATGACCATTTGCAGGAAGAATCAAGATATTTCGTGCTCTCGTTTTCATTAAAATTTTCATTTTTGTTGTTTGACTTTAATGGTTTTTTTTCAATGTTATTTGTTTTTGAGTCTTCATTTAATTCTAGTTACTGATAGAGTACTAATGAAAGTTTAATCCTTGAGATTTGAAGTGTCAAATATGGGTGCCGCCATTACACTGCCAATTTATATAATATAAAATTACACAATATACAACGAAGAATCGGCACCTTCATTTTACTAAGTAGTAAACCGAATGACAATACAAATCATAAAAGTTTGATTTGAAGGCGGTAGTTGAGTATCTGCCTGAGATTATCAAAGGGTGTCGTACACTCAACCAAGAAAAACTTGCCATAAGAAAGGCTGACACCTAAATGTCAATTGGTTTTCAAATTATCCGCATCGTTGCGTCATGTTCTATTGAAAATTTAGACTCATTGGAAGTTTCAAGGATAAAAATCTCGAAGTGCTTAATCAAATTTGTTCCAAACTTCGTCTTATTCACAAATTTTTTCCAGTGAAAAACCACAACTTCCATCAGTGATGACGAACTGGAAGTGTAGAACCAGGACTGTGTACTTCACTTAATTACCTTTCTTTGCTACATCGGTAAGTGATGCCGAGAGTTTTCGATCCGATCGAGGTGACACATTCCAACTAGTACCTATTTCTCTTCATGTGCTGTCATTTGCCTCCTTCGAACAATTCAAAGTTAATCACCAAGCCGTAATAAAATAGGGATTAAAACTGTTAATCTTTAACCCACTGGATTTAAAATTTGCCTTACACTAGCATGGCCATTTTAGTTGCACACCAAATGACAAAAAGTTTTTAAACATGGTGTAAATATGATTCCTAGTTGTTTTATTACTGTTTGGAGAATCATTTTGCGTCAAGGTTTAATAACTTGGAAATAAAGAGGGTTATTTTTCACCAAGTAATAAATTTGATTTCGAAGTTTTGCTTGGATGATCGCCCGGGCTGATTTAAAAGGCCCTTGTGCATAACTTCTTTAAACAAAATTAGCTCTGTTAAAATAGTTTAAAATATCTGAATCTCTAAAAATCAAAAAAATTGTACCTGCCAGTGTGTTTGTCCACCTTAACTGCTAATATGTATTGATTCCTGTTGAATAAATCAATATTCATCCACTTTCAAATGATACAAAGTTGTTTGTTTTAATATAAATTCTTTTTTTCGCTCATTATTCGATAGCTGGACAACTAATGCTTTCAAATGATTTTTTGCTTGCTTCCATTGAAGGGACCTCTTCTCTCTAGTTAAGTAAATATAACACTCCTTAGAATGTCAGTTTTATTTTAAAAATTCAGCAAAAACATGCCAATGCGGCTAGGTTGTTTGAGAAATTCATTGTTGGAATCGGTTATATTGAACTGGAAATGAACCAGAGCAACCTGCTTTCAAAAAATTTTGACCGGAAATCATGTAGAATACCTTCATTACATCTGCATCCAGAACAGGTGTTTTGTCTGTTGACAAAAATTTGTCAGTTTAACACAAATTCATATTTTTTTTGAATTTGTGCCAAGTTAGACAGAAATATGCTGCTTGTTGTAAATATTCGGCTGAAATAGTGTTGCTGGAGAACACAAGAGAGCTACATGTTTTGAAGAACACCGGTGAAATAAAGCCGTATAGTAGCTGAGGGAACATGAACCAGATTCGATGGCCAGTTAATTGTTAAAATGGCAATCAAGGGAGATAGTTAAATGGGCCTAGCAAGGGAGGCTTTGTTACATTATGTCGTCCAAACATTACTTCCAACAGGCGGAAAGGTTGAATAACGACCTTTCCTAACTGCCCGTGGTATTTACATGACCGGATGCTAGCTAGGCATCGCCCATTGCCTGCCCATCACCATATTTTGCTTAACCGCTGCCACCATGGTCCCTACGACCGTCTTTGATGGTGACCTAAAGTCGTCCTGCAAGTTATGTTTAGTCAAATCTTAATTGCTTATATTAGATTAAAACCATGTTCCCTCCAGATCTACCTAACATTTTTTCGCTAATTTTTAAGTTATTTCATTAAATGAACCTTTTTAATCGTTTTCAGAAGTTGTTCATGCAAGCGTAGTAGCGATCACTACAATTAGGAACAGAACAGACACAAACATTTTGGCCTCCTTCTTTGAAAGTGCGTGAAGGTTCAATCATTTGTCAACAGGCACTGGACCGGAAGTCCACTGTGAAGGTTTCGACATACTGCAGATTTAATTCGTGCCTTTGACACTTTTGCTCTTTGTTAGATTATATTTATTCAGTAGTGAATCTTCTATTAGAAGATTCTGGATTAACGACTGCCTGTTCGTGAGTTGAGGTGAAATGGATGGAATATGCCTTCGGGGTCTTAAAATCTCTAGAAGTTAGAAGGACGGGTTGAATTCTGAAAGCATTTTTAAAAATACAACACAATGGCAGAATTGTGCCAAATTCAGGCAGTGTGCCAGTTTCAGTCGGATTCAACAACCTCTCTGGGAACCACTTTGTTCTTCATACTCTTATCAAGGAACTTAGAACAATAGGAACTCATAAAGCATGATAACCTTTACTGAGGCAACAAAAGCCAACCTTATTCTAGATTCTAGACGGGTCTGTTTCATTATTAATTTCAAGTCGCTCTCTGAAATGCGACATTCCAGTAAAGGTGTCATGCGACTATTTTTAAAAATGCGTTAAAAGTCTCGATCATTTAACTTATTGTCTGCCTCTCTAGAAGCATTTATTGTGCTAATAATTCTTTGCTAGAATTTCAATTTGTTTAATGTACCTTAATCGTTTTAATATTTCTAGTTGCATATCATAAACCTGAGAAATTCATTCATGTTCCTAAAAATATCTCATTCGCAGGCCTGATTAAGGCATGTTTTGAGAAAGACTGGTCTATTTACAGTTGGTTGATATTATTTTTTTCAGTCTAACCTAATTTAAACCAAACCATTTTTACACAAAAGATATTTACCAGTCGGATTTAAGTTAGGAAGGTTTCAATCAGTATTTATGAGGCATCAAATCCACAAATTAAAGGATAAATTGCTGAAACGATTGAAAATTCGTATTTTTTTCTGGAAAATGTGTTTTGCTTTTATCAAGGGCATCTTTTTTTAAGTTGAAATCAATTGATTATGAGCTTCTAGTTACTGAAAATGCTGCCAAGTAATGAATTATTCAATGTGAATTGAATGCTAGGAACTTCCGCATCTGGAATTGGTCACTATGGTAGACTGAGATAATCAGGACTAGGTGTTGAAATGTCATATTGATATTTAAAACAGATTAGCACTGTACGGGCTGAAGAATAAACTAGTTCAGGGAGAGACCAATCATGAGGCACTCCGCTTGGGGTACACGGCTGCCAAATTAATCGTCAGAAGACTCGATTGAAGGCCCATTTTCAACAAACCAGTCAGTCAGCTAACTTGTTTGCACTCAGCATTCTTTTCTGCTTTGGCTTGGCCTCTTTATCCCATCACTGGAAACAAGGCAACTATTATGAGTTAGATGATTCCGAAGTTTATCGGGTCTACTGAACCAACATATAAATTGCTTGTGAAATGAGAGAACAACTTTTGCTTTCAGTCTTTGCAAGAGACCTCGTTAGTTCTCCACTCCCGTTCATTTAGATGCATGGTATTTGCAAACAATTGAATGGGAAAGTGCGGATTATTGAGTTCATGGAATCGTAGCACCTTGAAGAGCAGACTCTTTAAGTCGAATGCGAGAATATTATGCTCCTTTGAAATATCTTCCTGACTGCGGTTAGGGCATAGTCATCGTAAATAAGTTTCCGGGATCCTAGTGGTGGATGATGGCAGTGTTTCTAATGAAACCGATTTCTTTCAAATCGCATTTAGCTACTTTGCGTTTACTTACCTAAAACTTAAAAAAATCCTTTTCATTATTAAAAGCAAAAGCTGATACTCAATCTGAAATTTCTACAAAACGCCATATTCCCAGAGCATTGTCTAACAGCCATTAGCAAGCATAATGTTTCAAAACAGGCTCCTTATCCCTTGGAAACAAGAGTTATATGAGTAGCCAGTATTAACTTAGGAAAATTAAAATTTATTTAATGACAGAGTTAGAATTAATTACTTCCGTCTAGCTGTTCCTCTGTCGCTGGAGGGTTCCAGACGTTTTAATACATCCACAACATTTCATTTAACTAAAATTTAAAGAGCCAATCACTACTTTTCAGGCTACTACCAAAATAAAGACTATTTCAATTATCAGGGTTGATAAATTAACACATTCACAGGTGTCCTTTCTCCAGAAATTGAATTCATTCCTTGCCTTTTTGATCTAGAATGCTCACCAAATTCTGTTGACCGATGTTGTGGTTCAGTTTTCTAATTATGGCATTGATGAAGAAGCTTCGTCAGTGTCTACCAGGCAGTAGTATTGCTAATATGAATGTACAAAGCACTTCAAGGAGAGAAAGTATTCGCGAAGGAGATGATAGTCACTGGATATGAGTACATTTCCCTCTTTATTGGTCCATTGGTCCATTGTAGCCATTCAGGTATTGCGATTAAGATTCAACTTTGAATTAGCAACTGATAAGCCATCTTACAGTATCATGGTACTCTTACCATCAGGCTCAAAGATCTAATGCTCATCTAGCATTATATCGTTCCAATTATATCGTTCCCTTGGAGACAAAGCAGTTCATGAAAAGTGAGTGGTCACGAGGTCATTTAAACTTGTTTGATTACTGCGTTGATCAGAAAGTGAGGATTGACTTACGATTTCTGATCTTGCCTTTTGTATTAACTGTGAAAGTCAATGCTGCCTTTCCAGAAAATGAATCAGTAAATGAAGCTAATCGTTCAAAGCAGTATGCTGACATTTGTCAGAGGGTAAACTATTTCCGATTCTGTTAATACATGTCTTTTTCTTTTCGGAGGCGAAGTTACTTCAAGACCTTCGCACTTCCCAGAGGTGCTCTTCTTTTAAAATTTAATATTATTTTGAGACCGATTAGGCCTTTTAGCTGCAGTATTTAAGGAAGCAGTAACGGTTCATGGCAGATGCTCGAAGCCTAAATCGCCTTTTTTTAGATCAAGGAAACTGAATTCCTTAAATGCTGATTACTGAGCTCTTAACCATTTTTCTTGATATATTAAGAATGGTTTCAATGAATTCAGAACCTTTTACACACGCAACTCAACCATAAGCCATCTGAATGTGATTTGAGGTGTCTGCAATGACCCATCTATTTCCTGCATCCAGATGTAAAAAAACTTACGTATTTCAGTCATACCTTTGTTTACTCAAGTCGAAAGATTCTAACAAACAGAATTGATAAAAGCCAATTTCCTGGTGCCTTTCAAAATTTGTTTCATGCCTGTTCCATCGCAGGAATCCATCCAGTAACTGCACTACCAATTTCCAAGATTATCGAATTCCAGTGACTCTAAGTTGGTTAATATGTTTTCGATTGCAAGCACGAAGATCATCAACAGATCACCAGACTAGTGCCGATCTTTCAAATTTAATCTTCAGTAGCCAACCTATGGGAAAAGAATCTTTTATATTTATGGATATGGACAGAGCGCCTCAAAGTTGACCTTTGCCTCGACGTGTCTCGAAATTGGAAACGAAATAGTAAGTTGGCAGGATTGATAGCTCATTCGAAATGCAGACGTCTAGTATATAAAGAATCCACAGCTGAAGATGGACTATTCACTCGAGAGCCCCAAACACTTGAGATGCTGCAGAAATGCCACCAGGGAGGAAAAATGGCAACGCAAAGCCAGTATCGAGGTGCCAATGAAAGCCTCTTCCTTTCAAAACGTACCTTTATCTGTTGAGTTCTTCAGGGGACTGTCATAAAACTACTGCTTTGGATCGGTTCATGAATAAAAATTGGGTCAAATGAATAAGGGTTGCTTCTGCGGCAAATTTTTAAAAAAACTGCAGTTGATTAAATTAAAAATATGTAAGTTGACACCATTTTTTCCTTGCTATTTGCTTCTAACAGCTTGACAGACTTCCAAATTTGGTCTGCTCTTGTTTTAGGTTTTTACAAACTTCTAAAATAAATGTTTATCATTATAATTCCTTTTTGTTTTAATCGCGCTAAAGTACATTCATAAACTGTCGAAATATCAGCTCAACATGAGTCGTCTGAAGTGCACTTAAACATCCTTGCAATACTCCTTCGACTTAATCTTCTAACTCTTGGAAAAAACCCCCTGTCGCAAGACTGTCATCTTATAGGCACATTTCAGTAAAACAAAATCTGAATAATTTATCTAGAATTTCTGTAAATAAGCATTGTATTGAAGTTCTGGAACATATTTACAAGTATTTCATGCAACATCCCATATCCCCGTGAATCAATTAATCGCTGATCCTGACCCATTTCCAAGAAAATTCCCCTCCAGTTAACTGGCTCTGCAGATAAAGTCTGTTAAAAATAGAAATCTTAAAATTAGAAGGGTGCAGAAGGAGGCAATCAGCAAAAAGTTTTGAAGTTCCAATTAGATCAGATGGACATTAGAGATTGTTACTCTCATTTGACTTTGAATGAATTTTACAATCATTTTAGGTTATCTAACATATATTCTTGTTTTTCTTTAAATTTTTTAACCTTTTCCACTATTTGTCTGCCTCTTGATTCAAACTTGTTATTCGCGACATAACCATTTCTCAGTGTGCTTGTTATTCAAGTCATTTTGAATCTACGTCTTGAAAGGACTCACTGGAAATTTAAAGCACAATCTTTTTATGTTATGACATTATCTTTACTAAAAAACTTCACCTCTTTGATCTTCACCCTTTGCCGCCTTAGAGGGCGATTTTTGTTTCAACTGAAATAATGTTACACATGTATTGTGAAGAAGAACCGATTAATTATTTAACCAAGAAAACAGGACCTGGTTACAGCAGCTCATTTGCCAAAGAAACAAACAAATGTAGTGATGCTCCCTTTGCAATCTTTTCAGCAAATCGGCTTAAAAAATTTTTAAGGCTGAAATACAAGGAGATAATCTTAAAAACGTCTGCTTGCTTTGTGTAGCAAAGTTAAAAATAGAAATTTTGTTTTAATTTAGAAACTGGAACCATTAAATGCGAAGTTGTTAGTGGAAAGTGTAATTCCCAGTATCCAGCCATCTCGAAGGACGATGATGATATTCTGACCATTCTGAAAGTTATCAAAGCATGAATATAAGTTTAAATATTGTTTGTCGCACAGTTCTTTTACCAACACTGATGCGAGCTTAAGTGACGAAGTCCTCAAGTCGATCATAGCAGGGACATTTTGATGGTTCCCCAAGTTCTCAGTATGTTAAGCTAAACAAAGATAACTTTTCAGATAATTAAAGCAATCTTTAAATAGTATTTAATACAAATTAGTTTGAATATTCATAACATAATTGCTTGGTTGTGGTGTTCTTGAAGTACAAATGAGCCCAACATTACCATTCGCTTCGAATTTTGGTTTATGACAATTAATGAAATGAGAGTTAATAAATGGCAACGTAGTTTTTTTTTCATTATAGCTCTCGAGTATAATGGAGGTGTCTTGTGATATTGAGATGATACGCGACCCAGATTCACGAAGGTCGAACATCACCTATGTGGCGCGTCACATAGAGGATTCACTCACCTCACAACGGGAGTACCGCGATGGTTGCGGGGTCAGTTGTCGCCAAGCCCTAGCCCGGTCGTGCTGCTTTTGGTTCGGCAAACGTTACGGTAACTACCTTATCTGTCTTTACCTCATTACCAAAGCCCTGTACATATTCAACGTGGTCGGGCAGTTTTTTCTAATGAACCGAATTCTTGGCACAAATTACACTTTCTATGGTCTCGACCTCATCCGTGATATTGCTGAGGGCTATCTCTGGGAAGAATCTGGCAATTTTCCCCGCATCACGCTCTGCGACTTCGAGATTCGTAAACTTGCCAACAGCCATCGCTACACGGTACAGTGCGTCCTTCCCATCAACATGTTCAACGAAAAAATATTCATATTTCTATGGTTCTGGTTTATCCTCGTCTCCGCAGTGAGCATCAGCTCCTTTCTCTATTGGTCCTACAAATCTAGTTTCCGTTCTAACCGCATACACTTTATCCGAAAGTTTCTGAAACTAAGGGATTCTCTGGAACCTGGAGAAAAAAAACGAAGTTACGCATTTGTGGACTCATATCTTCGACAGGACGGTGTTTTCATACTTCGGCTTGTAGCTCAAAATGCAGGTGAACTGGTTGCTTCGGAAATTGTGGAAAAGCTGTGGCATATGTTTAAAAGACGACAGGCGCCTCCAATAACTGAAAAGAACCGAGCTAATGATATCCCTTGGAAGACTGGAATCCACGGCCACTCACATATTCATTCACCTCCAGTGCGAGAGGTGCAGAGAAGCACGCAGCTGCCTTCAACGCCCGTTAGTTCAATAAATATTAGCACATCTGCGATATCTGGTTCAAAGCATGCTTTGGGAGGAGGATTACCTCCACCTCCAATAGTTCCTGCAGCTCAGTATTCAATGCCTCCCCCTTTACCCCCACCCCCAGGAAGTGCAGCGTCTGGATCTAATAGTATTGTCAGTGGATCAACTTCTAGCAATACTCAGAGTACCGATCGATCAAAGAGTGGTTCCAAACACTCCACTTCGCTTCCTTCTAAGAAACTAGGGGCAAAAAAGAGCTTCTCGAATCGGACAATCGAAGAGGATCCCGGCGAATTCGTCTGATGCTTTATTTGTTTATTGTCATTTCGTTTCTTCTCTTCTTTCCTTCATCATGATGGCTTATTGGCAGCAGAACTATGAGAGCACAAGAGACTTTCAAATCAAATTCCTTTTATCTTTCTGGTCGCCTTAATTATCACCCAAACAGAGCCCTATAATAGCAGTCTGTTGCGCCCTTTCTGCCTACGTCTATATTTTTAAAAAGACCAACCCAAATCCCTTTAACTCCTTCTGGCTTGCCTCGTCTGAAAGTACCGCATTTTTCTGTGTGCCCAGATCCTTCCATTCCATTTGAATAATAAGTTATGTGTGCTGGCCTGTGAGATGGGCTTGCTTACATACTTACCTGCAACTGTCAACGTCAATGTTGTCTGCCATCCCCAACCGAAAGGCCTTATTTAAACTGGCATTTAGGATAAATATTAATTGAATCGAAAGTTCCAAAACTGGAAAGGAGCAGTCCATCTGAGACCGACAGAACTTGCGCTTTCGTTATCGTGTAACGTGCATTTGAAGCAAATAAATGGTGCAGTTCGATGCAGTTAATAATGATGTTTTCTGATCTGATTCGATTTGGCATTAAAAAATCTAACCCAGATTAGCTCTAGTTGGAAACGCTTTGGGGATCTTGAGTCCCCTATCCCCATTTACTAAGCTGAGATAGGTTTATATCAACTACAAAGCGAAATTAGAAGACAGGGACAGCCTACATTGCTTAGGAAGCTCACTTTCCAGTTACGTAGCTGTTGCATGAGTTTGCCATTCATTATACTTTAAATCTAGAAGAACTAGCTATTTTACAATAGTTAAGGTTTATTTTCCCCCGGATAGTGCATGAAATCCAATCAAGAGCCTTGAGTATTCGCAAACCTATCATCCACGAGTTAATCTGCACTACAGCGCTGTCCAGAACCTATCAAACGGGCTGGAATTCTAAAGTTAGATGAGCTAAAGGCGCTAGGGCTTGGTGAAAATCTATTAAGTATTTATGTAGTTATAATGCACATTTTGAGTCTAGGATAAATAATTAGGATTAGTGATGATTTTTTGGGCTCAAGAGTTCTTTGTAATAAATGAGCTCTCCTTACACCAATAAATTGGTTAAAAAGAGCTGGAATTGAGCAATCGTGATGTCATGCCAGCACTTTTTAATGGGAAATTTCGTCGAGATGATAGTACGAGAGTGGCATTACTTCTGCATTTAGATTAGGAATAATCTCCTTTTCAAAGGCTTCTGGTGTACCTATTTGGCGCTCGATCACTGGGGAATCAGATTCTGTGAGAGAAACGCTTGTCAAGGCGTCATGAGAAAGTCGCTCCTAAAAAGACTCTGCGCTTCAGTATCATACTTGCTGCTTGAATCCTCTCGCTATCTCATCCATCGGTTAGGTCTCGATCCCTAAGGAGGGACTCCAGTTTTCTTTCAATAAAGGAACCGTGTATATTGACCGCATCAGTTTAAAGTCATCATTAAATTGAATAAGTTTGTGGACAATATTACATCACTGGATTCCATCCTATCACAGTGAATGATTAATAAAGTACTTATTGAGAAAGTCTTACTTTTAAGAGAGGGAAATGTACCATTGAGGAGTCTTGACCGGGGACCTTCCATTTAATTCCTATATCGATCATTTTGCCGAGTTGTTTGTACTTCTATTACAACATTAACGAAGGGAAATTGTCGTCCTAGTCACTACGTATTTACCATTGGGCATTGCGAAAGGAACAGAAGGAAAGATGACCGACATGGTAATCCTAACTGTGAAAGTTGCACAGCTATATCCCACGGAAGTATACAAAATTATTAATTAACTGCAGAATACAGAGAAATTGAAAGCAACGGAGTGCTTCTACTTCATAGAGGTCATTGCAAACCAGTTGCAAAGAATTCAAGTAAATGTAACCTAGGTCACCGATTGAGAATAAGGAGGTGAGTTGATGGTTTTAAAAATGGAACTGAAGGCTGATGAAACTCATTTATCCACACCAAGAATAATGGCTGCGGAGCCTCACAGACTTTTCTTTCGCAATCAAATTTTGCTAGTCTAAAATAAAATATTCCGTTTCGAAATGACCATTAAAGCCTTTCTAAAATATGGCAGCCTAGATCATCTCTTCTACTTATAAATAATCCAGGTAAGAGACTGAAACCCTGCATGACAAAAGAGGTATGTTGAGCATATTCAACTCGAGTGTCTGGTACATCCTTAACCTTATTCGAGGGGACATTAAAAGTCTGAGATGTTGATGCCGAACTTGGTTGAATGATTCCCTAACCAAGCCATTCATATTTATCAGGGCTGGCAATTTGAATCCTAATGAATGTTTTCACGATCCGTGGCTCAGGCTAGATTTACAGCTGAGCATGTTTCTCTTGGATCGAAATGGTTGGAATGGTCTCAAGATGAACTTATGATTTGAGAATAACTCCCAGTAGCATAATTGGAAATTCTGATAGATGCCTAATTATTTCCAAAGTGATAAAAAACATAAACTCCTTTAGAGATTTTAAATTTATTAGCTTCCAAATTGATGTGGTCTTTTCATATATCGCCCCCGCTTCTGTTTGAAAACAATTTGACAATTGAAAATAAACAGTAATCATTCGTTTAGATTTGACGGAATACGTTATAAACTTCCGTTACAGTTACAAACCAAAAAACTGCCGGCAATCATAGCTTTTGGGATTCAAGATATAGTACTCCCTTTTAAAGATCAAATATTTTGGTTGAATGCTTCATTTGTGCTACACATTTATCTTATACCACTCATTTGCATAATCACAGTCAATATACAGTTGACTTCTGTCATCTAAGGAAATCGGTACGCGGTTTGAAGGTCTTGTAGTCCAACTGCATCAGCAACAGGGAACACAACACAGACATCCTTCTCAGTACTCTAAGATCGAATCCCTTAGGTTCCCATACCTTTGGCTTTCATTATCTTTCATTCCATTGCAACTTATTTTCAAAAAAGAGAGAAGATTAAGTCCCGAAATCATGTATAGGGAATTTCAGAGGACTGGAAGGGAAGTAATATATGGAGTTGAAAAGTAACCTGAATTTCAGATCGCACTCAAAGAACCATTATTTGGTCAACTGGTTAACTTGCATGATCACTTGCAGAGGTAATGTAATCTAAGGTTCGTGTTGAATATAAAGTGTTTTTGTCGTATGTATCCGTTTAAGGATTGTAGATCCAATGCGTTGAAATTGTCAAACTTGTGGTTAGCGCGGATCGGCGTCGCTCAACAACTCATTGATTGTTGGCAAGGCTCAAGCGCTACATCGGTGTTCTCTGGCATACTCAAGCAGTTAAGTGTCAATTTACTATATTCTTAGACTATGAAGTTAAAACCTACCACATTTTCTTCGAGCTATTCATCTTTTCCTCTGATTGTATAAGATTCTATTTGCGTTAACGCGTCTAAACCAGGTTAATTTCTCCAAAAAAGCTACTTCAATGATATGAACCTAAAGTGGCCAATACTTTTATAACCGGAAGTAAGACCATAGAAATGCAGGCTCTCTGTAGTGGACTTACAAAAACTCCTCAATTTACATTAAAATGTTTAAGCCCAGGTGCAAATGTATCATGTGGGTTTAACTTTGATATACCTTTTATCGTTGATACAGAGCCATCAAGTGTGCCAATGCACCCAGTGCTCAAACCATATGGATGAATTAGACAATCCAAGAACTGAGAGCTTCTAATTCATAATGCTCCACTTCTTGCGTTCCATTCAATTTAAATTCGTTTTTTTTAAATTCTCCAACTTTTAAAATTTGCTAAGCAAAAAAACTGCTAACATTTAGGCAAAGAAAATTACAATACCAGCGGCTGGTGACGAAAAACCTTGGAAAGAACCAAGGCAGAAGAATCTGTAATAATGTTTCACACGCTGTGGAAAGTTGATTTTGTCAAATTAGGTGGGTACATACTTGGAAGAAAGCGTTTGGAATTTGGCCAGACTTATGCAATTGTTTGCTGTCCAGTCCGGTTCATAACTATTCACGCCCCCATTTGGCGGAGGCTACTGCTAGCAGTAGCCTTCCCTTATTCATCGTGCACCAACATAAGATTAAAACATAATCTACAAAGGTGCTGGTAGGATGGTGTTAAAATGGAAAACCGATCAGCGTTTCATTAGCAGTCCATAGCCTCAGATCACCAAAACCTGCTTTGTCTCTTTCTGACATTCGTGTCCATTCCAGCCCAGTGCTCCCCTTACAAGGAGCCTCTCAAATGTACCTCCGCCATGCAGTCGACTTGCAGTGACCTGAATTCATTAAAACACGCCATTTAAGTAAATATGAAGACCTACTGACTTTAAATATCACGTGAAGAATCCGCAAACACGATTCGTCTAAAACTCGAAATGATTTCTCATATATTCCACTGAATGCTTGAAGAAATCAAATTTGAAAATGCCAAGCATGTTTGTCTATTCTGAGATGAGTCCTTTTTCTACTTCTGGGATTAGAAATTGAAGACTCTCTTTCCTGTTATAAGTTTGGACTCGTGTTACTCTACACAACAGTGTTGAAGAAATTGTCATCGAGTTTCCACACAGTGACAAAAGCATTTAATGAGAGAACTACTGATTTGATGGCGAAATAACCACATAGCGTTGATTTCGGCTTTGCGCCTGATTGTGTGAAATGATGGATGAATTCTCGGTGTGGTGGACTTTTGATTCAGCAAAATTAGACAGTCGAAATCGTTCGAACTTTTATGTTTTTACATGACATTGTGAATCTTTTGCCAGCGTTCCAGACACCGCAACTAAACACTAAATCAGCTAGAAGGAACAGTGGACATTCTGACTCCTCGTCAGAGATTCTTCGTTCCATCCAAATGTACTAAAATGCTCTTTTCCATTCTTCAAAGAAAATAAGTCATGCACACTTAAGCTAACTGCAGAATAATTTCCAATGATCCAAGGAGGAGTATAAATAGCGGATTTTAAACACATTTATCCAAGGAGAGTGAAGCGCTTTCTTCGACTGGTCCGTTCACTTCTACAATCTAGCACTTAAAAAACAGGCGCTTCAAAACACTAAAGCGTAACCCAAATGCATAAAGTTTGGATTCTTCTGCAAGATTTTGAATTGAAAACTGGTGCAAGATGGTAAATTAGGTTATTGTCTACCTCCGTTTTCCAAATTAGAGTAAAGACACCTAACTAGAGGTTCATTCGTGCAGATTACTTTGTATTCTATAAAGGCTTTCGAAAAAACTAGGCTTGACAGAACACTCTGCACAGACAAGTCATAATTAAGTGCAGTTAAAGGGTTCATAAGTTTAGCTTATTCGTTTTTGATTTATTTACTCCCCGCTTATTAGAGCAAGTCTCAAGGACTTGTTGGGGGTTCAACAGAACAACAAGTAGCTCATTGCCGTTGTCACAGAAGACAGTAAATGTGTTTACCGACGTCTTTGGTTCTCTGGTCGCTTGTCTAGCATGTTTTCATCGTACAGATAGCATTTTGCCTTCATAGTGGTACCTCTTCCATCCTCGACACTGTTAAGAGGGGACATTCTTCAATCCTCTTCCAGAAATCTTTCCAATATTCTGGCGGAGATTCCATTCATCGCTGCATGCATGCGCTTCCCACAGTCCGACCTGAGACCATGAATCCAGGTATTTACGTCGTGCCTTGTGTACCAAGCTGTATGAAGTTGTACTCCTGCTGGCATAATCTGATTTTGAGTTTCCGGTCGGTGCTAAGTCCTATCCGGCCGCCCCTCTGATTGGCCCCCAGAGTTGCCCCTGGTGTTACCGGTGGTCACCACGAGGTTGAGAGTAGGATTGAGTAGTGCTAAATTTTAATACTTTCTAGAAGTCAACCTATATGTTATATGAGATCCTACCAACTCTGATTTACTATCCATCATGGAACAATTTTACGGCGCATTTTACAGTGCCTTGCACGTATAACCTGGAACAAAGTTAATCACAATTGTAAAATAATTACAAAGAATATGTGCCTGATCATAGTCAAGATACAGATGAGCTTGGAATGGGGCGAATGCGTCTTTAAAGATCGGGCTAAGTTGTTGTAGTTAGCTCTTCACTACTTGCACGGAGGCTTGTAAGTGGCTTGCAACTAATCATATGGTTTGGGATTGGCAACCTAGACCCATAACTAGTCCCATTCACACAGTGAAGTCAAATAGGTACTTATGTGAGCTGAAATCGAATTCAAAACTGAAGATCCTCTTATTGTCATCAATTTCGATCAAACTCTGCTACTTGCTTGTTGAGTGAGTTTTATATTCCGAAGATGTGGCTGACATCTTAGTTATGTGACACCTAAAAGAAAGCACATGTCCATTTTATCCAGCTCTCTTTAAATAAAAAGAGAATGAAAACTGAAAGTTTGTTTAACATTTGAGGTCAATAAAAGGGACTTTATTGCTGAATATCATATTGTGTTTTTTTTGAAATGAAGCTTTGAAATACAGGATTAAATGACCATGTTTGTAAAATTGATCTGACTTTCGCCCCATCCCGGTATCTCAAGGTGATGATGTCAGCTCTCCAAGAAGATGAAAGAGAGTGGGTGAGAAAGGTCCTAGAATTGATTGACGCAATCGTTCGGTGTCAATCTATCCTGCGACGCCTGAATTGTTCCCAAGGCGAGGTAAAGGCGATAAGTTTGATGGTGAACTGTGCACTGGAGAACCGAAGATGGATGACTACAAGGTTATTCAAGGACGGAATTCCTGGAAAATTGCTAACGTGGCTAGATACTGTGAAAGATAAAATGACTGATGCTAATCTGGAGAGAAATGTACTGACTGATGCTTTGAATTCCAACTCCTAATTCCTTTTCCAAAACCCTTCTCGTTAGTTTCACCTTACTAAATTGTTGTATAGCAGGCTTTGATCTTACCAGCTGTATTACGCACGAAACAATAAAGATGGTCTTCTGCTGTTACCACTGCCACTTTTCTCTAAAACTCTAGGACCTCCATGTTCAATGAACATGAAGGAGATATAGGATGCAAATTTTGCTGCTGCGATTTCGCCAAAATGATCAAATTTCGAGTTAGTTCAGACATTAACCGAAAAGCTTGCAGTTTTGATAGGCTTATTTAAACACAAACTTAATATTGAACCGGGATTCGGTCGATAAATGTCAAACCAATGCGTGGAGGTGATCATGTATGGCGGTTTACAATGATCGGATTATAACAACGTGCTTTGAGAACAGATGGTGGAAAGATTATGAATAAAATGCTTTTCAGCCATTATGATGATAACATAGTTGGCATTGAAGACTCCTGACAGGTTGTTTCCTTTTTGACATGTCAGATTAAACCACCTCGGTGTCATTAAAATATTTTTTTTCTGAAATCCTCAAAATTTCATCGTATGAAGTTACTTCATTTTTTGATTTAGGCTATTTTGACCATCAAGTGGCAAAAATTCTGGGCGTGGATATGAAATAGACCCAAAAATGGACTAGACATTTTGTGGTTCATTATTTTTCTTGGCTGGATAATCATATTTCCATGTTTTTTCGCAAAAATTACAGGTTTCTACAGGCAGTCACTAAAAACTACGGATAATCCAGCTCCTGCTGTCTCTTAGTGCTAACGGGAACTCTGGGCAGTCTTCTAGGCACTCTTCTGTTCTTCTGTTAAAGAAGAACTCAGTTCTTGAGCTTGATGACGATTTCCATGCAGAAGAAGTGGATACTGGCCGAAGCCAATGTAACTCATAATTTGATAGTGTAAAGCTTCTAGGTAATCATGGCGTTAGTCAGAAGGAAACTTTGTGTTCAAAGGCCTCATTCGGCTATTTTCTCCAGTCTCGAGTACTGGGCTAAAAATCATAGTCAGCTAAATCTATAGAAATCCAGCATGTTTCATTTGTCGTTTAATTCTGAAAGTAAATTTAAATCTAACAGACCTTCTCGGTGTTTCAAAACTTTAGCTATAGGTCTGTGCATGCATGAAAGATGCAGCATTTGGCCAATGAATTTGCAGCATTTTCGTTTTAATACGGACGACTATGAAAAGGGAAGGTGCTCTTGGAACACAAAAGTCCATAGGTACATCTATATTCATTTATATCTTTGGTATTTTATCCGTTTGTAAGGCACGTATCGTCTCCCTTCCTTTATCTACATGTCAAATCGTTGTCGAAATTGCATCATTGATGCTCAGTTCTAAATTGCCCCAGCGCAGACTTGGCGGTGATATGATACTCTTCCTCGTTGGAATATGGATATGCTCGGGATCTAAAGTCAGCCTTTCCACAATCACTTGTACCATTTAGCTGCGAAGTAGGTCTTTCAGCTCAATGTGCTTCAGTTATTGCGATTTGGTCAATCGCCATTTCTTCCGATTCAAACATTTTTTTATCCTCACCGTCTTAGAAGATTTTGAATGGGGTAGCCATGCGCTCGTGACCTTCACTTTGAGATCACCTTAATATTAAAAGCCTAAAGTAATTTGGAATGATCAATCAGTAGACAACTCCAGTCTCTTTTGCTGTTCCACTTCTTCTTATCCAAGTCATTCATTCATCGTCCTTCTGTTCACTCGTGAAAAACAAGTTTGCAATGCCTAATATGAAAATACTACTTATTTTTCTTTGTTTTTGCTGATTAGAGGCCAGAAGAGCTGTTCTTTTCTAAGTTTATTTTGAAATCCTGGTCGATTTAAGTAGCTTGCCAAGATGATTGCCAGATTCGTTTTGACGATTACATAGAACCGGGGGGTTCCACTAAATATTTTTGCCACTTAGTTCTATGGAAACTTTTCTAATGATTGCCGAAATTATCAACTAAATTTTTTAAGTGCAAGACTCCTGCTGACTTTTAAGCCCAAAACTGTCTCAAATTCATACCTAATTAATTGAAGGGCGAGTTCTGGTGAGATTTAGGGCGGATTCGATATCTTTTCAAGTTCCTATATTACGAGAATTTCATCCCCACGAAGATTCTGCCGAAGCGCCATCTTTGGGGCTATTACACTCGCATCCAGCAGGGTTTCATCTAGCTTTTGGACCAGAACACATGGCACCGACAAAGCCTATTGTCAGATCGACTGCTTCAAGTCGCGCTATTTTTGAGTCCATTTTAACAGGCATTAGGTTATATTTGATTGTATTAAATTACACCTGGTTCCTATTTTCAACCAATATATGAAGATATTTTAACTTTAAATGAGATTTTTGGTGGTCATCAAGCGTATGTCTACAAAGAGGGGACGTTATTCCTGTCTTGATGAACGCAAACCTAAGACAAGAATAGAAACTTGATTGCGCATTTCTGGATCTACATTAAGCCCCAATCAAATTCAACACCAAGTGCGATAAGATAAAGGTAAGATAATACCGCTTTACCTTGTTTGGAATATTGTAAAGATGCAAAAAATAAACTAAGGGATGACATTTTCGAAAGAATTCCCATTTTAACTTTGCCAAAAATATGTTAATATAAACAAGCCGATTTTCTACGTCAGTTCGTCCTTCCTAGATAAAATAAATATAAAGGCTCCTGGATTTTGACCAGGTTACTGAGGCAATTTACGATTCAAGTGTCAAGCCCTACAGCTTCATTATATGAGGATGTAAACATTCCTCGACTTACTCGAGGTTCAAATTGGAAGAGAGTGTTTTGTACCTTATTTTCGTTTCTTATTAAAGAAAAAAAATCGTTTCCTATGAAGATTTTGACATTTTACGGCCTTAAATGATTAGGCGAACTGGTAAGATAGAATGGAAAAGGTCCATGACCAGTCCTTATACACAGAAAGTTCTATTATTATTGAAAAATTGTTGATAAATGAGGAGTTTGGATTCGTATGTCACTAATGTTCATCTAGTGAATGGAATGAACTCCCAAGCAACTGAAAGGCCCTCTTTGGAACCCAACGGGAAGTTTGGCTTAAAGCCTTCAGCAGAGGTATCACTTCGTGTTGCGTAGTCTTCAAGAATTCACTGTGATGAGTATAGTATTGCAGATGCAATCAAGGCACACGCAAGAAACAGCGTGAAGGCAGAGCTTGCTAGTTCGTCCTCGGTTCAGACAATTTTTCCTTGATAAACGCTATTCGAACCAAATTAAAGAGTTTATAAGCAGATTGAGCCTCTTTTCCACATGCTATCCACAAACTAAGGAGAGCTATAAAGAGAATAAAGTTGAAATGGTTAATGGCTCAGTAGGTATTACTGCTAGTGGCGTGCCACTGGTCTTTAACCTTGTTTTCGCTCAAATTGCACCGTCTGACCAAATCTGTCAACCGAATAACAAGGAGGAAGCTTGAGGAGGATCATCGATTCCTTCGATCCCGTTTTCTTATTCGCAATATGTGAAAGACTAGAAAGATACGTCAGTCGGATGTATTTTATGATGAGAATTTCCCTTATTGATTAAACTACAATAAAAAACGTTCAAAATATCCCCTTAGTTATAATTCCGCCAACCATTTTCTACCAATCATGTCGTAAAAGCCAATGTTTACTTTGATTTGTCTAAAAAAGGTTCCGTTCTTGACGCCTACACAATTCTCTGTAAACACTGTCATTGAATTTATTGTGGAATTGAGGATGGTATAAGGAGATTCATTTATTCATGGCAAATAGCACTGTTTCACGTTGAGCTCGACTAAAGTGATTAATTTGTCTGAAGTCGGATAAACCATTTGAACCAATCACTTTGAATCAGTCTACTAACCGTTGAGTTTAGAATTTTTCGACTCACTAAGCCCCTAGCTCCTTCATTCAAACTTTTCTAGAATTACCTTCTCGAACATTTCTGTTACCCAGTTCGAGATAAATTTATGCTCGATAAGCATCTTCCTTTCAATGCACTTGCAAAAGGGTCATTTGAGAAGGTCGTTTGAAGGGTAACCTTGAGCTAATATCTTTAATCGTTGCTTCGCATTGCAAGCAGTCAGATTTTATTAAGTGCCAGAGAAACCCATTTTTGAAATCGGAACTATCTGCTGACTTAGTAAAATGACTTATATTAAAAGTAAATGGGTTAATTTTAGTTTCTAATAGGCTTTAAATCTGCCTCAAATTGAAGTGCAGGGTTATTTTGCATGTATAGAATGCTGATTATGGCTACACCGCGTACTACTATCTATTGTTTGAGTACTATCAAATGCGGTGGTATGTTAAGGCGAAATGTTATTCGGATGGTGGGTTCCAACGAGCCAAAGAAACAAAAAAATAGTAAATTTGGGCATTGTGCATATCTTGATGGCATTTAAAAGCGAACATTTGGAGGCGATAAAATTTAGAAGGGTAAAGCTGAAAACATGGGGATTTTTCAGCCTTTTCGACAAAGTCACAAGATCATGAGAGTGCCGTAGTAAACGATTCTCTGACTAAACCAAATACTGAGATTTTTTCAACAAAACGTTATCATTGTGTAGGTAAAGATATGAAAATTGAGTCAAAAGTTATCTAACCTTCATTCAACTCACTTAAATCAGGTTCGTGATAGCAAATGCATAGTTTGTCATTAGGTGCACAAGCGTAAGATTTCATAAAGAATCATCTGCATCCAGAATACACTAAGGTTTCATGGTAATCTGCCTAAGCGGTTTTGAACTGCCGACTCACTTTCTACATTGGGGTACAACAGACTTACAAAGCACAGCATACTGAAGCTCTTTCTTTTCGGTGCTTGGATTTTGGTGGTTGTGCTCGAACCTAACATGGTTGGTCGGGCCAACTAACGACGCCTGTGATCTGGTTAACATGTTAGTTACTCGCTTGATTTACTAATAGATTCAGAGGCACTTTAAAGGTCTACTAAGGTATGATTATGTTTTTCCCACCAGCGTCACTACAGAGGCGAACCTCATAAGTTTCCTCCCTGAGGATTAAACTCTACAAAATGGCATTTTCTGTAGTACCTGATATTACTTCATTTTGAAAAGTAACTAATACCTAATTCTTTGTCGATTCATTTTAAACTATTGAGAAAATATTTTCTGGATTATTCCAGTGACCAAGTTTGACGCTCGCTGCGATTTTTTATGGTGACTTGCAGGGGTGTAAGAAGGTGGTAGAGATCGTAAATGTTTATGAAAATAGAAGCGATGCCTGCATCGAAGAAAAGGGCTTTTTATAACTTCGTTCAAAAGAAGAAAATTTCGCTTCGCTGTCCCTGACCTACCGATAACCAACCGTCTCATCTAGTGGCACATGTGTATCCTAACTATGAACCAAAAGCGTCTCATAGAAACGGACTCATTTTTATCCCAAGCTGCTGCAAAACCCCTTCATTTGGTACTATCATAAATTTGACGCCCAATCAGACCTCCCAAAGCATTTTTGCTTTCAAAGGACGACTTGCATTAAATTCGAATACTTTTCAGTTGTAACAGTGAAGGAGAAATAAGTCTTCATATTCTAATATCTCCTAGTTTTGCTATCGCAGCCAAATAAAAGCATGATACCGGGGGTTTAACTATACTTAACTTCGAAACTCATCATTCCAATGGACTGTGCATATGCCTTGAGGGGGCTGTCTGCAAAGAAGAATTTCCTGCATTTCATTTTGAAAGCAGCGTTGTCATGGCAACCGATTTTTGACTCATCGTTCACATTAGGTACAACGCCCACGCCATCACCATTATGGTGGCAGTTAATAACTTGTCAGGAGCGCGAAAATTGCTTTACATAAATTATTTCTATTCCCTGTTTGTCTAAATCGTCTCACTGGAATGGTATTAGTAACGACCTGTTTGATCCGCCTGTCAAAGTAGGTCTTAGCGACTCCATGAAAGTCACTTATACAGCTCAACTTTTGCCCAAATCAGCTGTAAGTTTGGAAAAAGTGAGTTCACTGATATTATTTTTGCTTCTACCATAACAAACTTCCTAGAGACAAGAGGTAGTAAAAAGGATAGTGATCATGCCTGCCACGAGGTCTCTTTTGATAAAATTCATACTTTTACCGAAATTCATTGGATCTAAGAAGTAAGATTTCCTTTTGGGAGACGTTACACGAACTAATCTTAATGCTTTGAGGGAATTCATCCATTCAGCAACTCAAGTGACAAGTCTATAGCCTGAACGATTAATTTGGACTCTGTTACCAGGAATGAATGTAGCCGAATCCCTCATCATCTGTAGAAATGAAAGTTAATTATCGTGCTTTTGTAATAAGTGCATACTATGGTACTGCGGATCAGTTTTTCACTGACTATCGTTGTTTAAAACAAAGGCGTTTACAACCGCTAGTAGTTAGGAGAAAAGGAGAAAATTTTGTGGATTATCAGTTATTAGATCGCATAAAGTTTCACTTTGTTTATGGCCTGGTCTCGTTGAAGATCGAATTTGAAATCATCCATTTCGAATGGCAAATTCTTTCACGTTCTTCTAGTCTTACTTTTCAGAAAACAGCTCTTCTCAACTCAATCTTGAGCGCAAAAACCCCAGTTGGGCTTTTCATTTAAGGTCGATATTTTGCCACTGCTGGTGAATGTTCAAGTTACTGATATTTTAGATGATAGACTATTTCCATTTGATTTTTCATCTCTATTTCTGCTAGAATACAAAGATATGGTGATGATCTGCCTGAACGTGATTACATGCAAAAACTTAAAATTGGTTCATTGAACATCATGCAGCATCTTTAATTATCATCGTTATACTGCTTCCAATTTTTGGATGTGAGAAAGGAACCGATGAATGCAGATACGTCGTTAGTGTACTGCCTGTCTTCTGGACGAGTCATCTTCGATATGCAAGGAAAACTCAGAACCTACTTTTTCCATGAATAGGAACGTAGCAAGTACGACGAGTGGGAAAGAAGAGAACGTGAGTAATGGCTACTGTCAAAATGTACCTGTAAAGTTTAGGCATTTGATGTTTTTTAAGCAGGTTCAACTTTGACTATTAAATGTAGGGGGTCAATAGATTTAATGTGGCGTAAAATTCTAGTTAGCTCAAAAAATATTAGATTTGAGAATGTTAATGATCTCCTTTCGAGCTTGGTTTTGAGGGAGCTGTGACGCGTCTGTGAGCGTCTGAGGCGCTGGGAACCATGGCACCTTGTTTGTGATTCGAATACAAATGTAGAAGTCAATTGTCAGGCTCCAAAATCGCCAGAAGCCCTAGCAACTTGTTTCCAAATAACAGGCGTATTAACAGCTTGACTGAACGATTTTAAATTTAAGTTGTTGCAAACATTCGTAAACTATCATCAGGAACCAGCTATAACTGTCTAAAGATCATAGTAATGCGTGGGATCACTGCCAGTACCAGTGGTATTCCGTCAAGTGGAAATGTTGAACCAGACATGATGCGGGGCATCCAACTAGTTCTTTGTTTTTCATTAGCCAATTACAACCTTTTTCTCGCCCTCTTTCAGTCCGGCTAGTGATACTTCTTATTTATTTTCAATTGAAAATTTGCCTTTCTATAGAAAGCAATTTAAAAATTAGGTTTGGGGCGTAACTGCATACTAGTGCGGTGACGCCAAGTTAGGTTGAAGGCTTTGAATTCAGACAGGACACAATTTCCTGCTTAACAGATATGTTTCCTGTTCGCCATCTTCTCCTTCGATTAATCATTTCCTGTTTAGTGATTTGAAGCAGTTTCTATGCAATTGTATGCATTCTATATGTAAGCTTGTGCGATTCAATATGTTTTTTTAATACTTTCATTCACTTTAAAACCAAAGGAAATCCCTTAGGCAATTTTTATGGTTAAGTTTGTTGGAAAATGCTGTATGATGCTATCAAAGATGCACATAAATTACTCTGCATCTTTGTACATCAAGGATCCATTAATTTGAAGATCACGAGAAAGCTATGACACCTGCGTCTATTGGGAGGTCCTCGAAGTTGCAGCTGCAACGAATCGTATCTCAACAACATTTTCTCGATTACTGATAAGAAAAAGTGCGCTGAAAAAACATAGCCAATCTTGGAGGCATCGCATATCACCCTAACCGGACAATTGGTAGACAATTTCACCTATCACAATCGATCTAACAATGTTTACATGAATCTTAAACGGTTCAACATTCATGTTGATAGGAGAATAAGTTCGACGCTTAATAAATAATATCCTGTTTACCCTTGACTTGCGTCGAAAAACTGGAAAATTTTGTCCGATATCTAATGGATAAGGTTTTCTTCCAATCGCCAATTATTGCTAACTGAAGTTCCATTTTTCCATGATTTTTTCAATCAAAGGTGAATTGACTGACCAAGGAATCTTAGCCCTATCTCTCGGTCTTGCAGTTGTAAAGTAAGTCTTTTTGAGTAAATGAGAGGCGATGACAAACGAAGGCTAGCTGGTCAAGGCCGTGGTTCGGTGGGCTTAGCAACATTTAGATTCATCGAATCTACGACGCCTTTTTTACTTCTGAGAGGGAGGTATAATTACATTGACCACTGCTGACAAGGTACTAGATTTCCGCTCCAGTATATTTTGATGAGAATACAAGCCGAAGAAAGGATGGTTGATGTGGTAATCGATTGAAAATGAAATCTCGTTTGACGCTCTAGACAGTGATAAGGTCAAATACTACGAGAAGAACGCTATCTGGGATGATACGACAAAAAAACGCTCTGATAATTTGCATCTTGTCGACTAATCCCTCACCCTTTCACTATGTTCTGTTAGTAACTCTCCATATCAATCCATGAAATGCACCGTTGACAGCTGACTGTTGGCCACTTTGAAAGGAGTTTCAACAATCACGCAAGCCCCTATGCATTTCCTCTAGATGGAAGGTGGATATAAAGTTTCTCGTAGACCAAAAAGGTGCTATGTAGAGGCAATGGGGGTACTGACGGGACCTCGCGTTGGCTTGGGATGTTTCCGAGGCTGTGGACCACATTTTGTGTTCTAGAGTCTTCGTTTCTTCCCCTAAAGTGCTCTTCAATGCATTTGGCAAATGGGCGAATCTCGTGACCATCGTCTTAAACTAGTGATTGCACTGAAAATTATTAGAAAATCCGATTCTCTAACTTTTCCATTGTCGGTTTTATACCTCTAGCTAACATTTGGATACTGCAAAGAGTCATATTTTCAAATCTGGAGGAAATATCATTATCTTAAATAAGCCCGTAAGATCGCCACTTCCAATCTAGTACCGCCAGTGAGGATAAAATATGATTTCCTTATAAATAGCATCTAAAATGTTGTCAATAGAGATGAAAATATTACGAAGTTGAATTGGTAGGATTTCAGGGATTGTAGTATCCGCTACTTCTACGCAGATACTCTTGCTTCCTACTAGTGATCCCGGCGCTTTCTCAGGAATATAGCAAAATGTTTAGCCACCTTGTCATCACCTAGCACCCTCTTTGGCCTCTTCTACACACCCATCACGGCTATATGCAAAGACCTGCTACCAATTTTAGAAAATAGGAAGTTAGGACTGAATTTCCTCGGAATCGTCTATCTCCTTATTAGATCGCTACATTCTACATGTAAATATCAAAGTAGGCGGCGGAGTCTTATCGTCTTATTCTGGATTTCGTAAATTTGAGACTAAAACTTCGGCACGCCTTAGAATTAATCTGAAACTGGAAAATACAAGTTTCGAATTCGGTTGAATGCCTACCCTTTACCATTCAAAAGATTAGAGCACTACCAATGCTGTTCTATTCAGAAAAACAAGGACTGCTTCCAAGGTAAGTAAAATGAACATTTTAAGTGTCATTAAAACCATCAAATAATCTGCAGATATTACTAATTTTTAGCAGATTCTTGTTAATAGCATGTTACTAAGTTAGGCAGTATCTAAATTGAATATCAACTGAACTAATAACACTAGTATTTTGACTGTTTTGCATTTAATGTAGATGAAAGACCATATTTTAATTATATAACGTGAATTAATCAAGCTTTATTTCATATTCATTTGGGTGGGCCAAGCCGTCATCCGATCCAATCGCTTCTTGTAAAGAGTTCGTTACATTTGAATGGATCAGACCACACCTCGTGGGTCAGTTTAGCATGTTCACCATTTCAGCTTCACAAGTACTGCAGTCATCTACCAATTTTCTGTTCAATTAAAATTTTGCATTCTTGGAAATTTGAAAATGCCTCAGTTCCGCATGTTAACACTAGCACTATATTTGACATGAAAAAGTGTACGTGAGATTTCAGTCAGATCTTCTTTGGTCGAGGCTTCCATTCAGTTCTGCAAGACAACGCCTAAAGAATCAAACTGAACTTATAAACTCAAATTGGTGTTTGCTCCGACGTCTTGAAGCCAAATATCCCCTTAAATTACCTTGAGAAACGCTCCGTTTAATGGCAATACTGGGTAATGCGCTGGACCAGATTAAATTGAAGCCGATGAAAAACTCACACATGCTGAAGGAACCGTTTTTCAGCGTCTTAGACCAAACTCATTTTAAATGTCGAGTAACTTACCAACATTTTTTCGAGTGGAGGGAATGATCTCTACAATCAATCCTAATCCCCACTTCTTTGTGGCGCTTTGCGTTAACGTCAGTCTGTATGCATGTTTAATAAGCTTCTGATCAGAGCAAATATCAGGCTTTTTAAAGTTTCGGCTGCTGTCAAAAAATGGTCTGTCTAACCACATTGTTTGAATTTGCCTGAGGATGTGGTAGAAGATAAGATGATGCAGCAATCCTCAATCAGAGTACTACAGAGGAACCGAAAAGTAAGCTGGATGACATGGACGAAGCGACGAAAAAACTTAGTTGGGTGACCCACAGGAGGCCATTGAAAGAGTTAAATTTAAGTGCGAAGATCGCTTTGAGTGATTGTAAAACTTAATCTTGAATTTCTATTTTAGTCATTGACTGGGCCCCTCCTATGATTCTTGTGCATTTTTATGCTAATAAACCTGCTAAACCCCGATATATCTCCGAGAGAGGGATTTTGGAAGTCCCTTGTTAAATGCAAGCAAACTGTTAAATGGCAGTAGATTGGCCTTGCAGGAACTGAAAAGAAGGTTGGATACAGTGGGAGATGAAATCATCAGTGGAAGAGAGTGGCTTGACGGAGCGTCCGAGGACCATATTGGAAAGGTTACTCCACATTCCCAGGTAGCACAGGCTAAAAAGACTGTACGTCTACCAACATAGTCCGACAAATTATTGAATTAATACCTGGCTAGATCGAGCACCTGATCATTAGGTTATCATGGAAATTAACGAAATGTACATTCGCTTTGTGGACTGGTCATCAAAGCGAATGCCAAATTTGAAGCTGTAGGAAGTGATTGGGTTAAAATAAAACAAACCAAAGTATGCTAACCAGGTTGTTAAAGCGACTTTCAAAATGGAGAAAGAGCATTTTAGGCTTTGCATTGTTTTAGAAAAATCTGCTCTTCAACTCTCAGGTGGGTGTTTTTTACAGAGACAAGCCTTACTCTCGATCTCTTCGTGGTGACCACCGGTAACCCCAGGGGCAACCCTGAAGGCTAATGATAGGGGTGACCGGACAAGACTGATCACTCACCAGACTTATGTAAGTCAATAATTAGAGTATGCCAGCCGAAGTACAACCTCGTACAGCATGGTAAACACGGTACCATATAAATGCCTGGATTCAAGGTCTCAAACTGGACTGTGGAAAGTGCATGCATGTAGCAATGAATGGAACCTCCACCATAAAGTTGAAAAGACTTTTTGAGGGAGTATGAAGACCGACTGCCCTTAAGAGTGTCGACAATGGACGAGGTGCCACTATGAAGTGGAACTTCTACCAGTACGATCAGGGAATCGAAGACGTTGATAAACTCTTTTACATTTTTTTTGCGTTTACTGTTGTATGCTATCTCTTGTAAAGGCTATTTGTACCTCTATTGTATTCCCAATAAGTCTTCTAGACTTGCTCAAATGGGTGGTGAGTTAATAACTAAATAAAACGGAGACCAGTAGCACTCTAGTTTGTTAATTACAATGTATTAATTCATTCTTATTGAAAAAGTCAGGTAGGAAAAGGCCAAGGTGGGACTCACAGTTATAGAAGGCACTCATTCTCTTCTCAAACAGCAATCTTCTAAATCGTTAATGCGCACTTAATGATCACATTTTGAACTACATTTTCCCCAATATCCTCTCTAGCAAACTGCACATAGATCTAGCCTATCAGCCAACGGCTGATATTGACAGTCGGCACTCTGGCTGGCACTTTGGTCGTAACGGGTTCCCATCAGGGTTCTCCAGCTTTCTAAGAGAATGATTAAAATAAACATTGAAATTAATAAGGACCCGTATTGTTTGTAAATCACTTTTACGGTTTTCTTTTTTGAATGGATGCGCATTTTAATGCTTACATTTCCAGTTCATTTATCTCGTGTTTATTTTAATTGTCTGTTTGTAAACCCTGTAACTATCTTCTTGTAATTATGAGGACGTCAATAGAATTACGCTATTAAATACGAACGGTTTTCCTGTCGAAAATAGAATATCACGTCGCGAATTTTATTTCACAAAAATTTAAGTCTCAAGAGAAGGCGAAAGCAAATTTTAATAGAAATTCATGCTCTTGAAGTAAAATACGCCACTGTGAATTCGTTAAAAAGATTGGAACGCATTCTTTTTGTATCAAAATCTGTCTGTTCTCAGATAAGCACAAACTTTTCGATTTTCAACAATTCGGTTTATTTTACCATTGAAAGTGAGGCATCTGGATGAGTTGAGCCATTCTGATTATTTTTCTAGATTCGGTCTGGATTAATTGTGTATTTGTTTGTTTAAAGAAATGTTTATTGGGTCTAACGAAGTTAAACAGCCTTAGCCATTATAATATCTAGAGTCGGAAATAAATTTACTGTTCAAAATACAGGTATTTTACTACAATTGTCATTACCAGCATTTGAATCGAATTTGTGCAATTTAAATGCAATGAAAGCTAAATTTAAACTTATAACATTAGGCAACAATGTGCAAGACATTTTTACTTTTTTTCAATTTAGGTTTATTTGTGGAAATTTTTTAAGTATAAAATTTGAATTTTCAAAATGCCGAGGCATTTAGTTCTTTCCTATTTGACAACCCAATTGCATCAATCACTGGAATATTTGGCTACATAAAATACCTTTCTGTGAAGATACCCAAATGTTTTTTTTAATTTTTTACCAAAAATTGACTAGACTATTTCCAATGATAGTCTCAAACTGGTAAACAAATGTCGGATCAATCAGTTGAAAAATGAAAATCACTTTTTTATTCCCTAATTAGGTGAAACTTTTATTCCTGTTTCATCTTCCTTCGGCAGATAAGTTGAAAGAGCTAGAATATCAAGAAATAACACTTTCTTACAAGATGTCTGCAAGGATACTGGATCGACTATTCGAATCCGATAGATGATTCTACGCGTCCGCGTTCAGTAAATAAAGCGATAGCCATCCTACCTCCATATTTTAAAGGCAAGAGCAGAAAAAGACGCTTTGTAATAAAAATTTTGGGCATCTCAGAGTCAGGGACAATCATGACCCATCCCTTCTAGAATCGTCTTTTTCAAAGCATCGCATCTTCTAGCTTTTTCGAATAACTTTTTCAACTCTCCCTTCAAAGCAGTCCAATATGGTCAATTCGGCTGCAAATGATCCGAAGGCCTTAAAAGCCTTTCTTCGGTAATTGATTCCGTGTAGAAATAGGTGTATATGACTCCTCTAATATTCAAACTAACTTTAGTATTAACAAGCAAAGCAGTGGTGGAAGTGGCTTTGAAAGATTATCTATCCACGGAAAGGCCTATTTTAGTACCCTTATCTAGTGTTTTCCTTCGCAGGTTCACCTATTAAATTTTGACTTAAAAAACCTGGTTTTTGGGGTGTAAATCTCTTGCTAATCTCACTCTCAATATCTCCACTGTGTCAACCAACGTATCTGATGCCGTAGTAGTCCCAAGTCATTTAAATCGGAAGCAATAGAAATCGAAGCAGCAGGACTCGAGCCCTTCGGTAAAGCTACATCGACTACTATCGGAGCCAATCACAATCGCTTGATGCAAAATAGGGCAGGACTTCACCTATCAAATATTTTTAAACGCAAGAGTATTTTCTGAATTATAGCAAACTTTTTAACGTGTACCATTTTATCGCTTGGCTTCAAATAAAATATTTCACAGTTCAAGCACACTGGAATCAACAATACTGCTTTTCGCAATAGCTTAGATCTAGTATATCCATAGAAGCATTTACTTCTAGCGGGAATCGTAAGTTTTAGAACGTCGTCTTGTACGCTTTAGTCAACCTCAAAAAGTTGTATCAGAAGCGAAACAGATGTATTAGCATCTAGAACTGCGATAGCTCTTTAGAATAATTTGTTAGAACTTATTGGTCGGTTCCATTTCATTACTTTCAGACTGCATTTGGAAAAACTTCTTAGTGCTCATGAAATTATGGAATCCCTTGGAATCTGCTCAATTGTTCGCTTTTCTTTACTGGCTACTAGTCAAAAATAATAAAATCTCTATTTTCAAGCAGTTATTTGCCAAAAGTAGATTTTCTACTTAGGCGAATTCATCGGCTGTTAAATTCTGGAAGATTTCATGCGGTCAAGCCTTGACTAGACAGACCTCTAAGACTGACCTTTTAGCACACTGCTCATCGGATGGCAAGACACTAAGAATTGCCATGAACTCAATTTTTATGCTCAATGAAACCTGAATATTATTTGATCAACCACTAACCTTCCACGTCTAAGTTTTCAGCACATCCATCAAACCGATGGTAAAGTTTACTCATGTTCCAATTTGAACATACTTGTTGTGAGAAAGAGAACAGACATGCAAAAGAAGTTGGCATCAAATCGAAGGAATAGAATTATTAATTTGAATGTTTTGAGTTATGTCAAATTATTTCAAAATAGTTTTCTCTTTAAAGGATATTATATTTGACAAGGAAAGATCAAACCTGTATGTTTCTAAAATAAAAAAAGCATGAATTCAAAATGATGCAGCCCTGCTTGTAAGCCATATTTTTTGATAATTCACTGTAAGTTGGTGATATGAAGTGAAAAAATATATGACTAATTTGGAACCATTAATTAATCTAACTCATCAGTACCTTCAAAGGAAAAGGGGGAAGGTCTCGGAAATGTCCATTCTAGTTTCATTCCTATTCTCGACTCGAATTGGTCGCGTTTTTCTCTGGCAATTTTTCGTTCTAAACAATTTCGACTGTCCCCTGAATATTTTACCTACGCGCTCAGTCGTCTAGTTCACGGCTCTGATATCCTGGTATGACCCCAAAGTTCAAGGGTAAATACCTGACTCCAGATGCCATTTCAGACCCGACTCAGTGCACTCAAATAATAGTAAAAATATTGTAAATTATGATCGTATCTCCATGGTTTAATAGTTCTCAGCTCAATAAAATGTTATATACGATACTGTGTTCGGCAATTTTCACCTACCGTTTCTTGTCAGTTAACGATAAAATGGGAAAATCTGTCGATTCAGGCTTGTTAAATCTACTTGAACAGGAGGTTGAGTAGAGGTTTCCTTATTATTTGAAATGTATCTAACTCCTCCGCTCTTCGTTGCCTGACTTGTTACATTTTGATAAATCATTTTAGTCCACATGTTCGCTGCCCTTTAAATTGACGATCCTCGGTGCATTCGACTGACCCCAATCGTCACTGTTTCAGTGTAACAGGCGTAAATAATGATGCCATTATGTTGTCCAAAAATTAACGTTGACTATCCTATTAATGGACTTCTGGGTGGATATTTTTGGGCCCTCTTCCATTTGAAGGTGACTCTGAGATGAGTGTGATCATAACAGTGACCGACAGCGCTTGGTGAATTACAGGCTGAGCTCTCTTAAACTGATGCAATTCCGTGAGCAATCAACTGCCCGTAAAATTAACAATCAACAGCGTTTGGATCCCCATCTGCGTGTTTTTTTAAAGCGTTGGTTGATTCGATGGCCATGGTCTAATTATTACGGAATCGCCTTCAAGATATACTGACGAAGGCTTCATGCAACTTATAAGTGGGACGGTTGCATTTCGTATCGACATTCCCTTGAAAGGCAGCTTTCTTAGTAAGCAATGAAATATACAATAGAAATGAACAATCTAGCATCCGGTACCATGTTATTATGGCTGCTTCACTATGCGGATTTCACCGCCTCACAGCTCATCCTAGTAGTATCATTGCCTACGTCTTTTTGATGAACATTTTACCTATGGCATTTCAGCGTGTGGTGTGAATGTAAACAACCAATGAATAATGTGCGAACTGAGACCCATTGAGGCCATCATGGTACGTTTTCTGTGTAACGCGCCAATTTTTCACGCTACATGAAGTGGTAATCCTCTTTGTCTTTCTCTCAGTTAATCTCTCGTTTATTTATATTCCTCAAAGTTTAGAAACAATCGACAGCGTTATTTATGAAATCTGACCAGCTGATTTTCACAGTCCTTTCAACACACGTAGTTTTGCCATGAGCGCTTCCAATTACCTTTCTCGTGTTGCCTTGAGTTCAATGGTCCTCCAACCAGACCTCATGGCCGGCTTCTCTTGGTGATAAAAAACGGAGAACATTGATGTTTTGCGATAGTGAGGCTTGATCTCTGGGTCCGTCACATATTCCCCTGTTTAATTAAATAAAACTGCTGCTTAAAAGGCCTCTGTTCAAGTCTAAGGTACTATTTGGTTTGGTGAGGTGAGAATGAGGCTAGTGCGATCCTTTCAAGCAAATAGTAGGTCGTGGATTCTTCAAGTCGTTCGCGATTGCCCTGTCTAATGCCGATGGGACTTTGAAAAACGCAGCTGACTTCGTATAATGTCATCCAAATCAAAGTGGATTTCTAAGTTAAATTTGTTAAGAACCACAAACGTTTATAGGACACTTATTTTATGGCTTTCTAAATTCGTCGTCGCATTTTATAATGCCTTACATTTCTGGCGTTCTCTGTTCTCCCGTGGAGTCTCTTAAAAGTGTAGCTTTTATCTAAAAGTTTGTGTCAAAATGTTTTGAAACGTCTCCAGCGCTATATCATACTGAACTATGTGGCATCTAAGTTAAGAACTCAAGATCACATAGAAGCGAATACGTTTTTCTTAGTACAACATATCTGAGTACCGATTCGACTACCATGTTCCGGAATGTCAGCTATGTTATGGCGATTCAGATTGCGCTCCAGTTAACTTAGGGAGACAGAAATATTACCTCTTGGTGAGGTGGTCAATCCTACTCTTTCAACCTCCTCGTGGTGACCACCGATAACCCCAGGAGCACCTCTGTGGGCTAATGAGAGAGGCGGTCGGATAGGACCAATCATCCACAGGACGTACGAAACTGGATTATGCCAACAGAAGTATAACATCGTTCAGCCTGTTAAACAAGGCACGATTCATGGTCTCAAACTGGACTGTGGAAAGCGCATTCATATAGCATTGAATAGAATCTCTTCCAGAAGAATGAAACGACTTCTGGAATGGGTAAGAAGATTGTCTCTCTTAGCAATGTCGAGGACGGACGAGGTGCCGCTACGAAGTTGGACTGCTACCTGTACTATGAAATAATGTCACAGAAGCGACTATTGAATCTAAGACCTTTATAAACGCTTTTACTGTCTTCTATGTTTACTGTGTGTGCTACATATTTTAAAAGCTATTTATACTTCTGTTACATCCCCAATAAGTCCTTGGGGCTTGCCCTAATGGGCGGAGAGTAAATAAATAAAATAAACAAAACCTCTTGGTGAGAAAAACGTTACTATACCTCCTCGTGGTGACCGCCGGTAACCCCAGGTGCAACTCTGGGGGTTGATGACAGAGGTGGTCAGATAGGACTAATTACTCACCGGACGTAAATAAGTAAATAATCAGAGTATGCCAGCCGAAGTACAACCTCGTACAGCATGGTAAACAGGGTATCAAACTGGACTGTGGAAAATGCATGCATGTAACAACTAATGGAATCTCCACCGGAAACTTAAAAAGGCTTTTGGAGGAGGTGTGAAGATTGTCTGCCATTAACAGTGTCGAAGATGGATGAGGTGCCACTACGAAGTTGAACTGTTGCTAGTGCGAAAAAACTATGCCAGAGAAGCTATCAGAGAACCGAAGACGTTGATAAATTCTTTTACTTTTTTGTGTTAACTGTCGCATGCTATCTCTTGTAAAGGCTATTTTTACTTCTGTTGTGTTCCCAATAAGCCTTTGAGACTTGCCCTAATGGGCGGGCAGTAAACAAAGGAAACAAACCATTCCTATTACCATACCATGTATAATAATGTTGCACTACAGATTCAGAAAGTGCCAGTTATTCCAGCATATTTCGGTTGTTTAAATATAAAATTTTGACGAATTCTTTTGCTGGGAAAGACATTTACTGCCGAAAAAAGCTATTCGCCTTTTCAATTCGTACTATGAGGAGGTAGGTACACAAGTTGCAAGCCCTAATGGGTGTGTAGATTTATTACAAGTTTAGATGGATAAATGGACATGACATCTCTTTGCTTTGCGTCTGGAGTGGGCAAAGATTGGTTGGTCTCTAATCTGTTTTTAGTGCATTATTTTTTCCTTGATCTGCAAACAACTGTGCGAAGTCTAGCTCAATGGAAAGCAGACCTAACTCGTTTTGCTCAACAGTTTTCCAATGAATTTCTTTAAAGTTGATCATAAAGAGACTTTGAAATTAAACGTTTATAGAGGGTGATACCAAGAGTTATTGACAAGGAGAGATGGTATAAAAAAGGTTAGAATAGGATTCCTAGTCCCTTAAATGCGACATTTTTCGTGAAAGTGTATGCAAATTGAGCCAGGCTTCTAACTTTGCGCACTTCCTTGTCAACCCATAAATTGCTATTCTGGTCTTCCAACTAGTCCATGCCATCCATCATTTAACCTAGATGGCGAATTTGCAACTACACTCGTAATCCCCTTAGCATTCTTAATATAGCCTGCTTTTGTAAACTTTTCACTGAAATAGTCGCGAATTTTTGATTGGAATATATCTTCCTAAGCCAAGAAAATGAGAAAAATACGCAGTTGTTCACGAAATGGATGAATATATAAAGAAGGTGGAACTGACTGTATCAAACTTAACCCGCCTCCCTTTGGGATTCGTTTCATTAGCCTTACCAACTGTCCATAAACAAAGGAGTTAGGTTTAACGTAACCCATAGATATCGCTGCTAGTCATTCGAGAACCAGTTACCATGAGGAAGGATTTAAGCGAAGTGGAGGAAACGAAACGTTGAAGGACGTCTTAAGGAAGACTTAAATGTACACTAAGAAGTCATTTCAATAAGAAGGTCAAGTAACTTGAATGTAGGAGTATTGTAAAATTAAATGATTTTTCATAAAATTACATGGAAATTCACACAAACATTATTAATTTAGTTTATTTTGCTTCATTTTGCATTGAAAAAAAACAACAACAGCTGCTTTTCGATTCACCTTAAATTTAAGTGCAAATTTACTTAGAAAAAGGTTTTATTGTGAAATAGTTTCAATTTAAATAATCACCAATGGCTAATCTATCTCATAGCCATGATCCTGCCGTCAAGGGCTTACCTCTGTTCCGCCGTTTTTACGTTCAATTTAAAGTAAATGTAATGAATTTAATTGAATTCGAGGTTTGAATCCAGATTTCTAGATTAAAATCTAAACTAGAAGGAATATTTCCCCCTAAAACGCAGCTTCTTTCTATCTACGTAAACCGTACAGGAATGAATTAAGCTGCGTCCGGCCAAAGTGGTGCATAACCGATGGATTTCTTCGAAAAGGAGTGACTGATCCAAATTGAGTAGTAATGGTACTGCTATTTTCAGTCCAAATGCTGCACTTAACGTCTCTTATTGGTAGAAATCACAAAATTAAGAGCTGCTAGTAAAGGTACTGGTTTGTTTTATTCACCATTCCGTCAGTTAGCTGTCGCTTATTCTGAGCTTGTTTATTGCCTATTACACGACATATGACATGTCTACAATTAAATAAAAAGCACATGCATTGCAGTACTTTCAATTAATGCTCTGGAGCCGTATTGAAGGTACGGAACAGTGAAGGGATCAAGTTATATTTCCCTCAAAAATCTGGTGTGAGGCTCTAGTCACTAGGGTTACATTTGGCATTAACCTGTCATTAGTGCCAACGAAATTTAAATTACGCAGCATGATTATAAATCGGACGGTTGATCACCTGCTTCTTCAGTGCGTGAACTTTCATTCGCGAAAGGCTGAATGACCTCGATCGCCATCGGTCGGTTGTTTACTTTAATAGTTAGACTGACCCCAGTCCAACTGCCGTCCTCACACTTCCCAGTGTACGTCATACGCTCATCTAAATGTCACACCGATAAATCAGTCCACATTTTATTGAAACTTTCAAAATATTACTTTTGGGGTTTGGAACTCGCTGTCGACCGGTTCTTTTGATGGTTAAACTCGAATAGCCTCATCGAATTTCGGCAAAATAAATTTCTGAAATGTTCTCATCAAAATGAAATTTGTTTAAAGTTTCAAATGCGGCCCCTTCATATTTTTATTCATTTATTTACTCCTCAGCCATTAGGGCAAGTTTCAAAGACTTATTTGGGGCTCAACAGAAGTACAAATAGCTTTTACAACAAATAGCGCACAGCAGTTAGCAGAGAAAACGGTAAAAGCGTTTATCAATGTCTTCGGTTCTCCGACAGCTTCTCTGACATAGTTTTGTCGTACAGGTAGCAGTTCCACTTCGGTTCGTACTTCGTATTCATATGCACTTTCTAACTCTTTCTTGTGTAATTCCAACATGGAAGGTTATAATCGTCCTTACGCTGTACCATATACTATAGGATGCGGGCGTATTCCTTCCAACGTTGCATATTCTGTATCCGTTCCATACACTGAATTCTGGACACTTCGATATTGTCCATTTCTTTACGTCACTTCCCTTCCTATTCAAATGGAACTAATATTAAAACACTAGTTCCGGAAAACTAATCATAACGCTGGTTTTATGTTACCAGTATCCCAAAATGAGATGGCACTAATCAGTTATGGTGGTTACTAAACAATCAAGTATAGTCTTAAGTAAACGCTCTGGAAAGCAGGTGATCTCGCTCTAACACAGCCGATCGCAATGCCAAGCTTGAAGAGATACGTCAACCAAGCCTCTCAGCAGCCGGAATGCGAACGCACATCATCTGTTCGTCTAGAAGCCAAGCACGGACATCTTAAAAGTAATCTTCCTTGCCATCCCACGGATGAGCGATGAATTTTTCATTTAACGAAGATGGTGCAAGGCGAAGTGAAACGAAGCCCAGTAGGGATTAACAAATTGCCCAAGTTAGGGATGAAATCAAACGTTACTGCTCTTGAGTATTAAGATCTCTGCTGAGTGCCTCTAAAGTGATAATCTTATTGTCGAGAATTTCGTTTAGTCGTTCAGCGCCTCTAACGGGTAAGTCATGCTTATTACAAACATCTAGTTTAGTCGCTCTCAAATACTACAGATCGGCTTGCTCAGATCCTTGGGTGCACAACCTGCTTCCCGCGTTAACTTCAAGTTGTTTATTGAATAAAATGTTTCTTAAAATGCTACAGAATTAACTTCTTACTTCGATTGAATAAATACAAATGTCTTGGAGTTGTAGCGCTGTTCTAAAAGGAAGTTTAACCAAATTAGGCTTTCGGTTAATAGTCGACATCCTTTATCCAGAAAACCCAACTTGATGCTTAGCTCTATTGCGGAGAAGATAAAAAACTGTCTTTGACTGCGTCTAGATCATTGCAGATCTTAGACATTATTCTTGTCTTGGTTGGTACTCAGTAACTCGAAATTCGACTGCCAAACAGTCTGGACAATTTTATGATCCCTATTATGGTTCCAAGCCCCGCCACGTGAAGATGTGTAATTCGCATTTACCAAAACAGAGGAATAGTCGAATCAACATAAACAATACTTGGCAGGTAAAAGGCCAGTTTATTAAATTGTTAGTGGTTTGGAGACTAATCTGACGAAGCCTAGGAACCGCGTTGCTTCACTCCCTCAAATGGAGATGTAACACTAATGTTTTTCACCACCGATCTTTGTGTCCAGTGCATATCTGAGTTGTATTTTTGATTGATGTACTGCTGGCTTCACAACGTCGTGTCCATTCAGAAGAGCCTAATTGCGCTTTCTGACCTCACAATAAGACGAATTTCGAGCTTGTCCAATTAGTAGCATGCCTCTTGAGGATTGAAACTTTCTAAATTCCTTGGGATTCTTAGAAAAGAATCCATTAATCACCGTCAAATGCACGGAATTACTCTAATCAGACGGCTCGTCAACTGGCTGGTTACTCATATCTAAGAGTAGATTTTTGCATTACATGCTCTAAGCATGCGAGCGGTTTGTCTCAACAATCAAAGAAGCTCATTGACCTCCATCTTCTATTTTCAATCGCAGAGTATTGCTCTAACTGATGTAAAACTTTCATCAGGAACATAGTGGGAATACGGATCCTAGGTGAGGTTATTTCTGCTGATTGAATTGAATTAATTATTGTTCCACTGTGTAAAGATATCTAAGTTGCGATGCCTTGGTAGCAGGCAAATCTAACTTCAAATTCATTGACCAAAGACACATGATTTCCAGCGTTCGGTCATGTTGGCATGTCGCATACTGTTAAGAGACATACATTCAATTTGCGAAAAACGACAACAAGTGTGAACTTTCAAGTCCCTATCGATCTCGAAGAAGCCTTCAAGAATGTTAAACCACCAGTTGTACCTTCTCTGTTCAAGTCGGTATGTGAAGAGATCCTCGCACGTATAGCTTCACGCCAACTAAGCATCCTTCCCTCACCACTGAGTGTACTCTTCTTCAATGCCGATTCAATGTCCGGAAACACGATAAGTAGTACTGAAATAGACGATGTCATTAAGATGCTTCATTTTGGAAAGAAGGATATGAGTGGAAAACAAAGAGCTCTCAAACGTTCGGTAGATCTTCAACCCTATCGAACAAGCGTCCTCATCAGAGCCTTATTCCGTTATGTTGAGGATTGCTCTGACGGAATTCATCTCGACCTGGAGGTCCCTGATTTCGGTTATTTGCTAGCTGGGCCCCCTCCATTAAAAGCGGATACAAAGCCAGATGTGAGGGCATATACTCGTTCGATGGACTCTTTTCTTCTTGTAGCGGTGAAACGGTCTCCCGTCAAGCGTGATATATTTTGCTATCTCATGAACTTTCTTTCGCAAATCTATCAACTCATGCGAGATAATTATAGATCGGAACCGGCTCTATGTGGGATGACCCGATATATCTTGGCAAATAGATTCGGAGCAGAAATGGTGGCCATTAAATGCACAGAATGCAACATGAGAATAGAGATGGAAAGTAAGAAATGCTCGACTAGCAACTTCATTAAGTCACATATCAAACCACCATACTACGCGCAAGTTTTCGACATGATGTTAGAATATATTCCCCTCTCCTACTGGCGAGAGGCTCTAAACGACCCACGTCGGGGATTAGCGGACAGAGACAAAATCACCACAAATATAAGTGATCTTCAATTTATTGTGAAGTCCTTAACTCAGGGGGACAATGGGAAATTTATGGCCACAAAAACCTCCCAAGAACTTGCCAGAGGTGGAAAAAGCCACGCTTTGGCACATGACTTAGCTGATATGAAAGGCATTTCAGCTAAGGTGTATAATATAGGAGGTAGGAGTCAGGAAGCAAGAAATGAGAAAGAAGAAAAGGAAAGAAACGTCAAGACCAGCCCTGACGATGGAGATGAAAGTGATATCGTCGGTGGTAGGGGTGAAACAATTTTGGCACCTCTAAAGAGCAAATCTGGTGGTTCAATGGGCATTAATCATCGGAGTAGCATGGGCACTCCAAGGGACAGAGATATGATCACCTCAGATACCATCAACCGTAAGTCACTGCATGCAGAAGCTGATCAACCCACCTTGTTCTCTCATCTATCTTCACCGTTCAATGATTCATCAGAGTCCCTAAGGTCTGACGAAATTATAAACAGAGCTACTGACTCACCTAAAACGACGTCGAAGGGCAAGAAAATTCGTAAAAAATCCCAGAGAGCAATATCAAGAATGAAGAATCCGAGGGACGGAAGTGTATCGAATAAGAAGCCGAAAAAAAGGAAGATCCGAAGTAAAAAAAGAGAAAGAAGGAGTCGTTCGAAATCCCCTAAAATGAAGAAGAGAAAAAGAAAAGCGGGGAAGGCTGAAAAACGGAGCAGAAAACATAGCAATAAAACACCTCGATCAAAGACCAAAGCCAGAGGCAGAAGTATAGGCCGTCGATAGACGGAACTTGCGATCGCTGTAGGCACTGGTGCTTAAGAGTGCTTACATTTGTTTCGCGTGCTTAATCAAATCTCAACAAGACGTCGTCACAGCTAACTTTAAAGTCTGAGTTAGTATTGCAAAATTTTTCTGATTTTGTCAATTTTTTACCTGTATTACAAGTCAAATTAATCATTTCGCAATTTAAATTTGATGGGAAAATGGTTGATTTGGCAAAAAAGCCTAAATCCAGTGTTTATCAAAAATGCTTTAACAAAAATATAGAGACTAAGAGAATTTCCCTCATTCCATGCTTGGCCCACCCGGATAAGATGTTACTGACGGGACGGAACAGTCGTAAAAACCTTTGTTATGTCAGCTGCTATATAAAAGAACATGGCAAAGGTCGAATCCAGCCAGCCCCTTGGCACAGAGTGGGAAATTTCACGATCAACCCAACCACTTAGGGGAATCCTCTCACTTCAAGAATCCTGCAACGAAATGCTAGAACCGATGCACCACACAAGCCAATCACATCACGTTCTTCGCCGACCAAAGCGTATATTTCCTCTGTTTGTTGACCACATGTTAAAAATTCCAAAATTAGGATCTCCGAAGTCCAAATCATAAGCCTATCGGGGTTTCACACTAATGTAATTTCTTTATTTACTGTGCACCACCGTTCTCTACTTAACTAGAAAAGATGAACGTTTGGACCTATGACTGATCTCCATCCTTTAGAATTACACACTGATAGTATCACGGGTTTGGCAAGTGAGTCAAAACTTGGAATTGTTATTCAAAATAACTTTCGACTTGGTTGTACAGTGGCGGTTCGTTGCACAAGAAAGTGACGCTTCAAAAACATTGGGCGACTGTCATCCAGTTGGATCTGAAATTTTTCACCGAAGGGTACCTTTACTGAAATAAGTCAAAAGACAATTTGCGAATGAACCCTGAACCGCCTGACTGCACGCTTCATTCAGAAAAAATATTCTGTCTTTATCATCGTGCTCATTCAAATTTTTCATCTGTGTCAAGGCTGAGTAAAGTCTGCAAAAAGATTTTGCAAAGTATTGTGATATTAATGGCTGGTTTACTCCATTTTGAGTAGGTTTTACTTTAAAATTTAATATTTGAAGAAAAAGTAAAACCTAAAAGTGCAATAACTGCCAAAAATCTCCTTTACTTTACTATTTCAGATAGAAACGATTGAAAACGATTCGAGCTGAATTTATGTAACAGAAATGTATATATTCCACCAATGATTTGCTTTTACTTCCTAACGTTAAATTTAAAGTAAAGAACTGTTAGATGCGATATTAAGTGCGAACCGAAGGATCGGCTGCAAAATAAAGGTAATTTGGCAAGACAAACTGGACCTATGATTTTTCTCCTCGATTGATGTTTGCACAGAAGGCATGGAAGGGCATAGAAGGCCCTAGCTTTAATTGCAAAAGGACTTTGCAAAAGGCATGCAATTATGAGCAGGTATAAATTACACACATCATACGTAACCCTCAGATTCCCTCTGGAATAAATTAGCATGTAACATCATTTTCAACAAATATTTTAATCAAGATTGGACACGAAAGACCTAAAATTCTTTGTGTAGTCTCTCATAGCTGGCCATTTGCATTTTATTTGGTGCCACAAAATCGTTAAATCGATGAAAATGAACAGCCATTTTTTTTTTCAGAAAACAGTAAATCCATTATAAGTCTTACTTTGAATTCTAGGAAAATATATACTCAAGTTTTATGATTGTAAGTAAGGCAAAATAGGTCAAACTTTAACTGATTCGCTTTTCTTGTCATTTGGCGTCAAGGTCGCAAGAATATTTTCAATATAATTGCTCGGGTTATTTTTTCATGTGTAGCCATTTATATTACCAAAATTTCAGATTAACAAATAATCATTCAAAAGATATTTTATGAATATAAACGAACGTTATCTTCGGAAAGAAGGGTTCACAATTGCGGTGACTTTATTCTTACCAATGTTAGACCGTTGCTTAGGGCATGTAGAAAAAAATTTATTTCAGCTTTGGAAGAAATTAAACTTTACCTGAACCATAACGCGGCTCTCTTGCCTACTTATATATCTATAGATACGAATACATTTTTTTCTGTATTTTTGTGGTGGATTCCATTGAATTCTTCGCGGTTAATGGTATGCTAGGCTCAAAAAAGCCCTTACTCAGTTGACAATTCCGTTAATCACTATTTTTTCTCATTGCTTAACTGCCTTCGATACTTCGATAGAATTCGCTCCTATACCTTCATATTAAGCTTGCACTTGTCTACCCTGGCCAGTTATTGCCATTTGAATAGACATTTGTTTCTGCCCTTCCTAGAGCTGCCTTACCTAGAGCTGTTTGAGTTGCGACTGGATCAATAATTATTGGCTGAATTGAGCTGTCCATTCTCGGCAGGAAGCATTTGTAGTACCATTATTATTATTATTATTATTAGCATTTTCGTAATTATCATTACTTGCGGTTTAAACAGTCCTTATTGCTCTGGAATTTTACAGTGATTTTATTGTTAAAGCAAGGTTTCTGAATTCATATCTTTTAAATTTTTATCTCATCGATTTTCGGCGATATGATAACACCTGACATGAACGAATCGAAATGATTAAAAGCTAAGTGTATTAGCAAATTGTACATATAGTAAGACCTGGATAAAGCTTAGGCTCATTAGACTTCAAGTCGCGGACGGCATTGCGATAGGTATTGCACATGCTTTTTCATTCACCCCCGTTTCTCAAACGCTAGCAATGACAGAAACACTGTCGACTTTGAGTAAATAGTTTTAAGTTCAGATGGTAGAAAAGTGGTCAGGGACACCAGCTAAGCTTTAAGTCGTTCGTTCCTTCCTTTCCTCTTCTATCTATTTACATTGGCCTATTCATCGTCTTTGGGCACTCGTCACTATCTCTATCAAGACCAGTCCTTTCATCTACATGGTCTTATCCTTTTTGAATCTTCGTCTTGATCTAGTTGCCCTATGCATTGAATTTTCTCCTAAGTTTCAAATATCTCTTTTAACTCTCCATGGTTTCTTTCTCATCTTGCTTTAGATCATCCAGTTCAGCTCTTTGGCTTTATAGTCACTTCTACTAAGAAGCACCGCTAACAGTGATATTTTTGTCAGACTTCTGAATATTAAATTCCGAAGTGCCGTCAGACTAAATTAAGTATTGTATTTCGTCAGCACTACAGTCTCAAATATCTTCCTTTTAAGACTTCAGAATGGTACATACTACAATGCAATACCTCAGTATACAAATTTCGCTGCTGCGTCGCCAGCTGATATGAATGGAGCCGAAACAAGAACTCAGCAAGAACGGTCAGGTGACGGTCGTTATCAAAACAATGAGGTATATTTCTGCTTGCCAATAAACAATTGCTCTCTCCTCTGATCTCTCAATAGTGTGTTCTCACTGTGGATAGCTTCTGCAACGGTAATTTGCGATTCGTTGGAATCACTCTTTTTCTTGAATTGAGCGCTTTGCGATCATGAATTAATCTTAGTGATAGCGAAAAGAAAAAGTTTACCCCAAATTGTGCTGAAAATTGTACAAAAACAGGTCCTACGTGATATTGAGAAATTTAGATCCGATATTTCGTAATGTGAGGTATCTCTTTACTGTCTGGAACTATTTTTCTATGAATCAGCACTGGATGTCTCGTCAGCGCATTTCCGATAACCCAACTCCAGGGTCCGCAAATAGACGCTCAAGCATGATGAGAATAAAACTTTGTCAAGGCTTTTGAATCATGCTGGATTTTACGGTCCAGGGCTGACAGCTCATGAGTGATATGCAAACATCGAATCGACTAAACGCCATACCTACTCAGAAGAGTTAAATAATGAACGAGAAAATTCATTGAGTGTACGCGTTGTCATAGAGTTTACGGTTGTTGTTGCTTTATCTGAAACTGCTTCCCTTTTCAAAAAGCACTAACAGAACCTTTGTTCCTCTATCCATGTCCGAAAACCCAGGGACTAAATTGACATTTGGCTTCAAATCAGGGTATTGTGTTGAAGATGACCAGTGGTGGTGAAGATAGATGCAAAACTGGATGAGTAAAATATGCTGAAGATCTATTCATCTTGGATGTCGGCGAAATAGTTTTGAAAAATGAATCTATCCTTTAAAAAACGCAATACAGAGGCGAAGATTTCAATTAAAGCCAAACATTTCCATAGACACATACTTAGAATGAAACCTGCTGAATTTGGAGTTCGCGCTATTCACCTCTCATCTGAATGAGAAGACCCTGGATATCCCAAGGGCAAAGAGGCGGCTCATTCCATACCATGAAGGCCTGTATTTCGACCTTAAGAGTACTTTTGCAAGCAAATTGGAGAAAAGTGGTATGAGGTTTGAGCATTCCAAAGGCTGGATATACCAGCTCTAAGGTAATGAAGAAAACAGCTCCAGTTGAAAAATTATGAGAATATCTCGGTTCCAAGAATGGGCATGCATTTGTCAATTTTTAAAGCGAAACTTAAGAAGTGTGAAATATCATTGAACTATTAATGCTTTTTCAAAGGTTTCTTTAAGATATGACGAACTGATTCTCAATCAGAATGATTCAAGTTTGACCTCAGTCCGAATGGAAATAACAAGCACATTGATAATTAGATCTTTTGGGGTTTGATTTTGCTTCAAGAGGTTTCGGTTACTTTTATGTGTCCTCAAGAGTTGATCAGTTCATTTTCAATAATGGCCGGGACGAACGGAAACTAAAATGAATTGCTCAAAAGACGATGATCGTTAGGTAGGCAGTTAATTAGTCTTGTGGGATTATCTGTATCTGACTAACTCTCTTTCCCACAATGAATTCATTTCAACCTAGAGTATTGGATGATCTGTTTCGATCACACTTCGCAATGTTGAGAGAACGAGATCAATGTGAACATGAATAAACCCCATGCACACCATTCCTGAAGTGGTGGTCGGATTTTGATCAGCGTTGTGTCCATTAATTTTTTATCCTTCTTGTATGTATTCTGTGAAATGGTTAAACAGATGGGAGAAAATAATTGGATCTCTAGAGCGATAGTTTAATACTATCATGAGAAACAATTGAGACATACTGAACAGAGCAAAGCCGAATGCTTTGCTTGGTTTTCGATTAGTTTTTCGCAATACTCAAAGGTAGTTCCGCTTATGGTCTGTTTGTGTTCAACAGGCTTTCAACTAAAAACTTTATGTGCTTCCCCAGGGATCAAACAATTAAAAAATTTACAAGGAACTTTATGTAAATCATAAATTTGTTTTCAATAGTATTGGTTATTGAATCCTTGCGGTAATAAATGGTTTTAGTTATGAAAAAAATTCTTGTGCATTCTTGATCAAAATGCCTACTGAATATAGCTATTAGTTTTGTAATTGATTCCTGGCTGTGACCACATCCTTCTAACCAAAGCAATGAAAAATGACTTCGATCTTATAAATAATGAAAGGATTTGTCATTGAAAGAAAATGTATTTACTAGAGCAGTGGATCGATCTGCTTTATTCTTTCATTTAATCTAGTGTTTGGCTACTTCAGGTGAAATTTTTAAGTGAGCGACCAAGTAAATAGCTGAGGAAACAGATCGCTTCTTTCCAAGGTTTTCTATAATTATGATGCATTCTAAATCAACGGATGGGTTGATATAACTGAAGCTTTCGAGATTACCTTCAATGCTCGTATGAAGCCCCAGTGCGGTGCCAAATCGTTTAGAATGTCTATCTGACGCAATCCAAATATAGTGGCAAACGGTAAAAACTTTAAAAATTGTCTCGCGAATAAATATTATTAGAAAAAGTAATGACGCCGACAGTCAAGAATTTCCCACCACAATGAATGTGGCTTATACTTATTGAAGTAACCCACTTCTAGTTGGTATTTAAATATAAACTCAAGTCTGTAACAAAGAAAAATCGGCTGCAATTAACGTGAAAAGCAGATAACCCTTGGTGCCCACTTGATTGGGGAACTGTCCTCTCAGCCCTTCCTTCGTTACCGACTTTTAGCCAGTATGGGTGATCATGTCAACCGTTAGGTATCGTTGAGTAATTGCTCTATCTTAATATTACTTTTATAGTTAAGCTCAAATTTTTATTTTTAAATTATACCGAAAGACAAAGCTGTGAATTTCTATTCGATCTAAGTTACAATATTGCCAATTGACAACATCGCTAAGAGCAATAGTCGATGCTATCTTAAGGTTACAATCAAAAATAGGAGCAGAAAGGTAAGAAAACTTGAGTTCATTTATCTAAACAAGGTCTGTTGATTGCTGTCTATTGTCACTCTTTGTTCCTACAGGGACTGCTTTGAAGACAGGCTTATTGCCACCACCTGGAGACATCAGTTGAGTGAAGAATGAACGTCTAGACCTATCCTGTTCTGCCTTAAAACGGAAAATATGTAACCAAACTTTTATGAAAACTGCCTTCAATTCTCAATTACTGAAAGGTACGCTGACGTTAGTCAAAAGCGATTGCTGCTCATTTAGAGTTGCAGAAAAGTCAATTGGAGCCGAATGAAATAGGAACATAAATATCGAAAGCTCACCAACTGTGAAGCTGGTACGAAGACGGCTATGTATTCGCCATCTTTGATGATGGGTTTGACCAGATCGAAAGGTGGTAGATTAGGGATTTGAGCGAAAGTACTTGAGTTCTCGGCTTTCTCCATATTCTAAACAAAAACACAAAATAAGATACTCCGAGCAAAGCAATCAAGAAGATGATGTTGAGAGATAAGATTTTGAAGCGATTCCAGTCAAGCAGTGCACTTATCTGTACCAGCTACTAAGAGTCACAGTTAGATTCACAATATTTACCAGGGTCTCCTTTGGGTAAATTTCGGTAGGCGAGCCAGTAGATATCTAACAACAAAAGCGTGGACTTTTTTGTGAGAAACGATATGACATGAAACAGTTTTTAGGAGATTCTTGTTGAAATGAAACTATTATTTTCATTCAAGGCTGATCAAAATACACCTACCGAAGAGGGAGGTCTGTTAGGAAGCTCCTTTTCCACGTACGTTTGCTAAATGCAGGTGAAGTATTTAAATGTAAAGTAGCCAAAGTAACATTCAAGCTCAAATTTGAGCAGCGCAGTTCAGAGTGAAGCAAACCGCTGCTCAGCGCAGTGTACGGTCCGGCACTAATGCCCTATCGGACCTGAATGAAATATACCGGCCGTCTTTATTAACCCTACATTTTTGTGTTTTCTGAATTTAATATGCAATACACCGATAGTTACTTTTGTATCTGCCAAGTTTGGGTTTAAGCCGTTATGGTATATCCTAATGGACTTCAAGTTTCTCAATTAGTAACAAAAATATCCACAATTGGACATAATCATCCATTAGACATGTGATTTAGCGTATGAACCCGACTGATGCTGTACATTCGAACCACGTCACCTAATTTGTTCTATGATTTTTGTCTTAGGGCTTTGAGTAATCATGAGGATTGAGGTGCCGAATCGACACCGCTGACTCCCCTAAACAGAATCTACCTTCAGAAGTCCTAGGTATAACAGGAGCAGACTGCTGAAGGGAGGAGTTGAGAGGAATACTTTTGTGGCTTACTTTTAGTAACCTAAAACTAAAGCTGCTTTAAATTAGACGATTACATTCTTGAAGTATTGAAATATTAAGCCATTTTAGAACTCTTATAGCAGAATCTTTTTTTTAATATCAACATTCCAATGCTATTTAACCAAGAATATTATCACTATTGATGAGAATAACTTACGTGGTCGGTGCTATTTATATGTTTGTTAACTTCGTCAAAATGGAGATATATGCAGCACTTGTTACAGAAGAAGAAGTCCCTTCGAATTGTAATATTATTAGCCTGCATTAATGAAAGCATCTCGCTTGATAAAGCATCCTAAAGTAGGCAAGCAAACAATCATTTTTTTAAGTAACTCGAGTTGACCTAGGTCTAGAAAGTTTCATGAGTGTACAAACCTCCGGAATTCCATCTGGAAGTGCACTTCGCACAGGCAATTCAGGAATGGGTTGAATCACATTTGAAAGTGCGGCCGCTTCAAACGAGTCATTGCCAATGAAACCTACCTTTAATAGCAAGCGAAATGAGTGCAACAATAAGGTTACTTGTAATCATATCCCCTTGTTGAGTAGAAGGTAGACATCTGTTAGACGAAGAGGCGTTAAGGGGCACATGGATCAGCACAAGCGTAAACATGAAGGCGAGAATTAGAAATTTCGATTTATTTACAAGCTAACAACGAAACTTACAGCTTTCATGTTCTGATCACGTTTAATAACCTGCTTGGAATTTTGATTTTGGTTAGTCTGCAATGATAAAAGTCTAGTTATTTTAAGGTAGATCAGCAGTAATAGTGTGACTGGAATTCAGATTCTGTTCGTTTGTCAAGCCTTTTTATGACGATTAAACAAGATTTAATAAATTTTCCAACCATGTCATTCCTAAATCCATAGCTTCAATTGCAGATCCTAACTCCGGTCACTCCCTAAAATTTAATGCAAGATGTAAATTCGACGCTGTCACGCTTCCAATCGGAATGTGCTTGGCACATACAGATACTGCTAATGAGATCAAGCAACCACGGTGTGGCTCAGAGGAAATTCTCTATCAGCAGCATATATTGTGCCATCGTAATGAAACTTAAATCGGAGTATTGGTGGATTGTTCCTCAGTGTAGTTAGTACCCTCGAAACCGTAAAAAATAAAAGGCAATTGCACACAAGAACCTCTGCTGATAGTGAGTTCCGTTTTCCGCTCCCTGGTTGCTCACCCCCACGTGTGTACCATTCCTAACCTAGCAGTCCCACGGATATTCTTGGCTTTGAATTAGAACGGTTTAGATCCCAGGTATCCTGGTAACATCCCTAGCATCTACTGAATCTTTCTTGCGGTTAATGATTAATACTGTGTTGAATAAATGACACAAATTACCCGACATTTCCAATCACTCCGATTACCTTTTCGAAATAATACCATTTGTACAATTACCCCTTTTTTTCAATCTTAGCTACTGCGATTTTTTAATAGCGGCAGCATAGGCCGCGAATCAACCCATCAGATTCCTCACCTGTCTGCTACTGAATCATAAATGGGCTCTGAATGGTTCTCGCAGCCAGTTTTCCTTTCAGCTGAACGTCTATGATCGCATTATATGCCACCCAGGAATATCGTTTGTAAATGAATGACAAGTTAAAGTCATGCAAATGGAAGGTCGATCTTAAGCACACATATGGGAGAAGAGAGGTCAAACCCTCTCAGGAGGATATCTCCCGAGTAGCCTGTTAGGTCCAGAAATCGATTGACTGGGTTTGTCGCGGATATCACAAGATAATAGATTTTGAGAACGGATAGCTTAAGTGCATCTGCCGTAGATATCAAAACAAATTATTCATTGGATCTAACAGTTCAGGATTAAATCAATTGCTTTTTTGCAAAAATCTTTATTACAGACTTACAGTTTCCGCAACAGGAGGATGCGAGTGGTAGCGGGCTGCCTGGTGGTAAAAGGAAAAGTGACGTTTAATTAGGATGGCTCTTAATGCGCATAACTCAGTAGTATTTACCATCTGTTTTAGAATAGGCTTGACTATCAAGCCCGACATAATTAGGCTATTTCATTCATTAAATACATCAAATTCTTCATACCCAATGAGAAAGCTGGGTTTAGTGAACTGAAACCGACTTACCTCATCTTCGTTCAGATGAGAAGTGTTTTCATTCTAGCACAAAGGAATTCGTTTGATTATGAATCATCCGTGAGACTCAATCAACTGCGCTCAATGTGTATTTTGTACTAGTGACGGCATAATAGAATTGTATGGCCCGCTTGACTTGGCTGCACTCATCTAAGAACCTCCCTTTTGATTTAATGGGGAGGAATTGAACGCCAGTTTATTTGTGGCTGGCAGACACTATGGAAAGTAAATTTACAACTACACTTAACGGGTTATTCTTAAGTGGCGACCTTGATGAGGCGTGGTGCGTTAGACTGCTTTACGATTCGACTCATCGGCACTATTCTGTTCTGTTCAGAAATCGCGTTAGATTGTAAAAGTGCACGCTACTTCAATGTTTGTGGAGACAACACCTTCCAACTTACGGCAATTGAATCGAAATCCACATCTGGTATTCTGTGATCCATTTTCTTAGGCAGCTTCTCCGAAATTCGCCGGTCAAACACGCCGAAATATCCTTTTCGACTCGCCTTTATTTAAACCAAATCAGCAATTTGCTTATGCCAAATAATGAGAAAAATAGCCTTATTTAACTCACACGAACCTCATTTCCACTGTTGAGCAAATCTGGTCGAATATTTTTGGGTTTCGGTGCTGGTTTGGGTGGGACTTTTTGACTGATGATCGAGGAATTCTGATTGCCCTATAGGTTTGAAATAACCATGTTGCCAAATCGATGCAGTAAATACTTACGCAGCAGATATTATAAATTTAGTTCCATTTCTTACATTTGATGCTTTTCTATCTTTTTTCTACATTAAGCACAACATTCAAGCTATTGGTTAAAAAGACGAGACATTGTCCGGGTACTCATTCAGGTTGATTTGACCATCTCTACTGAATTCATTAAGTTCTATAGTGACGTACGTTTACAGCCTTGCAGATGTTCAATGCTGAATCTACTCAAAACCTTGATCAGGGACCGATTAAATCTGTTCATTCTTTTCATGTTTATTTGGATGATAAATTCTTAATTAGCTACCAATATAAGTAGCCATGTATTACGAGGGAAGAAGTGAGCTAAGCCCTGCTGCTTTAGATAAAATGAACAAAGTGGTGAAATAGACACAATTAATGGATTCTATCAAGAGGCTCCTCTCTTCTCTTCTGTAGTACATTAACACAGCATTGACTAAAAGTTAATTGGAAAATGTCATCTATTCGTCAATCAGAGTACAAATGAAGATTTAAGACAAATTTTAAATGGGAATAAAGAGGACTTATTGTTTCGAATTGATAGTTTGAGTCCTTATGGGTGTTGGTTACCCACTCTCAGCTACTTATAGAACTTCTCTAGATAGAGCAGCAGAAGGTAAGTTGCACATGTGAAAATGATTAATGGTTCGAAGAGAATTAGGTGTAAGCATTTGCTGTTGCAGGTTAGCAACTTATATTTTTTAATACTTAGCTACGTTATCATCCATGATGCGCAAGACCGGCACTACAAGGGAACGGTAATAAGAAACTTACCATTGTGCGGCGTCTAGAAAAAAATCCGTGCCTTGGAGTAAGGAGATGCGATTCGTAGATATGTCTCTCCTCGAAATTCAAATTGCAGTCGCCACAGAAAAACTCGGCACTCGCATTAGGAACCGTTTCAAGACCTAATTGAAGTGATTCTTGCTGTGGACTTGCATTGGATGTTAATGATGGATTAGTCGATGAACAACACGAATGGGAGAGAAGCTTGTCCAGTTTAGAGAATGTCCCTTTGCAATCAATACATTGGACATTTATCGGCCTGTCCTGAAAGCCGTAGTCAAAGGAGCCATCATTATCCTCATTGTGAACAGACTTACATCAACCTAAACATGATGTCATCCTCTTTCAAGTTTGTAAATCAGTTTCTTGTACCAATAGGTGTATGTTTACTGGAATCGCTATCTGCTAAAGGTGGTCGATTAAGGCAGTCGGTATGATAAAACAACTGTGGAGATGTGGATACATGATTTGTCAAATGACGCAGGTTCAAAACCAAAGCAAAGACCACCCGCTGACTAAATGCTAGTCAAATGGAGAGGTACCATTCGATGGAGCTCTCATTCAAGATCAGAATAAGAGCATATAAGAGGCTGCTCTGAAGAGGTTGCTTAGACGGCACTTGTGGCTTCTGGTATCGTTTCTGCGTCGAAAAACAGAACATAAAACGAGATTGTGCTCCAAAGTTTGGTCTATGCTTCAAATCCGTTCTGCTTTTAAAATTGATGCTTTTTAAAAAGTACGGTGATTTTGATGCATTAGACCGATCATGTAAATGGAAAGGCATAATCTTCTCGTATTGGCAAAGAAGCCAGCAGGTTAAGTGCTTTAATTAAGGCGGGCTGACCTTGCAAAAATCGATTTCTAGTTTAGTTCTATTTATTATCATGGCTTTTTCGTTTTGAGCTTCTAAGCAATATCAAGATACAATCGTACCTTATTTTAAATGGTATTTTAAATTTTTATCTGTGCGTTTGAAGTCAAACCATGCCGTATTTTTTTATTTACTGCTTCAGGACAGTGTGAAAAGCTGTTCTCTTAATAATAATAATTATTATTATAATAATAATAATCGCTGAGTGTTTACTCTCGACTTACGCATTGAATCTGTGGCTTAGCCAGCTCTTTCGAGTCCGTCTGCATTTGCACGTCTACCATTTTATTCGTGTGTGCGATCTAAAAGAGTAGCGACAGTGAGATTAAGTACAGACACAACTCCATTTTCTGCTGCCATTCAAACCTCAGACTGGCCGCCCTTTAATTGGCCGAGATTTTCTCTTAACCTGAGATCGGTGATCGGTGAACGTGAAAGTCATAGGAAAAAGTTTAAGTCGGCCAATAGCAACGGAGCTCGTACAGTATAGCGGATTACCGACATCGCTTTCCAGATAACTTCGATGAGATAATTAACCGCTTTTCCCATGTCCAGCCAAACTCACCTCAGCACAGGTCAAACGATTTAGTTTCTCTGTTATTCCCAACCTCTACCCTCTTCAATCTCAATACTATCCGCTAAACACATAGGTCATTTACATGAATAATCCAGTACTGAAAATAAGTAAGCTGGTTTACCTAATTAAGACTTTGGGAAGCTAACAATGAAACCAAAAACCGCCTCTGTGTCATAGAATGGAATTAAGCAGTACAATTAAAGCAATTGTTTATATTTGAGAGTCTTGATTATGTAAGCTACAAAATTGCTTTCATTAGTTTGACTATTTTTACTGTCTACTAACTTCTCTCACCGCGAAGTTGTTGCAAATGCAAAAACCTTTCAACGAAAATGCGGTGAATGAACTTCACTTTCGTGAAATAGTTTCACGGTGCTGATGCAGCGCTCAAGTACGAAACATATAGAAATACATCCTAAGATTTACAAGACCACCGGCACCAAAAGAATGTCAAATTAAAAACGGACGATCAAATGGCAATCCACAAGAGACTCCAAAGTTGCCTTCCCCTTTTTACATTTTACCAAGACGGAAAAAGGGCTCCGCTAGGTTAACGACTATGCTTGAATTTCCAATGTTAGTCAGATCCCACGGACAATGTGAAATTTCCAACTTCTCCCTAAAGCGATTTAAGGGCACTGCAGGGGGGGGGGGGGGGCAAATATTATTTCTGCATATTATATTGCTGTGTTAACAAATAACCACTGTCTATAACCCAACAGAAGACCTTGCTCCTAATTTTGAAGAAGGTTCAGGCTACTGGAACCAATTGGTCATCGAAAGTACGGCGTTTTTTTTTGTCAAAAAAACTCCTTATGAGACCGATCTAAAGTAATGAGCTATATTGTCGAGTGGACGGTCTTACCAAACTCCACATGCTTGACAATAAAAGCAAATTTTCGATAAAACTATTAGGCTCATATTTCGCTTTACTGATGAGTGCTTCTATTAATCAAACAATCTATTTTTCATCAGAACATCATTTGCCTAAATAAATTGAACTAGGATTTGGTTACTTTTTGCAAAATAATGCAAGCTTTAACACGGTTTGGCTTCATTATTTAAACCATTAATTTACGCTCTTATTGAAGTGAATCAAATGCATTTTTAAGCATAGAGTCATGTCACTTCGTGCCTTCTTGAATATTTCCAATTCACAGGTGCCAATTTTCCGAAGGCTCCCAGAGAACAAAACAGAGGACTAGCAGATGGACTTATATTCACACGAAGCCACATTCTGCTGAGAACTTAATTGGGTGAGAACAAATGGGGTGTACGCTGTTATATAATAACGGGCAGAACTGAATTCTACTTAACTCTGAGTTCTTAACGAATCGATAGGCAGTGAAAAGGAGGCAAATTTTGAAATGAAACTCATAATATTTTATTTTGAACAAGCCGTAGACCTTTGAACTTACTTCATTCGATCTTGTTTCAAGCTCGATTTTGAGAGGTTCCAATGGAACAGTCATTTCCTACATGTCAGAGTGTCATGAAAAGTAAAATTCAAATAGCTTGTACGGTTAAAGGAATGCCAGGGCTCTAGCATTTCTGCAGTTATCAACACCAATGCGATTAAAAATTGCTCCAAACAAAAAACAAGCATTAAAAATTAAAAGAGGATCCCAATCGAAAATGCGAATGCGCTTTTACAAGCTCCCTCATTAGCTACTAATTTTGTTTTGCCAAAAATTAAAAAAAATTGTATTCAATACTAAATTCCAGTTTAAGTAATCAACAAGTTCAAGCCTCAGCTGCCAATTATGTAAAATGTTGCATGATCACAGCCATTGTCCATGAACAATGACATGAGGAAAATAAAAGGAACATTTACTGCTTTGTGGCATAACCTACAGACTGAGAAGGACTTCGGGCATCTGAGCTTTATAAAAGCACGGAGAATCAACCAGAAGCTGACGTGATCCAATGCTTACTATATCTATGCTAAAGACGAGATAAGACAGCTGTAACACATCGCAAAACAAATTTTTTTAGCGAAGCAGAGCGTTTCTGGTTGAAAAACTATGGGCCGCCCCCATGCGGATTACATCTAGAAGCCCAAAGAGGGGATGGGGGGAGACGGAACTAGAATCGAAAGGTTGCTATCTCTTGGCTACTTTTCAAGATTTCCTACGACTTGCACCAAGTCAGTTTTACAACGCATAAATATGTCCTCAGATTAGTTTCTTAAAAATTAACGTGCAATGGCTTTACTTTTTGGTAACCATGTGTTTTGAGAAAGAACTCGTGTATGGCACGATTTCAGTTGCCTTGTCGAAATAGACTTGAATATATCAGCAAAGACAAACAGACTTTAGGTGAGTTTTATGAACAACATTTAAACTCGGGACCTTTGCTAATTACTGCTACATCGCGCCGGAAACTGGCAATTCACAGGGGTTCTTGTCTAGGAAAATCTTAACGGTAAGGATCCAAAGCTCAAATGATTTGATTTCAGTATTGACCAAGAGACAGGCAGAGTATTTATTTAGTTAGCCTTAATAGTTGACGCTTTTATTTCTGCCACATCCAAACATCATATCAAACACGCACGACCATCTCATCATGGCTACCAATTGTATACGCAACTCCTTCCCTTATTAGCTGATTCTCGACCAATAGCACTGCTGCATTCCGTACCGCAACTCCTAAAAGCGCTTTTCAGTTCTTAGGAGCTGCAAACACTATGGAAACAAATCGAACTTACCGATAACACGCATTCTGAGCTGTTGTTTTTCTTCAGAGTAGTGCGAATATATTTCAAGTTTGACCTCTTTTAATGTACAACAGCCACTTTATCGAAGACGTCTGGGATCACTTTAAACTCTATCCTAGACGAACAAGCTGTCTGAAAAATTTTATTCCGGAAATTCAGCCCTAATATATTCTTAAGTATGAACGACATAGAGAGACTCAAGCGAGCCTCATTAATCATCAGTCTCTCTCCAAGGCTGAAGTATGCGCACATATTCTCAATCACAGGACTGCAGTTTTTAGACCATTCACTAATTGAGATTTATGTGCGGAATGTTTCGACGGAAGACTGGAGAAAAATTGAAAAGTCATTGAAGATAACTGTCCTACTAGCATGACAAGCTGCTAGGGGTAGTGATCTCATTTTCACGGAATTAAATTCCGTGCTTATTTAGGACTTACAATAACTGGCGGTGTGGGTTTCACCTTGGTTTAAAAAATTCCTCCATCATCAAATCTCATCAAAATTGCAGATGTGCAACTTAAAATTTGATAGTTCCTTGAGCGAGTCGTAAATTTCTGTCAGGCTTAAAATCACAATTTATTTAAAAATTTAAATTTATTTCGGTTTACCTGTATGTTCGGCTTAAACATCATCGGTTTCAATCCGTCATCAATTTGCCCACCTTTCACAGATTTCGGCATCAGTTTCCCCTGAAAAAATTTAAGCATTTTAAATATTAAAATTAGACTAAGTCATTCTCATCTGTCAAACGCAACAGATTATTTGTACTATTATATGATATATGATTTTATTTAATAAATTTCAAGATCTCGGTAACAAAAGGTTCGTTTTTGTCAGCTTCGGAGAAATGTAAATGCGCAACCCACTAAAAACAATTTGAATCTGGCAATTTAGTGAAAACATTCACTTTTGAATTGCTCAATGGGGAACAAGAAGTGAGTGAACCTTAAGAGGGTAAATATATGAATTTCCATACTTGGTCTTTTGGCAATCCGTTCGGCGGGCTGACTGGGGCTCTTGACTTGATCAGCATTCGAAGTTCCAAATGCCGTTGCTAAAATGATTCATACTACTTGTTTAACAGAGTTTCGGCACTTAAAATACAGAAAATTTGGGTCCATCTAACATCAGCGAAATTGAAGAGAACGCACAACTTACATGATCAGCACCCTTAATATGGTTGGGAATGTCGCTTGGGTTTGTAAATTGCGCTTTACAAAGAGCACAATACCAATTTTCGGGAGTCTTGAACTCGGAGAGCTTCTCCTGCTGCAAAAAAAGCATTTATAAAGTATTTTCTGTCCCACCAATTGAAATTTCCTTGGGTTTCAAAATGAAATTAGGTGTAACCAACAGCTATTTAGGAGTCAATGGTTAGTTCAAAAGCGCGAAAGAACAGCAACCAGCAAAAATTGTGCTTTCGTGACACGGGAATTCAACCTGTTACTTTAACCAGGATGGAAAGTGGAGACAAATGAAAATTAACTATTAAACAGGTTAAAAGAATAAATGCTTCAGCTTAGACTTTTCTCTAGAAAGCCGATTCAGGAAGTGTGGAGATTCATACCTTTAAGCCAGGTTCGTTCACATTACTTTGAATTTTCTCCGCCACAAATCCATTGAGATCACCCTCCTTTTCCAACGTGATCTCCTTCCTCTAATGACAAGGTTATGGAGACCAAATCAGAACTTCTTCCGAGTCAATCAAATCACTGCTACCTCGAATATGCTCAATTACAGTTGCTATGCCTATGAACTGTCGATCTCAACGAGTTGGCGTTTATAAAAATCAAAACAAGGTATCCCTCTTGAAAACATCAGACAATTTAAACAATCGGCCTAATATTCATGTGATTACCACTTGTAAACACCGAGTGCTCCAACATGATTTAATGATCTACCAATTAATTCCCGTTGTTAAAATGAAAAAGGCGCATCACGATACCCCAATTGCCTGATTTTCCTACTCGGCGACGAGGAAGACTTTGTTGCAATCGATTGTCAACGCAGGGTGACGGAAAAGCGAGCGCTTTACTTTTAGTAAATAAACGTTTAGTAAAAGTTAGGAAAGGCACTGGGTTGAGAAATGACGTGTGAGTACTTACTAGAGGTTCCTCAATTTTGAGTGCATTGATGCAGAAATTAATGGACTGTTCCATGCTCTCAAAAATGCGTCGGATGCCTGAGTCGATTTGATCGAAATCCGAGGGTTTATTTTCCAGATGACCGATGATGTCATTCCAAAAGGCCTGGGAGCCAAGCACTATTTGTTGTATTTTCAATACTCGTTGATCAGCCTCCTATTTCATTTGAGAAGGGAAAATATAAAAGATAAGTAAATCTAGTTGATATTGACAACTTAGCATCATAATCAACAAGTTTTCGAGAAACCCATGTTCGTTTACATCTTACGTTGATTGAATTTGAAAATTCGATGGGTACTTTTAAATTAGCTACCGATACGTTCAAAGATGGATTTAAGGCAGTTCCCTCTTAAGCTTCTTAAGAATACCTTCTAAAGAAGTACACCAAATAATCAGGAATTTAAGTAGGGCCTTTTCAAATAAAAAAATGAAGTAATGAAAAACGAAAAAAATTACAACCAGATATCATGGTTTATTCACATGCTGCTTACTTATTTATGAACATTAGGGTCGGACACATTTTCTACGGTCAACAACTCAACGACTATAACTTTTTTAACTAATGCATTTTGGGGGTCGTTTAGCACCCTTTAATTAAAGAACAAATATTTTTCGATATTCCAATAGAATTTGGTTCAATTCGATTTTCAATGTCAATTATCTCTTCAATTAGTTTTAAACAGCTATTAACGCATTTCAAACATTGTAATAAAAGCCAAGACTTAATATTCTATAACACTAAAACAGGCTAAATACATTTACGAGAAAAAACCGTTTCTGTATCTGCTTCCAGCAAATAGATTACTGAGAGATTTCGCGTTAAATTAAGGCCTTGGGTTTTTATAAATCGAAATCAATGAACAGCAGGACCCGTCTTTATATAGCTTGGGCTGCTCAGTTCAGCCCGAGTTTCCTTGGGTATTACCAAATTTCCCGGACGTAAACGAAAGAATTCCATTATTTCGATTACGCATTTTCAAAACTTGATAAGTACAGGATGAGATCAATGTATAGTGGAAACGCTAAAAAAGACCACGTTCTAATTATTTCGGGAGTAACTTAATACACCGACGATTTGCGATTTCGATTCGTAATTTGATTGTGACTGACACATGCGACGCATATTTTTCGCCAAGTTTAGTTTAAATTATCTAACTGATAGCATATGCACTGAAGATAATAATCTCAATATCTCAACTAAGAGCATGTTCGATGCTCGACATTTAAACAAGCAGAATCTACTAGATGACCAACATCTAGTTTGAAGACCGGACCATGCAAGAAATGAAGAAGCATTCGTTAAAAAGAAAATGGGAAGCTTTGATTGCCCCTGTGCAGACTCACTACATAAGACCCTGTGGCGTAATAAGACAGTAAACCACAATGACAAGAAGGCAACCTTACTTTTAAAACTAACTTACTTTGAATCGATTTTGGACGTCAGCTTCTGTTATGGGATCATTGTTTCTCGCTTCTACAGCCATCTGGAAAATGGACCGCAGTTCAGCGTGAAGTTGCTTGTTTTCAACACTCACTTCAGCCGCCACATCGAGAAGATCGTAGGATGTGCTTTCAAGCGGACATCCGTACTAGAATCAATCGAAACAAGTCAATTTTGAATAAATATCTAATAATATTTTTAATGAGGTAAAATTAACATGCCATGTCCCGGTCTGGTAGCCAATGGGGATCGCACAAACAGCCTGAATTTGTCATGAGATTATTTCGTTTGATACGATTACACGCGAATTCAAAGTTGTTTGATGAAAAGGTGTTTTTGTAGGAGACAGCCCAGGTCTGGAAAACATGAAACAATTTGGAAAATTATATAGCTTTCATCTAAAACACTGACCTTAAAAAGATAATACAGTTTCATTTGAATTTGCAATGAAACAGATTTTGATTTTTCAGGGCACAAGAAATAGGCGAGGAGGTTATTAAGCCCATCTGGATTGTTTAAATGGAGCACAAACGTATCACCACCATGTAATGCACACATTTGCAGTAGATCCAAACTCCAGAGACCCATTTTGTAATGACTCGACGCGACGTTGCAGAAACGACTTATTATTTGACGGACAGCAGATTGCGCTGCACGAGATTCACTGAGCACGATATTCCGAACTTTGGTGAAGGCCAAAAGACGATTTGTACAGTCAATGCTGGTAGCATATTCTGATAAATAAGAGAAGAAAACTTAACCAACCATTGTACGTTAGGAAAAAACAAATGGGAACACTGTCTCAAGAAGTAAACAATGATGAGGCATGTGCGGGATAGAAATGAATGGTTAAATATTAAACGCATCGCAAATCAATTTGACAGGAGCAAATGAACATTACCAATGCTATCTAAAATGTCTTTATAGCGGGCCATCCAACGTAACGAATTGTTTATAAAACCGAGATGAAGGCCACCAACAACAGAAAGACAATTATACCCTTGAATGTTGCAAAGGTGAAGGTAGCTGTTTAAATAAGCGAATAAACTTACACATTCTTAATTCCTATTTTCAGAACTTAAGAAAAGCCTATTTTTTATAATGGTTTAGTTCTGAATTCGCACATTTTTAATTTAAAACCTTTAAGGTTGATCAAATATCTGTGACAAAAATCAAAGGAAAAAGTCGGCGTTTAGAGTAGTGATAAGAGTAGTGCATTATTTTCTGATGGCCCCCAGTTAAAGTCAAAAAAAATTTTGGTTTATCAGTCAATTCAATTAAAGCGTACAGCTGGTTTCATTTTCGGCATTTCAAGTTCTCTTTATCCGCTTTCGAAATTTTATTCTTCCCACTATGAAACCCAACTGGTTCTACGCTACTAACTATGTAAATAAAAGAATTTGACCCTGCAGTTGCGCTTTTTTCAAGTTCAAGTTCATTTGAACATTTGAGATAAGTTTTACTGGCTTTAGCAGAATGATGCTGAATGTTTCATATTTTCGTGACGCAAAATCTTTATTTAAATATCCTTTGCAACCAGCGACATAGTGCCCGGATTGTTCCGCTGATTTATGTGTGTTCTTTTCCTTTCTGATTGTATTAACAAGAAAGAATTTTTCGCTTCATGTTCTTGATTCTCTTATGTGAACAGCGAATTGGCCAATTATTGCGATATGTCCTAATCGTTCTTTTCCTCTCAAACGCATTGCAAATGAAATTGTTTTAGTTCCAAACCTCGATTTTGAATATAAGATGCGAAAGCAAACACTTAGGAACCCAAGGCTTTATAAATACACATATATATTTGATATGATGAAATTTTTTATGATACTTTAATTACCATAGAAATAATTGAGATTGTACGCTTAAAACATTTCGCTGCAAGTGCGTATAAGGTTTGAAAGTGTAAAATTGTTAAATGAGAATTATCTCCTCTTAATATCAGCTCATCGATGGACTTAAGCGAATAGTATATCGTTTAAAGGTTTTGCTGCTTAAATAATAAGTCGTACAACTGAAAATCAATTTACATTAGAGACAACTATTTTTAAAGCTACGATTTTTTATAGACTGACTGCTTGGCTTCAATTTTAAATGACTGTGGTGCTGTTTTGGATTGTGTGGACTCTTGAAGTAGGATAACCTTGATTTTGCTTAATTGTTCCTGTACATCATGATTTTGCAGGAATTTACCATCATTCAAATTTGTTTTTTTTTCGCATTCTGGAACTTTTGATATGCTTAATTCTTTTGATTAATAAAGGCTATTTCAGCAATACCTTCATAACTTCATTTTCCAGAAATGGGCAAAAGTAAAAATAGTTCTGCTCAAAAGGTCCGCACAAAGGGTAATGTTAAACCTTCCAATAGCGATCGCGCATCGGAATTTCTTCAACGCAATATTTGTTCTAGTGCTGGTTCCGGACTTCTTGTATCTCTTTCGACCTATGATTCTGCTTCTCCGGCAACATTCACTCCAGGCCTTCAGAACACATTCTCTAGTCTTCTTCCACTTGATCAAGATCCATATGCTGCAACTATGGACCCCGATTTCTTAAATGTTTTGCGCCGATTGGAAAAACGTAATGCTGCTACTAAACAGAAGGCTCTTGACAGTCTCATTAACCTTGTTCGAGCGAAAACGGGGGAAGAAAACTACATAAAGTCTGAGGATATTATATCAGCTTCGGTTCTTCCTTTCTGGCCACGTTTGTTCAACAGTCTAGCTTCTGACGAAGACGGACGTATTAGAGAGCTCACTCAGATTGCTATGCATGCAGTAGCGAAGCGCCTTGGCCGCAAACTTAGCCCATGCCTCAAGGAGATTACTGTTACTTGGACCTTCTCAACTGTGGACTTCTATGACAGCGTCTCAAGGGCTGCTTTGGTTGGATTATCTGATATATTTCCCGGAGATAAAATGGGTGAACTCTACCGCCGGTTTGCGAAATATTTGTTGGATGAATGCGATAGACGTATCGCTTACTTAAATTCAGAGTTAACAACTTATCTTAAGTCCAAAAAAAATTGGAAACCTGATGATCTACCCCCTCCAAATGTCCACCATCATCTTAGCATCTCTGCCCAATTCCTACTCTGGGTCATTTCGTTTCTGCCTGACTTGTGCAAACTACCCGGAGAAAATAACCAATACATCCGCTTTCGTGTTGTTCTCCGGAGTATTTTGTCTGCTGTTTCCCCAATTGTTGATAAAGTAACATTCGCTCCTTTGAATTCAGCTTACTTTCGACTCATTTCTGTCATGTGTGAGAATATGACGGAGTGGATTATTAGTTGTCCTGATCTGCTAGATTTTGTCTTGTCAGAGTGTCTCAAGAAAGATGTTGTCTGCTCTGAAAGATTGGCCTCCTTAATCGCTCTCTTATCCCTATTTGGCAAGGAAATTTGGACTCGAGTCCCCTGGGAGCAATTAGTTAATATAACCCTCATTCCAATGATCGAACAGGCCCAATCAAAGGCGCAGCGAACGGTATCAAATGCGTGTTCGACCGATTTTCACCCTTTATTTCTCGTGTCGTGCTCTCTATGCATTTGTTATAGATAAAAATGAGCGCTTTATTTTTTAAGTATGGTTATTAAGGTCATGTTATTGCTTCACGCATTGAAATTTTAGCAATTTGTTATGATCAACTAGCAACTCAAAAAATCATATTCGCCAATGAAAATTAAATAAAAGGTCATAGGTGTGGTTCAGGCGCCTATGTGATTAATTTAACCTGAGCTCTCTCCTAAGGCTTAAGTTAAAACCTGAACCTTCTCTAATGACTTATTTACTTATTATCAATAAGTAACACCAATAAATTTGTTTACAGGCCCTGTATGCCAACTTGCTGCCTTTTGTAAGTCATCTCCCTCTGGAGAGTATCTCTAACGAAGACGCAACCTTAATGGAACGTCTATTGATCGCCTCCAGGGAGGGAGTTTTGCGCTCGCTCACTGTTCCCACTGGCGCAGATCTATCCCAAAATGAGGCTATTTTAAATATACAGGATCAGGGCTCCTCTGTCGAATGCCTAACTGGCCTGTTTGAACTCTCGCGCTACTTACTCGATCAAGCCGTCCTATCCTCCAATCAATACTTGACTGAATTTCTTTGTGATAGAGTTTTCCTTGACTTTATTTCCTTCGTGTTCGCCTATTCAGGTAACACATCTCCTGCTGTTAGACGGTGGATTTATCGGGAGAAGTTTACGGAGTGTTGTTTTAAACAGGTAATGCATAATTGAAGCGTTCTCAGATTCTCTCTATTGCCATCAGACCAGGTTTCAATAATTTCGTTCCTTTTTTAAGACCTGTGCGACTCTGGGTCACCTGGCTTGTGATTCGAGGTCTCAAATGCAGCACATTTTCGCCACTCTGAAAGAGTCCATCACCAAGTTGATGTTGTCCACCTCGTTGAAATCTCCAAAGGCTTTTTCACAACCTCTTTCGCTGTTTATTTGGCACCTTCCTGATGCTAGTTCTCAGGAGTCATGGTCTCAAATGTGGTTAAACGAAATACTAGACTTGATCCGACCTAAATCGAAAACAGACTCCCCGTACCGTTGGCTCCTGACTTTCATTTTAATTGGCAAAATTGATTCACCACTTGATGTAGAAAATGCCTTGGATCTGTTGATTTCCTCCATCATTCCTGATCTCAACGACGATGACTTCAACTGGACTGATAGCATGAGTCGAGGTCTTGCTAAATGTCCCCTTAAACCTTTTTCTGTCAATACTTGGCATTTAGCTAGCGCTGTAACTCGTCGTCGGTTTATATCTGGACCTATCAGGAAGCTTGTTTCTGATGCTACCTATGAGCAAGTTGCACCACTATTGAAATTTTTGGTTGGCCTATTGATAAAAGACATTGGCGCTTGTAGTGATGTCCTATTGGAATTAGCCGGATTTATTTTCTCAGCTCATTCGTCTCTCTATGATCAAATCCGGGAGCAGATACTCGACAGCATCTGTAAATCGATTCCTGAGTGTAGTCAAGTTTCAGGCTCTGTATACAAAGTTCTTTCCTCGCTTATTCATCTTATCATCTCTAGCAACAGACTAGGCCTAGTTGGCGCATCCGATCTTGTTGAGCAATATGCAAGGTCCTCGCTAGATCAGCTTTGGATTACGAGCTACTCTAACGAATTGCTATCTCGAATCGGCGGTGAAATCGTTGTTTATCTCAAAACACTGGAAGAATCACAGGCACGCCTATTCTCACAGCAGCTCTGGTTCGCTGTTCTGAGCAAAATCAAATCAGATGGGTGTCCGAAAGACTCTGCCGCCGTCTTAGCGCTACTCTCACAACTTACCATCAATACTGATGCCTGTCGAGAAGCCTGGCTCAGTGAGCTTGTATCGTCAATGACAAATCTTATTGCAGAAGTTGAGTCACTTTCTCAAGCTCTCCCTATTTTTGTACGAACAGAGGTATTTCCAGTTCATCTTTTGCATCGGATTGCCCCTATAATCGTAGTGTTGCAGACTGGTTTGAAGTTGAATCTGCATAGAACTCTAACACCACATTCGGCACTGCATATGCAGTTGACCAATGCGCTCTTAACTCTTTGTTTTTGGCTATCAAGTGGTGTTTTGGAGCCCTTCGTTCTGGCCGATATATCACCAAATACTTTTTTTCTGCCAACCAAGGTTGAAGAAGAGCCATCGTTGGCTAACCTTCTCAGCTATCTAGATGGAATGTGCAGTGAGATTGTGGATTCTGCGTATGAGTTCAACGAACTTGACGCAACAAACAGCTCCCTCCGAGCGGCTCTAGCGAAGCGTCTAGTTGATGTTCATCCAAAGGAATGGCCTTTAGCTATCATGGAAGCGGCTACGTGTTCCCCATCTGAAAGGTGGATGGAAGAGCAAGTGATTGTCAGCTCACCGAATAATTTTCTACAATTGTGCGAAGTTTATCTCCCTGTGGGTGTTCTTCGACGATGCCTTCCGAGGAGTATCGTAATCAGTCTTGTTCAGGAGCTCGCCGCTAAGGAGAATTTAGACATCAGCAGCCTTGCTCGGCTTCTCGAACTCATTGCTTCTCTCTCTTCGGTAGCGAATGTTGGCAGTTCTTACGCCTTCTCTCTCTCTCCAATCATACTTGGAGATGCCATTCGGGGTTCTCTAGTTGAATCTGAAGATGGGGAAGCCCCATCTGGTGAGGTTCTTCGTGCCATGGTCGCATCTATGAAAACCCTTCAGACGTTCATACTGTTGAGACAACCCGTAAGATCTTTAGAAAACGCCTTTCCTGGTCTAGGCCTTGCGTCCCTTTCAATATGGTTGCGCAAAACTAAACCGAGACTGACCAGAGACCAGTGGGACTCTCTTCTATGTTTAGTTGCTAGCTGGGTTGTGCAGGCTGTGGTTAGACCTGTGAAGCCCACCGCCTTTCTTGTACATACGTTTAGGCTTGTTGCAGCAATCGGTGCTTTGTTTGTCAACTCGTTTTGCGCTAACACAACTATAACATCTTCATTGATTCGAAAAGAAATGACCCAGGTCACCTCCGTGGATGAACTGATGAACATGAGTCGTGAGGAGTTGGACGAAACGGATTTTGATTTTCCTGACGAGTACGATTGTGAAGATGATGGAAGTATAATATCCGCTGACGATGTAAAGCAATTCGACGATAACTTTATGGACGTGGATGACGAAGAGCTCAGATTTGAGGATCCAAACGCTAAACGTCGACTTCCACCACCAGCTTCTGTACAGAGAGACTGGCAAGACTACTTCGTCCATGAAATATTCGGATCACTCATTTGTCTTTCCGCGGAGTCGTGTCTTTGTGAAAATGATAACGAAGAGAGTCATGCCTTAAAAGACACTCCACCACATCTAGCGGCTCTTTGTGCTGCAATGGCTACCTGTTCAGTTGATACTCTTCTCACTATTTTGCAACAACAACCGACCATATTCGTGACCTACCTCTTATATAGTCCCCCGGACAGTAGTGGCATTCATTCGCCTAGAGTTGAAAACAGCCCATTTTCGACTGAATGCATTTTGGCTCCCCTCATGCGAAATGCTATCGATTTGACTATCCGTTTTCTCACCTCTTCACCATACCAGTCCGGACAGTTATTGGGGCATATTCTTCTGACTCGATTGGTTGCTTCAAGGTCGTTGCAACCAGTTCGACGAATGAGCGACATTCTGATCCCTCTTCTCCCCACAACCTGGGTGAATGCACTAACTGCAAGGCTTACTGATGAATTGGAAGGTATCATTGAAGATGCCGGCAAAGCGGTGTCTAACTGGGGTCGGAGTATGTTCAAATTGGAACGGCTGCTTGGGGAGGACATCGTGGTTGGACATCAGCGGCTTTTGTCATACCTTCTGGCCTGGGATGCGGTTGTTAGTCTTTTGAGTTCGGCATCTCAACAGAGTCGAGCTGGTCTACAAGCAGCTTTTCTCAATGATGAGTTCTGGCTTGCCCAACTTTGTCGCTTGACACTTACGCTCGGCCTTCTTTTACCAAAAGAGTCCGAAATTCAGAGTCTCCTGAACACCCCATGTCGACTTGAGCCAGATCTTCGGCTCCTATTGACTTCTTCGGCTCGTACCACGTTGAGTAACGGCGTGATAAGCACTCGGCAAATTGCTTCTGTTTTTATTCCTCTGGATGGACTTGTTCATCTCCCAGGTCACCGACTTAGTGGAGATTTGCGTCACCTGGCGCTAAGACTTCTGCGTAGACTGTTGTCGGAGTCACCGGCCTTGATGCGATCGTTGTATGCGGAGATGCAAAGAGGCGCTGTGATAGGAAAGCACATCACGGCCGGACAGGCGCGACAGTTATCCAGCCGCTTGGAGAAAGTTGTGAGATCTCAGTTCTCGACCCAGCTGATCTTTGACGAGGTAGGAGCTGTTGAGCAGCGGGGAAATGAATTCAAACGACGTCTAGGTACCACTCTATATCTGGATCCCAATCTCCCGGATGCTGGTAGTATTTATATTAGGGCCCGGCCACTTTCTAGAGAGGCAAGTTATCTGACTCAACAGAAGCGCTAAACGTTGATACCACGATGAATAACTTTCTTCTACCGGTTCTGTTTTCTAGATTATTACTGAATACCACTTCACGACAGATCAGTCGCTGGAGATGATAATTACGTTGCCGAAAAATTTTCCGCTCTCACCCGTCAATGTGGAGACTGGCAGTAGAATCGGAACCGTCATGTCGAAGTGGCGGACCTATATTATTCTTCTCTCCGTTTTCATCAATAATCAAGTGAGTCGGGTTTTAATTTTATAGTCTATAAGAAAGTTTTATTCTAAAATGAACCAAAGCTTTCTTTCAGGCGATCAAATTGAAATTGGCAATATGCCCTAAATCTCACTATTCTCCCTTGCATTTATCCATTCCATTGAGAAATTGAGCTCGATACATTTACCCAAAACATGGTTCTGAAGTTGTTCGAGAATAAACACCTTTCAAAGTGGCCTAATAAACGTGCGTGATGGAACTTCAATTAGTCATACCGTTTTTGTTTTAGAACGGGTCGATTCTGGAGGGCATAGGTCTGTGGTTGCGGAACTTGAAGAAAAAGTTTGACGGCGTTGAAGAGTGTCCAATCTGTTATTCAGTTATCCAGGATCGGGATTTCTCTTTGCCTCGGATGCAGTGTCGTATATGTAAGAAGAAGTTCCATAGCAGTTGTATGTACCGCTACTTCCAGACTAGTCGCAACCCCACCTGTCCTCTTTGTAGAAGTCTTTTCTACTCCAAAAAAACTTAAATTCGATCCACTCTTATCGTCTTTCAGCACCGAGTTATGATATCATTTTATCAGTAATTCTCCAATTCTTATTCTCAACGGAAATTTTATATTAATGTGGTCCTCGTTCGTCGGTTTGGATGGCGGGTACATGATGAAAAATGCCACTTCCCAGCAAATGCGCAGGCAATGAATGAGGCTTTTTGATATCTTGCATTGTCAAAGAAATTTGACCTGAATATTTTCTGTCTAGCGGAAATAAACCCTTCCATCCGAGTGGGAGTGCAGTGTAATCAGGCGCTCGAGTCTATGTTGTGGGAAAAATTCAGGCATGGATTTGTTTGATTTCAGATTTTTCTAGGTCTAGATTTGTCTGAAGTGTGAGAATTTCATAAATGTGGTTTGTTGTGTCCCAGAATCCCACCTGCTTCAAAGTACAATAAAGACAAGGAACACCACTCTTGACTCCATTTACTGACCAATTTAAATTGAAGTAATCAAGACTGCCGATTTTAGACTAGGTCTATAAGAGAACATATTGCGGTGGTGCGCTGAAAATTAAACCTAATGATGTGATGATAGGGAAATTAACGGCTCAGACTCAAAATTTTGACTTTCCTCAGCGCTGGTCAGAATGAAAGCACTAGTATAGCTATTTACACTCAAATATCTAGTCTTAAAGAAAAGGAAACAAAGAGTATAATCCCACAAGAAAAGATGACCGCCTCCTACCGATGACTCATGGGAGGCTTAGAAGAGCCGAATGATCTGGAGAGGGGATAGGGGTCGCCGGAGTTATGACCATTCATGTCTTTGATGTCGACTAGTTGTGTGTCATAGTCTTCCGCTGCACCATTAATGTTGATACCTGATAGCATGGTTCGACTATCAATGTCGAGGACGACCTTCTTGATGCGATTTATGTCAATCAGGTCGTCAGCTCGTGCCTTCTTCACTTCATCCAATTCTGTCATAATAGAGCGGATACGATCGCTTATTAACTTCAAATTCTTTGCCATGGAGTATTGTTTGTTCATTTGAGATGACTAAAGAGAGGAAAGATTTGAATTAACTTCTCCTTCTCCTGCTTTAATCTCATTGGGAAGGATCAGGTAAGCATAAAATCATTTAAAATGCAAATAAATCTATCGACCACATACACTAACTGGAGAAAAGTCAACGCCTAAAAATGCTAATTTCAAGAGTGTGTGAATTCAAAACCACAACCTCTTAGTAATTTTCACTTCTAAAAAAGGAGAAAGCAAACTAACTTTGACAACCGAAAGCTGTCGGTTGAATTCACGCAACTGTTCTGCTATGTTATCGGCTCGTTCACGCTGTTCTCGCCGAATTGTCTCGACAATCTGTCCCAAGCTCTCAAGCTGACCGGCCACCTCATTTAGGCGCTCCTGCTGCTCATTGACTATGTGCTGCAAGTCATTAATGTTTCGTGGTGTCCCTTCAGACGAACGACTCAAATCGATTCTCGACAGGCTTGAAGCTATAATCATCGAAATGTCAAATATAGATAATGTGAATAAGGTTAAAAACCATCTTTTAAACCATGTTTAGACTTGTATAGAGCCTACTCCAGTAGTTAATATGCCATTTTCTATGCTTAGCCTACTCTGACAAAATTAATATTACACTACGATATCTTTAAACTGATTGTAATTTCACCGATATTGAACGATTTAGTTACAACTGACGCTGAAATTATCACGAAAAATAGAAATTGTGGGTAAGGAGTTATTAAACGACTCACAACGTGACTTATTACTGATGACTCTGGAGGATGAATCAGAGGTTTTACGACCGAGTGAGGAAAACGCACCATTCGTTTTTTGAACTGGTGTATCGCCTTCAGTTATCCGAGGATTCTCTGACTTTCCAGGAGGTCGTCCATCCACCGTTCTTTGCATCTAAAGAAAACATCGACATGCGGTTGATTTTTATTCTCACTCATATTAACAAGGCCTAAAACTTACAGGGTTTGCGATAACACTAGCTGCAGGCTTTTGTGCACGCTTATCAGCAGGACTACCCTCAGACACATAATTTCGTTTTCTTGGATCTATAGAAAAAAATAATACAAAAAGAGAAAAAAATCGGAATGCGCAACGCAGCATTTCTCTGCCACCAGTCCTACGTTGAAGGTCGATTAATTTCGTAAACATTACTCTTTCGTACTGTTTTATTAAACTTTTGGATGCCCTACGCTATCGAAGAGAGAACTGACATAGAAACTGCTTTGGTCTCATGTTTTGCGCTATTAAATTCAGTATTCAATCTCCTTGGTTTTCCCCACAATAAGCGCATCACAGAAAATCACGACGTAATCAAAGAGAGCTTAACTTATGCACTTTCTGCGTCCAGAACTGCGCAGAGCAAACACCGCATCAGAAGGGCTTGTCTTTCTCACAGTATTTGCGTTCAAACAAGTGCGTTAGCCATGTTCAAAGTTCATGGTGATAGTGTGTGAAACATGGATGCCTACTAGAATGACCCACTGGTAAACCACAACTGATGACAAATTGGCGTCAGATTTCTAGAATATTTTCTTGGCTTGAACAGGCTTCTTTGATGATAAGACTGAACAGGAAGCTACCAACGCGCCGTGAAAGGATGAGTACTACTACTACTACTAATGATAATGATAATAATAATAATAATGGGAGAAGGAGGACTAGTCTTGAGGGGCTATCTGAAGATTTCATATGATTAGAAAGGGGATCCAGGGCACAAGAACTCGATGTCAGTTTGGACTATTTCATTCGGATTGACGTAGACTGTCAAGCCCGTTATGTGAAACTCAGATTTAACTCATAAGTTTACCATTTTTACTTGAACAGGAGTCGTAGCGCTTGCTTCCAGAAGGGCTACTTAGGTCGCCTTGAGCAGTTCCAGTCGATGAAGAACCATTCTGAGTCCGTTGAGACGAAGAACTGGCTTTCCCCTAGCGAAATTTAAACAAAAGGCTACATTGATTATCTTTTTAAACTGAAAGACTAAGTGAAAGTTCAACGAACTTTGAGATCAGCAATGGCCCGCTTAAAGTCGGGGTCATTCGCATCAGCCATTTTGACAAAGTTGTCCGGAAAGACGCCAGTTTTACCTGTGCGAAGATTGACACCACGCCACCAGCCCTCCTCAGGTAAATCCCGATTGAGAACGCGAATGAAGTCCTTCACTTCCAACTCCAATTCATCAGGCTGTTCTGGAGTGTAGCCGTAAGCTACCTTCACATAATCGGACGCCTTGGTACTAATTGTAGTGGATGATGTGGGAGATACGACTAAGATGCCAAATATAAACAAGTTTCTTTAGAACAGTGAAATCAGAATCAAAAACTTCAGAAAACAGGGCAATAAAATCGCTGGAATGGGGTTTAAACAAACATCTATAAATCCGATTAAATGTGTGAACTGATTAGCAATTTTAAAGATCATGCTAAAGCACTCACGATAAATCATGCAGACATCGAGTTATGGAAAAAAATAGAAGTGAAACAAGACCAATTATACACAAATCTATCACATAAATGGTAGTGGCGAAACGAATGCTCTGAAATACCAGACAACATAAAAGCGTAGCGCTACGTGCATAACAGGCCTAAGGGCATGACTGCAAGGCTTACGAAGAGTTTGAAGATAAAAGTTCCTAACGTAATAGGTATTCAATAAACCAAAAATGAGTTTCTGGTTCAGTTTGTAGCAAATTAAAACGGAAAAATGTTTACCTGAATTTTTTCTATCCGCCATAGCCTATGAAACAAAAAAAATTTAGTCCGTCTAACAGTGAAATAGATATATCTATTTTTGGAGTAAATTTATCAGCAATTACACCAATAAAATTCGACGGCTGTTTGTAAATGTTAAAAGGGTTCAATGTTTAGTATTTTCAATGAAAATAACAGCCGAATATTAAGAAGTAAATTTACTTTTTCTCCACCGCCTCCGTGTACAACTGAAGATGGGTTGGAGGAGGGAATGGTACCTGACCTGTCATTCGGTGTGTCATGTGTGTTAGATGCCTTTAACTAGAAAAATTGGAAACAAAGAAAGAAAAATAAAAGCAAATCTGAAACGTGGCAACTACAAAAATGGCGTCTGCAACCAGTGGGGTTAAAAATTAAGCCGAAGAATTAGAGGAATAAAAAAGAGAAAAACTGACGCACTTGATTATCTCTGCTCGCAGCTGGCTTTAGTATCTAGCAGAGTTAGGATTAAAATTTCAATCAAATTACTCTAACAAAATTGTCCGGAAAGACCCCCTCTCTGCCATTGAATGTACCAATATACCAACCCTCCTCAAACTGAGAAACATTTGTGACTATATCCCCCTGTTTAAGGGTAAGCTCGTCCCTTTCTTCGGCCGTGTAATCGTATTCAACTTGAACTTCCATCCAGAAGTTAGCGAAAACAAGTAGTCACAAAGAAAGTTAGAGAATCGTCAACAAAAGAGATGCTAAGGAGGGAAGCCGCGGCTGTGATTGGTAAGCCGGATCTGCCAATACTCGTCTCAGATTTGGTTAAGATAAAGAAAATGTTGCATTTCTTAAATGTCTAATGATTTATTGATTTGCACGGAATAATTTTATCTGGATCCTATCGAAATCGTTTATTTTTTTACCAAAAGACCAAGTGCGTCGCCATAGTACGACAGCGAAATAGAGCACGAAGGTACTTCATCCTCCGTCCGGAGGTGTCTTTCGTGCATTTCTTCATTCTAAATCCGTAGCATTGATTTTGAACAATTAAACTTGGTGAACCTCCGCTTATTAGGTACGCGTTCAAGGCTTATAAAGAGGGACACTAGTCGATTTCATAGCAAAAAATTATAGAAGACTTTGTTTTTTTTGAACATTTACTACTTGATGAGCAGACATGTTGATTCAAAACTGCCATCCACTAGATAAAGCACAATCGATTGAGTGGGTCTTAAAGTCACAATAACTTATCAAATTTTGCATTCTGCAGCCATTATTAAATCTAGGTAGACCTAACCAGCGAGGATGAAAACTTTAAAGAATTTACTGACATGACATTAGTTCTTAGCGTTTACTAATATTCATTTTCATACTGCCATTGATAAGAGTTAATAAAAGCAAGCCAGTATCTATCAGCTTTTCTACGATGTAGAAGTGGAGAGCGAAAAATGTTAGCTCAAATGTTAAACATTTCATTGGCGTCTGCCTTATTATTATTATTATTATTATTATTATTAGAGTTGAGCATAAAATGATAATGAGAAAAAGCTGCCATTTGAATGGTAATTATTTGATGTATTCGATGTTTATTTTTGAGTCTTCCAAATTAATATGAAACATCTTAAATATTTCTCTATAAAAATTGAGAGCTATCCAGCAAATTTTTGCTTCAGTAGTCTTCTGTACTCCTAGAGCATTGGCAAAAGGAGGTGAGAAGTTTGCAATGTCGGGTCAACTTAAAACTAGCCAAATAGCATCGAAAATAGGATGGAAAAATTGTAAGAATTCGGAGTCGAAATGTGGAACTCATACTATCGGTTCACTCGAAATTATTCAATAATGCAAATCTTGATTCATATTTTCTTATTGTTATAGATTAATATGTCTTGTCTGTTGTCTGCGCTTTCTTTCCGAATAACGATGCACACATTTTAAACTTTTTGTTGAACGCCCCCAGAAAATTTAGAAACCTGCAGGGCTTTGACCCAATGGCTATAAAGTGGTAATTGCGGTGCATAAACTACATCATCGGATCCTTTTGTATAGAATCGAAATTTCAATCAAAATTTTTTGCATCTGCACTAACAGTCTTGGTAAATATGTGTTAAGTTACCACATCTCTTGTTATGTTATTCCCTCAAATGCCGAAAGTTTCAATTCGATATGTCCGGCGTCGGTTACGTTCCTGTTCCTCTGGGCCCTCAGTTTGATGATTCGAATTTGTCAGAAAGTGTCGATGATTCCGCACAAGTTGTTCATATATTTTGATTAACATTTGCAGAATAACGAGGGAAGATCTAAAAAATCTTCGAGATTTTCTTTAGATTACTACAGATCGTATTTCGATGTGAATACGTGTCAGGTACTTTATCACTGCTTTCATTAAATGTTAAATGTTTATTCCTACTGATCACTGTCTTTATATCTGTTCTATCCTAGGTTATCCATCGATCACTGGCTGGACTTATTCCGTTTTCTGAAAGATTTTCTCTTGCTTCTTCCATTAGACCTACACCCGACTTGTACGGTCCATTTTGGATCACAATCACTCTCATTTTCTCAGTCGCGTTTTCTGGAAGCATTTATGAGTATTTCGAATCAAAAAACAAAGCCGTTCTATCCACCTTCAACTTTGGCCGTGGTATATCTCGTGCTTTCTCTCCAAGCCTATGCGAAATTCGTTAATCGCACTATATTTTTCTTTTTTCAACGTAGTTACAATTTCAGCTGCCTTAATCTTCATCTACTGGTGTTTCCTTCCTGCGGTTCTGGCAGTCGTTGTGTGGTTCAGACGTCGAAACACATCCACCGATATTGGACGATTTGCTGATGAATCCGACCTGAAGCTTAGTTCGTTATTTACCGAGCTTCTTGCAATCTATGGGTATTCAATGATAGCTTTTGTCCCAGTCTCTGTAAGGCCGTCTTACCGTTTGTATGCCGTTTGGATTTTTTGGTCAGGCGACTTGCTACATTTCTGTTATAGGTGCTTCTCTGTGTACCGGTCTATTATTTCCAACTGATTCTGATTGGAATTGCCTGTGTTGTTTCGCTCAGCGTTCTGAGTTCTGCTACATGGTCCACCTTTAGACAGCGGCGGGAGCGGGTATTCTCGATTTTTCTTCATTATTATGAACCCTCTTTTCATGCAATCATTTTCTATACGTTTCTTCTAGCTTGCAGTGGGACTTCTCGTTCTCATTGTAATTGCTCATGTCGTCATGACTGTTTCTCTGTCTGTAAGTTTGCTAACCTTTTGATCTTAGTTCTAGTACATGGTTTTAAATATTCACTGTAGTCACAACTAAGAACATCAGCTGGCCGTAGAAAATGGCGCATAATTGAACGAAGTACCAATTGACCCCACTAGCTGAACCCATCTGTTGGATACTTAGATCCCTTTTCAGCCATCTCTTAAATTAGTGGCTCTTGAAATAGGCTACTTTGTCTCCCGGAAACCGTTTTTGAGAACTGAAGGACTTCACCACTCTTTCATTTAATTTTTGCGTTTTAATGATGCAATTTGTTGGTTCCGGACTTTTCCAGAGGGGCCTCCCTCCCTTCATTGTCTAAAAGTTCTTGGAACCAGCTTGGACCGGTCAGATATGGAAGTTGATTCGAAATGCGCTGTCCGCTGCTTACAAAAGGACGTTCAGGGCTCCGGCCTCTGTCGATTTAAGGAAGCTAGATTTATCAGCTCAATCACTCTTTCTTTTAATTTTGTTCTCAGCTTGTCTTTTTCCATCAACCAACTCTTCCAACCCGACCGATACCACCCATCCAGCCTCCACAGCAACTTTCCGACGCTGAATCCCACAACGGGGCTCCGTTTCAGGAAAAAGAAAGGCAGCAACCGGAAAAGGCAGAGCTTTTACGTAATATGGGCAACGCCACAAATTCTGAGGGCAACGCAGATGTGGCCGAGCGAGAAAACGCAGTTTTAGAAAAAAATTTTGGGGAGCAAAGTGCAAAGATACTCGCTTAATGCTCTGCCCATGTTACGAGTTGGAGCGTTCTTTTTGTGATCGACTCTTTTGTAACTCTATCCCGTTATTCACATTTAAAAATGACGTTTCTGGTTTGTTCATTACAGGAGTTGATACTGGCCAAAATGCCAGCTATATTTAGAATTATGGACAAATTTTAGATCGATACACGATATTTTAAATATTAATGTGTGGATAAGAGGCAGGTCTACAGGGATTAGCAGTTATAAAACGTGGAATAGATAGCTTCTTAATTTCTCCACGCGGTGGCATACTTGAGGTCAAGCGCCTTTCCATTAATAAGAGACTGGATGAGAAATTCCTTGTTCACGACCACAAATCCCATATTTCTGATCCCAGCGATTATCGATTCAGGGATCTGCGAGATCAAATGAGGGTGTTAAAACAGACTCAAATCAAGGAGGACTTACTCTGTCCTGATCAACCAGAACGATATCCACCGCCCGCTCGAAGATGGAAGTCGCTTTCGATGTTTTGTTCATCTGAAGTCGAGAAAGACTTTCCTCGGGAGAGAGTATAACAGGAAGTTCAGTACTCGTCTCAGTGAACATAGCATGACGGAGTATAGAAAGCCAACCTTCACCAAACCTGACCAGGTCTTTAGTAACTATGGCAGCTACTTTCGATGAAGTGTAGCCACCCAATTCCAACAGCGTTTTCGGTGGGGGTATATCATCTGGCTTAATGAAGGCGGGTGGGAAGATAGTGCTAAAAGTTTCGAAATAAATGTATACCATTAGCGAAGTAAGCCGCTATTCTTTCTGAACATCGGCTTACGGGAGCACTTCGCGATTAGTAATCCTGTCCACACCTCTAGGTAATTCATAAAGTTCACGTGGAGCCAGGCGTAACAAGCGCAGGGGTAGATCCGATGGGTTTATTTTCATACTGACAAGTTGGGTGACGACCTTGGGTGGTGCGACAAGGGGCCGTTTGTGCGCAGCCAGAAGACAGGAGTCGAGAATCCATACCGGATGAACTAGAGGTACCCGTCCTAGGGTAGCCAGCCCTTGAAGGTACCTCACAGTCCGCCTAGCTGCCGGAGCGACCAACACAATGTGTCGGCCATCCACCAAACACCCGGTGGTAGAGATGTCACTCGTGAGTTCATCAATATTTTGACCTCCGCTTGTGTCCACTAACTTGCGTAAGAAGAATGGATTCTCAGATAGAGACACTGAAAGGAGTGGGATATAGGTAACACTCAAGGAAGTTGATGACAGGAAAAGAATAAGCAGTGCTTCTGAGACATTGAGAAAGTTAATCATCAAAGATGGTTTCGTCTTTGAAACGTCTATCTAGTGCTATTTTTGAGCCACCAGACTCCATAAAGAACTGAGGTTGCCCAGATAAATGAAAGGCGCGAGATAATTCTTTCATGGGCTTATCAATGGGCTTGGCTGAACACCCAGAACATGGCCATCGCCGCTTCATTGACCGTAAAGCCGCATCCCACTATTCAACATTATAAACAAAGTCACTGTAATCCGGCCGCAACAAATTCCAACAAAGACGAAGGACCACATTTTGCATGTTTCAAATCTCGACAAAGAGAGGAGTGGGGTTAAAACATCACATTCATCTTCATTCATATGGATGACCAAGAATCAATGCGATTTCACTAACCAGAAGTTGTCACTTAAATTCCAATAGACACTTGCAACTAACCTGTCGCAGACTACGAAAAGTCCGTCTGCCAACACCCCCACAGGGAAAGCTACATCCCGTGATACAAGTCAAATGCGAAAATTTTCGAGTTCCAAAATACGGAAAACTATACACGCCCACCCAATTAGCACAAGCGTATGGTGTAATTTTATTGACGAGAATGACCTAGTAAGTGAGCTTGCTGTAAATGACTTAACACTGACTGAGAGGGATTCTTTAACTCGATAAAGGTAAGTATTAGAATAACCGGGCTTCAGCAATGATTTGTCCACGAATTCACGAAATACAAAAATTCTTGAAAAGCGCGTCCAATAGAAGAATGCGTTCCCAAAAAAAGCACATCAAACTAGCAAGCATTCGGAAGGGTCTCAAACAGCAAACAACTAGGCAACTCGGGTGGTGATATCCAGCGCAATCCATCTTGATTAGCAGTGCCTTAAATCGGTTATCATCAGCTGAGGTGGTCAAACTTACTCATGGTGACCACCGGTAACCCCAGGGGCAACTCTGGGGGCTAATGAGAGGGGCGGCCGGTTAGGACTAATCATCCTCCGGACGTATAAAATTAGATTATGCCAGCAGAAGTACAACTTTTTACAGCTTGGTACACGAGGCACGATGTAAATAACCGGATTCATGGTCTCAAACTGGACCGTGGAATGCACGTGCATGTAGCAATAAATGGAGTCTCCGCCAGAATGTTGAAAGATTTCTGGTAGGAGACCTGAAGACGGACGAGGTGCCACGACGAAGCCGGGCTGCTACCTGTACAAAGAAATAATGCCACAGAAGCAACGAGAGAGCTTTGTGTTAACTGTTGTGTGTTACTTGTCATAAAAGCTATTTGTACTTCCGTTGTACCCCCAATAAGTCCTTGGGACTTGCCCCAATGGGTGGGAAGTGAATAAAATATAAAAATCATCAGCTGAGTGAGAGAAGTATAATTTCAGTAAAGATTGGAGACGCATCCTCAGATTTGTAAAGCCAATGTGCTAACGGTCTTCTCATGAGAAAATTTAAATATCAACTAAGTATTCGATCAATGCGCTGCCGTTGTCAGACATAACGTAAATAACTGACTATCGACTACCTATTTCTGACTGGATTGCAAATTGCTTCCATGAACGAAGAGAAGAATGTACATCTGGTATCATCCAAGTGGAAAAGTTTTCAGTTCTGAGAAGTAGATCTACCAGATTCCTCAACCTCATAGTACCTGCGTTTTAGGACAACTTCCGAATCAAATACTGACAACACCAAGCTGGAATAGATCGGATTATAACCTATCGAAATTAATGACTGCTTACACTGTTTTCTTGCACCTGAGTCATTGGAGGTGAGGTGGAAGTTGTCTGAATGGGCGGATTGAACACCCGTGGTAAAGACGAAGACCCAGCGCGAAAATAGGTCAAAGTGTGGGATGGGGAAATCGCATGTGCGACACATCTGCTTAAAGGCTTCCAAGTCTGGATCTATCAAGGAAATGTCCAGAGAGAGAAGGCGAGTAATCAAGGCGGAAGTTTTAAGTAAGCATAGTAAGCAAATAACGTACCTCTGACAGAATCGATTGAGAACCCAGAAGGGCTTAACCTCGGCACGACATTGCCCTTTATCGGTGATAGTGACGCTACCACTGATGATGTCTCAGATACTTTTTTAATTTCCAAGACGAGTTTTCGACGTTGTCCAGAAGGTTCGGGATGACTGGAAGCAGTTCGACTGACTGAAGAGCTGAAAGCTCGTTTCCTTTCTAATAGCCTTGAAACTCTTGAAGCCTTCGTTACTATCCTTCGACCAGCTAGCCATATCTATTCAGAAAAGAAGCAGATTTTTTTGACCAAGAGAACAACTAGAGGTATGAAAGACACTGGCATAAATTATGGATTCTCTGACTAATCCACTTCTCCGAGTGCACGTTAGTATAATTTGTCCTAAACGAATTTGTAATCATATCCCACGTTGGAATTCTACTTGATTGTTCTAAGCAAAGCGCATACGTTTATGTACACCTGTTGTTTTGTTCATTAGTACGAATACCTGATTCTATCAAAAAAAAACAAATCATTGAATTTGACTACAGGAATAAATAGCGTCTATTATCTCTGTTCTCTAAATTCAGGTGACTGTCAGTTTTGGTATTTAGATTCAGCTAGGCCTATACACTGAAGAGGACTGTCTTTCCACTCTTACATTAAACATGATATGGTACTATATAAATGAGACTTTGGAGCCAAGCAAATTGAGGGCCTCCAAGTGGGCCAACCCTCTGTAGATTAGTAGTGAATGGCGTTGTGCTGTCACGCCAATTGCTGAATGAACACCGATAGATTTTGACGCCTAGCTGGAAAAATTTATCGTTACTAAAATAGGAGTGACATAAGCTAAGACAGAAGGACTAAACATGCCTCTGGATAAGAAAAGCCGAGAAGATTTCACTCCTGAACAATCAATTTTTTTAGATAAACCATCAGGATCTGCACCCTGTTAATGGATTGAGTTTGCAAATTTATGGAGCGGAAGGCAAAAGGGCGAATCAAACCCAACCTGGCTATCCCTTCGGTTGAAACTACTCGATAAGGATTCCCTGTTTCGTCTTTGGAGTTTCTGATTCTTCTTTGAACATGAAGGGCGGACCCCAGAGGCCTTCTTGAAAGTGGTACATGACTCGGCAGAAGGGGCGATTTGCATGTTTTTCTGTGACCTCACTTTTCTTTTTCCTCTACTTTTCACTGAAATCAGTTCCGGCGTTACGTTAATATCGATCGTTGATTGCTTTCGACTAACAGACGATGGAGTCATATACTGTACCAACACCTAAAACATACAACAAGTACATTTCGATTTGTTGGAATAATCTCCACTTCCTCTTAATAAGCGGTGAAAACCACCTTAAGACTGGCCAGTTCCGAGGGGAGAATACGATGACCTGAACCATTGGATAATGTAGACAAAGGCGTGCTGACATTGCCGACCTTACCAGCGGTTCCCATAGAGTAAATGCAGGCCCACTGGGTGATTCTGGAGACTTGACCCTTGACAAGGAGTTTCTCCAACTCCTCCTCGCGAATAGCAACTCGGAATCGACTGACTCTACATATTTGGAGTAGATTACGAAAAAAAATTAGGAGACGAGAGCAAAAATACTACTTTTTGACCCACTGATTCACATCGTTGTCCGTGATTCGCTTGACTAGATATGAGGGCGGCATAGTGCCCTCCGTGTGACCCGATACGATATAGTCACTTTTAAATTCACCTTGGCCGTTTATATCCACCTCAACCTGAAAGAAGGTTCGAAGATTACTGTTTGAGCATTCAAAGATTGGAAAGGAAGGCTCATAAGGCCTTAAGTTACCAGCGCTCCGAGAGGAAGAAGCCTACTGAGAATAACATTGTGATCCAACAAGGTGGCGGTTTTTTTGTCCTCAAACTCGATTATAAATCTAGAGGCGGTCACTTTAAAGCAACTTCACTTACCTTCCACTCCGTAGGATCTTCATAATCTGTCCAGCGTAAAAGTATCCATCCCTATTCCATTTGGCGTAGACGTATATTCCTTCAAGTGAGGAGAGATTATGATTGATAGAAAAAAGACCACAGATGTGGGTTTCAAACTCATATGGTCGTTGTATTAAGGGGAGGTAAGGAAGTAAGGGAATAAGCAAGTGAGGAAAATACATACCACACCCATCCTCTTCCCCAGAGAAATCGACAGAAGACATTGATGTGTCATTCCTTGAAATCGAGCACAGTTTGTTCACAGACTGATTCACACCCTTCTCAATTTGATGTAGCTGTTCCGTATCCGCACTCCAGAGAGCTGAAGAGGCTGTCGAACTTTAAAACAATTTAGGGAGTTATTCGGTAGATATTCCGAAAAAGCAAATAGTGCCGATACTTAGAAACTGAGAATGAGACGTCCTGGAAATACAACAATGATAAGAAATTAACCCCTGAGACGGGTTATGAAAGACACTATTCTCCTAACTTCCTTTGAAGGCAATTTTTCAGAATTTTACTTAGAGATCATGTTACACTATAGTCTCCGATCAGAATAAATGCATCAAGCTGGACTTCCTACTAAGAACCCCATAACTTGGTCTTGGAATAAAGAAGACGATCCCTGAAGAGTAAAACCAAATGGTGCTGAGCAGAAAAGGAGGCATTCCTGGAGATTATTTTAGCACGGAATGCGGAGCAGTGTACAAAGCGTAGTACTCTGTTTTACTAAGCTAAGCATAGCGAAACTCGTTCGACACTCTATGAAGGTTCCATGAGGCCCCCGATAAGAATGTTTTTGCGAAATACGAGCGCATAACTCCTTAAGAGAACAGATAATATTGCTCACCTAAATAAAGATATTGCTCTACACATCGGTCCAAACAACGTTTGATCATTTTGAGGGTCAATAAAAATAATAGTTAATCACATGAATGACTCGAATCTATTTTAAACAATAAGGAGAAGCTGTGGGCTGATTCGAAATCCCCCCATTGGCGAAGTATCAAGTCATCTTCAAAAGGGTAAATCCAAATGCCAGCAAAACCTAAAAGATATAAGCGAAAAGTGAGCATGAAGCATTTGACTACACTAAAATGATCACTATCAGAAGGAAGACCAAATGATGGGTAGATTCTAGCCCCATGATTACGCCGGTCATCGTGACAACAGTAGCACGACACCACAAACTTAATCATGAGAGCGCCTTATGACTGAGTTCGGGCAAAACTCTGCCGTTATGGTCTCTCATCTCGAGAATAAATCAGTCTATAGTTTGGGTCTCGTACATTGAGTTTTCGAAGTTGGGTATCAACCATGACATTTGTTTGAATGAACGTCAAGTAAACCTCCTACAATTCGCTGAAACCCCCTCAAATGTGGACTCTTCTATGGTATCAGCCAATGTTAAGTATGAGCACATAACCAGTGCGACTCACAAGCCTCAACAATGCGGCGATCAAGTGTGTAATTATGGAGAATGTGTCCGATTAATCAATTTTGAAGCGATTCCGAATCATCGCACCGATTTCACTAACTAATCGACTGTTTGTACTTATTTTTTGGAGTTGCCAGCTTACAGAATCAGTTTAACCTTAAATGTTTACGCAACGCCTACGTTACATTTGTACATTTCCATTATATTACATAAATCACAAGCAGAAACAATGCTGCGCAACGCAACGAAGCAACCATTCCAAACCCATTTTTCTGAATGTGCTCAGCAGCAATCCACTCTCCGTCTTCTAGCCTACGAACGCCTCCACACCCCACTTGTTCTCTTAGAGTTCGATCCGCATCATGTCAACCAGCGACGCAGGTAAGATGACTTCAACGTGGAGACCAAAGAATACGGCAATCGGAGAAATGGTAAACCTTAGATCATTTGTCAAACCCAATACTCAAATTATAGACAAGTCCGGTGGAATTCATTTAACTTCCTACGTGATAAATTCCTGGTATCTTAATTAAGGATGATCTGCCCTACAGTATTATAAGCCAAAAAACGCTCACTTTCCCAGTTCAATGGCAGGTTCTTCAGGCTGCAGCGTGTCCTCCCCTAGCACTTCTAAAATAATGCAGCAGATCTTTATATTAGCCCTAAAATGAGGTAGTAGAAGCATTAGTCTAAAAAATCCCAGAACTTACTCACGGCTCTTCCGACCCTAGCTTTGACGGACGCAGTTGCCCCAAAGAAATCCTAAAATTAACAAAAATAATGGAGAAACGTGGAGGGGAGGAAGGAGTCACTAGGGGGATATAAACAGAAATACGAACACTCTTTGTAAAGGAAGAGCCGATTTCAATATTGACACCTGGGCTTTCCGGTTCTAGCTTACAAACCACGCTGAAATGAGACGAGAAACACGTAAGGCTGGTCCCTATGGGTACCAATCAACCTAAGTAAAAAGGTTTGTACATACGTGGATACATCTGATGGTTCTTCGTTGAAAACTGCAGCCTTTCTAACTGGGGTACCTGAAAAAGAGTAAAGGCTGAGCCTCCCCTTTTCTGGTATAAAAAGCGTGCCGATTAACCTTAGCTGCTAATCGCTCCAGTTCAGGCTGTTTACACCCCTTGTTTATAGGAATAAAAATCACAAACTAAAGCACTTTATACTATCATGGAAGAGTTAGTACTAATAATCCAGGTCTATCTCAAGGAATGGCCATCCAGCACTCACTCTAAAGAGAAGAAAAGTACTTTGGCACCTCTGATTGAGGAGCGGTAACTAGTATGGGTGGTAGGCGCGTACACCGATTGGTTTCGAACTACTGCCATTTATCCGTTCAGACGCGTACGTAATCACTGCTTGGTCATTATAACAGGGACCGGATCACTTTCCAACAAGTGCCAGACAAAAATGGGAATCATTAAATGAAAGAGCCGACTTTTATGGGACCCTCGACCATCCCCATAATAGTCCCCTCATAATGCCTACGCTAACGACGTCTCAAGTATCCCGAAATATCCTATGGGAAAGTATTGATACACTTGATCAGACGCAAATGTCCCGTTTCTTGATGTCTCAAATCTTACTGGAGAAGGGTAATCAATATGACGCATTTCTGACTGCTACTCTCAGTGCTTAAAAAACCAAGATTCAAGATCCCCAGAGGCTTCCATTTAGGCTCAAATGAACCTCAACCACCACCCTACCTCGGAATATGGAAGCATAACGAGAAGCATAAGCAACTATGGTTCCTCTGTCAACGTCTCTAACAATAGCAAGAGAAAGCAAACATATGGTTCGAATTCTGAGCTAAAAACTACATTTCACGACGAGAGATGGGAGCAGAAATCCCAAGGCACAAAAAATTAGCAGCTACACACCTATCGCCCCATTAGAAAAATGCGTACTAAGTTAAAGGACTGTTTACTAACAAAACAGATTAGTGAATCCAGAAAGTGATTCCTAATTTAAGAAGACCTGCAAAGATTGTAATTGAATACTATGAAATAATGGCGCTCATAAATTCGGTTTCAAGAACGAAAAAAACTCCTTTGCTTCTGTCATGGTACATTTGCACTAAATATGAGCTATCAAACCGGAGTGATGAGCATCCAAGCAGCATGACTGGCGAACCGTAACAATACAATAACGTGCGATTTCTGAAAGTTTAGTACTTTTATTAAAGGCTTGTGCCTTGGACTCTTCCGAAACGTCTCAACGCACAAGCGAACCTACTTTTCAACCCCGGCTCTGGTATTTATCACATCAACTGTCCACGAAGGTGTAATCAGTTATGTTAGTTGATATTAGCTACCATAAGAGGCGAGATCAACCACTTTATTTCATATTAAAAGCATGTCGAGACAATGAAAAACTGAAAGTACGATTATTCCATGAGCGGAAGCGTTAAGCAAGTGAAAGCTTCAAGGTTAACCCAGTACCACACCTTGCATCAGAACTCACTCAAACTTACCGAAGTTGTGTACAATCTAACAGCACCATCAGGTGACTGGAGATCAGTAGATTTAGAAAAAAAGGAAAACATACCAGAGGAGGTCGCTTCAAAAGTTCCTCCTGTGTCCTTTACGGTCTTCTGAAAAGGGGTAAGCAATGATTTGCAGAATTCTGCATTTTAGATGTTTGTGTATAAATAAAAATACCCTTTTTTGAGGGGTCTTCAGTTTCTCTTGCGAGTCAGTTCTAATTGGATTCAAAGTAAATACAGATTTGATAAGCTCGTCAGGATTTGCAGAAAAGAGAAGCTACTCACGTGTCAAAAGTACCAGTTCGGAGAGTTATTTGCAAACCAGGTTCACTTGACAACTCTAAATTGAATTGAGTAGTCAGAAAAAGCGTCATCACACCTTGCAATTCCTGTTGAATGGCATCTGATGTGTTTTCCTTCGGTTTCTGAAAGGATAGCAAGGGTATGCCCGAAACCCTTTATGCAGTGGGCAAAGGAGAACAAATAGAGTAGAATTAAGGACTTACCCCATTTCGGAAGTGAAGGATGCTTTTAAGACCCGATTCAAAGGCAGAACTACAGAGTAAGATTATCAACAGTGTTTGCAATTTCGTAAAGTGAAACCGATGATCAAGTTAATATTTCAGCGCCGGAAGAATAAATTAGCTCATACCAACGTCAAAGCAGAAACACCGAAAATACCTCATGAAGTTAAACAGTGAGCGTTTGCATATCTTGTTATTTCGATTTCAGAAGGGAGCAGTCTAAGGACCGTCTCCGAAAGGCTCAGGCTGGATGAGTAATTTGACCTTTTTCATCACGATCACATCAGTGTGCATTAAGATGAAGGAAGAAGTGGCTGTTGATTGATCCGAACAAAGTGATTATGTCTACATGTTAGTTTATCAGAGACGATTAATATTCGGTTATTTAATGTTTACAGTCATTCGTAAGGCTAATAATCGGTTTGTCGTTTTGTTTTCATCCGAATACGTATCATGGTTAGAGAAGTGAAATTGAGAGTTATATATAAAATTTTATAATTTTCTTCGCATTCATTTAAATTCCCAATGACCTACTCCTTCACTATTTTCCGATTTCAATTGCACTATTTAACCTATATGTTGCATTTTAATATTACTCTCTTCTTCTGATCAATGCACTTCTGTAGATCTAACTTTCCTTCGCAATTCTCCCCTCGATAGCGATGAGGCTCGTGAAAAGTGAAAAGATAAAGTTTTTCCAAGCATTGCTTTTTCTAAAAAACCGCTAAGTCTTTTGAAAGGCGTCGATAAATTAGCCTTTTCTGTACTAACAGAAAGAAAATAATGTTCAGAAACTATCCTAATTACTTCTAATAGATTCAATGAACCAAAAAAAGCTAACGAAGAACCACTTGACTCACGGAATGGTAATCGAGATCTTTTCTTCGGTTTGAGAGGCAGCTTCCTTTATAGGATCTTCAAACAACCAAGATCCAAAGTTAATTAAATGTTATCAAGGGTCAGGCACGAACAAAAAGCACTTACTCTGGGTAGATGGGGTCTCTTTAGATGCCTTAGGCGTTGGTGAACAGAAAGGCAGAATCAGTTACAACTACCAACAAAAAACTATCTCCAGAAAAGTTGAAATCGCTCACAGTTGGTTTTCCGCGAGCGCCCGACGACTTCTCTTGCGAAAGGCTGTAACATAGGACAGTGTAGGAAAAAAGAGATTTTAAAAGAACATTGATTAATCCCAAGCACACACATCGGTGACCTTTTAAAAGTTATGCGTATTATTGAAAGATTATTCTATGCTGGACCGATGAGGATCAAGAAAATACAAATCATAAAGCTTGAAAATACGATATTTCGGTAGTGTGGATAACCGCGATGAGACATCTCAGAGATACAGTGCTTTGGTTAAAAGCTCAGGGATACCTACTTATTTATTTACTTGCTAAAGTTGGGTTGAACTTGGGATAACCTCCGAGTCCTTTCAAAGCACGAACGACTTGACTATTTAATCCCCCGTCTTGTTTTCATCATATCAACCGCTCATGAAATCCAGATCTGCTATCTCAAATTAGGCGGAAACGAAGGTGAGAACACCTGAGCCAGAAACTAAACATTAATCACCAATGAACTTATGGCGGGATCCACCGCTACATGAGTCTCAAAGTAGGGCTTTCAGAAGCCCAAACTTTATCGCCCATAGCAGCGCGCAAGAGAATTTTGTGAAGACACGAAAGATTTTAAACATTTACACAAGGAATAGGGTGGCTATGTGGATGTTTAGAATCATAACATCTTAATATCATAAAAAATGAGACAGAGAGAGTAGACACTCAGAGAAAGCAACGGTGTGAAATAGCCCAGGTTCCTCAATCAAAGTGTTATATACTAAAGTGCTGTGCTATTCCTACTACAGACTTGGTAAAAGCATTTTTAAGAAATTCTCGAATTGACATCGAATGCTCACGTGGTATGTTCCACCGCTTTAAGCGACGCCATTGCTAGATCATTCATTTCGATAGCATCTACAACTAAAATAACGCACATTTGTACTAGAAAGTTAAAATTGTAAAACGACTATGCATCCAAATTAACAGTCTAATTAGCTACATTTTCAGATGATGAAATAAGAAATATAGAAAAGTATCCTATTTGGACCAAAGTGTTTGAATCGAAACCCGATGATTTGAACTCAGAAAATGAAAACGACTAATACGTCAGAGACTATTGATGCATGGTTTACCAGTTACTTGGCGATTAATAGATTTCGCAATTCTCATTGCCGACTTCTAAAAGAAGAGGGAGTAAAGTACTACTTTCTTTTCTATGAAGTTGGAGAAAAGCAGTGTATTTTTCAGTACCTTCACTGGAATAAAGTACTCTGATGATGATGTAGAAGCACGATTTTGAACGACATCCTGAAGTTCTGACTCAGGAGGAACACTAAAAAGGTAAGTGTTCATTTGTGAATGAAACTATGCATTTTAAAAGCATAGACAAAAAAGACTTGCATGTTAAAAGTGACTTCTGGTTGGACACTAGCTTTACGCACAACGGTTTCTAGAATAGCGTGTTGGAATTCAGTGAAAACCTACCCCGTTTCTCTAGTGAATCCATATCCAGCTTCCTTTTAGTAGCAGTCTAAAAAAAATCATAATTTAGAATCTCCAAATGGCTTACCGATTTCCAAGGAAGAAAGTACTCGGATGATGAAGTTGAGGCTCGATTGCCACTTGCACTTTCAGGAGCAACTCTGCAGAGAAACTTGTAAAGGAAACGTAAGGGGCGCGTACAGTTCAGGGTCGATTAATTGTTCCATGGGCTTTGAAAGAATATCAGCTGAGAAATAGAATATAAATATTGCAGAACTTACACTGAGTGCCCAACTCACTGCTTTCAATAGTACTTTCAGGCACAATCTGAAAAAAAGCGATCAGAGGTGATGTTACTGAAGGGAGTCGAAACGCACCATCCGAGGAACAAAGTAGTCCGAAGATGAAGAAGAGAATCGAGTGTTGGAAATACTGGGCTTGGGTGCAACCAAAGTGGCTGGAGTACGGATGTAATCAGAGTGGGATTCCTCAGATTCAGAGGTTAGATATTCACGCATCCAATCATTGAAAGAGTCCGCCAGTACGCTGGCAGCGTCAGAAATGGATGCTGCTCCATTCTCTTCTGTTCGTCTCAATCGGCACTACGAGAGGAAATAAATTGGTCATCCGTTTCGTGGAAAGCTACTCGACGATTGATGTAAATGTGAACAAGCAAAAGTCCAAGCTAACGAGAATTATAGAGGGAAATGAGCAAATGTTGGAAACGATCACTAGAAAATTGACTCAAAGGTTAAGGAGTCCAGAGGTAGTTTAAATAAACCTAAAAGATTCCCAGTGATTTCATTAAGCCGAAGGTTGGAAACTGAATGCTCATCAATAGATTTGAAATCCGTGGTCTGTCCCGCTATACACATAAGTGTGCACATTCTCTCTTCGAAACCACTTAAGTGATCACGCTCGCCATCCTCTCCAAAAGTGAATTGCTTATTGTGATATTAATTTCGGCTACATTTAACAAAACTGTCAAACTGCTAGGGCTAGTTAACGAAAGATTTCTCCTCATGCAATTATTGAATGAACCTATTCGCTAAGATCAAGGAACCACCAGTTTCAACTATATCAGTGAATAATCCAATAAAAATTTCTATTCAATACAATATTCTAATAACCTGCCAGGTAACCACTTTGCTGAAATCAGGAACTTTGAATGCAACATCATCTGACTTCTCGATCGGCGATGGGAGGCGTTGAATGGAAAGAGAAAGACAGTATAAAAATACGGGCGAAGAGTGATCTTCATATGTCGTATTTGTGGAGGTGGATGTAACATTCCGGCGCCGAGGTGGGATCAGCGGCTCCCTAAAGATAGATGAATCTGATTTGAACAGATCTGATCCTGATCTGGTAGTACGATCTGAAGTCGTGTTGGTCGCCGTTGCCAAAGAAGGTGAGTTCAGCGATTCAGTCGAGTTGAATTCGGTATTAATTTGTGATCGAAAATCGAGAACATTAGTTTGAACAACTGGAATGAAAGCCGAAATTATGGTTAATCATTCATTTAGTTTGAAAAAAAATACACGAAAAGGAAGCCTACTTTTAGAAGAAATTGATGTCGGCACGGATGCTCGAGCACTGAGAGCGGGGGAAAGGAGCTTTTCAAACTGATTTGATCTCTTTGGATCCGAATTTTCATGACTTTCTGATAGTATACTGAAAGAAGCTACCTAAACGGACAATATCGAGTGATTGAACTCAAATTGTGAGTAGATAAAAAGAAATAGGAACAATGCGAATTCAATAAGTTGCCATATTAACAAACGGAAACCTTACATTGTCTGGATGGGATGAATGATGTGTCATTAGTGATTTGTCCGGACAAAAGACATCGAGAGAAGCAATATCTGACAGTATAATATTGGGACAAAGAAAAATTTACCCTTATGTTGATTGGCCGACGAGAAATGAATATCCTCAAATTCTAAAGATATGATTATTTGTTCAGCCTTACCATCAGGCTGCCCAATATAAACAGAGTCTGCCCGAGATTCCCTAATCTTTAGAAGGTAGAAAGTGAAATAAATGTATCACTCACAGCGCCAATTCGTCCCTCGCGGGACTTTCTCAACAAGCAATTAATTGGAGGAGGTGGCTCAACATTTGAAGGTGGAATGAGGTTTTCAGAATCTTCATAATCAGAAAAAACGTCTCCTAACATGATTCGTTACCCTGCAGTCGATCTCACTCTCTTGAACACTCTAGACCCTGGAATAAGACAATAAAGGATGAGAAGAGGGCAACGCCATCAAAACAGGCCCAGATTCTTGTGAAATTGGATTTGTGAAAAAGTATATGCTAGCGTTACCCGTTTTTAACGACTGCACCCCCGATAATAATAAATAACTCAACTAGCCCCAATGATATAATTTTAGCCTGCAGAAAATATGCACATTTAAGAATCGAAAGCAATTTATTATTACTTTCTTGTTTTGATTTATTGCGTATATCTTAATCCCTTGGGCCCTAAGGTCGCTATCTTCTGCTGCCTTTCCGGAAACTCAGATAGGAGAAAAGCGCCAACCAGGCCCGCCGGACTTCTATGGGGCAAACCAAATAGCGCTCTTTAATTGAATCGGTTAACTCGGGTTCGCTTAAACTATTCCAATTTTTCATTTTTTTTGAAAAAAAGTACTTTTTATTAAAATTGGGTTCTGTTTTCTTATTTAAATGAAAAAGAAATACAAATGGATTTAACCGCCGGGCTCACTTTCGGAATTTTTAAGCTAATGTATCACATAAAATGCGCCGATTCTATATTTTTTCAGTGCTATCTTTTGCTTAAAATTTATTTTATTTCATAATCTTAATCACTGCATTTTGAAAAAATCTTGTTGGATCTTTCTCGGCTATTGCTGCTCACATCTATCTTCAAAATTTTCAATTGAATGTGAGTAGGGCGATATTATCTTAAATTACGCAAGACATCTTACGCACTTACTTCAAATGGTTTTCGCCATATTTACTGGCAGCGGTTTATCCATTCATCTGGTTCACTCTAGAGCAGTTAGTGAATTTTAGGAATTTCGTTCATAACAATGAGAACTGCGTACTACTCTATCTTTCGCTTGATGTCAAAATCTATGAAAATGGGATTGGATAAAATAACAGTTCAACAAGCCATTTCTTTGATTCTTCGGACTTCTATTAGATAATGTCGGCCTTTATAGATGTAGACAGATAAGAGGACTTTTTATTAACTCTGCCATACGTAGGAGGAATGGTCAAATATTTCTATTAACCGAAATTAAAGGCTAGCTCTCAAACTGATGCACACGTAGATTTGATGCTTTGAAGTCCAGAAAAACAGAGCGGATATTAGAGGCATTTTTTACGCTGTCAAGTTATCAAAGGAAGCCAGATAGTCTGGCAAGTAGACCACCATTTTTACTACAATGTCAAAATACTATGTGGCATGTCAAGATACCTAGTTTGCATTCCCATTTGAAATAGGGAACTATACCTGAACCACGTATCAAGATCGACGATTTCCCTGGTATAATTTTCCTAAGTTAAATGTTAAGGAACCTCATTCGTTTTGATTCCTTTTGTTTTTCTTATTTTTGAAATGACTGAAATTGATCCGGTATATCATTTCTTATGCCCTCTTTGCAAGGGATTCAAAATTAATGTGATTTTAGAAAGGAAGAATGCCCTTGAGCAAACAGTTAGGTTACTTTATCTTTTGTACCTTAGTATCACTTTTCCTTGAGCAAAGATCCTTAGACAGTCGGCACTTTCACAGACTCTACCATTGAGTTTTGAGGCACACTTTGCGTCGTTTCATCTGAACCTGTTTTTTTTAATTCCTTATCCGGTCTTCAGCTTTCTTTTCAACATTTTCGCGCACTGGCCTAGGTTTTAGCTTTCAAAACCTCATTGGCTATGCGTACGCTCATTATCTTTCGTCGAAGTCACTTTCTAGGTTATGGAGAATTATGCACTCTCTCTTGGCTTCTTTAACCATCTCCACAGGTCCAGTTTTATGCCTGCAGCCGAGTTTCTCAGATTTTTTTTCCCTTTATTCATTAGTCCTACGACGATTCGTGAAAGTTAGATTACAATCGGGCCCATGAATACGTCTTGCAGTTTCGCACTTAATGGTGTTAATAGGGTTCTTGACCTCAGGAGTTAGCATATGCAGATTAGTTGCCTTTTTACCTCTGAGTGACCTTACGCTCCATTCGGTTCTCATATAGCAGATAGTAGAGGGCCCTGTTTGTTCAGGTTAGAATTTCACTTGAAATACATTCCAACGGCTCCTAGTGTCAACTTGTAGCCGGAATTGTTGTGATTGAAATTTGCTGACATTCTGGCAGCATCTGCCTTCGATGGTATTACAAGGCACAAATCATCTCTGTATGGTTGAGTTCCCATCTTCGGAGTGTGGTGAAATGTGCTTTGGACAGTCCTTTGGTGGTTTGTCAGAACCCGATCGTGCATAAATGCTGTAGACGTGTCATTCCCTTTTACGCTTGACAACTGATTCCATACTTACTATGCATAGCATTCTAGCGGCCTCTTCCTTCATCGTGATATATTCCCAACTATCTATTCTACCCATTCCGCCCAAACCAGTTAGCTCATTACGGTGATCCTGCGAGCTGAATGCTGTTGATATCCTTAACTTAGTCAGTGTCCACTACCACATAACTTCCAACTGACATCAACTTGGGCACTATCTGAAACTCTCTATATGGAGTAGCACCGGCAATAGTCATAACGTGGAACTGTGGATCAGTATAGTGAAGGGTCCCATTACACCAATAAATTTCACTATATTCGTTACACCCCCTTTTATCTCTCCACACAGTATTTAAACTTGTTTCATTTCACCTAAACATTATGTTATATTGCCATCATGACCTGTTCGAACTGCATCCACACAAAAGTCAGTCGTTGAACAGGTTAGAAAATATGGGTCATACACTGGCTGGTAATATAGCCGTACCCTAAAAAGTGGCATTTCACTCTCCAAACGTCATAAACGTCTCATTTCGGGGAGTTTTTGAGGCATAAAAAGAGGACGAATATCTCTAGGAATTACAGCAAAAGGTTAACAAATTAACAGTTTTACTTGGTCGTACCCCAATCTTATGAGTAAAACCCCTGCTGTGAGACTTTTATTTAATGAATGGAAGTAAATTAGACAGACGTTAGTTATTCACTCACGAATTCAGAGCTGTCTAAATCGTCTGATGTGTTATGTTGTTTTTTGAGATTACTGCTAATCTACTAGGGTTTATCGATAGATTGACTGTTACACTTCGGCCAATAGGCTATCAAACTGCACCTGATTAGTCAGCTGAGTCCACCAACCAAATTCATCCCCCACCCTTCATGTTTGTACCTATATTTTTTCTGATGTATTAATTAATCTGAACATAAAATGTAAATGATTCGCTTTCATGTTTTCCAAGCGGGAGAAGAGAGGCATGCGGCGTTGGCGTAAGCGAAAAGTAAAGAGGGGTATTTCATTATCCTTTTTTAGACGTCGGGGATGCTGATTTGCATAATTGCAATTTCGTTAAAGATAGTGCCACCCAAGGAAACTGAAGTAGCTTTGAATATAATTAGAGGTGGAATTCGTTAAGACTACATGATGCCCAAAAAATGAAAGGTAAATGAAAATTGGACACTTAATTTCTGATACTGCAGAGCAATGAGTTCCCTTTAGCTTAGGTGCGCGAAATGAACTGTAACACCTAGATATCTCTTGGTCTTCTGAGGGCTGTATTATTGAAAAGGTTATCAATCAGATGGTGTTTAGGCGAACTGCCTATCAGATCACTCTATAGTAACGAGAATCGAACTCTGGTGCAAGTAACATTCGTGCACTATAAATAGTTTTTTCTTTCTTTGGATAACAACAGAGAAGCTCTGTCTTACGATGTGCAAGACGTCATTGATCCGGTTGCTTAAAACTAGATGTTGTTTGTGCTCTCTAGACCGAGAGCTCGTGCGTGGCTGGAATGATCAGCCATACCACTTAAAAATTAATCTACAAAACGCAGACCGAAAGGGAGTATCTCAGTTTGGAAATCGACACCCTGGAATATTCCTGAAGAGTGAAAAAAGAAGTGGTTGATAGGAGAAGCTATCGACAAAGACAAACGCTCATTTAAAACGACGCCTTGGTTACAAAGCTGGAAACCCTCGTTCATTCCCCTTACTTTTCCATGGATTGCAGATCCCAGTTAGTCGATGTGATCTATAAAGACATGATCCTCAAAATTGAGACCGTCATTTGATCTAACGATAAAGAGAATTTTCAAAAACAGTGAAATAGACTTAACTGATTATTGATAAACATTGATTTTAAAGAAACAGAAGCTGAACTCGCACGCAGAGCCACACACACAGAGTATTGATTGAAAGACCCCAAAGAAGTGCAATCGATTGGGTCGATTTTAAAGGTTCTCAGTCAAAGTGAAAGGGAGCAGAATGATTGGTTGTTAGGGCGTTGAAGGGAGATGACAATTACGATTAAGGTCGTGGTGTTTGGATCGAGGCAGATGGTGCTGAAACCTCTTAATGTTGCACTTGAACGCTGAAGTGGAGGTGCTCAACCGTATGGCGTGAGGTATTAAATAGAACGCGCGATAACTCTAACCTCTGGAATTTTATAGAGTTCCCTTTCGCCTTGTTTTATGATAAACTGGCCATTAATTCGAGTACGTGGCCCTATTACTCAATGAAATCTTAATAACCTTACATTTTATAATAATTCATGATCGTCTGGCTTAAACCCCATAGAACACATATGTTTTTCTGATTTATTATTCTTAGAAGAGCTAAGAGTTTGGCCGGCCATGTCCCAGGCGAAGTATCATTGGTTCGAATAAAATACTCCGTTTCATCCAATTTCGTTGAAGCACTAAGCGAATTTTCTTTGGATCGTTCTGGGATCTATGCCCTCATCTAAATCCTAGATCATCTTTTTCGATAGGTAAATGAAACATAGGCCTGACCGAACATGTTTACTGCGGGAAATCACCATTTCCATTCTTCAAGGGTTTAAGCCAACAATAATGAACATATTTCTGACAGCCATACTGTGATAGAAGTCTAATAGATTCTTGGCAGTCAAACTGTATCAGAATAATTAACTGCAAACTTCAAACTAATTTGACAGATTGTCTCTAAGTTAAATTGTTGCCGGCAAACGAAACTACCCTTGCTCTACACATGGAGACTTCGGCCCTCCCTATCATTCACTAGAGTGCACTTTATCTTTGGTCCATGTTAGAACCCCAAAAAATTGCTTTGATAAGAGATTTCCCAAATATAATAAGTCAATTGCAGACTCTCAAACCTTCCATTTATGCAAGGGCTTGTTGACCAATGATGGCTGTAGTTAGGCCTGCAAGACATTACAGCGATTCCTTCTGTGTTAAGATAAGGTGTTCCAGGTTTTTTACCTCAGCAAAGAATCCCTACTCGCAGAAGTTGATGTGAAGCTGTACAGTACTGAAGGAGCACTGGGTCTTGAAGCTGATCGGTAACTTGGACCACAGGCGGGAGCTAAAATGAATGTCATATGGGGACGAGATGACTGATGAAATACTCATTCAAAGTCAAAGCTGTTCTGCAGTCTCAGAGAGGTCGAGAAGGAGTTCCTGTGAAGGTCTAGGAATGACTTGGGGGATAAATCTACGAGGGTTGGGATACGAAGAAAATCTATAGTCTTCCAATTGTTTTTTTTTCTAAACTTTTCCCTTCGTAATCTCCTACTAAGTTCTCCGCTCTTATCTTTTTGGTCTCAGTACACTTCTACCATTTTGGAGCATTAAAGTTGAGACTGAAACCGAATCTGGAGTAAAATAAATTAGTCAAATTGTCGACTTATTCGCATGGCTTTACCATTTTGCAGTCGGATAGAAGATGTGAAGGTTCAAGCGAGAAGAATTACGAACCGTTCTGTCTTTAGGACCTTCAAGTAACCGGATCATTGACGGACGCCTTAGAGTGGCTTTCGATTCGATAAAAGTTACCCTAATCTCCATCACCAGCGTGGCATAATCAAATTTATAAAGGTGACGTGAAGAACCGCTAATTGGTACCATTTTGATGACGTGATCGAAAGTGTGAAAATATAGAAAGTTTGCCCGACCTTTCACGTGGACCATCACCAATGAAAACAATCTTGTTGGGTCAAGCCTTTACATTTGGACTACCCCACGAGCCCCGCACGTACCTGAACACGCGGGGCATGAAATGAAAGAGTTCAAACAAATACTCTACCTCCATTTTCCCCTTCATGCGAGGTGGACAGCCATTTAATTTAAAAATGTGGACAAATCAATCAAGTTGATTAAATACCCTACAAAGTCCCATGCAGTATTTAACTAATTCAGTCGGCGGCTATGCCAATTTCCACAACAAATAACTCACTTTCCATGACTTAGGCTCAGATAAACGCCAGAAACATCCAGCAATAATGACAGCAGCATTATCATCAATAGTACATGGAAAAGATATGAAGCAAACTTCCATGTTTATCCTTACTACAGGATATGTTAACGACTATGCCAATCACAATATGATATAGAAACTGTCATGGATGCTTTTGATATAAACATTTTTTTTAACTTTGCTCCAAAGTTCCCTTTGTTTACCCATCTTGTTAAAGAATCGCAAATGAATAGTCTTCAATTGGTGCTGACCATGTGTATTTTCATGAATAAATTCGAGATTTATGGCCTGCTTTATTCATAAGTCTATCACAAAACTGTCCTGGAAAACAAGCCTATGGTCTAAATAACTCATCGCAAACAAATATTAACAAACAGCTTGAAATTAAATAGCTTGTGCATGCAAATTTATTCATCCGTATCCAAACCGCAAAGGTGAGAGGTAGGATTGGGCTTCCTTTGAAGGTTATACTCTTGCGTATATGTAGTTCAAATATGTGGATAATCGTTGGATTTCAATTGTTATATAATCATCAAGTGACAAAATTGAATGCCTGGACAAAATCTGAATGACGATTTTAGATCGCATGGTTTAAGTGAATAATTTGTAAATTACCCTAAAATCGCATTTACTGAGATCATATTCGGTGGTGTTGGTACCTAGGAGGCTAGTTGGCTTTCAAAAATTTCTTGCAAAATACATCCCAACGCTTAAACTGTCCAAGTCATGGAATTTATGCTAATGGCTATGTGCTCATCTAATTTATAATTTTACATTTGAAATAATTTAAACGTGATTTGAAGACTGAAACCCATGAATCAACTCATTCCATGATACTAACTCCCGCATACCAACATTAGTAATTGCTCTAAATGAGGTCTTAATTCGCAGAAGCCTACCTTTGATTTGCAGGGCAAACTACGTCGTGTCTCACTTTTCCAAGCCAGAAAGTTTCTTATCTCGTGTATCGTGCGGAGTGTCGCACGTAGAAAGATGATTCAACAGCCTTCCCCCTCTTACCTTCTCTTACCTTCCGTACTCCACGGAACGCGGAACGCGCATCTCATTAGTTTCGAACTACTGAGCCTCCCCCCTCTCCCCCATTTCCAAATTCACTCCCACACTTGTTGGATGTCGGGGGCCCTCTATGTAACAACTGGAACTGCGAATTGCAACTAGAAGGCTACCCCTTCACTCACTCCCAGCTATGCAAATGTGTTCGCTGGGAATAAAGTATGCAAATCGAAATGTCGAGGAGTTAAGGCTCCAAGTAAATGAATTCAAATGATTTGGGCCCCGGGTAATTAAGAGATTGTATCTAAGACCACCTAGTTGTTCACCTGAGTACGGTTTTTTCTACTACAGATATGATCAGGTTTCACACATGAGTGGAGTAGAGACATACTAGATTTCAAGAACTAAACTGATTGGGATATGGAGCAGAGTATAGAAACAAATATTTCTGTTCCACTAAATAATTTCCTCTAGTTCTCCACCTTCCATCACCAACGGAGAGTTTGAAATAACTTTCCTTTAAAAACAATCTCATACATTTATTTCCCACAAATTTATGCTGAAGGAGAGCTCATTCCAACTCTGAAATTGAAGATGATATGATTGAGACCGTTTCCGTTGGCCATTTTCAGTTGGCAAATAGAAACCAGTGCCGCAGTCGACGGCGTTGTCAAGCGCACACCTCTTAAAGTAGAATACCGGGTGCAATCTCCGATGCTTATACCTTAAAAACCCAGACAGTATTTTATTTTTATGACTAAGTTAGTTGATTTGAAGTTCCCTTCTTGAAGCAGAAATGACAGATGTAGACAGGATTTCCAATTATCGTTGGAAGTCATGCGCAAGCAGATTGAGGAGCCACTTGTCCGAAATTCGGTTTACGAGTTGCTCTTCCCTCAAATAATTTATTCAAAAAATTCTAGAAGTAGTTCGTTGTAACTTATGTTCATCAGTAGTGCGTAAAAAATGTAACTAAGAGACCCAGAGTAATGCAACCAAGTGTCTATTTAACCGCTGCACTAACATTGGTGTACATGGTACAATTTCAGAAAGCGTCTCTTGGGTGAAAAATTATAGTTTGGTTAATCAAAGTATTTACCGTCGACATACTTTCCATGTAACACTGTTAGTTCAATATATCTGGAACAAACCTAAGGTAGTAAATACCCTCATTTGTTTAATTTAAATAAAATCCACATCTAACAAATCCATCATGTACTTTGAATTTGAGCAGAAATCGTTTCCTTGGGCACCTCTAAAATCATCTCAAGAGGCGATTGGTGATTTGAGTACTCCATCTCCAACTCCATACAAATGAGTTACATTCGGTGGCAATTGTTTCAACTGTAAAGTGATTTCAGCAACAACAAACCTTTGCGTCCTTAATAGTAAAATGGAGCAAAATAGATACTGTGTCAATAGCCTAACAGTGACTCAGGTGCGAAGGTTCAAAACCCTGCTCAACAAGTAATTGAAATCACAACCTTCTTAAACCCAAGGAGGGTTTAAATTTTAAACGCAAAATGTTTAAAATGTTATCACTCGCCGCATACTAAGCTTCGACCGTTGAAGTTCAACTATATACACTGAGGACAAGGCAATGAGCACTAAACTACGATGCTAACTGCAGAAGAGTGTATTGAGGAGGTTTGCTTGCTGTCGTTCTTTGACCTAGCCCAAAATTTAGGTGTGAAATTTTAGTCCCTTCTGCAAGCCAAATGGATCGGGCCAATCGAATGCACGGTATTGGAATATGTTAAATGACCTTCTTCCTGTGTGATTTTCGCGTATAATTCTACTCCCAATCGAGACAATGACGTACTTACGTGCTCCCACTCGAATGAAGGTCCTGGTGCAACACATATACCGTTTTGGGACTTGCTGGTAATAATGGGCTTAGCTACAAAAAACTTAGGAATAAACAAATCTGCCAGATGGCTAATAATGACCATTGACTTGCTGAATCACTTTATAAAAACGGCCTGAAGATTTTCTAGACATCAACCTGTAAAGTACGCTCCCCACCCCTTAGCCTTGTTTCTAACATAGTAGATGCTGCCAGTTCCCTATCCTTCAGGGACTCAACCCCCTCCCCCCCCCCCTCCTTTTACAGAACAACAAACAGATTAAATGAGTAGATGAATAACAAAATAATTTATTATGTAGGTAAAGTCTAGGTCTAGAGTACACAGACCTCTGATAAGATTCGTGTGTACCTTAACGCAAGGAAATAAATCATAAAGAGGAAGCTCGCGTGAAAGAAATTCGTGAATAAGCCAATATTTAGCATCTCCCCTGTTTTTGTGCTACGAGCCTTGTAATAACTGGTCCCTTCCTGTAATGCCTAATGTTACATCAGTAGGAGACTTCAACGAGTCGGTGTGGATGTCGCATCAAAATCAAGAGTCCATAATTTAACCGGAGGTGGTGGTGGATACTGTTCGACCGGTTGTGTGTAGAAGCTTCCACTAAAGAACCCGCTATCCGCCGTAGAAGACAGGAATGGGAGTGGTTTCTCAAGAGTCGTTTCGTCCATCCTAGGTGGAAATATAGGTGAAAGTCGCTCTCCCTCCTTTCTTTCTTGCCCCTGATCCATGTCCTGGTGTCCCGAAGACTTCTCCCCGCTAATACTACCTGCTCCCAAGTCTGTGCCCACTACCCCGCTGTCTGCTGATGCCTGTTCTGCCGCCGTGGCTAGTTTCTCGTGAAGAACTTTATCCAAATGCTCAATGTACCAAATCGCCTTTTTAAGAGTGGAAATCTTGCTCAAATACTCGCCCTCCCGTTTGGGAACGACAGCTCTGAGACGATCAAATCCCTGGTTAAGTAGGTGAACCCTGTTTCTTTCACGTTCGTTCCGTCTAGAAAGCATATTTGGCGTCTTTGAAGTTCTCCTTTTGATAGTTAAGGTATTTGTCTTGGTCCGTTTTTTGGTCAACTTCGATCCGTTCTCCTTATCCTCATCGTCCCGGTTTTCAGATATTTGTAAAACATTCGAGCTTGATGGTGATGTGGGGAGTTGATCCGCGGTCAACGATGTTGGTGTTGATTGATAATTCGGTTGCCAAGGTCTGAAAGGCATATTAGCAGAAATGGACAGCAGCAGTGGGGTAGTGGGCACAGAAATCAAATCGCTTGAGAGAGGATTTACAAGTGCTTGCGGTGAGGCGTTACATTTCAATGTAGCACTATTTATAGGCGGTCAGTTCTACTTTTTTTTCTGACGATTAATGGAGTGCATGTATTCACAAGGTCTCTGACTGGCTGGACGGGCGGAGATGCTGAGCCAATGTGGTGCAGGCACGTGCGCTTTTACACGCGCTACTGATAGCCAATAGCCATTTGGGTTTTTAGTTTTGGGTCTTCTACAAATCTACCAATGAAATCCGGCCATCAGTAGAAAATGAGATTCAGGCATTTATTTAGAAAGTTGTGGCACTGGTACTTTTTATGCTTATAGCAAGTTTTTAGCGATGCAGGAAACTTTATTCTCTGTGGGAAAGACTTGTATGTTTTAGCTCCACTATCATTATTGACAATTTGGCGATATTCTGTAGAAAATCAGCTCCTTCGACTCGCTCATAACTGTAGAGGAGAAATCTAGGAACCCCAAAAGGAATTCCGCACATTTTATTATTTTCAAAGCTATGCTGATCTTCCCTACTGCGACGTGCCAAAAGCCAAATACTGAAAATACGGACCTGGCAATGAAGTTTAAAAAAACTTGCAGAATGACGCAGATGAAAGACACTTGAAAGTATGTAAATAAAGTAAAATCTCTTGTGCTCACTAACGATCACCTTCTACCATGTTATTACCACATTCTCCCAGGTAAGATGATTGAGCCGAAATTTTCGAACCTCCCCCTTATTTGTAATTCAGCAGCAGTTCCTTCTTCCAGTTGAGGGAATGCATAATTGGGTAACTTTTGGAAGTTATTGTCAAGAATGCCGTTACTGATTATGCAGATGGTGGCATGCGCAATTATAGTGACGATGATGATGTTGACAGTGTTTGTCAAGTACGAAATTTTGAGGTCAGCTTCAGTGAATGAGAATTGGTACCTAACGAGGGGTCAGGGTAGGATTGAAAACGAAGAGCCATTCATTGTTGGCTACTCGGACCAATCTCATTACTACATGGGCCGCAACAGCTGATTTACCCCGAGGAAGCGATAAGACTGAGAGAAACTGGGCGCCGAGTTCTTCCGAGCAAGTACCGAAGAGGTAGAGGACAAAATACCTGACACTGTGATAGTTCATAGATTAAGCTTCTACATAATTTTTGATGATCACTTAAAAAGCCATCTTCTGTAAAAGAAACTGGGAGAAGTACATCAAAAGAGGCTCTTGCAATGAGTGAGCTTTTCCCATTTTAAGGCAGATATTCGCTCAAAGTAAATTTTCAAGAATTTTACAGTGTATTGTCTTTTTGAACGCTCATTATCTGCGATGAAATTCCTAATTTAAGACTTTTTACGAAGCTTTCGTATCGCTGGTGTTAAAAGAGGTTAAAAAAGTTAGCTTGACAACAACAGCACGTAACTCACTAGTCTCGCCATAAGGGTGGAGTGAGTGAAAAAACAAGCAAAGGCTTCCTATTGTGATACCAAATTAGTGAGCAATTATTCATGCTGTCATCTTGCCAGAGCTTGGCCCACACGACTCAGCTTTGAAGAAATCGTTCTATCAGTGTTCAAGGGAAACGTCATCCACATACTCATATTTGGGTTTGAGTCAATGCTTTCGAAGACATTCCTCTTCATGGAAAATTCTTCTCATGTGTTTCCAGGATTCAGTACCTCTGGAATCACTTCTAGGTATCCCTCGTGTCTGCTGCTCATGAAATTATTATGGCTGATGCTTAATGACCTAACTAAGGATATTTGTAACACTAGTAAACCATTCTTACGGAGTTGTTCATCCGGTGAATGCATCTTTCACATCACTTGGAACGCAAAGTAAAATTTATACTTGAAGAAAGTGTCTCTATCTCTAAATAAGTATTAACCCGTGCCCTATGACAACTGAATGCGCACTATTGGGCTTTAGACCCGAGTTATCTAATAAATCAAATGCAGACCAGAGATCATAATTTCTGCTTCTGGAAGTTGGATTCACTTCTATTCCCTTTGTAAGTTCTGAATATAGTCCCTATTTTCACAACTTTGCATCTCCTTAATCCCCATATTTATATTATGTTCCACAATTTTCTTTTCACTTAGCGACCGCAGAAAATGCGGGTGGAACCAGACTCTTGTCCCTCTTAAATTTATTCCCCCTCTGTGTTGGTGGCGGTATTTGCACGATAGTGACAAGGGAAGGGGCCGAAGTACAGCAGGACACAGTCCCCTGTCCTACACTACTGGTTTCGAAACCACCAGTCGCAAAGGAATTGTGGTAGTGGTACTCGATCAATTGACTACCCGCATCCACCAGTCCATTGGAACTCATCGAGCGCGTGACAACGCACTCAACACACCTGTGTGAGCGTCGGGAAGCGAGATACGTCTAATAGGAGCCGCCTTTGGGGCAAAAGGCACGTGCGGTTGAAAGTATTTTTTGATCTGCGGTTCGGGAAACTCACATAAATGATAATAAAATTGTAGTTTCCTACTGCATTCAAAACCGCTCTTGGGGATCATCACTTTTTAAATCACTTGAATCCCGTTTAATACCTCTAAACATAGGCTCATCTAGGCTTCAGATAATAAGATAGCTGTCCTTAAAAGGAGGGTAAAATGCGAAAGATTTGAAAGTTATGAATGAATATCGAAATATTTTGTACAGAATTAACTTTGGAGTGAACAATTTTATGAGATCAAAATGTCTGGATAGAACTTAGGAGCTGAAAGTTGGCTAATTTAGACATTGATTAAAGTTTTCTCAAGGCCTTATCTTACAAATCAATGATATTTGACGATTTAAAACACAAGAATAACAGTGCAAGCCATTTTATATAATCGGATGGTGGCCAAACCTACTCTGGGGGCTAATGCGAGGGGCAGCCGAATAGGACTACTCACCCACCGGACGTACAAATTCCGATTATGCCAGCAGAAGTACAACTTCGTACAGCCTGACAAAAAAGGTACGACGCAAATATTTGGACTCATGGTCTCATACTGGACTGTGGAAAGCGCGTGCATGCAGCAATAAATGGAATCTCCGCCAAAAATTTGAAAAGACTTCTGAAGGAGGCATGAAGATTGTCTGCCTTAACAATGTCGAGGACGGACGAGGTGCCACTACGAAGTTGATTTGCTACCTGTACGATGACACCATGCAGGAGAAATGACCAGAGAACCGAAGACGTTGATAAACCCTTTTCTGTCTTCTGTGTTAATTGTTGTGGGTTACTTGTTGTACTTCTGTTGTAACCCCTACGAGTCCTTGGGACTTGTCCTAATGGATGGGGAGTAAATAAAGAAAAAAAAATCACTTTGCTGTGTAAAGAAGTTGGGTCTCGATCTCAAGTTAAGGACATGTAAATGTAGTTAATATCCCTCTCTACCCACAACAGACAATATTAACCTGAATGTTTTGCGTGGCACTGGGTTTCACAATATTAAGGATCCGGTTAGCATTGAGTGCACCTGATTTAAACGCGGCTATGCTCTTTATTTAAATTACTATTTAAATTAGATGCATGAGTTCTTAATGACTTAACTGCTTAAAAGGACTTGCCCTAATGGGTGAGGAGTAAATAAATAAATAAATAAATAAAATATAATCAGAATTTGAATAATCGATATCCAACCCTCGTCCCATCGAGGTCACGGCTACCTAAAAAGATAGTGGGAGTTGATGGTTAACACGGTGTTTGGGCAGGATGGGAGATGTCAAGTGATTGGTGGTCAGAAGGATTGACCAAACTTGTAATCCGATTCGCAAATTTAAATACATACTTGAGATAGAAAGAGAAGTTAATAGAACCCAAAGAAGACACTGGAAGTGAAGAAAATGGCAGACATGACAATTCGAAAATGAGGCCTTTTGCTTATCTCTAGATACCCACTGAAGCTATAAGGGCAGCTCTAACCATGGTGAGTCGTAAAGAAATAGAACAGAACAGTTGCTTTTGTTCCAGAGACCATTCATGAGCTTATACTCTTTCACTCTTTGAGTCCTCGCCTTTAGTACCGCATCCCTTCAGCGGTTACGTTAATCGATGATCACTAAGGGATGATTATCAATAGTTCCAATGGGAGGCAAGATTCTTTTTAGATTTTTAAATTTATTTCTAGTAATTAGCTTGAAGTAAGTAGATAAATGTGGTCTTCATTCACTGCCTGGGTTGAATGGATGAATGTTAGTTATATGCTTTTAAAATACAAGATTTTTTTCTGTCAGAGGATCTTCCACTTAGTTCCTATCTCGTGGAGTAAAATATTTAAAAAGGTCTGCGATTAAAAAATCTGCTTATTTCCAACAAATCCTGAACTTTGGATGAAAGGAAACGAGAAAGTAATATTCATGATTCACACAACCAAATTTAAATATAAGGATTAACCTTCAAACGACAACTGATGATTGGGTCAAGAGTAGAGACTGTTCGACGTGATTGAGAAAGTAGAACCTTATTCTCATAGTCTGATTACCAAGACATGCCTCTACATGTCAAAGTTATAGTTCTTCTAAATAAAGGCTCACTCGCAAGCGCAATACACACAGAATATATATCATTCGGCGTGAGAAATCCGACAGAGGACTCACCCAGAACTCAGTCTCCCAACAGACGGTCCAGCGATGATGGCGAGGATGCTGATAACAATGACGACATTTTTTGTATGCAGAGAGGTGGTGGAAGCGATGGAGGATTTCGCGTGTTCTAGGTAACAGATGGGTCGAACAAGAAGAGCAGTCAAATCTCGTTCCTCCAATTTCCCCCCGCTATATCTTTTCTTGGGAAGTGCCTTTGTATTTACTTCCGCATCTGTTCCCACGTGGCGAATTAAGAGGCACGAATGGTCCATATCTCCCAATTAAAGTTTCTTATTCAGTACTTTTTACCGATAAAGGCATTCGTCTGCAACAATATTAATTGCATCGATACTGACAACGTTGCAGAGTGACATTGATTCTGGTACGAAAGGAGACTGTCAACCACCTTGAAGGATGATGAGCTCTCTGATCTATTATACCAACACTTTGTTTTGTCTCGAAAAGCTCCCTGGAATTAAAATTGTGTAAAGAAAAGACAGCGAGGAGGAAGCTTTTCGTAAGGTCTACATCAGGGCACGAAGGTCCTCTTGAAGGGTGAAAGCTTTGCAACACATTTTGTGTCTGATGGCTTATCAGCGCCCTGACCATCGCAGTATTAACATTGATACCCTTTATTATTCGTTACCAAATGAATCCATTAGACTCAAGATCACTAAACACGAAATTCCTTTCGTGTTATTCGACGTCAGCTAGCTTTTTCAGCTAGAATCTCCGTGCTCGAACAGCGGTCTTGTCCTCGTCCAATGTTTCTTTGCCAGTTCAGAGACAGCAGCCAAGATTGTACACCCGGTGCCTATTAGTTGAGGCAGTTATAACGTTCATCGGGACTTCTGAATTGTTGCATTGATCAGCTGGTGAGAAATTGCAGGTCATTTCCAATCCACTCTGGAGTCCGCGTTTGCCGTTAGTTTTCATTCACCTTCAGAACTGACATTACTGCCATAAGTTGGACTACCAGAGCTCTGTTCTCCTTGAAACACCCTGTGGTTTCTGTGGTTCTGTGTTGATTTGATAACTTTGCAGTTCACCATAGAGGTAATTTCAGAACTGGAAAACAAATCAAACAGAATAATGGTTCTTGGAGTTTAGATGGATAATAACAGCAAACAGCCGACCTAAGACAGAAAAAATTTGTTGGCGAATTCCGGATTGAGTACAAACCGTATCTTTCTGGTAATCGTTTCGCAAGTCACTTGGTTGAAGCTCTCAGCAAAACGTCAGAGTAAAACTATTTTAATAGGTTCTAAGACTGTCATGGATTATTTAAAAAAAAACCGCATGATCTAAACACAGCATCAAGTGATCAATTGTTTCTTTTCGTGAGGGGCGGACCCAGACTAACCTGCTCTCCACCAGTCCTACTTCCATCACCTCGCTGGCCTTTCACTTACCCATCTGGACCACGTGTGTCCCTGCGAATGGAGGGGAGAGTTCCCATCTGTCGGCTTTTCCTAAGTCCAGAGAATTCAGTCGACAGAAGGCAGGCGCATCAGTCAACTTACGTCCGATTTACATAGCTCTATACTCACCCAATCGCAAAACGAGATTATTTGAGAAGATTGAATCGAAAGGTTAATTTCAACTATCAAATGAAAATGACAGAAATTGGTGATTCATCTCTAAGACCAACCTAAAAAAGAAGTGATTTGAAATGCTTTGTACATAGAAATACGTTTTCACTAAAGAAAGGTTGCTGTTAGGTATCTTCCTCCCACAAAACCACTTTTCCAAAGACTATTTCCAAGGAGAGCGTTGAAAAACATCAAGTAGGCAGTGTTGTCATTAAATTATCTATTAAGAGTTATTCTAATCCTCTCTGGATTTCGAGTCATGAGAAAGCTGTGAGATTGCGAGATCTATGGAATTAACTTTCCCACAGAAGTTTTCTAAAAGCCCCAACCGAATAGGAAGCGTCCCTTTATAGTGCAAAACAACAGCTATATGACGGACTTCGATTGTACAATTTGATGTCGTAAATAGCAGTTTAACTTGTATCTCGGAAAACACGCAGTACTGAATTAATAGCACTAACCACCGCATGGGACAAATGCATTTCTGAGCTCGAGTGGCTATTTTATTTCTCCATGGGTTATAGTATTTTTTCCACCAAATTCTTGCCTTTGTTTTAATTTCGGCTAGCTTATTCAATTTATTTGTTAGTTAACGCATGTTATGCGATTGCTTATTGTCTATCATAGACTTAGGAATTAAATCGGAATATTACACCACTTCATGCTCGTGGTTTAATGTTGTTAAATAGGATAATTGCTCTACTTAATCAAAAAAATAAACAGCATTCCTTTCATTAAGGCACCGAATCAACTTGCGATGACTTAGAATTTACCTCCTTTGGATTTGCAACGACTTCTTAAAGCTACCCATTAAATTCTATATGCTCTCAAGTTAAAGTACATCTAACGCGTGACTCACACTCAAGGTCATCAAGTCTTCATTTTTACTGTATCCAAACCCATCTTCCTGTTCTAAAATCCCAACCCTATTTTAAAAACCACGAAGACTGATTTCTTCTTTTTAACAATCGTTGGCCCCACCTGAATTCAAGACACGGTTATTTTCAGTGTTTTTCTTGCCGATAAAGGGCACATTGTACTCTTGTTTTCCACTATTTAAAACAGAAATTATTTACCAAATATTTTTAGGCAAGTGCTGAGCCTGTGGTCCTGATATTTAGACTGATTTAAGCGCTCTAATACACGTTAGCTCAGCCTTGCCTCTTCATGTAATATTTCTTTAAAAGTAATTTTTTTTTTAAATTTTTTAGTTAGACATCACCGTTATTTCTTGTTGATAGACTAGAAATGAGGTTGATTGAACAATTGGTATTTTCAAAAACTGTCATTTAGAAATAAACTTCTGAGAATGATGCTACTGCCTGTTGACGGGAGACATGGTCAATAATTTCACTTTGTAATCTGAACCTGGCGCACTGATACAATTCAGCTCCAAGAACGGATTTGACATGGTTGCTGAAGGAATGGAATATCTGATAGCGTTCTTGCTTCTGCGGTAGGACTAGTCCCGAAATTATTTAGCGGTTTAGATAAGGCAAGTAATAAAAAGGCTTGTCCATAAGTCCAGGAACACTCTAGACTTACATATGGAAAATTGTGAGAGTCGTTAAATATGCAGCTCCCATACAGGGCTAATGCGAAACTGATGTGAATCGTTAAGGGCTCTTCAATGAAGATGGGAAAAATATGAGGTAAATTGGTGGTGAAATCACCTCTTTAGAGATCACCAATGTTTGAAATTATTGAAATCAAGTAGTAATATGCTTGGATGACAAATGGAAGTGGTTCAGTGAGGGACAATTATTAGAACACGGCTCCAGCCAGAACACAGCCTATTCAGTGATCGACCAGAAGTTCTGAAGCAACTTCAATTTCGAACGCTGACTCAGTCATTTATCTTCTCCTAACCCAGCTACCTCGTCAGTTTAGCCGCTGAGTTTATGATCTAGCGTCTTTTTGATCAAGAAGTACTTTAACTTGATCTCGCACTCAGAACCAAACTGGGAGTCATAAATTAGGTGTTTTCAAGGTTAGTCAGTCCTACTAAAACAGTTCTCATTAGCAGCCAACTCTCATTCCACGGACTGAAATTCACCTCTCCAGACATCCCTTCTACTCTTCTGTGCTCTGTCACTTCCTAACTTATCATTCAATCAGTTTAAGAATGTGCGTACTTTTTGGGCACGAAAGTTAAGGTAGATGAATGAACAAATTGTTTTGTGTAATCTACTTTGATAACCTACTCAGACAGTTACGTAAGCCAACTATTGAGGCGATTTAACCAATCATGTTGATGATGTCAAGGAATGAAAAGATTGCCATGTTAAAATTAAATATCCCACTCTATGGCGAAAATAATGCTTCAAACTGCAAAAATTTTGACCCCGGACATTCATAAGCGCAATGTGACGCGTTTAATTCCAGGCACTATTTATTCGGCCAACATGGTACGATCGTGATTGTAAAATCTCTCTACTTTCAAAGTATAAGTAGATAAAATCGTTTACCATTTGCATAATTACCAGCGTCTAAGTCAAAACACGTAGATATTTGAGTTGAAAAACACATCACACTAAAATAAGAGATTGAAATTTTTTAAAACTCATTTCAGTTGATTATCAAAGACAACTGTTTGTCCTTTTAAAGGTGTCCGCTTAGTCTATTCGTCGACCTCGATCTTCCAAAGCAAGTTATTTAACCGCGATTCAAATCTTGAAAACCAATATATTTCAGCTTTTAACTTCGTGGTAAAATAGAATGAAAGTGTGCAGCATGGTTTACTGGAGCATGTTTTGTTAATTATTGATTAACACAAAGAAGTTCAAAAAGAATATCGATTAGCACACTCCAGGGCGATGTACCGGGTGGGCCCTGTTCCGACGGCTGAGGCTCTAGTGCGTATGCTTTGTGACGACTCGATTTGTAATAACTGACCCATGAGAGACTACTCTCAGACTGTTGGAGACCAGCCAGGCTACTTAAAATCACCCTCAGTAATATGTCTAAATGGGACACGGTAATTTTACGATGTTTCTCGTCATGAGTTCCTGTTAAACCCACGAATCTATCGGCATCGACACACAAGGCGCAGCTTAATTTGATATATAAGAAACAGATGAATCATGGACTTGTTTGTTAAAAATGATCACACATTTTGCTCAGAAGGACCAAGCTCGTCTCTGCATAAATTTGGCCTAACTTAGAATAAGTTCATCCATGCAACAATAAGCAGCCTCAAGCAGTTTATGACTGTTTTCACTCGAATCGTGATCCTTAATCAAGCTTGATTAATACAAAAGAAGTTTAAGTCCCTTAAGATGATTGTTGATCTAAACAGGACCGTAGACAGGACCGCTTTGCTCGTAATTATTCGATCCAAATGCTCATTTCTACTGCTCTTACCCATCCCCCTAGCTTCTATGGCTCTCAACTTTTAAAAACGACCACTTTGTGCGGTCTCTTCAAGTCTCGATGTTGATGATAGCACTGATTTAGCTCATAAACCTTCCTCATTTCAATAACTTATCTTTATTGGTGGCCAGTAGGCTCACTCTTTTTCAATAGAAGCCGAGTCTATTGCGAATTTAGTGTTCATACAAGACAGACCATCTCAAGACAGACAGACTATCTCATTGATAAGTCAGAGCTATAAAACAAAAAAACAACATTTGAAAATGATCCCAGTATCCAAAGTCACGCTTCGTCATAGTAACAGCACTTAAAATTTTGGGCTGACACCTATCCAAATCTGTGGTGATGATGTATCGATGTTCCCATCTCATTTTAAAATGACAGAACGTGGTGGAATTGTTTGTTTGTCAACGAGATATAGATACATTCATCAGATCATTGCCCCTTCACTACAACCTTCTACTTTTCATTGCTAGTACATAATGCATCTAGATCATAAGAACGTCACATGTAATAATTCGTACCACTTTGAGACTAAGATGGTATCCTCAAACTGTAGCCAAAGAACCAGAGAGGACTGAAATCACTCACATCTTTCATTTAGTAGATTCACAGCATAACTTTCTGAAAGTAGATTGTCCTATGGAGAATTCGACATCTAATGCCTGCCATTTATCTCTGATTTTAAATTTTAGAGCCAACTTCACCATCTGGCGTAATATTCCACCTACAGCACACACTGCACTGAAGGTACTTTGGAATCCACAGCAAGTTTTAAAGACAATAGTAGTGCACAGCTCTACCGCTGATGTTTCTCCGACTCACGATATGTCTGTCGATGCATCATTTTCGATTTACCAGCAAATGAGACGAATGAGGTCCGTATCAATGGGGATTTGGCCCTCCTTCAAAGAAGATATAAATGACATCGAAGTGGAACTGAGGTAATTTCGCTTAAAAACACGTGCGTCTCACAAACTTGGCTTCTACAGACTTCCCCCATCCTTCGGATGATGAGAAATCGGCAACGTCCATCCCATTAATCACCGCATTTTCGCCGAATCAATTAAAGCGATATTACCCTGGTGATATAGAGAACGAAAGACTGCCACCATTTTAAAGAGAGCAGTATCTTTTTATAATCATTTCATCTCTTTGATAACGAGGGATACCACACAACTCTTATTATGGCGTAGATTGTTATTCTTATCGTTGATTTTTCGACATCCAGTTGTAATTATCTTTGAGTCTTGTCCCTATTTAGACCGATAGAAAGCATCGTGCGTATAGCAGCTGGGAAGTATTATTAAGAAAAATTGAAAGTCGATGATTGTCTCGAAAATATTCAGGATAAGCTACTCGAGCTGGGAATCGGTTTCGGGGTTACTAGGTTTTCTCACTACCGTAATGGTTATCTCTATGCGTGGACATCCCCATGTGGTATTTGTTACTGAAATGAATAAAGTAGCAACATTATTTCTTTTCTCCGAATTGAGCCATGAGGCTAGGATACTATTAAGCTAGTCTGCATCACTACTAATGAGGAACCTTTATACCCCCTTAATTTTCCGAATTCCGATTAGCTCCATTTTCCTCGTCTTCGTGGCAAACTTCATGTACTCTACGTAACTTGACAATTTACAAAATCAAGCACTTTTAATGCCTCTCCATCAAAGAACTGATAGAAAATGCATAACTTGACTACCTTAGTAACCATTAATGTGATCACAGCAACTTGCTGAGACTTTCTAAACAGACGGGTATTGGGTGAATGGATTGTTACCAATTGTCAAAGCACTTAGAACTGTTAGCATGCAAGTTCAAATAAGTTTAGTAAAGATTAATGTTTTTTATCATTTCATTGAACTCTATCGGCATAGTCAACCAGGATACGTGATACATTCCTACGTAAATGTCCCGAGGTTACATATTGGTAAGATTTGTTTGTGGAGAAAGTCACGACTGTTTTGAAAGCTGGATATACTCGAGAAAGGTTACTGACAAAGCTAATCACTGATTAGGTGTCATTGATTGGTTAGTTGTTACACAGAGCCGAAACTTTGATTAGCACAGGCTCCAGTTCTTAATCACAAAACGGAAGTAATAAAACGCAGAAGGAAACCTATAAAGAACAGTCTTTTTTTTCATTTTTAAATCTGAAGGTCCGATTTGATTTTGGCATAAAAGTAAGTTAGACAAAGATTGTGGAGACCTGTTGCTTGCGTTGAGTCAAAGGACACACTTGGAGTATTTTAGAGTAGTTTAAACATTAGCTTTACTCACTGAAACTTCAACTTTAGTGGTTCCCAAAGAATATGCACATTCACTGCAATGCTGAAAAGGAAAAGCAGGTCTCAGGCGAAGCAAAGCGCTTTGTATCGAATGAACTTTAGAAATTTGTCATTCAAGGTAATGAAATTGCTCATGAAACGCTTGCTTTTCAATGATAGGATTGGACTGGAAACGTTGCGTTTGAGCAATGTTGAAATGGAGGGGACTATGGAGGAACATTGGAAGAGGAAGAAACTTCTACGTTCAAACGTTCTGTAACAAAGTACGTTGGATTTGAGACTATAAATGCAAGATCGTAAGGGTAGAATTTTAAAAGCCCTCCCGTCGGTGTTGCAATGGTCATAAACATGCTTGACTCATTAAATGCTGCTAGCTCGAAACCCGTCCATACAAGACAGGTGATAAGTATGACCATTAACATAGTTAAACATTGGTCCATAAGCGGTTTTCCAAATCAGAGGTACTTATCAATTACTTTCTCTCAGTCAAGAAAATAGGTTAAAAGCACTTTCCTTCGATATGTTGGTTTATACTTAGGGAAATGTAACATTTGATTAGAATGATTTCTTTGAACTGATGGAAATGAAATGAAATGACTTTACCTGTAGACTCTTAGAACGTATTAAGAGTTAGATGCCAACCGAAAGAAAACTTGAGTATTGGACAGGATTGACGGTCCAATTGTACTTCTAATTGGAGTCAAATTATTCGATCTTCATCCTGTTGCAGAGAACAGTTATTCAGCTAACCAGCTTGCCTCATGCATTTATTTTAAAACAAATTAGTTCCAGCATTTGGAATTGTAAGTTCATATTTAGTCTTTTTCTTAGTGGGCGTCAGAAGTGTTGCAACTGAACAACCTGAGTTGATCTAGATTGAGAACAAATCGCTGCACACAAAATTATATTTCGGCATTTGAGAACCATCTAAATTGCAGTCTCTACTGTCGTTGCAGTATAAACCTTAACTTCGAATACCCATTTGACGCAAGGATTGAATTTCCAAGTGTGTCAAAAAGAGGAGAAAGTGAACTTGAAGGGGCATTATTAATTTTGCATTTTTCCAAGAGATTTCAAAAATGCTACGAAAATCTACTAAGCCATATGCGTTAGAAACTTCCCTACTACCGAAAAATGCCTCTCGCTGAGTACCTTTCTAGCGACGAAGTACTAAGTTCAAATGCACGGATTCGGTCCATTCCTAAATTTTTTGGCTCTTTTAGATTGTTAATGGTCGGCATCACATTGGCGACCCATGAACATTTTTAAGTTACGCAACGAGGTAACCAATTTGATGAAAAGAGTGAACGGCAATTGCTTTTTTCAAATCCCACCAGTGGATATCGCAGAATATTTTCTCAGATCCTAATGAATATCTGGGAATCCAATTTTGTGTAGGTCCATTATAATTAAATACTAACTGAGTGTCTATATACAATGGTAGTTAAACTAACTTTCAACCTCCTCGTGGTGACCACCGGTAACCCCAGGGACAACTCTGGGGGCTAATGAGAGGAGCGGCCGGACGTATACAATTAGATTATGCCAGCAGTAGTACAACTTCGTACAGATTGGCCAATGAGGCACGACGTAAACACCTGGATTCATGATCTCAAGCTGGACTATGGAAAGCGCGTGCATGTAGCAATGAATGGAATCTCCGCCAGAAAATTGGAAAGAGTTCTAGAAAAAGTGTGAAGATTGTCTGCCCTTAACAATGTCGAGGACGGACGAGGTACCACTGCGACGTTGAACTGCTACCTGTACGATGAAACTATGCCAGAGAAGTGACCAGAGAACCGAAGACGTCGATAAATACTTTCACAGTCTTCTGTGTTAACTCTTTTGTGCTACATGTGGTAAAGCTAATTGTACTTCTGTTGTACCCCTAACAAGTCCTTGGAACTTGCCCTAATGGGTGGGAGTAAATACAAAACCTATCTACAATAAAAATTTTCCCTAATTGGTAGTCAACTGTAGTCACTGTACAGCTTGGCACAGCCCAACTACATGGCTAGCATAGAGAACTAATCTTAGGTACTTAAAAAGCGATTTAGATGGACTAAGAGTGCCGCAAAGCCACTAATTATTGGAGTTAATCACAGTTTCCTCCTTCTTCTCAAGTTATTTTGTGAGTAGTCCATTTATTCCATCAAAGGTATGTATTAGCACAGCAACGTATACATAAACTAAGATTTCACAGGCTTTCAATGAGTCTTGGGTTATCTTTGGCTCGAATTTGACAGTCCGCTCACGCTTTTCTGTAATGCTTGATTGAATGTTGGTCAAAACGGACCAGCCATACCTTTCCCTGACCTCGGCGTCTTTTCGCTGTCCAAGATGGGACAATGGTCGAGATTCATCGGAGATTGAGGGCACTAAATAAAAAGCGTTTCTCCTCCCATTTACATTTACCTTGCATCATTGAATTCCATACTTCATTTTCTTATGGGCCAGTAGTTCGAAGGTACCGGTAGCGTAGACGAACTAGGACATTTTTTTATAGCTGCTCAAAGATAAAACCACCTCTAACGAAACTTGTCCATAGAATTCCTAGAAGAAATGCTTTAGATGGTCGGAGTGAGCACGGCAGATTTGGGAGAATAAAACTCCACGCATGTTGTACAGGATGCCACAAAGAACTCAACCAGCTTGATCTTAACTTTGGGTGATAATTGCGGAACCATGAATATGGGTCATACCAGTTTCAGCTTGGCACTGCTGACATTACTCCTACAACATCGGATGAACCTGCATTGGGCATACTTAAAGTAGATGTTTTAAAGTGCAGATTTGACTAATGCCTGAGTTTCTATCCATTTATAGTGGTATTTTAATAGACATATTCCCGATTACAGCTCTTGAATTAGGTGATCAAGTAGCAGAAGAATCGCCGTCAGTTGACCTCGACGGTAGCCTCTGTGATGGGAAGTAAGATAGAAGGACCAGCACCATGTGGGTATTTTTCAGGTTTTATCACTTATAATTCACTAAAACTTGAAACCTCTTACCCCTTCGATTTTACACGGCCAATGGGTGAAATTTGATGTATTTGTGTTGAGAGATACATTATTATAGCCAAAGATAATTCATTTGTGTTATAAACCTTTGTTATTTATTCAGCCCATTGGCCAATGTCTTTCAAATTTTCGGAAGGACGTCACTATTCCGGTGGTATTTATAGACCCAAGTTACGCATATGGACTACATTATGAGCCAATTTCCGGTAAAGCACATGCCCCTCCGCATGAAAGTCGTCCAGATTTCATCACAATTTCCCCGCTAAATGTTCTTTTTGCGCTAGTTTGATTACGAACAACTTTAGTTGTAATGCTTGATGAGTGAGTTAGTTTTACGGGACTATTTATTAAGAATTATAAGTTGATAGAATGTATATGTTAACATGTTGGATAATATGACCTCATCAGTGTTAAAGAATAAGGTGGCAAGTGTTTTTTTCCCGGTGAGAATACAACACTGGCCGATTGGTTGCGAGGACTGGGGATAACAAATGGAACTGGAGACTTTCTTTTCAACCTGTCATGCTTGTCATGTGAGTTGTCATTCAGACGAAAAGAACAAGAAATGCATTTTGAGAAAGCTTTAAGTTACAGCTGTCAAGAGGTTTCGTTTGAAGCATTTAAGATTAATTTTCAAACATCTTGAGTAAACTTAGCTTTACCGATCATGTTCGATGTAATCAATCTTATAAGTATGAAATAGGAGATGTAAACAGAGTAAGGAAGAATTGGATCTGAAGAAGACTATTGCAGTTCTTCACTGGGGCACAAAAATGCCACTTCGAATTACTATATTCTAGGTTCTTAACTCCAATTAGCCATGGTAGTTAACATAAATGATCTCAAAAGGGTGTTCCAAGAGTGGGCAGCTTCTGCGATTTCATCTTCCGATTCTTGGAATACCACGAAGCTTATCCAATTGGACTTGACTATGGTCAGACCACTGTTAACTTATATTTTAAGCCAGATAAGGGGAAGTCATTTATAAACATGCATTTTAGTTACGAACCGAAGATTTGCAATATCCATGTCAGTTATTTATTAATCTGTATTCTAAGTTATCATAACAGCACTTGAAAAAAAGGAATCAGGCATTGGAAACAAATATTTCAAATAGCGTTCCGTTCCGTGTCACTATCTACTCTCTCTCTGGTAAAAGGCATCTGCAAACACCAGATTTCGAAAAAATGTCTGCTCTTAGAATGTAAACGTCGCCTTGAGAAGAAACATATATCTTTACCTCCTTGAATGCACTGTCTGGTAATAATATTGATCCAACTCTAGGACTTTGGTGCCCCATGCACTAACATCCTAACGAGAACTCTTTATCTTAGACTGAGTCATTGCCGATCTGACAAGTCTATGCAATACCGGCCGGATGAGGCAAACGTTCACTCGTCATGCAAGACCCCCAGTTGAGCTTAGAAAAGAAGACTCCTACATTATCAATAAAAATCAACAGGGTATAATGTTGAAAATAAATTTCCCTCTCCGAAAAACTTGCCAGCTTTACTGAGTAATATTTATTTGTGATTATTCATAGATTAAAATCAGCCTTAAAGTGGTCATCCTTTCTCACAAAACTGATACATGTCATAAATTAATTGCTGACATTTTTTGGCAATCAAGCACCGAACATTTCAGAAATTACAGAAGTGACGGCACGCACTGGCGTTCACCGTTCGGTATCCAACGGACATGACGCGAGTCCTCCAATTCACCACCAATAATCATTCAGCCGATCCGAGTTTGCCTGAAGACCATGCACCTACGGAATTGAAAGAGGAAATAGAATTTATTTTGGAAATATTAACACAAAGCGAGAACTCATAGAGAAAAAAAAGGCAAGGAAATAAGTTAACTTTGTGAAAAAAACACAATTTATAGCGCCGAAATGTAAATTTCTTTTTATATTACAAACATTGAACGAAATTCGTTGCTTATTTTCTGATTTAATCCAGCCCGAACACTGCTGAAAGACACATAATACGTACAGAAATCTGTGCTAGAGGAATACTATAAATATATACATGGGTCGATTTGGGGTCATTTTGTCAGGATTGATAAACGGAGACTGATTTTAAGACCGACTCAGTCGATCAGAACAAAATTTAATGGGCTAAATGTACCGGATATGGAAAGCCTGATGAAACCCCCCGAGGATGAGATGCGGTAGAGAGGGGGAAGTTAGTTCGCCTTTCTTTAATGAACGGTTACTATAAATAAAGCTAACACCGCCTATTTAAATGTCATACCAAAACAACAATTTAACTGCTGAATTGCCATAACAATGGCCATTATCGAATTAATTACAAAAATGTAAAACGGCGCAAGTGAGTTTCAATTTCTTCAATCTTCAATAAATAAGGCAATGGTCATGGTGGATAAAAGTAATACATTGCATTATCAATGCAGTTGTATTTTAAAATCTTCGATTGATTAAACGTGGTTAAAGTGACACCACCTTCTTCGTATAAATGGTTCGTCTATTACACGTGAAGAGAAGGAAGGCGAATGAATATAAATAAATAAAGCTTGGCAAGATAACGTCCGTCAGAGCCGAATCTAGTTTTCGGTCATCAGAATTGCTTGTACTTGTTGACGTTTTTGTGCTATCCGCATCACTAAGTCAATTTGAAAATGGAATTGAGCACAACAAGATTAAATACAATATTACCAGAAATTTCTCACATGTATCGAAAATGGCACTAGATAAACCTAACAAAATTAATACTCAACAATGAAATATTAGCATTAATCTGTTTAATTATAAAGCTTAGCGAAAGATCATTTGCATAAAAATTAGAGAATACCACAGACAAGGTCGTATCGATTCTGACCTTAGTGCTAGCAAATATGGCTAAGAAAGATGGTCCTTCTGGTAGGATTGGCAGAAAAAGGTCATCAAGGGCGGAACCTCAGGCTTCCAAGAAGCCAAAACTTGATGAGCTAATGAGAAAATGGGTATTTTTCAATAAGACTTGTTTAACTTTAATAACTTTCTACTCGAATTCTGCCATCGGCTTGTTGCCAAATACGGCACGATTGTTTAACATTGTATACACTTTATTAGCAATGTTTTCGTGATGTTTCATATTTATTTCGTTCTGATGTTGCTGATTTAGTTTAAACTTGTTTTCCGATTTTATACTTTACCTTACATATTATTTGCCTTACCTGTTTGTGTAATCGCAGGATGAACTTGATAAGCAGGAAGAAGAGAAAAAATTTATCGAAGAATGTGAATCAAAAGTGGATTTGAGCAGGTCCTGTCCATATCTGGATACCATCAATCGTAATATGCTTGACTTTGACTTTGAAAAACTCTGCAGTGTTTCTCTCAGTCATCTAAATGTGTACGCCTGCTTGGTTTGTGGCAAATATTTCCAGGTGGGCTTCACCAATTTTATTTTACGAAGTTCGTCTGGGCTTACCTAAATTAGGTTTTTCTTGCGTAGGGTCGCGGTTCAAATACACACGCTCACACTCATAGTGTGGATGAGAACCATCACGTCTTTCTTAATCTCGAGACTCATCGATTTTACTGTTTGCCTGATAACTATGAGATTGTTGACGGATCATTAGAAGATATAACGTATCTTTTGAATCCCGTTTTCCGGAAAGATGTTGTCAAAAAACTTGATAACAATATCGGAATGGTCCGAGCTTATAATGGCCTGACTTACTATCCTGGCTTCGTGGGTGTTAACAACATTAAGGCGCGTTACTTTCCCATTAACAGTTCCATTTTATCCATATCATTTGAATAATTCATCTGCTTTATTGTTTATAGGCTAACGACTACTGCAATGTAATCATACAACTACTGAGTCATATTAGTCCTTTGAGAGATTTCTTCTTGCAACCTGAAAACTATCAGGAAAAAATTAAGCGAGCAGCTGCTGGTGACCACATGACACTTCTTGTGCATAGGTTCGGGGAACTCATTCGCAAATTATGGAATCCACGTAACTTCAAAACGCATGTTTCTCCCCACGAATTTTTGCAAGTAGGTAAAGGACTATTTTGGTATTTGAGTTAGCTGGGAATGTTAATTTATGGCCTTTTCCTACTTAGGCGGTGGTTTTATGTAGCAAAAAGCGTTTCCAGTTCACAGAGCAAGGTGACGCGCTGGAATTTCTCTCTTGGCTACTAAATGCCCTTGATCAGACACTGAAGCCTTCTGCAGCCACTGAGGGACAGGTCGTCAAACCGACGATCGTTGGGAGTACTCTTCGAGGTCGAATGGTTATTCACAGCCAGAAGGTGATGCCCGTGAACCTCACATCGGAACAGCAGGAGCAGTATGCTAATAATCCTGAGTACATGGTGAGCGCTACCTCTTTTTGCATAGAGTTTATCTGCCTTAGCGCGTTCGATTACACATAAATTTGTTGAAGTGCCGCTAACAGAACTGTTTATTATCCGATGTACCTATTGTTTTCGGAAACGGGGAGTATGAACCGTTGCACGAATTCATCGTCCGTTGGAATTTGTCAATTATTCAGGTTTTTGGCGATGCATTCATTGTGTATTTCTCAGAAAAATTTTTTTTTTTTATTAGATCTATTTCTGTATGACTTATCGAATAGATTTATTGCCTTCGGGGAAGGATCCCCAATATGACGTTTTCCTTGATATCATCCTACAATATATTAACAACATTGTTCTGTGTTTTCTCTTAGTAGCGGTGGTACTCTTGGCTCTCCAAACGATAGCAGTTTAAAGCATCCTATTATGCAAGGGATTTGTGAGGAGTTGACCAGTCGTTAAAAGACAAGCTACCTCATGTGAATTGCTCCGCTTCCTCTTTTGTAGATCTCAAATTTTATTCCCTCAGGCCCTTACTATGGGCGTCAATCTATTTTTATACAGTTGTGTCCCCTCATTTCACTTTCCCTTTATAGACCAGGCATAACCAGTGTTGGTAGACATTCGTGTCAATGTATTATCGTTTAGTCGCTTCGGCATTTCAATATGCTGGCTAGAAACAGTTCAGCCTCGGTCTCCAAACGGTCCGATAGTACCACCAAGTCTAGCTTTCATTATCCGAGTGGTATTTCTATTACAGCCACGCGTGATGGAGACGCGGTTTCTTTATCTGACATGTGACCTACCTCCAGCGCCACTGTATCTGGATGAGTTCAAGGAGAGCATAATTCCCCAGGTACCTCTCTCTGTTCTGTTAGCCAAATTCAACGGGGTGACAGAGAAGGAGTACAAAACGCATCGCGATTCCACTATGCGTCGCTTCTGCCTCAAACGCCTTCCACCCTATCTCATTCTCTTCATGAAACGCATAATCAAGAATATCTTCACCCTGGAGAAAAACCCCACCATAGTAAATTTCCCGATCAAGAGCATTGACTTTGGTGAACTACTCGATGATGAGGCTAGAGCGCAACATAAGTGAGTTGCTTGGGTGATATGTGGAAGATACATTGAGACTAGCTAAATGTATACATTTCTCAGGCATACGATCTACGATTTGGTGGCAAATGTGGTCCACGACGGTCCAGCTATTCCGGGCGCGGGAACACATCGCATCTTCGTGTTACAACGCGGCACTGGCAAGTGGTTCGAGATGCAGGATCTGCATGTCAAAGAGGTCCTTCCGCAGATGATTCCTCTCAGTGAATCTCTCATCCAGGTAAGACTGGGCCATGAATATACTCTTGATCGATTTAATAAACCTGAGTTTAATTAAGACATTGCCTCGGTCATAAAGGTCCTACGAAATGCTATATTTGGGGCTGATATGTTACGCTGTATATTTCTTGTCTTAGGTTTGGGCTATGAATGAAACCATTCCGAATCCATTTTATGAAAAAAGGACGAAAACAGTGAAGAATGATAACGCGGTGAAGGAAAAGAAATTGAGCGAGAACCCAGAATCTGGCAAAAAGTATTAATAGAAATATTGTGTACAGTCCCAAAAAATGGTTTTCAATTTGTTTAAAATCATTGGACCTCAAAATCGAGTTCATTTCTTGCCTTATAGCTATGTGGGGATTCAGTTGCCGTCTATAGTTACCTTTTTGAGAAAAAGGGATCCCGAGATTTCAGCTACCTTTTACAACTTCAGCATAGCGTTATACTTAGCACTGGATGAAATAGGGCCAAGTCTGCTTTCGACTGCCAGATTAGCATGATACACGAAAGTTAACCCACATCATTGCACCCAAGGAACCCTGACAGTACTAGTGTATCATACTGAGAATGAGAATACGTGGACACTTCGGCAAAACAGTGTCCGATTCCAAAAACTTGCCTAAGTCCTAAGTAGAGTAACCAATTAGAGAATAATGAGATAGGGGTCCGGATCCATTTGCGCATCACCGCTAATTCAGGGAAAAACTATCATCCAGCTGTCTTACCTGGCCGCCGTTACTTTCATGAATAGAGAAACACTTTGACGAGCCCATTCGATCAAAATCTTAGTTCGCCACCAGTAACTAAGTGTCAACGATCGGAGTATTCGGGACAAAGCACTAACTACTCCAGGAGGGAAATCGCGGATGTTCCACCATCTCTATTATCCGAGATAATACGTCACGTGACGCGAATGTAAACAAACTACTTCAGAACACCAACCATAAATGAAATAGGAAAAAAACAAGAAAATTTCGTGAACACGATGTGTAAGGCAATACCATTATTACACCAAGTGGAGAAAAAATATCATTCGGTACGCTGCTTCTTCGGTTCCGGTTCTTCAAGAAGAGGGGGTGGCGGTGGTGGCATTAAGGTTGACATCGGGGGTGGTGGTGGCGGAGGCGGAATCATCCCACTTCCTGCAGACATGAAGGGTGGATAGGCCGTCGGTGGCATCATCATGCCTCCCAACAATGGCTGTTGCTGTTGCGGCGGAGGCGCCGAAGTCATCAGAAACGGTGGTGGTGGTTGTTGTACAACTTGAGTTGGTAATTGAGCACCGATCTTCGCTCTCTCCATCTCCATCTGCTGTTCCGCCTCGTAGTGCGCCCGCAAATCCTCCGGGGTGATGTAATCCTTCACTCGTTTCGTCACGATCTCCGCTGAGGCAGCATGACCATCCCAAATCAACTTCTCCGGTTTGGCTCCTACCCCCCCAGAAGCGATTTCTTCTGCAGTTTTGCCGATCGCTGTCTCCTCTGCACCCACTCCAAAAATGTCTGATCGGCGCTGGGCTAACTGCTTTAGATTACTCTCTATCACCGCACCTGGGGCATAGACTTGGTCTTGTTCGCGTTTCTCCCGAATTTCTCTATCTCGCTGCTCAACCCACTTGGGGTCTAAGAGACCCACACGCATGTGCTTTGACACTTGACTGGCAGGAATCTTCTCGCCTGTGAAGGGAGAGACCAAGAGAACTTGATTCTTTTGAGATTCAGCAGCCTCCCTAAAAGCAGCAGCGGCTTTCGGATCATAATCATGACGAATTAAAACTTGGTCAGCAGAAGGAGGTAGCGGACGTGGAGGCTTGGGTGCTGCCGCTGGTGGCTGAGGTGGTGGCGGTGGTTGAGCAGATGTATCTTCATCGTCTGACAGTTCCATATCCTCTCCGCCAGCATCATCTATTGGTTCCTCTTCTACAAGTTGAACAGGAGCAACTGGAACAGCGTTCTGGGCTTGATAATCTTCGTCCAAGTCTTCTTCCTCATCCTCCATGTTGTTAAGTTCTGCAGGAAGGGCGTCAAACGACCCAGGTGGGGGTGGAGCAGTGTTTGAGGGTTCGCTTTGTTGTGGCAGAATATCACCACGTTCATCCGCTATAGCTCGAGCTCCGACTCCTTCTGGAGTAATAGGCATGGGGAAAGCACCTGTTTCGTTGGGCTGGAAGTCAACCGTTTCTACTACAACGAAATCATGCCAATCGATTTGTGCATATGCAAGACGTTCGCGTTCTGCGGCTTCCTCTTCCTTTCGCCTTTGCCGCTCTTGATATTTATGCCACTCCACTCGGTACTTAACACGATCAAGAATAGATTTGGGATTATTTAGCTCTTCTTCGAGACCGCTGATTAAATCACGAGGGGGGATAAGTACTTTGGTGTACTGTTCCACAAGCTTAGTGAAATAACCAAACATATTGTGCTGAGTACGGAGAAAGTCAAACTGGCAGTTGCGCTGTTCTCGATTCATCAACTGAGCCAGAAATTGCTTGCCATTTCGAGAAACGAATTGGGCAGTAAGCTTAACGATATCAATATCAATAGCGCTAATGGAAGCTGGGTCATGCACAAATTCGAATTCAGGCGGAGGGTCCTTGGGAATAAAAGTCTCTTTGATAATTTTTGGAGCGTCTTGTGCCAGACGAGCAGCTGACGGTGCTACGACTTTCATTCCAAGAGATTCATTGGCTTTACCTTCAGTAAAATCCTTAACTTTTTGCTGATAATAGGCATGGTAAGGATCAGAAGGGCTAAGGAAGTTAAACTTTGGGTTGTTGATTTCATTTTGTCTAATACGCGACTCGAAATCTGGCCCATTTCGTGCCACAAAACTAGCTGTTTTGTCAACAATATTTCGAACTTCTGGAGGGGGATAGATAATGCCAATCTTGGGGTTAATCGGTTTGTTATTGATTTCCGACACTACCTCAACCATTTTCGCTCAATCTAGGAATATGGAAAAGTGAATCAAGATAGAGACTAACCGGTAACAATAAAAATTACATAGGGCCAATATATAAGAGTTATATATATCTCAAAAATGAAGATAAAGTCCAAGAATATAAAATGACAAATGAACATTTTAGGTACAAAAGCAAAAGCAAATGCGAAATACCAAACGAAGAAAGGACCAAACCCTTACCGAAAGGCTGACCAATACAGAATCCCATCATCAACAGTGTTTAAGGGGCGAAGACAATACCAAGTTTCAATTTTTGCTGATTAACCAATCATTTTTATTAAGTCATTAAAAAGTCGAGCAAATAAAGGAAATACAAACTACAGCCATACTATAATTCAGTCTTTGAAAAAGAATCACCTTATTGGACAGGTGTCTTTTCCAATATCACCTAAAACAGCTAATCTAGTAAAATTTAAATCTGGGATTTCTATATAAATTAAAAGGTAATATACCAATTGAAGCTGCAAGGCTACCAGTTTATTTTGAATTTTGACCCAAGCCAATGGCCACATAGGGGGAGATAGTCGGTAATCGATTTCTTTGCTTGGTCAGGATTTATTGTTAAAGTACTTTTGAGCAGCAGCGCACAGGTAAAATTGAGATGCACTATATTTACACGTCCTTCAGTTGTTTAAAGTGTATTTAAGGCTTAAAAGCAAAGCCTAACTATCTTAAAGTGGATTGACATTTTGGGAAATGTATTACGACGTTCATGAACCAACCCTGAATTTCATTGGCTGGCATATTACCACATTTTTTAAATAGTTGTGAAGCCCCCTCTCAAAGGATCAATTCATGTTAGTTATGATCTCTTTCAAGCATAATTGCATGATAGTCGACTAAAAGCGAGTTATAAATAAATAAAGCTTTTTTAAGTGCTTGAAATTGACCACATAACCAACCTGATCTGTATAAGTACTTTGTAGTTTTCATATGTTTCGCAAACCTCGTCGAACATACAGAGTACACCGAAAGGATGAGTCGGATAAAGAATCAGATGAACTTCAATCTGAATTGCCAAAAGAGGGGGAGCCTGCTCCCCTAGTTCCCTTAAAACCCTCAACTAGTAAGGCTACCCTTAGCTTTGGCGATGATCTCGAGGGTAAGTTTTCGTTATTTCCGGTTTGATTTTCATAGAGACGGACACATTTAAGGTCAAACGTCCAGCACATAGCCGGAGAGTCGTGAAGCAACTGAAGGAGGGCAAGAGTTCTTTGAAAACGCAAACCCCTGATTCAGATACCGTTTCCAAGTCTGATATTCTAGACAGAACACAATCAGTTGGTTTCCTTTTAGTTAATTTGTTTTTCTACTTAGTTTGCTCCCAAGTTGGAGGATTCGCCACGTGCTCCAGATGGGCCACACGAGGACGAAATAATCAAAGTCAAACCACTAAGCAGAAATTCCTCGGAAGAGTTTTCTTCCATGCTGAAACGTAGTTAGTAGTCTTATCTATTCCCCTTATTTTTTTATTTATTTTACAGAGGGTGTAATACCAGATGCCAGTACGATCCACATGGTCCGAAAACAGCGTCAACAGGCCAAATTTCAACTAGAAGCTGAAGAAGAATTTGTCTCTCCCCCTTGCCCTACAGAAAATGATGGACGCCGTCTGATTCGGTAGGTATCAGTTGATATTGAACTTGTATCTGTCGCGAACTTAGTTTTATCTATGATAGTTGGAGCAAATGTTTTTCTTTAAATCTGCATTTCGAAGTATTCTAAAGCCCTGTTCTTGACGGCTCATGTAAAGTGCCCAATCGATTTCTCCATTTCATCCATTTTCATTTTTGCTTTTTTCCCTTCTATTTAGCGAAGAGCATCGCGCTTTTCGAGTTTCCACGCTTGGCACTTTTTTTGGCATACCTTTAAAGCTTGATGGATGCATTTCGATGACGTGTTTCATCCTATTGTTACCGTGTTGCCCCAACTTGATGCAGTATTTATGTTTTTCTTGCGAGAGATTTCTCTTTTGGACCTTTAGGATAAGTTTCCTGGTTTGAATTTCACCCTTAAACCACGAAGACGGGTGCTTTTATGGTTCAAAAGTCTATAATCTTTGTTTCAGTTGCTTTAGTTTCGCGAGACATGGTACCATGGTTGGAAATGTAAACCACTTTCAGTCATGTTTTTTTTTTCTTTTTCGTAGTAACCAATTGTGCTATCAGTAATATTTGGTCTAAATTTTGGATTGGGCTCTACAGTCAGTATTTTCTGATCCAGGCTGTTTGGATTCAGAAAGGAGCCAAGTTGCTCAACTGTAGGTTCTTCCGGTTTAGCCATTTGAGTGCTTTTTTCGTTAGCATCATTTCGAGAATAGGGACGATACTGCTATTTTTGCTATTATTATCAGCGAAGAAGATGATGATATGGAAGAGGATGACGGAAGTGGCTTTGGTGACGCTTACCAGCACCACCGACCGGCTTTTACCCTGACTGCTGAGTATCGTGATCCCAATAGCCGTCGACGCGTAGATATCTCACGAGGACTGCAGCGCCGACGTGACCTTGAACAACGGCAATCGGAGACGGGTAAATATGAACGTCGCCCCATGATTGAGACAACTGAGGGCGAGAATGCAGTAGCAAGGAACAGTAGTGGCGAGGACGAGGAAGAAGACGATGATGCCACCTGGGAGCGACAGCAAATACAAAAGGCTGTATCCAGCAAGGTGAATGACTGTTCTTAATATAATCCGAATTGGAGACTTCTTCGTGAGGCTATCGAATTTGAGCCGTTAACTTGGGACTACTATAGATAGGATTCTGATTAAGAGGATGCATTAAGTTCTTGAGTTTGCATCCTTATATTGGCGCTTCCTTTTCCTTGCTGTAGAGTTTTAATTCCCATTTTGGTAGTATCTCTTGCTCTATTAGAACTAAAGAATCCCAGAAACTGGAAGGAGTGGGGGTAAATAGGCTTATTGGAACACAAAGATCTCATTCTGTGACTCGCACGCCGAACTTGCCCCGATTCGCTTTTGATTAGACCCGGTGCACGTTGAACTGAGGACCCCGTGTGTGCCGCTGATACTTTAGGATAAACCTCGGAACCAAGGGTTTGAATTGCCTCTATGGCACTATGCCGTTCGGTTTAGATTCACCGTGGTTCCTGCTTTGCTGCAGCTCAACGAGGATCACATACCAAGCACGATGACGATAGTGATATCCGATGCAACGCATTTCATATATCAAGATATTACGGAGATGTGATTTGATTTCTATCGCTTATTTTATTACCTGCTACAAAAAGGTCTCTATTTTTGTGCAGCCAATGAGTTAGCGTTTTATTGCTTGTTACTGGATTATTGTTCTTACTGGGAAAGGCCATTGTATTCCACCATGTTAAGTCTGTCAGCAGCTCCCTTTGTGTTGTGCAACGTCCAGTTAGAATCTTTAGTAGTCGACCAAAAGATTATGTTTCCAGCTGCAGGTTTTGGCCTAAAAGATTAGATGTGTTGTTAATGAGTTCTAATCAAGCTAAATTATATACAGGAATGTTTTCAGAATGCTATTTTTTCAAAGATTACCCACATTCTCCACAAAGCATCAAATAGACAGGGGCGTTCTGTCGCCACTTTCCAAGGTACCGGTCAGTCGGAGACATAAAGGATAGGGTGGCTCTGTCTGCTTGACAGTCAAAGAAAAACTAGCTGATCTATTTAAGCATCTCTATTTCTATAATGTAGAATACAGCAGTGCTTGAGGCTCTAGAACCGACGCCGTCAATAGTTGAAGGAGGCCTTCTGCCCACACCCTCCCGCCGACCCTCTGATTTCGGTAACGTGAAGCTGTCCTCTGTCAAAGCTATGCTCCAAGAACGGTAATGACGATTACTGCTGCTATTGTATAATGTTTGAACAGTGCCCATTGATGGGAAAGCCACATAACTCAATTTTTCGTGAATATCTACATCATATAATGATTTAGAATAGGTACCCACTTATGTCTGACAGTTCTCATTGTGCAGCTGACCTAAATTCTAGCCATTATTTTGCCTTTAGCTTAGACAAGAAGAAGAAAGCTCTGCTGGAAAATGAAACTGAATTGATAGCGGCGAGAGAAGACTTGAAACGCGGTGAGGCGACTATATCTGCAGCACGATCTAAACTACCACAACTCGCCGATACCCTTGCTTTCTACATGGAGATTCGCGAATATGTGCGCGATCTCATCTGCTGTTTCAATGAAAAGGTGAGCCACATATATATACGCTTATGATAGTTTTATTTATAACCGAAGGGGCTTTACACAGCGAGTTTTTCCAGATGCCGAAAATAGATTACCTGGATAAACGAGCCTACATCTTGTATCGGGAACGGTCCGATGCCCTTATGACAAGACGGCGCGCAGACGTTAGCGATTTAGCTGATGAGGCAGCAGGTGAGGTGGCCTTTTTCTACTTACTAATAATAAGTAGTGAGTATTCTAATGCATTTCGTATTTTTAGGTCCATCTGGTATGGACATTACCATTGATCCCAAAACACTGGAGGCTCGAAAGCGACGTAAAGTTGATAGAGAGGCTCGCCGGTTAGTCTCATTCCCAATGTAATTACTTAGGCAACAATTATCCTGCTCGGACTGATTTTTTTATCTGTTGAAGAATGAGACGTCGCAAACGAAAGCCCGACGAAACCTATAGGAAACGAATCGAAACAGAGATTGGTGTTTCTCTGCCGTGTGAAGGCATTAGTTCTGACGACGAAGAGCCGCTAATTACTATTAAGAGACGTTCAGATGAACTTGGTTAGTTTTACCTCGTCTTAGCCACATCTAAAGTGCATGACCCAAACTTCCCTCTTGATAACTTGAGATACGAGTCTGAGAGTTTATACTTGTAGAGGACATAAAGAAGGACGCTGAGCACTTATTTGACGACGTGGTGGAGGAGTACTGTACCATCTCCTCCATTCTCCAACGTTTTAACGACTGGCGAAACCGTTTGGCGGGCAGTTACGCGCAGGCTTACATCCCCATGTGCTTACCCCAGCTTTTAGCCCCCCTTATTCGCGTTCAAATGTTGTCGTGGAATCCTCTCGAGGTAAACTTACTTTTCCTGACTTCCTCATTTAGTGATTTTCACGGTACCAGTAAGACTATTCTGTTAAATTTAGCAGTTACGAGTCTTATTAACTTCGTCTCAGCCTTGATTAAATGACTAGGGACTGAAAATTTCTTTATCCTTAAATGGTTACATTTCTCGTAGGAAATATCCATAGCGGTTTTTGATCCGCTCATTCCTGTTGACTATGCAAACCAACCGCACTAGAGTCCTGTTTAACTGTTTGACGTCTCTTGTTGGTTCGCCAGGACTTGTGCTACCATTAGTTTGTGTATGGCGGCTAAACAAATTCAGTCAACTTCGAGTTCTTTGCAATGAACTTATGGCCGTTTTTGGAGTCCTGACTCCGACTTGAAACCAGAAATTTAAACTAAGATAGTACGAACTCATTCAACGTTTTAGTTCCACGTACATATGCAAATACTGATTTCATTGTCTATATGGGGATAATGCCGATAAATGGCAATCAGCGAAAATGACTGGAAAATCGTCCTCTTGTATAAAAACGTTCTCAAGGAAAATTAGACCTTGAAAGCTTAAGCGAGCTAGCAGGTTAGCCCCATTACTGTAGAGCGGACGTGATCAACCTTTTAGTAGTTTAGCGGTAGCCTGCCTGATTCAAGTATCCATATCTTGGCTTTGAACTGGCTAGGAATTTGCTTCTGCGACTACACTTAAAACTTGGCTTCTGTACATAATGTGTCATGTTACGAATAGCATGACAAGTTTACTACTTATATATTCCTGTCTAATTGAAGTTGGGAACTGTGTAGTAGAGTCACTGGTTCCGACAAACCGGTTCAGACCTCCATCTGCGATTGCACTTAACAAATGTCTACTTTTTGGCACTCTAAAAGACGCTTAAGATCTGTACCAATCATTCTCAATCTATTTACAGGCTGATTGTCCCTTCTTCGATCAGTACAGCTGGTTCATGTGCTTATTGGACTACTTTGCTGATCTACAGAAAGTGGAGGACCTGGAGGGAGACGCTTCGGAAGAGGGCGACACTCAACGAAAAGTCCTCCACACACTGGCTACTTCTCCTGAACATGAACTCACTGTCATTCCTCTTGCTGTTGAAAAAGTTCTGCTGCCTCGTCTAACAGGTTCGTTTTATTTCTTGCTCTTTTGTCCCTATGGATAGTATAAACTCATATTCCTAGCACCAGTCATTCTCTTGCTCCTTAACTTCCCCCTTTTTTCAAATGGACTCTTTCGAGCTTGAGATGGTTGCTTCCAGTCCAAGAATTCGATCTTTAATAATCTTTAGATATCATGCTTAGCGCGTTTTGGCGCTACCGCAAAGATTGATGGATCCTGCGGCTCTATTTGTAGCTATTTTTACCATATCAATTGCAAAGGGGATTTTTAAATGTGTTGAACTGTCCACTGTCATTTGTTGCACTGCCAGCAGACAAAAGGTGGTTCTGCTGACGAAAACTAGTGATTACCGGAATTCCTGTCACCGACCTCTTGTCTTACATCGTCAGAGCAATGGTTAATGTTCTGCTGATCGTCTTCGTTATTCGTTTGAACAGCTTGATGTTCCTGAAACTACAGGTTAAAGAGCATGAGCAGCCAAGTGGTGACTTCTTTGTTAGGTCAGGAACTTAGTGAGAAGCTCAACTAATCTCATATGAAGCCCATCTGTCCATGTTCAATTGTAAATGTTATTATTGAGTTTGTATTCTACTGCTTCTTCACAGTCGCAAAACAAGTAAGTGGGCTGCCGTTGATTTCTATATTGGTTGTTTCAGTTTAACCGAAGGAATCGGCTTTAATTCGAGCATGTACCAATAAGTCGATTGGGGGAATGGGGGATAAAGAAGCCGCGAAATCCCGGTCATAAGTGGATTTTTCATCCGTTGAAACAGTAGTTCATCATAAGTTTTATATTTGCGATTTCCGATCGCTTTGTGAATTCGCGGTCTTTTTTGTACATGTTTAGAACACATGTACATGTACATGTTTAGGCCACAAGCATGAAAATCCAAGTTAACTTTCATAGAACTTTGGTTATGGACTTAAAGCTGCTATTTTTGTGAAAAAAGTTGTTGAATCCAAATATCTTACAGTTAGCATAATCTTAAATTCCTCGAACTCGGTTTTTCTCTGTCGGTAAGGCATTAGATTTTGAGATGTATGGCTTTTGGCTTATGCAGAATCAATCTAAGAACTCCTTGAATTCGTTCATTTTCCCACGCCACAAGAAAAAATGTCTAGTGTTCCACTACCACAGGGGTCGCCTAAAGTCAAGACTTTTGGAGATCCCTTTCCTTTCGAGTTTGTTCTCAAAATATTCTGCGGAGAATCAGGCGTTGTATAAGTTGGTTTGCTGTCTACCGTTTTATTCAGTATTTTTCCAGATTGAATGATCTTTATGTCTGGTACGTGTTGATATATTTTGAGGGCTTGTTCCCACTTCTAGACAATGAAAGCGCATTAAGTAATTTCACATAAGGTTTGTCTTTATTATAGCCTACTCAAAGTGTCAAACCTTGCATTCTAGCACTTACTCTTGCATTTGAGGACGGGCATATGTTAGAGTGTTCGGGAAGTTCAGTCGCACAGGTTAGGTGCTAAATATTTTAACAGGATTATTTTGTCAGCAATAAATGTAGGCTTTGCTCCAACGGTATTCTAAATATCAATTGGCAAGATTTGCGTGGGAGGGCTTATTTATTCTATTGATTTTATTTGGAAACGCAGAGGTCTTCTCTATGATTTAAATTTGTGTGACCTTCCCTTCCTCTGGGTTAAGGTGATTTCGTAAAAATAACAAGAGAGATGAAAAGGTGACAAGTAAAACCAAATGATCGCATTCTTTTTGAAAGCCTTGAGGCACGCAAAAGTTAAAAGTACAGTAGGAGCTTAGATTAGAGCAGTGGATTCAGTATGCTTGCGATCTAGATGCTAACCACCTTATTGTAGTCAATGGAATATTGCAAGCACGAAAAGGCGCCTAAACACGAGGGTAACAATGGAGTGTACGAGTTCGAAAATGGACAAATAAGCGCTGAATCGCGCAAGGAGGGGAATAAATATTTACAATTTCTTTAATTCTGATTCGATTTACTTACACTTGATACACAGCAGATGTGGTATTTATAGTGAAAATGGCAATTCAAATTTATATTTTAGAAACTTGTACTCCAGTGTTATTTTTGAAGGAAAGAAGATAACTCTTTTCCGCTGAATAAGGCATTCTTTTGCGAACTGAGACTACTTTGAACGGTAATTCTAAACTCGGGACACGACCTTTTCTTCGACAATCCCTTCAATCACAGCTACCTCAACGGTTTCCACCACTTTTAACAGTTTTTACTGTCAGATTACGAAATGACCACATCGTATTACAACGGCACCTTTTATTTGCATGGAAAACCAAAGGCTGCTTTATCCATCCTCTGGTCTTTTCTCATTCCCACTCTTTCTACTTACACCTAATAATTTACATGGTAATGTGGACAGTCATTGTTGGCGAGATTGATTTAACACTGGAGTTCTATATCTAATCGAGCACTGGAACAGAGGGCATTGCAAAAGAGTTTGTTTAAACAATGCTGGTCTGCTAAATGAAGCCATTTCATTCCGTAATTGGTTTATAAACTGCAGTGGATCGTCTTTTTATGCTACCGCAGAAATAGTGTCGGCGTCGTGGGACCCACTTTCCTGGAGTCAGACAGAGCGACTGGTAAACGTGGTGCAGTCATTTGCAACTCTCTGGCCCACCGTTTCTGTAGACAGCAAAGCAACTCAACAACTCTTTGAGGCAGTTATCCAACGCATGGAAACCACCATTCAGGCGGATATATTTATACCCCTCTACTCCAAACAGTATGTTTTGACTCAGCCCTTACGTTGCTTACATCAACTTGTTTCTCTAACATTGAGTCACTCAAATGGTTAGATTTGTTTATTATAACATTTAGATCAAGGTATTTAATCGGGCTCGAGGTCTAAAAAAACCTAGTTTCTTTTTCGGTCCGAGTTCCGTTTCGTAGGCTTGCTTCCTTTCACTAATTAAGCGACCTTGGTTAAGTTAAAAAAAGTAATGCCTTCCAATGAGTTGTGTGAGAGCTTAGCTTAGAACCTATCTGGAGTGGAATTTCACCGGGTTTTGATTACCAACAAGCTGAGATTGTCAGCTGGAAATGCCTCTATAGGTCTTTTATAGGTTTTTGGTACATTTAGATATTGGTAATTTTAATTCATTGCAATGCCAAGGTATTTCACATCAAAATTAAGTCATATAAGCTCATTGAACTCCTTTTGTTTTCCGGGCATAAAAAGTGCTTTTTTTCTACTGTATGTTAAAACTTTCCCTTTGGTTTGCTTGATCCTTATATCGGAAGTGGTTTTTGAAGAATTAGTTCAGAGGATGATGTCATGTGAACAGTAATAGGAATTATCTTCGTTGGAAATCATGCGGTTATCTAGTCTCCTTTATTAAAGGGATATAAAGTCCAGAGACGAAGACATAAATCAGAACAAAAAGTCTTCTGGAGCATTTCTCGCTCGGCTAGTCCTGGCCAGCTTTGTCCTCACGATGTATAGCCTCCTTTTCAGTTTCTTTCCACTCAGATCGCCACCATGATCGAAGACCTAGTATCCTTTTAACTTATAACCCTGCACTTTCATTGCCACAAACGTGGTGCTACAGAATAGATGGTAATGGGATTGGTCATGTTAGCCGACCAGCGAAGAACAATTTTTCATTTGCGATCTGTAAAGTCTTTGTTAGTTGTCAGATCCCACTCACCTAGGTGGCTTCGATTATCACTAAAAGATTGCAACGAGATGAGGGTTGAATTCTCCTTGTTCTTCTGACTTAATTTCTCAATCACCTACTTGAAGAAAAGAGTGCGTGCCCAGTTTAATCCCCATGACTTTCTTGCATAAAGCTTCAAAGAATCCAGGAAGCATTCGTTCTCGTCTTTCATTTCTGCTGACACTGTCTGACCATATTGATTGTCATTTGATCTTAATCCGTTCTGATGCCGAGGGAATGAGCGATCTGCTTTTTCAGCCTTCACTTCGGCATGCGAAGGAGTTTCCATCTTGAGAACCTCATTTTCTGACTATCTAAGAGCCCCAGCATTTTTTCTCTTGACAGTTGTTTTCCATCCTGCGTTAATTTTTCCATGATGCAAATTATTTCATGGAATTGCAGTGGCACCATTGTTTACCACTTTCGGTTGATTATTTGATACTTCTGCAGAATTATAAGAGTTTGTTCAAGAAGATAAAAACGATTTGATGAACTGTTATCCTTTTTACTTTGATACTGCAGTGATATGAAAGCTCAATAGTTCAATTTATTGTTGCAGGTCGAATCTTGTATTATGCTCGACTTAGGTTGCTGGAACTAAGTCGATATGAGGAAGAGAGAAAAGTGATTCATTTTGAAGAATAATTTCTATGCATAGACACATCAACCTATCATTAGTAATTAGATAATAAAGCATGGAAGAAAAGATCCTCACCGAATCGGTGGACCAGTGGGGAATGCAATCGCACATTGCGTTATCGCGAGTTATTCCGTGGGCTTCTAGTAATACTGTAGTTGTTCTCTTGATTATCACTCATTCTAAGCTCCTAAGATAGGTCAGTCGATGTGTTTCTACTTGAAATACCTCAGCAATGGCCTTATGTAAATTTCATTTTTTTCAACTAAGAATGTTATTTGTTTGTCCATTTGGCGTGTTATTTGGGGTGGGTTTGTCACTTTCGGAACAGTCAAGTTTAAACTTCGCCTCACAAGCATTTTGGTTCCCTCCTAACATAAAGTTAAGTTCCGTGAATTATGAGTACATTCTCGAAAATACAGCAATCCACCTTTTTGTAAACCCTGCTGTTTTCAATGGAATACATTTTTTAGCTGATTTCGTACACTCATTTAAAATAACCTTTAAAACTGCCTTGTTTAAACCGTCGCTTTGCATTGCTATTCTGAAGAAAGATTTATATCATATAAAGTCTCTCTAAGTTGAGATCCTTGTGTGTTTGAGTCTTATGTATGATGTCGCACAAATCAAAGTTTATATCAAAGGGAGAGGACAGTTCCCTTGGTGCTTCAGTGATCAGGCATGCCTCAGTTAAATTACTGGCTGTTTGCTGTTGTGTAAACTGCACACCTGAACCTTTCACTTTTCTTTCATTGCAGAATTATGTCCGATTCACAAAGCCCTGCTCGTTTATTCTTCGATCGCCAAATGAGTGTAGCTATGAAGGTGCGTCTTTTTTCTTCATATTAACAGCGTAGGGGTTTACTATCTTGACAAATAATTTTAATGACTCTAAAACATGCGTTTGGCGTATATCTTGCTTACTCAACGCTGACAGTTGAATGAATTGTGCAGTAACTGGCTAGTATTAATAAGACAAAATTTCATGTCAAGTGCTTGTCGATCAAATATTTTCATTCAATTGGAAATTAAAGCTTTCTGGCATGGTAGCATAGAGTTGGGTTGGTCACCGCGATAATGAAAACCAAAGTTATTTTGTAGATCAACCATTGTCGATCAAGGGTTTTATAGATGGGACTTTAACTAGCTAACTAGCTAGAGACCTATGTTCCATTACTTCCTGTTGTGGCTTTGAGCATAATTATAAAATGCAAACTTAATGCCTTTTTGAATGGTGGAGTTTGATGCCGGCTTTATTCCACAAAAGCTAGATTCGTCTGCTGAATATCCGCCATTCCCATTTCGAAAAGCTTGTTGCCAATGCGTATTTATATTTTCATTTTGAAAATCTCCCTAATGATGAAAGTAGTTTTCCCATGATTCCTGATGTGCCTTTGAATGTTTTTATATTCTGGCAATCAGATTGTGTTTTAATCGGGTGGACTTCATTGTGTCCTTCCTCCCTCCATTCATTCAGTATAGACTTGGGCTTATGCATTTGAACAGAATGTGGTCTTAATATCTTTTAAGGGATATAATTATGTTCAATTCTATTCTGTATATAGCAAAGTTCTCAAAAAAAGTATAACTGTACTTCTGTTTTGAAAAGAGCGAAATCTCGTTTGATAGGGGGATATTTTTTTGAAGTCGAAGTACCTATTTATAGATGTAGAAACTCTAAAATTAGGGGAAAAAGGAAGGTCGTTTGTTATACTACTTACCCATATGTTCTCACCTTCCAGCTCCTTTCTAGCATTCTGAAATGGCAGGACTTGTTGGCTCCAGCCGCACTTAAGCACCTTGTCTTCACTTGCCTAGTGAACCGCTATATCCTAATCGGTCTAGCCAATGTCATGACGACAGTTACTGAAGACAATAATAGTTCTCGAGCAGTATGGGAGGCTGTAGGGAACCGGCTGATGGCAATTATCGTTAATCTCCCATCTGACTGGCTCATGGACCCCGAGGACCCACAGTTGACTCAGCTTCGACGATTCACTAGTCAACTTATTGAACGTCTTAAACCCGTGGATGGTTCGGCAGGTGTGGAGACTAAGGAGCAGGCGGAAATGAGGTATACCATCTTTAAATAGTCAGGTAACCATTCTGAATCGATGTGTTATTTTTCCACTTTATCTATTTCAGACCCGTGTTGAAGAAACTGCGTCGAGTTTATGATCGACTTCTTGCTAAACCGTCAACTTGATGTCACGAAGAATTTAGCCCCCTTGTAAATTCTCTAGATTCATTCTTGAATAAAGCTTTTGATAATCTTCAACATATCGACGTTAACGTCAGTTAAAAGTTTGATAGCCTTGGGATGGAGCGAAATATACCGTTGTTGCGCTTAACGTCTTGAAGGCAATTATGACGATTCGATTGTAAGAATTGCACGTCTCATGAATTTTGTTTCAACTTTGTTCGCGTTAGTGTGCGAAATTATGTTCCGGTGAGTTTGCATCAAATAATCTTTTAAATGAACTTTCGCTTTGGCAGAAGTATAGCTGACCGGACCCGTGTCATCATTAGGGGTGGTGTCTAACCCAGTCAGCGCCTATCAGACTGGTATTTCGGTTATGAGGAATGTTGGTTTCCCTTATTGAATTCGAGACATCAAATTATGAGGACGCGTAGGTTAAACCGGCGAATTTTTTATTACTTTAGTTATTTGGCTCTTGAACCGTCTATGCACAGGCGGTCTTGCAGTAAGGTTTACTTTCCATCCACTGGGTGACATGGGTTCGAAACCTATCAATGGTTAATGTCTGTGTAAGAGAACCGCCAAGCATGAGGTCCTCAGAGGAGTAGGCTTAAGTATAACGGATTTCTAAAATGTCTCATTCGGTCTTCGCGTTCATTCTGCTGAAAAAAACTAGAAAGGTGCGTGAATGTGAAATGGGAGGCTCTGAGGATATATTCCTATATAGGAAAATTTAACAATTTAAGTCTTTGTCGGATGCTCATATATTTTCGCTCAGCTGCTTATTAAGCCCCTGATGACGAAGGATTTCACTCAGTTAATTCGAAATCCTCACACACTTTGTTTTCCTGGGTTGTCATAAAAACTGCTCTGCATTCCCGAAGCTACTCCCAGAACCCAAAACTGGCTCTCTCAATCAAAAGGACCCAGCAACTATGTGTTAATCGGCATAACACTATGACGACTGTTTACCCTTTCAAGTCCTCTACTGGTTTCAAAAAGTTACCATATTTCGTTTCAGCAGGCAACTTTTCACTTTTGAAGTCGGCTCTCTAACCACATTTTCGTTTGTATAGTATTAAGATGAATTAACAAAAAGCGACAAGGCTACGAGACTCGGACTGCAGTCTCTTCGTCGTACAGAAGGCATCTCTTGCAAGTCTGTAGATGAAAGGCGCTCGTCAATTTTGATATTAACGTGATGCAATAAATTTAAGTACTACATCAAAATGAAGAATTAAACGGATATTGGTGTGCTTTAAACAACATTGGTGTTTAAAGCCTAAGAAAGTGATTAAACTAAACTGGTTTTTTTTAGGCCACTATCTGAGGCATACGTCCATGCTTGATGATGAGGTGTGGAATAGCGAAAACTACAGAAATGGCGAAAGGTGGATGAAATTACCCATTCAAGTGTTCTAACTGAGAGTATATGTGAATACGACATGAAACAATCTGATGTGGCGTAAGGGGGTTGAGGCTATTAGACACCCAAGAGAAGGAGCATAATCGCACGTATTGGGAAACTCAAATATAACTTCAAACTATTGCGCCAGGATGTGAAAAGCAGCAGGCTTTAAGTAAATATTTTTTTAATTATGATTCCCAAAAATATTGTAATTAGGACGCGATGTTTGATCGCCTAGGCTCAAAAAGTGAAGGTTAGTCTGAGCTACAAATCATATTAATTTATTTATCAAAATTTAGGGGGAATTGATTTGAATTTCGATTTTAAAATTCGAATGAGATTTTGAAACAAAGATCATAACTAAGTGAAAAACTGCAAAAAAACTATCTATGCATTAATGTAAGTAACAGGTGATTTACGCAACGATAGTCTAATCCTCACGACTGAATATATTTCCGAAAGAGAGTTGGAAGCAGAAGGTTCAACGTGAGAGAAAATGCCGAACATTAGACTGTGACAGGAGTTGAAGAGGACACTATAATTCTAGAGGATGGCTGATCAATGCGGAATGCAAGTAGTGAGTTTCTGGTCGGTTAAAGCGTAAGCCATGTACTGCCTATCAGCGGAGTAAAGAACCGGCAGAGATTCCCTATTCAAATGCTCAAGTTCCTTTCTGAAATTCATTCCATTTTATCCTGCATAGCGTGTTTCGTCCTAGAGAACTCTGTCACTTAGGAATACTGCTAACTGTTATACATACAACGAAATTTTGTAAGCAGAAACCTGGAGGTCCAAATGATTTTCTCCTTAAAGGGAATAGGCGGTGTTAGCAGAAGACCTGCTCTATTAATTAGAGTGATTCTCTTATTTCGTGCAATATTAAGCTTGGAAAGAAGTATGAAGACGGCAGTACATACTTCATCAGAATCATATATTTGCACTGCACTGGAAATAAAATGCAAATGCGGTGGTAAAGGAAAGTTTATCACTTAGGTGGTCAAACCTACTCTCAACCTCCTCGTGGTGACCACCGGTAACCCCAGGAGTAACTCTGGGGGATAATGAAAGGGGCGGCCGGATAGGACCAATCACCCATCAGACGTAAAAAATTAGATTATGCCAGCAGAAGTACAACTTTGTACAGCCTGACAGAAGAGGTACGACGCAAATATTTGGACTCATGGTCTCATACTGGACTGTGGAAAGCGCGTGCATGCAGCTATGAATGGAATCTTCGCCAGAAATTTGAGGAGACCTCTGGAAGAGGTACGAAAATTGTCTGCCTTAACAATGTCGAGAACGAACGAGGTGCCACTACGAAATTGAACGACTACCTGTACCATGAAACCATGCTAGCAAAAGCGACCAGAGAACCGAAGACGTCGATAACCGCCTTTACTGGCTTCTGTGTTACTTGTTGTACCCCATATAAGTCATTGGGCTTTGTCCTAATGAGTGGGGAGTAAATAAAGAAAAAAATCTCAAATTAGGGGCGCGTAAATATAGTTAATACCCCTACATTTGAAGGTATCCTCTCTACTTTCAACAGAAAATATTAATCTGAAAGTTTGGCGTGGCACTGGGTTTCATAATATTAAGGATCCGGTTAGCATTGAGTGCAACTGAATCAAACGGGGCTGTGCTAATTATTCAAATCACTATTAAAATTAGATACATGAGTTCTTAATGACTTAACTGCTTAAAAGGAGCATAAAAATAGATGATAAAATCTAAAAGAGATTTATGTCGAGTAACTAGTTTCTTATTTATTTCACAATCGAGGGTGCCGGAAAGTAAAATGGTAGTTTTCAGAATTTCGATTCATCAACGGATTATCTACTCTAATAAACCAAAAAAACCTGATACACAAGTCCAATGAAAATAATGATACGAAGAATGTGATGGTTAAAAAATTTACCTTCAGTTTAAACCAAAAGGCAATTCAGCAAAGGGGGGAAACTTAAATATAACTAAGGGTTATTCTTTCCAACAGTCGATTCTGTAGGGCTTTGTTCCAGGGTCTAACACCATCTAATAATTAAGGGTTTGATTTAGGCTTGAATCGTAGTGGGATTTGCTGCCGAAATGATCCGAAACTGTCCTATAAATTATTGGGGAGGTTGGGCGAAAACATTGCCAAATCATCAGGTTAAGTTCTTTTCCAAACCTAGAAATTTCATAGTTCAAATTGTTTGGAAAATCACACAGAAAAACATGCTTTCAAAGAACTGAGACTGATTTTTATGTGTCAAAAGTACCTACCGTTGTACTGCATCGATTGTATTCAAATGTTTTCACAGCCATCACGTCATGACAAGGGTGACATGTACGATGTAAATCGTCAACAGTTGCCGTATGCCACCGTTAACCTAAGACCTGAGGTTAATATGAAAATAGATGCCTTTACTTTGCATGGATCTAGAGCCAGCTGACCTGGCAACCTGTTCCGATACTCAGAAGAGAATCTCACTTAAGAGAAAACTCAAAGCCGGTGCTTACAGTGGATTATATGGCGACCGGATTGTAATCAGCTAGCGGCTAACCGTTATAGATTGTCCAAGATAGTACTGGGCAGGCTCACTTGTATCTACTATAAATCCTATTTTCAAATTCAAAATGCTAATAGGTTATTGATTTACGGGAATAAACAACCTTCAACTGTCTAAATAAATTCAATGAATTGTACCTATATCTTTGATTATTCATGCTCGATTTTAACCCCTACATCTTTATGAACTGGTTGCGCATTGAGAACTAAAACAATAAGAACCCATTTCAACTTTCCTAGTGGAATTCCAATTTGTTAAAATTGAAGGTATATTTTTCAGAGAATCTTTAAATTGACTTACTGATGCTCATAAACAGTAGATCAGATTAAAGCACTACATTCAGACTACAAAAACGGAAATAAAGTACGAGGCCAAATTTCAAAGAAATTTTAATATACTTGACGAAACTCCAAATGAAAACAGTCCTTTATGTGTCGAAGGTGATTTGAAATCTACCCTTATCATTAGGTACTTTTAGATTGTTTTTACAGTTTTAGATAGATCCTGAAAATAATTTTAAAAACCAAATGGAAGCCAATCCTTATCGATCGATCGAAAGTGTGAAATTTCTCGTCCATAATTTCTAGTAGCTTTTCACTGAGTTGAAGGGGTTTCTGATGAACCTTGGACACAGAGGAGCCGGTTGGGACAGCAACAGCTTCCATAGCTGCCAAAATAATTCCCGAACCGATATATAGGAGGAATACGCACTGAACGCGTGCATGAGACATTGTTTTAATGCTCTAGATTTCCAAAAGGACTTGTTTATATTTAGAGATCGCCTTCAAAAAATATGAATACGAATGGAGAGCACACTTTCTATGGGCAAATTCTGTGTTTTCGCAGCGCGATGTGCCTAAACTCCATCGTTTCAGCAAATAACCGCTTACATACTGATGTCCTGTTTACCTTCTCTGCAATTCGTCCCTCAATTTTCAATTAATGCAAACTTGCATTAAATTCAAATTCCTTAGACAGGTTAGTGACCACTGATTCAAGTCTGGCTTATTTAGGCTACATTTATACGTTATAAATACAGCACCAATTTTGATCTTAACATGTCTATAACTTCTGATGACAGCTGAATTACTCATTCCAAGAATCAACTCAAAATCGACTCCAGGCTTCTAAGCCTTGCCTAACAGCTCCGCATTTGGTAGGCTTATTTTCACTTGGAGTGAAACGTTGTAATTCACTAGTCTGTGAATTAGTTTCATGAACACCGACCAGCATCGGTAGTCGTTAATATGCTGAATTGACCAGATCCCGAGTTTTGAATAGCGAAATGTTGACCGGATACCGATGATTATCAACATTTAAGCTAATTGTAATCTGCTTTAGGACACATTTGTAATAGCGGAATAGGTATGCAAAAAACTGCAGGTATTGAATTACCAAAAAAACGCAATTTTGCATTTATTTTAATTATATCCCAAGTTACCCAAATTTCATTTATTTGCAGTTAAACATTGGAATAGAAGTAATCATATTTACGGCAGCTTGAATAAGGAACTCCTCATTTTCCTCGAAATCGGCTCTTATCAACTTGGCGGCCTTAATTATCAACATGACATTGCTCTTATATGTCTCATGATTTAACTCCAAAGCTCTCTTCGACGGAGATTTGTCTTCCGAGCGAATAGGCGTTTGACTTTTGGATATTTTTACTGAGCTTTCCGCTTGACTAGCGGTATCAACCTTCCTGTTCTCTCGAATTCGAGTTTGTAGTATAAGGCGTTTGACGTTCGAATTGAGAACTTCCAGATTGTGTCGAGAAAGGCGCTTTTCAAGTTCTACTCGCCCTGTCGAAGCAGCTGAAAGTGCTTGTGCCAACATCTTTAGGATGGTTTAAATGAATTGCATACAACCAGAGTCACATGCACTAAAAATCAATGCATTTGATTAAAATCAGCTGAAAAAATGATTGCTTAAAATAATAAATTTTTCACTGACAGTTGTCGATCCTGAGACAATAGACTCTGAGTGAATAGGTAAAGGTTTTCCAACAATAGACACGATTTTCACAAAATCAAATAAATGCTAAAAGTGAACCTCTGTTGTTGCATTTTGGCATGTCAATGGACTCGGAACTCGAAATTTTTTGGCAGAATCCTTAAAAAAATAGGTAAAGTAAGTCAAAGATCGAAATGATTGACTGTAGCAGGCCAGATTTAAGAAAGAAAGAATTTAGAAGTGTAGCAGGTTGTGACCTAAGCGGAAGATATTATGGGACTACAATACTTGCACTAGAGAAATCGGATAGACTGCACTGATCCTGAGTATGTCTACAAGAATTCATCCGAATAAGCTCGAACGCATATGTTTAAGCGAACATCGGATGCTAAACATCAGTATTGTTGTAGGATCCACGACTGACCCACACACCCTGATTCCATATATCCGTGGCCGGAAGGGACAGGTTTGCATTAAACCGATCACTACCTTGCCCTTCTTTAAGCGCCACCAAGGCTGAACAACAGCACACAAATTGTGTCTTAACCTCCTAAGAGAGAACATACAGTGGCTTCTAACCCCTTTCTGTTTAGCTGCAGATGAAAACGCAGTCAGGCTCAACTGCTGCAGAGGCCCTGTACATGTACACAATCGCACAGATAAGGAGTATTGTGTTCAAGTTGGAAAAAAATGATTTAAATGGCGCTTTTCGGCTCCCTTAATCCACAAACACAAATTCGTCCTATAAAACTATAGAGAGTTTGAAATTGGCCTTAAAATCACTCGATTTAATAGTGGAGAGGAATGACAATACTCTCCTAAATCAAGTTGTAGACCAGTTAGGCAACAGCACATAAATGAATAAATAGGAGGCCTTTTTACGGATATCAGTGTGTCCTAACAGGCTCAACAGTCTACAGGGGTAAGAAATAAAGGATGGGCCAAAAATCTAGTCGAGGAGATCACACCGCAAATAACCAAGAAAAAGGGGAATCAGGATAAGACGAAAGCGAGGCGAAGTAGTGAACTAGCTAATGGTAACGAAACAGCTAATCATCCTCTGTTCAGTGTGCGAACTGATTGCGGGGGTCGGTATAAAGTATTCTAAAGATAACTAAGAAGAGGCCACTGGCTTAATCCAGAAGAAGTTGTGGCTAATAACTCCAAGGCAGGCAGGAGCGAAGGTTATGGCCAGAGAATTCACCATCGCAGATGAAAGATAGAGAGTAACTTGGAAGAGGGAAGGATAGCAGAATTTTTGCAACAGAAGATTGGGAGAAACGATTAAGTGGGTGCATTAAATAGTAAGAGAAATAAAAATGATACCAGTGCTAGCATGTCAAGTTTCGAATGAGATTTAGCTCGTGTTATCAGTGATGGAAGGAACAACAGTATCTCCAGACGACTTTAGCCTATGGAAGAACCATCACCAAAAGGAGAGGTAAAAAGCGAATGTGAACTCAGCTGTGAAAATGAAGCAGAATCCATCTCCACCATCCGCAGAAATTGTCTTAATTCATTTCCTGCCATCCCATTCGATAAGGAATTTTTACCTGGCAGTACTAGCTCTAAGAAGGCGCGTTCCATATTTCAGCCATAAAATGCTTCATAACAATCAGCCCGAGCACACTATTCTACATTATACCTTTTGAATCTCAAGCTTTGGGTCTGACACTCACAAGACAAAATAATTTGATTCAGTTAAAACGTACTTTCAGACTTCACTTAGTGCAGGATCACTTCACTATGAGTCAGTAGCACGAACGTGGATGCCATATCTTTGTGATTAATCCAGGTCGCCAGAATCCAAAGTAAATAACGATAATGTTCAAGTTTGTTTTTTCTAAATTACCACGCCCAAATATGGAACCATAATCCCAAAACTTTATGTGTAGATTTCATATTAAGAGTTTAGACACTGGTACGGAGGTTGGCAATACCTCATTTTTAAAAGAATTTGCCTCTTAACAAATGTTTTTTTTTGCTGTCACTATTTAGTCTTGAACAATTTCCATATATAAAAAGCTTATGGACAAACCACTTTGGAGAGTAATCAGGAACAAATGAGTTATTTAGATATCATGAAAAAGCAAAAGTGTCTGTTGAAAACCAGGTTTACTCATTCGGACCATTGACTATCAGAACCAATTATTTGTTTGCAAAAAAAAGAATTCAAATAAGCAACTAGTTCTGTAGGAATCGACAAGTGAACAGTCAGATTTGACTGAAAGGCGTAACCGAGACTTCGATCATGATTAATCGTACTTCTCGATTTCGTATCCAATCACCACTCTTTGACTGAGCAAGTAAAAATAAATTCTTTAAACGAAGAGATCAGTAAACGTTAGAGGTTGTGAGATGCACTTGAAGCATGCGCATAATAACCAAGCTAATCACTTAAAGGTCTGACCACGAAACCAGTGCCGGTTCTGACGGAATTGCTTCCTAAAGCCCACTTCAATGCGTTTTGGGGGCATTTATTGAGTAATAGAAGATTTCAAAACATGAAATTTCCAGTTAAGACAGCAGGAGATTTCGCTTCTACCGCTGAGTTGGATAGTTTTAATAGCCAGGCTAGAATAAAATTAAAAGTGCAGTCCAATTGCTAAGGCTTTTTCAGCATGTCCTGTTCTGAGTTTCAAAACCACAGCGCTAAAGAAGAGCACTGGGCCTAAACACCACATTGTTCCAAACCTTCCAGTACATTCTCAGCAAAAGTTAATTTTAACACAAGCAAGTCATTGTCGGGATGAGCCCCTTTTCCAAATCCGAATTGGTATACATTTTAATGAAGTTACTGAGGAAAATTGAATTCGGAATTCGACTTCATAAGAAAATTGGAATGATAGTTCATCAATCGTGAAACTGCTGAGAACTTCAAAAAATTCATTTATGATGAATTCAATGCCTTGAGAGCGTCCCTAGAGGTCAAAACTCATCAGCTTCCAATAGCAAGATCGGTGTAGAAAAACTACTGGCCAAAGTAACTTAGACATTAACTCAGAAAGTGTCCCTACAACCAGATCAAATGCTAGCTACCCAGACCTCTTATATCTCCAGAGGAATTGGCATGAAGGATCATTTATGTCTGATTCTGTTCGTATCTTACCATTCTGTTGCTGATTTACTAAAAAATCGAACTTTATGTCAAGATTGTATAGTGAATTTGCAATTTGTCCTTTTCTCTATATCGTGGGGCCTTTTCTCTCATTGCCAATTTCAGCACTAACCTATATCTCTACGTAGATTCTGATATATCTTAGGCATCTAACGCATGGAACGGAACGATTTAGAACACGATTTACCATCGAGTGAAAGCTGTTCTTGTAAGCATACATCTTCAAAGACAGATGAGGATGAGATTCATTTTAATTAGTGGGACACCCAGCTTTTAACTTTGAATAAGAGCTATGCGGAGACGAGAATCACAATGAATGTAAAATTAGGACGAGATGACAAGTTAAGTATTAGCTGGAAGCTTAGGCCTAAAAGGAAGCTTCAGACGACCATTGCAGTGGCTTCTCTATTTAATGCGAATGGTAATAACGAAAGCATCACCACTAAAATATATTACATTATGAATAAAGAGATGATGATGGATAAAGACTGATTATGAATAAATGGTTAGTTAGTAATATATATTTGTTAGGCAGTTGAACGCGAAAATTTTCAACTAAATTGGTAGAAAATTTTGTCCGTTTTGAAAAACAATAACTCAACTCTGGTTTTAGGGTATTAATAGGTGTGGAAACTATAAGTTTGCGAAATCGTAAATAAAATAATCAAATTGCAATTTCTATTTGTTCAATATGTCTGCTTATTTAACCGAAACGTATTATTTCGAACTTTTTTATCAGTAATTTTAATTTATGGAAATACGCGACTGTAATTAACTGGATCGATCGCCCAAACATTAGACCTGGGCGACATTTTGATTACATTGACTGATTTGAGAATGAAAACCTCTGTAACCGCTAGCGCAATAGAAATATATAAAGAAAATATTGCTAAGATATATGATGAATATTCTGCATTAATCAGAAATTTACCTATCTCTGAAAGATGCGATTACGAAGACGAAAAAAGAATTTTAGGCGAGGGATCTTATGGCACCGTGAAGTTGGCGAGGACATCCGACGGAAGCAAACATGTAGTTGTCAAAACTTTCCGCTACCCTGTCCATAAAAATGGCATTTCAACTTTGCGGGAAATTTGTCTTTTGAGCAAACTAGACCATGAAAATGTTCTAAAACTTCTAGACATCTGTTGTGAAGGAGGTATGTCTTACAAATCTAATAAATTCGTTTAGTTCCAAGTGGGGAAAATTTATATCCTAAGCTTACAATAATAACAGAGTTATGTCGATGTGACCTATATCAAATGATTTACGCTATTGGTGGTTACGATAAAACCCACTGTAAAAGCATTATCCAGCAAATTTTGCGCGGTCTATCTTATATTCACGGGCAAGTACATCATCAAGCATGCATTTTCATAATACAATCAACAAATTACCCGGAAAGGAGGATTCATTGCTTTCACTTAAAGGATCAAAATAATACTAACGTTGTTTACTATCGGTTGCTTAGTTAATTGAAATTGTATAATTTTCACAGACAAGGTGTTCTGCACCGAGACTTAAAGCCGGCGAATGTTCTCATTGGTCGAGATGGAAAAATTAAAATAGCTGATTTCGGGTTCGCTCGATTAAAGCGCAAGGAAGCATGCATTCCTTATTCACCATTGGTTTCAACTTTTGGCTACCGAGCTCCGGAACTTATGCTGTCCTCTGAGAAATATGATGAGTCAGTGGATATCTTTGCTGCTGGGATCATTTTTGTCGAATTGTTTATTGGGGACGATCTATTTCCGGTAAAAAAGCTGTCTCAGTTTTGAACTCAAAAATTTAACTTTACTTACACATTTTTACACTTTGATATTGCGACAATAATAGGGCACTGATGAAAAGAAAGTCGCAGAAGAAATGACTCAACTTTTTGGCAAAATAAATAATGAAAAAATTCCTGGAATTGAAAAGTTATCCGGATATGAAGAGCTCTTCGCTGGTATAGAGGAAAAGCGACCCAACTTAAAAAAATACTTAGAAGATAGAAGTGTACCTTCAGAAGCTATCATATTCGCCGCTACACTGCTTCAAGTCAATCCAGAACATCGACCCAGCGCAACTCGGGCTCTAAACAATTCTTATTTCACGACCGATCCTCAACCAAATGAAAATATATTGGAACTAATTCCACCGAAATACGGAATCGCCTAATGATCGAAGAAGTGTAGCTTAAAATTTTTGTTTTTCCTCTGTTGTAAGCGGCGCAGTATGCCATTTTAAAATTAAATCATTTGAAAATGGTATTGCTGACCATATATATGTGGTTTGAAATTCAATTTTTTCGATAAGCATATTTTGCACTTCTTCCAGGGAAGAATGATGAGAGATGGCTGATTTCACCATTGGTTGTAAAGGGCTTGAATGCGAACAGATTCGAGGATCGGGGGTAGCTCTACATGTGCCTAGACTTGATTATTATTATAAAAACGTATACTTATATGGAAACTCTGTTTGCATTGTTGTAGTTCCTCTCCTACCGATGGTGACTAATTAATAGTTGGACATTCCTTCTAGGATTATTATTTAATGATTAGCTTACGCTTGTCAACTTGACCAGCTCCATGACGCCTGCCCTCCTAATGTTGATTCTCCAATTAGATTGGATTCCATGTTTTGTCGGAGAAGTCACTTGAGTTATACATTTTGGATCCAAATTGGTTATTCATGGACATCTTTTTGCACCTGGTTCCCTCTGGGAAAGGCGATCCAAGAACTTCCAGTAGAGGTTAAAGGTCAGAACTGATCTATAGGTAGTCGAATAGCTCAAGAAGAAAAGAAATAGAATCTGGTTCTATTTTGCTCATGGCGTTTGCGAACTTCGCGATCATAACACAAAGGTGATGAAATCACCCTGGTTTTATTAAAGGGTAGAATGTTTGGCTCTTGTCTTAAGGTCAAGGGTGGTTGTTAGAATTCTTTCCGATTGCGAATCCTAGGCTGACCATTATTTACCTCTCGTTTCAGTCACTAGATGCATATCATTGGCTCCGAACCAATGGCTCATTAAAACATGAGCAAGCGCCACATTCATTAGTCTTCAAGGCCTTAACTACATTCTTCTCTTAGTTGCAATAGTTGTCAGTAATGACAACTAATGATGGCAAACCTAACGCCTTTGAAGACCGCTTTCTTTAACATCATCTTTGCACGGTATGCCATATTCGCTTTTCAAGTGGCGCCTCCACGCAAAGATGGACTTGCCGCATCCAGACAATCAGTAATGGATGTCAGCAACGCTGGCACCTTCAATGCATGGACAGAGTTTCCGGGTAGGAAGGGAATTAGGTTGCATATGCGACATCTGTTAAAATGATTTCCAGTATTCGCGTCATCTCAGTCGGTGTGTTGACACTAATAGAATATCACGAAGTGTAAAATTACTATGGAGTTAACCGTTAGCACTCATTAATTAAAGGTCAGGTCCTGCGGTTTATTGCCCCGATTTTCAAACTGTTTCATTCCACATTTAGTCTGCACAAGTATCAACGCTGAGTAGCAAGAGATCATATGCACAAACAGTATGTAAGCTGGGATTTCACCCGCTATTTTTCCTTAACTCGTTCCTATCTGCATCATCTGGAGTGTTAAACGAGCCAAAGGCTCTATGCTATGAAATTGCTAGTGCTTGCCAGAACTGGAAGAGTAATTTAATTCGTTGTGATTACAAAACTGAAGGGAAATAAGTGAATGAAAGTAACAATAAAACAAGGAGGAATTTTTGAGAACGTAATCGCTTCACATTTCGAATGGAAAAAAAGCTTCTGAGCCTGAACAGTTTGGATAAATTTATAAGAACAAGAGCTGGCTACTAGTCACCTAGGGCATTTCGTAAGATCATTTCGAAAATCAGAAAAAAAATTGGAATTTCTTTATGCTTGATAAAGCGGTCAGCCTTTTGATTGCTCTAGATAATTTCGCAGACTTGAGCTTCAAGACTGTTGTTAAGTAAAAAGCATTAAACAATTCTGTGTGTGCCGATTGCCGGCACTCGCGGACCAGTCAGTTATTCAAATCACACAGATTTAAAATTAAGTGCTGAAATACCAGTCAAATGGACTGCCATGCTGACTTCAACCTCTCCATGGAAATTAGAACAGTTGTCTAACGAGAGTCAGCTAAACTGACCCGCTTTTAAAATTCTACCTATCTGCCATGACCTCCATTATCATCGATCTAATATCCAATAATTGTTTTTATTTCATCGAAAAATGACGCTTTTACTCTTTTTTAACTATTTTTTCAGATGGTTCTGAAAGAAGATACAAATACTTGTAGATTTCAGAACTTATCCAATTTTAATACTTTTTTGATTATTTGGTCACTTCTTTAAATCGAAAAAATATCAATAGTAAAATCATAATCTTAGTAATTATTTTTATTTACTCTCATAGCAGAATAAATTTGCTTTCAATTCCGAAAGCAGCATCAGATAAGTAGATGAAATGAAAATTATATACACCATTTAGCCAACCGCAAACATCTGACAAAACGGATTTTTATTTGTGAAAGATGCTCCGGAAAAAGTGTTAAGTTCATGGAAGCAAGGATTTTAAATCATGAACTTCATCAGGTATTAAAACAAAGAAGGAGTGAGAAAGTGCTCCCTCTGCGGACAAGCGTTGCCAAGTGATAAGTACAAGCAGTCGGCCAATTAATTCCACAGCACAAAATGGAATGCCATAATCAGTCAGCACTTCTTCAAGAACACGCCCATGACCACGTCTGTAAGTTTGCACTATATTATACATACTAACGGCTTCAACACCAGGCAGAGTCGACTCGTTTATTTCACCACAAAGATCAATTATTTTGAAAAGCGTTGGGTTCTAAAGGAAAATGAAAGACAAGCATCTAGTCACATCAAATAATTTTGGCTGATTTATTAACAATAAGGCCATAAATTATCAAAAGCTTATTTAACCAGGGTGGCTTGGAAAAACTGAATATTATTGTGGTTATGTCAGCCTCCTAAGTTAATATAAGCGGCAACTAACGAAGGTTCTGGACATGATCAAAACTAGCCGACAATTCCCTGACAGTCGGTGAATGTAGCAGTCAAATAGGCATGAGATCGTTAATTTAAAATTCTCACCTTTAAGTCTGAGATAAGGTCTAAATTAAATGACAGTGAATTCAGTATTCTACACTCAGACAGAGGCCAAAAAGGATACCGTTTTATTCGGACATTTAGCTTTGGCGAAGTCTCAAGGCAGTCATAGATTTGAATGTGTAATACTGATGTAATTCCAGTTAGAATGAATTGAAGAAACTTTACATCGAGTGAGGCCTTGTGTCTCAGTAGAATGTTTCCTCTTTTTCTACTATATTATCAATTTTGCACAACGCTTTTAGCCACAGCAATTAGCAAACCAAAAAACAAGGCTACTGCTACCATCAGTTAAATTGTAGTTCTGTATATCCAAAGCGAATACCTGCGGGCATTTATAATGATAAAAACTACTTACTTTAAATAGTAAGGATTGTGTCCACAATTCCGTCATAATACAACCCACGGACCACATGTCAAAAGATTCATTATAATGTTCAATCCCCAGGTGCTGTTCGGGAGGAGCATAAGGTTCGGTGCACACGATTCTTGTATAGGGACCGGTTTGTGAGTTCAGGTGTTTGAACCGTGCGGTTCCGAAGTCTGTTATTTTCAAAATTCCTTCCATGCTTACCAGTACGTTCTCGGGTTTCAGATCTCTGTGCATGACGTTATTGCTAAACATTCGAAGAAACTTAGGTATTGCTATTTTCCTTAAATTACTGCAGCAAAGGAGCAACATTGCGTTCACTTAAATTAATAATAAATGCCTTCATTTTTATTAATGCTGTGGGCTATATTATATTTATGTGTAAATAATCTAGGAAATTATTATGAATTCGCTCTGTCCTGTTTTGTTCAATAAGTTGATTCCTACGTTGAAAGAGTAAGTGGAAAGTGAAATCAACTCACCTGTGTAGAAAACGTAAGCCTCTAAGAAACTGCTGCATTATACATCTTCTCTGTGAGTCCGTTTGAATCCTTCCGCTGAGTATCACCTCTCGCAAATTGCACGCACACAATTCCATGACCAATGTAACAAATGGCACAACATCGGAACCAGCAAGCCCTTGGAATACATAGGTAACTTGGACTCACTCACTTGCGTGCACACAGATAAAAAATAATTTAACGATATTCTCATGTTTCAACATATTAGAAAACCATAAATCACGAATAACATCAAGTTTAATGAATCCTCCTGAGTTTTGAAGACTTGACAATTTTTTTGCTGCTACTTTTGTCTGATCATCTTTTCTAACTGCTCTATATACTTGTCCATATGAGCCACGGCCAAGCTCATGATGCTCCCATATAATCTCACAAGATGTCTGAATTTTTAACTCCACAGGACTATCTACATGAGTTTTAAATAATTTTTGAATATGCTGTTCCCAGACTTCCAAGTGCTTGCGTTCAAATGGACGATGGAACATTTCTAGCTGTAAAATGAATAAGCGCAAGCTATTTTACTCTAGTTACTCTTCATTATAACTCATCGAAAGAGCGTGATAAGTGCTCCAGAAAAACTAATAATAAGGCTTTAATGTTTTATTCGTTTTATTAAAATAAAATTAATAAATATGTGCAAGGCCTACAGGCAAAAAACGTATTTTGCACAACTGTTTCAAAATTTGCCAGTTGTAAGATGAAACTATAAAAACGTCTAACAAATAAAGAAAGATTCACTGAGTTTATTTTTGCTGTAATTCAGGGCTTCGGGCTTATTAGCCCTGAATGTAATAAAAAAAAAACTGCAGTGCGCCAATAAAGAACAAACTAGTATAGGCTGATCTAATAAGAAGCGACGCTTTACTGCAAATAAAGACAAAATCCATTCAAGTTTAAAAAATTTCTCTAAGGTTAAAAAGGTGCTATTAATAGTGTATTTATGGCCCACGGATTATAATGCTTCTGCAAATTGACTTGCTGTTTTGACAGGAAATATCATGAAAGATAGTCATATATCATTGGAATCAACCCATTCGGATTGAACTCTATTCAACGACAAGAAAGAAGGGCTTGTAATGATTTTCAAAAGTGAGTCAAGGAGCCCAAAAATGTGGGTGATATACCACATCTCTGCCATGTGCTTGTGGAAGTGCATTATTAATTTGAAAACCCAAAACGTTTTCGAAAACTATCGTGCTTATACAAAACATTAATCACCGCGAAATTATTCACCAGGAGATTGGCCACAGAAAACTTTATTTCATTTCAAAATTAAAGTAGTGTTATTCTACAATGCTTTACTGAACCATTGGGATAGCACTTGTTTTCCAGCGAGTTCCTATTGTAGGAATTATTAATTTAATGCTAACTACTGCCCAATCAAAATATCTAAATTTCCACAAACAAGCTTCAAAAGACGCAAAAAAATTAATGCACTTAAGCATCAATAATTTTTAATAAACTCTTAACCCTCATAAATATGTAAAAGACAAATATAATTGAAGAAATTTTTGTTTTTTTGGCCTCCATTTTATTCATTAACATCTTTTACTTGTTGCGAGCTCCATTAAGGTAACTTCGCGATAATCTGTCGATTTCTTTGGAAAAATAGACTTGAAACTAAAATTTGCACCATTTATCGTTTATCGCTTTAGCGATCATTTAACATTGGTCTTTAATTGCCTTTGCTTTAATCAAGGATGTCTAATTTTTAAAATCGTCTCCCTTCCGTACCTAAATGCACCGCAAGCAAATTTATCTCGTAATGCGCTGGAGGCAGTTGTATCAACGCTCTCAAAGAATACGCATTATAATGAGAACATTCCCTATTTTAGGAGATCGGCAAATAGGAGAGAAGAGGAGTTATGCCTTTACAAATCTAGAGCGCACTTTTTTTAAAAGGAGCAAAAGAGGCGCTCTCCACTTAATAACAAGGAAGTGTCGAGTGCAGTTTAAAGTACCTCCAAATGAAGTTGCTTTAGCGAATGGCTAGTAACACAAAGCCATGTACAAGTTGGTATTCGACTCGGTTTTTTAGTTGCGACCGAGGAAAAAACCTTTACGCAGTAAGATTTTAAGCAGTTTTTTTTTCTCTGGGAGGTTCTTTTGTTATATCTCCATTAAAAGCAACTATAACTGTTATGGATCTAACCTACTTGATGCACCCATCATCGAGTGTGAACCCAACGAAAAGCAAGCTTCGGTGTCGGAGAGGCATGTTTAGTGTTGTGGACTGAAGAGCGCAACCACCATGCAGATAACAAAAAAGTGCCACTTTCACTTTGAAAACAATAAATATTCTCCTACTGTCTGCTCACATATCTAAGCACCGCTTGAACAATATATGGTGGGGGTATCTACAACCAATTCTTTGACATACGGTCCTTGGGTGTTATCCTGGCAGAACTATGGACATCTGACTACTTATTTTCCGCAAGTAGAGAAATTTGAAAGTCTTAAAATGTAATTATCTTTAAAGATATCTTATTCATCCGCCATATGGAAACGATTCAATAAAGGTTCTAAAAATTATAATAGATATGTTGGGTAGGATTGATAATATAGCACTTCCGGATTCAGAGGTCACTCCAAACTATTCTGCCATAAAAGGCTACAAGCGAGGAGGTAAACGCCGCCTGAATAAGGTTATAAGTGGAATCAACATATCGGACTATAATTATGATCTGATTGACAATCCCCTAAAATTCAGGCACTTCTCAGCACCCATTTCGCGCCTTCGCTCGATGAGAATGAGAATTCAATGTCTGTTATAGAATAAAAAATCGCAGAATAAAAGAAGAATTCGCAAGAGACAGTGTATGCGGAAGGAATTTTCTGTCCATCAAGCCTAAATTAATTGACTTTTATGTTAGAACGGTGGTGTTGTATTGTCTCAACTCCTGAATTAATTAAAATTTTCTGATATTTGTCAGAAAATATCAGATTAATCATAAGATTTGTAGAAAGGACGTCTCCTTAATGTATATTGCTACACCTGAAGGATGAAAAATGGTGTTTTATCTTATTGGCCTGCCCTGGCATGGTTTCTCAAATATTTGGTTATTAGTGAATGAAAATTGTGTTCTTGTTTTACATTTTAATTGCTTTAATACTCTATAGTTAACATGTTTTAAGGTAGCAAAGAATAAAATGGAGCTTGGCAGCCAGTCTTTAGTTATATTTGTGTGTAAATGCTGCGAGTTTGAGATGAAATTATTTGATCTCTGTACCCTCTTCCATTTATTGTAACCGTCTAAACATACAGAAGAGCAATAAGCCAATAGGTAGTTTGAGCATCCTGCAGAACTAACATAGGGAAGAAGAACATTCAATCCAAGAAACATTTGATAACGGATTCTACTTATGTGATACCTCCATGTGTACAGATATTGCATTAAGTAGCATTCAAGCCCAAGAGGTTGAGTATCCAATAGAACTTTTTTATAAGCGAAGAGAGTCATGGCACTTGATGAATTTGGATAGCTATACTTATAACTTTTCGGCAATAATAATTCCGCCATATTAGACTGTGCAAATTGAACTAAAAAAAACGAAATGCCCTTGCAGTGCATTCGAAGAAGTTTAAAATTATTTTAAAAGTAATTGTTTATTTCACATGAGCTGAAACTTGGGCAAAACTGGTTCAATTTTAGTAAGAAAAAAACTCAAATTTGAAATCTTAAATATTTACGCATTATTCGCAGAACCACGTTATTCACTACTAACAAACCAGTTTTTTAAAATGGGCATTATGCTAGAGGGTTGGTCATCCTGATTTATTTTAGAGCAACGTTAGGTTCATGACCTGACAGATCCATGTTTTGGCATAACGGCTTTGTTCAAGGTTAGAGAAATACGTTCTGCATTGAGGTGCCGTAGAATTCTTTCCGAATCGTTCGCACATGAGTGAGTATATTTTGTCGAAGACTCGAGCATAAAAGCGATTTCAGCAGCTTGTCATTTCCTCCCCTCCCCCCCCCCCCCAGTTTGATTTATCTCAATAGCAATGCTAACTTTCGCAAAGTACACATTCAGATTGATACCAGCTCCAAACACTTGGCGTCCCAATCAATGATGAACCCTGTGAATGCTCTTGAAAACATTCAATACTTGTCGATGAGATAAAACTTTCTGCTTAGCTGCCATAGAACTGACAGTACGCTACCATGAGTCTGCTGTATAAAGGGATAGCTTAGCAGATCCTAATAGTTTTATCGTTGTTCAGACCATAAAGGGTGTCAACTGTGCAACTCGACACCGCACAGAGATAATCTGAAGATTCCAAATTATTTTGCTTTTCGCCCGCTTCTGGAAAATTCCCGTTACCAGTTGCAGCTCAGATTTGATTGCATCATAAAAATGATACCTCTTGTAATGGAGACAGACACCAAGCGCATTATATTCTGGAAATGTTTTTCATTTATCATCCAAAAAAAATTTATGATTACATCGAAACTCGAGATTTACATAAAATCGTAATTTCTGGCATTTTCTGCATCATCCCTAGAGGCCCAAGAATCCGGGGCTTGCTTTAGAGTGTCTGTATCTTAAACTCATGTAATTTAATGTTTTTTCACTAAGGCTGACGCCCTCTCACGGAGTCGCTATTCACAGAATCTTGTGATTTTGATTTCTAAAAGACAGTGCTGATACAAATATTCTTCCACTTTAGAGAACTCCAAGGAAACTTCTAGCAGGTAGACTATTTGATTAAGACTTACATACTACACGTTTTCCAGTTTCTACCATTTACAAGTTCATTGACAAACGATCATACAAAAGTGCCACAGTTTTAGTGGAAAAAATAAAACGAAATCGAAAAATTTTCAACAATAATTAGAGTTTTCTGCGCACTAAGGTTGCTGGAGAAGTGTATTTCGCGTTGTATCGAAGACTTGGAATCAAATAATCGTAGAAAGTTCAGGATCCCATTTTGAAAGTACTAGTAGGGGAGATTTGGCAAGGCAGTGCGTTTTGGGGTGCGAAGTTCAAAACTTTCTAAATTTTTGAAGCACACTCTTTAAATCGTTGCTTGGTGCTGGAAGTGAAGTTAAATATCTGTGATTCAGAGCCTGTTCAGCTGAGATGCGTTGACTCGGAGTGAGCACCAACAATTTATCAATCAAATCCAACGCATCTTCCACGATGTCGGATAAATCAAATTCAGAGTGTAGGTCGCGTTCGCTCGAATTACTCAAATGCCAGATTCTTGGATAATTGACACTTTGTTCTGAACCGGGAAGAGTCTTGTTATTAATTTCCCCACAGATAGTAATAATTGCTTTTAAGACTTCTATGGAGGATTCACCCTGTAAAAAATGAGACTGCAATTTGAATTCGGTATTTTGCAATATCAATTCCAGGCTTGATAAAGCTAATTTAACATGACTGCCTTAAATAAATTGCAGCACATGTCAGAACGACTAAATAGCTTACGAGGAATAATCCCCTATGTCGCCAAAGTTCTGACATAATGCATCCTACTGACCACATGTCAAAAGATTCGTCATATGTTGACATCTCAAGGTGCTGTTCAGGAGGAGCATATGATGGCGAACACACTAATGGTGAGTGTGGACCCCAAGGAGTTGATGGGTTTTTAAACCGAGCAGTCCCAAAATCAGTTATTTTCAGAATACCGCTTGAACTGATCAACAAGTTCTGGGGCTTCAAATCCCTGTGCATTATGTTGCGGCTACCAGTTAAAAGCATTATTTAGCATTAAAACACTCAGAGAAACTTTATTTGAAAGTATCATGCATAATAAAGCTATTCCTTGAAATTAAGACACTCTTTAAGTGCCAAAACTTTGCGATGGAAAATATAGCAATATCTTGCCTGTGTAAAAATGACAATCCTTTTAGAAAATGAATCATTAGGCACTTTCGTTCTGAGTCGCTTTCAATCAAATATTTACCAATCGGTTCCACCAAATTGCATTCGCAAAGTTCCATCACAATCGAAAGTAGCGGATTTACAATTTTACCAGCAGTTACTGGAGAAGGTCAAAAAAAAATGGTTGTGCTTACATCCACGTATGCAAATGGCGTCTAATCTGATAATATTTTCGTGCTTAAATAAGGATAAGCTTCCTAAATCCCTAACAACCGCTAGGTTTACACCACCGTTTGAGCGCATTAAGGGTTTTAATTCCTTCACCGCCACAAAGCCCTCTACATTTGGTATAGTTGCTTTGTAGACTTGACCATATTTTCCACAATCCAAGCGTTTAATTTGCCGATACTCACAACTCGGAGAAATTGTTATTTTTACATCTGGAACATGTTGCGCAAATACCTTTTTAAGGAAACTTTCCAACTGAGTCAGCTCTTTTGGAGTTAACCATTTGACCATAATAATTTAAATTAAATCAGACTATCTTTAGTAAATACCTATTGCCATGACTACACAGACTTTAAAGTATAAAAATAAAACCAATTCGAATATTATATTTCGAAATTTCAATTAAATTTATTGAAGAAGTGCATTTACGCATTTTTAATTTATTTATGATTTCTTCTGAAAGGGCACATAGTGGAGGACCAAACTAAGGCAGAAAATCTGTAGGCGAATTAACTGATGTTCCTACGATTTATTCCGGCGTAACAACTCTTTTAGCAGCATCACATTTGAAAACCATTCACTAATATGTTCGGGATTCACCATTAAATAACTGGACAGTCAAGTGGAATGCTTTTATGCCTAGCACTCACGATCAGGTCAACATCCTGATATTTGATACTTTGCGATTCCACTGCGTAGAAGATCTTGGATGCACACCGGTTCTCATTCTTGTTAATTGAAAAAGTGTTGAGGGAGAATTTCAACCATCAAAATTATCCATAGCCCCGCTTTCGGTCCCCAGTAAACTTCTTAACATGAAATTTCGTCTTTGTAACAATGACAAATGATATCAACAGTCATCCTTATAAGAATGAAGGCTGTGTCAAATTCGAAATAGGTAAAAAATCATCGCGTAAATTTTTACTTCCATGTTATAAAAAAATAATTGGAATTCTTTTAAAATGTAACTGGACCCAATTATTTTGAACTACTTTACTGCAGCCGATTGGGTAGTGAATCTAAGTGGAACGGATTCAAATGCGATCGATTCGCGTTAACTCAACAGTTGAACGTGGCTTCTCAGTTTTCTCAATATACCGAAAAATAAGTTTCCCTAGTGAAATTCTGTTTTGATTGGAAGAATGAGTAAAACAATTTATTTCATTTGTCATGAGTTTTTGGCGAATGAGTAATTTGTTGTGTCCAGGTCAGGTGTGACTAGTCGTAGGAAAACACCAAAAATTTGCAAGAGGAAGGTAAATATAACAAACATTTCTATGAATATTATGATGATGTCCAACGCTAGACTTGAAAGCCATTTATGAGTTGTAAACTGTTATAGCACCAGCCGCGACAATGACATGAAGTCATGACGCGAACAGTGCCAGGTGGAGAAGGGATGCATTGTTTGGATTAGGGGGCTTATGCGTAGATGTTTTTGCATTGTTAGTAAAGTAAGATTAGTCAAACCGTTTTGATGCGCTCATCAGTTCTGGCTTAGCTCTTTTTTGCATGCTTAATAATATCTTAACCGATTTCAAATATATATGAGGGTCAAATTTGAGTTATTTTTCTTCGCTAGATAGGTTGCCGCGTTCCTAGTGAGTAATAATCCATTCTATGAGTTTATTGCAATAAGGATATATTTTGGTCTTTGCCAAGTATACACGCGCTAATTCCCTGCACGACTCGATCAACATATTCGTTAATCGACTTGAATGACTTGATGGAAGAAGTCGTTTCTTTACAAAACACATAATTTTTAGGCTGATTTTATTATATAACTCCTGACAATAGAAAGTTTTCCCTTCACTCTGCGAAAAGAAATCTATAGCTGTAAATGATGGTAGTGGCGAAAGTGTCTATCGCATGAATCCGCGATATCACTTTAGTCGAATAATTGTCTGGTCTTCTGCGCGAAAAACCGCATGGCGATGTTAACTATTTTGATCTATTAACGATATTGATAGGTACAGGTTTACCAGTATTTTGCCTATTTTCATATTTTCACGGGTAGAAGTGCAACTTTACGGTTGGTTCTCATTTAAACGGCAGAGCAGTAAATAAAAGAAAATTACTGACCGAAATTCGGCATATCACGAAATCGCTTGCGTGCCTGTTCCAGAACTAGTTGCAACAGTCAACATTTCGAAGCTTGCTTTATAAAGCATCAAGAAGCTCACCAAGTTCTCTGGACACCTTTAGCGTCGTTCCAAGTACCTCTGCATTGCTATATACTCAGAATCGGTCTTTCACCTGCATGCTTGCAAAATTTCAGCAATTGATGGGCACATTTTCTATAAATATGTGACCCGTGGGTCTCCTTGAGTGGCATCAATGCACGATGTCAATAAGGTAAGAAACTTATGTAAGAGCGATGACCGTATAATGGTGGAAATTGGCAGAATATGCCCAGTTTACATTACTTTTAAATTTATTCGGCCACTTGAATTTAATTTTAATTTTCACTATCTTACTTGCTTGACTCTACTGTTTCAGCTATCATCTTAGAGTTTTCAGACTTAGTGGATGTCCAAGTCTCCCAGACGTATGACCGAGGGCTTCATTGTTTTAGGATGAGATTTCCACCGACAAATTTTTATATCCACGACTTCATGGAAATACCGCTTCCTTACAGCATTCAAATTTATGTGAGCTTGACGTTCTGTTACTTCATATTGGAATCAGGTGGCATTTACACGATTAATGTCGATTCGCGGAGATAAAACTGACATTAAAAGGATGGATCTAATCTAAGTGGATGTTAAAAGTATTAGGGTTCATCATGATATCAGCGCAATATGTACCGATCAGTTTATGTTCGGTGGGCACAATTCGAAGCTGGACATATTAATGATGGATAACCACACTTCTAAAACTACGTCCCATCATTTATGTACAACCTTGAACACGTCGAGTTAAGGCCCTACTTTAAGAAATTTCTTTCAGTATTAGTAAACTTCCCGTTCTGCAGTAAGATGCAGTGGTTGGTATATTCGAATCAAAGCTCCAATGCTCATGATTGAAAATTTCTGAATTTTATAAGTGTTTCACTTCGATTTACGGAGAGAGCTGACGTGGATTAGAAACCAACGAATTGAGTTTCGCATTTCACCCAAAGAAACTGATTCATTTACGTTCAGCGTGTTGGGGATTCCTTCAGCTAAGTGAAGAACCTAACAGGGAGTTATAAACTACTTAAACCTGCAATCGCAAATTATGAGCTGATTTAAATCTTAAACTCTGAATACAGGCCAAAAAATAAAATCCACCTAATAAAATTTGAGTCGTGAGGAGTCCTTGTTCCAGGGCCGCACAACTTACACTTACTGGAGGTCATGACACTACTTTAGGTCTCACTTTTAAAAAACTCAGCTAGACACAGTTTGTAATTAGACATTTTCAGAAAATAATTTTTGAAGCTAAGAATTATCATTATGGCTATCATCAATGCAAATGGAGTCCAAGCCTTGATAATGCCTGTTAATTGGTTTCCGTTTGTTGAACACTTCATTATGTATGAGAACTTGTTCTTTGAGATCATAAACCGTACCTGTTTTTACAAAAGACTATTCTTTGGACTGTAGGATAACATCTTCAAAATTTGTTTTAAGAAAAATAGTCTGAAGAAACCAGCGAAACGGGTGCTGACTTGTCCCCCTGAACTCGATGAATATGTGCATTTGATGCGAAGATTAACCTCCAATTTGAATTCAGAACAACTGGGTTTATCTGCTACTTGGTAGTTATAATAATGCTAAATTGTACAAGAACAAACAGATTTGACAAGTGATATAAATGTTTTCATGATGTGCGTTAGTTCATTTAAACAAATTTATGAGCATTGCAAGCAATATAGCCATCAAAGAGTCAGTTAAAAATTTAATGCCATTTCATTAGCCGACCCAAATCTTCCTTTCAAAGTCAGTATTAGCGTAAATTTGCTTATCCACGTGTTCTTGTGCATAAGTAAGCCTTATGAATGGTGGCAACTTGTCAAAATAAATACATGTATGATTATCTGAACAAGCCAGTATAACAAATCATACTATAAAATTTTCTCTTAGTTATTTTTTTTTCTATCCATCCAGAATTTATCACACAGGCGATATTCAAACCATAACTTTTACTTCTAAGTGCCAGTCATCATAAATTTGATCGGAAAAGGCAATTGCTATCATTGAGTGTGGACGAAAACTCTTCAAGGCTAGAAGTTAAGTTGTGGCAAATCGTAGGATTTACTGTCACCTAGATAGAATTCTGTACGACGTTTGAGTCGATTGTGTAGTGTCTTGAGACATCAGACTGTCATTGATGGTCTAGAGTAGTGAGTGCGCAATGACCAACCTGAGTGGCACCACAGCCAACCATTTAAAAAATGTCATTTCCTTTCCAATGGAGGATCGGGCGAGTTTTCTCTGAGGAAATGAGAAAGTTCTTACTCTGTTTTTAGTCAACTCTCAGAGCGTTTCCTGCATCTGAACACTATAAACTTCTACCACTGGTTTGCTTAACTTCTCTCTCAGTAACTCAAGCGGTTTATGATGTTATGGAATTCTCTGCCCATTCTATGTATGAAATGTAAAAATAAGCCTTTAGTCCAAACTTATCATTGTACAAAGCCAAAGTGGATTAACTGCATGCCTAAACTCTAACAGTTGCAGACAACGTGCATGAATATAATATGGAAAGTTGGTACAGGAATATCGGTTTATTTCGCTTTACACCTATGGGGACATGTAAAAGCACGCACATGCATAATGAATCTTTGGCAAAGACAATGAGCGACCTTCAAGCTACGTCAGCATGATTTCGGTCCCAGAATTTAAGCTAGACTCGGGTAAATTTGCATCGTATGTAAATAGTGATGAAAGAACTAGCTTTCAAATCTTCCTATTTGTTAACTTGTCGCTTAATCCTTCGCCAGGGTCAGCTGCAAATTCAGCGAATCTGAACTCTTGGACAGTCGTTAGGGAATAAATTGTTCTCGGTTAATTCATTATTGTAAAAATGTTTGCTTAACAGTCTTCCCGTTCGGTAAAACTGCAAAAGCGACTTGATTAAACGAAGTACATGATTGAACTAGTGACTCTAATTTTCTTCAAATACCTTGCCCATTGAATTCTTCCAGTTCTGTTAAAGGTAATGAAGCATTGAGATATGCAATAAACACGAAATCCAGATTACTTAATGCCAACAAAACAAAAAAATCACTCACTTGCTGCTATTCAAATATAAACAAAAAATCAAGAAGTTAAGACATTGGGCATGGATAAAAAGAGCAAGCGCAACTTAAGAATCGCATCAATGCTTATTCACAATGCTGTTGATAAATAGTTTAAATGTATATATTGCTCTAGTGCGTTCATATGACAGAAGCTTAGAGTGGGCAATAGACAGTTAATTGCTGTGAGCATGGGCTGACCGGAGTTGCTGGACGAAGCGGTGGTAGAAGGACTAGGATCGGTGAAGTTCATGTTGAATGCTCATGAGTGCGGACCCAAAAAGTCACGCAAAAGTGTATTTGCCTTCAAATTCACTATCTTGCCAACATCTAACGTCAGTTTTAAATGTTGCGCATTTGTTTTGCCTAGACAATAAAGCTGAGGATCTTAAAGTTATTTACAAACCGAACTTCTGGTTGATGAGATCAGAGGAGTGCTATTTAGAGTTCAGATGAATATAAGAAAAATAAAGAAAAGAGTTAGAGAATCACCCTTAGGCAAAAGTATGCCTCGTACCATCAGAAAATTTGCCTCCTTCTATATCCGTTCTGGATTAAAATTTGTTCTCTCCTAGGGTACTCAGTATCGTTGAGATAACTGCATCCTATTCTTTCTTTTTAGTAGAAGCCAAAATGGAATGCTTTTCTTACGCTGTCGGAAAATACAGTAGAGAATATGGGAAGATGATTTAAAATTTGTATTTAGGAAACTGATACTTCATTAGCATGGGGTCTGGATTCATTAGCACAAAGTTATTTGCAATGCAAATTATGGTGACATGTTTGAAATATTTTAAAAAAACCAATTGACTAGAGTTGGGTCTTTTGCAGTGGGATTAGAACATCCAACTACATCCAACCAGCAAATGGGTTCAATTACGAATTATACCACAGGTCGACAAAGCGTGGTTGCCACGCCTTGCAGTGCACGAAGTTATACACATCGTGTGAAGAGACGCATTTTACAGACTGTACTGAAAATTATCATTGCTTCAATCGGCCAACTCAACTGTAAGCTGTTGAACAAAACATGATTGCAAAAATTATGTGGTCTTACCAATGAATAGTATGATAAGCTCGCCAAAAAGGCCTAAGTCAGTACGAAAGGACAGATACTTCTGAAGCAAGAGTTAGACAGAAATTCAAGATATTGTGCGAGAATAACTCACTTCCTTCAGATATAGCTGTGTATTTCTTTGCTTTCCATTACTTGTTAGCTGCTCGATGTGCGAAATTTGACATTTCTACGTCAAATTAGACGTATATGGAAGCCCAGGTGAAAAGTGTGCACGCATATATTTGCTCTCATTTCATTTAATTAAGATTTATATTTTTCGAAAATGCTTGACAGGAGTCCGTTTATCAAGGCAAGTTTTTGCTTTTAATTTATAAAGTTTCTTTAAATTTAGTGTTAGAGCATAATCAAAAACAAACTCAAGTAACAACGAGATTATTTCTGAAGCCCCTCTACCTTACAAATAAGCATTTTCAAAATTTTATGGGAGTCAGTCCAAGAGTAGATCCATTTTGGGCAACTAAGGTATGATCAATAAACATTGACTATATTATTATGGTTGGTAATGGCATTATGGCATTATTTGATAATAACTAATATTTAAGCATTAATAAAATCTTCATCACTAGTAGGTCAGATCCAGCTCAACATTTTTAACGGCGTTTTATTCGGATTCATTTTATTGCATTGATTGCATAACGACCGATAAGAGGCAGTCTGAACAGATGTAACTTGTGGAATAAATTAAGAATGTATGTACATATAACATCGAAACAAATACAAGCTGTCAAATCTACGATGATGAACATTTTTCGCAGCTATGGCGATTCCATTCAGAAACTGCAAATAGCGGAGAGGTGTGATTATATTGACGAACATAAACAGTTGGGAAAAGGAGCATTTGGAATTGTTTCGTTGGCTAGGGTTCCGGACAGACATGAACTTGTTGTTCTCAAAAGTTTTATAAGTCGCCAAAATAAGGTTAACGTATCAACCATTCGCGAGCTGTGCACCTTAAACGAATTAAACCACGAAAACATTGTGAAATTGCTGAAAATTTGCTGTGAGCAGTGTAAGACTTGGCTTACAAATGCAGTTTCAAGTGTTTATTCACTGTAGGTACATGGCTCGATTTACGTTAGTATTAGAGTTATGCCGATGCGACCTTCAAAAATTTATCTTCAGTTCTATCATGTACAAAGAATCTCACTCTAAGAGCATTATCCATCAGATTCTGAAAGGCCTATCGTGCATTCATTCGTAAGTACAAAATCATGAGCATACATGGAAATATACTTAATAAAAAAATTATTTATGGTCATTTAAACTTTAGTTCAAAGTTTTTTCACTAACATCTCTAAATTTTTATTTGCTCGTTGCGTATTGAGTAAAATAGCTATCAGGAAATCATCACAGTAAACACGCTCAGCTAGAATAAAATGCTTTCAAAGATATGGAAGGCACGTTGACTCCTCATTGGCTGGGCCTTCCTTTTGTAAATTCTAACGTGCTAATTCGAATAACTGGGTGACTAAACCGATTTTATTTGTTGAAATAGATGCGTGCCGGACCGCTTCAACATATTGCCAATCTTATTAAACGAGAGAACTTTCTAGCCAATTTTAAATCGACTAATCCTTATTATATCCTGAATTTACATTTTAGCCACAATGTACTTCACAGGGACATGAAACCTCAAAATGTTCTTGTTGGTCGCGATGGTATTATAAAAATTGCTGATTTCGGATTGGCTCGATTTAAACAGAGCAGTGAGCACCATACACCCGCAACCGGAACTTATGGGTATATGGCACCAGAAGTTTTGCTGGAAACTAACACATATAACGAGTCAGTGGATATTTTTGGTGCCGGAATCATTTTCGCAGAAATGTTGACGAAAAGAAGATTGTTTCCGGTAAATAAGTTCACTCTTCTAATAAATAATAGCAAATCAAGTAGTTGCATTGCTTGACGTTTCGTAGATTATCTTAATCTCTTCGTTCTTTGTCAAAGTCTTTACATCTTATAGGGACATACAGACTGGGAATTCGCACACTCTATGGCACGAATACTAGGCAAAATAAATGAGGAGACTTTTCCAGGCTGCCAATTCACCCATGCATATTCTCGACTATTTAGAAAGCGGCAGTATTGCAAACCAAAGCTTAAGTCATATTTAGCAGAAAGCGATGTGTCCGAAAATGCCATAATATTTGCTGAAAAGCTTCTTGCGCTCAATCCAGTAAATCGACTTACGGCATCCGAAGCTCTAAATGACTATTACTTTGTTGCCGAGCCCTTTATCGATGGAAATATACTCCCGCTTATTCCCCATAATCTTGGAATTGTATGACTCAAGTACCACCAAGTAGCCAAGATGAGTTCAGCCTATATGAGTACAACACAAGCGGGTCTTTCCTTTCTGTCTTGTTTCACTCATTAAAATCGCATGGAAAACTTATATGCAGTTTTATGTAATGCATTTGCTTTCATTTATAAATTGCGAGGTGGTATTTATGGATATGACATGTTTACTCTTTATAAATATCCTAATGACACATGGACTGATGATTTCATAGGCCCCACAAAAGCTTTACTTCCGATTTAGAATGTTGACTCGTCACTAACTTACTTGATGTCAGGTGCTGAAGCTGTGGAGCTTAATAGTGAGGCTTAAACTTGAAATTAGCAATTTTCTTGCCCTCACTTAATGCAAATTATGGGATTCCACTATATATTTGTAGTTACATAATCAGAAAAATCTCCTATTTGCAGTTGATACTAATAGTTCCGAAAAATAATGACTCAAGTTTGTTTACCAGTAACTGAAATATTAAACCAAAAGCATCTTTCTACTAATCTAAACTGAAAATTTGATGGCTTTTAATAACAAAATAGAGCATTACGTTGTTGAAAGCTACCGGCGACTTCATCCAGACTGCTTCGCCGAACGTATTATATGTAGCAGACTTAGAAGAAAAAGACAGATAAGTATGGCTGCTTACCAGCCCTAAAACTGCTCTCTCATAATGAAAAAAAGTAATAAGGAATTGGATTACATATCCTTTTCCTGATGCTGGCTATAGAAAAAGAGTTTACTAGCCACACTCCATGCTCCGAATCATCCTAAATTAAATGCTGCTTTAAATTTTACGAAGTGATAAATAGTCTCGAAAAAATAATGGTTTTGATGCAAGCCTTTTTTTTAAAAATTGTGCTGCAGGTTAGCATATTCTTTGGCGCCCTAAAGGACGAAGCTTCCAAAGTTATGGAAAATTTACTTAAACTGAAAGAATATCAGTAAATTTAACTAAAACAATGGAACCCCAAAGGTCGGCGTTTTTGTGGTATAATACGAGTTAGAATGATCCTAAGATGAACTTTTACGATTAAGGATTCTCATGATCCTTGAAGTCGAGAAGGTCTTGAGTGCTTATACATGTTTTCAAACAAAACGTTTTGCTTATTGTTCTTTAAAGATAAATCTATTCTCTCCTAAACCCCCAAAATCTAAACTACAAGTTATTTAATAATCAAGTTGTTTTGAGTTGGTCTTAAATAAAATGATTTGAATACAACTGAATCAGGGTCAAATAACCTTTGCGTTAGCGTGCCTAAACCACAATTAAATGAGGTCCAAAAACAAAGAAACAAAATGTAGCATGCAACAAAAAATTTTGGCGTTTTTAGTCATATTCATTTTAATGGTGTCGGTCGGTATATTTGGTCCGCGGAATATTATGCAGATTAATGATTCTATGGGAAAATAGGTTGACCTGAACCAAGTGCGGCCGGACCATGCACATATTTGCTCTACCCAAGTTGATCGCACAAACTTATAATGCCGAAACTCATTAATTAATAATGAATGTGATTAGTAAGTTTGGGACTCACATTGCAAACTAAAACCTCTGTGGAGAAATGGTTCCAATAGGATTATCACTCACTTATTCTGAAGGCAGACTCCTCTTCGAATACCTTTAGTTCTTGTCTGCGAAAGCTCGCAAAATATCCTTCGTATGCCAAAAATAACTTCCACGTTAAAAGAAAAAAATTGTTTTTAAGAAATAAACTTCTTTATTACAAATAAAACTGTATCAAACCTCTTTCTCAAATATTCCAGATGGGATGTCTTAAAACATTGTGATTACCTTAAATTGACATGTTACCAGGTTCTGGAATACGTCCACAGCTCAGCATCTAGTCCCCGTATGTTTAAATTTATGGCCTCAGTGTTTGCGACCTTGTTGGACCAGACCGCACTTACGTATTCGACAGTCTGTTAGATTTAAAGGAAGCTTTATCAATCACATATTTTTAAATGAGGAAATTTAAATCCCTAACCCTTTGCAGACGTGTCGTTGAAACTTGCCTTGGTAATATGAAAGCCGCATCTCAGTGGTAATCGTAAGGCATAAATTTTTTTAAAGAGAGCCAAAATAGAAAGCAGTAATTTATGATTTAATAATATTTTTATTAATACCACTCTTTAAATATTTCGAATCGGATGGCAATCAAGTTGAATGTTTTTAAACCAGCTCTTAGTGCTTACATTCATATATTTTTATGGCGGGACAAATGCAGTGAAAAGTTGCATCTCATAAAGCAGACGGACTTAATTTGGGTTTTTAAGTCCGAAAGTCGCTCATCGGTTCTGATACCTTTTAATACTTATTTTAATAGACTCTAACAAACTACTAGGGCTCAGTAGTTAGCTTTATAAGAGGGAAATCGGCAACATTTAGAAAATCTCATTGGCATGCAGAGTTCAATCTATTTTTTTGGACAGAACGCAAAATGTAAACTGTAATTCCCGTTTCTCAGCATTTCTGAGGTTTAACTGAAATAACTCTCACTGAATCCCTACAAATGCTCCGTTCCCACCAATTTGGCATAAAACAACCCGAACTTCTCGAGTATTAAAGGCTCACTAATGGACGCAAAGCTAACTTTAATAATGTGCCCAAAAGGATGCAGTTTTGTAAAAACAATAGCTAATGCAAATGCTAACTTTACAGTTTTAAGTGTACAAGCTCCGATAAAATACGAAATTAAAGTAACTTTTTGTTTTATTGAAGATAAGTGACCTTTGCTTTTAATCTCAGGCATGCATTGTCTTCAAGCACTGCCCATCTTCAATTGACCACAATAAAAGCACTTGAACAGCACGTCTGACAATTATATAGGCAGAATTTTTAGCAAAAAGAAGGTGTTAGCAGACTGTTGAACCCGGAAATTCCATGCTAATGAAAGTATTAAGAGTAACTTATTCGAATCTTTTGTTTTAACCGGCTGTTTATTTTGCGCATCCGTCCCATCCATCTTATGCAAGCTCACCGTTTACCCTAATTGACCCGTACAAACATGGCTCTTTCTGATCCGAATTCATTGCAAGATCCATGAATTTTCATTAATGAAATACAACATAGTAGAAGCGAATTACATTGTTGGAAGACAACAAGAAAAGCGTATTTTGCGAAGGTATGTGTTTGAATTGTGAATTTGAATCTATTTCTGCTTAATTCCATTATAGAAAGTTGTTTTCCACATCCTTTTATGAAAATGTACTTTAATCATCCAGTTCCCTTCGAAATTACGCCATTTGAGGTTTCAGTATACACCAACACATCTAGAGTTGTCTTTGTGCGTTTGCATCTATATCGAATGCTTAACATAAAACTTCCGAGTTCAAGGAAACGTTGTTATTTGAGGTCAGTAAATTTTCAGGACATAATTCATCACTTATGGCTGAAACAACGCTTGAACCAATGTTTTCATGGGGCAGCTGACTTTGGTTTTTTTCAAATTCATCCACATAGAAAATCCAAATTTCTATCGCTTTTGGACGGCTTTAATTGAAGTCCGCTGGATCTAAAAATCCGCACTATGGTTTAAAGTTTTTTTTATAGAATAAAAATTAAGTTGAAATCCCTTGAAAAAATCAAGACATGCTCTCTACAACAGATGCTTTGTTCTACCAAGGTCATTGGCTTTTAATGATAGTGGACACATTTATGTAACAAGATCAAATTGAGTTTTCTTCATCTCGGGAATATTCCATTCATTTGGCCAAAATTCACACATTCATGTTTTAAAATTGAAGCACGAGGACTGTACTGATTTTTTGATATAGATGGGTCCGCAAATGAAGTTTTCACGTAGGACATTGAATAGGTTCAGACCATTCGTGGTTGGGATGGCCAAAAGGCTCCTATGAAGATCGAACCATCCCTGATAGAAGATTCACAGTGAATATTTTGAGCGATAGAAATACTTGAAGAGGAGATCCTTTGTCCAATAAAGGGCGTCTACAACTATCAATTAATCTCTGACCCGCTTACCCAAATTCATTCAGCAGGTAGAAACGTATTTGGAACGCTTTTTGTAACCTGTTGTATTTTAGGATGCATTGTGGGATTGGCGCGACACAGGTAATACCAGAAGAGACCGAAGTGAATGAACGAAATATCTATACAAAGATCCCAATTAGTAAGATGAAGGTAACAGAGGTGTTCGTGCGTTCATACATAGATTCACGTAGATTCACAAAAGTGATCAAAGTCCTAACTGAATAGTTGAAATGTCATGTAACCCATGGCATGAAGTACCGTTAACTCTGAATCTGATAGAGGGAAACGGCAGTGTGCATATGTTCGTGTCTAATTTTTGTTTCAAACATAACTTTAAATTTGATTGAGAAATCGCTAACAACATCTTGTATATGCCAATAATTGCTTGAGTGCAATATCCCACTGCATTCTTTGTGTGTTTTCAGAATGACATAGGTTAGATAAAAACACAGTGGAACCTTATGCCGATTCTATTCATTAACAGGAAAGTTCGGGTGTTTGATGTATTTCACAAAGGCGTGCCGTCATTTTTGTTGTCGATTTTTAGTATTTTGCTGTATACCTGCATCGGTTTCAAGTAATAAACTCATTGCCCCTTTAATTTCGCAGATCCACAGACTTGAAAGCAGTGGAGATTGAAAGGTTTATGCATCGCGTGGTTCGCTGTAATGAACTTAGAAAGTAATAGATGCAAAACTAATGGTTGAATTACGATCTTTTAATTCGAATAAATAGGCAGGAATGAGAAATAACTGGTAATGTCATCAACCTTCCATGTAATCAATAGCAGGCGACTCTGAGTAGGGTTAAAAATAGGCAGGCACTATTTGCTGCTCACTGGCTCTCAAATCCGCTACTTCCCGTTTGTCTCCGAGGTAGATATAAAGATGAGGCGGTAAGGTGGGCACATGTAGACTTTAGTATGGACGGCTGACGAATACAAGACGGTTCATTAGTTGGTCATTCAATCATGAAAATGCTGCATAACAGATGGAGGACTAGTGCCAAGGCCATACTTTGCTGGAGGCAAATGCTAGATGAGGGTTCAAATGAACCGAAAGTGCCTCTGTTCTAAGGACGGTTTTTCTTATGTATTAGCCCTTCATATTTGCATCTCTGCATGCAGCACCTAATAATAAGATAAGATCGACACGTGTTATTCGTGTTAAAAATGAGGTTAAACATCTGATCTGTTTTTCCTACAGCAGATAAAATGGAACAATTTTACGGTGTGCGAAGTTTCTTGTAAGTTAAAGAGTTTCACTATTTTTGAGATTTAAGAAAAGATTATGCCCTATGTCAAAAAGAGAAAGAGAATGTTAAATTATGCATTTACGCAATTGAGTTTCTACAATGGTTTGAGTTTTAAGTGTTCTAGATGGCAAAACATGCACTTGGTTGTGCAATCCGGTTGACTGTATGGGAAAATTTAGCGTTTGCCACTCTTCCGAAAGGGAATAAAAAGCTTTTTGAAATCAGTGCGTTTTGCTATAACAAGCCCAAGCGATGTAGCTGGATTATTGCGAATTTTAATTCAGTTAAACTTTGAGGGTTGAATACACATACACACACACAATTTGTGAATACACATCTTTAGAATAATTTGTATAAATTGAAAATTAACAAACAGAATCAAATTGATAATGAATTTTAAGGGGGAATATTTGATTGTGATTTCTATTCAGCCTTTCGATTTCACTAAGGTATTTTATAGGTCCAAATGATTTTGGTTGCCTGGGCAACCATAGCTAAGAGTTCAAATGCTCGTGTCACATGGCTTGTGTGGTCTCCATCACCAGAAGCAGAGTTAAGGAGCTTGAACAACATATAAAAGAAACTTATGCAATATATAGCCCGGATAACTTTGCTCTTAATGAAGATTGTCAATACCCGAAGAAAGAATTGTTAGGGAAAGGGAGTTTCTCTAAAGTGTACAAGTCTTGCCTTGAAGATGAGCAAACAGAAGTTGCTCTGAAGGTGCTAAAGCTAGATATTAGTCGGAAGGAAAGATCCTCCCTTTTAATGCATCGCGAAATGCTTCTTTCAAGTAAAATGAATCACAATAATATTGTCAAGTTGATCAAAATCTGTATTCATGGTGGTGAGAAGCTTTTTATAGTATATTCGACTTTGTAGAAATGCGTCATGAGGTGTTGAGAAATGTATTTACTTTGGTGATGGAATTTTGCATTACAAACTTAGATTTCGTCTTAAACTCCAAAATTATTGTCGAAGACTCTGAGAGAAAAAGCATAATATGGCAGCTCTTGAATGGCCTCGCTTATATACACAGGTTAGTGAAATGTCCGGAATGTGCTCACATTTTAGTTATTAACCTTGATACTCGAGCTTTGTTATGTTAATGCGTTCAGACTAAATTTGATGCATCGCGACTTGAAGCCAGCAAATCTTCTGATAAATGCTGAGGGTACTCTGAAAATTGCGGATTTCGGATTGACGCGACTCGTGAGCCCCGAGCGCGAATCACAATCATTAACACGAGGCACAGGAACACGTCCATATAAGGCTCCAGAGATGTTATTTTGCAGTAAAATCTACGATCAATCAATTGACATGTGGTCTGTTGGGTGTATAATGGTAGATGTATGGACAAATCACCCGCTTTTCGAAGTATGTTCATATTTACTAAACAAAAATATGACTCGAAATTCCACCCGTTCGATGATTTTCTGTCTACAGGCAGATTCTTGTGAAGAGATACGACAAATGATGGTCAATTTTTTTGGCGAAATAAATGAAGAAAGTCTCCCAGGCAGAGATGCAGAATTTTATTCTTTCCTTGAATTTTACAAACTTACCGTGAAAATGGAACCTCGATACAAATCAGGTAGAGAATTTTGCTCGCAATCCGCTCTCGAGTTGATTGAAGCACTTCTTGTTCTCAAACCTTCAGAGCGTCTGACTGCCGAAGGGGCACTCCAACACAATCACTTCACGCTCCCTCCTGATCGATCCGACAACCTGCTAAGTATTATCGATAGGTTGAGTTAATGCCGTCCAGTTTACAATTACTTGCAAGATGAGAGCAAGTTATTTCAAAATGCTATCATTTTTTAAATTAATTTTTAAGAAATAATTTCCAAAAGGAATACACGCGTGCATAGATACATAATAAGTTCTAAAATTTTAACAAAATTTCCCGTTTTTTAACACGGGATCTACATCCATTATTCGTTTAAATGAAACAGTTGATATTGATTTTTTTATTCGTCCCCAATGGGCAAGTCCCAAGGACTTATTTGGGGTACAATAGAAATACAAAGAGCTTGTGCAACAGTTAAACACGTACAGCAGTATAACAGTTAAATTGACGCCTTTGGCTCCCTAGTCCTTCCTCGGCATGGTTTCATCGCAAAGTAACAGTTCACTCTTCAGTTGCACTTATTTGTGGCACTTCGTCCATCTTCGACACTTAGATCTTGGGATATCCTCATATGTAGTTGTCAAAGGGTCCTGAGGCGATTTCCTTTTAAAGTGTTGCTGGTATGTTTCCTTCGATTTTCTCATTTCTTTGAGGTCTCAGGCAGTTACTTTCTATCAAAATCTATTCTTCCGTTTTCCTAAGTGCTTTCTAATATATGATATGAGCTTGAGGGTAATTGTTTGTAGGCAGCGATCTGAATCTGAATCTAACTTTATAGAACCTCTTATATCAATTGTAAGATATATATTTGAGCCTTTTATCAAAACAAAGCCAAGAATAGCACCATTCTCTGTAGGATGGTACCGAGTCAATCTTCGAGAAATTGGTTTCCGGAAGAAAGTGTTCATCAAGTTTAAATTATACTCTTGGCCTAGGCTTAGTAGCCTTAGTCCGTTCTCCGTAGTGTCATCTCGATCGGTGAATAGGCCGACAAGCTTGGCCCCAATGTTACGGGCACCAGAGTCTAATCTGCAATTGAAATCGCCGAGGATAATTATTTGTGTACGTTCAGAGAAAAGTAGTATACAGGAACACAATATCCCATCAGTCCAACTTTTACCCCTCAAATTTGGACGATTAGTGTGATAAGTCTATTTAAGACTGGGTCAAATTCAGCTTCTATGCTCTTTTTGACTAGAAAGGCGACCCGAACATTCGGTCAAGAGCTCTCACTGCGTCCAGAGTTAAAGAAAGGATAGTTTTCTACTTATAAGGAGCAGAACTTCATTCTAATTTCCGTTCGGGCAACAATCTTCATAACATTACCAGAAGTCTCTTCAACTCTCTGGCTATATGCACGCATGTTCCACAATCCAAATTTGAGGCCATAAATCCAGGTAGTAACGTCGTACCTTGAATAAGAAGCTTTTGGTGGACTTAGGCTGTACTTCTGCTGGCATTGTAATATATTTGTACGTCCGGTGGGTGATTAGTTCTGACCGGCCGCCCCTCTCTTGAGCCCTCAGGGTTGCCCCTCAGGTTACCGGTGGTCACCACGAAGAGGAAGAGAGTAAGATTGACAACGAGGAAATCGGAATACCCACTTGGATTCCCTACCTCTTCAAATTGCCTGAAATTTTCTAAAATCAAGAATAAAAGTCAAGATGCAAATTTTAGACTATTTGGGCTCAACAATTTACCATAAAATATCGTTCCAAAGGTTAAATTGTTAAAAGTATACATCAGAAAAATTTAATTGAAAAAGGTTAGCAGTTTTACGGAAACCAGAGGCAGATTCATATCTAGAGAGACTGATAAATTACCTGAACAGAGTGGCCAAAAATTAAATTTCAAATTAATTAACTGCGAATGTGACGAATTAATATCCTTTGTTCCTACCTCTTATCATGGAATTGTTTGCTTTTAAACTTTGCAGATAAATCAAAGGTCAGTAAACGCAGTAGCAGTGTTTCTCACGTTTCTTTAACGATAAAGTTCCAATTCTGTATATTTTGGAATGTCTTGTGCATCAGTTAGAGGATTTTATCTATTAACACCACGATGCGCTAGTTAGATTTTCAAAAAGACTCACTGTGAAATTACGCACGTGTACCAAGCCATTCGAAAGGCGTCAAATTATAATCTTCGTTCATGATTCATTTAATTTTTGTATTAACCAAATATTGGCAATACAGCGTATTACTTGAGTAGACACGTTTCCCTGACTATTCCCGTGATCTTTAATCGTAAATGTTTTAAAATCAGTAAGTCTTCGTCAGATTCATCTTTTTTTTTTCAATTTAATAATGCACTAATAATTAAGGCCACGGAAAGAAACCGTTTTTGAATAGCAGATATGGAGAGCTTTTCTCTCTTATTGGAATTCATTAGCTAAATTTTTAACCCAATTACCGAATGCCCATCTTCAAAGCACGATTTGTTTATTGGCGTAGTGCTGTTTTCTTTCTTGTGATAGACTCTAGTTCAAATAAACACTTTGCAAAACGCATATTTTGACTTCACTACGGCTTTTTTCAAGGCTGTCAAAGGCTTTTGGACCTGTAAATAACCTTAATGAATAGGAGCGCTAACGAAATGAACTAATAGCATAAATTTTTGTGCTTCATCGAATGAATCTCTTGTTTTCGTACTTGCCTGATAAGTTCATGGCATTGTCCATAAGGTTAGGTCAATGCTTGATGATACTCTGATGTTCGGTAGGGAAAAACCATCAAGCTTTTAAGTTAAAACCTGCGTTGCACCAAAGAGAGTATTGATTGGAAACATTCAGTATTGCAAATGGTAATATAATGATGATCTGATGGGAATCTAATTTAAAAGCAAGTCATAACGATTTCCACAAAGTGCCTTAAATTCACTTGCGATTCAAAGCAAAGGCAACCTGAGCTCCTTATATCTCAACATGAGTTCTTAGAGAATCGTGGTTCTTTGAATACCCCTGTTTAAATTGGCCAAATCAGCTGAAATCAAAATTTTATGGAACGTGCTCAAGATTAGACTCTTAGTAGGTCGAGTTACTGAAAAGAGCCTGGAACTATCCCATTTTCAAGAAGTGACTTGCTTCATTCAAATTCTGTTGGACAATATAAAAAGTTAAGATGTTTCTGATTTGAAATGGTACACTTTTTTGAGAACTGAACAGGCGCCTTCGATGTCTAGAGAACGCTGCCTCACCTGAATGAACTATCATTTATGTTATGATCAAAAGAATGAGTAGACAAAAATTTCAAAGTATAAAAATGGGTTAAAATAAATTAATCTGGGTGCGTGTTTCCTATGTAATAAAGGAAATCACCCGGAGATTCTGAGAGATCACTTATATAATTAGAATCTTTACTCTATCTCGCGATTTGAGCAAATCAAAAATACCTGTATAGGATCGGAGCATTGGCTTTATGGCATATATTTTAAAAGAAATTAGTGTCAGCGTGCGATAAATTTTATTTGCCTTTTTTCATCTGAATCTGCCATACTTACATCGGCAGTGGACGACTCCGAAGTCCCAAGTTTCACTTTGGTTTCCTATGTGAAAGATTCGAGCTCTCGATTTGACACACCTCAAGGGCTATTACTTTCAGGTATTCTTCGTGAATAGCGTATTCAAACTCTAACGTCCAAAAATCTAGGAGTTGCACTTACATCTTTGCTTCAATTTTTTTGTATAATGAATTAATTTGCATTGCTTTGGGGAAATGATTACTTCAGCGATTTTGAACTATCATCCCCTTGAAGATCCATTCTGGTAGGTTCTTATTACGGCTTCTACTGTTAAGGCGATCGATGCGTCTGTGGCAGATTTAAAGATGACAAAAGTACTGGGCTTGAATTTTAATGTGCTGAGTTAAACAGTTTAACTTCGAAAACTTGAATTCGATGTAGTTTTTTCCGCGGGCTTAGAGGTGTAAAATCTGACTTTCTCCATTAGAAAGTTGAAATATAATACACGCTGCATGATGCAATGTATTTTCGTTCTACCAAGCTTCAAGTGTTGGAAAAAACTTTGAGCGCTTCTCATTATGCATATTTTATTTTTATGCTTTTCGTTTAATCGGTCTTCCGTAGTTCAAATCCTTCTAACATCAAATTCCCTTTACAATCATTCACATCTGCTTAATCCGCACACAGAACATTTCAGATTCGGAACCAACTTTTTTGTTTTAGAAGAGGAAAAAATAAAGCGTGGAAATTGTGAAGTTATATTACAACGAGAATCAGCCCTCCTAAGTTAAATTTCGACAGCCTTGCGAGTGGGTCTAGTTTCATGACTTGTATGCTGAGTTTCCGTTCATTAAAGATGGGATGCAAACAGTAGATTGGGGTCGCGATTGGGTCTTGATGACTTGGAATGAACTCGAGACATTTAGGCATGAGCATTTACAATTTATATCGCCAAATTAGGCAGAAAAGACCACGGTTGATTTTGAATAGTAACTTACATTAGCTCCAGTTGTATCGCTGTCATTAGCAACCACTGACTCGAGGCATGTCACTGATAGATAGAAGAGAAAGTGAAGCTCTGGTTTGGTGAGATCGTCACAGCGTTGATGACAGCGAAATTCAGGCCTGCCAACTTTACTGAATGTCAAAATCAAGGACAAAATTATTTCTGAAAAATAATTATTAAAAATAATCCGAAACTTGAATCGAAACAAAATAAGCAATTTGAATTCAGTATGAACCATTGATCATCAGGCGCAATGGAAAAGCATCTGATCTCTTGCAAGGAAATATTCATTGTAACGACACAATGCAAAACCATGTCAGATTTTGCATTTGCTAGATGCATGAATGAAAAATTAAACAGTACCTATTTTTGGAAGAAAGAAGATTGAGATTTGGGGTATACATACTTTGTTAACTTGAATCAAATGACATGTCATCTATTTTGGCATAGTTTTAAATTGTTTTGACAAGTTCGAGTGATGGGTAGTAGGCTGCCTGAAGATGCAATAGAGCATTTAAAGACGTCAATACTCAATACAATGCAAGAATTTACCTCAACAGAGGGTGTAGACCTTAATATCCATTCGCCATGTTCATACAAAAAGGTCGAAAGACTAGGAAGTGGTAGTTACGGAAATGTGTTCAAGGTTCTCCTCTCAGATGCAAGAACTCAGGCAGCACTGAAGGAACTGAAAACAAGTCGCAGTGAATTTTTCGGTGCCAGCATATCTTCTTTCAGAGAACTCTTTATTTTAACCAAACTAGATCATCAAAATATTGTAAAATTGTTGGATGTGTGCATTGAGGGAAGTAAGGCAAAAAGAAATTTAAACACTTTTAGAGCGAGGCGACATTGGATTTCAAAATCCTACACTAGGGCTTGTAATGGAGTTATGTAAAGGTAGTCTGAGAGAAGTATTAAGCGGTCGAAAGGTAATTACCGACTCCCAGAAGCGCACAATCGTGAGACAACTTTTATCCGGACTCGCATTTATGCATAAGTAAATACAAATTTTCACCATATCTCGTGGTTTCTAATGAAATATTTATAAAACTGAAGTGCCTAAAGCGTTTCCTGCCATTTCCGATTTTCTAGCGAAGGTGTAATGCACAGAGATTTAAAACCAGATAATTTGCTTATAAGCAATGAAGGCGTCCTAAAAATTGGCGATTTGGGATTGGCGCGTTTTAGAGTTAACGGCGCTTCAAATACCCAGTATACTCCGTTCGTTGGATCTGCTAATTATGCTTCACCTGAAATACTCTTTGGAAACACAGACTATGATGAAAGCTCGGATATGTGGTCCGTTGGTTGCATAATGGCAGAAGTGTGGACTAAAAGACCTCTATTTCCCGTAAGACACGCTTTAGCAACCCATATTTTAGTCTCTTAACTGTATTTTAATCAAAAAAGTTAATTGAATTCTGTTAGGGACTGACGGTCCCGGAAGTATTTAAATCAATGTGCCGCATCTGTGGTTCGATGACGAACGGTACAATACCTGGCATTGAAAGCAATAAAAATTACCGCTTTGTTAAGAATCTGCCCCAATATCGAGTCAGCACTCTATCTTTTCATTTGAAATCCTATGTATCTTCTACTGCAGCCATTAATTTGATTGAAAGGCTTCTCCGCTACATAAAATCTCAACGTCCGACCGCACGCCAGACCCTCAACGATTTCTATTTTATTATGAATACAACCGAAGACGCGAGTTTGCTGGATCTCTTAGAGGAAAGGTCTACGTATGACCTATTTCAAATTTATCATCATTGAACAATTTCGTTAATTTTCGCTCTTCTTGCTCATCATTCTGTAAGCAGATATACCTGTCAATTAATGTATTTTAATTTTTGTTTAATCCCTGTTAAATCATTGGTGAAAATTTGAACTGGCAATAACTGGCATGGTTATCAATCAAAAACTCGAAGGATCTGTGTTTCGACGATGGTGACATTTTGCAAATCATGAGTGACTATTAAGCGTTAATTAAATAACTGGGCGCAAATATTTGTGTACTACCTCAAGTATTATTTACGTTCACCCGATTTCCACGCAGTATTAACTAACATTTTGCTTGATTTCATGCGGTCTCACTTATGACTAGCACGTTCGGACGGCATACCTAATACTGCACCCTATTTAAGCACTCATGCACAGTAAGTTAAAGCTTGTTCGGACCAATCGGCGATGGGTTAGTATCATGCCTTCTCCTGGAAGATGTGTTGCAGGCTTGTACATGTACTCCCGTTCGAATCCCATTATCGACATGTTTCTTGCGTTGGCTGCCTCAGCACAAATACTTGGCAAAGAGCAACAGGCCATAATAAGTGAGTAGTAGGTAATTTTGATTTTTTACTTATAAACTTGGCCCGTTCTAGTTGTAAATATTCAACCATAATTAGAAAGTTAAATAAGTGCTTTGGACTGACTGGGAGTTGAATTTCTTTCGGATTTGAGTTTATGTACTACTTTATTCTGAAAAATCAATTCGTATAACATCTATCATAATTTTTATTTATTTATTTATAGCGCCTTTTAATTGGTATCCTGGATGGTTTAATCCAACTTCTATATTATGTGTAGTATGAAATGTTCAGTGCTAATACATCGTTAACACATTTTGAGTGAGCCATTAAAACGATTGTTATTAGTGTAGCCAGACGCTATAGTACGAGACCAATAATGCACGCTAGACTGCGCTGATAAGCAAGTCCCTAGCAGAACAACACAACGATGTAGGTTCTCAGTAATGTTCAAGGGCGTCTCTGCGTATACAATGAAAGATGTCTTATAACGACATGTTAAATGTTAAATGGGTTATTATTTAAACAGCGATAAATCAGTTTTATCAAAGTGGCTGTCTAGTATGATTGCGCTCTAAAAAAGGCCAGTTTATACGGCCTATATAGAAAATACCTGAACAGATTTTAGCTACAGAACCTTCATATAACAGTATAAATACGTATATTTCGCATTCATTTTCTTCCTATGCTTAGCAGACCCTTCGCTAAGACTCAGATTAACTGACCTCAGGTACATCAATGACATTCGAAATGCAAAATAGAATAGCTGATTTTGTTCACGACAACAACAACTAGTTAAACAAATTGCAGAACTGGGGCATCTCAAAAGTGATGTCCATCGATGCTAGTCCTCAACTACATTTATAGACTGAGGTCAGCCTAGACTATGAGAAGCTCTTTTGACATCATAATTTGCCTCGAACAGCACCAAATGTAAAAAGCCTTTTGAATACGCGGTTTACATTGTCAGAGCGACCCAACTTCACTTGTACTCACTTCCCTACCTAGCATCTCTCATGATATTTGGTTTAGGCCATGGTATTGTTGTGATTTGCTCTGTACTGTGTATTTTTGTGACGATTTCCACTACATCTAATTCTAGCAGTCACTATTATTTGCATTATCTCCTCTGCACATTGCACCTGGCAAGTATCTTTATTTTTCCTGTCTTTTTTTGGAGATTTCTTCAATTCTGACTTGTGTAAACGATTCAATACACCATGTTTTGGTGAACTGATTTCCTCCAGTTATAAATTTTGAATCCCTTTATCAAGAGTTGGGAGTTATAACTCAGCGAATCCGTAATTTTACTTCTTATACTAAGTTCAACGGCGTTTACCCTTTGCCATTTCTAAATCTGTTCATTTCATTATTTTCTTCAAGATGTTTACATCTGACACTGAACCAAAAACTGGTTATCTGAGCGGCTTGCCATCCCTACTCCTAGTTAATATATGAATATTATTATAATAAATTGCGTCACAAATCACACGGATGGGATTCTAATAGGCCACTGTGAAATATAACACTTAAAGTGGAAAATTCAACCTATAATGTTTTCAATGGTTGGGATACTTATATCTGCTGGACATGGATGATAAGTTGTTGCATTTCAGTCCATGATTTACACCTGATGTATCCGATTAAGGTAAGAGCCTACGTTAAAAATATTTTCTTGAGGCACGTATACCGAGATACCGATATCCTAGTAAACCGTGCGTTTTTTATCAATTTAGTTGCAGATTTTAAAGGTCTATGACTTCTAGCTTTGCTACAAAATCGCGCTACAGGCATAGTGCCTCAGAACTCTCACTGCTAACGGCTTTGATCCTCGCCTTGCGACTAGGACGAAATGTAATCCGATTTCTGAAGATAATCAGACTATCCCTAGACGTCAATCTCGAAAGCTGATTGACTTGTTTTTTTCTCTTTTCTGAGTCTTAAATGTAGTACGTTTGAAAGACTATTCAAAGGACCTGTAGAAAGAAGCTTGATTTGAAGTGGCAAAAATCACTTTATAGATCATAAAATGTTTCTTTTTAGCTATTGAGATGGATTTTAAACGAATTAAAAGCGAGAAAATGGATGCAAGATGTTGTCAGGACAGGTGCTGCGATGGATCGACTATTTTCACTGGGTTAGTTTGGAAGGACCCTCGTCCCATTATAAGACAAATGTATTTTACATCCTTATTCAATTTTCTTCAGACATCCTCATTTTTTCAAATCGGCATGAATTTTGGTCTCCAGAAATAAGAAATCTTCGCCTACTTATACTTTCATTATAGCATCCCTAGATGGACCCAAAACTCGGCAGACTTTCTGTCATTAACTGAAGATGGTTGGTCTCATGCTTGACAGTCGTAAAAATTGATCGAAAAGCGTGTAATAGTTATAGAGCAGCTTAAGCGTATATTTAGGCTGCGTATGCGGGTCTTACCCATAATATTTTGGTTTCTAGTCCTGGAAATACAATTAACGAGTAGACATTAGGATAAACTTCTCAACCTTCTTCGGTTTTGGTATTATTTTAAGCATAGATTCGCTAGATTTTGCATAAATTTAATTCCACAATACAAAAGTAGCTTCAACGAAATTTAAATGTGAATTTTTAAGCGAATCCTAGTTTAAAGTATACCTGCTCTGCAGAAGAGAGAGAAAACTGTGAGAGCTGCTCTGTACAGTTATGTGTTAGTACATGCTTATGTTATTGTTCGAGTCTTATGCCTTATGAACAAACGAAAAATATGCGAAAAAAAAAGAAAATACAAAAGTCATAAATGTTCAGCTTTGCTTCGAAAAATTAAGAGAAGAGTAGAGGTTAAAATAGAAAACTGAGAATAATGCAATTTATACATATACCAACGCTTCCTCACATACTGTTGGACAATAATATGATAAAAATGTTTCCATTCAGTTGTATAGAGAAAACAGATTCTGTCTTTAAGTAGACTAAGAAATAAAAGAACTTGTTAAGTATGAAAAGCGGGAATGTCATAAAATAGCAAAATAGGTTCATAACGACTTCAAAGACCTTAAAAGCTTTCGCCCATTAATAGGGCTTAAATGAGGCAATTCATCAAACTTGAATCTAGAATCAGAAAAAAATATAAGACAAAATGCAAACTTTTTTAAAATATCTAAAATTTCAAACAACACAAGTTTTGTTTATACCAATAGATTGAATTTTCTCTCGCCGCATTTCTACGAATGCACAGGATGCCTGTGAGTATCTTTGCCGAGCCTTCCATCGCCGATAGCATTGTTGAGGACCTTGAAAGCGATCAAACTCAAAATTTTAATGCCGCCTACGAGCTTCTGAAGCGCATAACAAAAGTCAGCTTCGTGGATCAGTATGACAGCCTGTCTAAAATAGGACAGGGTACATTTGGAGAAGTTTTCAAAGCAAGAAATAAAACATCCAAGCTTTTCGTCGCCATGAAACGAATTAAAACTGAATTAGAAAGAGAGGGGGTATGTCGACATCCCTTTCCTATCAAAATTAGTTTCCGATCACAGCTATTCGCGAAATTCGGCTTTTGCTATCCTTGAAACATGAGAACATTATCTCCCTAAAAGAAGTTTGCTGTAGCTCCAGTAGGCTTTTTTGGTTCTAGGATCTCGGGTCCGTTCTGTCTGCTTAAGTGCGTCATAATTTTTAGAGACTGATGCGTCGTTATTCAGGCCTCAGTTCTATCTTGTATTCGAATATTGCGACCACGATCTCGCTGGACTTAATCAAAGGGTGGAATTTCAAAATTCCATAAAAAAGGCCATAATGTTTCAACTTTTAAGTGGACTTTATTACCTTCATAAGTAAGCATTGTGTTCATTATCCATTCTTTGCGTAAATATTTTTTATACAAGTGCCTTTACCTACATGGCCCAAGTTTCACTCCTCTTGACCTGATCGCTTATTGATAGGAGCAATGTTATTCACCGAGATCTAAAAGCTGCAAATATTTTGATTAACAAACACGGGGTGCTAAAAATTGCTGATTTTGGTTTGGCCCGATCTACAGTCGCACCCATTCATCCCGATAGACCACCTCGCTATACCGGTAGGGTGGTGACTTTATGGTACCGGCCTCCCGAAATCTTGCTTAACGATCGTCATTACGGCAGGCCAGTTGATTTGTGGGGTGCTGGGTGCATAATGGCCGAGCTGTGGACCAAATTTCCTATAATGCAGGTAGGACGCCTCTGTTTATTAAACATCGCAGTTAGTGAACTCGAATCACGTTTATTTAATGAATTTTCAGGGTGACAACGAACTTTCCCAACTCAAACTTATTATTAACCTTTGCGGTTCGATCAACTCCGAAACGTGTCCTGGAGTTGAGCGTTTGGAGGGTTTCCGGAATCTTCATTTACCGCAAGATACGAAGCGCCATGTTAGAGAGTGCCTTAAGGACAAGGTGGATTCGCCTTCTGCCATCGATTTGATTGACAAGTTGTTGGTCATTGACCCATCAAAACGTTTAAGCGCGGAAGAAGCTCTTTCCCACGACTTCTTTTATGAAGACCCACCCCCGGGTGATCTGAGAGTATTCTCGCGTGAAGGCACTAGCTATTTGGAATATTTCAACAGTGCGCATCCCCAACGTCAGAGGCAGCAGCCTCAGCAGCTACCTCAAATACGACATAACGTGAACCACCAAAGACCGGTCAGCCTTCCCTACAATCCGGCCCAAAGTCGCCCGCCAGAACCTCAGGTTCGGAGGTCAAACATTCCTCCTGAGGATATTATTCACCGTGATCGAATTTATTGAGCTGCCTGCGAGTGTAGCCCATTGTACAAAGTACCTTGTTTTATTTTAATGAAAGTTTTTTTTTCCAGAATGGCATTTGCTAAAGAATGCTTTTTCCTCCAAAAGATCATTTGGTCAGGTTGTGTCGTTTAGTATCTCCAATTTACAATCAGATTATGCGACATCTCATGGACTGTTGAAGGTCTCTCAAATCCCTTTTTTAAGGATTATGTCTCTCCTGGCACTTGTCTTGTGAGAAGCTCCCACTTGGCCAGATCTTGCCGGTATTTGCAAGTGTTTTTCGAACCTCAGTTATCTGATAAATATGGTGCGTCCAGTCACTACACCGCTGAAAGGCCATTTCATGACCTGCGATTAGGTAGGACGTATCATCAATTTTCTGATGTATTTATGAGGTAGTCTTTAAACCGATCGTACATCGGTGTATACCATGTGTAGCTTCAGTTTCCTCGGATCCGATCAGGTGGTACATTAAACCATTCTCAGAAATTATCTAAAAGAAGAATGTCTCTTTTCTGAGCTCAACTTATATTCGCCGGAAATAATTTGGATGTAACGTCAGATCCGTTATGAAGTGATACTTCGTTCAATGCCTAAGCATGGCTAACCGCGATGTGGTTTAGGGTAATTTCTGTAAATTTCTGTAATTTATCCATGAATGTGTTGATAGCTCTTATAGGTCTCTTCAGCACTAGTAGAAGACGTGCAAATTGTAACGATGTAAAATATAAAATGCGAATTATTTAAAATTTCCTACACGTTACTTTTTATATAAAAGTAGTTTTTACTTGTTAGGTTTCGTTGGAGTCGAAAAACTGGAATTGTAATGTTCCAGTTTTGAGTCAATTTCTATTCACAAACATATGTTACACCAAATCTTCCAAGGCTTAAAAAATATCAGAATTGCAGTTTCTTACATAAGCTATTCTCGTCCGGTTGATACTGCTCGCATCATAATTGGGTATCGGGCAAGTGCTCTCTGGTCGTTCGTTGCTACTTTCATTATAGGGCTTATCTCTCCGTTATTCGTCGATATCATATTATCGAGGCTTCAAGCTTGAACAACTAATGGTTGACAAGCTTGTCATGTCGATACACCAAATGGCTGGCAGGTTGGGTATGTTTGACTACATCAACTCTCTTCTGACGTAGTTTTTATTTCATTAAACTGCTAGTGGTTCTGGTTTTATACAGCTGTGGTCCTACATAAACATCCGATTTTGGCTCAAATTAAAGAAAAATATCGACTGTTCGAAGTCAACAGTTAAATCTGTGCCCGCCATTTTTCGTAATTAACGGTCATATGCGATTTTTCACATCTTATTAAATCAAGACCACGTCTGGCAGATGAACGCAAGGAACTGTGGAGAAGAAGGCCACCTTTCGAGCATATCTAACTATCGATTGTTTTCTGATCGCGAAGGTCAAGCTTCGCAGGAAAAAGGAGACAATATTTGAAGTTTTTCGGTTGATGTGAGTCACTTCTCCGTATTTGTTTATCGATGGTGGGTTTACATAAATTATCTTAAGGTCTCGTTGGGCTTGTTTCGCAACCGCACGCAGTAAAATGGGGCGTTACGCCCCTATTTTCTGCATTATGCCTCAGTTGACGAAAAATGATCCCTCTGCTATAGAATATGCTGACTGCAGAACTCGTGTGTTTCAAGTTTCATTAGACGTTTATGTATTGAAGTACATAGCGAGAAAACATGCATTTTGATCAGCAAAGTGACTGAAAACTGAATCGATCTATCACAAAGCATTTGTCATTAGTGTTATGCGGTAGCTGTCGGGAGTAAGAAAATGATGCAAGATAGTACTTGCAACTGCTTCTAACGGGCTCCGAATTAACGCACGTTTATGAATAGCAGCTCGTACCTACGGAAAGCGCAGGAGCTTGCTTTATTGAGAAATACCTAGCCGCGGGCTTCAAATCGCAGCTGGATGCGGCCATAAAAGGTGTCAAAGAGAAGTGCTTACTTCATCAAAACATTTTCAACTCAAGTCATTCATAAAATAGTGTTAGATGGAGTAGGAAAAGTTTGGCTCGGTCGGTTAACATTGCCATTTAATACTGAACAGAAATGTATTTTGTATATTAAACGGCTACTGGTTCACTGAAACAAATTAATAGGAAAATAATATTTTGCATGTTTAAATGAAAAAGAATGTAATCAACTGCATTTTGGGTTGTCAGGTTGCGGTTCAGGCATGAAATCTACAAAACTAGAAACGTTCTGTCTATGAAGTATGGCCAAACAAAATGTAACTGTTGCGAGGCTCATGCTTATTTCTGAAGACTATTTGCAATAATCCTAACGAAGGGGAAATAGATCGGGGTGCATCATGAAATCGAAGTTTTAGCTTACATACCTGTCAAGTGGTAAAACTTGCCTATGTTGGTGGGTTGACTGGATTGATTGGCTGAGACTAACTAACAGAAGAGGTAATCCAGTTGGCTGTTAGTCACATGTAGAAAAATTAAGATCATTTATTCTATCGCAGATAGACTCCGACCAAGCAAAACGTTGTAGGATCTGCCTGATTAGGACAGAGTGTGGCTTTTATTATTATCTAAGAAGGAGCAGGAAGTGGTATGTATCGCCAATTTGGAAAACCTGAAATACTCTGCAAGTAAGACCATTTAGATGATGGGCACTTTGCAGCTCAGAATGGTTCGACCCTAAGGCTGCCTTTCTCATAGATCTTAAAACGATCACAGCCTTTGGTTTCCATGGGAAAGTAGTTGGGTCGGCTTTCCTTAAATCAAAGTCATCGATATCACTTTTGTCACTAGTGGTTGCTTCGAGAGAATAAATTTTCGATTCAAAACTCATCGAGTTCCACGAATAACCTCAGGCGTTGACGTTTTAGGGAACTGCAATTAAAAGTTGGAACTTCAATCGCATCAAGAACAACAGGAAAATGGGGCTTGCATCTGTTAAACAGATAAAGAAACATGGATTCTTTCGCTGATAAGAAAAAGGAGTGAAAATGAACTTGGTTCACGCTATTTACTCAGTATATGTGTTCTTTATCGGCATGCACGTTTCTGGATTGGGTTTGGATATCTTTGGAAGTTGTGTAGTTATCTGCATCCTTCAAATGAAGGAGCCACGAAAATGGAAAATCTTTCAGATGAATAGCAGTGCAAGGCTTCTGCAATTTAACACGGCCTTATTAAGGCATTTAAGAGTGCGATGAAAAATTATCTTAATAACTCTATCAAAAACCGCATTTGTGAAATTACACGAACCCGAATCCTTGAGTTGAAAGACGAAGGATTAACAGGAGCATCTGAAACCGATGATCGAATCAGAACTGTGATTGTAAATGAACCTTTTTCAGAGGTACCTCAACTCACTTTTCTGAAGTTGTCGTTCATAAGCGATTCATCTGAGATAGGCAGTCATCCCGACTCGAAGTGAAGAACAGCTTCGTCAAGCATTCATAATCTACTTTTGTATGGAAAAATTTCGTCCTCCTAATAGCATACTATGCCTTGAAAGTCTAATCTGCAGGTTCATAAATTGAAAATAGCACAGATAAATAAGAGATCCCTGCGAAAGTAAATTTTAATTGCATCCCTACGTGGACTGAGGTACACATCTGTCTACTGATCAGTCAGATACTGCCCTCACCCAGCTTCCACTCAGTGAAACTGGAAAGCACAAACTAAAGCCCTTGTCAAAGTTCCCAAGTGTTAAATAGCAGTCATGATAGTTCATTTCGATCTCTGACAGCAAAATACTCGACTCGTTAAGCAGACGGTTCGTAAAATAGGAGATGCGCGCAGAGGTACTTTGAAGCCAAAAGAATTTGAATTGAAATAGAATTCAACGATTGTTCACGGTAGTTTCTTAACAGAAATTTCGATTCGTTTTGTAAAATAGACCAGATCAGAGAGTTCAAGCCACTGTAGTGAAGGAATGGTTCAAGATCAACACGAGATCTCCTTAGTCTAAATTACCGAAATTTACGGCACTAATTCATATGCCTTGCCCGATCGAGCGGTGTGAAAGTTTTGCTTTTGAATCCATAATGTCCTCTGTAAGAATGCTTTGTTAACCACACTTGCATTGCCAGAATTGAGCAATATTTTGTTATTGATTATGAAGTGGAGAAAGATATGAAAACCAGCTTGTAAGGTAGCTATTCTGGGCCTAATCAAGGTAATTGGGGTTTAATGCTCGTGTTACAATGCAAAACTGTTTGGCACTTTTTCCTACAAGACGTTGATGAAAGTTCAAGCCCAAAATAAATATTCGATGATTAGGGATTTATTTGTAGGCGGATAAATGTGTTTACTTTTAGTCGAAGTTCATTACTGTCAGGCGTTATCGAAACTTGCGCAAATGAATTTCGGATGCTTTAACGATTGTTAATAACACCTACAGAGGATGGAGAGCTTTGCATCTGGAAGAAATTGAACCTAACCGGCACCTCAAAAATTTCAATCAAGTGAATTAATGGAAGGCAGAAATTACGATGGCACATAAATTCAATTAACAGTACTCCAAAAAAAAGTTTTGGTTGTGGTACAAGTAAGGTAATTTGTTAGAAAAAGAGAGCCCTAAGAGTGGAACTTCGAAGGTTTAGATTCAACGGCATATCATATACCAGTTAGACGAATAACTTTGTGTCGCTTTATAATTGCTTCAGAAGTGGCTTTATATAACGTGCCTGTTGTCTATTGGGTAGACTTTCGATGCGTTTTCATTAAGATAGGCTTTTCGATAGGCTTTTTTTATGGCTTACAGGGCTGAATAAAAATTTGGAGGTCAAATTCTGGGTAGACATTGGAAATGGATGCAATAAATAAATGGCATACTTTAGCAAGGGGGCATAGCCAGTTAATGTCATGCCTGCCGAAAATATTGGCTTATGACTTCAATGATTAGAGAATGTGGTGCTGGTACTATTAAATTAACTAATTTAACCTGATTTTTTGTCTAAAGTTTTGACACTGAAATCTATCAATTCAATATTATTTTTGATTAATTTACACAAACCAAGAATTCTTAAGTTTTTTGCAAGTACATAAATTTGATATCCATGAAAGCAGTTTTGATATATCGAAACAAGGCGGCTTATTAAAACTTTCGTCATCGACGAATCAAATTAGCACTTTCATCTGGTCGTGGCCAATACTATATGTCTTCAAAGTGTGATTAAGCCCTTGTGTAAAAAATAAGCTATAGTCTGTAGCTTTAACATGGTTATCTGGCCGAACTTAGATTTTTATTTGTTTCTTATAGTTTCTAACTCAACCAATGCAATGGACAAATAGCTGTTGCATTTTCTTTTACATTAATAGAGATTATGTTGAGGTTTGGACCGTTATTAAGCAATCATATCTCCTCTGTTTCGATACCAACGCGATGCGGTCGATTCCTTGCCCCCGGGTCGTATTATATTCCTTTTTCTGAACGGTTTGATGAAGAAAGCAATAGAAGACCCCCGCCACATCCCGAAACTCCGAAATTTCGAGGTGCCTCTTTCTATTTCTTCATTCACCATTCTAGCGAAATTACAACTTTATCACAACATTCGTGAATTTAGATGAGCTCCCACCTGCCGTGGGTCCCAAAATCGCCGATAAGCGTCCGTTTCGTTTTGTTTGTCAACCAAATAAAATTTACTGGTGGTGTGCATGTGGTCTGAGCAAAGAGCAACCCTTTTGTGATGGTCATCACGCTCGGTCTATTTACAAGTGGCCTTCCCGTAATCAAAAACCAATGTTTAAGCCTATCAAAGTCGTTTTCCAAAAGTGAGTCTGGGTTTGCTAAGTTGAAATTGGTTTCGATTTTCGCAGAAAAACGGAGGCTTGGTTTTGCACCTGCAAGCAAACAGGCTCTGCTCCATTCTGTGATGGGAGCCACAATTGTGAATCAGTGCAAATGGCTATAAAATTTTAGTCACTCTTCGCCGTTAGTCCTCTGTAATTAAGCGCGTCTTCCAATACAAAATGTATCGTTGAAATGCTTGTTTTTTCCTCATTTATAACAGTGCTCTTGTTTATTTACTAACTATTCTTTTGGTTAAAAATCAAGCTTCGCTCTCTAGGACCTCCGGCATCCATCGTTTCATGGAAGTACACTTTTGAGAGGACCTTCTTTTCTTTCCTTAGGAAAAAAAAGGAGAATAGAGAATCTTCGGATAGCAAGGTGGCTACTCCCGATGTGAGTCATGCGGACTTACTGTGGGTTACAATTATTTGTATCCAATATTTTTGTGTTCATTTTTCTCATTGTTCTGATCAATTCCAGCTGGGCAGAATTTTCAAAGTGTGTCACTAAAGACGAGTTGGTGAAGTCCTCAAAGCCGCCGTCGTCCTCCACATCATCGCAAGCTGGTTTGAAACACTCCCAATTGAAGGCAATCAAGAAGGCCGCATTTCTAGATACTATAGAGCTTTACAAGATTCGATCAGGCGTTGCTCGACGCGGTTTCAATGAGTTTATTTCAGCTGCTCTCGCCGAAATGCGCGCCTACGATGTGGCGGATGACTTGGAGGCCTATAAGGCACTTCTCTCCGTGTTGCCTCGTGGTGGTCGACTTAAGGCAAAATCGTTTCTCCATGCTGATATGGGAGCATATAAGCGGCAGCAGGATACTGTCATCAAACTTCTAATGCAACTTAATGCCAACCGTGAGTTATCTGCGCTTATGTTGCGGTATCATCCATAGCTTTGTTGATGCTGAAAAAATCAGAGATTTTTGAACATGGCTGAAAAAATGAAATAGATGGTGAGAATCTGACATCGGCTGATAATAGTTGAATCCGTTACCCGCACTCGGTAATCGCTCACAGTCAGTCTTCTCGAATGGTCACTTTTCTTTTTTTCCTCGACATTCATCTTTCTCAGAATGGCAACTGCTCATGCTTTATTTCAGCGTTCTTGATATTTCTTTGGGGATCTTATTCAATTCCATCAGCGTTTGAAATAATGAGGTTTCGGACCTTATCTTCGTCTGTAGTTGGTGCGAAATTAGATAAAAAGCAGAGACCAGACTCGGATCACTCGCATATTGTGGTTTTTTCAGGCCGGTTCCAAGTGGTATTTGTACATATGCCTTTAATATAAACTGCAGTCAGCATTGTCCGCATCATGAATGTACGAACCATCGGGCCTGCACCTTATTAAGTAGTCTAGGCTTGCAAGTTTTACCGGCTGGATTTTTACAGCTCCGGATTGATGTGTGAGCATCATGTTGACTGGCTCTATAACAGGTTAATCATCTCATCACTGATTCGCTCCTTTCTGAAAGGATTCTGTAATGGAGGTCATTCTATTGTGGTGCTCAGACCTCTCTTAACCGCAAAAATTTGACTTCTGGGTGAACCGTGGAACAAAAGACGTAGCTTTTCTCCTCATCACTATTTTAAAGCTTGGGTCAGATCCGATACTGGACAGATCGATATCAATTATTTTTTTTAATCATAAATATCTTAGTTGGATCTTATTAGATCGGAATGGACAGATTTCCCCTCTCTGAAGTCTTGGAAACTTCAGCTCTTCATAGTCATCGTAATTCGAACTGGATTATCTTCTTTTCTGACTTACTTTTCAATGGCTTTAAAGGCTTAAATAATTGCGGGTTTAATAGAACGTTTCAATACTTACAGTGTTCTGCTCTTAGAGGTGATGCCGGATGACGATGTTGGTAATACAATTGTGGAGGTATTTGGTTTTCGGAGTTATGTGATGACCCAATACCGTCGAATGATGTACTGGGTACCAAAGCTACGACACGCCAATCCTTGGCCTGTTCTTGAGCGCCTGCCGGATGACCTTGAGGGCGAAGATGCAATTCGGTTGGCCCACCTCGCTGCTGCCCGTATCTGTCCTGATCCAAATACCGAGTTCTTTACAACCATTCTTGTGCGTAACTCTCAACCATCGATACTTCTTTTGATGGCCAGAGCAATATTACTTTTTCAGTTTATCCCCTATTTTCTGTGCGCTTAGGATGGTGAAAGTGAAAAAGCAGCAGCGGGTAGCCCTACTTGTATAGTAGGTGCTCAAAGCGCAACTCAAAGGGCTCTACTTTCTGCTTACGTGACAACTCTGAAAGATAAAACGCCATCTTCTCAATCTCGAGTTCTTTATCTCGACGGTCCGCAGTTCATTTGGTATCGCAATTTACAGGTAAATGCTCAATTTGAAAATCAAATTTATATTGGCTTAATACCCGGTTCATTTCGTTCAGTTAGCCTACTACGTACTATGGGGACACTTGGATAAATGGCGGATACAGACTCAGTTAAAATTGTCCCAAGAAGTCACGGACAGATTAAAGTCCATTCCTGATCCGGCTTCGTGGGATTACCCTATTCCTGGTTCAGAAAGGGAGAAATTTATCCCGCTTGTATCTGTCCAGCCGGAGGAAAGCTCCCTACCGACTCCCTTGCAAACATCGAACGGTAAATCACTTCGAAATACTCAATTTTCTAAATGTATTGATTAATTACACAAACGTCTTCTAACGATAAAACATGTAGTTGGACTAATGTTTCACTTCAGTCCTTTGAATTGGTATTTACTTCTAGCCTCCCAATTGAAGGAACTTATGACGACTCTTTAATGAAATGTTCGCCTCTCCTGGAATTTTCGCTCTGGTAGTCCTTTCACCAGCGTTCATTCACTGTTATTACATACATGCATTCAAACCCCCTGCACCCCTCTTTGCGTTTCGCTGGATCAATTTATTTCCTGGAAGTCTTTTTTTTTATATTTTCCCCTCCAAAGACGTTATTATTAAGTTTTGCCTGTCTAATCCAACGCTTCCAAAGAGATTGCTCTAACTTAAAACTGACCCGGAAGTTAAAAAGTAATGCCATTTGAAAGATTCTAAGGTCACTTCAGTTTCAATATCGAAGTAAATAAGCTTTTATATACAAACCGTTAATAAAAGCTCTCCAACTTCCGTCTAGTCAGTGTCATCCACATCAAGGTTGTGCGCTGCTCTCCGCACCTGCCGAGTTCAAATATCTGGTCCTGGGCGTTATTGTACCTAGTTGACAGTTGACTGTTAACATGCGCGCGTCATGTCGACCGGCTACATAAAAAAAAGTTCCCCAAATCAAGACTTAGTGCTGATGCATCTCCAACTTCACAATCCTTTTGTTGGCGATGATGATAACCTAGTCGGGGAGCGCGGAGTGGGATAATTAAATGTTAAGAGAACTGTACTTCCTGAAACTCATCTGAATAGATTAGTAAACTAAAATTGTGCAGACCTTGATAGTAGAGCACGTTATACCAATTTGTCTGATAGCCTTAGCAAGCAATTGGATGGTAAATGAAGCCTAGAAGAATCTATATATGAAATAGGTCTCAAATTCCGGAAGCGATATTCCTATGCATGAAAATTTTCGTAGGTCTTGCTCTTAACCCAACTAGGGCATTTTGTTACTCCAAGGCTCTCATTTTCTTTTATTACTTATGCTAAATCAGTAGTGTGCAATACTTATACTAATTATTTCTTTTGGAAGACTCTTCACTGCTTTTTCGACGAGAGCATAACTTGGAGGAAAGCTTGGCAAGCCTTCAACCGAAGAAGAGTTCCCTCATGCATCGAAGTGGCGTAGGAACTGCCGAACGCCGACGAGCTCTGTGGGCTGTCGAGTCTCAACATCAGATCACCTTAACGCATCTCCCAGAGTCATTAAGTCGTCATGAGCAGGCGGAAGGAACAATTCTAGCTATCGGAGTTGTGGCTCCAGTGTCCACCGCTCTAATGGATCAGAAACTTGCCTACGGTGATGAAGAAACCGCTGGTACTGAGTCAACTAATTCAGGTCTTGTCAGTCTCCCTATTCCTGCACCGGCTTCACTGATTCAACAGTGGCTGCATGGCCTGCGTAAATCCAACCCTGCCTTGGATCGAGCTACTGTGGTTATTCGTAATCGGACTCTGGCTGATCCTCAGTTGAAGAATTAAAAAGCATTTTAGTCTTGAATACAGGCTTTGGTTTTTTTGCGTGTGAAACCTTTCTATATGTGGCATTCTTAGTTTGGCTTTTTTTACTTGGCTCTTCATGATATAGCATTCTGCAGTCTTGTAGTATCCAAGTCTGATTTGAAGGAAATTGCCATTTGACACTAATATTAACCGGCATGAATCCATTCAGCTGCGTACGCGATCGTCTCACAAACAACACATCGATGCCTTCGTTAGTATCATATGAATTTCCGATGTATATTTTTAGCCTATTGGCTCTTTACCTCCACCAAGTCTCAGTTGTCTTAATTGCTTATAAATAGCAGTTCCTTTTTAAAGCACTGCAATGCACTGTGCTAACCGGCGGCAACTAACTCAAAAATGCAATTGAGGATTACATTTGGGTTCTTCGTTGTCCGACTAGCGTTCGGTGTTTCAGTATTTGATACTTCATTTTGATGTGAATAATCGTCTAATTAGCAAAGCGTTTGTGTATATGTGTTTAACCTGTGGTGAAATTTAAACCAAAAAGTTAGTTTTAATATGGGTTTTCTTTGAAATGAAGTTCATGCTCATGATACAATTAAAACCAAGCGGATTTTGAGTTGTTTTAATTTCTTTCGAGGACTGCCATTCGCTTCATCACTACTTGCGTAGGCGCTTTTGCTTCTATACGTTAGATATTGAGTGCTCTAAGCTAGAAACCACGGCCTTGAGTCAGCTAGCCTCATAGATTAGCATAATTATTTCTCTACCTTGGGGATAAAAGATTCTAAGCTGTATTGCAAGTTGGGTCTTCAGTCATGCTTAGACTTAGAGCGTTAAGCTATCTTGATCCAATGAGGGACTAATACCATTGTTACTTTCAATTATACCTCGCCATCGGCCTTTAGCCTGTTCCGTCCAAAGTTCGTCAACGAATAGCCCATAGAACAATTTTATTGGACCAAAGACATGATTAAGCTCAGTAACCTTGCCGCTTTAGTCTTGTTGGGTGAAAGGGAATAAACTAAAGGTGGATCGATTCCGTCACATTAAGTATTTTTGTTCAATTTACTCGCGATTTCTTGCCACCCTCGGTATGTTCATGAAAGTCAATTGTTTGTATTCCTGCTTCACTGAGAATGTCACATGGTTTTTTCCAAACCTACCCACGCAATAATCTGAGGTGAATTTAGAACCTTGCGAAAATGCTTGTTGCGACCATGGCTTAGCTTTTCTCAAAGCTACCGCTATTTCACCAGGCATTCCGTCAGATGTTGTGGCTACGAATTTCGCTTCTTGTTTCAGCCAAACTTATCAGCATTGCTAACCCTCCCTTCATGATTATTTATTTAGTAATTCTATGAGAAATAGTCTTTTGTCACCTCAGTGACCGCTCAGCGACTTTGTCAAAGCTCCGGCCTCGCTTGAGAATCACCGCTCAGCTCGTTAACCTTATGCGCCCTTAACTGGAGAACTCTCGGAGCTACCGTTCTTTCGAAGATAAATTAGGCATGAGGATTTAGCCGTCCCAACAATCTTATTCAGAACTCTCATTTGACGCTAGCCCCCGTTTAGTAAGAAATCTGACTTTATCATCAGGCGAAGAGCCCACACTTGCTAGCCTCAGTAGGTTTGGCATGCTTAGCATTCCAGTCGCCGCAGCTGAGCGATTGGATTGTCTTATTTATTTGAACATTTCGTTCCCATAGACACAAGAAGTGAGTGTCCTACCTTTTGCAATTGAACTGCTGAAACGAATTAAAACAAATTCACTCTAAAAACAAAAAGAAGTTCCGATCCTCATTGACACCACCCGGACTTGGCTATGCCCACCTACTAAGTAAATAGAAGCAGGATTGGGGACGATCGATCTCTCTCTGCCAGTCTGTCGATGCTGTGTTTGAGCAGGCAATCTAACTTTCAACTCCCTGCTTGGTTCCAAAAGTGGGATGGAAGTGTGACTCTCAGAAGAAGAACACCGAGTCCTCGAGCTAGGCGGTGATCTCGCGGTTAAAAATACAGACTGCTGGTTGGGGATAAGATCTCTAACTAAATGGTCAATCGAAGCTGAAGCTTCATTTCAATTTCCGCGTGATCGAAGGCTGATCGAGACGAATCCGGGAGAAATGCGTCGGAATTGACCATGTACTTTGATGACTGACCTCCTTCCTGAACACTTCACCCTTTATGCATCATTAATCTCTGTTCTTATTAGATACACCATTGACGATGGGGTACCACCATTAATAATGCCATGAAGATGTAAAGTTGCTCCACCGCCTAAAGGGTACGTGCCAACAGCATGTAGCAATGTACGATGTCCTTACAGTATATCAACGTAACTGACCGGCAGTATTTAACAAACCTGAATTAACCACCAACAGGGTCATAAGGGATTTTATTTCTGCTCTCAGGCAAGCGGGGGTTAACTCTGATTCATGCTTCGGGATCCTCGAGTAAAGTGATTGAAGCCATAAGTTCCGGCTCGACGTTAGAATCAGATGATTGTCGCCCGAGTGACTTTAGACGTTCGATCACCGTTCATAAGTGCGTATCACACCCTAAAAGATATCTGCGATTCGTGACAGCAAGGGTCATATGATTTCAATTTGCTTGAGATGATGCGATAATACTAAGCGCAGCAAGAGAATCGAGAGTCTGAAGCTCTATTACAATACATGCTTCTCCACCACGGAGGCGACTTTGACAATCGACCAACCCCAGCAACGGAAACCAGATACGCCCTCTAAAATAATAGGAACAAGCACAGCCAACGACCCGTTACGGTGAAACATGGTGGTCAAACCTACTCTCAACCTCCGGTGGTGATCACCGCTAAACTCAGGCGCAACTCTGGGGGGCGGGCGGAGAGTAAATTGGATTGCCAAGCAGCACACTATCAAATCGCATTTCTCACTCCAGACGTAAGCGGATCTGGGGATTCAGAGGTTCTCACTGCCAATCAGAAAACTAGCACCTCCAGATGACATAAGGCAATGCATCCAGACGACAGGCAGACATGACTTTATTAAGGCTCCGAAGAATCAAAAGGTTTTATTACTGTTAGTGCAAAGGAAGAGGAGGAGAGTGGGAATAATGTTGATAAATTAGTTGAAGTCAACGACTAATTGTCCCGACGTAGGCTATTGAATCTCTTGGTAAGAGCGTCGAGATCGTCGTCTTCATTGGTGGGAGGATCGTCTTTACCTTTTTTACTATTTTCTTTCTCATCGCCGTCCCCACTACTACTGCTGCTAGTACTAGAATCATTGTCACTGTGATTCTTCTTATCCGAAGGAGAACCAACTTTAGGATAAGGAGGCGGTGCTCCAGGAGCGGATATATCTAAAAAGGCCATAAAGTTTTCAGACTACTTAACTGGGAGCAAAACTGTACATTCGCGGAAGTGACATACCATGAAAGGTGGAACCCGTCTCAGGAGGAATTGAGGGAATTTCTTGGTGATCTTTAGAATCGGTGGGAAGTGGGTAAGGAGCACCGCCACCAGGAATGATAGGAGTAGGGTTGAGAAAATCTCCGGTAATTGCATTGTAATTAGGAAGTTCGGGCGGTTCTCCGAGATCGATCAATTTGGGTTGGTTGCTGAGAAGATTGGGATCAGGAGCGAAATTGACTTCGTAGCTGCGAGCAATTTCAACCAAGTAGGCCTCACAAAGATTAGCTGGGGGTGCTTTGACATTGAGCTTGTGCATCACCTTAGGATTGACGTCATGGTTGGCATTTGTCAAGCAAGACTGAACAAAATCCTTCCCGTACTTAATGGCGAATTGGGATTTGAGCACTTCTAATTCTTGACAATCGTAAGACAAACGTGGGGCCACCCAAATGATAGTAGCGATGGCTTCTCTAAGGCCCGGATCGACTTCACTAAGGAACCAACCATTAATAAAGGGCTCACCTACGCGGTTGAAGTAATGAGACCAAGACGGGTGATAAGTAGATCACAATAAAGTTCGATTATTTCCAAAACTTCCAGCAGGTAATCCTCTCGAACTATCTGCTCTACTCGAATACGGGCACGATCGATCTTCTTGGCCCTTAGATAATCGGCCAGTTCCCTTCGGGCTCGAACATTAAGTTCATTCTTCTTCTGAAAAATATTCTTGAGTCTAACAACGCAAATACGCAGATTTGTTTTTAGTTTGTTCTGATCAAACTTCGGAGCAAACATTACAGAGCGCCAACAACCGCGACCAATCTAAGCGGACTTTACACGAACTTTTAAAGCCCGTTAAAAGTTCTGCATACTTTCAGAACAGTCCTTCAAGCAAAAGTAGTTTTCATCTAATTTAAATTAATGACTCATTTTTTGCATTTACTTTTGTTTACAGAATTTTGCTAACCATAGAATCTTCTTTTTGTTCATGGTGCCTAATGTTTATCAAAATCGGAATATGGAATATGCTGGCGATTAATAATGAATTTAAATCCTCAGAGAGGTAGTGAAATTGAAGAGCACATATCATCAGATTATAAACCCTTCCCACTTTCAAATTCCACGGTGAGAGCCGCAATCTTCAATCGATATACATATATTTGCACACCAGTAGCCAAAAAATCTTATAACTAGGCAGCTAAGCTAACTTAACAACTTATTCGACTCCGTTTTCCATTAAGAAAATATTGAAGGACTACTTTCCATTACTTTGAAAGTGATTGTGCGAGTTTTCATTTCATTCAGTCATTTGACCGAATTGTTTTTTTTAAGTTAAGGCAGCCAAGTGCTTTCACTTTCTGTCTAGTTTTATTCAATTTGAACATGAACTTTGAAAGCACACTGTTTCATTAACCGCTCTAATGCGAATTTGGGACTCTCGCTGGTACCGATTCCCAAACTGTATTAGCTGTTCATTCTTCTCTAAATTCGACCCTTTCGCTTATCTTCCACAAACTTCAATGCCTTACATATCCATCGAACTTGATTTGAACTAAACATTTCATTCTGACTTAGTTGTTCAACTCTTATTAAGGTAACTGAATTTGTCTTTGAAGCCCTTATGTCTATTTTTCAAGAGCCATAAGAAAAGAAGTGAATGTATGTATGAATGAGTAAGCGCATTCCATTTAGGTCTCTATCACACAGAAAATTAGAGAAAATGGACATTTTAATTTAACAGGAATTCATTCACCTGCTTCCCAATTGGTCGTCTTTTCGTACACAGGACTAGCCGGCTGCTCAACCTCTACACATCTGCCTCTGCAAAGTAAGAGATGAGCCATTATTTGATTAGTGGTATCACATAGCCTGACAACCTAAAACTCAATCCACGGGGATCTCGCCAACCTCAAAGGAGCGAAGTTCTAATAGCTAAACTGAGCATCAACACTCGTAAATGCATGATAAGTATTTAATGATAAAGCCCTACAAGTGTTGACTATATTACCTTACATATCAGCTTCGCTATCAGCTTAACAGGTAAGAAGTTGAAAACACAAATAGAATGTACTAATGCAAAAAACTGATTCTAAGTATGCATGCGAAGATAAAGATACCAAAAATAACAGGCTTGAATCGTTAAACGATGGAACCTCATTTGATACATTCCCACGCGTAACTCTACTTACTTTATGTACTCAATTATATATCTTAACTACCTAAAATCCCTTTTATATTACTTTTCTCGTCGTGGAGTGACTGTTCATTCTTCAGTTGCACCTCTTTGCTGCACCTCGTCTGTTCTCGACACATTTTAGTGCCGTTTATGGTCGATGGATCCATGTTATCGTCATCTGTTTGTCCTCATCCAGGTATTCTATTCTGATTTGTGTTTTACATAACAGTGAATCATGATTCCTTTCTACCTGGAGAAGTGTTGTTCGCAGCCAGGATCGAACCGTTGTATAGTTAATATTGCTGGATATCATTTTCTTCGCAGTCGTTTTCCGTGCCTTCCAACCTGTCCTCTTCCTCCATCGCGTTCAGTTCTTCTACTTTATTGCAGCCTGGTTCTTTCCTCTTCTCCAGTGGCTTCTCTCTTTCTCTCATTTTGACCGAAGGGTGACAATCCCTAATATGCCTCTTCAGCCATTCCTGAGTCTTGTATCTTCTAAGACAGTTGCCACATTGGCGCAATGAGGCAGAGATCATCTGCATATTCCAGGTGATTTAGCAGCCGTATTTTACCCGAGCGATTAACCACATCAACCGCACTGTCATTGAGTGAGGAGAAGACTTCATCCAATATGAGTTGAAAGGCTAGATTGAAAAGAAGTGGTCCTTATTTTGAACCTTGTCTCACACCACGTTCCATCACAAAGTAGTCCGGCAGGGACTTTACCGAATGGGTCATTTGCCAGGAGCAGCCCAGGTTGATCAAAAGGTTGATTATTGCAGTCAAAGGCTTTTTTCAGGTCAACAATCACTAACACTATTTCCTGCTTCTGGTCAACGGCTTTCCGTTTCATCGTTCTAACTGAAATTCTAGTCTGTTCAATGGATATTCCTTCCCAGAATCCACATTGGATTCTTGAGTGGTGCTTCAGACGCTGGCATAGAATAGATGCGCATAACTTGCGGAATATAACCGGAAGTAAGAGTGATCTATAGTTCGCAGGATCTGTCTACGAACCTTTATGCTGGTGGATGCTTACAACTTCAGCATCAATCCAGGCTCGAGGTATGGGAGTGATCCCATTGTAGGAGTCATTGACACCGTGAAGGAGGTAGGCATCTAGATACTGAGCGTCTCTCTTCAGTAACTCATATCGAATTCCATTTTCGCCGAAACTTTTGCGTAGTTTTAGTCTGCCTCTAGCTGTCTCTATCCCCTCCATTGAAAAAGGGGAGTCTCTTGGTAGAAGATCATATGTTTTAATTTGTTCGGTGGTTCTGACCTTAAACACTTCCTGGTATTGGGCGAGCAGATCTTTCGGTTTTACTAGTATCCTTGCACTTCATGTTTTCCATGAGGTGTTTTCCTTCATTATATCCTACAACAGCATGCCGGCTTTTCGAGGTTGTCTCTGTGTAAGGTATACTGGGAAGCTGGTTATTCTCCCTTCTTGATATGCTTGCTTCCATTTTCGGATCAGGTTGTTCACTCTGCTTCTTTGCTGCTTGTAATTCAAGGACGCTTCTTAAGATGGGTTTGAGAGCCAATTTGTTCTCAACTGCTTTTGTAGAAGGAGTTCTCTATCCTCAAAGACTTTTATAATGGGACTACTCCTAAACCTTGAGCCCGGAGTGATGCTGAAATTGTAAGCATCTACCAGCATAAAGTTTCGTGGACAGATCCTGCGAACTATAGATCACTCTTACTTCCAGTTATATTGCGCAAGTTATGTGCGTCTATTCTATGGCAACGTCTGGAGCACCAACTTGCCGAATACACTCGAGAACCGAATTTGGAATCTGCGAAGGAAGATGCATTGAACAGACTATAATTGCAGTAGGAACGATTATAAAGAAAGCCGTGGACCAGAAGCAGAAAATAGTGCTAGTGTTTGTTGACCCGAAAGTCTTACAGGCAAAGAGGTTGGACCTATGGAAGAGATTGAAAATGGACAGGGATAGCTGTCCATACTTGAGAGTGACTTTGAAAAGGGAAAAGCTAAGAAAGCCTCACAAACAAGGTTATTGATGCTTCAATTAAGTAAAGATGCGGAAGAAATATGGCAAGAGTACACCGATTCATGGCTACTTGATCCAAAGGAAAGCCTCAAAGGTTGAGATGATAATTATACATCTACAATGATAGGAAAAAGGCAACGTGATATTGTCTGTACCAACGTAAATTGCCGCAGATGCTTTGCCACAACAGAGGAGATTCGAAGACACATAAGGCAAGATCATAGAGAAGAAGGACACAAAACTGAAGAGAATATTTTTATTCCTCCCCACCCTTTAGGGCAAGTTCCAAGGACTTATTGGGGGTACAACAGAAATACAATAAGTTACATATTATAGCATAGAGCAGTTATTTGAGTTTATCGACCCGCTGGTCTTGTCTCGGCTTGGTTGTGTGGCGGGATGGCATTCAGTTCTCCTGCTGCATCTCGTGGAGTACGTGGGATAGAGTTCTTCTCAGCCGTGATGGAGCAGATGTGTATTTCATCCTGCCTGAGGGACTTTCCGTTGCTTCCTATCTTCCGCTCTATCATTTTTCTCATTCTTATTCAGCTTTTCTGTTTTTCTAATTTAGTTTGATTGTTTCCTCTTCTCTGTTTGTTTCTCCCCTTTTCTGATTTCGACCGAAGGGTGACAGTTCCTAATATGTCCTTCTAGTAACCCTTGAGTCTTGTATCTTTTAAGACAGTCTTTAAGAGGGCACTCTAGTCTGTGGTCCAATATCTCTTCAGTTGTAAGTTTTTCGTCTTCATGATCTTGTCTTACGTGCATTCGCATATCCCTTATTCTGTCGAAAGACCTTTGGCAGTTTGCGTTGATACAGACAATATCACGCTGCCTTTCTCCTACCAGTCTAGGTGTATAATTTTCGTCTCGAACTTTAGGGCTTTCCTTTGGATCTAGTAGCCATGAATCTGAATTCTCTTGCCATATTACTTTCGCATCCTTAATTAATTGAAGCATCCAGTTCCTTGTATGTGAAGCCTTCTTAGTTTCGCCTTTTTCAAAGTTACTGTCAAGTATGGAGAGCATCAGGCTATCTTTGTCCATTTTCAAGCTCTTCCATAGGTTCAACCTCTTTGCCTAGATAAGACTCGCCAGGTTACACACTGGCAGTTCCTTTCGGAGTTCCTCGACAGTTTTGGCTCTTTGCAAATACAATACAAATATCATACGTCGAGCCATATTCTGTATGGCTTTAAGTCAATCGCTATCTTTCACTCTCAAGACAATAGTAGATAATCCGTAAGTGATTGCAGGGTCGACGAAAATTCCCACTAGATGCGCTTTTAGGGTGTTTTTGAGACTTCGTAGTCGTATTTGGTGCCTTTTTGCCCTGGTTAAGTTTGCGATTATTGCTCCGTCTGGCTCAACGGTGTCTTGATTTATGGAACCAAGATATTCGAAGTGTGAGGCACGTCGGAATGACATTCCAGCTGACTCAAGAGCTGTTTGGACCTCACCGTCTCCAATTTGAAACAAGAGGGTTTTGCTCGCTGTGACATGCATTCCATATTTATGCATTGTTTTCGCCAGATGCTCTATTAATCTGACAGCTGCGAGTTTATTCGGCGCAATAAGACATGGATCATCGGCGTATTCTAAATGATTAAGCTGCCATCGATCATCTTTACTGCACTGCCATTGAGTGAGGAGAAGGTTTCATCGAATATGAGTTAGAAGGTTAGGTTGAAGAGAAGTGGTCCCTCTTTTGAGCCTTCTCTCACACCACGTTTCATCACAAAGTGGTCCCTTGTTCCCCTCAATTTTCCCTTCGGTTCGTCCATCAAAGACTTTACTGAGTGGATCATTTGCCAAGAGCAGCCTAGATCTATCATTCGGTTGATTATTGCAGCTGTAGGTAGCGAGTCAAAGGCCTCTTACAGGTTTACAAACAGTAACGCTCTTTTCTACTTCTGGTCCAAATTGGGTTCTTGAGGGTGATTCGGCAAGATGATGCATATAGAAGGAAGATTGATCTATAGTTTGCAGGATCTATCTGCGAACCTTTGCGCTTGTAGATACTTACAAGTTCAGCATCGATCCAAGCTCGAGGTATAGGAATAGTCCCATTATAGAAGTCGTTGAACACTTTTAGTTGGTAGGTATTTAGACACTGGTTGTCTTATTGCATCAGTTCGGATCTAATTTCATTTTCGCCGGGACTTCTATGTAGTTTTTATCTATTTTTGGCTATCTCGATCTCTTCCATCAAAATAGAGGAGTCTCTTGGTAGATGAGCATAGTTTTTAATTTCTTCAGTGGTTCTTTCCTTAAACAGTTCCCGGTAGTGAGCGACCAGATCTTTTGGTTTAACTAGTGTCCTTCCAGTTTGTGTATTTCATGAGGAGTTTTCCTTCATAATGTCCTTCAGCAACATGAAGGCTTTACGAGGTTGTTTCTCTGCGAGAAACACAGGAAAGCTGGTTAATCTCTTTTCTTAATATGTTTTTTTCCAGTTTCATATCAGGTTGTTCACTTCGTTTCTCTGCTCTTTGTACCTCATAAATGTTTCCTGAGATGGATTTGAGAGCCAACTGGTTCTCAACTGCTTTCGTAGCTGCAGTTCTCTATCTTCCTTCTCGCAGACAGCTGGATACCATCCTTTTTTTTCGTTCAGATCATGCAGAAGAAGGACACAAAACTGAAGAGATACTGGACAGTAGGTTAAAGTGGTCTCTTAAAGACTGCTTTAAATGACACAAGTCGCAAAGGCGGCTAAAGAAACAGATTAGGGATTATCACTCTTCGGTCAAAATCATAGAAAGTGAGAAGCCAACAGAGAAGAGGAAAGAACCACACTGCAGTAGAGAAAGCAGAAGAACTGAACACGATGGAGAAGAAAGATAGAGTGAAAGGCAGGAAAAAAGGCCATCCATCAGAATGAACAACACAGCTGCTCCACCTTGGCTGCGAAAAACTCTTGCCCACACATGGTCGCTAGAAAAGAATACCTGGATAAGGACAAACAGACAAGGACAAAGAGAAGCTGCAAGAAATGTAACAGAAGAATTTACTGCTACTGCACCACGAATCCATGCCGAGAAATGGTCAGGTAGCCGAAGACGTCAGTTTAAGTGTTCTTTGCTATGTGCAAGTGTCTAAATGTTGTACAAGCTCTTTTATTTCTTTTGCACCCCGAAAAATTTCTTGGATTTTGCCCAATGATTGGGGACGATTAAAAAAAACACGAACAGAATCACTGAAATAAAATGAGCAGATTGCGTGGTTCGGAAAGAGAGCAGTGGATCCCAGGAAAAAACGACCGCTGTTAACTTTTCTTCACATGCATTTCGATGGGATAGTTGCATTCAGTAGTGATGTGTGTTTCACTTTTGGTCAGAGTCGTTAACCTGATCGGCAAGGGCTGTGTGTGATAAGTGATGATTTCATTATAGTGTGACTGTGGAATGTTAATCCACTTTAGTTGGCCAAGATTTCGACCAATTTGAGCTGCCAATTCATTGTTAATGAGTATGGTTGCACCACAGTTGACAGCATCTGAGACTCTTCCATAATTGCCTTTGGTATGTTACCAGGTAACACAGGGTTTGGTATTGAACATCTCGCAACTATTGATTGATCCACTAACCGTCAGGAACGCACTGCGTTACCTTACTTCAGTATGGCTCTACGCTTATATGATAGGTCTTAGATAACATCAGCCACCAAGGAGGCGGCGGCATACATCATACAACAAGCCGACTGACTTGAGAGTCCTCGACGATAATGCCAGTAACGTTGATGGATTCTTCTCTGTCAGCTAATAGCCACTTAACTGCTACTTTGGCGTTTGGCAGCAACTAAGAAGTGTCCGACATTCATACCGGAACAAATGTGCAATTCGTCTCCTTTCATCATTCTTGGTTACCACTATTATGATTCTTCATGTCGTGTCTTCAACACAGTAACGAGGGTGAATTGTCAGCCAGTTTGTCCAAATAGGGAGGTTGAATGAGGTTAAGAAGAGAAGAATTTGGAAGGAGACAGTTTATTAAGAAGTGCCCGCCGAATTCATTCTCGGTGTCAACTAGCTGACTCTATCGAGGTTTCCGATGGATACTCAAAACATTCATTTCCTTTTTCGATTTATTTTTTACAACTTTAAGAATAACAACGCAAAATGTCTTTATACATTTGAAGCGGTTTTTAATTACTGATATCAACCATAGTAGCGATGGTGATGTTTACAATCTTGCGAAGGAGATATACCACAAATATCTCAGAATATGTTAGTCGCACCAGTCGTCAGGACGAAAGCGCTAGGAATAAATTCAGTTTCAAACAGCTAAAGAACCACAGACAGTGTCCAATCGCGTGAGTCGAATTCGTTGAAACTGCCACCGCACTTCTTCAGGTATGAATTTCAATGCAGCAAGATACGGAACTCAGGCAATTTAATATGAGAATCGTTCAAGCGAGGTCAGAGTCGACAGTTTTATTGGAGAATGGATACCTCTTGAATTCAAATAGTTTCGCATCGGCTATACGATGGTATGCGCCCGGTGGTCTTAGCCCATTCGACGGTGATCAACCCATTGAACGTCGTTTTCATAATATGCAACTCTTGTGAGGCTTTGTTTTTCATCATCGAGAAGTGGTGAGAAGGACATAAGTAGGTAACGGCCCTAGTAATCACTGTCTCAGACTGAGCACTTCGAAAGTCCTCCACCATCTACTCCAGCTACTTTTCCCTTTGAGTCGGGCTACTCCTTCACTTCACAAGGCATATTTGACTTTGTGAGTGAATTGAGTTGGAAAGTGGCTAATGGCTGTACTCATTTCGAATACTCCATATTCTTGCATGCACCAATGTTCTTCCTGCAAACTATTGGCAAGTATTATTTCAGTGGGGTAATGTGAAAGGGCCTGTTCTTTTACAACTCAGTCATTGCAACTGAAATAGTCTGCAATAGACTGCACACGAAGACACAATCAACAATACATCCCTGATTGACTGGAAGCTAATCCATTCCCTAAGCCGACCGAATTGCTAGAAAACTTTGTTCCCCTATGGAATGCAACTAAGTGTGGTAAAAATTTAGAAGTACACCTATGCAATACTAAGTTCAATATTATCTAGTGGTGCTGGAATGTGCTTTCAACGCGACTGAATCCCAGATAATTCCTTGATTACTTACAACTGGCTAAAGGAATATTAGATCTGTAATACCATTGTTTGTTGGAGGAGTGTTTGGCATGTACTTTCGTACATAGAGACAATCAAATATATGTAATAGAAGGGTAGGAAGAAATCAGCTAGTCTTCTAGTTTGCTTCTACTTGGATGTGTTCTGGTTATGCATCCTATCGCTGTACATAGCTCCTCTCAACTACTGCCCAAAGCCTCTGATTCTTCCAATACACTGACACGTTCTCCTTGAGAACGCCTCCCTGAATTTCCTACGAGGTAAATCAAGAGGTGCGAAATCGACCATCTCAAGATTTGTCCGACCCATCAAACCACCCTATTAGCCATTTCTAAAACTGCCCAGAACCCTCATTAACCCTCAGTCATTTTTCTTTTTTAAGCTCGCATTCCAGAACGCCGCTGCGGTTAAAGATGAATTCTTTCCTTAGTACGGCTTTCTTTCCATGTTGAGAAGGAGTAGGAATAGTTGTATCGCTATCGTCTTCGCCCAACAAAATGAGCTTATATTTGTTAGTGTCGCCGATTTCATCAAGATTGGCGACTTTTTCTTTGGGAAAGGAGGAGGCGATGGCTACGCTCAGCTAAATGACATTTCATTTCCTCGTATGGATGATGGATCTATGCCGGATATGGTATGTACCGATTAAGATTCACGTGAGTAGTTCCTTTACAAGCAAAGCTGTTTTTTAGAGACTATTTTGGTTCCGATTCCAGACAGAAACCATCTAATGTTTCCCATTTCTCAAAACAGATCCAATAACACAACGTTGAGCTGGCACTAATTCTACGTGGGGCTCTGGTATAATAAAGATCGTCAGTCATCATCCTGGTTCGGATTGGATGATGGTGGTAAGTTAGGATGAGATCTATGGTAATTGTCGTTTCCGCTGAATATGGCGAAATACTGGCATAAGGTACTGGGTCTCCACCGTTCCAGTGTCCTTTTCATTGCCGCTTATGATGGAACAGTGTTAAATAACCCGAGCTTAACCGCTTTTCCACGGAAAAGGTGACTTGCATGTTGATAACTGGTTAGGTAATGGTTGTAGAAATATGTAATTACCTGTGTAAGAGGTCTTCTCATGAATGGTGAAACCCGAGGCCATATAGTAGCACCGCGATCGTCACGATCGCCTTACTACTCTGCTGCCAGGACCATAGAAAGTCCTATTTTCCAGATGTGGGGCCTCTCACTACTCTTAAGTCTCCTCAGGAACTCGTTTATTAAGTCACAGACCTCCGACTCTCGTTCAGTAGTAGCTCCAATCTTTTAGTTTTTCGACAGCCAACGCTATAATCTTTTTCCTCAAAGAGACTGGCTTTCACCTGCCCATAAACGAAAATTGTACGAATGTAGAACCGTTATTACTAATTGACTGACTTATACAGAGGTTTTAAATGTAGATTTTTCGCACTTATTGTCCAAAGAACTTTGTCTAACATAAAAGTAATATCAGCAGACTTTTTCTAGAAACTCTGGAAGCAGTTGATAGGGGTATATTCATGGGACTCAACGATAAAGATACACACATGAAGATGTTACATTCAGTCAATCCAATAACTGCCCATGTGGGGTCGGACCTTGGGCTAATACCGTCTGATTAGTCAGATACGCATAAAATCACCACAAGAAAGGATTGGTGGTTGTTGATGTTACGGTTCTACGTCCACTCCTCCCCTCTTGGCTCTCAGCCTCCCCTAGTCGGAAGTTCCTGTTTCATAAAATTGCATAATGTGCACAACAGTTTATAACTTCCTTTTCGAGAAGAGCGTCATCACGTCAAGCACCAAACCACCCGTACAGATTAAACAAACATTTGTTTAAAAATTCTGTCAGGAACAAAAATGCGAATAAATGAACTGATTGTCTACCACTTGTAACCCCTGGAAATAGGGCGTTTACTTCAAAAACTAATCTACGTCGTGAATAAACCGTGTTAAGTTGGAATAGACACTTCAGCAACGTGCGATCGTGACAGAATCGGAAGGAATTTCACATTTTGCAAAGTTTTAGGTACTCGTGAATTTGTACAGAGCATTGGCAGGTCCTTTACCGAAATTGAGTAACTAACTGGAAAGCTTTGCAGAGCAAACCATTATAATTGAAAAACACCCTTCAGCCGATAGCATGCCAAACACATACAGGCAAATGAGACTGAAACTCGAATGAAACTGACTTGTACATCTGAACAGGATCCAACCAGTTTCAATAATAGTCATTATTGGTTAACAATAGGAATATATTAAAAGCAGCAAGAACAGAAGTAAATTTTTTCAGATTGCCGACTGCCTTCAAATCGTAATGCTGCCATAGGGCAGGTCAGGTCTCTAAATTGGCGATAACAGCTAATCGGGAGCCACTTCTGTGCAGTAAAATTACATTTCAGTCAACTAGAAGAGGCATATTTAAGTGCTTCTGTCAAATTACCGGGCAGTAGTCAGGTGTAAAAATGCAAATTTGGTGCTTATCGTACTTTGTAACAGGCTTCCAGAAAAAGCGGTCATGTAATTTCCGGAAAAATAAAGACCCGATCGCGCAGGCTCTCTGCATTAATCTTGACTCTCTACATTGTTCTTAATTTATCACGGAAAATATGAATCAGTAGGCTGGATTGCAGGCTAATACTGTGATAGAAACAAGAAAACATGCCTTTTCCAGTTAGTCAACATGCGGTTCGACTATTTAAAAAGGACATGCGATTAAAAATTAACGCCCATTTCGAGACAACTGTTGACTGAGGCAACACGACTAGCTAAAGAATGCTATACCTCCAGTATGAACTACTTTCATTCTGATCTGAGCGTCCTCTAACCTATAGCTACTATTTAGTAAAAATGACTCCAATTGAAATCATTTCGCAACCATTCAAATGCGCGAGTCCATTCCCGTCATGTTTCGACATTTTAAAGTATGCTATTAGCATACAGTAATAATAGTCAAAGATATAATGTGTATTGCGAATTAGCAGATTTACTCTCTTACAAATCGAAGGGTGGTTTTCGGTGGAAATCATGAAGGTTCCCATCCTTAATTTATTTATCAAGTCAAGAAGTTGATTCCCAGAGAGCTGTTCAGCTGATAAGTAAATGCTGGGAGACAAAGTTACTTAATAGCGCTGTTCAGAAAGCTATCAAGTACACGAGGATAAGAATTTAAGGACCTAGCGACTGGATTTGGGATATTTTAATTTACACTTAGTAACCTCGACAAACCAGCTGATTCCAGAATGAAAAAAGGCAGATAGACAAGCGCAGGATTGTTTCAAACCTTTATTCTGATAACTAAACTTCCCTACTGCCCACCAATCCACATTGTTACCAGCTTAAGTAGAATAGAAAGATAGAGCTGACACCTTCACCATTTGATACCGGCGATGACCTCTTGAAGACAATTAATGCTGGACATGAGCCTTTCCTGCTCTTCGGCAGACAGTTGGAGGTTGACGATCGCACCAACACCCTTGCTGTTAATCAAGCATGGTACGCTTGTGAAGACGTCGTCTGTGAGACCATATTCACCCTGAATAGAAAACAGAATTTCATTTGGCAAATTCAGACCAGACGAAGGTGGAGAGTAGCGATTCAATCTAGATAGGAACGAACTTTGATGCAAGTGGTGACTGGGATCACTTCACCCTTATTCTTGATAATGGAACCACACAGTGAAGCAGCGCAAAGACCGATAGTCCAAGCAGTGCATCCCTTCAGTCGAATGATTTCGTAGGCACTGTGAAGAGGAGTCATGAGTAGTCGTGTCTCAACGGGAGTTGAAAGCAATAAGACTGCAGCACCAGGCCTGCTAACACTTACCTCTGTACAACCTCCTTGTGAACGGCAGCGAAATTGTCGGGATCATCGGGCTTACCAACATTGGGATAGACATCAGTGAGGCGTGCACATCCAACCGTTACGGAGCTCCAAACCGGTACTAAGTGCTTGAATTAGTAGACAGTGCTTGCTTACGGCTAGAGTCGCCATGTTCACCAATGACAAATCCGTGAATAGCGTTGGGGCTAACGTGTAGTTTCTTGCTCAAAATGTGTCGGAATCGAGCAGTATCCAGCATGGTGCCGGAGCCCAACACGCGGTTCTGTGGGAAACCACTGAACTTCCACGTTACGTAGGTCATAATGTCAACTTGAAGATTACAAGAGACAGAGTTGAGCAGAGCGGTCAGTTAAGAGAGTGGTCTTGCTAAAGAGGCATACCGGGATTAGAGAGAACCACGAGAAAGGCTCTCGGACTTTGTTCAATGAGTTTGGGTATGAGTGCTTGAAGAGAAGGAAGGACATGAAAGAGGATCAAAAGCAGCTGATTAAAGATGCAAAATGGAGGTTACTCTTGAAAATGTCAACATTGCGTTGAACGAGGTTGAGTCGGGACTCGCCAACAGCCTGACGAGCACCAGCAGTGATGACGATTATATCAGAATCCTTAGTTTTAGTAATATCTAGATAGAAGTTGCAATGGACGCCGTGAACCGGTTAAGCGAAATTGTTCCCAATGTGAATTGTGCATTACCTGCGCCACCAATAACCTTGGCAGAATTGAGGAATCCGGAAGCTTGCTCCATGTCCAACACTTCACCATCGCACTTGTTCGCATCGATGTCATGAAGGACCACAGTACTCGCAACACCCTAGTCAAGTCAGTCATTATACCAGGACATGCCTCAGTCAGAAGAGCGAACGCCGACGCCGTTCCAACAGCACCACAACCAACCACAGTAATTTTAGTGCTGTGGGATCCAACAGGAGTCTCCTCAACTGGATGCAAAAGTGTACCATCGACCACGAAATGATCAGACCGGATGCTAGTTAAGATGGGCGAACAGCGTTTGTCGAGGAGGAGCGACTTGTCATTTGATCTGCTGAGTTCGTTGGAGGTACAGTGGAATCTTCTTGAGGGAAGAATCGCACTGAATTGTTGATGCTCGCAGCTTGACCAACGTTGCGTTGCAACACACATTCTTGCTTGTATGCGTTGGCATCTAGGATAGTAATGAAGGTTAAGACCCTTAGTTAAGTAATTAATGTTTGCACTAGCTTTAGCACTAAACATCACGACAATTTGGCCTAAACTGTTTATGTGGCGAGTTTATATACGCTTTTTCAGTACGAGTTTGTTCCTTACAGGATGAGTTAATGTGGTTCAGACCCGCAAGAGCGTCTCCATTTTGATGTGTAATTGATATCCAAATGTCAATAAACATTATGTGATATCAGAGTGTAGTATAGGCTCTGCACGAACTCGATGCGTTTCGGAAGATATAACCAGATTATTTTATCTCAGATACAAGTCACTTAACTGAAAACGTTCGTTGATTGGGGCGAAATTCCGTTTGTTGATTATAGAAAGTGGCAAGACTACGTTAAGTGGGTACTTTAGGCATTAACAAATGCGAGAATCTGAATTGTTTCTCATGTGATTAACGGAGAATGACGTAGAGACTGAAGATAAATGTGTAGAATTTGCGTAATCAGGGCTTCGTTGTTCGGAAAATTACGAATATAACGTGGACATTAATACAACAACTTTTTCGGGGTCTCATTGGATCTGTTCATTTGATTGCTGGCAAGTAACGTGAAAGAAACTTCTAGTGGCTCTGTTCGTCTTGTGCCTGCTTAGAATGAAGTGGTCAGTCAGCGACCAAGCTTTCACAATAGAATGAGACAGCGTTAAATGTGTGCGCAGACATTCAACTGACGAGAGTTAAAACTTGCCGAGTTGAGTCTACATAGCATCGGTCTTAAAAGCAAAATAGGACGTACCAGCCCAGAAGATCTTAGCGCATTGACGAATCTGGATTAATTAGATTCACTTTCAGCGACAATTTGTTGGCACCCTTGGTCCTTATATGCTAAGCCGGAAACCTTTGAAATTTTAATTTGGGTTCCTAGTCAACTTCTGCAGCTACTGTTTTTTTTCCAGATGACTGGCTCATGGTCGGGTGAGTTAATGGGACCCCTATGGGGCGCGCAATCACTGATCGATTTCCTTCTCAAACATCAGTTCCAACTAAATTTGGTCTGTTATCTCTTCAGCATTACACTTTAACTGCAGTTTCGAAACCTTCTCTTATCCTCATGTCCTCATCTAAGGATCACCGATAAGTTGACTCTCTTCTTAATAAAATATAGCAGAAAATAGCCTGTTCCGTTTGCGAAATGGCGATGCAAGTTCAATGGAAAAAGGAGCTGGGCATTCCATAGAAAAACAATCCGCACAGTGTTAACCAAATGCTAACATTGTGAAAATAGTCTCCTACGTTTCTAAGGACGAAAAGGCACAGCGATCAGCAGCAATACTCAACGTTATTTGTTTTACAAGTGTAAGTTTTTGTAGAGAGAGCTAAAGAGAGTCAGATAAAGCAAATTATAATTCTAGTACCTAGAGGCGATAGAAAACGGGATATTGCGTAAGCTTGATGTAAGCTGCTTATATGAACTCTCACCAATGAGCAATGCAAAGTTGATGGTTCCTTGAAAGACTCAATTCAGGCAAGCACAAGAGTGCTTTTGCCAGCAAACGAGTATACAAGTTCGCAATATGTACTTGAATTTATGCGTAACTGGCTCCCCGAAAAAGTTGTTGTATAAATGTCCACGTTATGGGCGTAATTTTCCGAACAACGAAGCCCTGATTACGCAAACTCTACACATTTATCTTCACTCTCTACGTCATTATTCGTTAATCACATGAGAAACAATTCAGATTCTCGCATTTGCTATTGCTTAAAGTACCCACTTAACGTAGTCTTGCCACTTTCTATAATCAACAGACGAAATTTTGCCACAATCATTGAAGGTTGTCGGTTAAGATGCTTGTATCTGAGATTAAATAATCTGGTTACATCTTCCGACTCGCATCGAGTTCATGCCAGAGCTTTAACTACACGTTAATATTACATAACGTTAATCAACTACGAGCACTTGGCCGACATCGCACCATCTCACAATCTATAGTTTGTAAAGACTTGATGCCAAATTAAATGCGTTCCTCGAAACGTTAAAGTGAAACGAGAAGGCAACTGACCCTCTGTGTTACGGACCAAGTACATCCAAATTGTTCTATGCAGCTACCTGCTTCAACTTCATATATAATAGAAGCTTACACTTTTAACATAAGCAAGACTTCTAGCTGATGATGATGATGAGGGAAATTAATACACAAACTAAAAGACCTTATCAAATGTTCATACTCATAGAAAATGGAGCTATAAACAAATGCCAGAGAAAAAAAGTCGTAGTGATGGACCTTCCGAAGCAGGAGCCAGTTCTACAACAATTGAATGTGGATGAAGAGGAAGCATTCCAACCCTCGAAAACCTTTACAAACCTACTTGATCAGGCATACCACGATGCTGTCTGAGTTCCAATGGTTCTGGCACACAACCAAGTCAGTATTCAGCTGATGGGAGTTGAAGGATACCAATATGCCTGCGCTGGAGACAATTCAGCAATCAGTGCTTATGTTTAAGGATGGTGGATGAACATAAACTTAATTATCGCAACCTAGGCAATGACGTGAGCTTAACGAGCTACCGAAATGCCGATCAACTTAAAGAACTTCCCCAACTCTAGTGTAAGCCCTCAGAAAACTCGCATACGCATCACCCTGCGGATCTTGCCTTTAGGCTTGCTTCTTTAGCCATCAATGCCTTACTTGGGCATCCGCAGTTGTGGATTGCGCAGTTATTGAGAAGACAAGCTAACTCACTCCACTGCTTTCATATCAACAGACTGAAGAGGTGCAAATTGACGATTATGGAATCGTAGTGTTGATGGAGCAAGTAGTTCTGTGGAAAAAGCGAACTCGAAATGAGGTTAATCTGCTTTCAGAGCTGTCATTCTTTGAACTCTTTTTGACAACTGAACGTGACGGTATTGCAATTTCGGGACAGGGAATCAGCAATGAAGATCGATTTTGAGCGCATTTGATGATAAATTTTCATTTGATCTTTTGCAGCTTAAGTGAATCGGCTTTATAATTAATTTATCGATTTATCAATAAGTTGAAAATTCAAAACCGGCCGGATTTCGGCACCAAGGCAGCAATACCTTCCACTTCAAATTGCATTGGAGATTGTTTTATCATGAAAACCATGTTCAATTCTGTGATGTTATTTGAATTTCCCAGCAATAATTTGTGCTTAATCAGGTCGATTTCCTTGACTTTGAGGCCGACATAAGCTTCGTCCGCTACTCCCGCTTTATTCCACCGAAGTCGGTCAAGATTTGTTATTTTCGCGCTCAGTTTGTCAGTATGAATGCGGCAATTATCACCTGGCTGAGTAAGTTGCACATCCATGATCCTCTACTCCTCTCCAGTTTACCAGAATAAATTAATTCGTACATTTTGTGTACCTCTCGCGGAAAATCATCAACAAACATCTTTACAACTCGAAAATTATTTGGAATCACGATTTCAAATAGGGCGCTAGCTAGTAAATTAACTGAATGGTAGACATGCAAACCCATCACTATTGACGGAGAACTAACTAATCAATAAATCGATTGCTAAACGTCCATGCTTATCACGAATCGTGTGTGTGTGTGTGTGTGTGTGTGCGTGTGTGTGGGGCAAAGCGAATTCGTTCAATAGCCGGCCAACGGGATGTTTTGTGGAATGCGTGGGTAGCAGAGACCGATCCACCCAGGGGTCAGTCGAGGGCATGGCGGCAAGTCAACTATCTGGAAGATAACAAATTGCAGTTATTTCTGAGAAGTGATTAAAATCTAATCACAGCCTAATATTTTATCATTTGGTACTTAGCAAAAGCCTGTGCGTTTGAAGGCCCCATGTATTTGTTCAAGCATCCGAATTCCTCTACAATGAGCACTACGATTATAAAGTTGGTTCTTTTCAGTTCACGATGAAATCATAAATTATGCATCTAAGTCATATTAGTTTCTGAAAAGCAGCTGGACAATGCTTGCATCACTCGGAGCACTAGCTGGGCAGATGTAGACACCTCTGCTCAATGTAGGCTCGGGCTCATTACAACGCTTATGCAGTGCTCTCCTACAACCAAATAGAAATCAACCTGGACAACTGAATTTCTGGTGGTCGGATCATGTTACATTACGAACAAAGAGTAAGCAAGATGTCACGAGGTGGCGATATTAGGCTTAACACTGTGATCCGAAGGTTTCATATCCTAATTCGAGTTGCGATAACGGTAAATGAGAAAAGAATGGAGGAGAAATGCAGTCGTCAGAACATAGTTTCCTTGGGCTCCCGTTCCGCTAAAGCCATTTAGACCTTCATTTACCAACAACATTCTCTCATGCTTACCTGGGCGTTGCTCGTGCTTCCTCTAGTGCCGCTGAGTGTACGGACGACTGCTCTTTACTATGAATAGGAGAAAATGATTTCGGAGGTAAAAATGCTTCTTCTTGCTAGATGAATTAAGGGATTAGGTATGACACTCTAAGTGGAGGAGCTCCGTTCAATCGACAACAGCATTCGTGGATACGAGAGGGTAGATCAATAATGATCTACGGCAAACTGATTAACCATGACCTTAGTACAAATTTGAATCGCCTCAAGAGGGAAAGAGAGGTGAGCAGTTTGTCCGTAAATCACGTGAAACCCCTGCGAAATGCCGTCACCTCTCGAATATGTTCAGGCATGTTCGGAACCCTGTTGCGTCAAACGGTACCTAAGTAGTAGTGTGCCTTCGGTGATACAAGTGCCTCTTTCTCTCTTGATGCACTTCACACAATTAGCTTTCCTTCATATAGGATCAGTAGCAGAGTGAAGGGAAACGCGTGTTTTACAAGGTGCATTGTTCATCGCAAACTCAATGAGGCTTAGATTGGCAGAAGTTGATCTAGGCTGAGACCTCGATAATCTTGACAATATGTAATGACGCAAACAGAGCCAACACTGTGACAAGGAAGCCATCTAGAGAAGATCTTACACTTGCATCCTTAACCGTAAGAAGCACTCCACTTCGTATGACTCAGCGATTTCGTTTCCAGCTCTTGAATTTGAGAGTGTGTGTGTGTGTGTGTGTGTGTGAATATGTGTGTACTTAATAGTACCCGGGAGCAAACAATGGTGTGATTGAGGTATGCATTCAAATTGATAGTTGAATATCATCATTAATTAATAGCTCAAAGTCAAAGAGAGTAAAAAATTACTGGCATCATCGGATGAGTTGGCACTAATAGGATACCCTTGATCTCTTTCAATCGATTTATGTTCCCATTTGAAATTCAGTGTTGTGAATTTTTTGACTGTATTTAAATATATGTTTATTTAACCACAATCTCACCATTAAAATCTATCCATCATTCATGACAAAGGACCTTGCAGCCGTGGGCCTTTCTGTGATTGAATACAAAGAATGACAGCTCTGAAAGCAGATTAACCTCATTTCAAGTTCACTTTTTCCTCAGAACTACTTGCCTTATCAACACTACAAATCTATCATCGTCAATTTGCACCTCTTCAGTCTGTTGATATGAAAACAGTGGAGTGAGTTAGCTTGTCTTCTCAATAACTGCGCAATCCACAACTGCGGATGCCCAAGTAAGGCATTGATGGCTAAAGAAGCAAGCCTAGAGACAAGATCCGCAGGGTGATGCGTTTGCAAGTTTAATGAGGGCTTGCACTAGAGTTGGGGAAGTTCTTTAAGTTGATCGGCATTTCAGAAGAAAGTCAAGTGCGTTTTTGTTAAGCTCACGTCATTGCTAAGTGCTCTTAAGCTGGCAACGGCGATGAAACTACGGTTTTTCAAGGATACCTAACCGTGAGCACTGAGTGAAATAAGCCTTTAGACCAGAAATTTAGGTAGAATGTGGCAAATTTTTGTTTGTTGATTAAAGGGCGTGTCAAGACACCATTAATGGAGCCATTTTAAATATTGACAATTGCGACAATCGGAATTTTTTCTCATGTGATTAGCGTGGAACGATGCAGAGACTCAAGATTAATGTGTAAAGCTTGCGTAATTGGGGCCTTGGTTTCAGCAAAAAATTACACCCATAACCTGGACATTACGACAACAGTTTTTCGAAGATCTAGGTAATCAAAATGTTAAATACATAAAATAAGTCTGTGAACTTGATTTCTTGAAATTCGCAAGCATGTTTCAACCAATTTATGATTATGGTTAACAATCATCGCCCATTTAGAGACCAGCGCTGCCCTATGGCAGTACTACGATTTGAATGTAATCCTGTTTTCGATTTGAAATAAGTTACGTCTATCATTGCTGCTGTTAAAAAATTCCTACTGTTAACCAACGACCAGTCCTGATACCTGACTTTACCCTGCACACTGTCACATGCCACTTTGCATGTTAATTCACAAACAGTCAGCAGGACCCGGACATCTTTCCAATTTCCAAATTATCCAGACCAAGAACTGCCTCACAGAGAGCTGTTAAACTACTAAGTCGTTGATAGTAGGACCATAACAAGGAAAATAAATCAAATGGACATACTTGATACCTGCGAGATGTTCAGTGCCTTCGAAACTAATTTAAAAGACTTGGTCACAGAGTAGGCAAACAAATCAAGCTAGATGTTTCCAATTTTCAGACCAGAATGCAAAAAGGCAGATAGACAAGCGCATGATCGTTTAAAACCTTTATTCTGATAACTAAACTTCCCTACTGCCCACCAATCCACATCGTTACCAGCTTAAGCAGAATAGAAAGATAGAGCTGACACCTTCACCATTTGATACCGGCGATGACCTCTTGAAGACAATTAATGCTGGACATGAGCCTTTCCTGCTCTTCGGCAGACAGTTGGAGGTTGACGATTGCACCAACACCCTTGCCGTTAATCAAGCATGGTACGCTTGTGAAGACGTCGTCTGTGAGACCATATTCACCCTGAATAGAAAACAGAATTTCATTTGGCAAATTCAGACCAGACGAAGGTGGAGAGTAGCGATTCAATCTAGATAGGAACGAACTTTGATGCAAGTGGTGACTGGGATCACTTCACCCTTATTCTTGATAATGGAACCACACAGTGAAGCAGCGCAAAGACCGATAGTCCAAGCAGTGCATCCCTTCAGTCGAATGATTTCGTAGGCACTGTGAAGAGGAGTCATGAGTAGTCGTGTCTCAACGGGAGTTGAAAGCAATAAGACTGCAGCACCAGGCCTGCTAACACTTACCTCTGTACAACCTCCTTGTGAACGGCAGCGAAATTGTCGGGATCATCGGGCTTACCAACATTGGGATAGACATCAGTGAGGCGTGCACATCCAACCGTTACGGAGCTCCAAACCGGTACTAAGTGCTTGAATTAGTAGACAGTGCTTGCTTACGGCTAGAGTCGCCATGTTCACCAATGACAAATCCGTGAATAGCGTTGGGGCTAACGTGTAGTTTCTTGCTCAAAATGTGTCGGAATCGAGCAGTATCCAGCATGGTGCCGGAGCCCAACACGCGGTTCTGTGGGAAACCACTGAACTTCCACGTTACGTAGGTCATAATGTCAACTTGAAGATTACAAGAGACAGAGTTGAGCAGAGCGGTCAGTTAAGAGAGTGGTCTTGCTAAAGAGGCATACCGGGATTAGAGAGAACCACGAGAAAGGCTCTCGGACTTTGTTCAATGAGTTTGGGTATGAGTGCTTGAAGAGAAGGAAGGACATGAAAGAGGATCAAAAGCAGCTGATTAAAGATGCAAAATGGAGGTTACTCTTGAAAATGTCAACATTGCGTTGAACGAGGTTGAGTCGGGACTCGCCAACAGCCTGACGAGCACCAGCAGTGATGACGATTATATCAGAATCCTTAGTTTTAGTAATATCTAGATAGAAGTTGCAATGGACGCCGTGAACCGGTTAAGCGAAATTGTTCCCAATGTGAATTGTGCATTACCTGCGCCACCAATAACCTTGGCAGAATTGAGGAATCCGGAAGCTTGCTCCATGTCCAACACTTCACCATCGCACTTGTTCGCATCGATGTCATGAAGGACCACAGTACTCGCAACACCCTAGTCAAGTCAGTCATTATACCAGGACATGCCTCAGTCAGAAGAGCGAACGCCGACGCCGTTCCAACAGCACCACAACCAACCACAGTAATTTTAGTGCTGTGGGATCCAACAGGAGTCTCCTCAACTGGATGCAAAAGTGTACCATCGACCACGAAATGATCAGACCGGATGCTAGTTAAGATGGGCGAACAGCGTTTGTCGAGGAGGAGCGACTTGTCATTTGATCTGCTGAGTTCGTTGGAGGTACAGTGGAATCTTCTTGAGGGAAGAATCGCACTGAATTGTTGATGCTCGCAGCTTGACCAACGTTGCGTTGCAACACACATTCTTGCTTGTATGCGTTGGCATCTAGGATAGTAATGAAGGTTAAGACCCTTAGTTAAGTAATTAATGTTTGCACTAGCTTTAGCACTAAACATCACGACAATTTGGCTTAAACTGTTTATGTGGCGAGTTTATATACGCTTTTTCAGTACGAGTTTGTTAATTGGGAAGTAGTCGACTTGTAAGAGCCTAAGTAATTACAAAATAGACAATCTTAAGCAGTGCTAGTTTGAGTACTTCATAGTCATGCACTCAGATTCGATCTCTCTTCATATTTAGTCTCTACACCCTTCTTATCTACGCCTTTGCAATAACATGTCAGCATCTTGGATTCCCTCACCCTCTCTTGGCTTCGATCCACTCTGACACTCTGGTTCATCAAAGTGACCATCACAATAACTAACCACGACTTTACGGTTATGTCTTCAGCACTTGAGTGTGGCAACGCAACTCTTGAGACAATTCAACATTTATGCCCTTGTTAGAATGGGCTGCAGTTACTCTTCCGGCCTATAGAATAGCGCTCTCTTCTCAGTCCTCACTCAAACATCATTGGAACCCAGCGTCACTAAGGTCCCTCTTTATTCAGCTCTACTCCCTTCGCTTTCTGCCTATTCACAGTCACTAACTACATAGTCAAGACCTGTCCTACTACTGATGGAAGTGTGCCATTCACCCCCCATCACAGACGAGACCAAGTTGAATGTGTTGGAATCGATGGTCAGGTAGACGAGTGCCAATAAATTCCAATCACCCGAACTGGGTGCTGCTAATTGCACTACTGCACTACTGCACTACTAGAACTGTCCTTGACACACACCACCACGAGGAGTCGACAAATGGATGCATGTGGATGCGAACTCGTCAACGTGATGCCGAGATGGAATCGCATTTCTCCATTCAGTCTTCGAAAGTCAAGAATGGCAAACCAGTCACAATATGGCCTGCTCTTTGCAGTACTTCAAATGCATGATACGTGAATTCAGGCAATGCTTGCAGACATACTGAGAACGGGGATGTGGGCAAGCGTTTCATTTATAAACAGAAATGCTATCACATATACCTCTCAAATGCAGGGCTAATATGATCCAAAATACCCAGAGTAGTTTTGCAGTTGAAACGAAAATGGATATTGCGCTAGTCGTGATGATCTGTGTGGTGTATGCACTGCCTGTGCTTAGAATGTCCAGAATGATCATACGCCGACTTTGCGTTACAATGCGGTCTTACCTTCATTTAATTCTCACCTTAACTTAGATCCCTAGAAGTACCAACACAGATTGAGGTACTTCCTTCGGGAGGACCACAATTTGACCATAAGTTTTCATTAGAAGCCATTCCCACATAGTGAGCCGGCATGTTGATGAGGCAGAAGAGGCATGCCTGAAATGTAATCTTGGTGAAAGCGACGAATGCAGCAAACAGAAAGCCCCTGGGATGAAGGACTGAGTGACAATGCACCCATAACGTTGTCGGACTCAGATCGATGTCCTAGATGAAGAATGAAATGTGTGAGCAAGTTGTACGATAAATCCTATTCAGAAAGACTTAAAAGTTTATTGCTGCTTTGCAATGATGAGCACATTTAATACGCAAAGTAGCGTCTGGTGTATGTGACCTTGTATGACTAGCCTATAAGATGCAGGCTATTCATTGGGCTTGGTATTTTCCACGAACTCACGTCTCAAATGACGCAACAGCCTGAAGATTGCAGGTAGTGTGGCATGCTTAAAGGCCGGCGGTATGGATTTGGATTGAGGCAAATGAACATGAAATAGTGAAGGGCTTTGCAACACGAAATCTCAAACAGAGCTATGAATTTATTGAAAGAAATCAGTAAATTTAGGCAGAATTTTGTGCCTTAATTTGAAAAGTGATGCTGTTCAGAGAAGGTATTTCCTTAGCCATAACTCATCCACATTGTAATTCGAAATGATCTATAAAACTGATTTACCACTTTTTGATTTGAACGAGTACTTAAAAGGCGCCATGGATTGCCGCCGAGTACTAGCTTTGCGGAAATAATCATGCATATATACATGCAACATCATGGTATCATTTACAGTGTGGAGGGCATCGCATTGATAGAGTTGCAATTGCAAGTGTGTTTCTAGGTGGCACCCTTGTCACATTGCTCCATTTGCGTCGTCAACTTCTATTAAGATAATCGAGGTAGTAACCTCGTTCAACTTCTGCGCTTTGAGTTACTGATGATAGATTCACTTTGTAGAGCACGCGTTCTTCTCCACTTTGTTACTGATCCTCTTTGAGGAAAAGCTATTTAATGGTGTTATTTGAAACAGAATCGAAAGAAGCATACGGTCACACTTTCGATATAGTAAAACCTGTTCTACTTACAAATATTCAGTAGTACATGTTTCATGCATGAATGAATGTGTCCATATAATGCGTAATTGATATTCCGTTTTATGTGCTCTTCGGTCAAAACTGGTAACTTTCCTTCCAGAGGTGATGTTTGTAGATTTATATGTTCACTCTACATTCATTGATCCTAAATAGTTTATCGGTCTCAATATCTTCCATCCTGTCCTGATTCACTTGGTTCCTTATATAACTAGAACAGTATTCTCTCCCCTCTAGAAAGCCAGAAGTGCAGTGGCGGTGCTTCAGAACCGTAAAACTGCCCATTTGATGGCCGTTGGTGAAAATGAGGGCTGGCAGAAAAGTTCGACAATTCACTGACTGCCTCCAACTTCATAGCTTTTTGTAACCGCTTTTATACCACTCCAAAGGACAAATATTTTCAAGTATAGCTGATGGTTAAACCTACTCTCTATCACCACCGGTAACACCTTGGGCAACTCTGCAAACTAATGAAAGAGGCGGTCGGATAGATCTAATCACCTACCGAATATTTAAAAATAGTATAAAATTAGATTATGCCAGCAGAAGTACGACCTCGTACAGCCTGGTAAACAAGGTACCACGTAAATACCTGGATTCATGGGCTCAAACTGGGCTGTGGAATTCGCGTGCACGTGGCAATGAATGGAATCTCCACCAAAAAGTTGAAAAAACTTCTGGAAGGGGTATGAGTACTGTCTGCTCTTAACAGTGTCAAGGATTGACGAGGTGCCACTACGAAATGAAATCGAGGTGGAACTGCTACCTGTATGGTCAAATCATGGCAAAGAAGCGACTAGTGAACCGAAGCCTTTGATAAACGCTCTTATTGCTTTCTGTGTTGATTGTTGTGCGCTCTCTTGCGTTAAAGCTGTTTGTTCTTCTGTTGTACCCCCAATAAGTTTGTGAGACTTGCCTATAGAAGTGGGTAGTAAATAAATAAAAGAATAAAAGATCACTTATAGCTCTCAAGTGTAGGTAATGCAGTTGATTTGTCAAGACGAAGAGTGAACAGTTGATTTGATTATCATGCACTTCTTGAGCTACATTTTGACAGTTAAGCCCCATAGATATGCATACATCGAAATTTCGCTATTTTACATTGACGTAGGTTTGTAGAGATTTAAAAAGTTTTGCAGCCTTCGAGAACAAATGCCAGAGTTCTTTCAACAGTAAAATGATGCTCTGTAATTGCATTAACCAGAACTTACACTTTTTTTCCTATAATGTCCTTATTGCCATTATTATTATTACTTCATTGCTTTGCAATGAAGTCATTCTGTCGATCAATGTGTCCGTGAACTTAGATCACTGGAAGTACTAACAAAGATTGATCAGTCTCTCCTAAAAAGCCATTGTTGTTGGATATTTGCAGGAATAGGCTAAAAGGTGTTGTTTACAGAATGAATTTATTACCGATTTCAACCAAGACAAACTAAAACACGTAATGGTGAAGTGAGATAACACTGGTTTCCGAGTGGGTCATTATTTGACCGCAATTGCTCATCAGAGGTCATTCCTACAAGGCGAGTTAGCATGTTGACGAGGCATAAGGGGCATGTCTGATCAGTCTCTGTGCAAGAGTTAATTTAAAGATAGTCGAATCAAAATTTAAAGTAACTCATAGGAATAGAATCTAATGGATGGTCATCATAATCGTTCAATTATTTGCACTAAAAGCCTTGTGAAAACTTTTAACTGGCACCAATCATATTGCCTGGAAGTATCTTGCGGAAAGGAACTTTGATATCCTATCAGCTAACAACAGTCCGCTAATAAAGTGCAACGGGCTTGTTGGAAAGTTAAATAGACATAGATCAACTTAATCCACTGGATTCAAACTAAGTGATGGTAATGAATGGGAGATTATGGATGAGGCAATAGAAGGATCCCCCATAAAGGACCTTTCTCTCCACCCTGATCAATTAACTACTGCGTTGCTGCAAGCAACGGTGAATCCCCGTGATACGATCCTAGAGCGATTTCGCTTTGCCATACACACTCGAAGCTCGACTTATTGAATAGTGAGATCGCTGCAAGGCAGTTTAGGATTGGAAGTCTTTGTAGCGTCAATTATTTGATAAACCAGCCCACTCTTTTTGAGTTCATGATTCAAAATAGTTGGGGAGTTGCAAAATTGTTCATCGATGGGACTCTTGGGTAAATAATATAACTTAATATGCGTAAATTTATTCTAGTGAGGTGGAGTGGAGCAAAGCAGTTTTAGTTACGAGCAGCAAATTTCAGGATTCATAACTCAAGATAATGGGGGGGGGGGGGAAGAAGACTGTGATTTAAAGTGCTAAACAGCTAACCAATCAAGGTCATTACAAAGACTTGCGGTTCATTCAAAGTCTGAATTCAAGGCAAATTTGAACTCTTCTATTAAAAAGTGGGAAATCAAATTTGTGGATCATTGTGAATCACAATGTGGATGAGTTATGGCTAAGGAAATACCTTCTCTGAACAGCATCACTTTTCAAATTAAGGCACAAGATTCTGCCTAAATTTACTGATTTCTTTCAATAAATTCATAGTTCCGTTTGAGATTTCGTGTTGCAAAGCCCTTCACTATTTCATGTTCATTTGCCTCAATCCAAATCCATACCGCCGGCCTTTGAGCATGCCACACTACCTGCAATCTTCAGGCTGTTGCGTCATTTGAGACGTGAGTTCGTGGAAAATACCAAGCCCAATGAATAGCCTGCATCTTATAGGCTGGTCATACAAGGTCACATACACCAGACGCTACTTTGCGTATTAAATGTGCTCATCATTGCAAAGCAGCAATAAACTTTTAAGTCTTTCTGAATAGGATTTATCGTACAACTTGCTCACGCATTTCATTCTTCATCTAGGACATCGATCTGAGTCCGACAACGTTATGGGTGCATTGTCACTCAGTCCTTCATCCCAGGGGCTTTCTGTTTGCTGCATTCGTCGCTTTCACCAAGATTACATTTCAGGCATGCCTCTTCTGCCTCATCAACATGCCAGCTCACTGTGTGGGAATGGCTTCTAATGAAAACTTATGGTCAAATTGTGGTCCTCCCGAAGGAAGTACCTCAATCTGTGTTGGTGCTTCCAGGGATCTAAGTTAAAGTGAGAATTTAATGATGGTAAGACCGCATTGTAACGCAAAGTCGGCGTATGATCATTCTGGACATTCTAAGCACAGGCAGTGCATACACCACACAGATCATCACGACTAGCGCAATATCCATTTTCGTTTCAAATGCAAAACTACTCTGGGTATTTTGGATCATATTAACCCTGCATTTGAGAGGTATATGTGATAGCATTTCTGTTTATAAATGAAACGCTTGCCCACATCCCCCGTTCTCAGTATGTCTGCAAGCATTGCCTGAATTCACGTATCATGCATTTGAAGCACTGCAAAGAGCAGGCCATATTGTGACTGGTTTGCCATTCTTGACTTTCGAAGATTGAATGGAGAAATGCGATTCCATCTCGGCATCGCGTTGACGAGTTCGCATCCACATGCATCCATTTGTCGACTCCTCGTGGTGGTGTGTGTCAAGGACAGTTCTAGTAGTGCAGTAGTGCAGTAGTGCAATTAGCAGCACCCAGTTCGGGTGATTGGAATTTATTGGCACTCGTCTACCTGACCATCGATTCCAACACATTCAACTTGGTCTCGTCTGTGATGGGGGGTGAATGGCACACTTCCATCAGTAGTAGGACAGGTCTTGACCATGTAGTTGGTGACTGTGAATAGGCAGAAAGCGAAGGGAGTAGAGCTGAATAAAGAGGGACCTTAGTGATGCTGGGTTCCAATGATGTTTGAGTGAGGACTGAGAAGAGAGCGCTATTCTATAGGCCGGACGAGTAACTGCAGCCCATTCTAACAAGGGCATAAATGTTGAATTCTCTCAAGAGTTGCGTTGCCACACTCAAGCGCTGAAGACATAACCGTAAAGTCGTGGTTAGTTATTGTGATGGTCACTTTGATGAGCCAGAGCGTCAGAGTGGATCGAAGCCAAGAGAGGGTGACATGTTATTGCAAAGGCGTAGATAAGAAGGGTGTAGATACTAAATATGAATTATTTGAATCTGACGTTTGCCCATCCTAGTTCTTTGCATCCGACGGCTTCCCATTTAACAAGCTCATATTGAATGATCTCGTTCAATCTGATAACATAAGCATTATTATTCAAGCTGCCATGGTATTCTGTTCTAAAACCTGTAGCAATATTTGTTGTTCCGCTGAGTCCCTCAGCAGTCATCGCTATCGTAAATGTGACCTCTTAAAAGCAAAAAATGTTTACTACCTTGACCACACCAACGGCTTAAGTTATGTTTTACTTAGACAGGCTGTTAAAGAGAGTAGTTTAGAGGTTTGGTAATGCAGGAGATAAATCTCGTACTTAGAAATGATTTAAGCTGCTTATATGAGCTATTTCAATGAACAATGCGAGGTTAGTAGTAAATTTTCAGATTAACTCCAGGCAGGCTCCAGCCATCAACCATCCGTATAGATTTCTATAAAGTATTTAACTTACTGTGTAATGGGCTCCCCGAAAAAGCTGCTGCGTTAATGTTCATGCCATGGGCGTATTTTTCCGAAAACAAGGACTTGATTACACAGAATCTACACATTTGTCTTAAATCTTTACGTCATTACTCGTCAATCATATGAGAATTAATTCCGATTCCAACAGATGTTTTGACTCAAATTACCCACTTTTTGGACTCTTCCCACTCCCTTTTTTCTACAAATGGAACCTTGACACAATCAATGAATATTGCTGGTTAACAGATTAAATCGTCGCATCTATTGTTCCTCTAATATGGTTACATTTCTCACTATGCATCGCGCGCATTTCAGGGTCTTCACTACATTTTAACATCATGTAGCGTTTGTTAACACCTGAACATCAAGTACACATTCCAAATGGAGACGGTGCTGGGCCTCTGAGCCACATAAATTCGAGCAGTAAGGAACATCCTCGTACTGCAAAATCGTGGAAAATTCATTCGCATAAACAATTTATATAATACTGCCGGAATATTCTGAGCTAAAGCAAGTGATAACTAGGAGTCTTAATGTTCATTAACGCTGAAGACGTCAAATCTTACAAGTAAGGATTGTTTGTTAAGGCGCAACATTTCAGAACGCAATCCTTTCCGTAAGAAGCCCACCTTAATCCCCAAAGACCTCTTGGCTTGCGGAATTTTACGGTCCAGACTTACAAAACATTTCATCAGTGTCATGATCAGTTACAATTAGCAATAATTAAGCTCAGTTATTGTGGATTTCCTTATATTTAAATTGGATCGTTTTTCACTTCTTTCCTGCACAGAGACTGCCTCATCATCATACCAAATCATAGTCTGGAAACGGTTTATAATGAATATTTATGGTGGAATTATAGCCAAACCGAAGACCAATATTGTCTCATTGCACTACTCAGAGGGGAAGGCTGTCTTCGTCAAAATCCAAACTAATTTCCACCTGCTCTTAGCGCCTGTTAGCATAATCCCACATTTAATTAATAATGACTCCGACTGAAATTGGTTTGCATATGTCCAGACGTGTAAGTCAAGTCCAGACAGAATAAAGTCCCGTTCGTCTAATTTTTTCTTGCATATTTTGGCATAAGTTCAGAGTCTATTATAAAATATATCTTGTGAGTTTGCAGGGTGATGCTTCTACAATATGAAGTGCGAGTCCCAGTTGAAATGGTTCCACAGTTAATTTAATTATCGAGACCAGAAATCGCTACCCAGAGACAGGTTTAGCTACTAGGTTACCAACAGTGGGACAATACTGAGGATGATTGGTCATATAGGGCTGAATTCAGTCCTGCTCTGTGGAAATGTCTGTCAAGCGCTGAAGTTGCCTGGCTGTTCGATATGGGATATTTTGGCCTGCACCTAGTAATTACGGCAAGCTAGTTGTATGAACTATTAGAAAAAAACTTAAAAGGACAAATGTGGAACCACGTAATCATTACAAATCTTTATTAAGGTAACTAAATTTTTTTTGTAAATCAGTTAAGTCCAATAAGATTTTAAGCCGAAAAGAAAAAAGGCCGACTTATTCACCATTTAATACCGGCTATGACCTCTTGAAGACAATTAATGCTGGACATGAGCTTTTCCTGCTCTTCGGCAGACAGTTGGAGGTTGACGATTGCACCAACACCCTTGCCGTTAATCAAGCATGGTACGCTTGTGAAGACGTCGTCTGTGAGACCATATTCACCCTGAATAGAAAACAGAATTTCATTTGGCAAATTCAGACCAGACGAAGGTGGAGAGTAGCGATTCAATCTAGATAGGAACGAACTTTGATGCAAGTGGTGACTGGGATCACTTCACCCTTATTCTTGATAATGGAACCACACAGTGAAGCAGCGCAAAGACCGATAGTCCAAGCAGTGCATCCCTTCAGTCGAATGATTTCGTAGGCACTGTGAAGAGGAGTCATGAGTAGTCGTGTCTCAACGGGAGTTGAAAGCAATAAGACTGCAGCACCAGGCCTGCTAACACTTACCTCTGTACAACCTCCTTGTGAACGGCAGCGAAATTGTCGGGATCATCGGGCTTACCAACATTGGGATAGACATCAGTGAGGCGTGCACATCCAACCGTTACGGAGCTCCAAACCGGTACTAAGTGCTTGAATTAGTGGACAGTGCTTGCTTACGGCTAGAGTCGCCATGTTCACCAATGACAAATCCGTGAATAGCGTTGGGGCTAACGTGTAGTTTCTTGCTCAAAATGTGTCGGAATCGAGCAGTATCCAGCATGGTGCCGGAGCCCAACACGCGGTTCTGTGGGAAACCACTGAACTTCCACGTTACGTAGGTCATAATGTCAACTTGAAGATTACAAGAGACAGAGTTGAGCAGAGCGGTCAGTTAAGAGAGTGGTCTTGCTAAAGAGGCATACCGGGATTAGAGAGAACCACGAGAAAGGCTCTCGGACTTTGTTCAATGAGTTTGGGTATGAGTGCTTGAAGAGAAGGAAGGACATGAAAGAGGATCAAAAGCAGCTGATTAAAGATGCAAAATGGAGGTTACTCTTGAAAATGTCAACATTGCGTTGAACGAGGTTGAGTCGGGACTCGCCAACAGCCTGACGAGCACCAGCAGTGATGACGATTATATCAGAATCCTTAGTTTTAGTAATATCTAGATAGAAGTTGCAATGGACGCCGTGAACCGGTTAAGCGAAATTGTTCCCAATGTGAATTGTGCATTACCTGAGCCACCAATAACCTTTGCTGAATCAAAGAATAGGGATCCCTGCTCCATATCCATCACCTCACCATCGCACTTGTTCGTATCTATATCGTAGAGAACAATGGTATTTGCAACACCCTAGATCAATCAATTTTTTATTCTTTAACTTGCCTTCACTAAAAGAGCGAATGCAGCCGCTGTCCCAACAGCTCCACAACCAACTACGGTAATTTTAGTGTCGTGGAAACATACTGATCCCGCTTCAATTGGGAGCAAAAGGTTACCCTCAGACATGATGAAGCGAAAAACCCTTAATCACCGTATTTTATTATAGGAGTTACCGATTTGAAGGTCACATTAGATTCGCTATGATGGCTTACTAAAATCGTCTTTTTGCAAAAATTATAAACTTAATTAAAGTGTCGCATATTTACGCATTTGATGTGCCACTTGCACGTATGATACAATAAGATATACAGTGTTATATTTGCGCATTTTTTTAATTGTTCGACCTCTTTTCATGTTTAATGCTTAACGTGTGCGCAATTCTGTATTTTCACATTTTATTGTCACATTGTTTTCTATACATCTAGGGCTAATCCATCGTTGAACAGGACCATCGGTTTATTTTTTTGTTTATTTCTTTATTTATTTTAAAGCGATGATTCGCGCGATCGCGGTATTTAATGAGTACAGTGTCGAATTATCCGTAAATCATGACTGCTTCTGGAAGACACAAGTCATGAATCCATAAATGCAAATATATTGGTCATAATAATACTCGTGTTTAGTATTTTAAACTAATACCTATTTGAGGATTCACTTTACGAATAGCTGATTTTAATTTCTATCCTTAGATTAATCCGCTCGTTATATGGTATACAATTCAAACGATTCAACATCGTTCCATTCATTCAATGCAGCCCTTCCTCATTTTTAGGCGTATTCGTAAGCTCTTATAAATTACTTAGTCGTCTTGCCTTCATTAATTTTGCAAATAGCGGGCACTAACAGTTCATGATATGACGCAAAGTTTTATGAAATCTAAAAGTTTAGCCCAATCGCAAATCTGATCATTTTTTTTGAGCAATTAATGAAGGCTTTTGTTGCGAAGTCAGACGAAAAATATGATCCTTTGAACTGAGCGACGATTTTTGTTCTATATTATTAAATTCTGTCTGATCTGATGAGTGAGAATTTTTCATTTACGCACAAAACCTACAGGCGAAACCTGCGAAATCCAACTTTGCATGGAACGATAGCTAGCAAAATTAATCGTAAACACTGTCTTGTATATGACAGTTAATAAAGCTAATAATTGAAAAATGGTTGGAATTTAAGGCATTTGGTTCTTACTATCTTTTCGTGTTTCACTGTATCATTTGGGTAATTGTACTAATCGCTTCCCACTTGGTTCAATTTCTGGTTGTTTTAGAGCCTGAGCTCTGCAATATCGCTCATGTTTTTCGTCTGGAGTAATGTATGTGCGACGAAAAAATTGTGAATACGGTCGAATCAAACGATCCAGCCGTAAATTAAAGACTTGCGATACATTTTCTAACACGTAAGCTGGCTATTTCCTAATTTCTCATAATGATATTAATCGTTTTCGTCGAATCATGTGCATAATATCTGACCAGTTTGCTGTTTAATGGACATAGCGTTAAAGTGTACGCTTTATTTCTTTCCATGCTTTCGAATTAATTTATTTCTAATTTTGTACTACACAGAATTTGTTCTTTTGTTCATTTTGCGTTAATGATATATTTTGAAGTAAACGACCCGATCAGTGTTGAAATCAGTTAGCAAAATTTTTGCATGCTTTGGGACATAGCTTTGTTACAAGGCTTTAATCATTTTTCAATGATAATGTAGCCGAAATAGCATCCATTGTATGCGAGTTGACAATCAAAATTTCGTACTTAACTCCAGGCTTTTGAGTAGTGAGCATTGTGTGTCTAAAAATATTTATATTTTATTGAATCCAGTAGATTCTTTGTATTGTGGAGCTTCAGCAATTCGGAGTGAATTTCGTTTTCGATCCGCTTTTAGCTTTGGCTCTTACGCCAAATTGTTTCTTATCTGGGGAACTATTGTATTTTTGGATTTCTTGATGGAGATTCGCTTCGAATACGTGTGGCCGTGTTGGCTCCTCATTCGTACAATAAACGACTCTTTCAAGTATCAAGGAATTGTGAGTCATTTTCACTTTCGTTATTCTTTCCATTGTTTTACCAATATTCTAGAATTCTCTTCATCTAATCTTTAATTGTTTGCTGCATTACTAATGCCCTGTAGTTCTGCTTCAGTTCGTTTTGCTCCATTATTTTATCGTAACATGGAGCTAAATTTTAGTCCTAAATTTCCCTTTATTTGACTGCTTGCGTATAGCCAGCTCTAAGAGAATACTAGAAGTTGGTTATCAACCGCTCCTCTTCAATTTCTTCTGTTTTTGGAAACATTTTTTTTTCAATTTTTCCATCACTTCTTGGAGCCGTCGCAGTTGACCCTGTACCTCATAACTCGCATCCTTTTTTTCTTGCCTGGTACTTGCAACCGTAACCTGCCAGTCACTTCGACGTTTTAAGCCACAATGCTTAATTTGTTAATAAGGGGACTCATTGAATTTTATTCCTATTTAATTCTTGATTCATAAAAAAGACGTCTATCAATTGTCTTGTTTTGATTAAAGTCTAACCTGCACGTGTCTAAATGCATATCTAAATGCTCATTTGTTTTTTATCGCACATAGCTCCACACCCCAATCGTGCATGTTAAATTACTAAAAGATAAAAGTTGCACCTAAACAGTGATAACTCATAATGGTAGCCGATTAATAGGTTCTAGGTGCACGGTTTTTAAGATGGAAGACGAATATAACCTAAATAGGGATTGTTGTCACGGGCACCTTGCAAAAGGACTGCTGAGGTAAAGTCTTCAGCGAGTACTGTTCAACCTAAAAGTAGCTCTAGCACCATTAATTTAATGGGATCCAGCTTTGTGATACCTTGAATTTCTCGACTAAGTTAGTCGTCTATCTAATATTTTTAACCTGAAGGGCATATTCTTCTGTTTGTCCACACTATGCATTGTGCGCGCAATTGGCTAGCGAACCAGTCCTGTAGTCTGCTTTCGGATCAAGGTTTTTAAATTATCAGTCAGCCATATTAGCCGTGCCAGTCTCTTCATTCTCGGCCTAAATCCCCATAAGGTCGTGAAACGCGCGCCTCCTCTATGGCTGTCTCGTTCGGGCTACGACTTGTGGAAAACAGTTTTTAAAGTAGTCATAGGGTTATCACAATGTAGAATTAACTTGTGAAATACTTCGTACTACTCAGCAGAGTATCACTTTAAATTTTCACTCCTAGAACGTAGTCGGTTTATTGTGCTACTGAAGAATGTCTTAAGGTCATTTTTAAGCGACAGACTGATCCGAATCTCCCATTTTGGCATGATGAGTTGCAGCATGCCGAAGCCTCATTTTTCCACCTTTCAGTCTTTGGACCCACACATAATTTTGTGTTCGCACACTCCCTCGCCGCGCTTCCGTCCGCTGCCTCCTCACAACATATACATACGCGAGGGATGTTCGCATGCACCCTGCGCACTGGTTTTTTAATTGGCTCTCGTTTCTGCAACCTTGCCGACTTTCTCCTCAACGCTACAACAACTATAGATAAGGGTTTAATCAGATGGCTTATGGTTTGCATTAACCAAATCACCTCAAAGGTCAGCTCATGAGGAACGCTATTTGTTATAACTTAAACTGTGCAAGCCACTGGAAATATGGCTCTGAGTCTCATGAAATCAATCCCTTCGTATGTCAAGTAGGAGGCTGCTTCAAGGTCTGCAAAGTCGTCCATAGATGGCCAAAATAACACCTTCACAATTGTCTCCAATTTTTTCAAACAGAAGAGCAGAAACTATCTATTACTCAACAGATTCCGCTTGCGATGTCAATCTAAGAGCTGTGGAAGAGCGATATAAGTGACGGTAGTTTAGACTTTTCAACTTTTTACTTCCTTGAAGTTTCTGCTTGAGCATTCTTCTTATAAAGGCTGGGGTGAATGAATAAATTTATGTAGCTTGTAAGTCTTGTTCAAAATCGGCGGCCCTTAAGAAAAGTGTTTGAGACCACTGTACTCTAAAGTATTCTTTCTTTTTCATAATGCACGTTTTATCGTCATCAACAACCAGGAAATTCTGTTTCTAGAGATCTAATGTTGTGTTCATGCTCCTTACAGACATTCGCGATCTTCTTCACAATGATTGCATTGACCTCGGATTTCATATGCTACCTGCTCGTGCCCTCTAAGTGGCTCTTTCTCTTCGGCAGCACCTGTGTATGGATGGAACTGGTATGGCATGCTGGTGCGTCTTCTGTTTACCTTATTTTAGTTCATATCATTGAACTTATAATCATCGAGCTTGGCTTTAAAAAATTTTGCATTTCGCTTTTTGTATTTCAGCTTTTTGCGGTTAAATTGTGGACTCATCCCGCGAAAGATTTCCTTGACCTCTGAACACGGCATAGGTTATTAACCTAGTATTTGCAATAGCTCAGGTGACCATAGTATTAGCCCAAGCGCACTGCGGTGTAAAAGAGCAGAATGCAAATTGAGCCAAATGAACTCACGCGGAGTCTCGAAAATGGGCGAGCCATGGCAAAGTGGATATTTGGCTTATGTATTTGCGCTTAAGCCATGTTGCATACTTTGCCTTATGTTGGCCGTCTCCAGCATATAGACTGAAGATCAAATGGGTTTCTGACATATTATTCGCGAGCGTATCAGTTGAAGTCAGTTTTCAAAATAATACCCCACTTCTGTATGTTTCATTGGTGTTTCCATTTTATCTGAAGAGTATCATTTTCGGTAGTAGTGGTACTGGCGGTCATATTGGAGGGGGAAGTGTTTTCCTAATAATGAAAAGGAATATATTAAGTCGTTACTATTCCCTTCATCTCCTTTGTGTGCTACTTTATTTATCATTTGGAGTAACTGTTCACGATTGTCCTCTTCTATGAGATCTTAATCTTTAGTGGAATATCCTCCCCCCTCCTACTCTTGGTTCTGCTTTTCTGTCAGCTTTTCATGTCTTTGGTGGTTAGATACCGATGGCCATCTGGATCATTGTTATCGTCTTAGTTTCTTAGTACTTCTGAGTGCATTCGCACGGTTCGTCAGATTGAAGATTATGAACATTTGATCATATCGCTTATGGATACCTCTGTAATTCTGATCCCAAAATTGGTACATACGTGAACGAGTTTACAAGTGTATTTGCTTACCTCAACGTTGAATTGTTGTGTTTGTTTTTAATATCAGGTCACACAGAAAGACGTGGAATGGAGCTCATTTAAATCAGCGTCTTCTTTTAACCACACTCAATCGATTTACAACTATAGTGCTCGCGATCTGTGAACTTTTTAATGAATCTAACTGAGGACCACATGCTCTTTAAGGCATCAATTAGGTTAACTTGAACGTACAGCCATGTTTAGCAGTGTTGCAGTGGTTTGTTTACTTAAGACTAATTTGTGATTCCCACCCTGGTTGAACTACGCCAGCTAAGTATTTTGTCATTGTCATGGGGCAGTTCGACTCCAACATCTACAATTGGTGGCATGATTTTCCTACATTTGGACGTATTCTATCGACTCTGTCAGTCTTCCTCCATTTGTCGCTACTTTCAATCTTTTGTAAACTGGAATTCGCTTCTTCGATTTTTGTTATTTTTTCCTCATTCTGTCAGTATGCTTGTTTTTCAATATTGACCAGTGGTAGAGTAATAGGCGTCGAATTCATTTTGAACCTTAATTGTACTGATTAGATCGTTAAGGGGGGTTCCGATTCCTCGATTTGGTAGTCGCTACGCGGATCTCCACACCTCGAGTCAGATACTGTCGATCAAAAGTGAACGTCCATTGTAATTCGGATGTCTAAACCCACAGGAATCAATCCTTAGGTCTCGAAAACGTTCATTCTTGTTTTCGCCTCTTCACTTGTGCACTTTTATTTCAGTTCGTCATCCTATTGCATTCCCTGACCCCCACTGATAGTGTCTTTTGTCAATGCTATTGTAGATAATCTAATCTGTTAAGGAACCATCATTTGGGATGGTTTGAAAAAAATGGTGGTTGGTCTGTAACGCCTTAGCAGTTACGAGCTGGTTGAGCCAGATGCTCTAACTTGAAAAAAAGCAGGCAGAAATAATTCATCAGTTTGCCTTCAATTTTTGCAAACACCAGCAAAGACTTGCAGAAGTATTCAAAGCCATACTCAAATCATTACTTGGTCTTTGTTCCTGTCATGTGTGGAAACTAAATGGATATGCGTTAGCTAGTTGTTAGGAGGATGCATAACTGTTCTCACTGAGAAACACTTGAAATCCATCTTCACAGTTATCTCTTTTTGATGTCATTTGATTAATTCTCCTTTTGACCATTTGAAGTGCCCAAATAAGTTGACAAGGCTTGTTATACCTTTTATTTGATATAAATCGTAACTCTTCGTTTTCTCCCTTTAGAACGTGGGATATGTGCACCTACAGTAGCAATGTGCTTTCTCTTCCTCTACGTGGAGGTAGCAGTACGTCTGCGTGACCCCAAGACTATTCCCTTGAGCATCGATCTGTGCCGGCCGTTCGCTGCCCACTGGTACGTCTCTTCTCTGCCCATTGGTCACTATCTTTCTGACCTTACACATTTATACGCATCCATACACACACGCCAGCTCGTGCCTTTTTCTGCGTGCGTTCCACTTTATGCACTTCATTTTACATGGTGATTATCGCCAATATAAGCAGTATTCAAAGTTTCTATTTTGCTAGTTGAAAACAAACTTTTGCTGTTAGGTATCTGTCATGTTAAAAATGCAGCCGATCTCGTCCTGTTTTCCCCTCCCCCTCCAAATCGTCTTTGTTCGTCTACTTCATTTTAATTCCATTGGCTGAGGCAATTATATTTCGGCCTCCTCTTGCCATTGAGAGCTCTTTATAATTCTTTTTGAGGTTACCTGTGTTGTCTGTTTTATGCTATATTTTTGATAACTGTAGTACTTACTCTGAGTGCTCTAATGCAATTGATTTTGTCCTAAGTATCGTTAATAAAGACCCCTAAACTGACGCGAACTCTCGATTCTCTCCATGCCGAAGCATCTTTTGCAATGTGTGCGGTTATTGCGCAAAAAAAATGTTCTAGCCTTAAAACCGGTGTAAAATGCGAAATTCCAACCAATTCAGTTTGCCGCTCGTATAGACATTTCGTATGGGCGGATTCGGCGTGCCATTCTGTGAATAGGGTGATCACTCGTGGTGGTTAGTGCTGGTTTTCCTTCTCCTCAGCATCAATTTTAAAAGACCCTTTTGGTAATACGCTTTCGGTGTTTGGGTATTATGTATCTGCGTACCTTTGCGTATGAAATGGGTCAACTTTAGTTTTTAAATTTTCTGCAGGTTCAAATTGGGTCGCAAAGGGAAAATGCCACTCTTTGATACTTGAACTTAAGCAGCTTTCCATTGAGATATAGCTGTAGTAATTTACTCTGCAAACTTACCACGTCTCTTCACTATAGTCTTCATTGTCAATACTTCTCCGAAAACACACTGGTGGGTCACGAATTCACACCTTTCAGAGATTTTGAAGCCACTATCTGAAACAGATTTTTAATGAATTTCTGTTAACTTCTATATGTCAATTGACTTTTTTCGAGTGGCATGGTTGTGCCTTGTAGTAATTATAATATTCAATTCACTCCCAGATAAATATGTAGTCCCTTTTCCGCGGAATTCACTCCCCCACCCCATCATTCAACGCAAAACCCGCTATTCGTTTCATAGTATATCTGTTTCTGATAATTCACTTCAACTCATTATGGGATAAAGTGATTTACTACATTCCAGTCTATTGGGTGTACCACAATAGATTTATTGACTCACTGTAGTTCTTACGAAATTACGATATGCACTTGTCATTATTCCATTCATCTCAGTACCTAATGGAGGAAGAATATGGTAAGACAACTTCCGAGGGCTTGTCTGAATTCTTGGAAAGGGCAAGGGAAAATAGCGCATTGTTTTTCATTTTCCCATCTGAAAAATGAATGATACTATTTTAAGTGTTTAACCATCTCCAGAATTCGAATTCGCTTCTTACCAGAAGAGTTGAGTAATTTGGCTCAATTTGTGCCAAACGTCTTGGAACACATTGAGAGATAGGTAGTGGAGAGGAAGCAGTTATTTCACAACGTTGCTGTGTCAGGAGAAGTATAATGGGCTTTGTTGTGCCCATGATTGACCATGATTAGTTGCTCATTTTTAGGAGCAGGGTGGGATAAGCAGTGACGATGCTGAAAAGCGGCTAATGATTGTCAACGCAAAATAGCTGGTGGATACCTTATTCCATGTGGTCAATGTTTTCCACGTCGAGTAGCCCATCCATTTAAGGTCTTTGGCTGAGTTTCTAGACATTATCGACTAGTCCACGCATTTCACTCATGAGAAGTTAAGCGGCGAGCTATAACCTTATGCGAATTGGGCCATTTTTCGAGATATCTGGAGTGAAATCCTTTGTCCTTGCACTTCCGTACTTTGGTGGGACTCCAACCAGTGCCATTTGAGGAAATAGAAGTGAAAATCTGCTAAACTATTAATCTTGTCGGCCTCATATCTAATTCGCCAGGAGTCGATTCACATGCTACCTTCAGCATCCTTCTAATCAGACGTCTAAATAACGGAGACTATGGGAGCTGTTTAGCAATGTTTAGTGCAAGTCAATTCATCAGCTTGAACAACTGCCATTTTCCAAGCCATATAGAATGCATTCGGATCATCAGGTTAATGGCTACTGACACTGGTTAAGTCTTGATCTATAATAGGCTGGCCAGACGATAGCTTCTCCATCACAGAGGCACCAAAGTGCCCTTCAATGAGGTCCGGGTTTTCATATGAAGAAATTTCATCTCATTCCTACATGTATCTATGGTCTCCCTCGCTTATTCTTCCCGCTAGGTTCATTTCAGTTTACCACATATACTTGAACCTTATTTGATTTGCAATTTTTGTTGCCCTAAATTAAATCACAACTAGGCAATTACCTGGTTGCTTGCTATTGCAACTAATTTGGTAAATAAGGCTCGTTTTATTTAATTCGTCTTGTTTGATTGTTTTTTTTATTTCATTTCATAATTTCAAAGAATCTAGCCCATATTTTAGGCTTCCTGCTTGACAGAAATTGACCTACATCATGGCTGTGGGGTCTAAGATAAACCTGTGTAAAAAATTATTTATTTAATTTGGAGTTTAGTGATTATGGTATTTCGACATCGTGAGTGACTTCCTTTTTCTCCCAAGCATATACTTGAGGTATCTGATTAAGGAAGTGAAACCTGGTCACTCCTTCGTTGACCACCATACAACCAAAGTGGGTGGCTATTCCAGTCTTTGCCGTAGAAACTTAAAAGTCACAGTCTTGAAATTCTTCGTTCTTTCAGTAGGATTGTGTACTTTAAAAATCTTGTTAATCGAGTTGCAGCTCCAGAATCTAATTATCTTTGATAAATAGCAAAGCCTTTAATGCACTATACGTTCCGCTGCACTTGCTCTACTGTGAAGATGACATCTGTTATCAAGTTGTTGTAGGCAATTACTCATATTTGCGCTAAAGGCCAACCTTGACTCTGATTGAGGGTCTCCCAGTTATTATTCAGTGGCGCTTATAGTTTTGGTTGCTGGTTGCGGGTTGGCGGATTTTGAGTCGATGTCGTCTTGTGAGCTGGACGCGCATGTCTACTACGCTACTGGCACACGCTAAGGGTGTGGTAGACATTTCAGAGCAAAACTTGGGCTGCAACTCTCAAGAACTCGTTACGGTGGTTTTGGATAGAATAATAAGAATGTGAGCATTTTTTCAGTTGTTCTTTGGAACTTCATAAATTACAAATCCGATGTGATATTTTTCAGGTAGCAGAATAGGTTCAAAGCCGACTTAAAAGCCCATTTTCTCCTGCCCGAGATCTCAAATAAAGTTCTCTTTTATACAAGTTATTTCCTCTTCGCTATTTTCGTGGGACCTTAACTTATCATTCTCTTGGCCTTTACTTAAACACGGAATTGCTGTTAATGTTCTCTTCCTTTGCGACTTAATTAACTTCTTGAACGTTATCACTTGGGCGATATTTCCTTGGGGACGAGATACTCTATGGCAATGAAGGCGAATGCTGCATAATTAGTCTCTTCGTCTATCTAGGTCATCCTCTTAGGTTACGTCGTTGTGTGTGATAAATTATATAAAATTAAAAGCTATCTTTCTTTGGCAATGTAACATTCGATTTAGGGCCTTCGCATGTATCCAGTTAGTGTTAAGCACCAATAAGATTCCTGCCCACGAAGGGCAAAAAAGGTGAGAAAGATAAATACTAACTTACTTTTGTTCAAAGACTGGATTTGGTTTCGTCTGCTTTCTTCATTAAACAAATCAAAGCTTGGTTTTCTCCCAAAATTTGCGCTTCTGAGCACGTCTTTTTCCTCCGTTCTCATGGCAGTAGCTACGTTTTTAGTCCCAGAGCATCATGAATGATAAACTGAAATTCCTTTAGGTTTTTTTTTTCATTTAAGCTTGTTTACCTTAGGCTTGATCTCTAATTGGCATTTCCTCAGCTGAAACAATCGCATTAATTTAATTTTTGTGTGCTTGGTACTGTACTTTGAATTTCACTAGCGCTTATGTGCGGTATATTTTATTTTCACCGGAAGTTTCAACGGAAGTTGATGGTAATTTGGGTTGATAACCGTCCCCTGAATAGATCAAGGAATTTCGCATTCATGAAATCTAAAACAGGTGTCAAATCTGGTCCTGGGGAGAGGGTAAGGTGCTTTGGCGCCTCTGATGATCTCTCATCAGGTCGATATTTGGCCATTGCAAATGGTCAACGCATTTGTTGGCTGTTTCGCTATTGCTACATCACCGATATTACTCTCTCTTTGGGTTCTAAATGCTCAAAATGTTCTTATAAGTCTGACTCCCTCCTCAAATTGCTTCGTCATTTTCATAGCTTTGCCCAATCTCATTGAATAATCCATCCCCTGAGTGGCGCATATAAATAAGCTCACGCATGATATATCATCATCCCAAAAGGAACATGCTTTTGATATGAAGCACTCTTATACCGTACTTTCATTTCCTTAACTATTCATTTTTTTAAACTACATTATGGGTCAACGCCTAAAACAAATTGCGTTTCTTTGGTGACCACATCCTCCAACTTCTGCCACTAACTACGTAATTTTATAGGTAAAATGATGTTTTGTTTGCTCGCATTGATATCAGTGTTTCTTAAATGTAGGATTTTACCCTGTTTAAAGTCCATGATCGAGGTGGGAAGTTACTATTTTCGATCACGTGTTGGAAAAATTTTGACCCCGTTGCCAGACATGCTGTCTGCTGAATTGCTGGTTTTCTCTCCTGCTTTCCTAAAAATTGCCTCTGCATCGTGAGCCCTTTTCAGCACATTCAATAGTCCTGCTGTTGCCTTTCCTTCTTTAGTTATGCCGAATCTGACGGGATTTTAAACCCAGTCATTGGAGTAACCAGTCATTTGAAGACAGAAGATCTAGTTTCTGTGCACTGTAATAATTTCCCTCACAATGCCGTCCCTTTTTAGACGCTATCACTTCTCAAATCTCCCTCCAGAGCTTTTTGCCAGATTGGTTAAAAACCTCTGGGACCAGCATTCAAGTCGCTGTTTTATCTCAGAACTTTTTTTATCACATCGTATTCCATGTTCATGACCTGTCAAATGGGAAACCGTCCTCTTCGACTTCTATCTAGCTTGGTAATAGACACACGCACGTACACATACAAACATCCATACCGGGCTCCTTTCCCTGTTAATTTTCTTGGCTACTCAAAATGCAACCCAGTTGTTGCTGTTGACTCCTATTTGTATTCAAAGGGGACAGAAAAAAAGAGAACACATTCATATCTGTGATTAACGTCGAAAAACTCTGTCTGGTGTTATGAGCCATAGTATATGGCGTGCGGTGCGCATCCGTGAATGCAATAACCACTCAGTGACGAAATATTGGTCAGAAATAGGAGATCAAGGGGAAGTCGCTTAATCAGAGGCACCAGCGAAATGAACATTGCAGGATGGTTGCCTTCAAAATGTGCTTCTGAAACCCTGAAGTTAGTTTTCTCACTTTAAACCATGAGCTTAGTAGAGATTTGCATCGCTCCTTCCATTCAAACGTGCGTGGAAGGGTATACAGTTTGATGCTCTCTTTAGTAAAGGGAAGAGGAGACTAGGCACTATGTTTATGACCTGGGGTTAGCCCGAATCAACGAGCCGAGGCGAATCCTTATATGCGTTTTTTCAGGTCATTTTCGCTGTGTGCCTACAATCATCATATATTTATGCACTGTTAACACGGTCTTACGGTAAGTCTAACCTCACATGAACCAATACAAATTTGCGCATAAAATTGTCCGAGTAGTAGGAGCAATGACAGCTGACAGCACATGATGCGGCAAGCAGACAGTTCGTTGCGACTTGACAAGAAAGAGTGCGAGATGAAATAGAACTTTCCCTACCAGAATCATTTATTTACCGAGTTAAATGGGTAGATATGAGCTGAAGTGCTAGTATATGCAGGACTGACGTTGAAGTGGGTGCAAAAAAGCGAGGAAACAGAACCATCGTATCTCATGGAAGAGAGCAATTGTGCGTTGGTAAATCTTAAAAAAAACTAAAAGAGTGATTGCATTAAATGAAGTTTGGCTCTTTAAAAATCGGAGAAATGCATGCCAATATTAGGGTCTGGTTTGAACTCGACTTCTGTTTGCGCTATTTAAAGTAGTACTGACTTCGAAACAGGCTACTCGATCAAGACTTCAAGTGGTAATGAAAAATCTGTTCACTTTTGCAGTTAGTATCGATCGGAAGCTGTACTGAAACCGCTTTACTTCATTGCTAAAATAGGGCAGTTTTGATATACGAGCACTTAAACCGAACGCCAATCGACGGTATTGATATCTCGCTGTCCAGAGTTGAATTTTATCGTGTTGTCGAGGCTAGTGAGTCACAATAACTTGGATCTCTTCGCCTAGGCTTTGGATTCATGTGATCGATATGCCTAGATCATATTGAGGGGGTATCAAGCGTACTCAGAAGCATAATCAAGATAAGTCTTAATGACGAAGTTTGGCTTTAGGTGAGATTAGGTAAATCAGAAGTCTAAAAGGTCGACACTTATCCATTAATTTTAATGTGAACAACATAGATATTCGTTGGAAATGCCCACGAATGTCGTTCTGTTACTTGGACTGGAAGGTGGCAAAACTATTTGGGTAATCTATGTCTAGTAGTAAGCTAACACTCAATTCTGATTCGAAAAAAAAACTGGAATGGAAAGCCTTACCAATCGAAACAATTTACATTCATTTAAAATTTAAAAAATTCCTGCGAATATTGAATAATATTAAAACAAATTTGTAATAAAAGTGTGACGCCAAAGATTACACGTGGCGAAGATAAATGAGCAGTTAATTCTGCCACATGGATAGCACATTCAACGCAAAAACGTGTTTCCTTGTTAAATAATTTATTCTGTCGCTGTGATTGAAGTACAATATTTCACCTTAAAAATAATCCGATAGTGTCTTCTGTAGTCAGTTGAGTTTCCAGTTTTGCATCTTATTATTTTCGCCTAATCGACACATCAAACTACTTCTTTTAAAAATCTTAAGAGTGCATTTACTCTAACAGTAAGGTCTGAACTCAAAATCCCGCAATGTCATTAGCCACCGAGCTGGGAAGCAGTAGGCAATGTTATCCCATGGCGCCAAGATATGGTAGATTTTAGTATGTATAGCGGTTATGAGGTCTCTGCTAAAAAAAGCAATTGTACCTTCTGGGACTCAGGTAGCAATATGTTAACTCGATAACTCCTATCCTAGTCAAACTAGTGCTGTAAGCTTATTTCGCTATTTTCAAATTGTCCTTCTAAATGGTGCTCCGCTGCATCTAAACCCGATCCTCGTCTTCTTAGCCGTGTCTTCGCGCGGCGTTCTCTTAAATGAACTATGAGTCTTTTGTTTTGGACTCAAATTCGTCAAATATCCTTTGAAATCTTTTTTTGCAAAAATTATCTCTTGGTCAATTCTCGGCTAAACTGGGTGGCTTTATCGTACTTTAGTTTGCTTGTAATAAAAGGCGTAATAAATAGTCTCCTTTATCTTTATTTCAGCATCGGCTATCCGGTTGTTACTCTGGGTTTCGGTTTGAAGAGTCTCCTCACACACCAGCTACGTTTGGTAAGTTCTCCCGCTACTGTCTGCCAGAGATTGTGCGCTTTGGCAGTCCGATGCACACACCTGCGTGGGGTCTTGTGCCTACATTCTGTATGACGTCTTATTTTTGTTTGTGCTACTGTTTTTCTCTCGCTTTTTCTCCCACTTTCACCATCAAATCACGTGAGCTATGTATTACTAACACCTTGCGCAGGTATTATTCTCCTCATGGTCGGCTAGCTTTAAGACAGGTATGTGACCTTTAGTAACGGTGACATCGCAGGGGTTTACTACATCTACAGTATTTGATTCAGTACCTGTGAGGGTCAATATCCATCAAACAATTAGCTAGTCTCCAAATTGATAATTTTGATAAAGGTGTTGACTTGTAGGTCTTATCTATTGAAGTCAAGTCTATCTGAAAAAAATTGCGGCTTTAAATGTAGCTATCCCTTAAATTTATTTTGAACAGTTTAATGGTGCAGAACCACGTCCAATCGTGTGTGAATCATGATCGCCCATGAGCGTTTGCGTCATTTAGTCCCTGGGTAAAGGTTGAAATCAAGATTGAGCTTGTTCGTATTTTCGTGTGTAATTCGTCACTAGATTGCTCATTAAAACTCACGCTTGTATCCTTAAAAAATTGGCCGATTCAGACAGAAAATATTATTGCCCAGTTCCAATATGCTGTCTACTTCCAAAGCAATGAGTTTGATGTTGAAAACTCGAAAGTCTAATTGCTCAAGCTTTTATGTCAGTTGCGAGTTACACCTGTGACTGCTACTTAACTCGTGACTCTCATGAAACTAGAACTCACCTTACATTGTATTGCTGCGGCAGTGAGATTAGCAAAACATGATCAAACTCATCATCTGTTTTCTGGTTGTTCGATTGTGCTGAATAGATTTTTTGACCTAAAGTTATTTGTTATTTGGGTCACACTTTGATAGAAATAATCCGAAACCTTCATTCAGCTAGGGCAGCTTTGAAATGGTCTTTAGGCCGCCTTTTTTATGATCAAAAAACAAATGTTTTTGCTTCTGTTCAATCGATTTTGTGCTCTATGGCTGTGCATTCTCATCTAGACCTCCGCATTGACCGCTTTGAAGCTGGACGATGCGTTATTGAGGCGTCGAGTTATACCGGCTGTTGGCCGGCACTATTATAGCATTTTCGATTATCCTTTCTTCCGTTTGTGAACCTAGCGGCGACAACACCAGGTGGAGACTCACAACTCAAAGTACTTTTGCCTTCTGGAGCTTGCAATTCCTGAGGAAGCCCGAACACTTCATCGGAGAGGTAGGTTCACATTCTCCAACTCTTTTGATTGAATCTCTAAGTCAAACAAAGTATCTTCCCCATTTCATAGATTCTTTAGCCTTTCGAACATCAGTAATTCTATCAAGAGAGGCTTTTCTACTTGCCTTCAGAGGCTAAATTGTTTGTAAAGATTTGCACAAGTAGGTTTTTTTGAGGTTATTATCTGTTCTGTCTTTTCTCTGCACTCTAAATCTAGTCCTTTGGGCTTCCTCGCCTGTTACCTCGCCTATCCCATCCAGACTAGGATCTTGGATGAAGAGCTGCTGGGCGATTGAGAAAATATGTCTTCCTATCTAGGGTGGCTTTGTCAGCTACTACAATTACTCGATGGAGGAGGGGGATCTACTGTTGAAGCAGACCAACAGAGCCTTAATTTTCAGAGCTGTCGTCACTTAGCAGCATTACGGAGCTAGCTTTGAATTACTATATAAAGTTCATTTGCTTTACTTCGTCTTGCGTCTGCTAAACTAGTCTTCAAATTACCATGCATCACAATCTCGACCTATTGCTTGCATTCAATCTGATAATTCAATTCGATCAGAACTCTTCAAAGCGATTTGCTCCGTTCTTCGCTTTGTAAAAACATAAAATGCTTTGGCAGATACTGGGAGAGCAAAAGCTAGGCGGTTATGTCATCCTTCTAAAATAGTTTTGAATATTCCATTCGACGTTTGAAAAAGCTATTCGCTGTTGTGATACATCTTGCCTTGATTATAATCCGTACTTTCTAGTATCCACCCGTTTTAGATTTCGTAAGAAATTCAAAACCAACTTATAGTTTTGCTGCTCAGTCTAGTCATCATATGCTTTTCGGATTTACTCGGTGGCCTAGACATCCTAATAGTCTGCGGGTCATTTCCACAAGAGGAATTAATCCAGGATTATTCGGCAAACAGTACTCTCGCTTAGGAGCACAATCCTCAGGAGCCGCCCTTAACTTAAGTAAATTTTCATATCAGGCACTTTAAGGTGCAGACGAGCAAGCACGCAATCCTCTAGACGTTTTAAGGTTAGGTTTATTGGACGTAAGCCAGATTGTTTCCTAAATTTTGCAAAGACAAATTGTGCTTAGGTTGTGTCATTTTGTGGATTAATTGCATTTTACGGAAGCAGAACACAAACCAATGTAGTGAATAGATTCACGCTCTAGGAGGCCTAACCATCAATGCATAGTTTATTGCGTTTGTAAATTGAGTTGGACAAATAGATATGTAAACACAAACGGATGGTAGTGTTAGAATTGCAAAAAAAGTGGATTTTCGGTCTTAGAAGAAGGGAATTTAACGGTGTATTCGAATCATCACAAAGTTTTTATTGTGTTCTTGGTGGGAATAAGATTCTTTGAGTCTGAAATATTGACCCAATGTTGGGGGGCTATAAAATAGTGCCAGTTCTTTAAAGGCATAGAGGATTATTCGCTACTCAAAACTGACCAATCTTATACACATTCAGAAAGGTATTGTAAAGGCGGAAAAAAATACGGAGGATGTCAATCAATAAGTTAAGTTTACTGCTTCTAACGAATGTCTTTCTATAAGTATTTGTTTTTGATCATCTTTATCAGACCTATTTCGTACTCAGAGAAGGGTGATCTCTCAAGCACTGTTTTATGCACAGCCTTGACATAAATTTTTCACTGAAATGTCTTCCTTCAAGGTGAGCTGGGCAACGGTCAGTTGGCAGTGATGGGCCCACCCAATCCCAACACGGGCAACGCAGCAGCCAATTCAGCCTCCGGTGGTGCAAACAACTCAGGTGGCAATTCTCTGGTTGTGACATCTTCCAACCCCAATACCAACAACTCAACTGCAAATACCAGCTCCACACTGGCTTCCTCCAATTCGGCAGGGTCATCTTCGAAAAGCTCGAGGAAACAACAGCAGCAGCAGCAGCAGCAACAACAACATAATCTGGCCAATGGAAAGGCATCGGCAGTGGCATCCAACTTTGAACATTCCCTTACTTCAAATCATGCTGTTAGTTCTTACTAATTTTAATACTTAGGTGTTCGGTATTTGCATAAAATGGTCCTATGTAAAATCAGATTTGTCAACAATCATGAAGGTTAACCTTTAAGGCAAACCCATTTGTTTTTTCGTGAGGATAGTCCCCTCAATTCCAAAAATACGGCTATTCGCAATGGGATCAACATTAAAATTAAGCGCTAATTCTTCCAACTTCATCCTTGTACTCCGGTGGGACTAGAATCCTGGCCTTCGGCTAACCAACGAAGCCTGCAGCTCCTAAATTATCATGTTCAATGGAAAAACCGGCGCAGCGTCTAGTCGAAGACTTAATTGTGGACTTGTCTAGTCTTATTGTTCTTGACCTTATTAGAGCAGATGCAGCCATATATATCGGGAGGAAGAAGTTGATATTTATGAAGATCAATTCTGTGATGTGATGTTTTAGAGGTGGTCCCGAAAAATATCTACATACAAATCTGTAGAATGTTTAGGCTCCTGTCCAACCGATGTTATTGGGTTGTCGGGACTCTTTACTGACCTGAGCTGGGAGTTCATGGTTGGCGTGCGTGTCATATAATCCGGCTGCATAATATGAACACTGTTTTAGGACACATCGTCTCATCAACTTACATTGTCTAGACATCGTTGACCGGCGTTTTTCACCTTTTGCTTTATCGAGTGTTCCCAAGTCCTAAGAGTTCTCAACAGGAGAGTTGAGAACTCGCACTCATCGTACTGAAGAATTATCATTGACATTTCCTTTGTGGTCATACCTTCAATCACTGGTATATTTCGTGCTTAACTTGATCAGTCCTGTTTGGAGGCTAGTCGAAAACATGGTTGTGAATAAGACCAATAACCCTTGGACACACTTCACTCAGGATAGTGCTAGAATTTTCTACTTATTATTTCGCACTGCTTGATATAACATTGATTCCCTCTTATTCTGTTCAAAGTCGGCGTCACTATGGTGTTACGATTGGGCAGTTTGGCTCGCAAAATCTGTGGCAATAAATTTGAGTTATGAGTTAACACTTCCTGCAAGCCAGCGTTCGGTCCCTCCACTTGCACTGCCTTTTTACAGCTTTGAGGATGTAAATCATGATAAATTAACAGTCATCTACAAAGTGCTCTAGGGGTTGATAGGTGTAATGCATTTTGCTAATTCCGGGTAGTGGAGTATTTAAATTGGCCAAATGCGCACAATTATATGATTGGCTATTAGCTCACATTAAAAGAAGGATTACATGCAAGCTCTGCACGCTATCCAAATGGATGGGATGCTGCTTGTAAATCGACCAGTGTGATTCAGGGTCCCCAACACTTACCTTCCTTGATATTGGACTTTTCCCACTTGCTTGGTGGCCTGGAGATTCCATTTTCTGGCACTGTTCAAAGTTGCGGTAAGGAACTTCTCGAAAATTCTTATTTGAAATGATCTTGAGCTGAACCTCTACTTCGGTTTCTGCCCACCAACATCAGTCCTTTACTTGGCTCCTGATACTGGAAATATGGCACTCTTGATTTGCATTTTTGTGAATCCACTGTTTTGCTTGATGTTTATTTGTCTCGGCAACTCGAGATGGTACGCAAAATCGCATTACAATTATTTTGAATGAGTGTTTAAACTCTTGATCTTTATGCAGAGAATGTAAGCTGACGATGGTATGGCCAGAATGATTCCTCTCAGACAATGTGACTGATCAATGGCATAACAAATCCAAGCCTATACCATGGGAAGGAATATTCTAACCTGCATTGGACCGTATGTAAATTCTAGAAGGCGCACTTTTCGCATCTATCATGGGGGCGTTTTTCATTCTAGGTACCGAATCAGGACGCTAGGTTTATATCTTCCTAAGTAAATCTTGGTATTATTTTTTTTAATTTCATTCCAACTGTCATGGAGCTTATTTGAAGACCCAATTTGACGGTCAAGGATCGCATTCGAGTAATTTTTTACTAATAAATAACAAGACAAATAGATATGTTAACTAATGTCATAGTAACGCATTACTTTAAGATTGAGTACATTTACATGGGGTATTTATCAATTTAGTTGAGCCAACAGATGAAATGGGCCTTGAGAACATATGTGAATTTTGAGGACATCTAAGTCTTTCTTGTTTGAACGTTTTTTGTTAAATTCAACATTTTAAGAAACCGTTTAATCGAAGTAAGATTATTCCAATGGATCATTCTGCAGTTGTTGAAAGGTTGACAGGGTTCTTCATGACTGTTTTTGGTGTTCCCCCAATTTTCAGCTGCGGAAAACTAAGTTCAATGGATCTGCTCTTTGAGCTGGTATTATGGGTCTATGTCAGCAATCGAAGTATTGAACATAAAGACTGAAGAATTTAAACTGAGGATGTCATAGATTTCGTCATGTATTCACGTCACTAAAAATCTAAGTAAATTCAACCTCGCCCATAAATAATCTTTCCAGTGGACCTAGTCTCGAAGACCCAGTAAGTCTATGTTCAATAGACTAAAGTTGGTTTTCGTTTCCGTTTTTTTAGGCCACAGACCGAAAGGTTTTCGGTTTAGATGGGGGCGATCACCATCATCATCATAATCACCAACAGCATCACATCCACCAACTTGGCGATTCAGGAGAGGTTCCTGGGGTGTCCTCTAGTTGTTCCTCTCTCTCCGGTCAGGAGGCCGCTACTTCTACCACATTGGAGACGCGCGGTTCCAAAAGATCACCTGCTGCATCGTCAATAGTACCTACTAGTGGTGGTCTAACCCAGGCTGGCACTCCATCCTCCTCCTTGGTACCGAATAACCGGTCCAAAGGGAATGATAAGTCTTCTCGAACTGGCAAAGACGCTTCAGTTTATAAGTGAGATCATCTACTCAGATGTTATTTCTCTTATGGCTTTAGTGAATGTAATGCAGTATGAATCGCGACTACCTAATGAGTATGCAAGTTCGCCCTTTTTCTGAAGACTGAATGGTTTGATTAAGTTTTGGTAGCACAAAGGGGATGTTGAGATCATTTCAGAATGGTGATGGATGGAATTCGATCATTCATTGGAGCCTATCGTGAGAGAAAGGCGGTATGAGGACAGTAGAATGTTTTTATAAAGTGAAGAAGTTGATCTCTTTGCCTTTAACGGTTGTTATGCTGAAAGTCAGACCAGGGTACTAAAAAGTCGTCACTCGTGCTTCCAAACGGTTCTGGGATGGCCTCATGACCACCCTAAATTTATTATCAAAATAAAGAGCTTGCGCATAAAACATTAAACAAATTGTTGCTGCTTCTGCTCTGTGGGTGGCTGTCATCGTGCTGTGTCTTCATTGCTTCAGTCTGACTATTCGACGGGCCATAACCATGAAAAAATTGAAAAAGTCACATTGAGAGCCGAATGGTGCATTTGCACAACAAATATGATTTGCAAAGTGCCTATTTTTTTTTCAAAATTGATTGCTTCGACTTGAATGAAATTCAGAATCGGTAGTTGAAGCAAATTGTTTGGCTCTTTATATTGTCATTTCGAAACATTCTTAAGCATTAGCCTGTTTTTATTTTCGGTTTTTAACTTAATGTTTTTTTTTGTTATGCGATTCCGATAATTAACGTACTGGCTTCGATGAGGAGGGATTATGTAATGGGTGTAGTCGGTTTGGTTATATATAAGGATGGAAAGGCACTTCTGGCCTTCTCGACTCCAAATTGGCCAATTTTTACCAAGCAGCAGAAGATAACCAGTGTAATTAAGGAACAAGGTGCCCGCAAGATCTAGTTAAATTGGTTTTTTTCTCAAGAAACCAGTTTAGTAATGGGGAACGGAACCTGAATCAGTAAGCATGGTTCAGTAGACTTTGGTGCGATTTCATGGCTTATTATCCAAACACAACACGGTATTTTCAAGCAGACAGCGCAAGAGAATAATCTCACTGAGAACGCTAGTTGGTTGTTTAATCCATTCAACTCTACTGTTTATTTCTCTTATGTCCCCCGTTCTTGTCATCTTAGTCGTGCTTCTTTTAGAGCACGCTTTTCAATCTTCTAGAAATGCAGCGCTTGGAATATAGTTTTGCTTTGGTTATATCAAATAGGAAGTACAACCCTTTTGCTTCTACTGGGTCGACTATATCGAATGAAAAATTAAATTCAATTGCTTTACAACAGCCTGGACTGTCACCATAACTACTGAGATGTGGTTAGTTCGCCCTTATCAGTGGATCTGTTTTTAAAAATTTACCGTTATTCACTTCGTAATCTGGCTCCTGTTTCTGCTAATGTTAGATCAAACTAAACTTTTTAAATCCTGTATCAACGACGATTAAAATAGTGTAGAAATCGTCGTCTCGAATGTTTCCAACTAAATTGTTGCACCACAATTTCTTCCGTTCATTTTTCATGTATCGATTCCATTATTCGACTAAGTTTAGAGATCATTTAATCCTGGCGCGTTCGAAGTCCGCTATTCAAGTTCATATTTGACAATGTCTTTAAAGGAAAGTTAATGCAGGCCAACGGAGTACGTGATCTTGACATTTGGCTAATAATTTTCGCTTTGCGAACTTCGCCTACTGCTGCTGTCGTGATGCTTACCATTGTATAAAATGCTTTTTATAATTTAATTTATGAAAAGTGCCACCCAACTCTACTAAATTCAAACAACCCAAATACACCGGAACGGACAAAGTGGTCGTCAAGATGTATTTTATTGGTAACACGACGAAAGCGATTCGTTACATTGCATGCAATTTAATAGCTCGCTCGGCCAATCAGAATTCGCTTCAACGTCAATGGAACCCTGCATACTTTGCATATTTGGCGGTTTTTCGTAAGAGAGCTTTTGTCACACTCAAGGCGGGAATCTAATGGCTTAGCTGGTTCATTTTCTTGAGTTTCACTTTCTGTTTGCCGTTTAGGATGGAAGACGAATTAAGACGTCTTCGACATGAACGCCAGTGTATGCTAGTGACGGAATCGGAGCTGCGAGCCCGTTTGGCCCAACTAACCACACTAGAACGGACCTCGCGAACGGAGACAAACCAAGCTAGACAGGAAGTGGAGTATCTTCAGTCGAAGCTCTCGACTCTGACCCAACGGCTTGAGGTGAGTTTTCTTCCATTGAATCAACCAATCGTGTGGCCCTTGTAGATACCATGCGTTTGGTACCGCATTTTAGACTTTGAATGTGTAAAACCGAATCCATAATGAACAATAGTGTTTTCCACTTTTGTTTTGAGAAAAAAGGAAGGTACCTCGATGAGTAATTTAGCGTTTAATCAGTTTCGCAGAACGGCGTTAATCAATTTGAGTGGTCATTTCAGTATATAGTATATTCGCCTTTGTTTGTTCTTTAGTTGAGCTTTCCAGTCTTCTCTCATACCGAATGGCTTTCGCTTCTTCATTTAGGGTTTTCACTTGAGTTATTTAATTCAGGTACCTCGTAAAAATGATAGGTTTCCATATTTTCCACAGTTGGAAGGAAAGAGTTACTTATTATGCTTCGTAGTCGAGGATGGATGGTTATCCAAATATCGCCACCGATCTAGTGGTTGGTAGTAAGGTGAAATTTATAGAACAACTGCGCCCTTGTCGTAACCGGAATTTGGGAAGTCTATGCAAGAAAGCCCGCACGTGCACTTCTAAATGCACTTATTTTACGTACCGAATAGGTGTTCTTAAGGATGTAGGCTGGCTTCAACCACCCTATCACCGAAACACGACATTAACTTTAATCGAGACATAAATCTATTAGTTGCGTGTTCAAGTTACTCCCATAAACATACATTAAACTTAAATCAAAAGAAGGCACTTTGGTGCCTACTCCTTCTATTCGGCCATCCTTTCAGGTAAACGTTAAGTCAATGTCAATGGTCCGTCTAATAATTAGTTGAGTTACGAAACCGTTTCACCTGTTGACTCAAACGTGTTCATGGTCACTAAACTGGCGGTACGCAAGCTTTGATTCAATTGAACCTAGCTCATAAACCATTAGCCGTATTCTGGGCATCTTTGTGTTGCTTTTTTTCATGTCAACACATTGAACAAATCTGAACAAAGCAGCTTTATATTTATTTACAATTTTATATGTAAGTCAGTACACTTTTGAGGACTACTTCAATGCATATTATCACTACTAAAGTTGAAAGAACACATTGGTACTTAGTCTCTACTTTTCCATTGCTTAGACGGAGCGTGAGAACTTGCATGTGGCAGAAAAGAAGGCAGCCGAAGAGAAGCGCCAACGAGGTAATCTGGAGGCAAGTCTGGCGTCCGAGAAGCGTGCGCGTCGAGAAGCTGAAAATGCTCTCAAGGTGGCTGCTTCTGCAACCAATCCCCTCGGAGCCATGACGGCCAATAGTTTCGCCAATACTCCCAACTCTTCTAACGTGTCCTCATTCAACAACCCTAAGCAAGTTTCGTCTATTATGTTTTCTTGGTTAATTCGATTTGCAGCACATGTATTTAGCTGTGGGCATTCAGTTTTCAGGTTTCTCGCTTCGATATCATTCTGTTCAGACATCCTCGAGGTCTGTTCTTCGCCTCTCTACCTTATCAGTTATTTTCAATCAGCGGTTGTCTGTACCCTTACGTTCAAAACTGACTATAGAATGTTGCGGGCCTCGTTTTGGAAGACATGTAGATAATGGGAGCCTACATGTTTGCATAACTGCCTTGCCTTTCGCTTTATCAATCAAGTGGCCATTGCCAAAATCGTTTAGGTTTGCGATGAGGATATAACGTCGGAAATTTTCTTGGAGCACATCTCTAAAGGTCTACTTGTTGATTTCCGTAAAACTGTCATTTACCTTCTGATAAAATTGTTTCGAATTAAAGCTTCAACACTTTGAAGGATTATGCAAACAGAAATTTAATTGTATCGGACAGCCATTTCAATCTTTTAATGCGTACCAGTGGCCTTTGAATTCATATCATCACACGAAAAGTAATGGATTGCTACCATATGGCTTGAGTTTGCATTTTGCCTTTACTTAGCCGCCGGAGTTCTCTAATCTGCTTTATTAGATCAGTCAGCCTCAGTATCAGGTGCCCGACCTTGAAAATTATGATGGGATGAAAGCCCTCTTTGGCGTCAATGAAAAATCCTTCGTTGGAGAGGAAATAATCAAATGCTAGAGAACGTATTAACAAGAATAAGTCTCTGAACACATTACCCCTTCTCTTTGTACATAGCAGACTCCTTTAAGTCATACATATCTGTGTCATACAGTAGAATCAGTTTAACAAAACGTCATCTTAAATAAATTCAAGTAGAGAAAATGATGCCGCCCTTAGTACTTACAGTATGCCAATTCGTTTTGTTAAAGTGTGCTAGATGAATGGCATTCGATTTCGACAACCTAAATTCTGTTGTTACACTTGAACTAGCTCGAATGGAGTTGTCAAAATTTGAAGCCACTCAAGTCTCCACCCGATTGGACCGATGAGATACTTCGTAGTTGTTCCATTTGATTATGCCGACACGCACTATTAATAGTGGTATTTGTCAAAATCACTTAACCTTGTGACATAGGTGGCTCTTCTAGGTGTAATTTGATTCAGTTTTGTTACAATTCTTTTAATTCTCAAAGCGCCAGCGAAATTGGATTCCTGTACCGGCGTGCACATGACCCACTTGCTGAAAATTAGCTGATCGCTGCAGGCAAATTTTAATTTCACAGGGCATAAAAAAATTTTCCAGTAACGCTTTTTCGGAGTAATCACAATATCCTTTCTGAAGAGTGCAGACAGTCAATTATTATTTTTGCCGCCTATTTTGCGTTTCAACTTCACGACTCGAAGTGTGTTAACTGCGAACTTGATCATTCTAGTGCGCAGCCAACAGTTATCAATCAGTCAATTCTAGGGCAATGCCTTCTTGTAGCTGCCAATCAAATTACTAACCTACCCTAATCTGGTCGCGAATTCTTTAGATTATTTTACATGCCCTTTTTCCGTAGTATTTTAGCAGAAGAACTTCTCAGCAATTCAGACAATGTAATCCTGACTTGGAACTCCAAAACTGGTTGAATGCTCTATTCCATTGTGTTATTTGATTATAGGCCACCAAGTCATCACAAGGCTTCCGGTATTCAAGTTCTCTCTCCTCCTGAGTAAACAGTTACGCTATGCCTTTGCCATTGTTAGGCCTATCTATAACAGTCAGGCATCTATAGTCTATTACTATCTTCTGGCCTCAAAAGCTGTGCTTTACTGACGTAAGAAAATGAATAGCAGATTTGTGGACACAGCTTAGTTGTCAAACTTGGCACAGACCTTTTTTTTTAATACTCACGAGTTTGCGTTCATGTTGTCTATTGCAGGATATTGGGCAAATCAGGAACCATCAGCAGTGGAGGGAATAACCCTCGTTCTCTCGCCACAACTAATAATAACAACACGAGCGGGCTTGGTTTGAATGCCAGTCGTTGCACCTCCGACACCTGCACTCACCGCATTCACGAACTGGAGTCGCGTTTGAAATCACTATCCCGCGAGTTGAATGAAGTTCAGCTGATCAACGCTTCTCAGTCCAATCTCCTCAAACAGCAGCAGTCTCAACAACAACACCAAAATAGCGAACAACTCAACGATCTCATGATCCATTTCCAAGACCTAGAAGCCGAGAACGCCTGCTTGAAAGCCAAATTAAAGGCTGAGGACAAATTGAAGCAAGAATTGCTGGCAGGCTATCACAATTCGCTTAAAGAAATCACCGAACTCAATTGTAAGCCCCGTTCCATTGATTGATATCACTGTCCACTCGTTCTTAATTTAACATAATGTGTTCACCCTGATTCAGCGACGTTAACAAGAAAAGAGTATCAAATTGTGGATCTCTATATGCGGCTGGACTTGATGAACCCCAACAATCCGTTTCACTACCTCTTAAGCAATGGCATTTCATCGGACACATCCGTCTCGTCCCCGGGTCCTGACAGTCGAGTGGGTAGTCATCTACGAATTCCTTCTACAAATAGTTTTTTGAACCCCACAACCAACGGAGGAAGTCTCTTCTCTCCATCCTCGACTGACTTCGATTTCGGCAGTAGTAGCGGTGGTGTTGGAAGCGTTAGCGGTTGGCCTCTCTCACCTTTTGCTACCTCTTCCACGGCAGCTACTAACACCTCCGTCGCATTTTCTGATCAGCATCTCCATCACCATTTCAATCACCAATCGCCTAGTCTGCGGTCAGAGAGCACTAGTGCTGTTCTCTCCGCTCTTATGAGCACACCTAGGGGAGAGGAGAAAGCTGCTGCACCACCAAGATTCGATGTAAATGCGGAGGTGGATCTAGAAGCGGCATCGAGCAGTCTATCTACAACAGAATTTCTATCCAAATTGCGGAGTCAGTTGGCAATGTCGGCGGCGACGAATGGACAACTACCTCCGCCGGTGCCAAATCAACCTGCTCCTATTAGTCCACCGTCAAGAGATATCCCAGGAGGCGGGGGAGGAGGGGTGGGAGGAATTCCGACACTGCCAGTAGGAGGCGGTGGAGAGGAATCTTCCGAAGGCAGTCCTCCTATTACTATCACCCCGTTAAGCGCAGGGCTGCCAGAGTCAGCGGCGGATGGAGAACAGGTCGTAGTAGGGTCAAATGGAGGCGGGGAAGGAACCGTGGACATGCAGGGGAAGAGTAGTGGTCGGTGAGAAGGGAATTAGTGCAGGGGGGCTGAACACATGCGCTCTGCTGCTGCATTTCTATTCTCTCTTCTCATTTTTCCCCTGTTTCCCTCTGTTTCCTCGTTTTTGTCTCTTGTTTGCGTTCGTATCTCTCGTTCGCTGCCCGCTACTTATGCGCTCTTCTCTCTATTACCGCATACATACATTTATCAGCAACTCAAAAGACGACTTCAATAATATAATGTTTTATTAATAAGAGGCGTCCCTTTTCTTTCGTATAATGATTGTGGAGGCTTGGTTCAAGATGGTGGATATTTGGCTTATTATGTTTAAGGCAACGAGGGAATCGTAAAGTGAACACATCATAAACGCCTATAATTATGTTTACCTCAACCGAAACTCGTCTTATGGAGCTGCAAGAAGTATTTTTTGCATCCCAACAAAAATTTCTTATTGGCTTTGACTCGAAACCCACCGTTGAAGTGACCAAAAAATTGAGATTAGCATGAATGGCTGATTCGGCCGTGACAGACCTGCCCATTCTCGCAGGTGTTTGCTTGATCGGGGCGTTTAAATGAAGTAATGGGATGAAATGGAGCCGGATGCTGAAAAGCGTGAAGAACGGGAAATAGCTTTGGCACCTGGTCCTTCCTTCCTTGCCATGGGCTCTAATTTGTTCAGCCAAAGGTTTTTGCCTTGTTGTTCAATGGAGAAAGGCGGTATTTGTTTAAGCTTAAATTTTGGTCCGTAGACCAATTTCGCTTATGACCCTAGCTGTTATTTTTAATCAGATCGAGATTTCCGAATCACCAAAGTTTAAATTGGAGGATTTTCGTCTCAAAGATATTGGATGTTAAAACGATTACTAGATTTCTTCATGCTCTTCTATAGACTCACTCTGTGCTTGCATAGTGCTTCAAATACCCTAAACACTAAGCCACTCGTCTGCTGGTCTGGTGCTGAAGGGGTGGATATTCCAGTCTTGAAGAGCTCCGTGAGGATGAAAATGAGGATCTAAACGAACTGGATTAGTGAGATAGTCCCTTAATTCGTGATTTCTCAGGAATGTCGGTTCAGCTGGTTCAAAGAGCCTCGATTGATCTACAGAACTCCCACCTACCTGCGTACATCAATGCGCTGTCCACTGGAGAGGATAATGTTGACTGGATGGTGTATTCTATTGGAATAGTCATCAAACTCGAGCCAAACTCAGTAGACTGCTGTCATACCTGACTGTCCACTTAACGAACTTGACTGATGTGGAGTGATTTTCAGGCTGAAACGGATATGGATATTATTATCCCCAAAGATAGCATATCTAATAGATGATCCATTCCTTGATTCCTTACAATACTGTGGAGTAATGACATTCTCCTAGGATTAGATAGGATCCAAAATGTTGGAACTGGGGGCGTGCTGGTATTGACTATGTCGGGGGAACGAACAGATCGTCGACAAGACGTTTTTACATTGCTGAAGGCTACCCAATCGATGGTAGGAGCCGGGCAACCAATCAGCATTCTTCAAAACGGCCAAAACAACGACCTGTTAAATTGACAGTGGTGCCCGATGAAAACACGTAGCAGCGAATGAAAGCAAATAAGTATGTGCCTCATGTCCGCTCAATTACTTTCATTAGACTTGCTGGTTGTTTTCTTCTTTTGAAAGGAGTGATTAGGGGGCAGAGGTGAGTGAGTGAGCGGTTGGAGAGCATCTGAATTTAGGGGAGAGGAGCGCAGGAAACAAAGAGAGGAAAGCCAAACACAAAGAGTGAGATAGAGAAAGCCAAGGCACACAGATTTGTTAATGAAGCACTTCCCACTCAACATTTATCATCAGGCTGTTGCCAAGGTTGCAGATGAGGAGGGATTAGAAGGAGTAGGTGTCTGGGCCGTGGCCGAGTCTGCCGCAGCCTTGACCCCATAGCATGCGAGGTGATAGTTTGAGTTGCCGGCAACTACTCGGCGCGCTTCTTGAGAGCCAGCTTCAGGTCCGATGGGTCGAGAGCAAACCGCACAACGCGGCGCATAGCGCTTGTGGAAGTCTTCCAGACACAGAGGTCTTCCGAGTACGTCGACTGTGAAGGGCTTCGAATCCAGATGAGTGTGACAAACCAAACATACGAAACAGCCTGGATGATAGGGTGCTCCAAGAGCTCGTACTATTCTTTCAGCTGGTAAATAATGCAGAAGTGATTGAAGCTGAGGTGTATATTTAGAGGGTTGAGAATTTCAGCGATTTCTTACCAATTGGTCTTGCACAATTGACGCATGACTCCACCTCGCCATCACGAACACACGTGGGACAGAGGAGACGGTGTAAACTGTGGTAATACCCTTGTGGATTTAGCTTGGTTCTACAATTGTAGCAAGTGAAGCATGTTTCGTGTAGACGCACAGCGAGGGCCCCTGTCAAGGTCACTACTGGGGGAGTGGGTGATCCTGGGCCAAGGGTAGCTGATTCAGGGGGAACCAGCGGTCTACGGCAGCGGAAGCAGTTGTTTTGTAGGAAAGAGTCAGTGATACCACTGGAAGCAGTTGAGTTGGTAGGCGAGGATGTGCGAGGACTGCTCACCGTGTGAGGACTTCCCCCACTGTTATTGTTTCCTGACGAGCTCGGCCCCACGGTGCTCGGGGAACCAACTCTTTGTTGTGTCTGCTGCTGGAGTCGAATCATACGCGACGGCAGGGTTGTGGCTCCTCCACTACCACGTCGAATGCTTCCAACTAATAAAAAGTAAATGTATCCTTTTAATTCTGAAATCGAGATTCATATAGCTTGAGAGATAGGTCAAATGAAATGTCTTCAGAGATACCAGCGCACACAGGCTAGATCGATGGTTCTGTGGGGAATGAGTATAGACAACGTGGATAGAAGAAAGGTTTATGTCGGGGAGAAAGACGGTCGTAACAAATGTCTTCAAGTGAACAATGGTCTGGCGGGAGGCAGAACTATGCAATAAGTGAGCAAGCCATTTCTCTTCACCATGATTAAGAGTCGAAAAACAATTCCTACATTGATGGTCACCACAACCAATACTAATAACACAAAATCTAAGCAAAATCGCAGACTTTAAGTGGAACTTCGGGTTCGTAGGCATTTTACGCCCTCCCAAGGAGGAGAACAAATAAAAGTAGTCACCCACATGATTAAAGGAGATTGATTTCAGGAAAAAACAGATTGTCGAATATTATGCTGCTAAGTAATCGAACAAAGTTTCAACACCACTGGCATCAATTCAGAGCACTTAACGCTTGGTGTGGAGTTATATGCAAGTGCACGTAAAATATGCCCCGCTGCCTCAATCTGAATGGAAATGCTTTTCAACCAATCATTCATTTAACTTTATGTATATTTAAACTAACAGTAGAATAGGTCTTGGAAACCTATCTGGAAATTTCAACCTGTTAGAGACTGATATCGAGTCCTGTATTTTGAAAGTCCGCCGATGGCAATTTTGCAGGCTTCTAGCTAGTCATTCCTGGGCTTTGTGCAGCAGCCTTCCATCTATAACACTAAGAGATTCAGCTCCTAAGAGTCATTTTTCTGGTGATTGAGTCCAGACGAATTTCGCCTCTTTTGTACTTATCCATCACAGATGCAGGTGATCCCTTGGAAGCGAGGTAGGCCCATAGACGTTCGCTTTAATGGCCCAACATTTCATCCACGTATTTGTCTAATGTAAGGACAATAGACGGTCAAATGCTCAGGCTTCAGACATCTTCTTCCTTGAAAGGAAGTCCTCCAATTTCCAACGAGACACTCTTCTTTGACACCCGGGGGCTAGACATTTTGGAGAGATATTTTCAGCAAGAACCTCGAATAATTTTAGTTTTGGTTATGCATGAGATCAGAGCACTCGGTAGAGCTCGTCTAGTCATTTCCAGCCTTTTAGATATTTGAGGAGATTGCTTCGATGACGAGTTTTCTCACCTGGCGAAGAAGTACCATCCGCATCTGATCCATGTGGCGACATAATTCCACCAGTAGACCTTGGAGTTTCCATCTTCTGAATCAGTGCATCCGTCAGAGCATCAACTTCAGCCTCAGGATCTGTCGAAAGTGAGGTCGAAGTTGTCTTCCTAAGTAGACCTCCTGTTCGATAACTGCTCCCAGTGTCTGGTCTGGAAATACCTCCACTGTAGACTCCACGGTTGGCGTAGTAAGTTGGTGAATCGAGATGAACGACGGGAATTGACACCCCTCCACCGCCTATTAGACGTCCGTGAGCGTAACCAGGCGTGTCTGAACCTGGCATCATTATGTCAGCGGTAGGCCGGTAACGAAAATCACTCGGACATCCGGATTGCGCTTGCATTGGATATAATTCTGATACCTGAATGCGGAAACAATCCCTTATCAACACCACATGGCCGATTTTGCCACGATAAGCTGAAAATTCTAAAATAAGCAACAAAAACTTTACACTATCTGGACTCGATTAAATTTATGCCCTTGAAGTGTGTGCCAGTCAGACAGTAGATACTTAGCCAATTACCTCATCTCCCTTCTCCGAACGTTTTAGATGCGCCAGCACCGAAAAGTACTCTTCTTAATGAAAAGGCAACACGGCACACTGTTTGCGAAACAATTTCATCTACAGCTCTACCAAAATTTCGACGATCTCAAGCATAAAACTGTCGATATTAGTGTGATAAAATAAACAAATATGGGTCTGCATATTATTCAGGTTTTTTTATTGTTTATTGTATTTACGACTCAACTAACCATTTGAAAAAGCCGGGAGGTCAAGCGTCAACTCATTGGTTGGAATTGTAAACGGACTTAGATTAGATTAACTTCGGCTCAGTACTACGGATGACGTGAGATGACTCTTATAATGAAACATTCTTCATTGGCTCTCTACCAACTTTCCTTCTAATGGGCCCTTTTACGCATTAAATCTAGCCCAATGTGTGCGAATAACTTAATCACCTCATCTTTACTTCGTCCCACTAACTTTTGAAGTGTTCTTGGTGCGTTCGCCAAACAGCATGTAAATTATGAGATTTGAAGAATTACAGATTAAGTTAGCCCCGGTCGAAATTACTTCGTTACTAAACGCGTAGGTGAAGGGTGGTAAATAAACAAGAACATACGTCAAATGGGAGAGCCACTTTACTGCTCGGAACTCTGCCATTCTAATCTTTCTAAAGCGCATTAGGACGCTGGAAAAAGTCACAATCTTGAATAAACTTGTAACAAATGAGAGAAAAGAGAGGAAAAGCCCGACCTGCGCATAGTGAGGGGTTTTTTGAGCTGGTTTCACTAGATGGTGATACTCCCTGCCATCGGTAGTCCTGGGACCAGCACGCTCATTGAACGCATTGGAAAGATACACGGGTCTCCTACTGCGAAACCGATCTGACATCTAGCAACGCTGTCCCTCTTGGCTGTGCAGTGCCTTCTGTGGGCTTTACAACACACAAGCAACCTCTGAGGTGTGCGCTAAGACGATAGGCTTTGCACTAGGGCCTTTAACCAATCAGTGTGTCAAGGTTACACACCGCACGTGCGTGCGTTCTTTTGCATGCGTGCTTGCCTGTACTAGGCGAATCGATAGTCTTTGACATAAGTTGATTGGCTAGAGACCAACTGGAAGCTTGCAAGCTTGTTTAAGGTGGAAAACGGAGTTTTCGATGAGAACTAAGGTCATTTGGGCTGAACACTGAAATTAGAGCTGAGTTCGAGTCATCTAATTACAACAATTCGGAATTAATAATTAGTTTAGGGCTTCACACGCAGCAGAAAAATAAGACCAAATCTCTCAATATAATCTTAGCAAAGGAAATTCAAATCAAACTGTTCGAATATTCACCCTATTAAACGGAGAGCTTAGTCATTGATATAACTGCCACTTCGAATGACAATCTAGATACTTGTTTGAATGTTTGATTTAGCTTAAGGCAGCAGGCTTCTGATTGGAAGCGCGCTCACAAATTTGACCAAGGGGTGTGCATCCTTCTCCAGTGTTTTGCGCGTCAGTAGCCAATCCAGCAAACATAGCCTTGGTGTAATTTTAGAACAAGCATTAGTGTCCTTGCATAAAACTATACTCTTTTGCATATTTCGTGTTTTGGTTTGCAAGTCACTGAATTGGAATTGATCTTAGCAGAATATAACAGTTGCAGTTTTACCTATCGGGATGGTTACTCAATCTGTCGTTAAAATAAACAATGGCTTAGTGAGTAAAGTTCTCGCTATTTGTAGATATTACGAAGTTTTGAGTCAACAACTTACCCCCGAACCAGAGGTTACGCGCATGTTGAGTAAGAGATAGTTAGTTTCATGAAAAATGACTGATTCAAGATTTACCCAAATCTTGGAGTGGCCATGTTTTATTGACTATTAGCTACATTCCTTAGGTTTATAGAGTTTTCAAGTTTACTGATTCAAATGACATCCTAGAGATTGTTTTAAGGTGAGACTAAATCCTCTTCGGAAGGTGAGGAGAAGGCTATTTGACCGTAGACGAATGGTTGGATGTTCCAATGCAACTTCTCCCTATCGGAAGGTTAACGGTAGTTCTTAATTCAAAGAAAGTCTCATTTGATAATTGATTGGCGAAGTATTTATGCTGTGAGAAGCTAAACGACTTTTGTAAAGTTTTCACGCCGTTCCCGTTTCTCGTGATGGTAACAATGTGTGCGGCTTTATCGAAATCAAAATAATTTTGCTATCCATGGACATGGCGGGGTAAAAGACGAAGGAAGAGGAACAGTCAGGGATTAAATCAACAAATGGCTGCCATTTCCGCCACACCCTCTCTCACATACTTTCGATATGTCCGGCTATTTTCAACATAACAGCCACCTTCTTCTTCATTCCTCGCAAATGATCGTCTCATTTCAGGCCGAAAATAAAACCGGTAGCGGCAGATTAGTTTTTTGGCAAATGCGTAGGAAAGTGTACGGAACTGCATGAGTGGAAAAGGTGAGTATTTTCTGGATGAACTCCACAAAATCCCCATGATATAGGCGATGTTGGGATAACTTCCAGCTCGTTAGAAAGTTGAACTCGAGGGTCTTCGAGTTCATTGAGCAGAATGTTTCTTGCAGTTTAACTAAACTGAGTTCTGGATGCACTGCTGTTAACAATTGAATTTGAGTGAAGGATCTTAGCAATCATCATTATTTGTTAATCCGCAGTTGATGACTGCCTCAGATTCTTCAAATAGCCATACTGAAGAACAGTTCATGGTGGATCTACCAGGTATCACAATTTGATAGCATAAGGAGCACCAAAATTATAGTGATTCTCAAGCCCCTGTTGAAAGAAAATACGCCCCGACGTCTTTAGGTTGGAGAAGGTGTATTCATTGGAGGTTTCCTGTTTGACTGCTTCTCTGTACACTAACATCAGACAATGTGGCTGAATATTCCAATCACGTAATACGCATCAATGGATTTCAACTTTGTGACACTCGAAGAAACAAACATATACGCGACTGATGCACTTTCAGCCCACAGCTAAAGGTTACCAAAGGAATCCCGGAATGTTTTTCAAAGCCGATTGTTTACGTTTCTGTTAGAGAAAGAATAGTGAAAATTTCTGGAACAAGTCTATGAATACCAGATAAAAATACCCGATCCGGTACACAGATAGAAATTACCTGTCAGCTGTAGACTAGTGTTTCACGGCCTAAGTGTATTTCAAGAAACATGATGGTCGGTCTCACATTTAAAGGAATTAAATCTAGGCTCATCTCGCAGCTAACCATTAAAGGGTCAATCCTGGTTCCCTCATGAAGCTGTGGGACTGGTGTATGTATCGGCGATTACCGATTAATTGAACATTCTTACTACCCTGCTGATGCGGTCGTAGACGGATTGAAGGGAGAGAAATCCCCAATTCAGAAGGCGGCCATGTCTGGTGTGATCAAATAAAGCGCTGTCAAAATCGCGATAATTCTTTATGAAAAGTATGAACAAAATATTAAGTCAATGAAAAGTACTGAACTCCACCTTTGCATCCTTAAGGACTCGCTGTACGCCAGTCGTTTCAACTTTCATATTTCAGATTATAAACTGATTTAGCCAGGTGGGTTCCATGTGATTTCATTTACTGTTGTTAAATCCAAGCTATCTACCTACCTAGTTACTAAATAAAGGTTTGTTTACATGCTTATATGGTTACAGACAAACAGGAACCATTCTCGATTATCCTTATTAAATGCTACTTCCGTCATTATGCTATTACAATATTAAGCGACTGAATGACTGATTAAGGCATGATCATTTCAATTGCGACAGAGTCCGTTCTTAGAAAGCAGTAACGCCAAGTCCGTTGGTCGCGTTTTCTTGGTTGCATCCTCTTGGACCCCAAAGTCAATACAGCATTAGTTGCTTTAGCATGGCTTCCATTTAGGTTACCATATTGAGACGTAAGTAATGTTTCTACGAATAGGATTACTGGTATCAATTAAATTTTGAATTTTCTTGAACTCTATAGAAAAGGCGACTCCTGACTGTGGTGTCTTGTACATCGGAGGGTTCAATGTATTCAGATATGATGGATACAGAAAATGCAATATGGCTCTGGGTGTATCAAGTTAACCTTTCAAGGCGAAGACTATTTGATCTGTCACAGTTCCATCTACCACCCTAAGTCTTCGAGTAAGCGGGTCCAAGAGTAATCATTCTTCTAAGAGGCTCTCAGCAAGGCTCAAGCGGATCACAGCCATTTCTTCATAATGAGTATTTCGATGGCGATACGGACGAGCGGCAATACCATAGAAAAGCATAGCTAGGCCGTCCTAGCTAACAACCATTACAACCTTGAAAATCGGGATGGAAAAAGAATTTCTTTATAAATCACAAGAGCACAAAAAGCCAAATTCCGCAGATTCAATTTTCTAATTTCAAAACTTTTAAATCTAAACCTCTCCTCAAATTAGTACCTTATAAATGATCTACCTAATAGTCTGAGGTTATTTCGAAAGCTCATATATTTGCTGAACAAGCCCTCAGTAATCGAGGTAATCACTATCCTAGATGTAAATCTACATACGATAGAACCAGTTACAAGGAATCCCAATGTAGATTTGAAATTCAATAATTTGCAAGCTGGTGCTAAGGGAGAATGAAGTTTGATAATTCGATTCCTGAGAGCCCGTTGAGTTCCAACCTGAGGGCAGAACATATTTTGAACTACAAGCTAGTGAAGGGCGGCATGTTTTAATCACTTACCTACATGAAGATTTGAGTGTTTCAGAGCGTTTAGGATGCCATTGGCATTCGGCTTTACATACGTGGAGCGAATATAACTACATCGTTGTAAATAATAACTCGAGTCATTTTTAACGAAATTGCCCTCTAATTTTCACTTTAACAAGAACGAATGTTATATGGTATTTAACAGTCGAGGGACGGTGTTTGCCACTAGAAATGCCGCAGACTAAGAGTCCTAGAAGGCATGGTAACGTTGAATGTGGCCCTCTCAATCTCCACATGTTGGCTGTCATTTTGAAAACCGAATTCTCCCTTTCGAGAAGGGAGTGGATCGCTTAAGGATTTACCTGTGATAATATATACTAGCATGCAGTACTGAATGGACACCATGTCACCAGGTTGAACAGCCCCTATTTAACTTCTGAAAAGGTTATGGATGGTTGTCACTCTCACCCTAGCTCTGTGCTCCTATCTTTAGACGGCACAAAGCTGCGCCTTGATGGAGCGGTATGGCTCTACTGAAGTGGAGTGGTACTGCATGCACATGTACCATGTTGGGAGAATGGCCTGCGCAGTACAAATTTAAAACAGCACTTTCAATTTTTCCAGTGAGTCACAAACTCGCCCTTCGAGTAGGGTCAAAATAACCTCGATACCCGTCTGATTAAGGATAGTGTGAATCAGAATTTAAATCCTGCGGATGATCATTCTAATGGCTGGATATTCTTGAATTGATGTCGCCCACCAATCGACTGATGATTCAACCTCTCAAACAGCGCATTTATCAGACGGAAGTTTTTTCAATTAATTCCACCAGGAAATAAATCCTAAAAACTAGTTTTTAATAATCTTCCGGCTTATCTTTATTTATTGAGTGATAGACTTACCATTCCCTAGAGCCGCTTTCCATCTATATTCGAGGCTAGTGGACTTGAAATATGTCCCTTCAACCATACTCTTCGATGGACGATATTTATATCTTGTGGGAAAGTCGATAACATGGTTGACATGCCAAATGAGTGCTCAAATCGAAAGATAGAGTTTAGGACATTATTGTCAAAAATTTTAACCAACTTCGATTTTTGGAGTACCATAAATATCAATTTGGAATCGCGAGTAAACTAAGGATTTTTTCTCAGAGAAAGCAGGAAATTGTACATTTACATGAGAGAGCAATTATTCACACAAATTCTGAGTTTCACAGCCAGTTACCAAGTAATAATATTAACATTTCACAAAATGATTACCGCCTTTGACCACCAGAAAAGTCGTCACCATCAGAAAGTTGGTTTAGAGCATCGAAGGCATCGCTGAAGGGTTCGACGTCACCAACGTCATTGAATCCTGAGGAAGTCTCTCCGTGTACTGGATTGGAGACTTCTGTGGCCTCAACATCTTCTTCCTGGGCGCTACTGTTTCCACCTTCGTAACCGTAATCCAAAGTGTAATCTGGGACCACAGCGGTTTTGGTCGTCTTCAGCTGATCTTTTAAAACCCGACCGAAACTGGTCACATCAGTCGAATAAATTGGACTAGCTGTGGTCTGGGTTTTTCCTTCGGTTTCCGCAATTGATTGTGTTTTGGCTATTTAGCATAAAAGTTAATTTAGGGCTTAATGTTTCAATGAGATCAAGATTCTGTGCAAATAAACATGTATGAAAGCGTTCAAATATTTGTAAAAAACTGTCAATAACCAATACGGTTAATAGCCAGTTGGATCAGTTGACCAATTATATCATGAAAGTTAAAGGAAATGTAATTCCGATTGTTCAAATCCGTACTGCCAATTAGAAGTGAGAATCGAAAATCAAAATCACTCTCAAAGTTGCCCAACTTGTGTAGGAAATTCCACTTTACGCTCAAAAGCCTATTAATGGCCTCATGCCTTTTAGAATTTACTTAAAGGGCATCTGAAGGTGTGTTATTCGTACATTCAACCGAGGGACGGGCTTATAAAGCGGTCTAAGCCTCCTAAACGTGGAACGATAAGAACCTAGCCAACGTAAATCACAACCATCAGCAATAAATTCTTCCAACTTCGAAAGTCCAGGTTCGACAAAGTAGGCAAAACTTGCTTCTGAGCCATCTACGTTACATGATCACAAACACTGATCAAACACTTAAATGGGGTGGTCCCATGATCGCCGCATATTCAATATTGAATAGGTGGGAAATTCGGAACGTATCTTTAACATCTTGATGGCTCTTGCAGAATCCTTCTGAATTCCTAGCACTTGAATACTCCCCGTGCTTAAATCGTGCAGCAACGGGATAATGTAAACAACTCCTGGATGATGGAAAGGGCGAATCTCTGAAAAACCTCATGCCTAAAAAAAGGAGCGCTGTAATTGCAAAGCAAGAGGAGTAAAACCGATCGAGAATCAAGCTACGCGGGGCTCTTTATGACAGGAGAAGTGGAACGTCCCTGAAGGGCCAATCGGTGGGAGAATCGATCTCAAAGCAGATATCTCTTCACACGGCAGCTTTTTAGGAAACCTTTTAAAGACTAACTAACTTTGGTGTTGGGGCAAAGAATTCATTTCAAATTCATTTCACCATCAAGTTACGTATATTCAATTTCACGTATGAAGGAATTCATTACCGCTAAGGTGGTCAATCCTACTCTCAACCTCCTCGTGGTGACCACCGGTAATCCCAGGGGCAACTCTAGGGGTTAATGAGAGGGGCGGCTGGATAGGACTATTCACTCACCGGACGTCTAATATCAGATTATGTCAGCAGAAGTACAATCCTGTACAGCCTGGTAAACAAGGTATGGCGTATATACTTATATTTGTGGTCTCAAACTGAACTGTCGAAAGCGGATGCATGTAGCAATGAATGAAATCTCCACCAGAAAGTTGAAAAGACTTCTGAAAGAGGTATGAAGATTGTCTGCCCTTAATAGTGTCGAGGCGAGACGAAGTGCCACTATGAAGTGGAACTGCCTCCACTCCAGGAGCGACCAGAGAACCGAAGGTGTCGATATACACTTTTACTGATTTTTATGTTTACTATCGTGTGCTACTTGTTGTAAAAGCTATTTATACTTCTGTTGTACCCCTAATAAGTACTTCAGACTTGTCCCAATGGGTGGGGAGTAAAAAAAATTATAAAGTACCCCTAAAAGGATAAGCAAGGAGAGCCAGTCTTACTCTATGTTACTATTTCCGTCTCTATGATTTCGAGAAGGCATATTATATTACCAAACTAAATATTTTAGTGGAGGAATTAATCACCAGATTCTCAAGACTTCGAGTTAACGCAACGTTTTCTTTCATAACCCAGGCTAAATGGCCTCTGACGTCAACACCTGCAAGCGCTCTTCCATCTACTTAAATTAAGTATATAGACCACTCCATTTGATCTAGACGTTATTCGTGGAATATGCTTCCTTAATCCAGTGGCGGACTAATTACACTAAGTAAATACATTCATTTTCGAGAAAAAATAAAGTAGCCATGACTCTACAAAATTTAAATTTTATTAAATTCCCGTATTCAATACAATTTTTGCAGATGACATGATTAAAATTTATCTTTGCAGTTGTCATAGAAGCACAGTATATTTTATTGCGTATGTGGTATTAAAACTACCTACTCTGCCAAAAAATTATTTTCGACTGATTTAGTAAAATTTTTAGTCGAAATTTGAATTTGTAATGTGAGTTTTAAATGTGCACATAAATACAAGTGGCATTTTAGGAAAAAATATGGTCGAATTGTTTGTGGCGCCTTTTATGGCAACAAATTCCCTCCGTTTGTGTAAACTTAATGTAATCCCTCTAAATACTATGAAGCTATTAAAATGTCTTCATCCTTAGCTTGAAACCTTTTTGAGTGAAATATTCCAATGGTTTTTAATATAGATATATAATATATATGAACTGAAAGTACCAGGTACACGGCAGGCACTCACTCAAGGCGGAATCTTATACATGATTTTAAAAAAAACTCGTACTCTCCCAAGAGTGATCTTTATTTTACAATTTAGGTTGAAATCATGCACATTTCAAGCTTAAACACCAACTAAAATTTTTTGCTAAAATATCAACATCAAATATGGTGAGCACATTCTTCCAAATGGAGTGGACTTAAGCGTGGGCTTACTGATTCACCAACAGCGATGAAATCCAACCTGCACCTTTGCACGGACCTATGATGATACGACCAGCTTGGTAAGCAAATGAAAACCCTAACGAGGGTCGGAGATGACTGACCATTCCACGGTCGTTAGTCAGTGACCAATCTGGGAGTTTGGATTGTGTCTGAAGGAGCGCTAAAGGGAAGGAGACCCTGACTAAAGGTACACCGAATTATCCAAGATCGACGAGACGATCGACTAGATTTCCGTTCAAAAATGGAGATTCTGCTCTGTCTATGGATGATAACTGATGGAATCGATCTCTGTGACAAGAATGTTACCTAGTTCACGTACCGATTGAAATGCATAGCAAGATCTTGCACCATAATAACTGAGCTCCACTTAGAACGTCCACCTCTATTAATATCTCTGCATTTAATAGCTACAATAACCGATTTTTCACTTTGTTCATCAGGCCTGCTGTAGGCGCCACTTGCATTAATGAAAATGCAACATAATACACCTCAAAAGTCACTTTCTACCATGCCTAACATTGGCCAGGCATTATAAAATGATAACTACCTGTTCCAGTGGCCTTTTTAATGCACCAGAGAAAAGTGTATTTACTCCAGGCTCATCTTTTTAGTTCCTAAATAATCTTATAGAAGTGCTACTCTGGGATAGACCTAATTTGATTCTACCTCTGACTATCGGTCTCCGACACCGAACAGAAGTTTATTATTTGTAAATATTGTAGCTACCACGCTTTGCTTACCTTGAAGGCAACCTGGGCATCAGTTCTTATTAGAAAGCATATTCAAACTTAGAATAATGTAAGTAGGCTCTCCTTGTTCTGATTGAAGGAAAACAAGATACTGTTTATGTATTATGTCCATATTATTCCAAGTATGAAGCTTAGTAAACAAGCCCATTTCTTCATAATGAAGTTTTTGGTGAAAACTAACACAATCCATAAAAGGTGCCCAAAAGGGAAAATAGATTTACATGCAGAACCAAAACCAGAGAATTAAAGATGAACTCACTTGAAGGAGTTGATGCTAAGAGGTTAATGGATATAGTCGGCACATCTAACCGACCACAGAAATAAGGCATTTATTGTTTAATCAAAGAAAAATATTTAAAGTATATTTGCATGACCAAGTCCTTTGAGAAAAAAATATTGATACAAATCTGCCTATTGTACTACAGTATCGTAGGAAAGAGCCTAAATCATGTCCAAGGGTAAAAATTATTTATAACAGCCATTTACGGTGATCAATCCTACTCTCAACCTCCTCGTGGTGACCACCGGTAATCCCAGAGGCAACTCTAAGGGTTAATGAGAGGGGCGGCTGGATAGGACTAATCACTCACCGGACGTCTAATATCAGATTGTGTCAGCAGAAGTACAATCCTGTACAGCCTGGTAAACAAGGTATGGCGTATATACTTATATTTGTGGTCTCAAACTGAACTGTCGAAATCGGGTGCATGTAGCAATGAATGAAATCTCCACTAGAAAGTTGAAAAGACTTCTGAAAGAAGTGCCACTATGAAGTGGAACTGCCTCCACTGTACGACGAAACCGTGGCAAAGGAGCGACCAGAGAACCGAAGGTGTCGATAAATGCTTTTACTGATTTTGTGTTAACCGTTGCATGTTATCTATTGTAAAATTTGGTTGAATGTCTGTTGTACCCCTAATAAGTCATTGATACTTTCCAGATGGGTGGGCAGTAAGTAAATAAACGTCCATTTATAAAAAACCTGCTACTCAATATGAATTCAGAGAGGCAGCGAAATTCGAGGTTAAACATAACTTTAATTGGATATTTCATTATTAATTATATGCACTGTTTTGCCTATACCTACACGAGTGGTAACTTTTTTTTAATATGATCGAAACCATTCAACCGAAAAGAATCAGTTATTTATGTACACTTGAATATCAACTCACGCGGAAATCTGGATGGAAGTTGATCCGGTATGCCGAGTTTTCTCTCATCAAAACTATAATCATCAATTTCATCTAGAAAGAAAAAAACCTAGATGCTGCTACTTATAATAATAAAGTAACATGCTCGCCGAATAAATTTACTTGCTTATACGAAAAGCTCTGTATTTTACGCGTCCAGTTAAAATGAGATGACATCGTAAAATCAAGCACTCAATATTAAACCAAATAACTGTTTATTATTTCAATAAGTAAAGTTCCACTTCATTCAAACTAAATTAGCGGTATTGGTTAGCAAAGACATTTTTTAGATATCGTCATGTAATTAAAGAGTTTAAGAATAGATTAAAAGTCTAAAAAGGTTTAATTAGGTCTAAAATAAGGTTAGTTTTATCGAAATTATAAAGTAAATCGCGGTTGTTGGAAACAAATAAGAATATTGCAATGACCACTACTGAAAGGCTAGTAACCCATGAGCAGCACTTGATGGACTGAGTTTGATTTCTCATGAGCCAGGCTCACTTTGGCATACCGCTGAGTTTGGTTATTGTAGTATCTGACATAGTTGATCACATCCACAACAAAAAGGTTCTTTCATAATTATGGTAAATGCAGGGCTTGCATTTCTGCTCATCTTTGGGTCTCAAGTAGTTTTTTACACAAGCGAAGGTGAAGGAATAATTTCACTCCAAACCCAACTAATCGAACCTGTGTCGTTGAAATGTAACCTCCCATTCCTGTATAGAAGAGGGAATAACAATTGAAAGTTCCCATGTAACTTGATACATAACAAGTATGGGTGGACACTCCAAGAGCTGAAAGTTTGGTGACGGCTATCGAATCCTCGTTTTCGGTTAAATCAGGCCAGGACATAACTTGACTGCTCTTGGAAGCATTGTTAGAAATAGGTCAACTTCCACTACAGTTACCGTACAAGGTCATAGGTTAAGCAGATCCCCAGGATCCGAGAAAGCTACGATTGACGATGCTGCTAGAAAGTGACCCTTGATAATAGATAGTCTCTTTTCAACTTGCTCATGTTGAAATGCAAGGTAGAACTGTTAGAGACACTTACAAAACTTACCGACGGTAGGGTATTCAGATTGATAAACGCTAAGTTATGATGATGTCGGGGGTACGGAACAAGGATTTGCTTTTAAATATAACTGCTCTGACTTGTCTGTCAATCTAGCTACCAAGAAATAAAAACGAAGAACTCAAATCCATATAAGTCGGATTCTAGAGCTCCTATTTGTTGTTATGCAAATGTTAGGAAAGCACAACAAATGTCTTCAGAATTCCTGAATTCATGCCTTATAAACCGGAAAATTCTATAGGGTCAAGGATTTTTAAAAGCCCAAATTGCAGGAAACGTTTCATTTTAATAAATGAGATGAAACGGCATTAAAAAATAGTATCACCAGTTTAAGGAATCGGGGTAGCTGTACCTATATCTGAAATCGTTCTATCTTGGAATGTTCTAAAGAGCTAAACCTCCACGAAAGACAACTCGTAAAGACACATTCATTGGATGGTTGGTAACGGAAACATGTTGTAAAAGACTAAAGGAAGGTCTGAAATGGAAAGACCTCGGTAGGGGAACCGAAGACTAGATGAAATATAGGCTCCCATACAACCACTTCCTTCCCCTTCAAAGCGAAGTTCTGGCTGCCTAACTTCAGTGTCATTCTATTGAAGGCATGCAACTAGCTTGATTTTACGGTTTCGTGCTACCTCCGCTGCCATTCAAATGCAGTTGCTCTTAAGAACGATATCATCGTATTCTCAGAGTTTTGGGTATAATTAAAATTTGACAAGCCTAATTTTTTTTTTAAATTTGAAAAATATCTCCTCATAAAAGCCAAGAATTCAAGATTTACAGAAAATAAAGAGATCGAATAAACGAGCCCTTTTAAGAATCAAAGTTACCCGCTCGTTCCGCGTATGGCATAACATGTTCTCGAAGGTCCTTGTCAGGTGAGATCTGTGGTGGGGCGCGTTTCCTGCGACATCGCCAAATCAAAACGCCAATTACCAAGACTGGACAATGATAACAAAACAATATTTAGACGATACAATACAGATAGTTTAGAATCTGTCGAATTCATTGTAATGTAACCGTTCATTCAAGTTGATAAATTCCATTAAATACACTAACTGAAGCTTTTAAAACCAATCCCGGCTGTCAATTATTAACGTTGATTGGTTTTGTAATTTTCACACTGATTTGAACATTCTAACAAGTTCACATTTTAATGTACAGTTGCTATTAGCAATCACAATTTAAGAGGTGGTCTTGGAGATCATTTTCACATGGGAATCAAAAGTAGCTTTTTCTCAAGCTACACTGCTGTGAGCCCGTGATAGCGTGCCATTCAATTTGAAAGTAAGATTATTATTTTATTGAAAGACTGGAATCATACACTATTTTTATAGATCAGATTTGCTAGATAAACACTGCATACGCCTTCTCCATACAAGGTTTGAAAGAAGGACCTTTGCAACTCAATTTGACTTTTCAAATAATGTATAGAGAGGTTTACGCCGGGGTTGATTAGTTCAAGTTAAAGCTGATAGCATCGGAGAGGATGCATCGACTTTGCATTAAACCTGGTGGTCAAACCTACTCTCAACCTCCTCGTGGTGACCACCGGTAACCCCAGGGGCAACTCTGGGGGCTAATGAGAGGGGCGGCCGGTTAGGACTAATCACCCTCCGGACGTATAAAATTAGATTATGCCAGCAGAAGTACTTCTTGCAGCTTGGTAAAGGAGGCACGACGTAAATAACCGGATTTTTGGTCTCAAGCTGGACTATGGAATGCACGTGCAAGTAGCTATGAATGAAATCTCCGCCAGAGTGTTGATTTCTGGAGAAGAAATGAAAACGGACAAATTCGGACGAGGTGGTTCGACGAAGCTGAACTGCTACCTTACAAACGAAGACGTCAACCAACGTTTTTACTGTTCTGGCAGAGGCAATACTCATACTGAAAGTCTAGACTGCAAACTTTCAAGTTTCAAAGACCTCATGCCTACCCGAATCCCGACATTGAAAACTTTATATCTTACCTGACGCTAATTATAATTTTCAAAATCATCCAACTTTGAGACTCAGTAAAGTGACGGACAGAATGGAATTCAAGATGACAGCTTAGCACTCATTTCCTCCCCGAAAATGGCAGACTACTGGAAAGGAAATAAATCTTCGAATATTACATTCTTGCGTTCTCTTGGAGCATCTGTTGATGTGAATCAACAACAGTGAATGTCTCCTTAAGAAGCTTGATTGTCTTTGTTGAAAGAAAAGGGTTTAAACGGTTGTAGTTTTGCCGCAGATAGGAAAATTCCCTTGCAAGGGGTAATTCGAAACTCGAAGCAAATGGTAGCACGCCACCATCATACCAATTGCTGCATCATACTGGTTTAAGTTCGTGTAAAGGGAATTTTCGACACTGAAGGTTGACATCGCCGAGTGGGGAATATCCGGCTGCCTAGCTTCCATGAAATGTCATGCACCAACTTCACCCATAGGAACGTTGAGGCTCATTGGACTACTTTCTTCACCACAGAACCTCTGATATAAGACAGCCAGAGAAAAGACTTTCAAAAGAGGCAACCATTCGAATAGCGACTAGAGGGATGTTAATGACATCTCCCACGGTTCATGACGGTTTTAAAAGACGACCAAAAGAGTGCCATTTATTCCGTGGAAATAGGATATCAAAGAGGCACTTATCGGAGAGGCAATGAAATAAAATTATTTTTTGAATTCAAAGCTCTATCAAAGTGTTACGCAGTGCTACAGTGAACTAATTTCCAACAAGTAACATCCAACAAAGGCAACTGTAGTACCTGGTTGTATCACCAATGACTCAAATCAATGCACCTGCACTTTACTCCATCTTTGAGGTCAGCCTTCTAAATACGCAATTGCATTGTGGGCTAATACAACTTACTAAGCAGTTATCATTCTAGATGTGCAAAAAGGCTTACCTATGAAAGAGACGACGGATAAAGCGATCCCAATGAAAACTCCAATACTGAAATTGGCCTGCATGACTTCCTCCTCGCAGAAGAGTCCAAAGTGCGTCGGTGGACAGTGGCACACGAATCCTCGGCTATCGGTTATGGATGGTTGACAGGTGCCCCCGTTTTGACAGGGGAATCGTGAGCAGATCGCCAAGCAGTAGCACTTGTTTTCAAGACCCTCAACACAATCTGATTGGCACCTGACAAAAAGCAAAGTAACCAAATTGAGCAGGAAGCTGAATTGAACTGTGATTGGTTGATACAAAGACCGTTTATTGGCCAGGTTACACCCACCTATTGAGCCGTTGCCCTAGTGACGAGAATTAGTACTGGGAGGATAACTAAATAACTAGATCTAAGCCCGTTTCTTGGATCTGAAAAAAGAAGGTTGACGCTTACAGGCACATATATCCTCCGGGAGGTTTCCATGTAGAGACACATTTGAGGTCTCCAGGACAATCTGGGTTTGCCGGACACTCAATAGGATCAGAACATGTGTCCAGATTGGATCCATAACCATTGATGGTAGTAACCTGACTACTCCCAGCGGCTGCTAAAATTTCGATTTCAGTGAGGGGGTACCAAGCCTCATTGATCCGAAGATCTCGGAAGCAGGTCTCGCCGATGCTTGAATCGACTGGACGAACTTCGCCATCGCCTAACTCTGGGGCGTCTGGTACGAAATCGCGTCTCGCTCCGATTAGAATCTAGAAGAAATACAATAGTGAAAGCACATCAACCCACTTTGTTGCCAATCGACATTCTGAGATAGTTTGATGTCGGATCAAGGGGAAGAAAGGCTGCCAGTCCTGGTCCAGCTGCATCATCGAGCTCGACAAGAATAGATGAAAGAGACCGAAATACTCGAACATGGTGCCATGCTCCATCGTTCAAATGGGATCGTGCTGGGGACACCAGAAGTGTGTCGAAGTTGCCCAAATTCACAGCAACCTCTAGACGCGTGTTAATCAGTCGAATGTCTACCGAAGAGTTTCTGGAATCGTAAATGTACAGCTATTAGCTGATAAATCAGGGACAGTCCAGGACAGCTGAGCCGAACAAACTGCAAGTTACATATAGAAATTGGGAGCCGGACCACCGAGATAAACCAGAGTTCCATTGACACTGCGAGTTCTGAAGTCGAAATTCACCTCAGTTTGTACCTGATTGAGCCATTGGCTTTTTGTGGTCAGTTCTAGGTAACTCGGGCTTGGGCCGAGTTCCATAGAAAATTTTGAAGCTACACATGTTCCTTTCTCGTTTTGAAAGCCTGGTCTGCATTTGCAGTTCGCTTGACCGTTTACTTCCCAGCAGACACCCTTGAACACAAAGACGGGAAAGTTAATTTATCAGTAACTAATTCAGTCTAACTAAAAATACAGCTAACATTTGGAGCGCAGATATCCTGTCCTTTTCGATTGAGGCAGACGAAAGGGGCAGGAACAATGTTCTGACTGGATCCAAACTGTGCCAAATTCCAGAGTTCGCCGTTCACTATCACGTGACGAAAAGCACTGCCAGCAGGTAGGGAATTGGTAGTCAAAACACTTGGGTAGACAGATGCAGTGTTCGAGATTTTTCGACCTCCCAGCTGGAGAGGCCACTGATCCACATTGAGAGCTCGATCGATGCCAGGACTGTGTGGAAGAGTGAAAAGGCAATCATCTAAGGTAGGAGGATATTCCAGACCATTTTCTTGGGTTACGCCTCCACTCTTACCGCAGGCGTCAATCATCAACGTTACTTCTGCATTTGTCTAAAATAATTAGGAAAAATCATGATACTTGGAGCACCAAACCTGTTTACTGTTAATAACTCATCATCAAAAAGCCTCCCGTGGGTCGCAAATACGCGGGCGGGTAGCTACCAATCAGAATAAAGCGCCTTGTGTATGAGCTCATTGACTGGTCAGATATCAACCAGTCGCAAATCGTGTAATTCATTTAGCACCTTTGACTTGGTGAGCCATATAAATTTGGTAATTGAAGTAAAAAGTAAATAACATTTATTGAATTACACTGACATACCGATCACTCACCAATTTTTGCATTAATAAAAGATCAAGTTGGTGCCAGTCGTTATCATCCAATCTAAAATTGACAGCGAAATTTGCGGATATTATTCCAGTGGATCCTAAACTATACGCCAGTTTGATCTGTCGGCCGCCGGACTGGAGTTGAAGACCAATGAAATCTTGCGACACCACTTTTGTCGACGATTGGCTTACCGGTCCAGCGTATAAAATCAGTCTTGGACGGTCAACAAGAGCTGGTATTTTGAGGTGGAATTGGATGTGAAGCTGAGTACAACTGCCGATACTGGGAGTCCAAGCGTAGCCCTCTTCAGCAAAGTAGATCTGTGTTTGTTCGCATCGCGGACCCGAAAAAGAAGCTGGGCATTCGCATTTGATTGTCTGAGTACCCGGCTCCACACTAAATAGAAAAACACTAAAGTTGAAAAGAGTTTCTATTTCACAGATTTGCACTCATTCCTGGATGAAATACCTGCAGAAACCTCCATTTAGACAGGAATCAGGGCTGAGGCAACTTATCGGTTGTTCCGTCGGTGGTAAAGGATCTCCTCCGTTGCACCAACAGCTAGGTGTCGTGCGTAGAACAGCTGAAGAAGTAGAGATTCCAGGAGCAGGTTTGGTTAAACCAGCGTAAGCGTTGGTTTCAGTGGGCGTGCTCACAGATGTTAGACGGCTTCTACAACCACGACTGTTACAAACAGACAGAGCAGCCGCTTCTGACCCGCACTGGAGTATAACTGCTCCTGGCATTCCTCGGACTGTGGCCGCCAGACTTACTTGAGTGTTGGTCGAATTGGTTCTTAAAGCCTCGTTGTAGACATCTGCTTCGTTGAGAATACTGTCGATTATCCTGAAACAGTCACATTGATTAACACCGAGAAATTGGCTACAATATGAAAGTTTAATGTCATATTTACCGTCCCGGTACTTCGAACGGAGACGAAAAAACACCCACAAAGATGTCAAAGTCTTCTCCTACTTGCTGAGTGGGAAAAACTGCAATTGAATCCTTGCTGACGTCCAACTGCCGTGCAATAGTCGAAATCAGGTGTTCCCTAGGAGTAGACTGTTTAGATAAAATTTTATCCCCTCTTTATGTTTAATTTAAGCAATATTATGCGGATAAGTAAGGATTACGGCTCACGATAGAGGATTTAGATCGCTCTACGAACCACTCCAGGGTAGCTTTTTGGATTCTGACGATTATTCCATTACTGAAACCGCTACCCGGAATCCAGCTGATACGGACGTTTAGTGTGCTTGTAGCATTCTGTAGAGTGGGATTGAATTTCGTGGAAACCTTGGCTTCGACAGCGAACTCACCCGGTGGAGACGCTGTTAGCAAGTAGAGGATACCATCTTCGCTCACTCTGTGGGGAGATTTGAGGTTAAGTATAACAAAGCCGCTGATTAACTTTGAAAAAAATACACAAGCTGTTCAATAGCTATAGACACCAATCAAATTACCGTCTGCTGTCCAATGGGCAACATAAGCAGTTCCAGCGAACTTAACCTATCTCCCGAGCAAATAAAACGTAACTGATTATATACTTCCTTGTGCGGTCTCGAACTAAGGCAAGTAGGCAATTAAGCTGATCAACCGACATACTTAATTGAACTCTTCACTCATCTATTTAAACACATCTATTTTTAAAATTACGTAGTTAATGGTTAAGTCAATCTCTGCCTTTAAAACATAGCGCCGCCCTCAGCGGATTTCACAACTGAATTGTTGCTAGATCTACGTTTTGTAGATACCTTGCATTATATCAATGCCTAAAAGGCACACAGAAAAGGATTTTTGATTTGAGTAGCTAGAGCACTATGAAATCTAGGGAAAATTCCTGAAGATACTTAACCTTTATAGTCCATCGAAGAAGACCTTAACTATAGACATTTCCTTATTAGGAAGACAATTCCATGAGGCTCGATTTTGAGGATGTAACTGCTCATTACATATTCAAAGCAGTCGGTGGATGTAATGGATGGAAAATCCTGGAAACCCCTCACTTCCAAGGAATTACTCTCAATGCTTAAGCTATCCTCTTTAAAATTGGTTATCTCAAAACTGTGTGTATTTGCAATCGTTTGCTATCGGAATAAATGGAACGATTAAGGATTGAAAAGCTCGCTAGTAAACTATCAATCAAATGTGTATTTACAAAGCTAACCTGAACAAGAGGTTGTTTTCATTTTGCGGAACAAATTCGAAAATTCTATTGACACGGTCACATCCGTAGATTTCTGTCACTGGCATCGCAGCAATTGGTAGGTCCGGGATAGCGTTTGTATCTAGATTGGAACATGTATGATAATATTTACGATAAAATCTATCGTTATAATTTAGGTGAGCGTAACCAACCGAATTTGACCGTCAAACTTACAAGGCCACTGCCAAGCGTCTGAAATATAGAAAGGGAGTAAGTCAGTTTCGTTCAGGAGAAAGGTAAAATTGGTCCTATTCATTAGTGACAGCAACGAAAAATGGGCTCCAAGACTCGGTCAAAACACGTCGAATAGCTTTATAAACAGTTTTTCTTTTTGAAAGAGCATATTTATTTTGAATTCACAAAATTTTGCGAACTTTAAGACATTCTGCTTCCCAAACTATCCGTTTGAATCAGTCCCATACAGGAATGAGTAGGTTACTTGATTAGATGACCTTGACCTGAGTAGGCAAAGAACTACCATGGTGGCCTACCTGATGGAGTGAAAACATCCAAACTTCCTTCTCCATTTGACGGGACTGGAAGATTGTCAGATTTCACCGTCACTGTCAGTGTTGAGGTCGCAGTTCGAGTTAAGCTTGAAATCGAAGCGACGATCGGCACGAGGAAGCATGACATTCCTTCTGTTTCACGAGAAATGGTCGATCGCAATGCGAGGCTGAATTTACCTGCCGTTACATTTCTGATTTCAAAGAGTCGTAGGGCTACAGCTGAATGGGCACTAATGTCGTAAGTGATATCAGCTGTTTGACCAGGGTAGTCAAGATCTCTAAAATCAAAACAAAGTCATGGACATTCACAGGTGCCAAAATTCAATTTAAAACGAATGATCACCAACATGGCTCCAATGTTTTGAGGTAAAATAGGCGTTCCAGCTTCTGACTTATCGTCGACGTGGTATCCTTCAAGTTCACTGTTTGGAATCACGGGTCCTTTGGTTATAACGGTCAAGGTCAGCGTTGTTGTAGACGTCAATGAAGGCTTTCGCTTATCACTGGCACTTATGATCAGTGGCCATTGAATTCGACCATCTTTATTTGATGGAAGAGTTGGTGAAGGTACAGGAGAAGTCTCTGGATTCTTTAGAAGGTCCAAAAGGGTATCTCGTTCCAGGTGAGATATGAGATAGAGAAGAGCCTGAGGAAAATCTCAACAAGTGTCGATAGCATAACTTGATACTTATTAGATAAACCAGTAGCTCAAATCTTACCGTGTTATTATTAGTAGCACCAACACCAAACATTCCGTTTGCCGAGGACTTTGAATCAATGTGAAACCAGAAACCTCCGTTGTTGGTGTAAATATTGGTGACTTGAAGAGTCACAAGAGTCAAAACACCTGAGGTTTGGTCAAGAACCTCGCCGGGTCCTGTGTGTGGTTGAACTTGAATAAATGGAGCATCGTCATTTGCTTCAAGAACTGTAATACGAACGTTAGAATTCACTAGATGACTTGAATCAAAGATAGTTATTGTCAGATTCTGTGGCCCGGGTGGAACAGATGGCGTATCGTCGACATTGAACTCTTGCAGAGACTAGAAAAAAACAAGGAATCAGGACTCTCAATTTCGAAAACTAGCATTCACATCAAATCGAAAAACCTCGGGCGCAGAACTTCAGTTTTGCATTTTTTGTAGTGGTCTAAAGATATTTCGAGAAAGTGTCTCAGTGAAATACGTGGATTCGAGTCTAATAGTAGAGGCAAATATCTATCATGGATATCATTGAAGTGGAATCCGAAACTGACTCTTTGCTGAGTAAATATAGGGGCAAAAATTGTTATAAACTTACTCTTATTCCACAGGCATCGATGTTGGGACTATAAACTACTTCAAAGTAAATATTTGATTGAGACAGAGCACAGGAGTGCTTGCCGAAGTCCACAATATCGGCATCTTCAATGAATATTTCAAAGAAGTCCACACCCACTTTGACTGTCTCCGGAACAGTTATGTCGAAATCCCTAAATAAAAGACAATAAAGTTGAAGACAATATAATGTTTACAAAAGCGTTCTTACGCCTCTAAGTGGAAAATCAAGAGAGTACTCCACTTTTAAGGAATTATTTGGCAAAAAAAGTCTCATCATATGGACAACAGAGGGATTGGATGAACAGATACTTTAAAAATGGCCATTTAATCCTAAAATTAGACGATCGGTACATTAGTTCCATTTATGCAGTCTAAATATGTTTTTGGAACCTGATTAAGGCAACTTCAACACATTCAGGATCTTAAAGGAGTGTAGGCAGACTCATTTGTTAATAAAAAGCCATTCATGTTACTCTGAAAAACTAGTCACTCTGAATGATCAGCTTTGTAAAGAAAACAAATTTTGTAATTGCCATTTAGATCCGTATGAGCACCAGGAAGCTTACGGTCCTCCAACGATTGTGGGAGGTGAATCATTGGTATCTGTAATAATAATTGTCAGAGTTCCACTGACACTGAAAGTCTTTCCCCCGGTGTCTGGAGGACGTTCATTTGTAGCCACAATTGGGATGAAAAACATTTTTTCGGCGGTAGTTTCAAAATCAAACGACTATAAATGTCGAAATACCATATTATTAGAACTAAGTTGAAGTCACATTATTAAACCTCTGGCTGCTTACAGTCAGTGGAATGAGGGAACCAGTCTGAGTTATCTGAAAGTTGGGATTGGAAGTGACTGCTCGATAAGATGAGATTGCATTGGCCCCAAAGTCTGCATCTGGTGCTGATAATGTTCCACACCGCGTACCAGTTGCAGAGTTCTCTGGACAAGCTACCATCTGATTTGGGAATGGCCATCGAGGTTGTTGATTATTGATGTCTTCAAGCAGAACTAGAACCTGGGCGTATGCATGACCCTTCTGATTATTCGCCACCACGGAGACACTGCAGTTCTGAAAATGAGAGTCGTCCAATGTGGAAAAACTTTCATTCATTGACGTTTGTTCCTAACTTTAGCCAATTTGTTTACAGCAAAGAAATTTAGTTACCTGATCTAATAGCAGGCCTCTACCTGATCCCATATTTATTTGCAGTCGTTTTGAATTTTCTCGCATGACGTAACGAAGGGCATTCTTCTAGGTCACCTTTTAATCAGTCCATAGACTTTGAATATTTTGGAAAAAATCCTTCCACTCGACATATGGAAATGGATCTATGTCTTGAGTTCATCATCCGAGAATCATATTTTATTAAGTAAGTCGTTCAAAGGGCTGTTTCACCTCAGATTTTGTGCCAATGCTTCCGCTTCACATTCCCAAGTTTTAGACAGGCCCCTCAGATGAGGTGAAATGATGGTTAATATTGTTGGTCAGTACCTTTAATATCTAATTGATCTGCGAATCCCTTTTATGGCAAAAAAGGCTCACTTCTTTGCGGCTATGTGGGGCAAAGTCGACCTCTTAAATCATTGAAGCTGACAGCTAAAGAGAGCTTAGGACAGGGTTCGAAACGACTAATTACTCCTTGCAATTCATGGTTTGTCTCCAAGGAGAAGAAAAAGGTGAGACCAAAGGTCATAGAGCCTGGTGGTGATCTGAAAGACTCAAAGAGACCGCTAGATAAGCGCAAGAAGATTGACTAAGTAGCCGTTGGAAAGTGGAACTTCTTGATAATCCCCAAAGAAAACAAGTACAGTGGGAGAAACGCCGTGTAGGTTGAGCCTAGAGAAGGTATCCTAATCTCCTGCCTTATTATTTTATCACTTGACCTGTCTCCTTCAATGCCTCTGAACAACACTTGATAAGCTTAAAAGAAGTAATATAATCGTATCAATCCCTGTCATACAGTAGAATTTTAATGAAACGCTTCTTTACCGAATGTCCGTCTGGTAGATCTCGTGGGATTCCTCCTACGATACTCAACTCGCCTGTCTGGGAATTAATATTGAAGAAGCTGGCATACTGCCCTCCATGAGTGTAAGTCAGCTGCTTTGGCTCATTCGGATCAGTTGCGGAAGGCTGAAAACAACAAAATTGAAAAGCAAATGGACTTGGGAGTCGATGGTGTCCGATGTGAATAAGACGAGTGAACTTACTGAGGGACTTAGTGTCACCTTTGAGAGTTCGATTACGTTGTAGGTATAGAGAGTATGCGTGAATTCCGGCAGTCGGTCATTTGAGGGAAGAATATTAATCCGAACCAAATCAGTCGCTTCAAACTTGCCATCGTTTACAGAAATTGTGTACGTCTGGCCCTGTGATTAGAACAAATAGCATGTTTATGTTTAGTAAGGATATTAATTACCACCACATTCAAATGAATTTGGAAGAAGTTGTGTTGAACTCTGAGGAGTTTTGAGAAAAAATCTGAGACAGGGACGAAGCGCATTCGCCCTTCAAATGAATTTTGATGGCTGTATTATATAGCTGACTGATATAAACCTTGTACAACAATGGCAAGTTATCTGAACCCAAGTCGAAAAACACTTGGTCAATATGGCACACAACAACACTATATCATCAAACTTCGGAAACGTACATGCAGGATCCAACCGCTCTACAGACGTGTCACCTGTTAAAGGCATGCGTACGAATGCCTCAAATGATGAAATGGAGTAGACTCTATGGTTGGTATAAAGGAAATTCTATTTGTACAAGTTACGTGAACTTTCTCTTCACAGATCTGGGAGCGCAGCATAAATGAAGAGGTTGTTAAATCCTCTTATGGAAATTCGAGATTACATCAGCATCCACTGGGTAAAATCATGATTTTACATCGACCAATGGCTCAATCGGAAATATATGCGTACTGGGTGATTTCTAAACTCCGCTACAGGGTCAGAGTTTAGTACTGTAGATTTATAAATGCTGAAACACTTGATTGGTAGCTGTTTCAAATGTCAGAACACATACCAGCACTGTGGCCAGGCCAAGTGGTCGAGCGACTAAAATTGCACCAGTTGCAGAGTTGACGGCGAATTCATATTGTGATCCCGTCAGAGTATAGACGAGAATTGAGGTTTCATCGGCATCAGTAGCAACGATCCTCCCAACCTCTTCTCCTACTTCGGCCGTCTCTATGACACTGAATTCAAGGAATTCAGAGGAAATCTGTGGTGGTTGGTCATTCTGATCCATAAGGTATATTGTCAGCGGCAGCTCACCTTCAAAAATCATTATATTAAGTCTATTTATATTCAGCTGCTAAAGTTGAACAAAAGTTATAGTCACTGTCTCAAAGACACTTTTAGATTGGAATTGAAAGGGAATAGTTTTAGCTGATTTGGTTCTACAACATGCCGAAAGTTCTAAAATCAGTAGGATTCTAATCGACTCAAAGCTGGACGTCACTTAGTAGGACTATTGAGAAGAGCGTTGAGAGACATACAACAACGAATCACGATTTGACGGGATAAGTAATTAAAAGGCGAGGGTTATGAAACCTAATTTAATGGTAAAAAGTGGCCAAGAGAAGGGTGAAATGAGACAATTGTGACAGTAAGCGTCATGGGCGACCAAATGGTTCCAATTCCAATAAATACACACGTCCCAAGGTTTACGAAATGGGAGGGTATTTAAAACATCACACTCAATCCCCACGGGATACGAATGCTCTTTAATCTCTTCCCTGATAAACTTTTAATGCATTTCGGAATATGAGGAAAGGAATTTTCGATCAATAATGCGAAGAACCTACTTGATTGGCCTCAATCAAGGCTCATAAAATACTAGAGGAAAACAGATAAACAAATACCTGAATTTGATTTGAGGCAAATGATGAATCGTAATGGGGTTCAAGAGTGAAAACATGAAATTTCACGACTTCTCCTTCCAAGTTCCAAAGCGTTTAAACCCCTACTTCCGTCATCCAATTAATATCAGCTCGCACTGAATGATGTTAGTAGTAAATATGCACAACCAATATATCTGATACTAGAAAAAAAGTGTGCAAGCTGATTGAAAATGACTTTGGAAGTAAAATGTGAGGATGGCTGAATGTAGAATTTCAAAAAAAAAGAACTGACAGATAATCAATGGTGGAGAGTAGCTCGATCGCATGGGAGGAAACCTGATCATGACAGGTTAATGTGAGATTCCCTTTTATACTCTTGGCCTTCTCCGCCTTTAAAAGCCGAATGCCATCTGCTACACACTTGTGCCTCAAGAACAAAGGTCAAGCTAACTTCTTAACCAAAAAGTCCCCTAAAAATTGGGCACAATTATCTGTTTTCGTTGTGATATTTTATGATTAATAGCTCCAACCCGGCCTACCAGAATTCGGTCGACCTTGATTAGCAGCCAATGACGATGGAGCACTGTCCTCGGCTTTGATCTTCAATACGTAATTCTTCTTCCTTTCATAATCAAGCGCAATTGAACCAGTCATCAGCTTGTCTCCTTCAATGATAAAATTCGTCGCATCTGTAGTTTGTACTAGTGAATACTTCACCTGAAACAGATTTTCATGGCTGGATACGTTTTCGAAAAACTCAATCCCGTTCCGATTTTCGACAGAGTATTACCTGACTGAACTCAGGATTAAGATCCATATCTACTGCAAATAATTTCAGCACCACGGTCCCTTGTGGGACATTCTCCAGCAGTCCAACTTCTGAAAGGCTGGACTGATCAATAAATTGGGGCACCATGTCATTGACATCCTCCAATCGGAAGGTCAGGACGACATCTGCACAAATGTCACCCCAGACTAGATGCGTTGGTTGCTGACAGGACCGTATTCTTACCACATACCGGCTCAGACGTTGGTAAAGGAAATTCGATCCTGAGTAAAGAGTTAGTGTAGGACGACCCGCAGTGCTGTAAATGATCTCACTGGTAAAAGGCGGAGGACTATTGACCCAACCGGTTTGTTCAAACGCTCCGGGAATATGTGCAATAGAATAGTCGTAAGTAGCTCCTGGCCAGGGGCTGGCTGAAAATCCTGCCAATGCCAGGTTACTGCGATTCTCCAAGAACTTCTCGGCTCTAGAACGTTAGTCAAGTATTCAATAAACGAATGCAAGGGATTTTGGAGTCAAGGACACCAAGCACTTTCGTCTTCGGAATTGACTTACCACCTTTCGAAGCGGAATCGAAGTAAAATGACCTTTGGATAATTGAACACCCCATTTTCAGTAGAACACTGATTGTGTTCTATTTCAATACATACTGTAACTTGTGTTAATGATTGGTTACGGAGACAATATTAGTACAAAGCCAAACTGATAGCCGCATTTATTATTACTCAATGACTTTTCTTACTAATTAATTTCTTAAATAAACGCAATGTGAATAGGGTTGGGTGTGCGATTCAGTCAGGTGGCGGTTATGAAACGGATTACTTACAGCATCATCAGCACCCATTCATCTGTTTGAATTGGAGGGACCGTTAAAGTCCCTTGGTGAATACCGATGGATACTTTGAGTGAATACACTCAGAGAGATTTGAGTTCGATTTCAAATTACTCTTCATAAGCCCTTTGGAAGCAGCTGTTATTCAATGGAGGAACAAAATGAGGAGTGAGAGATGGCCGACTAAGCCAAGTGCCTGGGCATATTGTCTTAGTTACGAAATTGGCGAGCCTGAGCGGTGAAAATCCAAACATTCTGACTCAAAAGCTTTTTCAAAGCTACATCATCCAACATTAAAGGTGCCAGTGGAGATCATGCAACCACAAAGCACTTCTTTCCAGGTAAACTACAATGCGAACACAGCGCCGATTAGGGAAAAGTAACAATTTCTACTAATAGCTTTTATACAAACACATCATCATCTTGGTATTGACGTGAAGTGGCAGTGTTATCGTTTTCGAGCCGTTTCAGTTACGCGAATGATTAAAGGAGTATCGATGCATGAAACCTCTCATTTTGTGGTCTGCGTTGAAAAGAGAATGAGTTTGAACGTTTTGAAGAGCAGTAGAGCCCTAATATGTGCTGGTGATGTAGCGATCAAGTACGCAGCTGACTCATAGATGAAACGGATTCGAAACTGCCGGCATGTTTCCAATTGTGGGAATGACCATCTACAAAGACTAATGATGATCAAAAAATAGATGGCTCTTTCAAATTCCATCAACCAGAGAAACTCCAGAAAATCGCTTCTCTTCCTTGAATACAAAGAAGTCGGATTTTGTTAGATTTTAATGTAGGTAGTTAAAATGACTTTAGTCTGAATAAAACATAGGTATAATAACCTACGCATATTCGATTTTAATTACTGGTGGAAGGAGCTTGGGGTCGGTGAAGGCGATGAACAGCACACTAGCGGATTGCCATGTCCTTGAGGTCCCCTCTAGTGGTACTTTGTTCCTTGCGATAACACTAAAGCTGTATTGCTCCTTTAAGCGAATTACATGGACATTATTCGAATGCCTCCTAAGCGCCGAGACCGGCAAAACACGTTAACATACATTTGAAAGGGTTCCAGTGATCGATATCTCGCCAGTGTCCTGGTTAAGTGAGAATGGGCCTGGATTATCAGAAGCAAATTCGTAGATGATTTGAGCATTCTCAGTGCCCTCTTGATCCAAATCGACAGCAACCACTTGGACAATTGGGCTTGAAGGGTAGTGGCTGACGTCGAGGTTACGTTGCGTGAATGCCGTATAGCTTTCCGGATCGAATTGTGGAGGATAATTGTTAATGTCTTCGATTTCCAAACGAAAATTGCAGAGTGACTTCAACTCGGGCACTCCTAGAATAATTTAAAATGATGCGTCTTGGATTTGAAACCCAAAGATGACAACAGTTCGGATTTAATTAAAGAATGCCCTCATTAAAATAACATTTTAAATGGAACACTTCATCCCATTTATTTAGGTGTTCTTCACTGTGATATCGAAAACAAAACTTACCCCAGTCATAAGCAGCCACGGTGAAGTAAAGTTGATCGGGTAGAACACCACCAAACTGATCGGCACTACGAAGCAACGATCTTGTATTGGTAATGGAACCGTCCGTTGAATGGATAGTTAGGTAAAGACTGGGTCTCGCAAACACCGTATTACCAATTAGTTCGTATCGAAGGCGGATCGCTGCCAAGTTCGGGTCATCCGTATCTGTTGCGGTGACCTGAAAGGAAAACCGGTAATTCTAGTGTATTGAAAGATAGTAATAATGGCTACTGGTGTTTACAGAGTAGCCTCTTGTTATTTGTGTCCTCAGGATGATCCCAATGGCACTTAGAGGCGCAAAAACTCACCTTTCCAATGACTGTTCCAGCCGCTGCCAACTCTTTAAGCGTCATAATGGCTGGACACTCCGTGAAATATGGCGCGGCAAGATTTTTGTCCACCACTTCAACCGTAACCGAAAGAGTATCACTTTCCAGACTTGTTCCTTCAGTTGGACATCCTGGACAGGCTCCCAAATCGGCAGCTCGAACAGGCAAAGTGTAATTCATCAGCTCGGGCTCTCGAATGAGCGTTATATTTCCCGTTTTGGCTTCGATTTTAAAGGGACCAAGTTCAGATACTGGCCGGTTGGTTGCTGTAATGTAAGTAAGTAGCTATTTAATATATTTATCCATTAGTTTTAAGACTTGTTTATGACAGCACATTTCTAACCCGAGTCCACGAAATAGAAGTTGACTGTTCCACCATCTCTATCGGTGGCAGAGACCTGAGCGAAAGGGTAGGGGCTTTCTACCTGCTGGCGATAGATTCTCAGAGCTGGTAGTGGTACAATAACCGGGGGATTGTCGTTGGCGTTCTGGATGATTACGCGAATTATTGTTCCAGCACTGGACGTCTTGTCATATGCGACTAAATCAAACTCATAGAAGGGCCGACCGACTGGTAAGGAGTCAAAATTCAGTCGTCTAAAAGAAATATCAAGATGGTTGAATCTGGTGCTTCGACAAAAAAGCAAGAAAGAGAACATGACCCACTCAGCTGTTTGAATTTGAGCTGAATTTGCTTTGGCCTCCACGTGGAACACTGAGGCGTCGGTGCCTCTGATTTCATACTTATATACTCTGTTAGCTGGATCTGTATCTCTGTCGCCGGGAGTGACTAAAACAGTTATACAGGCATTAGTGCAGTACTTCAACCTACAAAGGGAACTTGCAAACTGGTGGTCGTTTCTTCATAGATTAAAACTAGACGTGGACATTTTGCACTCTTGAAAGTTTAATATAAGGGGCTCAGGCATGCTCTTACCACAATACAATCAACGTGTTTAGCCTATTACCTCTTAGAAGCATCTTCATTAGTGGTTCCATTTACCAACACAACCAACATAGCCATGAGTGACATTGTTTGGACCTCAGCTTCCCTCCGGAGTACAGTCAATACATTACAGTTTATATACCTATGAAGCTATGAATAAAATTAGACGTGATGGGTTCGATTATCTTTCTCTCTTTTTGGTTAACAAGTTTTCAGTGTCAAAAATATCATGAAGTTCCAAACTGAAGGTCGAGGAGGTTGAAGTGTACAGCAGATAATGGCAATCAATTATGAGAGGGATATTCGGCGAAATTCAATTCCTGTTGTATCTAGATAATGTTTCGGATACTAACGGTATCCTCTACACGATAGCAATAACCTGATCTTGGACTAAAAGTCCAGTGACTCACTCACACAATTATTCGCCTACAAGATGAACATTGAATAGCCTTCCTGAAACCTATTTACTTTGCCTTACTCTCAAACTTACACCATCTATCCAACCTCCCAACCTTGGAAATTAAAACTCAAGTCTAGTTATCAGACGGAGTGCTCCAAACTACTATGGATATAAACATATTTTGATGTTTCAAAAGCAAATTACTTAACAAGGATTCATAATCGCTTCATAAATAGTACGTCATTGTGTCTTCGGATGTTCAACTGCTAAGCAGCTCTAACGAGTCATACGATAGTGTGTTGGCATAGAAGTTTCTATTATAAACGACAATCAAAACACCTATCGAGTACAAATACTATGGTTAGCCAACTCCCCTCCATGGAATGCCATGAATATTAGAGCTTCTCGAATGCACGTAACGGATCAGTTAAAAAGTAATCCGGAACGATCAACCGCCTTAAACTTCTGGTCGTGAGTAGTTAAAAGGTTGAAAGAACTGCTTCAAGGTTACTTACCTTCTAGAACCACGGTTCCAATTTGAACGGTCTCGAGAATGGGTGCAGTTTGATATTCAACCAGTTCGAAGAATGGAGGATTGTCATCCAAATCAACAATATTAACCACCATCTTTCAGAAAGTGTGAAATATATATATATATATATATATATATATTAATGGCTAACAAAATGGTTTCTGTGATTTTAGGTTTCTGTTTCAGAAGCAGAAAAATTATATCACTTTAAATGAGGAGGATATTTCCAAATTAATAAAAACATGTAGTTACTAAATCGGACAGGATGCGGATTCTAGCAGAGAGTCAACTTTGGTTACTGAATGGTGTCCAGAGTTGCCAACAATTTTTTTTAAATAATGCAATTTGTTTTTGATTAAACTTTAAAACTGCAGTATTAATCAACAAAAGCTCATCGGACGACCTGATCAGATGCTGAAGACCAGGGGGTATCAGTAATTTCTAGAAAACTTACCAAAGCAGTTGCCGAAAAGCCAGTAGAAACGTGCGCCTCAATGAGATAGCTCCAAGAGTGATCAAGGATTTGTTCGTAGTCATAGCGACGTTTAACTATGATTTGACCAGTTCCATCGTTATCTATTCGCACCGGTTCCTCGGAAGCTTCCGGGTGACGAAGAACATTGAAGGTGATTTTCTCGTTCAGATCATTTAGGTATCGAGCCGGTATGTAGCCCACTCTAGTGGAGATTATGTGAATTAAATGTACTTTAGGTCTACTTTTAGGCAGTTAGGCGTGCCTTAGCAGCTAAGAATTAAGGAGTGTTTTCAAGAATAAAGGTCCCAATTCATCCATTCAAAATTGATTTAACTAAAACTATGCATAACCCGATCACGATAAATTTCTCGGATATTACGGGTTGATAATAGTGAAACGAGAAATGAATGGAACAATTAGAATCGTTTTTCAAAACATTATACCCAAGCAAAAGTCCGAAATAGTTTTAGTCCTTCATAATTTTATACTTGTGAAAATTGGAAACTAGAAAGTCGGTCAGAAAGATCTTAGATGCGAAGCCAAGGATAACTTACACTGTTTCTGGGGGAAGCTCTTCTGATATGTTGACCTGGAAGATAGGTAATGGGAATTGCACCGGCTGAAAGGCAGTATACACCAATAGAAGCATGTCTGCAAAACTAGTTGCCGGTATCGCTGCATTCAGGTCCTCAACCCGGATGCTAAGCCGGTAGACGTGATTGGCAGGAAATGGTTCAGCGCCAACTGTGGTGATGACTCCCTAAAATGAACGAAGAAATCTTGTACTGCTCTAAAATGCCATAATTAGATCGGTTGAATTAAAAGCAAATGGTGAAACAGATGGTAAAATGGATCACATCTGATCCAAAAGACGACGAGGGTTTGAAATTCATCTAGGTACAATTGATGATTGGAATGACCATTTGCAATTAATGATGCTGGCATACGAAGGGGCGGTAGAGTAGGAAACCTTAAATAACTTTCATGAGATGCTTCTCTCACGTAAAAGACTCAAAGTATTAGCTTTACTAAACAGGATGCTAATCTTGTTCAAAACAAGCATATGGAGACAGGATTCAGTGGCTGTGTGGGGATTCTGAATTGTCATTTTGATGCATGCCTGTTTGTTTATTTTTCTGATTCACCGCCTGCATTTAGGTACCAATGGGTATGGTGGTCAAACCTATTCTCAACCTCCTCGTGGTGACCACCGAGGGGCGGCCGGTTAGGACTAATCACCCTCCGGAAGTATGAAATTAGATTATGCCAGCAGAAGTACAACTTCTTACAGCTTGGATCACGAGGCTCGATGTAATTAACCGGATTCATAGTTTCAAACTGGAATGTGGAATACAAGTGCATGTAGCAATGAATGAAGTCTCCATCAGAATTTCGAAAGATTTCTGGTAGGAGACATGAAGATGGACGAAGATGGACAAGGTGCCACGACGAAGTCGAACTGCTACCTGTATGACGAGGCCACGCCAGAGAAGAGACCAGACAGTCGAAGACGTCAACAAACGATCTTACCGTGTACTGTGTTAACTGTCGTGCTTACTTGTTGTAAAAGCTATTTGTACTTCTGTTGTACCCCCAATAAGGCCTTGGGACTTGCCCTAATGGGTAGAGAGAAAATAAAAAAGAATAAAAAAACCAATGGGTATGGGTATCTGTTGTGGTGGTCAAACCCACTCTCAACCTCCTCGTGGGGATCGCCGGTAACCCCAGGGGCAACTGTGGGGGCTAATGAAAGGGGCGGCCGGATAGGACTAATCTCCCCCCCCCCCCCCCGGGGCGCATTAAATTAGATTATGCCGGCTGAAGTACAACTTCCTACAGCCTGATAAACGGATTTATGGTCTCAAACTGGACTGTGGAAACACGTGCATGTAGAAATGAATGGAACCTCCACCAGAAAGTTGAAAAAGAGTTCTAGAAGAGTTATGAAGATTGTCTGCCCTCACCGGTGTCGAGGACGGACGAGGTGCTACTACGAAGTTGAACTGCTACCTGTACGATGAAACCATGCCAGAGTAGTGGCCAGAGAACCGAAGATGTCGATAAGCGCTTTCACTGTCTTCCATGTTAACTGCTGTGCACTAATTGTTGTAAAAGCTGTTTGTACTTCTGCCGTACCCCCAATAAGTAATTGGGGAGTAAATAAAAAAACGATGGCTATCTTAACCTGCCATTCCTACGCCTTCAATGCGAGTGAAATTCCACTACATTTAAGTAAAATTTCAATTACTTCGTTCCCTCTTATTTAAAGCACTAAAAGTTAAATATCATTTGACCTTTAAGCCTTCCACTTCCTCTTCATTTTCGAAGCTTTTTGAGTTAAACAACAATCTTCACCGCCTAAATTGGATCCGTTCTATAAGCCACGGGTTGGGAACTAATGAGAGGGTCGGCCGGATCGGATTAACAACCCACCGGACGTATAAAATTAGATTATGCCAGCAGAAGTGCACCCTGGTACAGCCTGGTAAACGAGGCTCGACGTAAAAACCTGGATTCATGGTCTCAAACTGAACTGTGGAAAGCGCGTACGTGTTGCAATGAATGGAATCTCCATCAGAAAGTCGAAAAGAGTTCTGGAAGAGGTATGAAGATTGTCTGCCCTTAGCAGTGTCGAGGACAGACGAGGTGCCACTACGAGGTGGAAGTGCTGCCTGTACGCCGAAACCATGCCAGAGAAGCTACCAGAGAATCGAAGGGGTAGATAAACGCTACTTGTTGTAAAAGCTATGGTTACTTCTATTGCACCCCCAATAAGGCCTTGGGACTTGCCCTAGAGGATGAAGAGTAAATAAAAATAGTCCAATGATGGCGGCTTCAGCCTCCTACGCGAATGGGAACTGGCGACTAATGAGGACTCTAAACGAAAGTGGAGATATTCATTGTTGGCTGGTTTATGCGACTACTAAGAAGACCTGATCAAACTGGAGATCTGCCCTGCAGAATATCATTTGGCGCCAAGATGAGAGGCCGAACATGGCGGTGATCTGTGTGTGTGTGGGACCAGGTGGCTGTTCGGAAATGAAACTTATTCTCTTTCACTCCACCCTAACTGCCTCTCTTTCATCTATACCCAGATCGGAATATCTGCATTAGTATATAGTTATTGAAGAACGGCTACTTCAGTGGAACCTGGATAAGTCGCGCCCGACTTGTTCTGAATGTGAGAGAGTACCGGAATTTGACATGCAAGTACGTTGAATTCCTCACCTAAAGTTCTGTTTACAACTCCATGAAGCTATTTGATCGAGTACTTACTGTGAGTATTAGAAGTGGTTAAGAAATCGAGCTTCTAATTTCTTTTCAGTATATGTTGACATTAATAGTCTTGTATTCCCTAAGAATTAATGTTTTTTTTATCAAATCGTGCATTTATTTATTTTATTGACTATGTACATCAAGTTTTAGGTAATTTGATCTATAAGGTGAAGAGACAAATGAGAATCCCGAATAATCTGAACCGAATAGTTTGCCCTTTTTACAATTGGAAGCAACTGCAAAAAACTACCCACTTAGTGAGATTTTGTTTCTGTAAGATCTTGTAATCTGGTAGGCCGTTTCTATTCCTATAAATGGCTGCTTGCATGGTTGATACACTAGTGAGACATAAAAAAACGATTGAAGGCAAATGTTCAAAACTTGGGGATCTGCGATCTTGAATAGGTATTTCTGATCCACTTTACTTAAGAAACTTAGTTCCATTCAGTCCTTATTTCGGCTTTTACAAATCGGCTTCTATGCAGACATATCTCACAATATTTAGGATAAATCACTTAAAAATGGTTCAAAAATAGTTAGGTATTTGATTGCAACAATTTAAATTAGTCGATGCTATCCGCGGCTGACACAGGTAAGGCAAACTCAATTCCATACTGAAGGAAGATTGCTTGGTGACTTTCATCATTCTAGTTACTAGATGTCTGCCAATGATGTCATTTGTGTACAAAACAGCTTCAGGCATGAATAACTGGAAAAATGAGTGGTTTTATCAGAAATATGAATTGATAATGGTGGATACCTTTGTCCTTGAAAAAATCCTGGATCACAGAGAGTGGTGAAAACTTTTGTTGTGAAAGCGAATATCAGACACGCACGGCAAGCACGAGCGATTCAAACCTGAAGGGGTTCTAGAACCGCAACTGATTCATTCCAGGCACAATTAGTATTTGACCATTCTATTCCAAAATTCGGAGTATTTCATATCAGTTTGATTTTGATGCGTGCAGAGCTTCACATCGTATGTTTTACATAACAGAACTAATTATCCCAATTGTTGAGGTGGCAAACTGATATGACATTGAAGCTTTTGGTTACTTAAGGCTTTCCCAAAGAACTGGCATCTTTATATCAAAGGAGAATCAAATTACTCGAAACGGAAAAGCCCTTGGGAGAAATTAAGAAGGAAACAAACCAATGGAGAAGTACCCTTAGGAAATGTAAGAGGATATATCCTGTTCAAAGCTATTGAGCTTAACACATTTCGATCAAAGTGATCTGCGATCAACGCAAGTAGGTTTCATCTACTCAAAGTGCGCATGGAAGAGAGGGCTAAAAAGGTATCATTTTTATCAATTCAATAACTTTTGATCAAAGGGATACTGAAAGCATTGTAACCTATTTCTTTTACCTTAAAAATTTGACGAGGAACGTCAATATTTACTTTGGATTCTCCAACACCCTTCAAATCCCAGAAGGTCCAGAGGTTCGATGGAATACACTATCTCAGAAAACGTCAACTCTGAATTATGCAAAACATCCAATTTTTCATGATGCTCTCGAGATTGGATCAAAACTAAACTAATAAGTGAAGATTGCGCATGCTCTCTCGGAATGACTTTTTGAAATATATCTTCATTCAATCAGAGTCCAATGTCTATTTTGTGAGGAAATTATTTGATTTGTTCAAAAAATTTACTAAACAATGGCTGACCACTGTTTTGGCCGATAGATCACATCCGATGAAGACTTGTAATCACGTGAGGAGCCTTACTATAAAGTTTTGTCCTTAAACGAAACTGATTATATTTAGATAAGAAACTTTTTTTCTGATTGCCCACAATATATATAGTTCTTGGGCGTTTTTAATTCTTAAAAAAATTATGGAAAAGAGACTCATTCTGAAACAAATAGCCACCCGAAGAAACAATAACTTTTGATAGAGACTTGATGCCTTGAGATGGGAAATCTCCACCGTAAAGATTTGACAGAATTAGTCGTCTAAAGGATCACTGCAAAGTGCCCTAGTGATTCTGCGAGATCTCGATAGTGCATCAAGTGCCATGTCAAATAACCCATAACAGTTTATTCCCAAAGAGAGAATCCCGGAATTGACGAAAAAAATAACTCGAGGAAAGGGTTCAAATAAGTTATAAATAGATTTTTTTGGCGAGGTAGACGACAACTGCCTAGATGAACTTCAACGCAGATTTGACCGACAGCAATAAGGGGCTCGCCACGATCTTCCGACTTTCCCTAACAGTCTATTGGCTAGCAGTCAATAGGAGAGATTTTAGACGTCGAGGATAAAGCACTTTAAAGGTACGCAAAGAGATACTTTGCCTTAAAATGATTCCAAGAAGGCAGGCTTAGCAACATGCAGATATCAGATTACTCTGACGACTACTGCCCCAATTAGATTGACTTTGTTGACCAACAAAAACTGCTTAAACCCTCTAACTTTTTTTATCAAAAGCATTAGAATATAAGTTTTAACACAAAATGCAGTGTCTAAAAGGCACCGGTTACAAGTATCTGACAATTTATTATACCAATGGACCAACGCAGAAAGAGAGGCGACGGTAGAAGAGATTGATTAAAAGTCTGCTCGGCGATATTTGACGTGCGCGATTTCTGAAAGCCTGATACGAGCACACGCGTAGAATGTGAAAAGCAGTAAGCTATGACTGACTTTTTCAATTGAGAGGGAGGGAACAATTTAGGTGCCGTTTGCGTGCAAACGGCAGCAGACGTGCAGTGAGTGCAAGACTCATGCCAACCTGTTTTCGCGGGTGGACATGACATTCCGACACGTAAATAACTTACCGTGACGTGCGCTTATTTACAGTTATGTAGTGCAGTTAATAGGGCAAAAGATTATTGACTGCTTCAACTTGTTCCAAAGTAAAAGTATTGAAGTATCACAAGTTTACTTAAGAAAAGATAAGAATCGAAAAGCCAATTTTTGCAGGTTAAAACATGAACTGCTATTTAAGCGCCTGATTTAGCAGATGAAATAATTTGCAAAACCATCAGAAGTAGTAATAAAACAAGATAACACAATAATTAATATAATTTACAAGAGAAACAAGTTAAGACAGATTCGTTCGCCAGGTAAAATCAAAAGTTGTCATAGTGCAAATATTTATGTTGCTCTATTGTTTACCCGGTTTTTAAAGCGAAATTTACCGTTGCCCTATCTATTAAAATATGCTCATTTTGAGATTGTTTTCAAAAGTGATCATTCGTTTTATATCCAAATACCAGTCCGTAGGGCATAAATAAAAATCAATGTACTATTACGAAACTTACTGTCGTAGAGGAAATGTAGAAACGCTGAGTAATTGCTGATTCTACACCGGGAGTCCACTTATACTCCAAAAGAGAACCAGCATCAGCGTCAGTCGCCTGAACTTGATACACACGTGTTCCTGGAGATGTTTTCGATTCTCCAGCTAGGACGGCCCTGGCAACGGCTTGAGGATAGTCTGGGAAAAACGGAATGAAGACGGGGCGCTCATCATTAACGTCAATTACTCTGACACTGATATAAACCGTTTTGATCTCAGTAGTGTCTAATAAAACAAAACAAAAAAATTAGCCTGCCACAAGCATTCCTGAAAATACGCCGTAGGAGATGCTTACACAAGCGACCAGTTCTTGAAAATGCTTTTACAATAAATAAGTGAGAAGACCGTTGCTCAAAGTCAAAAGATCTTCCAATTTTCATACGGATTTGGCAAGTATTAGAGGAAACATACACAGGATTATCGGATCCATCATAAAAAATGACGCATCTGGGTTTCACCAAATTGATATAGTTATTCAAATGAAGCATAACACCATGACTAGTTTCAGAAACGTAGACAGGAATTTCTATGATTTCATTTCCGCAAACAAATGCCAAAACCAATAAAAACACATATACAATTCCCCGCATCGTCCCACACTTAATTTTACGCCTTTGCGTTATCATTGACCTTGAAAATTTAAAAATGTCTTTTGCACAACAAAACAAATTATACTTCTTAAGGCACGAAATTCTTCTGCAAAGGATTCATCATAAAACCATTATTTAAAACTTACTATTTGCACACGGCTATAAAACCTCTGGGCAATGCTTGTGGTAGATAGTTTCGATTAATTACTAGTTTACTGTTTATTAGTTCATATCATCCTGCAGTTCGTTAACATACTTAAGCACTCATATTCTGTTCCCATTCGGGAGATAATTTTAATCCCAAAGCTTATACAGATTTCAATGTTGTAAATGTACAAGTACTGAATAAATAAACAATGATTGAATTGCTATCGAAATACATCAACATACATGATTTCATTATGTTTTTGCACCATTAGGAAATTTATATCTTTTTGCATAAATTAGTAAAATCCTCCAAAGGCCCATATGCCCATTATCTTCAAACTAGCCAGTGGTTTGTCTGATCTTATCAGATGGTAAGTTAACAACTAAATTTTAAACCGTATTGCCGTCAACATTCTGGTGTTTAACTTGTTCTTAATGGCTTTCACGTTCATATTTTAATTACTAGTCTAGTCCTAAAGTTCCATCAATTGATCGGGGACACAACTGGAATGCATCTCCTGGATTACGGCGTATTCGGCATGGCAGGCAAAATTTGTCCCCTCTTCCTCCTCCCCCTCCCTCCACAGAATGTGTCGGCGAAACGCGTCGCGTTTTCTTGAAGAGAAAGCACGATGATCCTCCGGCTAGTAATGCTTTTGCCGTTCGCACCATGCAGGAGTTCCTTCGCAATGAGCGAACCAAGGAGAGTCACGAAACACCCTCAGCAGCCAAGCGCCCTAAATCAAGTGTGGTTGTTGTATCCAGATCTCCTGTTGATCGTTCGAAACTATGTCCCATTCTTGTTCGCGTTTTCTATTCAACTGATGGCCGCCACACACCTGTGTCCGCATTCACTGATGGCAAGTACCCCTCGGCTGAAGTGCAAATCAATACTTGGTAAGATCATTTTTAAAGTCTGACAACATCACTTCTTAATCAGGATGAATGTTTCGCTGAAAGAACTGTCTTACGAAATCGTCTACGCGGTAAAATCATCGTCGCCAGCCTCCTCAGCATCGGGAGATGTAAGAAGGCAACCGCAGTTAAAAATTTTGAGTCCAATTCGATTGCACTTCTCTTCAGTATTTCCCGATCATGCCCACCGTGGCAAATATCGGAAAAGGGATTTAGGCTTCCATGTGATCAATAATAAAGCTGGTGCTGATGAGGAGACCAGGATTACTGCTGATGATGGAGACGTCACGCTTGAATCTAAGCAGTTTCAGGTAGCCCTTGCTCCCAAAAAAAACTATTTTTAAAACTACTATTTTGTTTTTTTCTGCTTTTTAGATTGGCGATTTCCTAGATGTGGCCATCTCCAATATCGACGAAAGGCGAGGCGAAGACGGCACGCGTTTGGGCTTCTTACGAAGAATTCACGACAAAAAATGAAACCAGCCAATTTTAAATAACCCACGTTTTGCTCGTTTAAGTGTACAGTTTCCTTTCAATAAACATCCCACTGTGCTCATTAAAGGGTCATCATGAAAACCACTGCTATCGGTTTGAAGTAGGAAAGGCACTCACCCTGTGATTGGTTATAAAATGCCTAGTTTCACATCTAGTTAATAAGTCACCATGGTCATGGACGCTAGAATTAGCACATTATCTCAATATTAGGTTTCATTGGGCTGAGGTCTATGGAATCTAAGGGCTGGCGCCTCAGGTGCAGGCTGCTGAATTCGGTTCTCCTTCAGGTCAAGCTGTGGAATGCGTGTCCGCCTTTGATGGTTTTAAAGCTGTTTTACAAGCTGTGAGTGGTTGCACTCCGCGTACTCCGACGGGGTTTGCTGGACCTTATCTGGGGACCCTAGATCGATTGTCGCGCTAGCAGCAGATGTGGGACCCGACAGACCCAAGCTGATGAGACCCCAAACGGGAGATCGCAGGACTTCACTTTCAAAATTGTGCAAGAATCTGCTAACATCAGTAAATGAACAGGTAATAAGTAACGAGGACAAAAGGTGAATCAAGAAATGAATTTCTCAATATCTCAAGGGGAAATTTGTGTCAGGGGATACTGCGCGGGATATCCAAAAATAGATAATAGAAGGCCATCGCTTCCTTAAGCTTAAAAACAGATATCGATAGTCAGATACTAGCGTCAGTTAAAATGATGAAGAACAGTACAAAGGTGGAAAGTAAATTGTGATTTTTTTATCATCCTAGCTATGTAATTTAGGTCTATGCATCAAATGTTTCAGAAGTGGCTGAGAAGGGCAGAAGGCATTCAACAATGGTATTATGTATTCACAAAATATCTACAGTTTTCCGATAGAAACGTCTATTATACGGAGAGTGACGAGGTTATCCTGGAAGACTAAAATCGCGCAGTATTATTATGAAAATGAATCTCTATCTACCTCTCATAACTCGATGGCGCCTTCTCCGATGAAATTGGTACCATAACGAAGGGTGTTGTAAAGTTTTCTCCACTACCATAGCAGTAACCATAACGCTGTTTCTTGGGAGGAGAGGTCGCCCAACTAGAGAGAAATCAGCGTTCCCAGCAAGCAAGACCTTTTCGATCCGAATTAGCTCACCCGGCTCTGCTTCTAGAAGTGGCGCCTTGACAGAAATTAAGTCGTTATTTGTGACTTTGAACTGTTTTCCTGCAAAATGAATGACCGCAAAGTTTCGAGAGGTGTTGAGAGCAAGAGATTTGGCCACATTATCTAGGACTTCTATGGACAATGAACAGTAAGATAAATATTCCGACCTACCGTTATAAACTTTCAGATCTGATTCCGAAAGATCCTTTTTGAACACTTCTTTTTCAAGATCTATACTTAATCTAGAAAATTCAAGTTACGCCTATTTTGCATACGCTTCTTCCTCAAGTACACTATGAACTCTGTTGATTTTGAACCGGGTAGGCTTTCTGGGCGTATTTTTACGAATCCAGTCGAGAACATTGGAGGTTGTGTGCATATTTTTGAGGGCAACTTGTATAATCAATGAAGTATTTCGGCCTCTTACCAAGGAAAATATTCTTGAACTCAGGGCCATCTGTGCCAAAACAGGCAAAATCAGCGTTAGAAAGTCGTTAGAAAAAATGTAAATTTAAAAAAAAAAACTGTAAAGCAGTTGCTTAAGAAACACATGGGAAGTTTCGATTAAGGGATATAATAGAAAGCAGACGCGCCATAAAAATCCAGAGACGAAAATTGGAATTGACGGCCCTTCCATGCGACTGTTCATAGGTCAGGCTCAATCGACGCTTGCAGCACAAGCTATTCCTAAAGTGTTTCAAATAAGAATTAGCTTATGTTTTCGCAATTTAATCCATATAAAATTTTGATATATGTTATTTGATTCAAGCATAAATCTCTACACAATTTGGAGAGATGTAAAAGTAAATCGGAAACAGCATATTACAAATATTCGATGAGCAGAATTTATTAGAATAAATATTACCCAGATATTCGCAATTTGTAGCAAAAAGATATATGGGAACGTTTATGCAGCTCACAAAATTGTTGAACATTATGCTAATTTCAATCACACCGATTTGTAATTGTAGTTCAAACAGTGCAATAACTAGCAGCTCTAGATAATCTGATCTCTAAACAACGCAAGATGAAAAGGATTTGGCTGATACAGCTAAGCAGGAAATTGTGGAGGGAAATACCTCTAAACAAGTCTCACCACTACGTAGTATCCTGCCCATAATGAGATCGTCGTATCCTCATCGTAACTAACTGAGAAGGCGACTTAGATCCCACTTTTTTAAATATAAGTTAAGTTTTTCTGAGAACCAGTACCATCACATTCACTAGACCTAACGGCCAAGGCTAAAGATTTTATAATAAATATTTTGCTAGAGCCAAAGAAAAAGGCCCCTTTTTTGCAAAGTAAAATTTCTCGGTCACTTGCTCAAGATAGTCAAATAACCCAAAGAGCTTGACAATGCGTCTATTTTTTCGGTTAAGCTTCAGGAGTGGGTCAAGGAGAATTAAGAGCTTCACTTGAATTTCGGGAAATACAGTGGAAGAAATCAAAAATGCTTCGAAAACAGTAATTTTACAAAGAATTTGATCTCATCATTTGAATAATCAATTTTAAGTAAAAAATTTTTTTGAGAAAATTGCTTTGAAAAAGCGAACTAAAATAGATTCTGCGAGCACCATTTTTCATCGACTATTTTGTTTTTCCAAGCTAAATTTACGTGGTAATATATATCCCGGCACTCCGTCCGATCTTTAAAGTTTTTGTGTTGGCTGTGCCCATTTTGTTGCTTTGGTTATTTATAAATTATTCACTAAAATTACACTTATTTAATTAAAATATCATTTCTCGATGACATGACAGAGGTCAGAATTGTTTCACGTGATTCCACATATCATTTCATCACCAGTGATTCCAATGGTATTAATTCTAAGCCGATTTTTCGGAATCACCCCTCCGCCTATGGAGGATCACAGCTTTCAACCCTCGCTCAACGATTTCGAGAAAATTGGCTGAAATGCAATCCATCATTTCGTGATACGGATGATTCTCTGACGAATCTGGCTTGGCTTTTCGTAAGTCAACATCATGTCGTCAATTTTCTAGGATATGAGCCCTTTCTCTCTCGAATCCGATAACCTCAGTGTTAATAGAAGCAATAAAATTCCTGTTGACCGGTCGAGTGGTATGTACAGTTTGTAGTAAGCATTCTCCATAGTATTCACAAATTCCAAAATTTCTTGGCATCCATCTCATCCCTATGCTGGAAGTCTACTAGATCCCCAAGTTAGGATGGATTATCGAACAAAGTGGACTGGAAAACCTCCTTTTTCGTATGCTTCCCTCATCTGCTTAGCAATGAGAGAATTGGGAAAGCCCAAGGTTACCCTTTCGGATATTTACGGCTGGATCATGGCAAATTTTGCCTACTATCGTCACACTGATTCCAGTTGGCAGGTATACATATTTTATAGCTCATACTGTCAACACTTTTCAATTTAGCGAACTTATTAGATATCCTTTGCCCTATAGTAGGTTGACAACGTCGTTTAACTGATCGATTCGACTTTGATTGAAACTTATAATTTAAACTATTTTTTATGGTCGTACTATTAAGAATTTCGTGTTACTTATTAATTTACCACACTTGTACAATCCAGAATTCTGTTCGTCACAATCTTTCCTTGAACAAATGCTTTGAAAAAGTTCCGCGTGAGAAAGGCGAGCGTGGAAAGGGTGGATTCTGGCGAGTGAACCCACGCCACGCCGATTGGTTGGAGGCCAATTTGGCCAAATGTCGTCGAGCTGCACCACCCCCAGGTCCACCCCCTCCAATTCCACGGTCCCTTCTCCTCGAAAAACAGCAAGAACAACAACAGCAGCAGCTTCATCAGCCGACAGATGGAATCTACCTCACCTTCTCACCTAATGCCTCTCAACCAACACCTATCATCCATTCAGCACAATCCAATAACACCTCAACGCTTATCTGTTATCGATCCATCAGTATACCTCCCGAAGTCTCTAATGAAATTGAGACTGTCACCGTAAAAGTCGCGGCCCCTGACACTGTTTACCACCAGCAACAAATCCAGCACGCTCAACCGCAATCACATGTCCGGAGAAGGAAGACACCGCCTTGCTCGATGTATCCTACAGCTGAGGCGGACTTAGTTGAAGTAATTCGCACTCCATCTTCGCCTTCTCGGCACCAATACTCTGCTTTTTCTAACCGGAAGCGACTGGCTTTGGCAACCTCTACCTCTCGTCAACGTCATACTCAAATGTGGTCTCAAACAAGGGGATTTAAACGATGTGAGGACAATGGATTCTTCTCCCAAAGGTCGTGGAAAAATGAGGAGATGAAACACTCAAATGCGCAGGTATATATTTTCCAAATCGGGTGTTTCATGATTTCTGTTGTGTTGTTAAATGACATTCTGTGCTTTATCCAGCTCTCTTCGTTTGTTGGACGAAAAAGACGAAGTGCTGAGATAGAAAGCAGTGACTCTTACTACTTATCTTCCATAAGAAGGTGTCAGCAACAGCAGCAGGAGTCTGCAGCAGTAACAAATATTTACAATAACGGAGCTTCCACATATAACTTTGAACCTACCTCAGAGTGTTCTTCTAAGCGACGCGTGGAAACGCAATTGAGACATCAGACATTGCCTGATGAGCATCCTGCACCGGTTCTCTCGGAAAACATCAATTTATCATGTTTGGACTCTCTAGCAAGCATTACCGAAGAGTCGGATGCTGTGGAAACGAATGGTGCCGTTAATGATTCCTGGAAGGAAGACTTCTTTGACTTTCCAAGTGTACTACCTTGGCAAACGATATCTGAATCAGCAGAAACGTCGGTGGATGAGCGCTCAACCCTCAAAGTGCAATGCAACACGCCTGATAATAGTAACAATAATTCCACTTCGTTGCAGCACCAGTCTTCTTCCTCATCCAGTCCGAGTCCATTAGCTTCTTTTGCCTCTTTCGGTCAATCTGCGGCTAGTTCGATCACCTCTACGAATACGGATTCAGGTGTCTCATCACTGGTGAATCCTTCAGAAGGCCTAGATCTGGGACCGCTTGACCTAGATTTCGATACCGTCTCATCAGCACTAAATGATCTGGTCGAATCAAATAGCTGTACCATACCATCGATCGACGTTGATTTTGTAACTGAATTGAGTGATTCAATGCCCAAGTCCCTTGAGACGCCACCCACGTCTGAGGGTCGCGATTTCAATGATTCTACTTGGAATTTCGATATGAATACCGGTGTTGGTGAGAGCGGATTTTTCGAGAGTGGACTCGCGTTAACATAACTGCGCATTGAGGCGTCTTCTCTTCCACCTCCTCATTCTTTGTTGGTTGATTCTCGCCTCTGAATATCTAAACACACTGGCTGCAGTTTTTTTATAACTTTATTAATAGTTGTGATACACTTGTACTGTAAGAGGAAGATATAGTGGCGCTCACGCCACTATTATTAACCTTAACTTTCGTCTGGGATTCATGCACTCTCCCCTCGCCCCGTCTGTAAACACAGAGAAGACAAAAGAAACGTTTTTGCACCCTTCTTTATTACCTATCTACCTGCCTTTAATTCTCTTTCACGGTTGTATAGTTCTCACTTTTAAATGAGTTAATTTTAATTTCTGTGAAATGCGTGCGCGCTTCTCGAAAGAGGGCTGAGCATTATATAGCAGAGTAGGGAGAGTAGGGAGATCGGGAGCATGAAGTGCATCTCGCGCTTGTTTGTTTGCTGAGTGTGCACGGCATTGTGCTCGATTTTTGCTCTATTCTGTTGGCGAAAGTGACCCATGACTTGCTTTTGGTCACTTTATGGTCAATCGATTTTATAAACATTTTTGTGGGAAGCAGATTTGTTTTAACCTCGTTAGCCACCCAACAGTCCGAAAATCCTCAACATTAAAGATCTTTACTTACGATCCCCCTCCCCTCCTGATTTTATTGGACTTCCCCTGACTCATTTGAAGGACTAAAATAGGTGCGAATATCGAATTCGTGAGGTAGAAAACCTCATAAGTCTTTGTTCGATCGGAAATAGAGTCAATGGTGAGAGGCACCTTATTTTTCGTTTAGCGCAAGTTTTGTTAGTGGCGTATAATTTTATTCGGACAGGAAAAATTGTGTATCCGGTTCTGGTAGTTCATTTTAGGCGTGACCTGACTTAAAACGCAGCTGACTCAAGCAGGTGAGTCATTTGCATAACACTAAAATCAGGCTCTGTGCTGAACTAAGAATGAAATTCCCATTTTCCCCTATTACTTACAACTCTCATCCGCCAACAGTAGTTAGTTTATTTTACTAATAAATTTAGTTTAGTTACATTTTTGGAATATCAGTAATTGCAACAGTTGCACTTGATCAAAATACTCTAACTCGAATAAAACTGACGCGGACCAAGCGACTAAAATCAGCCACATTCAAAGTATTGAATTTGAGCTGGTCATGGATCAACTGGACCTTTGTAAGGAACATAGATGTTTTATACTTACTTTCTCATTAGGTAGCATTTGAGCGAAGAATCTGTTCTAAATTTAGGGAAAAATTTAATTTGAAAATAAGTCCTACCTGGCGGCAAAGGTTTGTGTTCGTTCTACTTAAATTCACGTCGCCAGAGTTTCATCACGTTCAAGAAATCGTCTATCCTCCTTTCAGATCAAACTGTGATTCATTTACTCGGCGTGGTCTCAAAATATTTCTTGTGGGATTAAAATGAACCACTGCTCGCAGACGTATCAAATGATCGAAGTACCTGCGCCTTTGACGAGAGGTCGCGTTTTTTTATTTTTAGGGGAGACCAGCCTCTTTGACTGGGGGGTTCCTATTTATCCAGCATCAGCCAATGTGGATGGTAATTTCACTCCCTAAATACCAAACACACTTAAATAAAACCATTGATATTGTACTGAAAATTCAAGATCTCCCAGGACCTAGTTCGATCTGCATTTAAGAGCTTTTTTAGTTTACATTTTCTTGAAGTATCTCCCATCAAAGTGGTCAAAAATCAAGGGGTTTAGATATGGAGGTAGTTCGACCCGCGGGCCTAATCAACTCCATCAGGGCCGACTTCGAGATTCAGATGCAGTCAGAACACAGCAACGCAATACCATGATAATGATCTCATCATTCGAGAGATCTTCGGAACCGTTATATCGCAAGGTTGGAACAACTGTAATCCCAGAGTTATATTCTTTTCAATAGTAACAGCTGAAGTATTGCAAAATAGCGATCTCGTTTCGATTCAATTGGCGACGAATTAGAAATCAGCCATCTCAGTTTGCCCCATGGAGTCGTTTAGAAAAGCGACTTGATTTAAAATAACCAGACCACTTTTTTGTAACTGATCTGCAGTGATGGTGAGAATCGCCGTACGTTATCTTGTGCTAATGGAACAAACTTATCCTTTGAGTTTTCATCTTCAACTCTAGACTGAAGACAATGACATTCTTGAGATGCTGAGGAACAAGATTGATCCTTAAAGTGGATCGACAGCTTGTTCAAGAAACATGGTTTCGCCGGCCATTCTTGCTAACACAGTCGTGGCTAGATTTACTACTCATTTCGATATCACTGCTGGATCATTTAAAGGAAATCGGTAGAAGAGAGAAAGGTTGGCGAGAACATCTTAACAGAAATTTGAATGGAAAGCACTGAAAAGGAACATTAAGCAATGTGATTCCACTTCTCGGTACGATCGCCAGTTATGCCTTGATATATTGGGATTTGGGAATTAAAAATGCTGGGAACTTAAGCGCAGGAAGCTTGGCAAACTTCAAGTTGTCAAACTTACTCTCAACCTCCTCGTGGTGACCATCGGTAACCCCAGGGGCAACTCTGTGGACTAATGAGGTCAGCCGGATAGGACTAATCACCCACCGGACGTATAAAAATAGTATACAATTAGATTAGGCCAGCAATAGTGCGGCCTGGTAAACAAGGCACCAAGTAAAGACCTAGATTCATGATCTCAAGCGCGTGCATGTAGAAATGAATGAACGCTCCACCAGAAAGTTGAAAAGAGTTCTGAAAGAGTCATGGAGATTGCCTGCCTTAACAATGTCGAGGACGGACGCGGTACCGCTACGAAGTTGAACTGCTACCTGTACGATGAAATCATGCCAGAGACGTGATGTCGATAAACGCTCTTACTTTTTTCTGTGTTAACTGTTGCATGCTATCTCTTGTAAAGGCTATTTGTACTTCTGTTGTGCCCCCAATAAGTCTTTGAGGCTTGTTCTAATGGGTGGGGAGTAAATTAAACAAAAAGCAAACTTCGCACTGTCTTAGACATGCTAATTTACACCCGAAGTATTCCCTTTGTCGACTTTGAGGCCAACTGGGAGCAGAATCCTCAGTAAGAAAAGAAGAGTGTTTTGAATCCCCTTCTTTGAGGATATCTCATTTTCTCACCTCTTTGCATGTTAATTTCCAATCAACCCAGCCAGTCAAATCAAACAAACCGTGGGTTTGAATAATTACCTAAGCATTCATCTAGGTTTTATGACTTCACTTTTACTTGAAGATCAGTCAGATGTATTACTTCTGCCCAATCAAAACTTCAAGGCACTGTTCTGAAGGCCTTCCGAATGGTTTTCACACAAAGGTAATAACGTTCTTCAGGTCAAGGCCCGAACCCAATACCTATGGTTTTCGTTAGTCACCGATCTCCTAGGCAGAGACTGATTATTAAGGAATTATCTCATGACTTATTCAAACAACTGGCAGGCAGTAGAGAGTATAAATCCATCTCCAAGACGTTATTCGTAACGGCTAAAACTGAAGTAGTCCTCATATTATGGGAGATATAACTGCTCTGCTTTCTCTTGCCCATTCGCGTTCTAGAATAGCGACGCAATAAGCATAAGTGGTTCAGGAGCTTTACCGAACTATTCCCACAAAAAAAACTCGGGGAATCGATCAGTTCACTTGGATGGATGAGTTTCTTCACTGAGTTGAGAAGATCGCCAAGTGCTCAATCATCGAATGATACGAAAGTGCCATAAAAACCTCAATACTGATTATAACAAATCATGTATTATTAAGAGGAGATTTCAGCCTGGAATGCAATTTCGCATCCGGTTCTACTTGCTCTCTTACATGAATTGAAGAAGGGCTTCCGTGGTATCCTCGTTTCCGTGCTATTCCCGAGATGGCACCTCTAACTCCAATATTGAAAGTTGTCCAGCCGTCGAGACCTGCGAGTCAAACCGGGGGAAATTTTAATGGCTCCTGGCTGACAGCTCGTGATCGGTCAAATAAAATGGCTCTGCAGTACTATCATGTGTGAAGACATTGTCTGTGATCGTTCACTTCTGACCACTACTTCTACATTTCTACTCAGTGCAATCGCTGATTGCGCTATTTTTTGAATACTTCCTATCGACAGTGATATAAAAGACAAACCCTATATAAAAGCAGTATACAACCAGCTAAGGTATGGTGAATTCATTGCGAAATCTAGCATGGGTTCGTCCCTTTAGTTCTATTCTAGCCTTCAATGCGTCTTTTCTCATGAACGAATGGTGTTTCAGGCGCGTCTTTTTAATAATTACCTGCATGTATCTCTAAAAAATCTTCAAACCGGCACAAAGGGATGGTCAAATCTTGGGGGCTTTGATAGCGGTAATCCCATTAGTATCAGCTAATGCCTTGTCAAGTGTCAGTAGGTTGTTCCTTCCGGTTCAGCAAATACAATTCCCGACTTGAATGTTCTCCTTTTTCGTCCTTTATTTCCTAACAGGGAGCCGCCTTACAAGTTATTCCTGTGCTGTCAATCCGGAGCGATAAGAACTTGACCATCTTGACGTCAGAATTGCAAGGGCAGTGGTTCAAATAGAAGCGCACAGCCATAACGGCGGTATCGCAGACTGAACGGGAGCTAAGATATTTAATCAAGGATTTGAGTTTAGGCATGTTGATATTCCGCTAGTAAGGTGGAATAATGTTGCGACCGTCCAATTCGTCTCAAAGCAGGCGTGAATTGAATTTTCAGTACCCGGGTCTAGTTTTCATTTCGTTCATTTTTACAGTAGTGCGACCGCGTACCAATGACTGGGGTAAAACCAGATGATATCTCGCTTTACCCCATTTCTTCGTAGTAGTCCTTGCATATTTCGATACTGAAGGTGTTTAAAATCTGATCGAGAACATATTCAATGCCTTTTCGAATGTCAAATACTGAGGTTCTTGCTATTGTAACAGAGTCCCGAAAGCGGCTTGAATTTAAGGGCTTCACCTGCTTTATGAGTTGGACTTCTAGGGTTAGACGATTCAAATCACTTCTAGTTTATTCATGGGTGATTCTAAACGAAACACTTGGTTCTGCATTCAACAGCCCTGGGTTCTGCAAAACTTTAGGAACAGTTTCACTTGGCATAGAACTAGTTAGTTAATCGCGTGGAACCCCGAAAACCACCCATCTTAAATTTTTAAATCTCGGTCGTTATTTCTTCCAGTAAAGTAATCTGTGACGAAAAATATGAAATTGTCATCTTAGATCTTGCGATAAGCTCGATTTCGGTCTCCAAGGTTAAGTAGGCGCAAGCCGACAAGTATTCTTTCGGTGACCATAGAATAGTGGAACTAGTTTGCAAACTGGTTAAGTCAAACAAGGAGAACTCTAATGTTAATTGTGTTTTAAGTCAAATAAACCCAGAGTATTTTAAATGCCTTTAAAATTTTTCATAATCAAATGACTCGATCCTTTTTAAAACAGCTTTAAATCTGATCAGCAATTAGGCAAAATAGCTGCCGCCTCTTGAAATAAGAGAAATCTGTTCAAGGGACTAGAAGGCACAAGATAATAAGAGTTAATTTCCTCATAACGCTACGTATTAATGATGAGCAGAGAGGGCGACAAAGGGGGATCTGGAGACTGACCCACGGCCATCAGTCGCGAACATCCACTCACCCACTCGTGAATGCGGGTATCCCCAAATAGCTATGCACATATGCTAATCATCGAAGTGCTTGCATAATTGTATGGTTTGATCCACATTATGAGTGTCAGACGAATATGAAGGGTTGGCCAGGGAAGGGGGGGGGGACTGTGAGAGTAAAATCCGCCTCACAATTTCCTCTTCATTATGCTAATAGGTATGACTTATTTCGACTTGGGATTATGGAAACATGGGCTTGGGGGCTCGAGTGACAATGGCGAGGATTGTCGGCAAAATCGTCGTATTACCTCTTCGAGTAATTCAGTGGAAGATCTTCGGGGCGATGTGTCAATGAATTTGTAATTACTTGACTGTGACTGCTTTAACTAACGTGAACCAGCAAGAAGACGGAATGAAAGAGATGCTACTGCGAGTGTTCAAAAACTTTGTTTCGGAGATTGGGCTAATCGGACTTGTGTCAATTTCTTTGTTGCATTGCATGCCTGTCTAGAGCACTCGATCGTGAGTAGACTATAGCTAAGCCAGAACCTCTTCATGTCTAGCACTTCTTCCGTGGTTCAGGCTAGACACTGGAGGTGTCCATCTGAAGGGGCTATCATCTATCGGGTTGTTGTGATTTCGATATTAACCCATTTGTTAAATGAAAATATTGGATTAAAGTCTAATGGAAGACTGCCTACTGCTGTGACGGATGCTGAATCCTCTTAGCTGGAGCCTTCGAAATTAGCAAAATTAGCAACATTGTGGCAAAGAAACTGAGTCATTTCGAGATGGTGCTTTCAATTCCGGTAACACATATTTCAAGTATTCTTGACTTGTTATTTAAGACGTTAAGAATTTGTTTAATCAATCTAGATCTTGGAGAAATTGATGAAGTCTTGTTTATTCATGCAGTAGATGCTCAAAAGAGTTTAATATTTTGGGTTTTCCTGCTAGGTGGGAGTGTAAAAGTAGAAGACTAGACAATTTGAATTTGGAAAATATGTTCATATGCGGTCCAGATGGAAGGTTGTATGTAAGCTGAATCCAAGGATGCTAATAGCATAATAAGGGATTGGTTAAAAGTTATCTAGAAGTTTCGCTAATTCCTTAGTCAAGGTACTTAAAACGGACTTACTCAACTGTATAGGCAATAGACCCATTCCAAGCGGAAGTCAAGATACTTGAAGATGCAACAATTCCATAGGTACTGACCCTAAGATGCCTCTTGAAAGAATTATCCAAATTAGCCGTTTTTCGTCAACATGATCAGGAATAGTACCAATTGGAATTACCCCATATGAAACTCTCGTCTGTTTTCGTTCTCATCAACCGCTTCATTTGTCCCTTTAGGTCATTATATCTCACTATATCTCTTGATCCCTTTAATAATGGCAAAGCAAATGAAAAAAAATCCTTCAAATTGACCTTTTTTGACAAATTTTCTGTTCTAGATGTAGCATCTCCCTTTATTAGTATTGCCATTTTTAACAAACTAAGGCTATTATCGTTGTCAGTTGCACCTAATTTAAACAGAGCCATCACCGCCATATCAGTATAAATTCACCGTGATCACTTGAAAAATATGACCACGGAGTTAGAAAAGCCCAAAGTAAACCAGGTCGAGGGCACCGAACATAGGAAACAATTTTAATATCTAGTGAAGGTGTGCAATTTACGTCGGTGAGTATTACAGACGAGAGACAGCTTTCGCGCATTCCAAACGAAGTCTCAAATAACCAGCGGAGCATTCGAGACGCGAAAGTTGCTTTTTCTCCTTCTTTCGGCGCTCGGATTTCGTAGTCTCAATTGTGCAGCAAGATTACTGCTTCGGAAAGTTACATTCCTCAGAAATTAGATGCTGAATGCACCCTTTATTCAGTTTATCGCTCCAGAATTGACAGTCGATTAATTCTGGGGAAGTTGTCTAGGCAAAGCATGTGTTAATTTACTCATTACTTTATTCAAACTAAGGGGTCATTTTGACGCATCAGATTATATCAGTGGGTTTTCAAATTTCGTCTAAAGCTTATTACTAAACAGAGGTACAACCAGAAGAGGATGTGTATAAGATGAGAGTTTGAGAAGTTAATTCTATAAATATATTCTCAAAAGGGAATATATGGTGAATGTAAATACTTCAAAAAACCTTGACGTTTTGGTGATGGAAGCGCCTCCAACTATTTCATTGAAGATACCCCTAGTACCTGTCAGCCAATAAGGTGCGAATTTACTTGAGTTGTTTAATATTAAACTTAAATGGCGAAAATTGCATATGTTAATGCTAACGATATCCCAACCCATGGATCGTCATTCATCATGTCTTGAGGATAGGGAAGGTGTCTCGGTCGTGAAATCACACGTATGCACACTGCGTGGTTTGCCACCTCAGTCACTGGGATGCGCACCAATAGCTTCTCGAATCCGTAATATCTCGTTAAGAGACTTGCTTGTGATCGCTACGCCTCCAGAACACTCAAAGTCTTGTCAAGATACCAATCAAAACAGTTTGCATAACAAAGGTACATCGTTTCACGAGTCAAGTTATTAGTGGACATTCAATTTTTAGTGCAAGAGTTTCTTGAGCTTATCTGCGACTGAAAGGAGCTCTTTCCTACCAAACTATTTTCATCCAGCCTAGGTAATGGCGAATAGTTGAAATCGATGTAAAAAGTTACATTAGGGAAGGCGGAATACTACCGGAAACCGATGGGGATTTGAAGGTCGTAGTAACTCAGGACCCTTTAAAAAATATGAAAATATTGAGTAAAATCTTAAACAAACCAACGCGAATTCTAATTCCGCTATAGGCGTTAATGCGAGTTTAATTTTCCCAGAATGTCTACATTCGGGAAGATACGATGGAGAATCTGGGAGATAGATAAACAGGAATAGGACAAGTATGAAAAAAGTTGTATGTGTGTGCCTTTGTATATATTTGCATCTCCCACCGATGCGTCTACGGTAGGGGAATTTAGCCACTTGTTTGAGGGTTGTCATGCCAACTGGTGCTTGACGGCCTGCCTCGTTTTGTTATCCTAACGGCCCCGCTTTCAGCGCCCAACATTCCCACGTGATAAAACCACGATGTAAGGCCTACCCCCACCAACCATACGGTTTCACCAAATTTAATCGTGCTAAAGTGTCTTTTGTATTCAGCTTAAAATCTTTACAAGGAATAATAGATACATTAACATCATAACTTTACCACATCGTTAAATTACGGAAACCAGGTAATGTAACCTAAATAATGATTATACACGCATGGAGAATAAATATCAGTTTTATTAAAATGTCTCAAAATGAAAATCAGGATGTCTTTGTCAGAGAGCAAAGTATAGGGAAAGGAAGGGTGTTCGAATGCAGAGGTCGTATTCAGACCTCGCACCTCAAACAGATCAGCACTTGCGCACAACGATCCCTCTCAGTTAGTTTTAGACGGTCCACACAAAATATCGAGGCAGCCGGTACTTTGCAGATGTCGTACTTATCATAAAGAAATTAGGTTTCTCTTCTGCCAAGATATCAGCAAATGTTCTCTCCTCGCAGCGCTGTCGTAACAACAAAAGCCTCTTAAGTGAATGCAAGCTAGCTATTAAATAGACTCGGGGCCGAATTTGAAATGTTTAGCCAGTCCCTGCTAATCCATCGGTTCCTGACGCACTTTGAAGCTATCTAATCCTCAACGTTCTGTTGCATCTATGAGGTAGGGGTAAAGGCTTGCTCTCCATTTATGATTTCTCTATTATTTGCATTGGCCGCTACGACTAATTCCAGGTTTCCTGTAACCAAGTCCATCACATTCCCAAATCGGAACGATCCGTTACCTGAAATCAAAAGAACAAGCAAAATGGGCATAAATTTGTCATTGATAACTGTCTATCCATTCACATCATTTTGCTACTGTTAAGTTCCTCTATTGGTCTGACATTCCACCATTCAGGAAACCAAAATTGTCAAAGCGTAATAAACATGCAAGGAAATGTAGCTATACGATTACATCGATTCTAATTAAATGCCTTCTCCTGAATCGTCCCGTTCTGTTTCTGTCCATCACATCCTCAAACGTTAACCGCGCCCGCTGTGTGCTCTTCCAGCACTCCCCTCGACTTCAGGCTTTCACGAGATTCACCATCCAGTTCTCAAGCTCTGCGCTTCACTCACCAAATGACCAATTAAAAGAAAAATTAGACCATTAACGATATCAGCAGAACTCATAAGGCCAAAATTATTTAGTCAAGTCTGAGAATGCGTATCAGAAGAATGGCATTACCATGACAACTAGTAACTAAAAGAATAAATAAGCTTTTCTGACTGACGAATATTTAGATGATGAGGGGATGACCAATCAGACAGTTGGTAGTAAGAGTACGAATAAAAACTCATGCAAATAGTGGGCGTAGACTTCTGAGTCATCGTCGTCTATGGCGCTGTTCCGCCCTGTTACGATACTGGTCGTCGTAGCCTCTTAAGGAGAGGACCAAATATTTTGAGGCGAATCGTCAAGTGGTTGAAGAAGCTACTTGAGTAGACAATGTCCGAGGTAACCGAGAATTACCGCGTAAAAGATGGCGACATAGGCAGCCTGAATCTCTAAGCTTATCCCCTTAACTTAGAAATTTGAAGAAACCCTGACATGAGCATGCAATATGAGCTTGTATTAGCAATACTACTGGCAAGCAATGATAAATCACATCGTTTAAATCAAACCGGAGTGCTCAGTCAAACCGATCGTAGTTACCATTCTTCAAAATTTTTCCGAAGAATCACTAAAGCACGTATTTTAAATGCCATCAAGTCATTGTTTAGGGCTATCTGTCATCAATAGTTGACCGTGATCCAACTATACAAAGCTATCCTCTTTTTCAGGGTTAGTATGCTTAGTTGAATTTTTCGTTAGTCAACAATTTTTTGCCTCCTGACACCCATATTTCTGATGACATTCACTGTTATTTCCAGATAAAGCTCCGAATTGGACCTATCGACTGATAGAGCAGTGCAGATTGTGATTTTCTTGATGCCTGTAAGGGATTTCTTGGAATTTACTAGAAAGTGGGACGAAGTTTTCAAATTCTCTGACAAATAATAAATAGCATTGAGCTCTTTACGATGGAGTATGATGGTAATCAGCTATCAATCCTGTCTATATACTACTCCTCTTTACAAAAATTGACAGAGTCCGATTTATTTCCGCCACTAGTTCTTTCCATCAACACGATCCCTAGTGGGAGTGCGGATGTGGACCATGAATCCTGACAAAAAAATCTCCCTTTATAAAATATTCAGCCACTAGTACTAATTCTTCTGAGTACGAGTGCTCTAACACACTCCAGCCTGTATGCTCAAACTACCGGTTGTACCAACGTTGTACTGCCATTCAAAATTACTTTAAGTTTCAAATTGTTGAAGGATAGGCTACTGCTCTCAAGAAAAAGCCTTACCACTCTGAATATATGGCTAATTTCTAATGCTGAAACATTAAAATCACCTGGTTTCAAATAATAACAACATCCGTCATATTACTTACTTTAAATAAATTATCGCTTATAAAACGCAGAAAATTTGCCTTCTATTGTTAGAAATGACCCAACTTCTGACATCCTTGCAGGGAAGCCAAATAAAATTAAACATGAATGATGTCCTGTTACATATCAAACTAACTTTCACGTGGAATATACTGAGCCATAAGTTGCCAACTAAGTTTATATTAAGTTTGCTCATAAAAAAATTTTTAGCGTTGTCATTTGATCGCTATCAATTCGTACACAGTTTAAACCATGTTCCATCGGAAGATCTGTCCCCCTTATTGTTTCGCCTAAGGCGTTTGCCATGGCAACAGCAATTGGCAAGTCCAAGTCTACGTTGACGTAGTTGAGCTGCTGGGCGTCGACCGGGACTGTTAGCTTACTCACTCCCAGCGCGGAGCGGAAATCCATGCTCCCAATACACCCGCTGCTTACTCAACGACCTTGCATTGGGTGCAAGCGCTTCAATTGGTCAGCTGGCACTAATTCCCAACTGTTGTAGCAGATGGATTCAAATTGGCTATGATTAGTCGCATGGATTGCTATTTAGTGAATATGATTTGCGGAAGCTGTGACTATACTCAGCCCCAGCTACAGAGTTCGCCTATGTATTTTAAATAAGTTAATTTAGGATACCAAATTTAAAATTCATGATGGTGGCAGTCTTATCATTTCTGTCGGCTTGAGGTTCAGATTTCAAATTGGAAATACGATATTGGATCAGTTATTACCTCCTTCTAGTTTTCGTTATAGGCAGGGCGCTCGAATTGGAAGATAAATCTATATTAACTACTAATAAATGAAAAGTAGAACTCTTTTTATGAACCTCCGAACACTCGACCGGCAAGATCAACGGCGTTTGAACTGACTTCAATTTTGACCAATTGCGATACAGAGCGACATTTTTCTCTAGCATCCAAGACTTTAGAGGAATGCATTGCCGTTACAGATTCCGTTTTAGCTCTCGAAAAAACATACTCTGCAGTATATTCAACCAGCTTTTCACAGAGATGTTAACGGTAGAGCCGAGATTTTCAATTTACTGACTTCGAGGGCACAGACCCCGAACGCTGGTAACCAGCGATTAAATTTGGTTAGCCAATCGACTACCTTGGTAGGTAGCCAACCTGGGGACAGGAGGAATTCTCCCATATCACCTTCGGGTGACACCTCTCGGGACGATTTTTCACTGCAAAGTGTATTTTCTCAGTCACTGATTTTCCATGATGTATTGAAACTGTTCCAAGCTATATCTTTTCCTTTAATCTCTCAAACGACCGGAATAACATACTCTGGAGGTTCGACAAATAAAACGGGGGCCAATTAGTTCCGAATCAGTACATACATACACACATACACATATACACACATACATACATACATACATACATACATACATACATACATACATACATACATACATACATACATACATACATACATACATACATACATACACACATACATACATACATACATACATACATACATACATACATACATACATGAACGCGCACATATAAGCATTTCTCTGCAAGCATTTAAATAGAATTGAGTCACTAAAGAACCCGCAGTAGAGAAACATTGCTTTGGTTTTATAGTAGAGAATGGAACACTTATTTTTACTAATGTGGAAGAGGGTAGCTTAGAATGAGCATATCAAATGAATTGGATTTATGCGTGACAATATGTTCTGTGGTTGTGATTAAACATGCGCTTTGTAGAAGCAGCAGCAGCCAAAGGACGTCTTCATAGTCAATACTTACCCTCCGAGACACTTACTGCACGACTCCATGTGCATAATTTTTTCGAGGAATAATAATTAGAACCGAAGTGTCTCCTTTAGACAATGTTTATTTAAACGATTTTCCATATTTACAGCCCACTTCGATTAGCCCATCGTACAAATCCAATAAAAAATACGTATAAGCTACTTAAAGTTGACAGTAGACACTCTTCTGCCAATTCCAAAGCTAGAATGCACATTTAAGAAAACACAAAGGCCAATACCCTGTGCATCCCAAAGGTAGTTTAATGTTTCTACAGAATACCATTGAAGGTAGAGGGGAAGTGATCACAGAGTAGAGACCCATAAACGAATAACAAAGAATAAAAAGTAAATCCAACAGAGACGCGCGATCTGTAAGACAGCAAGAGCGTAAGAGGGAGAGTTGAACATAGATAAGACAAAATTAGTACCTCCAGATCTTCACGCGTACTGCGAAAAAAAGGCAAGCTTTTTGTGTTTATGCCATATGGAGAATCGGCAGGGCACACTTTCTCCGCGAAATGAGCAAATATAGCCATACAAGCGGAATGAATTTCAAGGGATTAGGAATGTTTACCGCTCCATTTCTTGAACGACTAAAATGGAGGGAGAGAGAGAGTACATATACAAGAGGGGGTAACTTGAGCATTCGGAAATAAGTCATCCGAGACAATCTGGCTGAACTGTTGCTGGGGCCGGTAATTGCTGACTACCATTCCCACGTAATGTTGGACCTGTAAAGCACTTTAAAGGACTTCGGCCCGGTGACGCATCCTGAAAACAGATTGCGACAACATAACAAAAATGAACTTTTAACATTTGCCAGTAAATAATTCACAAACCGCTTCCATGTTATTGAGATTAAACGTTCTCGAGTCAATAAACATGGGATCGATAGAATGGCCAATTATTCGGTCGATTATCTCATCGACCGATGGGCGCTCTAGATGATTGACCTTGCAGCAATCCACAGCTAGATCAAAGAGCCACTGCGGACAGTCTGGAGGCACAGGTAAGTTCTCCCTATCCAGTCCAAATTCCTACGGGATATTCAATGAAGTGTTGGTTATGGGACTCTTATTCAACTTTTAAACTAATTAAGTACGACTCACGGAAGTTCGGGGAATTGTGCTTCCATTGTTTACCACTCGGGCAATAAGCTCGCAGACGAGTAGTCCGAAAGCGAAGATATCGGCGGCTGGTGAATAGGGGGCGAGTTTTCGGAGACACTCGGGAGCTGTGCAGTAGGCGCTTCCAGCTATTATTGTCGCGTCCACATTGCGCCTGTGGACGAAGAGGATCCAATGAGAGATGCAAACATATGCCTGTAGGGATTATTAACTTATCGAGTGGGAATAAAAACACATGCTGAAAGGAAGGACCTGCCACGAGTGCAGACCCAATTGGACCTTTAGCTAAGATCTGACCTCCAAAGAACTTCTTCTTGAATACTGCAAATGACAGTGGTTAATATAGTAAAATAAGCGGTAAAGGTTAATTCAATAAATGAATTTAGGCGAAAGTGATGATTGTGCGGCAGTATGTACCCATTACACTTTAAATCGATTTGTAGGCATATAGAAGGCTGAGTTTGATAAACAAATGGTAGATATTGGCACTAAAATCGGATCTCCAGCTTAGGTATCACACACACGGTCTATTACGGTTGTTGTGTTATCTGATGGGAAACCCAAATGCCTAAATTTCAATATAAAACGACCTAGTGAGGGCCACTACATTAGTTCTAGTGTCATGGACTCTTAGAAATCAGCGAAACCCTCTCTCTAGCATTAACTAGATAAATACATGGCTGCAAATGAAACAGCATCAAAGTGCGAGTTATTATATCTACCTCATACTAATCGCAATGTAAGGATACACCACTCTCAAAGCGTTACGGTTGGACGAGTGATCTGTTTTATACTCACATTAGAGCTTGCTCTACTTCGAATCAACTGGTGACCAAGTTAACGAACAATTCTCAAGTCCAACACGGGAGAAGCGACAGCGAGACGATTCCAAAGAGATGAGTGTTAATGAAGAGGAATGAATAAGAAAAAGTAGAGTGGAAACCGGGCGAAGTCCATTTGAAAAGAAATCATTCATGGTTTCTTCTTTCTGATCCTAACCCCACGCGTTATCTACTAAGCATCGCCTGTATGGCCTTGGCGAAAACTAAATTAAGCCATTTAATCAAGGAGTTAGCTGGCATGATTCACAGCCTCTTGGCCAATTAAAATACATCCGACTAAGATTAGATAGATTTGACATGTTATTTACATAGACAAAAAGCAGCGGATTCACACAATGAATGCAAAAGACTTGATGTGTAAGAGGATGTGTCAGAGAATCAGAGCGCCACCAGAGAACTGACCTTCTTTAGGAAGGGCACGTGAGTAAACGAGATAAAACAAATAAGACAAGGGAAATTTAGAAGTGAGATGTTTGTGTGACATTTATGAAATGGTATTCAAAATAATGGTAACTGACAGAAGAGGGCACAATTAAAACGGTGAATCGGCAAAATAGTTGACAGGGCGAGATCGAAATCTCAGAGATTTAAGGTGAGGGGGGGAGGGTTCGTCTGCTGAGTATTCCCGTTGTGCTAGTCACAAAGAGAGCCCTCAAGTTAAGGTATGGTTTGCCTGAATAAGAACTTGGGTTTTTATAAAATTTACCATACGACGGTCCAGTAGCGAATATTTCTCAGTTTTACCAGACCACAAAGATCCAACGAAAGTTTACCCTGAGAGCGACCGGTTATGAATAACATAAATACCTTGCAAGGAGCTTGAGCTTTTGTCCGTTCGGGTCCGATAGGTCCAAGCTAGTGTAAAAAACACTAAGTGAAAAATCGTGGAACTAGCGCAATGCCAAGAGATAACAAGATCCAAGAGATTGGACCGATCTTTCGATATCAAACAGAAAATTATTTAACGTCTTACAAGGCCCTGGGTTGGCTATAAAGAATTTGGACAGATTGCCCAGGTAAGCCCTCTAGATTCATACTGCCATTGAGTATTAATATTTTAAACACAGACGGAGCAGTAACGCAAATAAATATCAGTTCCCCACAAATCTAATTTGAATAGTCCGTTATTCAGGGAACTACGATGGTACATTTCTCAGACATCGTGTAAAGGCGATTCAGTGATTATGCGCACAAATAAGCGGGTGTCTCTTTGGAGAAAGAGACAGAAAGAGATGAAGCGTATATTTTAGTACTACGTGGGAACATTGCGGCGTATGGTCAATCAAATGCTTGGGACAACTGATACAGATTAGTTACCAAATTAATTACTGGCATAGGAGCAAGAAAGGCCCAGGAAAAAATGTTCACTAAGTCTATGCCAACGTTTGAAAGAAGTAAACCGTAAGTTTGTCATTTTAGCCATCTTTGAGTGGTTTTCTAGACCTTGGAACAACCTGATAATTGAATGAATTCATTTTTAAGAGTCATTTTTCACAAGCTAAAGATATCGAATTCTTCCAGTAGCTAATTACCCATATTTACCTAAGTAATCGTAGGTAAATCGCTTTAAAAGTCAAAATTGCCAACCAATACACTTTTGCAAAATCGAGCATGCGTCCTAACGAATTCTCAGAACGCATACTGCATAATAAGTAATTAGTTAGGCGTCCCAACTTACTGCCGAAGATCCAGACAGACTCCGAGATCACCAACAACCGCTGTGTAGGCAGGTAGATGATGGTAGCGGTGAAAGTAGCTAGCCGGTGCAACGGAGGGTGAAACTTTGGGGAGACCTGCACAGGGTGGCGAACCGGGCTCCCATAGTTCCGTCATCTGATCAATTCTCAAGCCTTGAGAAGGATCGAGTTGTGATGGGGAGGCCTCGTCATTAGCAATACCATTGCTCCGACTACGACTCCAGTTTGGAGGAAGGGGCATGGCGCCACCGGCATCGTAATTCACGCGGATTAGGATGTTCTAGAGACCAGGGAATATGTAGGAGGAATAAATAAGGCGGGAAAATTGCAGGCTAAGTCAAAGTATTTGCATAAACTAAGCTTTGCTAGTGCATAATAGGTGATTTTTCGGGTACTTTCAAGGGCGATCACACTACTTAGCCGGTAGAATGCATTAAACTGCTATGTGTTAGGAGAATTATGGACTAGTTTGTTATTTTTCAACATGGTGCTTTGATGAGCTCTGTTAGAAACAGCCAAATAACCAAATGGTGTTCTTAATACTCTTTTAGTCGGGTTCCTTAGCGATGACAATCAGCAAAGACTGGAGTAATTCTTCGCCGTTATATTGATAAGTGTTTCATGTAAATACATGCAGAGGGAATGTTGGGGAAAAGACATGGGAAAAGAGGCAGAACTCAAAAATGTGTCTTTGTTAAAATTGATTGGAGCAGGATTGCTAATTTATCAGTCATAGAAGTCATGGACGTGCCTGAGTCAGTTGACATAGATTTGAAGCTAATTGGTGGGCATCGAGTAATGTGGAAAATCACCTACGCTAGTTAAATTTTGGTCCTCTATTTGGCCTCATATTTATGCGAACAGGGTTGTCATTCTGATCACTTAATGTACGCCAATGGGTCACAAACATGTGACCTCTGTTGAGACAGACGTACACACGAATACCACATCGGCCAAGCTAATTAGCGAAACAGGCGCAGCCGTTTATGTTTTGCCAGCAAGGAAACAGCGTTTTGTAACACAATTGATTTCGTCCGAGCACGCAGGACCACAGGACACAAAACAAACAACATCCAACGATGCGCATCAATAAGTTTTTTTTCGGCTCTGAAACACATATGGAATTTATATTAACCGTTTATAACCTACAGTCCTGAATTCTGACGCGCATTTTGTTCAAGTCCATGTAAGTACAAACGCTAAGCCAGGCTCTTTAGACGCGGAATCCGCGACCTGATCGCTCGATCCTATGAAAATCAGTTCGATTAAATCGAAGGCGAGTTGACAAACTTCAGTCCGAAGTTCAATCTTTAGATCAGTACATACACATTTCATAGATTGGCCATTTTTTAACTCGGCAATTTGGACTTTAAACCGCGTTTCGACCACTCGCTTACAAAAAATCCAGAAACAGACCCATTATATAAAGCTTAAGTTGACTAAGGAATTTCAAGGAATGATCATGAATAATAGCGGCACGTTTTCAAACAAATCTTCGAGGAGAAAATGGGTCAGTAGCTCACTTACAGTGCGCCTGAGGTATTCAACACTGTTTTATCGACAAACTGATGAGATGCACTGAGTTAATCACACGATACGCAAAATTCGCCGTTACGGCGACTTCAACATACCTTGTAATATAAGCAGAGGCAAATAACACCAACGCAAGAGAACTCCTGATACTGCAAATATAGTAAACATAGGCAATTAACAAAAACTTCAATCATGTGTTCGAGTTAATTTGTTGAATCTAATATGGGAAAGAAGCGCTTGTCAGCGTTGCTTATTGGGATGCGTTTAGACTGTTTAGACAGAGCCCACGACTATATAATTCAATCGCAAGGAATAATTTGGACTGGTTATTGCAAGCAGTTAACCAACATGTGTGCTTTGATTTAGTCAAATGACACGATGCATGTACGTCAGTCACGAACTGCCAACACGGAGCTATAAGGACCCATCCAGCATGACTCATAAGCCTCAACAGAGAATGCAAGCGCGAGGTGCGGATAACAAGGTACAACGACAACACAGTCAGTAACTGCAGCGTTAAATGTTTGTGTATAAATATTTTGCCATTCCGACAATGAAGCCGAGGTAGTCTGGAAGGAGACTAAAGAAATTTTAATTGGCTTACCGTAATTCAATCAAGAATGCTCAAAATAAGTAATGACTGGGTGAAATACAGCAGCAAGTCTGTCCATTCAAGGCGTCACAGAGACTGATGTAGACGGCAACCATTGACCCAGAATCATAAATGTCTCTGACACATAATGCTTCATAATCAAGAGAAGGCAGTTTAGAAAGAAGAGAAGATAACAAAACGCCACTGTTCAAACCTACAAAAGGGGTAGAGAGAATGATTTCACCCAAGAAACGAAAACCAAGTGAAAAAGTTGTGAAAACGCGAACAGAACGCAAGTGGAGATTTTTTTGAAATCAGGAAGTGCATTCTATTTGATGCCTACAAAGACAAAAATATCACCTTAAAGCGATGTATTTTCCACCTTAAATTAAATTCATCGGAGTCACAAACAGCTTAAAATTATCGGAACTGATTCAAGTATTTGAAACTGATTGTTCCTCTCACGGGTTAAACACTCACATAGTGGTTGTGCGAATATGAAGCACGAGCTGCCTGAGCTCGAAGCAACAGAGACCTAGACATCATGCGGTGTCAGGAATATAGGTGTGGACAGCATTGCGGAAGACAACATAAGACCATTCAGAGAACGTTCAACGAACCCAAACACAACATGGATAGATGATCGAGTTCAGTTAAGGGTTAGTGTGAAGATGTGATCTTGTACTACTTGTAAATAACTTAACCGTACAACAATAGACTTCTAATTTACGAGCAACATAAGACTCAAGCGATACTATATATACCAATTCAATTGTGAGGCTGTATTATACCTATACATGTTTGTAAGATTTGATCTTTATAAACTGAAGAAATCCGTGGTATGGAAATGCTTGAACTGCATCTTCAACGCTAAAGTACGAAGTCAATAAGGAAAGATGTGTCCACTCTGGACGAATTCAAGAGCATCGTTTACAGAGCAAGGTAGAATATATCGTAATATCAGACCACGCCAACAAAGTTCAAGAGAAGTCAATCTAGTGAATTTACCATGACGATTCAAAAGGTGGAAGCAAATCTTTCAAGCGAAAGTTTCCTTTACGGAAGCAAAAGAAATCAGAACCTCTCTCCATTGACGAATGAGAAATAGGCAATCCCCAGGAGCAGTTTACCTCCCAAAATGCTTTTGAGCCTTTAGTATATCCCTAAAGACGTGTTCCCTCTTTCTCTTTCGAAGGGCCAGTTTGGAATAAAATCTATCTAAACTTCTACTATCAATGTTGACGAATTAGGCGTGCTTCGATCGCTGAAATAACCACTATTAAAAAATAAGGACTTGGCCAAGATGGTAGGAGGACGCGTAGCGATAAGCTTTAACAGAGTACAAATAGCCTAAAAACTCTGCTAAGTGACCGAGCCATTAAGGTCAGTACGAACTGAGGTTACCGAAAAATCCAAGGTCACCGCAGTAGCTACAAGATTCAGCAGCTGAACCTGAGCGGCCGGTCCAATTTACTATACTGATAATGTTGCACTGATGGTGAAGACCGGTGCAACCATCGAGGAGCGAGCAAATGCAAGGAAAATCGTTTAAGTGTAAGTTCGGAAACGAGTAGACTTTACATCTTTAAGGAAAAAAGGCCATTTATCGACACTGATGGAAAATAATACAAAAAAGATCTGGAGAACATTCTCTTCCAGTAATTCAAGAATCAATTACAGCCACTCCAATTAACGCGGCGATACTAGGACTTTCGACCAGATCATCTCAGTTGACGCCCTAACATTCAACTGGAATGCGTGGAAGTCATTCTACATCGACTTTACAATTTTATTTTCGAGACCCCATCAAATAAACGAGTGGGAATTACTATGGTTTTATTTTAGAAAAGTGGAATAGATCCTGGTCAAATAAACACGATATCTAGTGGTTGAATTGAGCATTTCCTTTTAGGTAAGGACGATACGTTTACTTTCCTAATGATTGGATAGAATAGTAGAGTAGAATAGTGATGATAAAGCTTGTATAACGGACAGGGTTAAACTTCATCTTCATGGAAATCTTTCTTTTATTCATCTGTACTAATCACTTCTCTAATCGTTTGAAATCCCAGAAAGATCGTCCTATGACTCTGTTCAATCACGTGCATCCACTTTCCAATAAAAGGTGGGATAAAGTAAAAATACAAATATCAAACTGAGACATGTTTGATGAAAAGATATGAAGGGACATCACGACGCAGCAACTTGCAGGCCTCTTATGTGAAGATCCGTTTATATAACATTTTTGACCAGATTAGATGATCATTCCATTCAGTTCCGCTTAACACTAGCAGAGTAACATACTTATGATATTAGATAAAGGCAAACCAAACTTGCCCTTGTAGTGGGAGGAGAGAAGGATAATCTCTGAGACGTTTAAGTTACGTGAGTGACAATTTCCCGCTATCTTCTGAGGAGCTCAGGTTATCTAGGATGCTTACAAAAAGTGAATAATCAGAATTGAGAGACTCTTCCAGAAGTGGACTTTAAAAATAGGCACCATCATGCAGTTAAAAGAGATGGAGGAAGCGAATCATCTTTCTATCATATCAGAAATGACCCCAAAGTCAATGGATTTCTTAGTTTAGGGACAAGGGTGGAAGCCGTAAACATTTAAGCTTGCGAGCAAGCAATTGTATAATCCACTTATTCAAATGGTTGCCGCCACTATCCCCAATCAGACGGACACCAAATTACAAAAGCCAGATAGGCGCTACCACCGACAACTCCTGAAGAGAACTTGAAAAGATCCTGCACAAGAATAATTAGAGCAGCGTTGTCAGGAGTGGAACAGGGCACGAAAATCAGATACTTGTGGTAATGAGTCCTCTCCATCCAGTTTTCCATCATTAAACCCCAATACTCATTCGTTTTCAATAAAACCACACATGCCATCCTTGTTTTAATTCAGTCACCGATGTATGTAATGTACTGTGAATTTTTGATGGCATGATATGAGATTATTTCTGCAAAAGTTTAAACAATATTCATTTGCTTGAATGATTGCGACTACATTGGTGAAAGAGATACTTTATTGAATTAGGCACTTACAGTTATACATTAGGTTTACAGCATAATTATTAGCTACAAGGCTCGTAAAAACATCAATTTAATAGACGAAATTTTAAAAAGCAAAAATCCAAAGGAAATCAGAGATGAGACTTCAAACGACTTGGCCAATTGATAACTTGTTTCAAGGACAAGGCAATCATGCTAAAAACGCTGGCCACTTGCAAGCTATGAGCCAATCGGCAGATAGCGCAAACGACCAATCACTTTGGGGTGCCAATTAAGCAAGGCAAAGGATTCAAAGGATTGCCGAGAAATATCTTAAAATCGCTGTTCAAAAAAGCAAGTTCGAAAAAAATTTACACTTACAAATTCTCAATTGAAGCATGAGAGGGAGAGAAGACAAAAATGTGACGCTGCCAATTTTGCAAGAGTGAAATATAATAAACTTCGAGCAATCAGTTATGCCGTAAACGAACTAGATTACTATATGAGACTATAAAAAGATTTAAAAATACTCATTCGCCGAGAGGCGAGACGTCCCTGCAACTAAGATGCAGGTGAAGGCCAAAAAAACAAAGCTATACTGGAAACAACTCAATAAAAGACAGATCGATTTTATTTAATCTTGATTTTTAGTCAGCAGAAAAAAGCACATAAAAGTAGCCACTGTCAGTAGCCCGTAAATGAGATTGGGGAACCTACTTCGCTTACAACAACAAAGCAAGCGCTATGGCTTTGAATTTTATTGAATGTCGACAATAGTTGTCATTCGGCAAAATATTCGGCCTAATAAGCGATCTTTGATCAAAGGGATGCCAAGATAAAAAAAGAACAGTTTGATACCAACACTGAAAAGGACTGGAAAAGGAGGATTGGTGAGGAAGGTTTGCCGACATAAAGTGGGCCTTTCGAAGAAGACGATTTTCGAATCTGGAGTGGAGCAGCGTTCAAAAACGAGAAAATCTGAGTTATAGTAATGACTTTCTCTCTCACTCCAATAAACAAAGCCGCGCTAACTAATGGCGCGGGATGCAGTTGAAAGGACGAGCTGTCCCAAAAAACGCACCACACGTAAGACTGAGTAATCACAATTTCTCACTCTCGATCTACTCCGAGAGGAGCATCGACAAACAAGTCGTTGTCAAAAAGAGAATGTGCGGGAAGAATTGTTAAAACAGTACAAAGCGAAGAAATTGATGATAAAAAGGTAGTCCAATAACTGATTTATGTACAAGGGTGTAACTCCAGATACTTGGCTCAAGGTTAGAGTTCCCCAATTTCAGAAATTAAAAAATAGGTTCTATAGGTCTATTTTTACTGATCGGCAATAGATTTCGCCTTGTGACATCAGTAGATTCCGAGAGACGGTATCAAAGTGCTTTTCTTCGATAATTTTAGCGGATCCACCGCAATGCACGTGATACAAAGTGATTAATTCAAACTGAGCGATGAAAAAATTGCTTATTCGAAAGCACATCCACAATGGTGAATAATGGGCCACAAGAGATGTCCTATGAAGTCTAGCAATGGCAAAAGACGATTTCAAAAATTTTTCATGCCTACGGGTGGACCCTCAAGATTTGACCCCTTTTATTAGTTCAAACACATAAACACATTTTTCAATAGAGGCTAGGATGAATGTGTGAATGAATGTGAAAATATTTCACTACTTAGTCTGGATGCAAAGTGAGGCTGGAAAAGTTGAAGCTTGTCTTATGAACAAAACAAAGTCGGAAAACCAGACTAAGGTCACTAGTCTGTGGGCGGTGACGAAGACAGTCTTTCAACATGTCAGACGGGGTCACGGAGTATAAGTGAATGTCAAATACTGAAGAAAATCGTCAAGTTTCTTTAAACAAGTGGAATTAAACAGCAGACAGTTAATGAGGCCACTTAAGGGGAACAACCCGTGGGGTGAACGTAGGCAATGCAGAAATGTGACCTCGAGATGAGCACACCAGTTTCTCAATCCCATAAGTCGATAGAATGATTATGAGAACCTATACTAACTTTGAATTTATTGAAAAAAATCACTCTTCTATAGCGAATTTCCTGATATTTCGGATTGCGTCTGATCGAATATCACAGCAATTAATTGGAAGGGGAATAAAAACGAACCTGAGAGGACAAATCTCGATGAATGAGTCGGTGTTCATGTAGGTGACCCAGGCCACGGATTATGTCATGTGCCAAACTAGCGCGGCATCCCCATGGCAATGGCGCTGAGGTTGCTGTCAATAGGTCCACCAGACTGCCTCCGTTAGCGTACTGCAAGGCAGAGAGACAACAGGAATGGCCAATTTAAATGAGATGCGGTGCCAAGTATTTTCATCGTATATTCAATAATTCACTGATGGGTTATAAGCTGAGTACACTTTTGACAAAGAATTGGACCAAAACAATCAAGGTTGCGCTTGATATTCAAATTATGGATTCACTTTCACCAGTAAGTAGTTTAAAAACGGAACAAAAGTCCGATAAAATATCACTGTTTTACCTCAGACGTGTTGATCTTATCCACGACAGCAGTCAATTTTTATTCATCTAACTAATGGAAAAGATGGCACTTTCAATCAACCTAGGTTTCTGAAGATCTCGAAGCAGGCTTCCAAATTGCATACGAACTGATTGTTGACTATCTTTGACTTCTCTGATTTGGCGATCGTTTTTCCAGTATTCATGGATTTCCTAAAACTCAGGTGCGTCCCTCTCTACCACTTTTTTTGAATCAGTTAGGTCGGACCTGTCCGAGCAGCACTTTGCAAAAGAGTAACGAGCTTTTGAGCAATCAGATTCGGGAACGCTTTTTGCAAGGAAGGCTCTTCAGCTCATGAAGAGACGCTGAATCAGGACGATTTTTGCAGTCGAAATTCGAAATTTTACAGCTCATCGGCTTTGGAAGCCTAGGATCAGCTTTACAAATGAATTATAGACGATAACGAGGCTCTCGGGATCCACGAGATAGCATAGTAGAATCAAATTTGCCCCAATCCATAGTGTAAATGTTTAGAAGGGGGCCAATGCACACATGAATGGCCTTAACTTTAGGGGCATTGTCATGACTTAAAGCTCTTCATAGAACAGAATTAAAAATTTATTAAAAGTTAAAAAACTACGCTGATGCACGAAAAGTGACCGATCATTCGCTAGACGCTCACATCACATAAATGAACCGGATCGTTTCAAAGTATAAATACAAGTAAACTAACCCTTATTTCATTTCAAAAGATAGAAACATTTCCTCTTGCTCATTACAGTGAATCATGCATTTAACAGAAAGAAAAGACGAACCAAACCGCTACCAGACGGGCCTGCTCACAAACCAGCTCTGACCAGGGATGGATGACTCATTCGTTCATAACAAGGACCAGAAAAAATGGTGCATTTACCAAGGTTTTGGGCCAAATAATATGCGCCAAACATGGACTCAGAATACGCAAGGGAAGAGAGGGAGTAAATATGAATCTTAAGAAACTGGTAAACCGAGCTCCAGAGAATTCCTCACGACAAATGCTTAGATTAATGAGAATACCCAGTTATTTAGCATTATTGGTTAGGATGTTCATCAAATAAGCTGTTAGACAATGCGCCAGTTATTCTAGTACTGTGACTGTTTGTGGTAGGTTTGAAAATATTTAGGACCTTTGAGACGTCTAAATGCAAGCGACTGGACGTGAGCACGAGTCAGAAAGGCAGGCGATGAAAGTTTTTACCAATGGCGTGTGAAAAAAGGGACTGACTTATCATTTAGTGTGCAGAAAAGTAGAAAGCAAGCATGAGCGATGAAAGCGTTTCCTCCAAGTACTCAGATACAGGTCAATTAATACTCCGCGAAGAAAAATACTAGGAAAATGGCAACCTCCAGCTCAGAAATATCAAAGCATAGGAAGCAAGAAAAACAATAAGCGGCTTACATGGACATTAAAGATAGACAGAATACTCACCTCTGTTAAACAAGCCAATTTTCCTCCGATTATACACGCCCCATAAAGTCTGAACCAAATATGGAAAAAAAATTGATGCAACCTAAGATGTCTTTATTGTGCCTCAGTATTTCAATGTAAAATAAAAATAACTTGGATGCAATAATTTCAGATGCAAGCACTCTTCAGTATTATGAACAGCTAAGATAGTTGATTAACTCATGAAAATATGATACGAAAACGATAGGCATATAGACCTAGAAAATGAATACAAGACAGCATAACCTACCGTTGAACGTTTTCATGGCGTAAGCCTCGGAGAATTTCAATCTCGCGCCTTTGAATGTTTCCAGATGGGGAGATTTTAAGGGCTAATTTATGTTTGGATGGACGATGGTAGACCTGAAAACTGGTAAGATAATTAAAGCGTACTAGATAGACATTTGCATAAAAGCCGCTACCAAGTTTTCCCACAACAGAAATATCCTCTAAGCAATACAGTCGAAGAACGGCGTTTTTAATAGCTTCTACTGTTAACGTAGGAGTGTGTGGAGAGTGTTTTTCTTCCATTGGCATGTATTTGTAAATTACAAACGAAATACTACATCCGGGGCTAGCATACACATTCAATGTTAAATAAACGCCAGTAGTGCAGACATCGTTCATTGGTTAATCCATTCTAGGCTATTTAGTTTATTATAATAAATATCGTTACAAAACTTATTATTAAACATGTATGTATATCGATCTGCTTAGGATAAATATACTGTACTCGAAAATCAGTAAAGTAGCCTTTTACAATAAATTCAGAATCTGCTGTTTGCTCGACGTTTTTATCCTACGCTTGTTATTGTAAGTTATGCGAAAACACTCCTAGTCCTTATACATTTCTGTTAGACAATATTATATTCTTTTTAAAAAAGGCTCTTCACTTTAACATAACTATGTTATCGTCTAATCGAGCGCCATAAGAATGCACGGATGCACCGCAGATCGACTTGAGAACTTCGTAACTGATGTCCTTTTTTCACACAGCGATACTTATATGATTTTCCGAAGAAGACTCCATTAATATTGTGGCGAATTCACATTATTTTTGTTTGACTGTCAAGTTTCAAACTGATAATATTTCTGTTGTTAAGACACAGTTGTTCTTTTTCAAACGCAAGTCCTCCACAATGCGAATATATTTCCCACTGTTGTTTGAGTTAAGTTGGGATATTTTTAAACCTTATGTAACTATTTCATCCCTAATTTGTAGCAGAATTCAAGGCACCTACACTGGTAAGAACGCCTATCAATCACCTCATAACTGCATATCACTTGATGTTGTTTAAAACTCACTGTGACAGGAGACACGGATTCAGCGATTAACTCAATCGCTTAATATGAACAATTTAATTGAAAATATGCAATTTACTGTTTACCCGTTTTCAGGTTTATTATTTAGTTTTCCGAGGCATTCTACGTTACTGCTATTATTGGCGTCCGATTGAAAAGGTGAACACAGTGTCAGTCGTTTTTTCAAGTATATCTGAGAATAGTATGGTAAAATTTATCGCTTTCACTGAGAGTAGTTCTATTGCTTAATATATCTGTCATTAAAATCTGGATACAAACACTGTGCCCCTACTTAGCTAAAATTATAATAGTCAATCCTTCGTTCTGTGACATTTAATTTGACATTCGGTTCTAATGTTATTTTGAGTTATGCCCTTGCTAGCTGTGATGAGCTTTAATAAATATTACTTTGTATTTGGGGTTCATTATTTGTGGAGATAGTTTTTTTATGAAATTATCATAAGATTTTACAGATGAGACTAGGTAGACCTTGTTCAGGGCATAATTCTGCGAAGGTCTCGATCGGAAGGAGTCGAGCGAAATATTCTATGGTATTAAAAGCTAGTGGCATCTTCGATTTATACTCTACCCGAGTCGAACATAGTGGCTTGTATTTTAGACAGATTTATTTATCCAGGCCTTTCACCAAAGGAGTACCAAGGGGATCTAAAATAGTTAGAGGGCAAATGTCGCAGAAGAATAGAAAGAACTCTGTAAAGGTAGGTGTAAATAATTTTTAATAAAGGTTGATGCGTATGCTATTTAGCCGGTCATTTGACTTGTGAGAACTTGCAACTTCCGCGAATTCCAATTAGACTTCACAGTCCAAATTAGTAGTTTTAGTAGACCTCTGCTTTGGGTTTTCGCTGCTATTTTTAACAATTTAATTTTGAGACCAAGTCCCAATAAACGTTAAGAGAGGGTTATCAAGACTCAAAACGGTGACTTGCTTATTTTAGACCAAACTCAGTCGTGGATAGTGAACCCCGCATTCAGGCGATTAAAGGCAGATCAAGGATAAACAAACTTACTGAAACCATGATCTGCATTTTACTTTGGCCAAATTCATCGGCTTAAATAAAATCCGGTACTTAGCACAGTGTTTTCGATTGTATTATCTCCTTCATCGAACTGTCAACCTCTACTACCAGGGGTTTACCAATAAGAAGGCAAGGCTTGTATGTAATGCTTTGTTTGCTTAGCAGTATTTAACTATCATGGCATTGTAGAAGAGACGACATGTTCATTTTATCTGATGCCCAATCGCGATCGTAAGATTTTATCTCTTAACTTGGGAGAGACTCAACAGCTAGGAGCATAGTTGGTACTACTGCGGCAATAATCAAAACTATCCTGAAGAAAAGGTTCTCCCGACTCTGTCTTAGAGCTACACCTATCTACTCATAGCTTTTTAAACCAATATTAATCAATGTGGATGAGCATTCCAGTCATTGAGAGTCCAGTTTGTGTTTTAAAACCTACCATTAGCTTTCAGATTTTCTCATAACCGAATTTGCTTCAGAATTCCACTTTTATTTTAACCCTTCTGCTTGTAAGCTCTATACTCAGAGACTGTACCTCCAGTTCCAAGTGGTTTTTTGAGCATTTTCGATTACTCAAAGCCTTAATATCTGCATATGCGACTAAAACAGTTTCGGATTTATGTACTCTTTTGTGTCACGCTCCTGTTTCTTACCTGTGGACGACCCAGATCAAAAGACCCTAATGTTATAAATTATTCCTTTTCTATAGCTGTAACTAGATTACTTTATTTAATTTTCGCCCATTGGCGTTTTTAATCAGGTTTTCTTATTGGTCAAATTTTCCAACACAAATAATTAGCCGGTTATTCAAATCATCTCACCGTCATTGAAACGGCTAAATATGCGATAGAAATTGACGTAAACGCAGACCATTAAGAGTAAATGCCATGAAATCCGCCTTTAATTGCTCTGCTTTACAGAGTATCTCAAGAGAATTTAAAATCGTAGGTGGAACGTAGTACTTTCCAGCGCATCTCGTTGTTAAGGCTTAAACGTCTGCCTCAATACTCTTGACCATATGCTTTATTCTCACACAACCAGACGACTTAGTAATCTGGCACTCTTCGATCAGAGGTGCTCAGATTCTACTGATGGCAGTTGGGCACAAAACTACTAAGTTGAAACGAGTTATAGAGGACTGTGAATGGTCCGGATATACATGGAGTCCAATCAGTTTTTGTACGTCTGGTAACATTCTTCGTAAGAAGGTATTTGATACCTTGTGGGAATATCTGAAAAACGGGATTCGATTTGTCGTTCACCACGAACAATCTAGAAACTGATCTAAGAGTGGTAATGGGAAATTCTGAATAGTGCCAATTTCGGTGCGATGACGATAGAAATACTTCTTACCGTTGATATTAGTTAAGGTAGGTCAGTCCGTTCACCGATATTCACTTTCTCCCAGTAGGACAATCTTGTCTAGAAGGTTATGTTAAATTCTATGATTGCATCAAATTCTGTTGTTTATGCGTCGGTTTATCTTATTATTTGAAAATTAAATATATTTAATTCCAGTTTAATGGATAAACATTTCCAATTATAATTTGGGAAAAGCATTTTCTCTGCTTTAAAGGCGAAAACCATTTTGATGCCCGCAAATCGTTCTAATCTATCCAAGACAAATTAATGAATTTCGTTTAATTTAGCCTAATCAAATTAACCGGATCAAGATCCTTGCCGAATAACTTCACAATTGAATGCCTTGATCTGGGCAAATGGCATTAACTCAAATTAAATCGATGCTTCAAGATCTCACTTAAATGAAGATGAAAAATGATTTTACGTACAAAAGGTTTTTCTCAGGACAATTGCTCATAATTTAGTCGCCATGTCGTCGAGAAACATTCATTTATTTTACTACACGATTACTGGACTTAGGGCCCTAATAGATAATTAAAACTAACTTAGCTGTCAATATTTGAAAAAGTTCCTAACATCTTAAGTTGCTTCCTTCCAATTGGACTAGCTCCACAAAGACCTCAGTTCTGGTAAGCTTAACTTACCCCAAAACGGTAAAGTCTCATCGAAATAGTTTCAGGTGCCTGTTCAGTTGATGAAAGAAAGCAAAGTTTCAAATTGCTACGAAAGTACTCAAAGCAGCATATAATCGCCATCCTTACTTTCCCTGACTGGCATCCATGTAGTGCATGCGTGACAAGTTGGAAAGTCTGCGCTTGAGAAAAAAAGCTATTTGGTCGACATAAATGCAGTTATTACTCCCGTATGGAGGGAGTGGTACATGCCTCAGTACAGTTCTTGCGTGTGGAAAGATAAGTGTATGTACTTAATCGGCCACGGATGCTGATTGAGTGTCACGCCACAAACTCCTAAGCACAGAAGATTGATGCCTTTGGTTAAGAAATGTCAGAACTTCCAAAAAAGTGTCTTCGACCTTCTAACTCTGAAAAATTCAACTATAGAGATTCAAATTTAACTAATACAAAGAAACTAATAAGCACTGCAGCGAAAGTACTTAAAACCAATTCATTCATTTCTAAAGCAAGAAGGACGGAGGCTGATGACCGAGGCAATCACCCGAAAAAATGGAATGAGAGTAAAGAAAACAGATTATACATTAAATCCTTAAATATTCTAACTTTCCCACCAACAGTTTTACTTAATCGTGCGACCAGATTAAGCGCGTACCTTCTAAAATTAAAGTCGGATTGGCTAAATTATTGAACAACGCGAGCCAATAAACGGGCGAACGTTAATCACTCGATCGATATCTATTTTTGGGGCTGCGAGGGTCGGAGTGTGCGTTTAACCGCAAGTTCGGAACCATAAATAAATGCAATAAACTTTTGCACTTCCTCTACACCGTCAGTGGCATTATAAAAATCAATCAAATCTCAATAAACGCGCAAAGTGGCCATTTCAACTTTTCCTTTCATCGTATAGCTCAAAGCATATCGATCAAATCTTTTCCAAAAAAGTGCACATTAGAAGAGTTGTGCATCAATGGGAGAGAAGTAATTCCTTGTTGAAGCTTGTTGTTGAGCTATTTCCAGGCAGCCCTTCTGCAATGGCAACTTTATGAAAATGATCTTTTTTGTCAATCCATAGAACTTAATCAAAGAGGAGAGATTAAGTAAAAGGCAATGTTTTGCATAATTAACAAAACATGACTAATTTTGTGATTATTGGATATATCATTGCTCAATTGAAAGGAGTAGTGATGACACAACATTTGATCAGCGGAAGCCCTGCGACTTGGAGCGGGGCTTCCGATGGCAGCAGCATTCTGTGCTGTTTCGGACTACTCGAAAGTACAGAGAGCCATGAAAGACTTGCAACCTTTCGATTGATGCCCCTAAAAAAAGCAGAATGAAAAAGATGACAGCTGCTTTTGAACGCAAGATGAAGAAAAGGAAACAATGTTACAAGTGTCTACATGGATCTTCTCAGGCTAAATGCAAAGCATTGAAAGCTATCCATGTCTGCCCAGTCATTATCTGGCTATACTAACTTCAGATGGTCAAAACTGGACGGATTTTCTGGCGGAATATCCAGGAGGACATAGAAGAAATAAATGCAGTAGGAAAGAGTTGAATTCAGAATAACTTTAGGGTTTACAGTATTTTCTTGGCTCATCAGGAGAATAGTTAATTGTAATGATTCTAACGAATTTTTCCAACCGACTCAATATTTTATATTACTATGAGTCATTGTCAGTAGCACTGCTGTTATAAATAAAGCATTGAGGACTCCACTATCCACACTTTTATGCCTTTAGAGCAAGGTTTTCCAAAAGAGAATTGCAATTTTTTGCTTTCAAATTATGGTTTCGACCCAAAATACGTGATGAGATGGTACCACTAACAGCCAATTCTCTATTTGCCGCAGTATACTTGCAATCGTTTTTTGAGTGTGGAGATTTTAAGAGGAGAATCGATTTTAAATCCTGTTTCAACACTTTTTGACGTTGCGTAGCTGTGTTCTTGGTAGACTAGCAGTGGAAATTCCTGATTTTCACCCAGCTACATGAATCGTCAGGTGTCATTAGTTCAAAACCCGTTGGTGTATTAGAATAATCACTCTACCGGAGGTGAGAGCCGGCACATGGTTTTCTTCAAAACATCCTCTAGTCCTGTTTACCTTTTATCAGATGAAAAAGAAGACTTAACCGCGCTTTCAAAGGTCTTTAGGTATGCGTTGGAATCGATAGACACGGACATCCGTTGTGGACCAGCTTTCAACCTGTATCGGTTCTCAGCCCATTCATTAAATGTGTGCCAATCAACGTCGAATTGTTGTTACCCTATGAATCAAACGCTTAAGACAAGAGGAACACATTCGGTCTACACCTTTGTCCTTTTGTGTAACAATCGTTGGCGGTTTCCAGATTATATCTAAATTATTTAGTTCCTCGATGTAATTAACTGCTCCTCTTAACTAATTCGAAATTCATTGCTTTGAATGAAATCGTATAATCACGTATTAGAGAATGAATTGGCAGCTTCTTGCCTTATGGCGATTAGGTCCTAAGGGCGAAATTAATTTTTGAATATAGATGGTAATCGAGATGAAATGCGATGAATTTCCATCTAGTGATCCCCGATTCTAGTCTTTGTTTTTTTCATTGTTATACATAAAGCCCATTCTTGAAACAAAACGGATCGGTGACAATCCTATGCTAATCAAGTTCCACTGAAGAAATATTACTTATACCAGCATTGCCAAAATTGAGTGGTATCTTGTTCCAAGGACTGAAAATTCTTATGGCTAAGTTCTTATAGCACCGAATTAAAATAATCCATGAACCATATACATTAGTAATTGTGGCTAGTTCCTTAATGGTCTTCATGCCTTGCCTCTACACTTAGAAAGTACAGCGCCTGATTTTTAGAATTCGATCCCTAGATAAATAAGTCTTTGGTAGGAGACTGCAGCCAGACGCTTCCTAATAAGTCATTAATTCGGAGTTAAGTTTCGGCACTTAGAGCTTTTTATTATTAGCGGAATGTACCACTTATGCTCTCGACATCATAAATTAAATACCTCCACGCATTCTTGATCCAGCCAGCAGATTTCTAGCGTATATGCAGACAACTTGTTTTTTTATAATGCAAAGTTAGATAGCCGACTTCCCCCCTCTGGTAGGAGATTGAATGTTTGTCACTCAATCATGGATGTATTGCCAATACTTCTTAATCTTCCCTTTCTGGGATTTTAGTGCTCCGTAATTGGCACGCAAGCCTCAGGCCTGCTGGCTCCAAAGTGGTACTGCAGTCGAATCAGCTTAAAATTTGGTATTCGATGTTTTGTTTACCCATATTTCTAGCACGCACGTTGATGTCCTTTCTTTGGGATACACATCTCAAATGTTCATAAGGGATTCAGCTTTGTAAAAGTCGTTTTTAAGAGGTGAGTGATACCTAGTCTCGCTGAAAATTAAGAGTTAACAAGTATGGTACCATTGGCAGGCTGGTAGGTGGTTGAACTTACTCTCAACATCTTCGTGGTGACCACCGACAACCACAGGGGCAAATCTGGAAGCTAATGAGAGGGTCGGTCGGATAGGACTAATCACCCACCGGACGTATAACAATAAATTATCCCAGCAGAAGTACAACTTTGTACAGCTTAGTAAACAAGGCACGACGTAAATACCTGTATTTATGGTCTCAAACTGGATTGTGGAAAGTGTGTGCATGTATCATTAAATGGAAGCTCCGCCAGAAAGTTGAGAAGGCTTCTGGAAGAGGTATGAAGATTGTCTGCCTTAACAATGTCGAGGACGGACGAGGTGCCTCTACGAAGTTGAACGGTACGATGAAACCATGCCAGAGAAGTGACAAGAGAACCAAAGACGTCGATAACCGCTATTACTGTCTTCTGTGTTAACTGTTGTGCACTACTTGTTGTAAAAGCTATTTGTACTTCTGTCGTACCCCCAATAAGGCCTTGTGATTTGTCCTAATGGATGGGGAGTAAATAAATAAACTCAATAAACCATTAGTAGGTGAATCTTTTATGCCCTCACAACCATTTACGATCAGGTTAAGGGCACTTCGCGAGTTTGTTTTTCAATCTGATATACGCTTGTGGCTGGTATCATATGGCAAAGTGATTTAAATCACAGGTTCAGGTAAGAGGAGGTTCTTGAATGCAAAGAACTAATCAGAATTTACCATACTCGATGGATTAAAAAATTAAGAGTTCGGGCAGGATCAATATCTTTGGCTCGCTGACTAAGGTCTCAGGACTGCTTGAATTTCGGGTTTTTTACTTACGGATTCACCGGAAATCGCCGGTTCTGACGACTAAGAATATGAATGATCAGTTTATGACGTCCATGAAAGATCTTCCTTTGAATTGAAGCCATAATATATGTGCTAAACTTACTCTGGAAGAGAAGTAGTAATTTAGCCGTCATTTTGCCAAAGAAAAACTCAGTCAGGACGAGAAGAGGGGAATCTAACGAATTTCTTTTGTTAACCCTTTTCCCCCACGATACTTGAATGGTCATGAGCACCACTGCTACTGCTTCTATTGCAATTGTAATTGTATTAAAAATATTGTGTTTTTCAGGCCTTGAACTTTTAGGATTTTGTGTTCGGAAATACTTGCCATCCCCTGCGCTGTCGGCCACCTGACCCCTTCAAAGCCAGCACAGTAAAATCATATTGAGGACTCTGGAAATGGCATAGCAATAAGAATTCAATTCAATCTTTGTTAATCTTTGATCTCTCATAAGAAAGAAGATTATGAATAACAAGGCCTCAGTTCTAAATACTTTAAATTTGAAGAAACGAATTATCCTGAAAAAAGTAATCTACAAAATTGGTCTCTCGCTCTCCAACACTTCCTAGAGAATGTTTTAAAGAGTGCCTTCTCAATGATAGTTCTGCGTCTTATAGACTCCTAATTAGCGTGAATTTTGATGCCCAAGTTCCCAAAATGCGTCCTGAAGACTCAGCCTCCAATCGAATAAAGAAGAATGAATGGATGAACTCGCTTTCTGAACTGAAAAACTCCTGCCCATGATCGACACTGTTTATTGATCTGAGGTTTTTGTACTCTAATACTCGTTGGGGTCTCAAACAAACCCAAGCTAAAGTGAGGCGGATGGTGTTTTCGTTGTGGCAGCTAATATGATGCATGCATCATGTAAGCCAATCATGTATCTAGTTTGATAAGAGCCCTGACAAGAAGATTCCCACGCCTCGAAGACACGATGTAGCAAACTTTGGGAGCAAAGCCACACACCACCAATTGGATTAAAGTCACATGATTTTTTTAAAGGTTTACCTAAAAAAATTTGATTGTTTTTGTAATAAAACGGAATTGTTTTAGAACGACCTTCTTTATACCAGGACTTTGTCCTTTCATTTCCCGGGTCTGGTCCGATTAATCTCAATTGCGATTGATGTAGGACTATAAAGAATCCTAATCAGTTTAGTTTTTATTTCCAAGGCAAGATGACTGAACTCCTCTTGAGGTCACCGGTCACTCCCCTAGCAAATACCAGGTGATAATCAACAGCGACGTTATTTAGGAAAAACTGACAGCTGATAATCGGACGCCTAAAGGCTTCCCTCTTTGAGGTTCTAGCAGTCCATCTTCACCAATACATCCCTTCGTTAAGAGCAGAAAATTATACGTACTAACCTCCATGGAGTTAGGTCGAGTGCAACGATGAAAGCGGAGGTATGGAGAGCTGATTCTTGAGAAAAATAGAATGAAAGCGCTCTGTAAAAAAGGATAAGAAAGTCAATCATTTACAGAGAGAAAACTGTCAAAATGCATGGCAGAGCTGTTTGTCGTTCTCTTTTTCTTCAAAATAAATATTGTAACACAATTTTCTTGGTCAGAAGACTTGAATGAATTAGCCTCGAAGTTAACCAGCAGCCAAGCGCCTTCATATACTGACTTAAGTGTGCCACACGATCTTATTAATACACAAGCAGTTTTCAACCCTTACCGAGCATTTCAACTTTGCTCCATATAAGGTTGATCTTCAATTGACGACTTAAGATGCATTTCCATGAAACGATCATATCCAGTGGTATTGCGTATACATCCTTTCAAAGCTGCCACCTGGAGTATCTCTCTGTCCTACTAAGTGGCATTCCCTAAAGCTAGAGTTCTATGAACTGGCGCTAATTCACTAATTCTCAGTTAACGGTGGACCACTGTGTGTAAACTTCGGCGAATGTTCCTACACTCACGAAGCCTCTGTTCCATGTATGTGCAAAAGAACACTTATTTGACACTTATCTGAGAGAGTTCTAGGATCTCTGACTGTATTAAGAGCTAAGGTTGCTAGTTCAGCTCTAAGGTTTGTCGTGTAATGTTTGCCCCAAGTTCAAACATTCCTGGCCTTAGCCCTAGAATCAACCGAATCAAACTGTTAAATGAGAGTTCGTTCGACGATACCCATCCCAGGATCTCATTGTCAAGAGCAATTGCTAAAAGAGAACAAAGATTGTGGAAACAATCGATGACAATAGTTATGCTCAATTGTGGCATTAAGTAGAGGTTCTATCAAATTCAGTGCTTTGGAAAGCACGTATGGTAGCGTTTCGGAATAGACGGCCGCCATTGACATTACCAATGAATTGCTCCCCGTATAAAATCTCACCGTGCACAGAGTGCCAATTTTATGAATGAAAAATCCCGGCTAAAATTATGCAACGCCGGAAGCTTACATGCGCTAACGTCAATAATGAGTTTCCAAAGCCTTGGCAGACAAGCTTCAACGGCATAATGTCATCCAACTACGGAAATGCAGGCTTGTGGACTCGGATGTCAATGAACATTAGCAGAGCCTATGTGTCGAAGCCAGACACACCGTGCGTTAGGCTTAAAATGTTTGGCAAAATACTGATGCAAAATACCTTTGTCAAAATGGAATGGGGAAGCTTGGGAATGTAGACATTCGAGTGAGTTGACATTTTTTCCCATGTAAGCTCAATTCCCATCATCAGTATGACATTCCAAAATGCCGCAGTCTATCGTCGATGGCTATATCAACCGACTTTGACAACTCATATAATATTTTTTTGAACAAGTCTTATTCATCTCTTCTTTAAAGCTGCGTCTGCAGTGGATTTAGTTAGTCTAGGCATGGCTTAACGTTATGAACCCAAACACATGCATACCATCGGGCGTCAAGCCTACACCGCATTCCGGACAGAATCAGGGTTTGGCTACCGTCTGCACCACAGAGGAAACATTGATTTATGGCATTTTACGTTAGGTTAATACACTCAGGCCATATTCGGTTGTTTAGCTTAAGATACTGAATGCCCAATATTTTTAAAACTACTTAATATTTTAATAAGTATACTGATCCATCTTAGTTACTATCCATGACTGTAAATATGATAAACAGCAGGCAGGAATGAAGAAAATAAATGTATTTGATTTCATGTGATTTATTGGGATTGTATAGCGGAAAAATCTTTTGGACAAGACAATCAGTATGATAATTAGGAACTCGGGAAACATTTATGAATAAATGAATGGGCGTGCGCGTACATGTCTAGTTGGAGGAAGTGCATGTCAGTGTGGCTGTTAGAATACATTAACTACAAAGCACTGATATTTAAGCAATGGAATTTGATGCAATTCAAACAAAATTTAATTGGAAAACACGCTTCACCAGGAGGCGAAGTCCTATGCTTTATGTAGCCATGAAACCCAACTGTGGAACAATTTACTTATATAAACGCGTTATTGTTTCTAGAATAGGCATATCTTACTGTTACAGATACGACCTCCAAGTCTTCAAAAGTTTCAAATTTTAACTAAAAAATTTCAATAATTAGTCACTATGAGATTGCCAACTATTTTTTAGGGAGTTGGTTCGATTTAAAAATGCGGTTTGGTAGGGACACAATACCAGAGTAGTAGAAGAAGCAAAAGAATACGAGTGAAGTATTTGTAGAACGTATTTGGAATAAACTTGGAAGGTAATAGACTGACTCGCATGCACAAATACTCCTGTGCTCTAACCACAACGTCCATTTGTCAAAGTATACAGGTTTGAAGATTTCCCAATGTGCATTGTAGACATTGACATATTACTTGACCTACTGTGCTGCTGAATATCTGGCAGGGCGTCGTCGCCATTTAAAAATAAAGGTCACTGCAGCGATACAAATGCTTTATTAGCCATCCTGGTTCATATATCATACTGGAGCAGAAGGAATTATTGGGTCAAGCAACCCTAACGAACTACCTTGTATGCCTCTGACCTTATCGGCTTCATTAAATTCCGTATGCCCTTCACAACATTGTTTTTCTATAGTGACAGATCGATCGGTGATCAGCGTGCCCAAATGTGGGAATCTAAATGTACGTGCACATTCACTACTCCATATGTGCGCTCAAGTTTTCAAATCACGTTCCCCTAATTCGAATCCAATTTCTACTCCTTTCTAATATACACTAGCAGCTGAAAATGGCACTGACAGTGAGAACAGTTACCAATAGAGATAATTAGTAGGCATTTAACTGAGATTTGTGTAAGTACAAGACATCAGGTTACCTTTTTCTTGTAAGGTACTCTATCTGGCTATTCGAGAATAAACTGCTCTTGTTACCGGACTTTTCAGACAAATGATAGTATTCAAGATAGCATACCTTGACGTCTTATTGGTGGAGTTTAATTAACAAATGGCAGCGACGATCCAATTTAGATTAGCACAGGCCCTTGGATGTCGCGATGATGTCCTGAAACCGCGTTTTGTTTATGCTGTCGATTTCAGTCCAGCGAAGAGAAAAAGCGCAGTAAATCATGAAGCCCGATGGAGTGTGCAATAAAACAAAAGCTTTATTGCGTTCATATAAACACCGATAAGATTAATTCCGCAGGATCAAAATCTAGAATTCTGAGATGCCGTACACTTTCATTGTATTCATTCAATATGGAATCAGTCTTCAACAATTAGGGAATTATTTCGGATACTCACCGGTTCAGTTTGAAGAAATGCTGAGTTTCAGAGCATTTTATTATGGAACTCCAGATGGCGACCAAGAGCGTTACGATACATGAGGAAATATTCAGACTCGGACTATCTGAAGAAGTGAACCAACCGAGACACCTCGTTGATTTATCGTCTCCCCCAGCACTCTTCCCTGTTATCACTTCGAATTGTCCCGCCTGACTTTGCTCAAAACTAGTCTTGTCTGAATTTATGCTAATTTAAACAAAGCACGCCGCAACTTTACTGGACATGTCCTGCTAAGTTCACATTAATGTAAGGTTGTATGCGATAGCATTGGCATTAAAGGAACCACTGTGAACCAGGTCTCGAACTAGGGTACATAGAAATCCCAAACCTAAGTGGTATTACTGCTAACAGGTAACTAATGTAATGTGAGACCGAGAGGTATTAACAACGTACCAGATGTCACCACTTCTTCAACTTTGGAGAAAAAAAGGGCATTTATCAACTGAGTACTGTTGACGATAGCATATTTCAAAAAAAATTTAAATTGTGAAACGAAATGCCACTAAATATGGGAATAAAAGATGCAAAATAAGGTTTTATCAAGGATCTAATAAACTGGAAAGTGCAATAATTTACCCTACCAATAGCATCAGTCACTTAATTAGTGGAAAGCCTAAAGGAGCCTTGCTTGGGGTGACTCTAATTATCCAATTTATTCAAATAGTAAAAATGACTGATGTAAGGGAAATCGTCTTCTAACAGCTATTTCATTGGTGTACATAAAAGTCATATATATCCTGGCAGACAGATAGTCAAAGTCGATGTTGAGGCAGTGGATGTACTGAAATGAGGTATGTAACTGAGGTGACTGATTGAAATGAGCTCTTTAAATAAGAATCAGTATCAGAGTTGGCTTCAGAGGAAGGTCAATACTACGTTTTGATCAAAATGTCCGCACTGATATTATCTGAGATCGTCAAGAGCTGGTTAGAACGTTCATGCTTCTAGGCGATAATTCCAAAATTAAGAATAGAAAGCTAACTCTGGAAAATGAATTTTTTTTTTCAATTCAATATCAAATCAATTCAAATCGGAAGTCGCCTGATAGTGTTTCCAATTTCACATGAATCCAGTCAACCGGTTGCTGGACACATCCAGCGTCCTAAATGGGCTGCTCTAACCATCGGCATCAGTTTCTCATGACTATAGGAGATAGTGCTACAGTATTAGCTCTCTTTTGTTGACCGAACAATTAATGTACCCTTCAAAATGATTGATTGGAGAGTGATTTCAAAGAGAGCGTAAGGCGTTGAAACGCAGTCTCTCTCAATATACTCCCCTCATAACTTACCTCAACCAGCTTCACTCTGGCAGTCTTTGGCCAGCTAGATGGCTTTATGAGTATCAGTAATCAAGACGATTTGCGAACTTTAAAAATAAGACATCAATTTTAAATCTTAATAATCATTTCAAATCGGTACATCAACCAAAATTGGGTGAGCCCTACGATCTGCACAAAAGTAATCTCAGAAGTCTGGAAGCGGTAAGCGGAAATGAAATATTCACTGAAATCAGTGCTGTCTGTTCGAACCAGCTGTCAGGGTGCAGTGAAAGTTGGATGACAGCTTGCTCCTGCCTGGACTTAATGCTTAATATTTTTTGTGCATCCCATTATTAAGCCACTGAATAAGTACTTACTTGAACCTTCTCCGTAGAACCCAATTTGGAAGCAGATTCGATTTAGTCATGCTCTCTGCCTCAACACGATAAGCAAATAGCCAAATCAGCAGCATTCTAGAAGAGAACAGCGGCGAACTTTACAGTTGCGCTAATGAATAAACAAATTGCGATCAGTAAACCACCAATACAGGGCATGAAAAAGGCATTTAATGTCGTCTAGTAGGTATTCAAATCAGTTCTGTACGGGTTCACAAATTCTAATTATTAGTGAGGGTTTTTAGTAAAATTAAAAATTATTTATAGCGCTCAGAGTAAGCAAACGAATCACGTCAACAGTCGTTATCAGATCCATTTTTGAAGAGAACCGACTCTCCTACCTTTAATGGTTTTGGCATTCAATAGGGATATATGAGATCTGTGAAGGAGTAGATCGCGATTATTCATAAATTATATGACTGAAGTTGTCTTTCGCATGATTAGTGGCTTTACTTCTGTAAAAAAACGGTCTACGTACATCTCTTTCGGGAATCTACAAATTTGATCCGTAAGAGGGATGGAGAGCACATCTACCAAGGTTCATAAAATCACTCAATGATTCAATTTCACACGTTGAAATTTATCTTGCGATTTCAACATCAAGAACATCATTTAGTTGAAGGAACTTATAATTATTTTTCATAGAGGAACGCTAAACACGAAGAATGGTTGGAATTTTAATGTGGCTGATGGGAATTAAGAAAGTCGTACATTATTTGCACTCAGGGTTCATCAGGTTCTCCCACTTTCAGCCTCGTACTCTTTGTGTTCCCACACACTTTTACCTCGATTTGTTATCTTTCTGCATCTATAAGAGGAACTCCTTCATTTACGATGCAATAGATGTTCTTGTTTGGGAATCACTTCAACCTAGCTAAGTTTAAGTGACCAATTTTGTTTTTCCTCTACTTTGATGTTATTTTGGATGACGTCTGACGGCAGTTGGGTTCCGAAATGGAAATTCGGTATTTAGGCTGGTCTTCCCTTGTTCAACGCTTCCGAAGAGTCGCTGTCTACATTTGTTATCCACGTTTGGTTTTTGTCTCTTCGAAAAAGTGGCTGCTTCAACAAATATGTTTTGAGACCTAGCTTTTCAATGGCGGATTTCCATTTTCGAAAGTGTTTTGGAAAATGTGGCGAAATCAGTCATGCATTTAATAAGTAAGCGATATGAACTAAGTACGGCCATCTAGACATGGGAAAATGAAGTGTGATTCAAGTCACAATTCTGATATGATTTTGAGGCATGCAAATAAAGCTCATTCTAGGCCCTAGCATTCCAATTATAGCCAGAGATTGTCCTTTACTGTATTCACATTGGCACTAATGTTTATGAAGAAGCAGCAACCTTCATTTGCTAAACTGATCTGCGACTTGACTGGTCTAAGTTCCAGCGAAATCGATGCTTACAACCGTCTTCATTGAACGATCCGTAAAATAGTCTCTTATCATATCTCACACAATATTTTCGACTATGCTTCGTACCTTTCTCAATGGTATAAATAGAGAAGTTCATTTTTTGAGGCAGCCCATTTCAAGTTACGAATGCTTTAAAACGGTTTGGAGATGGTTGCAGGGCCACTCCAGCTTTGTCGTCAAAATATGATCCAACTAGCGGTACCCGTATAGTGATTGCACTTTCTTAGCCTCACCGTCGCACTTGTATCAAAGGCAAAGGACTCATGGTTTGGATGCATGCAGAACGGTCTCCCAACATAAAAAAACAGCGTGTAGGGCGTTTTGCCGATATCAATCAACATCTAACCTAAACTCATTTGAGTACCTACCTGTCTTCAAAATTTCGAAAGAAAGGGAATTAGTTGGGGTTAATTCGGCTTCTACAAGCTATAAGTAATTAGGTCCCATTTTATTCCCTCACCCAGGAGGTTTCAGGTGAAGCTCCAATGAACTTTTAAAATCCGCTGGATTGTGAGAAGACACTGAGGACGAGGAAAGACATCATCAACTATTGATACGAAAAGTATAACTGGATTGTCCTTAGTAGAGCCATTAAAAGTTAGTAAAAGTAAGCTCATGCATCCGAAATTTCAAAATCAACTTCAAGAAAAAAGGTACAAAGCCCCACAGACTCCCTTCTTAAAATGAAAAACATTGAAAGCAACTCATCACCATCAGTGATTGGGATGGGTAAGTTTCAAAGACTTATTAAGGGTACAACAGAAATACAAATAGCTTTAAAAAGAGACAGCACACAACAATTAAGACAAAAAAATAGTAAAAGCGTTTATCACCGTCTTCGGCTCACTGGTCGCTCCTCTGGCATGGTTTCGTCGTACAGTTAGCAGTTCCGCATCAGTTCTACTTCGTATTGGCACCTCGTTTATCCTCGAAGTCTTTTCAACTTTCTGGCGGAGATTCCTTTCATTGCTTTATGCACGCGCTTTCCACAGTCCAGTTTTAGACCATGAATCCAGGTATTTACGTGGTGCCTTGTTTACCAGATTGTACTTCTGCTAGCATTATCTAACTTTGTACCATTTTTATATGTCCGTTGGGCGATTAGTCCCATCCGGCCCCCCTCTCATTATCGGTGGTCGTCACGAGCAGGTTGAGAGTAGGATGGCAAGCACCGATCCGACTAGCCTTACGTTCAATTTCCAACTCATTTAGCATCACATTATGCGGATTTATTCACTATTATTTTAGTGGATTTCTATTCTATCCAACATAAGACAAAATGCACTTGCCCAAATGCAGGCTTAGATCGGGGATCAACATACGCCCACTTTTACCACCATTTTTCAGAACTTAGCCCTGATCAGAAGTATTTTATAAGGTAGATCAATACTTTTGCTATTATAAAAGCCGTAAGTTCGTTGGCCAATAGAAAGAGGAAGGGAAATATGAAATCGACGAATAAAATGTCACTCAAGTGGTGATTGGCTAATCATTCTAATAAACATGAAAAATCATTTAATTATATTGGATTATTTTTCCTGGATTCGTGCATTTAACGGCATTCAAAGGTGTGATAATGCAGGGTCTGGCAGCAATTCGACGCTTTTTACGTGCTGGTTACATACTTTCAGTCGTAGGCGAATCTTCCCCAAGTCGTATTTTAGGATGATTCATGCAAGTGGTGTTTGGGCCTTAATAATTAGTTATTCGACACATAAAAGTCATGGCCGCAGAGGTATAGAACTGGTATTTGGCGAAGTATTGAATATTCTATGAAAATGTTGTTCCTTCCGAATGGCATTTTGTTTAGGCTAGGAGTTCCCTTAGAGCAATAACAATACCTCAAGTCTTTGTTCAAGGGAATTGCGTCCCGATTCTATTTAATGAAAGTGCCTTTCAACTCCCGTAGTGGATAACACTTTGACTGCAGATCCATTGGAATAGACTTCATCTTTGGATGTATCCAAAGATTACTTTAATCTTTGTGGTTAATACTTCTTTGAAACACCAGAATCTACTCGATAAAAGAGGAAAGCGTAAAAAACCCTGGCGTAGACAAATCAAATGGGACACTAACCACCTTTGATCAGGCCAGTCTATCAAAAAAATTTGTCTATCAGGCCTATTTTAACTGTCTTCGATCTCAGTTAGAGTGATTGACATAACCTTTCATTTTACAAATGAAAAACCACGCAACATAAGAGCCTTTCAGCCATTTTTCATGCTTTTGTTCATCTATCCGCTTTTTATGAGGTAGTCTGCACACCAGTATTGCGCTTTTTTTATTTTTCTCCCCACCTATTGGGGCAAGTCCCAAGGACTTATTGGGGGTACAACAGAAGTACAAATAGCTTTTATAGCAATTAAGCACAACAGTTAACACAGGACAGTAAATGTTTGTTGATCCTCGTTTGCCTGGTCTCTTTTCTCGTATGGCTTCGTCGTACAGGTATCAGTTCAGCTTCTTCGAGCCACCTCGTTCGAATTCGTCCGCCTTCATATCTTCTCCAGAAATCAACGTTCTGGCGGAGATTCCATTCATAGCTACTTGCACGTGCATTCCATACTCCAGTTTGAGAGCACAAACCCGGTTATTTATGTCGTGCCTCCTTTACCTAGCTGTAAGAAGTTGTACTTCTGCTGACATAATCTAATTTTATACGTACGGAGGGTGATTAGTCCCATCCGGCTGCCCCTCTCGTTAGCCCCCAGAGTTGCCCCTGGGGTTACCGATGGTCACCACGAGGAGGTTGAGAGTAGTTTTGACCACCAGTATTGCGTTATAATTTTAGAAACTCCTGACGCTGATCATTTCTAGCAGATGAGGTAGCTCCGAGACTTTTCATCTAGAGTTGCATCATCCATAGCCTCTCTGATCCAGCACTTGCTATGCGAATGATAAATGGCCGAGAGCAGCCCGTTATGTTACTTACACCAGAGTTGACCAAATAAAGGCGAACATTTGAATCCTAGAAAAATATGTTTATGTTCGAACTTCCACACTTTATCCAATGACCACGATAAATATTAAGTTTTAAGTCACAGAAACAAATTTAAGATATTCTGCCCAGACTCAAAATTTGCGGTCAACTAAATTGTTTCTAGTGACGGAATATTAATTAATTTTGATCGCGTGTTCAAAACAAAAACCCTTGGTTTTCGAAGTCCTTTAATGAGAGTCGTCACTCGTCTCCTTCAGTTTGAAGGTATGTATTTAACCCTTCGTTTGCCGAAATCGCACCTAGAGGATGATCAACGCCAAATCCATTTAGCTCTGGGTATGATGTAGGACCGATTCTCACACGACTGTAGATAAATACTTCCTGCTTACGTCAATTAAAAGATCATTTCAAGATCTCCAAGCTTCGGAGATGGCTAAAAGACGTGGAGAAGAAGGCAAACTGTCTCGTAATGCATCTTTTTTCTCCTGCAACTTAGTTCCTGTTGAGCCGTTTGAATTTCCGCAAGAGTTCTTAAGACTTCGCCAAGTGTTTGTTTAAATTCGCACAATATTTTCCAAATAAAAGGACATTTATAAATATATATGACGACTGATGTTGGAACCAAACACTCGCATTTACAAAATTTGCTCCCAACAACAGGTAGGGTGTAACCACTTCTTAATCACATTCACATCATCTAACTTCCGACCTTTCGAAGTATCGAATTTACAATACCAATCAGAGGGCTTCTGATTGGCCTGATATTAAACATCATATCTGGTGGTGTGGATCTTTTCCTTGGTTCAACTAATGACGAGGCTGAGGTTTTTACGTTTGGATGCGTTCTAAAGACTGAGCACCTAATTTGAGTTCACCAGTCTTTCAGTAAGGGTAATTTTATTCATTCGTAGTTAAATTGGAAGCAGCTCTTCTTTATAAGTGAATAAACGAATTTATAAACTGAATCTAAATCCTAGCGATATTTTCCATTAAACAATTAAATTAACAAAGTAAATAGTGTGAATGAAATAATATTTACGATTCTTTCAATTCACATGGTTTCTAACGAACACATCATCAATTGCTGCTTTGAACAACAATTAGTTGTGTTTTTTCCAGGAACGAAAATACTGAAATTAAGGCGCATATTTTCAGTTCAAAATCAGAGAAACTAATTTATTAATTATTATTCGGCTTTCTCCTTTCAAATGCTCAACTTACCGCCAGAAAGCTAATTTGACGGATAAAGTCCTATTGTGAATACGCTCTTATTAGGAGTCACTCTGAGTACTTAGTATGTGCTACCGTGCTAGAAAGTGTAAGGTTCTACAATCCAACGTCTTGGTCTTAGTTGGATGCAAGGACGTTTTTGTAGTAAATGTGGTGGTAGAACTACCGTAGGGTGTACCAACTGTGTGTAATTATTTCCCATAATCCATCGTAGGTTGCTCTCTTATGACAATGATTCTTGTATCTGCCCTCGATTTGACCACAGGGTGTGGATACTTTTACTAAAAGAATGATGCCCTCTTATAGGGAGTTTATATTCAATGCGAGGGCAGGGCTGCCACTTTTCCTAGTCGTCAATCAGGCTATCGTAAATACTAAAGGCAGGAGAGCCAAAATACTCATCTTCGTTCCTACCAAAATTTACCATAACTGAATCAGCACTGGTAATTTACAACAAGTCGTATTCAATAGAGGCTCAATTTTGTTTCACGAGCACGCTATGGGTCATCACAGTCCACCTATACAGGTCTGCACTGCCTGAATGACTACAAAAAACTCTGGCATTCTATTCTAAAGGTACTGACTCTCTGTAGTTTAAAAGTATTATGCAAAGAGTTTTTTGTTGGCAAACTGGTGAGTTCTGATATTTACAGTAAGATGTCGAATTTCCTTCAATTTCCTCAGAACGAAGCTTCTCATCAAGAATTCTGTGGATTAGTGAATTGAGACAGCTTTGAACCGACAATCCATGGTCATCTTCCTACCTGAAATGCGATGGAGAATAGAGACTTCTTCCTTTGTGAAAATTCATGGTTAATTGTGGCCGGAACTACTGGGTGAAGTTATAATTATTTTAAACTACAGTATTCTACCGCTCGATGTATTGAGTTTAGTGAGTTAACACGAGGAGATTTTAAGTGGAAGACGTTCGGAAATAGAAAAGTATGTTAATACAGACTTTAAATTATTGAATGATAACGGACCACATCACTATAATTTTCAAATCTAAACCGAAAATCAGGAGATGAGACGGTTTTAACGCAACAGGTTGACACAATTAAGCTCAGCTTAAAGATTTCTGCACCAGTAACATACCGTTCCACTATTAAGGTTCAATCCACTTTCCATAAATGTTGAGAGTATACTCAGGGGGAGGGGGGTGGTCCAAAAAAAACAACAAAACACATCCCTCCTCGCTTTTTTGGATCCACTGAAACTAGCAAAACTAACTTATCTCACTGAAGGTATTCAGTGGACTTATTGCCAGCCATAGTGGCGAAAAAAAGGCATAGGTTCGATTCTCTCTGAATGAAACTAAGAGGAGTTTGCGTACTAACGGCCATTTTGAGAGAATTGAACCTATATATGTGCTGTACTTCGCATTGAATATATAAGCACCTAGAGGGTATAACGACTGGCATTAAGAAATGATCCAAAGCCAAGAAAACATAGAGAGATGGATTCATTCGGACCGAAAATAATCAGAAGAACAAGCACGAGAAAGTAAATGGCAAAGGACTTAAACTGAGCTTGGTAACGAGAAGCTGAAGAATAAACAACCGAGAGGAATTTCTACCGCAATCGACGTGCATTGCTATCTGCAGTCCAGCTGCAAGCGTTCTACATTATACAGATGAAATTCCGACCCCTCTGGTTCGGACACACTGTGTGCAGCTCCAATACAAAACTTAACTCTTTATCTGATCAGATCATAAACTCAAAGAGAACCTACAGCATCACCTAAATGTTTTATTTGCTATACCTTCTCGGAAATGTTTGCTCTCGGTAGTGGTGCCCTTTAAAGCTGCACTCTGAAGCTCTCTAAGTTAAGTTACGCTGGTAGTTGTGTGATGTATACCATTTGTCAACTGCTTGTTTTAACCTGCACCCAGTTCCTACGTCTAGGCTAAATCAGAAAGCTACAAAGCGGTTCTTCCACGCTATTTACTGTATGAAATGCACATCAATGATAAGAGGTTTATCAGAGTATTTAGCTGTTAAACTAGCCATAGGGTGCGATTTAAACTTTTCTAGACCATGTTGGAGATCGGTATAATCGGCTCATGAAACATACTGGATGAGCCCTTAGTATGCTTTGTTCGAACAAATTACGATTGATTTACATATGTCATATAATCGGGCTCGGTAACAGTATAATGTCCAGGTGAAAACTAAAACGCTGATGGTTTCCGGAGTGTCTCGCCTTCGAGACCCATGATTAAATACTGCTTTTATGTTTAAATAAATTTATTTTTCTCAGGTATCACCAGTCAGAAGTTTGAGAGCGTTTAGCTGGTGTGGAAGGTCTACACGATCCTTGAAAGTGCGACAATGTCGAACTACTGTCTTCTGGTGAGTCAAAATGTACGCCACCATCACACAGAGGAAGCGTTCTTTGGTAGATTTTTGCACTCTGTTGACGCATACTTTGGAAGTATCACCAATCCCATCTATTATTATGGTTCGTTGCATGGTGCTATTAGTTGTGCCTGCACCTTTGATTACTTTTAATTTCACTTTCGCCATGATTGTAATAGTTTGCTAGTCGATTTGACTAGTTGACCTATAATAATTCCTTATGAATCATGTTTCATTTGAATTTATTACCTCGAATGATAGATTAACACAAACAATTTTAAATTTTGCAATAATGAAGGTAGTTCAAAATATTAAATGATGTCAGATTGGTAGGGTAAGATATTTTCCCACCTGTAGTTTGATTAGGTTGACAGTTGTTCGTAAACATCATCAGCATGGATGAGAAAGGTTTCAATTTGCGTGCATGAAATGACGCCCATTAGCTCCCAAAGTAGATCGGCAGAATTTCACGAGATCATCTGGAATTTGCAGCATAATAGTCCATAAAAATCACAAAACCTACTAAATGATCGTTCCCACACCCAGAGCTTGATCAAATAGGAGCATGTTCAAGTGTTTCTGGCATAAATCGATTATTTTGATGAGGATGGAAATCGTCTGTAGTCTTCGACTTGACAACTTGCGAATATAGAAACAGAAACGTTATAAATGCTACTCACGGCAATAAAGTGAGCAGAATAATCACCGACGCTAGCTATATATGTTGTCTATAAAGGGAAGGTCAAATGTGGGCTAAAGTTCGAAAAGCACCAGGAACCATAAAGCTGGGTCACTACCTCGTTTGTAGGGTCTCTGGAATGAGAGAAATCGAGGTGAGATTCTGCTTAGGAAATGGAAAATAGGATAGGTGAGGATAGACAAGCGTTTTTTCAGCAGAATGATTGTGGATATGATCTTTATTGGGAAGCGATTCCGACTGGAAGCTGAAAAGGGCATACGTCATTCAAACTATAGATTACCCCCACTCGCTGTCTTATCCCCATACTTTAGATGTGGACAATTTTTTCCATCAATCATCTTGCTTTCGAGATGTGGAAGAAAAGCATCTTCCGACGCTTGTATTGAGTGAAGAAGTGGTTTTGTGATCGTCTATCCTTTTGTACACAAACTTCAATCTGTGTAGGTAGTCATTCCAACCTCTGCTGCTTTCGAATTCTTCACTCCGAAATATTAGTATTCAGAATGTATAAATGAGGGTTTGTGTTTCGATTCTATCCGGCACCTCGTTCTTACGTAATACAAGAGCAGCCAATGAGTACCCTTTAGTATGGGACTAGGTTACACAATCGGGTTTTTTTCTAGGAGGGCTACTTGTTCATCTCAGTAATAACAATCAGTAATAGGGTCCATATTCGGACGTAGATACTACTCATGATAGCTAGGTATAAAGGCCCGCAGCTAGAGCCAATTGGAGTGCACATTCATGTAGGTGAGCGGTATGAACAGATTAAACCACTCTAAAATAAATTCCTTGGGGATGTGATATCAGAGCCTGATGTAAAACGGACGTGGAATTATCTTCGAGTCAGTTCAGTATATGAATTTATCGCCTTTCTTTCTTCTGATTTGCCTTAATTTATACTTTCACCTAGGCGAGTGTGAGACCAGATTTGTTACGATTTATGACTGCCAGCTTCACTGAATTGCAAACGCAGCCTGTCAGTGCAGCATTGAGACTTGTTTACCTCTGGTACATGTAAGGTGCTATTCTCAATACCGTAAGTAATTACCCCGATATTTGCTTCACTAAAATAGCTGGTGTCTAAAAGAATATAATATAATGGTGGTCAAACCTATTCTCAACCTCCTTGTTGTGACCGATAACCACAGGGGCAACTCTGGAGGCTAATGAGAGGGGCGAACGTATAACAATAGATTATGCCAGCGGAAGTACAACTTTGTTCAGCTTAGTAAACAAGGCACGACGTAAATACCTGTATTCAAGGTCTCAAACTAGACCGTGGAAAATGTGTCCATGTAGCATTAAATGGAATCTCCGCCAGCTAGTTGGGAAGACTTCTGGAAGAGGTATGAAGATTGTCTGCCTTAACAATGTCGAGGACAGACGAGGTGCCTCTACGAAGTTGAACGGCTATCTGTACGATGAAACTATGCCAGAGAAGTGACAAGAGAACCAAAGACGTCGATAAACGCTTTTACAGTCTTCTGTATTAACTGTTGTGCGCTACTTGTTGTAAAAGCTATTTGAATTTCTGCCGTACCCCCAATAAGTCCTTGGGACTTTTCCTAATGGGTGGGGAATAAATAAAAAAATTATCAGTCGTAATGAAAATGGAACAGTGAATCGGCAGCAGAGAATTTGTTTTGCTTCCAATCAAATAATTTTCATTAAAAATGGATTTTGTGACCATCATGTAACGGTAGGGCGTAGTTTAGAAGACTTACTTTAGGGGTTCAATATACAGGTGACGTTTTTTTCTGGCCCCTTCTAATTCGAAGAATCCAAGGCTCTTTTGTTGTCTTTATTATCAACTCCGACTTCTGTAACCTGGCTGTCATCGAGCAGGCCAACATGACATTTGAACGGAAATCGTGATCCGCCCATCTGTACGACGCGACAATATTTGGCTTTGGAGGTGTCCGTGCGGAAGTGGGGAAGGCAGCGTTCATCCACCTTGAAGATACAAATGATCAGACAAGAGCCGCATTTGTTTATTTAAAAGTAAGCACACAAATAGCGCGTTGTTTAAAAAATAACATTGGGGCAGTTCCAGGCCCACTTACAAACCATTTCAGAGCAAGAATAGTGCGGTCTAAACTAACCCCATTATATCAAGTGCCGACGACTTTAAGACCGGGCCCATTGCTTCGTGGCAATGAAATTCTGATTGGAATGAACTGTTTGACATAAAATCAGGTTGGTTTCTGAAAAGAGATCAACTGTGACATAACGTGATTCAATCGCACGTAAACGCCATTAAATACTTGGCATTATTGGTATTTGAAATTTTTAATAACTTAAGTTTTAAATGGCTCTAGTTGGAGCTTAGAGAAGCCCAGATTGAGCTTCTAGCCCAATCGATTTGTGTTCGAATGCTTGAATGTAGCTGCCCGATGCGATCATGCAATCGGATTATGCTTAGCAATATCAGAGTACACTCTTAGGAACATCTTGTGCAGTCAAGTAAGTGTTTGTCTTCGCAAAGTCCGTCTGTTTAGTCGAAGTGGCATATTACCATAGGATTAACAAAGTTTTGCCTTAGAAAATGGCTTTTACCTTAGGGAACCAGTAAGTACGCTAACATGAGAGACGTTTGCCTGCTCGCCACCGTGAAAGAATGGCTTTTTGTGCCTGTTTTTTTTGTGAATGCTACTTCTAATGTTTAGGTATGAAACTTATACTTCGATGATCCGAGTTTAACCGTAAGAGAAATTCATAGCGGATCACCACTAAGTCACCTGCGATGGAGCCTTTGTATCTTAAAGAAACATCTTCACCACTGTGAATCATTTAGATATTCTTTCAGGTCATTTTCTAAAACAGTAGACTTGCGTTCTCGTTGGCTCTTTCCATAATCAGTCTGTATTTCAAGTACTTTATTGCGGGCTTGTATATCTGGCTTAATTCTAGCTGGTGATTGCGAATATACCATTTGCAAATAACCATAAACTTAAAGGTAGGAGCAGTTTTGCGAAATAATTTGTTAGATTTCTATGGAAATGGACTTCATTTAATCCTTAAATGTCATCATTCAGACAGAAATCAATTTTGTGACTTTCGAAAGTTCACTAAAATCTTGAAAAGTTAATTACATTTTCTAATGACTGCGCGACACAAAAGTAAATTTGTACATATGCTACGTCCGAATGGGTAAAGAAAATATGTCAGTTTTCTGCTGAATAAAAAAGGCCGTTGATCGGTTGAGGCGCAGCAGACTTTTTCAGGAGTCAGTCGTCATCCAGTACCGTGTACAGCATGACAAAACACGTTGATTTATCACCACAAAGAAGTGAAACAGGGGCTATCACCTTGCAAATGTCAATCTTTACACCACAACTAGTTCTACCAGCTACGAGCAATAATTCCTTTGCTTGTAATCATGTGCATGCGCTTGCAATTGAACTCTAACTCCATTTGGATACACGTTTTGTTGGAAGCTAAATCAATGGTCTCTGGTTCCCAAGGAATTCAGCTGTCGACACATATGCTGCTGAATTCCGCAAAAAAACCGTGATAAATTGTCATCCATATTACACCCTGTACAAAATCGTTTGTACTGCAAAGTGAATGAGTTTCCTGATCTAGGAATACACAACCTATTTATAGAGTTACGGAAAGTTTTATGGCATGACCCAATCAAATAAATTTTCTAAACTGATCAAGGCATCCTTCTGATGAGCTAAGAGAGAAATTGAGAAATCGTTCCTCCCAGGGTTCTTTTTGGTTCACCATCAAAATTGTCACGTCAATTGTTTATAATAATGGATTGGTTGAACTTCCACACCATCTCTCATGCAGATGGTATGTAGAAAAATGCCTAAGTAAGGCGAAGAGAGACATTTTAAACAACATAGGGAAATGATGCTAAAGAGGTAAAACGGTATAACCTATGGCAGAAAAATGACAATGTCATTTCTAGACAGAAACATACTACAACGGCACCACTGAGGTTTCCATTTTCTAGACCTAAAACCAATCTTATACACTGCAGTGACGAGAGCATAGTTTGTGAATACCTACCACACTACTATACTTTAGTATGGATAGTATTGGTTTATTTTCCTTAACATATATAAATTTATTTTTTTAATAAAATTCTTCTTTAATTTATAGTTAGATATTGCTGTAGATTTTGAAACTTCATTTAACCTCTCACAAGTGCTGATTTTTCTTCATTATGATATTATATTGCAAAAAAGACAAATTTGTTTGAATGGGTCCGGTGTCTTTAGACAAAGAATTGAGATATACAATCACCTCTGGCTTAATTATTTATCCCAGCAAATTTTAATGAGCTCTCTCAAGGTAAATCAAAAGAAGAATGGAAAATCGTTTGAACTTTTTTTGATTAGTTTTGCTTTTGTTCATCTTTAGAAATGAGGTTCATCTTGTAGGCGGTTGAAGCAATATATAACGATTCTGTAGATAGGACTTCATCCAATAAACTTGCTTTAAGAAGGACTCTGCTTCTAGAGCTTTTTTTTAGTTGTCGTTGTATTCTCATCTGTTCATGTTCCCCATTGTAGCCAGAAGTACTGAGCTGGATCTGATAGTAACTTCTTGAAAGTTACAGACGTTTTGCCCAAAGATGTCCATCGGTGCCCAATAGCTCATTAGAATCAACTGTGATTCGGCAGTTAGTAGGTTAGCAATAACAGCAACTTGCAACTGCTCCTATCTAGCATTTAATTTAAGAACTCGTCGGGCTATAATGAGGTGTCTAAAACTTAAGTTTCCTTCTGAAAAGCGGGGAATATAATGTGATTAGAGGATCTGTTGCCGCAAGAGCTTCAGAGTCTTAAGCTTTTGGGCTTCTTAAGTTTAAGATCCTCCTCCTAATTGCGCTGCTAACGACTGCAAGGATTTCGGCATATGAAAGGGGTGCTTCTCGTTTTGAGATTGCGGGGTGAAACCGGTTCGTTTGCCAATAAACTAAGCGTGCACTCATTAAGCGTTTATCGCCACATTTTAAAATACCTAAAGAACACAAACACAGCGATAAAAACACTAGGAAGTACGAGGCTGTCACCCTGTGTTTACTACAATCTGCGCCTTCTGGAACCAAGCGCTTTAATTGGTTAAGCGCCAGTTAGCTATGACCAATCAGGAAAGCGAGTCATTTCTGGGCTTGGATTGGTGTACAAAGTTAATGCCAACTGCTTTATATATTACGTAGTCTAATTATTTGGTTTTACTCGCCTGAAGCTACTTCGATAGAGAAAAGGTATTGCCAATTATAATCTGAGGTACGAAATGTTCAGTTTCGCCATTAATTTTTACTATGTTGCATATGCTGAACTATAAAGTTCGGTTTTTAATTTCATAGAAGCTAATAGGTCATTTGTCACTCCTGGAGTTCTCTTTTGATCTGTGGAGTCTCTCCCAGTCTTCTCAATTTTTTTAAATATCTCATTTTCGGAGTGGGAATCTGCACATTGTTATTGTGAACCTCCACTGCATAGTAAGCCATTAGGTACTTGTTTTAGCAGGCTATTCTGCTTATTAATTTCCTCTCGAACGATTACATTCTACTACGTTTATTATTAATGCATTGTGGACTAAATTTTTCAGCCAAATCTATAGGTTCCATTTTCAGGATTATGTTGTTGTTCCTTGTCAAGTTACCTGGTTATTTCTGAAAAATGTGGTTGGCATAGTGCTTTCCTAAACATCTTGATGGAACCTATTCCAGAGGCATTAAAGGTCCTCTGTGTTCCCCTCATGTTTAGCATATGTACTTATTCCGACCTCCATTGTTCATTTCTAAAGTCTCTTGCAAATACGATGAAAAAGCCTGCTATTGGTTTGGAATTCTTTTGTGAGGAAATCAGTCTAATTAATTATTTAACAAATTAGTGGTAAGATTAGGGCAACCTAGCGAATTAGTTAGGTGCATAGCTGGAGGAGGACTTTTGAATTTCACTCCTCGAAATGGCTGCTGTCAGAACTCAAACGTCAAAACGATATTTATAGCATCAACAATGATTGAATGACATTTTGTAGCTAAATGTAAACAAAAATATGATACACCTCTTTTCTTTTTCTGTCATTCACATTTCAAATCGGTACAGTTTTAGTGCGAGACTTTTACAAACAAATCAACATGACTACCATGCTTCTATTTGAGGACTTGATATTCAGAGTTTAAATGAAATTTCCAGAAGTTGGGCGACTCATGAAACCAAATTTGAGATGTTCTCGCTCTTCTTAACATTAGAAAACTTCTATTATCTGGCAGACTCTAGGGAAAACCATTTGTTAACTAAACAATTCTAAGCGTCTTTCACCTGAAAATCAAACCCTCGTTTCGCTCCAAGTGGTTTCAATAAGCGGTCAAGCGCTCGAGAGTCTGAATCGTCAATTTCTGATCAATTTTGGGCCGTATACTTCTGCTTTTCTGTCTCCAAATGTACCTCTCTTTCAATGATTATAAACAAAATCTATGCACTGAAGGGAACTATGATTGAAAAAATTTCGGGAAGAAAAGTCGGCACGGAAATGGTCATAAGCTTGTAAAAGCTGTACCCATTATATAAGACTGGATTTTTCAACTCTTTCGCATAGTGAATAGGACTATATTTCGACTTATCTCAGGCAACTGATTGGATCCGAAAAGTAGACAGTGGTACATTTATTTCGAGGTTAACTGAGTTACTTCTTTTGATTGTAACACAAAAGAAGGCTTCACCTTCTTTAACTAACTGTTCTATGTTTATTTGGATGTAAATGTTTAATAGTAAGTTATCGTGGTGTAGTAAATTGGAAGCTCTTGAAAGCGAGAGTGGACCGGGGAAACTTACAGTTTACTCCACTTTCATTTTTACTGTTAATTTCTTCGCTGTCAAAAAGACAGTTGCCATATTGTGCATTTCCATATTTATTTCAGTACCAAGTTACCGGATTTTTTCGGTCATGAGGTTACGTTTACCAAAGCAATTAGCCGCACATTCCAAATAGCGAGCAAATAGAACAGCGTTCATATGTATTTAAACGCTATTTTGTGCCTTTTAGATAGCCGCAATGATTTCCTTCGCCCCAAATACAAGTCAAGCAATTAACTCCATTGAAGACGGAAAGAGAAATGCTCCTCACGAATCAGAGAAGATGTCTCCGAGTCAGACCAATTCCGATCCTCCAACCGAGAATAAAACCAATCTAATTGTGAATTATCTACCCCAGAGTATGACCCAGGAGGAAATACGAACCCTCTTTAACACCATGGGCAAAGTGTCAAGTTGCAAACTGATTCGAGATAAAAGCACTGGTGAGTCTTAATTTCTTAATAGACCTATCTTTTCCCGTTTGTGGTCCCTTAACTAGATTCATAAAATTTCATTGGGAGCGCAAATTGACGTCTTATTTTAATAGCTCTCAGAAATATGATTTGCTTTCAAATATTCTCAGGAAAATTATGTTCTTGGGATAGATAGACTGTTTAAACCAAGGTTAGGAGAATGTTTTGGCAGATTTGAAGGAATTATATCTGGCACACTATCTCGATGTCTCCAGACTACTAGGAATTAGATTATCTGCCGATGTATGTATGAATTACCGATGTCACATTGACATCCCGGTTGCTAAAGCTCATTAAAACAAATTTTCAGTAATTTAATAAAAGCACCATGTGGTCGATAACTAATGATAACTTGACCACAAGCGAATTTCATACCTATTTTCCCCAGTCATTTAATGGTTGCGGATTATTTCAGTGTGATTTTCAAATGCACCATGGTCACAGCTGTTGGGTTCATTTACTTCGGCAACAAATTTGTGTTACCATTAGATAAATTAGCGTCTTTAGCATCCAGATGACTAGATTGATCCTTGTATTGTTTGGTTTACCTAAAGTTAGAGGCTTATTCTGCTGTGAATTCACCATCTGTATGTGAAAATGCGATGTGTCAATTGGTCTAAGGGTTTTCCTATTTATGTGGACTACATTCTGATTGGCCATAACGGCCTGATGAAAGCTGACATTTCTATTCCGAGGATGCTTGATTTGAATACCAGATCAAAGCTAAACATTCCTTATTGTTACGTTTTCATTCCGACTTTGATTACTAGGCCCGATAATTAACTAACCATTGGCTGAATCAATCTTTTCTATCCAAGATATTTTTCGGATTTCGACCTTTGAAATGCTAATAAATGGTGGAATTTCAGGACACGGCTGCTCTAATTAGTCTTTCTTGTAAATACCTTGTTAAAATAAATCCCCAAGATAAAGTATTGGACATACACGAAACGATCAAGAACAAAGTGTTTATAAAAGGCAGGGATGACAAAAAAACACCCGAAAGATTTTGTCCGTTCCTTTAGCCGGACGAATGGGAACCGATGGTAACTGAAAAGCTGATTTAGCCTCTGCTTTATTTCCAGTTGTTTATTTAATTCCTTCAATTCTTCTTCTAATTAAGCCTGGCATGCATGAGCGATTAATCCACTTCAACATGACAGTCGAATAGCTCAACCGCAATTCGGAATCAAAAGTCTAAATGAAATAAAACAGCTTTGTGTGAGTTCGCGAAATGTCCAAAATAGAATTGAAGTATGAAGCGGTGATTTAAATTATAAATGACTTTGATGAGAGGCAGCTAGTAATTAGAAAAGCCACCGATACTACCTAAATATTACTCATACCCTGAAATGGCCAGACGAGACATTCTCGATCCGGCCTATGCTAGTCTTATTTTTTGAATTATGATTGCAGACGATGGCTTATTCACGTCTTGTTTTGTTATGTTGTTAGGTCAGAGTTTGGGCTACGGATTTGTCAACTACGCAAACGCCTCGGATGCAGAGAAGGCCATAAAGCACTTTAACGGCATGCGCTTGAAGAACAAGAAGATTAAGGTTTGTCGACAGTCTGTCTCTTTCTATGTATGTGTGCGCGTTTGTGTGTGAGCCCTCTTCGTGGTCTGGTATATTTACATTTAGCCGCATAAACAACGCCGTTAGGTCTTGTAAGCGGATGCAAGAAGGTAGGAATTGTGTGAACGAAAGAGAAACTTTCTCCATCACGCATAAACAACTTTTTAACGGTCCATTTACACCGCTAACCTAACTGAGGATCATGAACACTTAGTGGTTGAGCCAGCCTAATGGTGTAAAAATGATTGACACCCATAGGATATGATCTGAAATACCTTACGCTGACTTGAATACTTTCAAGGTAACTTCACTCACTTAAAAATCCGTTGGCATGAGGTAATCCAAAGTCACAGGGCAGATTTTATCCCCACTCTGAGCTCATTAAAGGGGCTCTAGGACACAGGAGAGATTAGGATGTTTGACGTCTATATTGGCACAAGTGACTTGAGCATCAGGTATCTATCTCTTAAATAAACTTATCCTCCCATGAAACAGTAATCCATTTTTCGCTCTGGATGGAAGAGTGTAGACTTGACTGGAGATATCACAGTACTTAAATTTCATTCCGCTTACTCGGAGACGAGAGGGCTAGAAATTGTCCTGCAATGGTGGGGTACCAGTTGCTCAAGCTGCTGCCTCATCGGGTAACATATATTTGAAACCCAAGTGGTACTGGTATCTACTGCCCGCACATTCTTCATCTCCTCATGATTTATTTGGGTTTATGCTTTTAAGAAGTCCCAGAAGTTCAACAACCATGACCGAAAGTTCATTTACCACAGTGGTTTACATGAATGATGACAGACAGAGTTGAATGTGCACTTCAGATCAGGGAAGTTCACTTTAGTAGAAACACGATTTCCCTTTGAAAGTGTAGGAGCATATACTAATTTGAAGCCTTTCTGAGTAATTGCATTCTTTTGAGGTCTTTAAGATATGTGGGTCATTAATCCGATTCACGCCTAGAATTCCTTGGAACTGTGGTTTTGAACGAACATTCTTAGCCACTGAGCAATATTTTGGTTAATATATTTCTCAAATTTACGCATCTACGATCCATTATTGTGGCTCAAATCTGGGCTCGAAATTATCGCTTTTATCCTCAAAGCTAGCCATGATCCACCTCAACTGGAAATGAGTTTGATAATAAGTAATATTCGAGCCTACAGGGAGGACAAGCATCTTTGTTTACTTTTGGAGGGTGAGGGGGTTTGGAACCCATCTCACATGACATTTAGGGCGACGGCTGCTAAGCCATTGAGCTCCCTTGGCTTTTTCTCTAAACTAGGATTTTTCATGCTGTATACAAAAGAAATCACCTTAATTCTCGACCTTGACAACCTGCTATGATTGCCAGGGACTAGCCCTGATCCTACCTTTTGTTTAATAATTATTATATTGTGCTAATTTTATATTGAGTCAAAATAACACTCTAATGCGCAGCGCTGTATCGTTTTCCCGTTTAGAATATGGAACCCACTCTGTATTGACGGTACGCGCAACAAAAAAATATGCGTGTGTGTTTTTGTAAAAATAAAGCCATTCACACACACACACACACCCCGTTTACACAAACTTCTTGAGTTTTCTTAGCTCACAAAATTCTAATTTTTTTGCTTATCAACAATCCTGCCTGCGATTGTCGTTGCGTTTCAGTTCGTTCTTCGATATTATATTTTTCCGTGGGTTACCGTTAATCTCCCCGCTTTCTTTATTTCCTTCTAGATAATGTCTCCTAAGATTTCAATGTTGCTACATAACCCAATGTTTAAATTCTTTTGCTATCTGCAGGTCCTGGCAATTCAAAAAGATTAATACTGGGCTTTAAGAGGCAAATTTGAGCTGATTAGTAATGGAATCCAGATTAATAGAGTTGCACAATTTAGTTCCCTCAAATGCTAGTTTTACGCTGGTTGAGGGTCGCCCTTGAAGGGCATCGGCGGTGAGACGCTTCCACACGGGTTTTGCAACTGTTTGAGTATCGGCCTACAGAAGGACGTTTAGTTGGCTAATCCTCAATTGCCAAAGATTGAGCTGGAAGGCAGGTTCCATCAAGTTAGAAGGAAATGATTCCTCTGGTGCTTCTTACCTCTTATTTGAGCGGCTGGACTAGATGGAAGATGCCTCAATTTTTCATTTCTTTCACTCTTATTTATTTCGCTGTGAGAATCTGATGTTGATGGCATTGTGGTTACTACGGACTGGCTTTGATTTCCTTTCGCCGTTTGCATCAAATCGCATGATTCTTATTTCTTTAACCATGGCACACATTCGCTCTCTTTCCTTCTCTCTCTCTTTCTTTCTCTTTCTCCTTTTTTCTTTACTTCTTGCCTCGATCATGTCTAGTAGTTATTGAACAGAAACAGTAAATTGCATGAATCTCTCATTGAGTTTGTGTGTTCATTTATGCTACTCCTACCCCTACTCAGTCTCCCTTTTTTTTGTTCAAAGGAAACACTAATAATAAACTATATAATTTGTCTAAACAAAAGTGTTTAATTTACTCTCAAATCAACTAAACGAATCCTTAATTTTGATTGGAGCAGTTGATATGTGGAGAAAGCAATGCTAAAGCCATCCATACCAAAACCGGATTTATTGTTTTTTATTTACGGTTTCTTAAAGGTCTCGATTGCTCGTCCAAGCAGTGAGTCAATCAAAGGCGCTAATCTTTACATCTGTGGACTTCCAAAAAATATTTCTCAAGAAGATCTGGAGAAGATTTTTTCGCGATGTGGAAAGATTATCACCTCCCGGTTGCTCGTGGATCCTACCACAGGTAATAGAATCAATGCGTTCCATTGGGAGATTTGATCAAAATCCTGATTGTAATATTGGTTTGATGTCAGATTGCAATAGTGAGCTCCGATATATCACTCTTTTAGAAGCTGACCTGAAGATGGCTCACTTTTCTGCTTAATGCTTTCTTGAATTCTTGAGATGAAACCCTTGCAGATTTAAGGAGGGAAAGAGCAAGTCATCCAGCTAGCTGGCACAGTTGGGAGATTGTCCTTATGACAAATTGTATTACTCCTGTTTAATCAACGGTGTACTCGCATTGCAGTTGGCTTTAGGGAAAATATATCGGCTGTATTCTTTATCTTTGTCTTCCCAGTCGACTTGGACCTTGTCCCTGTGTGTGTCTTGTTGGTGGACTCTGACAGATACCTGTCAACCCCTAACGTACTTAGAGAGGGAGTCGGACGCGTCCTAGGTTCTACGCAACATGAGAAATTAAGTTGGCTCTTAGTCCGTTATAAGAATAACAACAAATTTTAATTAAAGGTCCTGAAACCTGGTATCTCATCAGGGTTCGGACATCAAAAATCCGCCATCAAAAAAGTCAGTAGGTATAACGTCGATTTGTGAGCAAATTTAGTTCAATTTCCTCTAGGAAATTCTGTAATATACCAAAGACCTAAACGTCTTTGCTTTTTCTCACGTTTTTTAAAATTTTAGTCAATGTATTTGGAGAATCGACGTCACTCTGTGGGCTCTCATTGCTTTGTCCATAAGATATTTTTAATGAAGTCCTTGTAGATCAAGATCGGACTTATATAAGTCTCAGTCCGTATCTCCTCCTATTGAAATAATCCTTATTAGTTCCTTCATAGCCATTAGATCTTCGATGGATCATATGTAATGCAGTTAACTAGACGACGAGGTCCACTTTAATTCATTAATTCATTATTTCAGCTTCAAGGCTTGCACCTTAAATGGATTGGCGGTCGCCATGGTTATGTGAGTTGTTGGCAAGCCACCGAACAGAAAAACCGGGGGTTTTGCCATTACAAAAGTTGCTTAAACAGCTGATAATAAGTTATTCAAGACAATTGTTATTGCCGGTGGATTCAAAACCAATTGATGCACAACCAGTGATTGAAACAACCGTCTTGTTACAGATTCGAAAAAAAGACATTGGGGAGAGCTTCCAACTTTATCTAGTAGATGTCTTAATTTCTATTTTGAACATCGTTTTTCTCTAGAAGGGTTGTTCATTTATTACTTTTTTGATACACTTCGTTGCGGTAGAATTTTTGAAGTAACCACTCTTTAGCCTTCAATTATTAACACTTTCAACAACAGTCATGCAGAAGGTTTCAATAATTATACGTAAGCCTATTATAGGTTCCAATTATGATGCAGGGATACTATCTTACTTACCAGTGGAACGATTCATGTTTCACTCCTCGCCGAAACATGATCAACATCCTCAGTGATGCTCCTCTTCTAAATGTTTAATGTGCCGGTAAGTCGGCAAAACTGGACCCACTGGCAGTAGTTCGTTCCTTCTAATGTGGACTCGGATGAATGAACGAATCGCTATTAATCCACATTGTTTTCAAACAAGTTCAGACATTAGCAAAATTATAGCACAACACATGTAAATAGAACTGAGTACGTCCTTCATTGAATTTGCATATTGTAAAATGTGCTAATATCTCCACCTTATATTTATGGGTTTTTAAAAAAACCCATTTTCCAAAGCGATGACAATTAATTTCAGATTGAATTCTAAAGGTTATCTAACCCATGTGCTGAATGCTTAAAGTTTCACCTCATTCGTATTCCGGTTTCATCATTTCCATCGTCTAAGAAATCTCAGCTGCGCTTTCATCAAACGTATTCTACAAATATTAAGTGTTAAAGCTAAGTTCTATATCTCCGCTCTTGACCCATCCGAAACCCTGCGGATTTACTCAGATCTCTAACCAGGCTGAACTCGGAATGAGTAGAAGGAATACCGGCTTACTTCATTACGGATTTTCTGAGGAAGGGAATATGGGGAGTTTATGAAGAGGAGCTGCTTCTTGACCATGTCCAAGACTAACGCGCCCATAACCTAAGCCATCTTAATGTAAATCGACGAAGATAGATGATCGTTAAACGATAATATTTCTCTCCTATACATTCGTCGATTCTCCTCTAGATAGGAAGAATAATAATGAAAAAGTGGCCTTCCTAAATCGCTCATAGATAAGGAGGCAATCAGCTCTAAGGAATATTGCATTTCCAGTCACTTGTGGAGCAAAAACTACTCAATGTTCCTTCTCTATTTTTTAGCAATTAAAGTTCTGCGCATCTAGCGCACTTCGGAAATCTTATAGCCGCTGAAAGTGCAGCGGAACGAATGATCCTGGGCTTGAGAATGAAGATTTGTGAGTTCTAGAAACATTGTTACTGATTTGACAGTGGCAACTTAAGCTTCGAGTGCCTGCTTACATGCCAGAAAACTACCTCGCTAGAAAATTAATTAGAAGCGGCCGTCATTCACAGTGCTTGATCTGCAAGTCCGAGCTGAGGAGAGAAGGTACTTCTGGGTGGTAAATTCCGGAATTCCTCACTCCCAAAAATATGACTAGCACCAGCCAAGTCTGAAAGGTCTTTAGTACAGCCGGGAAATGATCATTCGGATCCTGTTGAATGTCAAGAGGCAGGCTGTTCTAAGATCTAAAGGTCCGCAGGTGACATTCATTAATTTCTTCACGTAGGAAAAAGGAAATTGACTGTCGCCTAACAAAACCGTTCTCTAGGTGACTTTTCAAGAAAAAAAGAAGATTGAATGCATGAAAATAATCTAAATTGTCTCCTTTTTCTCCTATACTATTCACCAGGTAGGTCGTCAAGATTTGCCCCGTTAATCGTCTAAGCATGTTCATTATCTTTCCCATAAAGTTTGAGAGGACTGATCTAATGAATGAGCGATTGGGGAAGGTGGATTAAAACATTAAGGGAATCACATTCGCTTCCCGATAGAGATTTAGAGAAATCCTATCTAATATTGCCATCGAATGTCGATTCAACTCATTCAGAAAGAGACAAAGCCATCGATTACACCTTGGAACTTTCCCTCAGCCTGTCTGCGTCATTTTGAAAATACCTCACTGTTTCCAGTTCTACAGCTTTACAACTCAGAGCAGACAAATTATCCCATCTAGTCTTTGTGGATCAAGAGGATGAGCTTACTTAATTTAATAGCATTGCGAGCCCTAGAAACTTATTTTTCTCTTCACAATAATCTCCGACTTTCAGTCTTATAATAAAAGGGATTAGTAGAAATCTAAACGACTTTTATAGTTTCCGAAGTGAGCTTGGATTGGTCTGATCTACCCTTTAATACAGGCAAAGCGAGCACTCAAGCCCTCGAACTTCGGGTTATTTATTAGTGCCAATTTTACAACAAAGACACCCAATTTATCAAGAGAAACCCATGACTTTACGTTTCTTCTATTTCGAATTATTTTCATTAACAAAACAGATTTTGTTTGTTTTAGTTTTTAAACTATTAATATATGACTATAAGACGTCTGGAATCTTAGATATTTGAAATAGCGGTTAAAGATCCATCGGGTAGAACAAAGTTTTTTGACGTTGTTGGTAAGTAAGAAAACAGTACGCTTTAGAAATAGTTTACATTAGCTTTGGATCAGAGTGGTATTATTCTACAATAGGAGGGTGTAATAAAAGCTGGTTACCACACAGTTAACCATGCCATATGAAACATCGAAAGCGCTTCTCCTCTTAGGTGCGTCGAAAGGCGTGGGCTTCATTCGTTTCGACCAACGTTCAGAAGCCGAAGTTGCGATCCAAGAGCTCAATGGCTATCGAATTCCTGGAAGTGCTGAACCAATTACCGTAAAGTTCGCCAGCTGTCCTGGCTCAACTCGTTTATTGGCTAGTCTCTTACCTCAAGCCTCCCCATTGCCTCAGCTTGACGCCGCTGGTCTAGCCGCTGCTGCCGCGGCCGCAACTGCCTCTCTTCTCGCTGTATCCGCATCTCCACAAGTTTCGGGTGTGAGCAATCCCCACTTCCCTGACCTCTCAACCCACCAGTTGATGGCTGTCCTAGCCGCTGCCGCCAACATGCGAAGGCAGCAGCAAGAACAAGTGGCGTGGTTGCAGAACGCAGGGCTTAATTACCATCCAGCTGGAAATCCTTCTACGGTACTGCCCTCTCAAAGGCTCAGTTGGAAGCATTCTGGATTCGCTGGAGGTCCTATGCAATCTGCAGCTGCTTCCACATTGAAACTTAGGTATTGGAGAAAATAATCCGGCAATAATACTATAAAGCGATTTACTAACCGATATGAGGCTCACCAATCCCGGCGAGATGGAGTTTAGTACCTCATGTGTCGAGACAATTCGGAGGAGGTCCTAATATTATTGCTAAAATAATGGCATCCGTTCAGTCTACGGTTTCCCCACTGTGGCTAAATGTTCCTTTCCTTCATCTCGCCTTCATCTCCGATACTGGATGTTGTCTTATTTTCAATGGTTATTAGTCATTCTGGCTGTTCCTCATTGCTCCGGGAATACAAAATATGCATTTTGCCGGCCGGCAACATTATAAAAAACTAGGTAAATGATTCAGAAATGTCTGAGATGTGCAGTACTTCTAGTCTCGAACACTAGTCTTTCCTCAAAACGGAAACGATATGGCACAGTAGGAATCTCTATAATAAACTAAAATGGCTGTGAGTTGTACATGCTGAACAAGTCCGCACTACTTCTTGCAATGCAGGCTTTTGAGGTCTCATGAGACTGTAAATTAATTGAAAAAAAAAATAGAATTACAACCACAAACCCCAAAACTGTTCTATTACCGACTGGACCGTAGTTATTAACGTTATCAACAGTCTTAATCGAATGGGGCGTTTTCCTGAGTTGGTCGACTTCGCATTGTTGGGGCATCTGAATAATACTAGCTGGTATCTATCGCCATGTGGCAGTTCAAATTTTTACAAGCCTTAATCACTCAGCCGTTAGAATGTCTTTTTTAGTGTGATTTTTCACCGAAAAAGATTTCTTTCAGTAACGTTCATGACTTCTATGTTCAAATCACCGCTTTTCCGGTCCGCTTCTTGACAACCGCTATTAGTCTTGCTCTTTAATGAAACATCGGCCTAACCTGGGCGCCTTAATCTTCTTAAGATGGTCTAATACACACTTAGACGCTGAATGGGCTTCCACGTGCATGCGCGTGAGCTAACGAGCCCAAATGCATGAAGCATTTGCGTCCCCAGGCTTCTAAGTAGATTATTTATATATTTATTTTCTCCCCACCTATTAGGGCAAGTCCCAAGGCCTTATCGGGGGTACAACAGAAGTACAAATAGCCTTTATAGCAATTAAGCACAACATTTAACACAGAACAGTAAATGTTTGTTGACTCTTCGTTTATCTGGTCTCTTCTTTCATAAGGCTTCGTCATACAGGAAGCAGTTCAGCTTCGTTGAGCCACCTCGTCCGAATCCGTCCGTCTTCATATCTTCTCCAGAAATCAACATTCTGGCGGAGATTCCATTCATAGCTACTTGTATGTATATTCCATACTCCATTTTGAGAGCGCAATTCCGTCGTGCCTCCTTCACCAAGCTGTAAGAAGCTGTACCTCTGCCGGCATAATCTAATTTTATACGGCCGGAGGGTGATTAGTCCCATCCGATCGCCCCTCTCTTAAGCCCTCAGGGTTGCCCCTGAGGTAACCGGTGGCCACCACGTGGAGGTAGAGAGTAGGTTACACTGATAATTGGCAAAGTTTTCTTTGCTAAAATAATATGAAATGCTGTAAATGAATTTGAAGGACCGTTAGACCGACTGCCTTTGTCGGCATTTTTATCGACTTTGGGGCCTACACCGATGTTTTCAGTTAACGTTTGGACTATCAATTCGACTTCTAACTTTTGCAAAAATTGTCTCGAAAGCCTTTCTGAAAATTCAAGAAAGTAGCTCAGACTCATCAATAGACTTTCCTTTTTAAAAATTTAATTTGAGATGCTAAAAAACTGATACTTCCTTGTCTGCATTGGCGTATTAACAATGTTCATGTTAATAAAACGCTTCATGATCATCAGGTACAATCCACTGGGTGATATCAGCTCCAAAGGTGGGATCAAATCATTGGCTGCATCCCCATTATCTCAAATTCCGGATTCTCCTCACCACTCAGCCGCCACTGTTCAACTCCTGGATCAGGCCAGGTAATCTCTCCAATCTAAACAACGTTTCCGTGCTTGAATAATAGCCTATTTTATCAATAATAAAGATAGGCTTTTCGTATGGCGATATAATCTGGAGGGAGCCAGTCCGATTTTTACTTTCAGTTCATTGTTCGTATCAGCCCACCATAATCAACATTTATATGTCAAATCTAAGGCCTTATAACTGAGCTCTATTTATCTAAGACTATCTTCCACTGCGTCTTTCTAATCTCTCATGCTTGTTGATCCTTGAATTTTTTTCTCCTAGAAAATAAGGCTTTAGATATTAGAGGAGCAAAAGAAACAAAGAGGAAATCACGTGCAGTATGTCCTGCTTTCGCTCGCATACCTTTCGTAGCTCACTAAAACAAGTTCCTGCACTAGATCGCCATAATAGGCTAGCCTACAAGATTGTGAAAGTACAATCTTCACTTGTCTAGCATGTCAGTATTTCAATCTGATACGTCGATTTAGATTCATCGTCTATTAGACAAACTGCGGTTCCTTTGTCTCCAAAAAGCAAGTCATTATCTATCCAGATAGAGTTTGTGCGTTTTGCATTAAATTTGAAATCGGATCATTTAAGCAAGCCATTCAAAAACTTTGTCCAAAGTGGAACTCGTGCTGGTTGCACTTTAACTAGCGCTTTCGCTGTTAACGGCGAAGTTAATGGCTTACTGCCATACCATAAGTCCCCTAGGCCCAGGTTCTTTTAGTGCGTCCACACGAAAGATTGTGTCCCTTAGTAATAAGTGGAGGCTTCGGAGTTCTGTCAAATCACCATTTTTGCAGTTTGGTTCACTAGATCATCTAACCAATGCTGATCGCAGTTCCTACCACTGAAATGTAATTGTGATCGACACGATTAGAACTGTTTTAACACTTCAAGTTTCAAAACCATGAGCTGCCAAATATCTAATTCCTAGCTTTATCTTGCTTATAATTAAATATTTACATTTTTCATCATTTACCAAACATCCATTTTTTTCCATGATTGGCATTTCCATGAATAATAGGTTTCCCCAACCACTGCAGCTTATCGGAAGAGCTAAGAGTGTTGGTTTTTGAGAAGTAACTCAAACTTTGATAAACAAGATCACAGATTCTTAGAAAAATAGTACTACAGGCTGAAAAAATGTTGCTTTTATGTCAACTATATAGCCATCAAGTTGTAGAAGAGGCGGAGCAAGATAAGAATGTGCGTGATCACTCGAGTTGGGTTTAGAATTGATAGAGTTAACCCGAACCTATTTACTAAGTCTTATCTATAGGGGGAAGGTTGGCATAAATGATCGACGTCCACATGTATAGATGCTAATTCAAGGATGCGGTCGGTCAACCTCGCACAGACACCGATGATAAGTGCCACATTTTATCCTCATCTAACCTAATCATCAAAGAAGTCTAGATGGGACGATGATCACAACTTACGACAAAGTACCTATTTTTCAATCATTTACTTCGCTTCCGAGTCTAAATGGCCTAAATGGTCTTTGCATAAGAGTTTGAAGTTACTTGGCAAAATTTACCTTTTAAAATGAAGGAAAGCACAAGTAATAACCCTTTCTTATATTAGATTAATAAATTTGCATATGGAAAATGTTACTTCATATGAATCTCATCCCATTTGCATATCCCCCTTCGTCGAACTTAAGGAATGCACTTGTGTCGCGATTTAGCGGCTGATATAGTTATCAGTAGTATGGCTGAAAAGACTGTAGATTTTATCAATAGTCTTGTTTCATGAGACCGTTTATTAGGCTATCCCCAACCAATCAATATTTTAGATTGAATGCGCTTTTGGCATCAGCGGCGGCTGTATCGAACACTTCGTTGACCCCCAACGGCCTCGGAGCAAGTCTCTCTACAGGCGTTGGTACTGTCTTTCCTCAGCAGCCAGGCACCTCCTCCGAGATGCTGCTGAATTCCGTTTTCGCACAAACCACTGATACCAGCTTGAAACACCACGTGACCCTTCCCTTTCCTACTGAGGTCACTCAGATAAGCCCCCTGGGACTGCACACATTTGGAGTCTCTCCCGAGATTTTCGCCTCTCTGTCAAATAGCAATGACGCCTCCCAGTACCTCCATGTGTAGGCTCTAAGTTAAACTACATTCATTTATTATTACTTGATCTTGAAATGGATGTTACCAGTTCGACTATGGTGATGTCACCAAGTTTAACCCTATTTTATTCGGCTTACACAAAAATTTATTAAGAGTACCAGTTTTAAAATATCTATTTGAGGGAAATGAACAGTATTAATCTGTCATTTCATCCTTAGTATCCATTATCCCTCTGTCATTTATTCTCCTGATATAAAGTGTGAAAGCTGATCGTATCGCAGTACCCAGTTGACTTGACGACCACACCCTGAACTGCAAAATCAGGCCAACTGCGCTTTCAGGCGGTTCGGAAGTGGTCACAAGACCACCTCGACTTTGTTATTTACACACCAGCCTTTAATAAAGACGCTGTAGTCTGATCCAGTTGTCTGGGCCCACATTGTGTTTATGCATTGCTATCCGCAACTCCTGCGGACGTTGTTCTATCATCACTTACTAGATATATTGGTTAGGCCATTGCCGCTTCGGATTGATAACTCCAGTTCTTCTTTAGGAAAGGAAAAGCCACTCTTGTACCTTTCGGTAAGCTCCGGGTTTTGAAGCATTGAAGCAACCTTCAACTTGGCATGCAAAGGGATTCCTATACGGTGTCACGAGATAGCCCAGCATGCTTCTCTTTGTGACATTTCACCCCCCCCAGATCTAAGTTAGGCTTTTCTACCCAGCAATTTCATCCACTTCATCAGGGAGTTATCCTTAATTCAATAGTTTGTGTTGATATTAGAACAACCTGAGTTTAGATTATGTTTGATTATGTTTCATGTAAAGGTACCTTAATTCATGAAATCGCATGTGTGGTCCTTATTATTTTGGTCCGATTATTTTAAATATTGCAATTATTTTTGAAAGCTGCTAATTCTCCCTGCACTTTAACTGGAAGAGCATAGCAGAGATCAAGTTAGGTTGACCCATGGATCCTGTTGAAATCAAGACGGTCAAATCCCTCTGGAATAAAACGTTGATTTCGTATCCACCGGAGTTGTGGTAGCTGTAGCTCTCTTGAAATTTTGCAACTATTTTATTTACTTCCCACCCATTAGGGCAAGTCCCAAGGACTTATTGGGGAAACGACAGAAGTACAAATAGCTTTCACAACATGTAACATACAACAGATAACACAGAAGACAGTAAAAGTGATAATTGACGTCTCCGGTTCTTTGGTTACGTCTCTGGCATGGTTCCATAGTACAGGTAGCAGTTCAACTTCGTAGTGGCACCTTGTCCGTCCTCGACATTGTTAAGGGCAGACGATCTTCATACCTGCTCCAGAAATCTTTTCAAATCTAATCTAATTTTGTACGTACGGTGGTATTAGTCCTATCCGGCCGCCCCTCTCATTAGCCTCCAGAGTTGCCTCTGGGGAGGTTGAGAGTAGGTTTAAATACCATCTGTACAATAACTTTTTGCATTCGTTTTCACCTGGTTCTTAATTAAATCTCCTTCAATGGGATCGTTGGCCTCATTTGATGTTCTAAATGCGCCTCTATCATTACGCCTCTCCTTAGAGATATATCCCCGTTAATGATGATAACTCAGCCAAATAGGGAACGGATAGGAAAGGTACTTCACAATGGATGGGGTACGCGTAATCAGTGGTTTCGATACAGGGAGAGTATGGCAAACTATGCAATTGAGACATGAATCACTAGAAGAAGAGCTGACTTTACGCAAACTAGACTGCTTATCTCATTATGCAAAACGATTCTCCCCTGTATATCCCGGCTCGGACACTTATTAAGGCATGCACTACAGTATCATTTAATGAAGCAGACTGATAAGTTATTTACATAGCCCCATGATTAAAAGAAATGCGCCGACGTAGTAAAGCTTTGGGTTTTTTTATTCCATTTACTCCCCACCCATTAGAGCAAGTCTCAAGGACAGACGTAAAAATACCTTTTACAACAAATAGCGCACAACAGTTAACACAAAGGACAGTAAAAGCGTTTATCGACGTCTTCGGTTCTCTGGCATGGTTTCATCCTACAGGTAGCCGTTCACCTTCGTAGCAGCACCTTTTCATACCTCTTCCAGAAGTCTGTTCAACTTTTTGGTGGAGATTCCATTCATTGCTACATGCACGCACTTTTCACAGTCCAGCCTGAGACCATGAATCAAGTTGTTTACGTCGTGTCGCGTTTACTAGGCTGTACAAAGTTGTACTTCTGCTGGCATAGTCTATTGTTATACGTCCAGTGGGTTATTGGTCTTATCCGGCCGCCCCTCCTATTAGTCCCCACAGTTGCCCCTGGAGTTACCAGTGGTCACCAAAACTTCAGGTAAATAGCTGGTTCCTGTCTGTCCTCTGTTAGTTACTTCGACAGATGCATACTTTTGTCAGTCAATTCGTGCTTGTTCTCGCCTCCTCGAGGCAGATCGGGTTACTTTTAAAATCCCAATAGATGAGACATTTTACATTTTAAGTCATAAAGTTACATTCTACTTACTGGACGAAGGGACTCGCTCACTGGAAGTCATTGTGCAGATTACCAGTTCCCCCGGTTGTAAAAAAGAGCTTTAAGGAGTTTTCACGATTTCCACTCAGAGACACTCATTAAGATGGCATCACTTTGTCGTATTTTAATTTTTCGGATCCATAATTTGGTACACGAATGTTTGCCGCTTCTCTTCTCCAGTTCATAATGTCGCCAGCGCTTAAAATCCCCTTCATTGTGCCAGGAAAATCAGGAAATCTATTGAATGCACTATGTAAATAACTACATTTTCTTCGAGGATAACCCCTAATAATTCATAATTTGCCCTTATTTTCAGACAACGTGATTTTCTAGGCCCTGGAAGTGGCCATCCCAGCCTGAAGACATCCTGATAAGACACCTTGGGACGGGGACCCCCAAAGAGTGTTTATTTGTTGCACACTACTCCCCTACCTCCCTTCCTGCCCTGACCCAAAAGCAGCAACGACAGCAACACCGCCAGAAGGCGTCTCATTTTGTTGAAAGGTGAACAAAATCAGGTGTTTTCTGACCCGTCCAGTCGGCGCCACATTTGATGCGTTTGGTCGCATTCCTTCTACATTTCTTTATATTTGAATGTTTTGTTAAGCGGTCGCATATGCAAACAGGTGTGAAATATAAACGTACAGAATAAAGCACTTCAGAACGACTCTCTTTTGGTGCGAAACCGTTTGCAGATTTCGAAACATATTAGAGATCGCAGCCGTTGTGAAAATGGAAAGCTACTGGCCGTTTCTCGAGTTACTTCATCATAGCATAAATTAACTAAGCTCAGGTATGACGACATGAAATTCATAACTGGATGATGAGGAAAAACTGACTATCAAGAATCATCACAGCACTAGCATTAGAAGTGAGCGAACTGGAGAAGCAAATGCCTTTAAACCCGATGCAATAGTGAGGGAACGATAATTACTTATGTAAATCAAGTAGAAATGGAAGAAACAAATAAAAGGCGTGCCCAACCTTACAAGGGAACTCGTTTGACCCCAAGTTAAGTTCTACCTACTAGGTGAAGAAAAAACATCCCAACGTACCCAAGAGGCACTTTTTTAACAAGACAGAAACCAAATCCATTGTGGAAACGGGCACCCAGAGCACCTCAGGCTTTATTAATTATTTACACATTGGCACAATACATAATGAAAAAATAGAGGCGCCCCAGCACAGACGTCAGCTGAAAACCACTCTTGTAATGATAGACAAAACACCTGAAGCAGGGATAAGCACAATAAGTGCAGGTGTGCAACTTGACAGTAATAGAGATGTAAAATAATCAAAAGCAGAATCAGCCGATCAAAGAAGAAACTCGAGCAGAACGCAAACGACAAATAAGCAAGTGTAAAGCGGCTAAGTTAACTACCACAAATGAATTTTAGCACTTGACGATAAAAGCGATTGACTGTACACGGGCATATATTAATATTCAATTGCGGTTAAAGTCAACCGGACGTAGTGGGGACTTTCGAATCTTGCGTGCTTCTTTGGAGCGCCCCCGAAGAATTTTCGCATAGATTGCGAAACTGACACAGTTATGCAATTTGACGTAAAGCTTTGGAAGGGCATAGTCTATAGAACAGTAAATAGAAGCAATTCAAGTCCTTAACGGCTGCCGCCTCAGTAATATTTTTGATTACAAATTTGCGAATAGCTTTGGCCTTCGGACAGCACCTACCACAATTGGTGCAGCGAATAAACTGGACATGTCCCCGACCCTGCTTAGCCCGACCATCATCCCTCCTCTCTTTAGTCTAACAGAAAGTTTGGGAAGGACGAGAAACCATACCATATTGTAATCGCTCTAACTATGCTAAGCAACATTTTGATTGAGTAAAACTAAAATGACTCGAATGGACTCTGTGAAATTGCTCTGCTTATGAAAACTGTACTACAGTACGTAAAATATACCATTTTATCAAATCAGATTATTTTGCTTTCACGCGTCACCAATGGTTTGTATTTTAGTTTTATTGGTTATTCTCCGGCACTTCTATCCAATTAACAAACTTTGCTTTGTATGCATATAGTTGATTCTCATAATTGAAACTGAATTTTCTTAAAGAAAGGCTTTTGAATGATGACTAGCTGGACCTCAATGGGGCCGTGATGCCTACCCATCATTGATAACAGCCATTTCTTCATCGATAGTTCTTCGGCGAATAAGGTACCCACTCACTAGGCAAGTACATGCATTATCAATATAGCGGCAGATAATTTGTTAGGAAAAAATAAACTGCAAGCTCCGGTACCGCAGAAGCATCGTTATGGTTATATAAGCATGAACTTTTTGTCCGTGTTAGGGTCACGGAATAATTGCTGCAACTAATGACTTCTGATTGTTAGTCAAAGTTCTGAAAGTTCGATTGATTTCAGATTGACAAATTCGCGCAAGCCTTTGTCAAGCACCATTTCATTAGTAGTGTGGATATTTTAAATACTATCTTCGCGATTCTACAAGCATTTTGCCCCCCAATAGAAATCTTATATGCGTAAAATTCTCACAGATGACCCTCTATGACTAGATTTGTTAGAGATCAATTGATTTAGTCCTAAGATTCCAACACAATGAAGGCGGTGATCGCTTCGATTCCAATAAAAAACGGGTTCCCTTATCCTCTCACAAATGCTGAACTCTAGCGTCAATTTTGACCCAGGATCATTTGCATCTTTTCCCTAATCTCTATAAATTTTTCACACTGCTAGTAATTATTCGATCACTGATCGCCATTGTCCTTCGCCAAGTTTTAGGACTCACTTGATATGCAGAGCCGCTTGGCTTCTTAAGACTGTCTTAAACATGGCGATGAGGCATGATTTGAGGAAATATTTTCAAAAAATACTACTTGTAATTGTGCAAGCAATGTGGGCATTTGAGTCAGCGCTCGACACTGTTGAAAATATCTTTATCATGAAACTTATGCGCAATTGTTGGTCGCGAAATCGCGACGTAAATATCAAGCTAGCAATTTGATATTTGAGTCATTTAAATTCTTTTCAAATGTGTAATTTTGATTTATTCATTTTTTCATTGTCGTCTCCAATGTATAAATCAACAATGCCAACGACACCAAATCATTCACCATCCATCAGATCTAAGCGATTAGCTAAAATATGTCCACAGTGGTGCATTTTTGAATACGCTAGTGAAATTCTACCATGTTTGCAACCAATTTATGAAATGGCTTAGTGCCTTCAGTTCGGATGGTCAAGTAGATGCTTGAATGGTAGTAGAATGCGTCAGCCACAAAGTCTCAATTGTTTTGCTTATCACTTGCCGAAAATTGATACGTTTTTGGTATATTTTTAGCGCAAGTCTCTTAAATGCTTGCAAAAATGGTAGTTCCAGTGCACTTGTGGCATCAAAACTGTAGATTTGTTGTTTATCGGACCTAAACGCTATGCTACCTCTAGTATCAGAGGCTTAGAAATAAAATCCAAAATTAATTATTACTCGAATAGTAGCGCAAAACATTTATTACCATTGAATTGTCTTTCGAAATAGGATGAAGTCAGCTCGAAATCCTATAGAAAGCCATATTTAATCACGATTACTTGAGATCACTTTTACCAGCTAATATACCTACGAACGATGGATGGTCGGTGGAAAGGTTAGCGAATTTAATCATACAGTATTGTATTTAACTGGGGATATGAAATTTCCATTATACTAAGTGTGCTTAAGTTATTCAACTCTATCTAGAAACCAGGGGGTAAAACCCTAAGTCAAAGCCTTCGTTGAGGCAAGTTTGTGAATCCTATCAAACAAACTATCCAGTTGCTCAGTTGTGATATTGCCTAGAAGTTTCAGTGGCATAAAATAATCCCATTCAATGGTTTTAATAGATAACCACTCGAGGCAAAAAATTGTCCATCTAGATCTTGATATGGAAATTATTTTGGATGATTAATTCGAGGTTTCGGACTAGTCTTTGATAAATTTGTATTGTTTGAATACTCTTTGAGTGGTTTAACAAAAACTGTAATGCATTCTTGTTCAGTTTAGTTGTGCCGAGGTTGCATTCACTAGGAAAATGAATTCAAGGTATATTAGAGAGGAAATTATTGGGTCGGGAACGTATGGAACAGTTTTTCGTGCTCAAGATAGAGTAACTGGCAAAAGATACGCTATCAAGCGAATTTTGATTGACAAGTAAGTACTCGAAAGACCATGTTACCCTAGTTTTGACAATGGCATCCCAGCATCTACAATGCGCGAAATAGGCGTTTTAATCGAATTGAATCAATTTAATCACCCTAATATTGTCGCGTTTGTATCTTTTCTTTCTCTCTAACATTTCATCGCAGAATCCACGAGATTATTCATCAAGATCGCAATATTTCCATTGTCTTTGAATGCATTGACTGGGATCTGAAGAAATACATGGAATCTCTAAAGAAATCGGGTTACAAACCTAGAGGAAGTTTGATTGGAGGTCTTCCACTTCCGTTGGTTAAAGTACACCTTGATTTTCTTCCTTCTACTAAATAGGGATTTTCTAGACAACTACTCGATGCGCTTAGATTCTGCCACAAATATAAAATAATTCACCGTGATATCAAACCTTCTAACCTTCTGCTAACAAAAGGTGGCGTTTTGAAGCTTGCTGACTTTGGCCTATCGCGAACACACTCTATTTGCAATCGCACATATTGCCACGAAATTGTAACACTATGGTATCGAGCACCTGAAATTATCCTGGGTTCTACTACTTATACCACGTCTATTGACATTTGGAGTGCAGGATGTATAGCTTATGAGATGGTATTATTCCGCTTAGAGTTGACATTCTTTCAGTATACGGGAAATGTTTTATTTCAGGGTGATTGCGAAATTGACCAGCTGTTTAAAATCTTTCAAAGATTAGGTGAGGTGCTCGATTATACATAACCCTAACTTTCAAGGAACGCCTAGTGTTGTGGATTGGCCTGGTCTTGAAAGTATGCCTGATTATAACGAAGAATTCCCCCAATTTGCTGCGAGACCATTCGGCCGAGAAATATCTAAGGAATTCCAGATATTCCTTATGGTACGTCGACATCCCCTTACTATAAACTCCTAACATTGTTACGTATTACCAACAGGAAATGCTGAAGTTAAATCCAGATCAACGAGCACAAGCCCACGAGCTCAGGCATTCGCACTTCTTACGCGGAGCCAAAATAATTCCAGTTGAATAATTTTGTAAATCCGCTTTTTTATATCGATTTCACTATTCTGCTACCAAGTCAAATATACCATGCGTTAACCGTCTAGTCCCATATTCTCTAGTGCAGATGAGAAAAGATGGTCACAATAATAGTTCATGTTGAGTGTACAAAAATACCGGTAAAAAAGTACAAATCGGGAAAGAAAAATCTAACAGGGGAGGGCCTATCACATGTTAGTTGTGCGAAAGGGAACCCGGCTCACGTTAGCACAAGTGTTGAGCAGTGACTCATCAGAGTCGAAACCTTAGGCCTTTCGACAGAGCACCTATTCAGCATGGCCTAAAAAGCAATAAAGGATGATAAATGGCCCCACGAGGTCCACAGATTTTCCTCCGCTTTGGGCGAAGCCTACCTTGACCACTGATCTCAAGTCCGGAGGGATGTGTGCTATATCTTGATCCATCAAATCACCCGAACGAAAGCGTCCCAAATTCGAGTCGTCCATATCACCACCGGCCTAAAATTGTATAACTTGCAAATGGATTATATTACCGCCTGATAGAGGGTTACGCCGAGGGCGTAGACGTCCAAACTACACAAGAACGTGTAACAGAGTTCTTCATCAAGAAGGGGAACATAACGCCCATCACCGCAGTCGAATTCGTGCTCATCCTCAAATCTAATATCAGCTGGTATGGATCGTCCGAAATCGGTTAATTTAAACACAATGTCGGAATGATCACCAGAGTCCAAAGACTTTAGAAGGGAAAATGAGGTGAGAATTCGGGCTTCGGGTTTGGAAAATGTGGCGGCACAACTTACTTGCAAAACATTCTTGACGGATTCCAAGACTACTGTCTCAGATTCATAAAGGCTTGAGAAGTCTACGCTTGGAATTTGAATAAGTATATTGCTAGGTTTGATGTCGATATGAACCATCCGCAAGTACTCATGGAGGTAATGTAAAGCATTAGTTATATCAACAAAGAGCCGATTAAGAACGGATGGTTTCAAAATCCTCTCAGCCTTCCATAATTCCAGGGACATGCCATTAATACCGGTATCGTGATGGGAGAAACTTTGGACGCGACTTCTGCTGGGAAACAGAAATTGGAAAAGACTTCCACCGAAACAATATTCTTCCATCATGAACAACAAATCTGATTCACCCCAAGAATCCATATATTTGACGATATTTTCGTGTCTAACAATGGACAGGGCACGAATATCCTTGAACACCTCTAGTTTATTCCGTTTGTTCTGGAAACGGTCACTTCGCGAACATTTCATGCAAACAGTTCTTCCGCTTTTGACGTGTCTAGCGGAAAATATCCGCGCGAAGTTTGTGACGTTTACTTCAGAAAAGGCCTGATAGTCGCTATGAACTCTAAAAAGTGCTTTCTAAATTATAATGACATACCTCGCCGATTCAAAAACACAATCAAACAGAACGCCTGGATCTTTCCCACTCTCAATATTAATCCCAACAAATTCGTTATTAGCTCGTATCGAAAAGCATTCAGGCTGTTTATCGTAATTTTCTTCCAATAAATCTTTCCTGGCCTTGAGGGATATTCCGATCGACGCACACTGCCTTTGAAGTATGCTGTTAGATCCAGGATTACAGGGAACAACGGACAATAAGTTGCTTCCATTTTTCTCACAAATCTGAGAGTATCTTTGTGCAAAGTCGCACTGCACATCCAGGAAGTTGCTGTCCTCAGATACATTTCCACTGGACGGATCACCAGTTGATAACCGATTCTCTCCCAACCTTGGTACCGGTGATAAGATACCAAAGTCATTTAAGCGATTACGTTCAGTAATTTCATTATAAACGTTTCGATGTGGACTCCGTGACCGACATGGCGTAGACTGACTACACTTAGTCTTCGTAACCGGCATAACCAAGAACCGTCAGTCCTCCGATACAATTAAATGCACGAGTATTTTAGCGGCAAAAATAAACGGTGTTGCTAGCGCATTTGAAGACAGCTAGAATTGTAACACCCATTATAAAACTAAATTTAATTATAGTCTTATTTGCAAGGTGTCTAATAATATATAAAAAATTTCTTTCTGATAAAATTTAAAACTATTGGTGTAATACACTCACACCTGCAGTTTTCAATTCGACTGACTCAGCCATCTACAGGCGAATTCGCGGTGATTTGTTATTGGCTAAGTGAGTCACTAATTGTCGGATCAGTGTAAATAAAAATAAAGCCGCTTTTGTGGATGCTGGCAACTTCCACCCCTGACATTTAATGGAGTCACAGGTACGTGCTCTGGACTATGAACAAGCATTAGTCTGGCATAGAGCATAATAAATTTGGATAACATCTCAAAGGGACTCCTCCCGTTAATGTCCCAGGTACTACTATTCCGGCAAGTGGTTAGCGTAACTGACTGTTTATAAAAGGCCTTTCATGAGTCCGACGTCGAATTCATACCGAAAATGGAGTGGCCACCCTCAGCCGAACTCCACGCAGAAGCGACCTTGACAGCAGTGAGACTGCCTGGTAAGGCTTTACTCATTAAAGGTAATCGATCTAGGGACCTAGTTTAGGGGATGCCACGGCTAGAATCTGGGAATGCAAAAGCACAGATCAAACAGACAGATCCATCACGCATTTCATCTTGGTGAGTGAAGTGGGGCGATCTGAAGCTGGGGGCGTTAGAGATCCACCCAGATTGAAAACTCAAGGGATACAGTTAAAGTAAGCTTCCATTACTACGATGAGCAATGATGTTTCACATCCCTTTAAATCTATTTTAATTTATCGGGGGCCCACTTAGATAGATGTGGAATCATACATGACCCAACAGTTGGTTACCGATCTAACCACGGATATTTTGAATTTAATCGCTGACACATCAGTAGCACCACAATAGAGCCGTGCATAACCACACCTGCCGATCACGCAACTTTAATACGACCAGTTAACCCACACCTGAAGCGAAAAGAACGCCACAAAAAAAATAAACAAAGCCAAAATAGTAGCGAACTAAGCAAATAACAAGTAGTAAGCTAGTCTGCACTGGCATACATACCTAGTAAGCAGTGCCCTAGGAGCCTCCGTTAAGCATTTCTAACGAGCATTTGTAAAAAAGCACCTAGAGTTCCGAAGGCAATCAAATTTGAATAGCGTCGAAAATACCAAGACCACAATGGCACAACTGATAACAAATATAGATCTTTAGACTGATAGACAATGCAACTGAAAGCTCAACATTCGTACCAGTGCGTTCCGAATAAATATCCTTAAAGTACTGCATAAACGAATAAAGTCGAAATCGGCAATATTATCAGCCATTCGCATCGAACGTAACTAACACCGCCTTCAGGAACCAGGACAATAACAAAGGCCACAAATCAAGCAATAAAAAAACAACGGCCAGCAGCCTCGCTGAAACGTCATAGTAAGATGTTGCAACAATGCAATGTACTTAACAAACTCCAAACAATACTGTTCTGTATACACCACACCTTAATACAATCGGCGGTGAAAGGTAATTCAGTCAGACTCCTAGATGTTTATTGATGCAAACCCATGTTTATTTAATTGCGTTTGAAGGGAACAAGGGGGCGTGGTGGGGGCTTTCGAAGTTTACGAGCCTCCTTGGAGCGTCCTCGCAAAATCTTTGCGTGAATAGCACAACTCACACAGTACTGAAGCTTGACGTACAATTTTGGAAGGGTGTAATCTGTAAGAAAAAGTAGCTGTGTGAATTGAATGCTCCGAGAAATAAAATTGATAGTATTAAATATTGATGCGAATGCATAAACGTGCCTGTGTAAAAGGAGGCTTCTGTTAAATCCTTAACGGCAGCGGCCTCAGCAATATTCCGGATTACGAATTTCCGAATAGCTTTATCCTTTGGACAACACCTACCACAGTTAGTGCATCGAATAAATTGAACATGTCCACGACCCTTCTTCGAACGTCCATTGTTGCGCCTTTTCTTTGTCTAGAAACACAAAGTTAGCGATCCCAAGGCATACCATCCTGGAGGGTTGAGCGAGATTAGGCAAGCTTGCCGCCGTGACCTTAAAGCACGGCTTAAACAACGCTTATTGGTGGGCAAAATAAGTACTGTGATGTCAATTTTTCTGAAAATGCTTAGGTTAAGAACTAGCTAGTTCAAATTCGCAGATCGCGATGAATTTATTGTATATAAAAAAGGAAGTCTTTACTTCTTACTGCTTTTGTTTATAGTTTGGACTCCAGTTTCTCTTAAGGTATTCGTTCGCATTCTAATATAAACCTTGTTTCATATGATCGCGGCAGCGAAATTGGTAGTCTTACCAATTTTGCTCGAGAATTTGAATGAATGATTTGAACTGCATCGGCCATTAAGACCCATGCCTTTTTCTGTAACTTAATGCTGATTGAATTTAAAGTTTTTGACTGAATATCGGTTGACCCTGTTTAAAAATGTTAAATAACCTCCCGAAATGGACACATACAAGAGTCTTTAATGTGAAATTATTCATTAATTCCACTGCAATTTCCCTACTGCATTTGGAAATGTTACGTAGACACAAACTAATCAGCAAAGAAAATTAACAGCAATCAAATTAACCAATCCATATTAGGTGTCAGTATTTTTTCCTACAGCTAGTTTATACTTAGGATAAAGTTAATGACACAGAACCTTTGGTAAAGCCTCCAATAAGAAATCGCTAAAAATATTCCACTCACATTTGAGAGGTATACCCAGGGCAGGCATTAAATATCGCCTTTTAAAATACATGGAATATTTGATTGAAACAGCCCAACCAATTTTTATTTTTTTTATTTTTCCCCACCCTTTAGGGCACGTCCCAAGGACTTATTTGGGGTACAACAGAAATACAATAAGTTACATATTTTAGCATGGAGCCATTATTTGAGTTTATCGACCCGCTGGTCTTGTCTCGGCTTGGTTGTGTGGTGGGATGGTATTCAGTTCTCCTGCTGCATCTCGTGGAGTACCTCGGATAAAGTTCTTCGCAGCCGTGAGGGAGCCGATGTGTATTTCATCCTTCCTGAGGGACTTTCCGTTGCTTCCTATCTTCCGCTCTATCATTTTTCTCATTCTTATTTAGTTTTTCTGTTTTTCTAATTCAGTTTGATTGTTTTCTCTTCTCTGTTTGTTTCTCCCTTTCTCTGATTTCGACCGAAAGGTGACAGTTCCTAATATGTCTTTCTAGCCACCCTTGAGTCTTGTATTTTTTAAGGCAGTCTATAAGATGGCACTTTAGTCTAGGGTCGAGCATCTCTTCAGTTCTATGTTCTTCTTCTCCGTGATCTTGTCTTACGTGCATTCGCATATCTCTTATTCTGGCGAAGGATCTTTGGCAGTTAGCGTTGATACAGACAATATCACGTTGTCTTTCTCCTATCTATCTAGGTGCATAATTTTCGTCTCGAGCTTTAGAGCTTTCCTTTGGATCAAGTAGCCATGAATCTGAGTGCTCTTACCATATTTCTTTCGCATCCTTAATTAATTGAAGCATCCAATTCCTTATATGTAAAGCTTTCTTGGTTTCACCTTTTTCAAAGTTACTGTCAAGTAGGGAGAGTATCAGGCTATCTTTGTCCATTTTCAAGCTCTTCCATAGGTTCAACCTCTTAGTCTGTACGACTTGCCAGGTTACGCATTGGGAGTTCCTCAACAGTTTTGGCTCCTCGCGAATACAGTCCAAGTATCATACGGTGAGCGGTATTTTGTATTTCTTTAAGTCTATTGCTATCTTTTACTCTCAAGACAATGGTTGATAAGCCGTAAGTGATTGCAGGATCGACAGAAATTCCCACCAGATGCGCTTGTAGGGTGTTTTTGAGACTTCTTGAGCGCAGAAATGGTCGCAGTCGTATTAGGTGCCTATTTGCCCTGGTTCAGTTTGCGATTATTGCTCCATCTGGCTCACCGGTGTCTTGAATTATGGAACCAAGATATTTGAAGTGTGAGGCACGTCGGAATGACATGCCAGCTGCCTCAAGAGGCGTTTGGTCCTCACCGTCACCAATTTGAAACCAGAAGGTTTTGTACGCTGCGATTTGCATTCCATATTTATGTATCGTTTCCGCCAGATACTCTAATAATCTGACAGCTGCGACTTGATTTGGCGCAATAAGGCATGGGTCATTGGCGTATTCTAAATGATTTAGCTGCCATCAAGATAATTTGTCAGACCGCAACAATCAAATATAATGCCATAAAATTTGGTTACTTTGGAACTCCTAAAACTCAGATATATCAAACGTCTAAAAAATGGAAAATAACTTCGCACACAGGCCAAAGGTGATACTTGTTTGAGATTATCATCGCTGCAGCTAGTAAAAGTGGATCATACAAAGCTTCTTATGTGATTAAGAAACCCGAGCGAGAAAAATTTTATGAGCCCTGAAAACTAATTAGAAAAGAGGGGCGAATAAATCAGAACATTTACTACATACGCATTTTTGAGTAGCCTACGAAGTGGTGCCTGCTGTTGTTCGTGGAGCTGGGTTGTTCTGTTACGAAATAGTGCGTGGCAGAATCAGTAGTCAGTGTTCTTGATGAGTTTTGCAATACAAAATATAGGGCATTAATATTTGTGCGTTAATTACAAAATGAACGGCCAGCGAAACGCACAATTAGCCCTGTAAGAATTCGACGGATTTCACGGGGATGGTAGATTATCTTTGTGGTTCTCTAGTGCAATCCAGTTATTAAGCCTCCCACTGCGTGTTATGAGAAGTGGATTAGACAAACCATGTGTTCTTATACCATAAGATATTGGTCCCGTATTTTTGCGGAGGAAAGGTCATCCAAACTTACCGTGTAGATATAAGTCAAAGTAAATTTCTCATAATGAAATCAGAGTTGGCCTTAACCCAAACAGGATATACAAGCATGCGAGAGTGTGCTTGATCAACGAGTGTGGCTGTCCTCGAGCTATCATCAATGGGGAATCAGAGTAGACGTAGGATTAGGATTAGCTTATTATAATATCTGAGCGGCTCAACAAGAGGAATCTGATTTGGACCATACTAATGGGAGAGAAGTCGAGTTGTACGTACAAAGATTAGCACATTTTAATAGCAGAGAAATAAAATAATAATACAGAGACCCTTAACCATACATTATTACTGTTTTGATCAGCTGAAGGTGTTCCCGCATTGAAATTAACTCCGGACGGTGTGCTACATGACTAAACATTCGTGTTTACACCATCACCAGCATCTCCGAAGTTGGACGACATTGTAGTGCCGTTCGTTCCGGCTCAGCTCATATCGCATCAGGTCTGAACAGCTCAGGATTGTTGGCTGGTCTCCAAACAAAATCCAAGCTGAATCAAATTTTTCACAGATTTCCTATTCTATTATTCTCTTCAAAACCTGCGATAACTTTCACTATGATTCTTTCGTACCGTGCTACGAAACGGAGTAGGCTATACTTTTCAGGTAGCCGGGCATCATTAAACTAATGTCTGTAATCAAAGAATTAGTGGACATAAAGGCCTAACTTAGCAAAGGTAACGAAATAACACAACTGGTTTCGTGGTTAACAAACCCTTTAGAAGATAATCATAGATCGAAGAACTTAAAGCGACCTTCCACTTGGCAGATAGCCTTGTGGAGTCTGATACATGACATGCGACGAGTTTAGTGAAATTTCTTTTGTACTTCCTAGAGACGAAAAAATGCCGGCAATACTTAGTGTGAAAAAATGTTAGAACATCAATGTCATTTACATAGGGGAATTCTTTACGTTCGAAGTGGCATCTGAAGTTTAAATGCCTTCTATCCAATATTTCGCTGTAAATAGGGAGAATTCGCAACAATCAGACCAATAGATATCCTGGCTCTCCTGTTACTCAAACGAAGGGTTATCATTCTGACTGCGTTCTGAAAGGTGGTAAGGCGTGCTGGATTTATGAGACAAATTTGTGGTGGAAATACAATAGAATACTATGAGCCACACTAATGGAATGGATTAGTAAGTGCCTTTCCGCCGACAGCATGATGCCGAACTGTGATCCATGTTAGAGCCAGTCGCATGATATCCAGATATGGGGAAGATGCGCTAATTTTAGAGCGGGCACCAGCGGTTGAGTGGCCCAGGTATGTTCATGCAAGCTGTCATTGGGGGCTTCGGTATGTATTCGATGAGATTCCGTCGACCGTGTCAGAAATAGCTGCCATCTACACTAACATTAATCTTGTATTATTTTCAGAATGTCCTTTTCATCTAGAGAGCAGTTAACTTTTAAGCCTCCTAGCGATTAGGTGTGTGGGGTGTGACTGCTCTGATCTACTGAAATTTTAACAGCGCTAGATTAATGCAAAGCGGAAGGTGAGAATTGAAATGCGTAAACAGTTCATCATCTAAACTGCATCGTGTACAGTAAATGCATTTGGCAATCACTAAACCGAATACAATGACTTGTCATTCAAGATCAAAAAGAGAAAACTAGTGAAATCACACCGATTGACATGCAAAATTAAAAGACAAAATAACATGTCGAACTGCTCACATTACTAGAAATATTTATATTACGTTGACTATCATTGCTTGTTATTTAGAAAATGTTTATAGAATGTAGTTTATGTTTCGGAGCTAGCAATAACATCAATCAAGCACAAAACAAATCATCCAATTCGGCTTACAAATACTAATATTACATCATTATAAATGGTTTTTTGGCGCAATGAATAAGCTACGGTCTCTCCACTATGAACTCACACTCTGAGGACAGTGATTTCCGTGGACGCATAAGCACCGAGTTTGAGAAGATTCAACGATGTCTTAGCAGGTTATTCATCGATTCAAGGACTATCTTCAAATGTTTGTTGAAGGAATGAGAGAGATTGAGACGACTTCGTAATACTTTGTACGAGAATTGAGGTAAATGAGAACTAAATGTGTGTTCCAGAGTGAGAAATAGAATGGTTGGTCGATGATGTAGGAGGAAAATATATCACACGATCCAATTGCTTAGTAATTTGGAGACACTTTCAGCTTAAATTCGAGTTTAATCTAATCTGAGTAGAAGACCGACATGATGATCCACCCTAATCGAATGTGCGATTGCTTTTCATGCAAGTTTTCCGATCAACTTGTTGTTCGTATCTTTATTAGTACTCGTCATCTGGGATACGTACGTTATTGCCTTGGCAAAGGGATTCTTCACTTATATGTCGTTCAGTGAAGGTACTAAATATGCTTCTTGAACTTGGGTTTGAACAGATTTTCCTCTGAAATGAACGTTTTATTTCGCTGTTAAGTTAACCAGTCACTAGCAGTTGAAAATAAGCTAATGAAGCCTACAAATTTCAATAAAACCATGTCGTCCAACTTCTGAATGTATGGATGGCAATAAAAAGCATAATGCGGATAAACTGCCAATTAGATTGGAGCGATATCATTTGGCTCAAAGCCTGGGCAAAAACATCAATTGAGCTGATTATAAAAGTTGGTGGCCTTGGGACCATTTCCGAACCGTTCAGGACGCTTCGGTGACTCCAATTTTGTCCTCCATGGTGCTGATACATTATATGGATTTTAAATTCATCGGTAAGCAATCAAATCAGAGTAGTCATTATTTTCGATTTGAGATATCAACTTTTGTGTTTTGGAATGCTGAATAGAATATGCACAATGCCAGCAGACTTACTATGAGACAAAATCCTGACATAATACATTTTAGATGTATATGAAGGATGGCCGGAGAACAAATCGGTCAAACTTTTATACGAACGCTCGCACAAACACTAAATGCAGTACCAATCTGTCAACAGGAATAGAGAAATGAGATGGATGGAGCCAATAGAATTAACGATTTGCAGCGGGAAATGTGAGGAAGGTATGGCCGACTAAGTATTCCACGCTGCCTCGGTGCATCACATGACGAGCTAAATTCAAAGCTCAAGTGAGTTTGGGCCTGGAATGGTCGAGTTGTCTCCCTAGGGTTTGAAACTTTGTAATCATATCACACGCTCGATTCCTATTGGCTTTCTTCAGCCCAGAAATATTTGAAGACTGTTAAAACGAAAAGAGACCTCTACATATGCACCAATTCAGCTAGAAAGATCTGGAAACAGTCTCATTTAATTGGCACATTATTAAAGCAGTTCTGGCCGGGTTTTTCATTAGTCGCTGTGCATGTGGCATTGTGCTGGCATCTCGGTTTGCTTGAAAGAAAGTGTTTTGTAATTGAACTTTGTAGTCCATATTCAGTACCTACATTGGCATCCTACTGTCGAGACTAGCTAGTCACAATGGTTGGGTCTTCATCACCTCGGGTTCAGACAACTCGTAATTTAGATACATGGATCCTACCCCTTCTAAAATGCACTCCTTCGTCCACGGTCATCTTGATTCATGCGCTTCAATTATTTCAGCATCTGTCACTTGCAAGAATGAAAGACTACTGATTATTAAAGTTGAAGAGTCGCAATTTGCGATTAAACTAATCGGTTGCCTATTTCATATGTCTAGAAAAGTCTTACTAATGGATAGTGGTGAAGCTCCATAACTCATCAAAATAATAACGGTTGTCATTAAACAAATTTCCACTTTCCCCAAGGTTCTTCTGCTTTAGTCTTTGTTTAGAATAAGCCTTATGACCTTGCAACTCGTACTTTTCAGATGCGCTGTGGGCTTCACCACAGTCCCACGGCTTTATGACTGAAAAGATGAGACTCTGGACCTGGTCCAGGATGGGCTTCAAATACCAGGGCTGTCGATTAATGAGTAAGGCCTGTTAAGCTTTCGATCACAAGTTAAGAGCGATAGCTGAAATCCTAGGGCAGTAGGATGAAACAATAATTCCAATTGTACAATTGCATGATTGTTTTGAAGATGACTTTCCTGCGCTGAACTTTCGTTGAAACTTGAGACCCAGGATGAAAAAGTTCTCTAACCTAACTGACTTGATATTAGGAATGACATATCCTGTGATCCAGCTGCGATTCTAGATCGACTTAACCGTCTCTATTACCTCTAGCTTGTTTACAGTAACATTAACACTGGCTGATTCGAACGGAATAATGTTAAATCATTCATTTAATGCCTGGTTATTAACAAAGTCAGTGAAGCTATACACCAAAACACCTCCTTATTGTAGCACACCGTCTGCAATAATTGTTATTTTGAATAGGCATTTTATTAAATGTAAATGTATCTTTGCGTCCATTCAATCCAAAATTCGACTATCTAAACAATGCAAAAATTAATTAGAATATTCCAAATTATTTACGCCCACTAGATCTTCTTGAGCTACATTAACAGCTTCGTTCTATTCTGCTCTCTTTTTGGCTTCTTTTCCGACCTGTTTCGATTGAAACTCAGATTACTTTATTCTATTCGGGGGTTCCATAATAGCCCTTGTAGTATCTACCATTAACCAGCCCGTTTGTACGAGAAATGGTTTGTTTATCGAGGACCTCATATAAAGGCCGCATAAATATGGTAAACTCGGACCCCTGATCTGGTAACCAGACAAACAATCACCTTAATGGTTATGAGGCGCCGAATGCCCTCTTGATTGGCTCAGTTGTACAAGAAACACGAAAAGGTTGGATCTTGCAATGGAACAGCAGCTATTTAGGAAAATAAAAACGACGTCATTATGGTTACAGTATTTGTACAGTATTATACATATATTTATACTTTGGGAAACCAGAGAACAATATTTAAACTATTTTCATGCCCTCATGATAAAACCTTTATATCAAGGAAGGGTGACAATCGTTTACGATCACAATTAATAACACTGAAGCTCCATTCGGGGATCGGTAAAACCATATCCAGCCAAACAAAGTCTAAAGGCCTCTGTATTTATACGATCTCTTTGCTCAAAAAGGCTGAATGTTTACAAGCGGTCTATCCTGCCTTCTCTCTTACTCGAGGGCCTGGCTCTATGCCTTCATATTTAGTGATCAACTCCGTCTTAATTGACATGAAAAGACAAGATACTTCCACTGGAGTATTGCAGGGAATTGAAGTTCAGGGAGAGAATTAATTAACAAATGCACTTTACTTCTAGTTTTCGATGACTGCCTTGAGACCCTCCTGAAACCTTGACCTTGAATGGTCGTTACATCGTGTTCTTATTTTAGTGTTCTGGCCGACATCCTCATTACACGCGATACGATTGCTTCGCGATTGCCAGTGTAAAGAAATGGGTGGTCAAGCCAACTCATCTACTTAGAGGTTTCCAGGCGTCGGCGACACTGTCTAGGAGGGCAGCGCGATGACGCGGTGATCAGATCAGAATCTGAGTGGTAGCTTTCCGACATCTACGTAGCTAATTGAACAATCTGAAATTTAGGGTTGGCACACTGTGCCAGTTCAAAGTCTACTGAAAGTCGATTGCCAAGCGTTTGTCAAAGTAACAATGAAAATTGCAAAATATATTGTGCATAGTGTGACAACATAGTTGAGGTCCCATTAAATTAAATCACAGGTTTTTTATGCCCCAGCGGCTTTATTATGAAATGAAGGATCCAAATTCAATTTGACTATTCTCTTACTGTTTTAGAAAATACTCACACTCCAGATTCTGGGTAAACGTTATGTGCTCTGTCGTAATAAACTAGTTTGGCTTTGCGTAGGGCTTTGTAATAAACCGCCATTCATTATGATCCTCAGTTTCTTTCCAGCATCAGTGCAATTTGAGCAAATGAGCGCTTTTTTAGTTATAATACTGTTAGTACTAGACCTTTTTTAAGCTAACTTGGGAGCTGTCGACTAATGTAGCTTCCAATCATTTAACTTTGCTCATTGGTTACATTCTCTTTAAGTAACCTTTAAATATCCAATGAGGACTCTGGAACGGAATGTTAAAACGGTAATGGCTTAAAGTAAAACTGTAAAGTTCACAATGTTGAGTAAGGGTAACATTAAGCTAGAAATTCTCATTGCGAAAAATTTAAGCTCGATTATTTTCGGAAATTTCAGCTTGAAAACAATCCCTATTCCCTAATTGAGGCTTTGGTAAAACCACACAATGCTCTTTAAATTTTAGTTACTCAAGCGAATAGCTTGTCCTCCGGGCCAAATGAAAATTTGACAAGCAGGCACTACTGTTTTTCTGGGTCATTTGTGAGTCGCTAGGGCTAAATCTTAATAATTCACTAAAAGTGTTGTTCTTCTGACGATAAATGCGGGCTGGTACGAGACTAGCAGATATACATATGACAGGAGAATACGAGTTAACTATTTGTTTAGGATCCTTGGATAATGCGCAGGAGACAGTTAAAGTACAAGCACATTCGATTTTGCGTTTGCTTACAGGCTTTGAACACAGTACCACTGGTACTTCAATGCGCCAAATTGGTAGTGAGTCACGACTGGCTGTCAGTTGATGAAATGTGTCATCATGCTCCATCGTCATGACTTTAAAATGATTAGTCAGTACTTGAATATTCATTTGGATTCGCATACCGAACTGATTTCCCTTAATTGCAAATTTCTCATCTTTGTCCCTACCATTGATGGGTAAGCCAAGCGTTCGGATTGATGGTCTTAAAGCCAGTCAGAGCTGTTGAATTAGCGCGAATGAACAGTTATTTTCAAACCCTCCCGGAGCCTTACTTAGTCATCAGCCCTCTTTCAAATGGGACATTGACATTAGCCTCAATTCGCATTATAAATGCCAGGAAAGCACAGTCTACTAAGAAATTCTCGACCAAGCATCGCCATATTAAGTCCAAGCAAAGTCTTGAAAGTTCACTTATATCCACTTCTATAAAGGCTTTTTGGTTTTATTAACTCAGATAAGCTCTGTTAATCAGGAACTGCGAACTAGATCAGCCCGATGAAATTATACATCATATACAGCAGCTTAATCTTCCAATGAAACGAAAAATTTAACCGGGCATTCAAACCCAAACTACCAAATTTTTTCGCTAATCGGTGAAAAGAACATGTCTTCAAGTAGGCTTATGGAGGACGAATAGGATGTCTTATATATGTTCTGTTTCCTGCCAGATCTCCTTTATTTTCAACACTGACAACTCGCGTAGTGGTTTTAGAAGTCAGATACTTTTAACTCAGCCTACTTACTAAGTGTAGGCTTCAATTTGACTATTCAAGTAAAATAAAGGTACCTAACCTTGTCCCTTCTCATACTGAGAAATTAGGTCACATATAATTTTAACTTATAGAGTTAAAAATTAATACGGTAAAGGAAGAGTCCAAAATCTGAAAGAGGCTGCTACCGCGTCGAACAAATCAAGGTGAAGTAAGTCATTTTTAAACCATCCTGAACTTTGCATCAAATGTCAATATGTCAACAAAAGGGAGTGATACCATAAGGAACTTGCATCTGGCAATAGGTGATTAGTCCCATCCGGCCGCCCCTCACATTAGCCCCTGGGGTTACCGGTGGTCACCACGAGGAGGTTGAGAGTAAGTTTGACCACCAGGTACTTCAATATCTGTTCTCTTCTCATAAATACTATTACAGAATTTTACATTCTTGTTGTTGTGAATCTATCGCTTGGTTAATGAGATTTATTCTCTGGGAGGACTTTAAATCGAAAGATCACTTCCATACCACCTAATGGTTTTCTTGAATTAGTTTTAGCTTACATAATCTTAATGGATACTACCCATCTTGTAGGCCGTCCTTCAACTTATGTGGAGACCCTCAACATACTTTAAGATAATATCTCTCCGTTTTTGCATACCTGGAATGATTCCTACACTCAAACAATTCCATACTATTTTGATCGTTTAAAGATCATGCATTGGCCATATTTTTCGCTAATTCAACTGTTTTTCTTTGTAGGATTTGAGAAACTTCACTTTCGATGAGGCCCCTAATTTCGCTAATGGAGCAGAATGATTCGAGCACAACCTGAATGAGGGAAAAATTTACGAGGTCCTCTGTTAAATGAACGTCCGCTGAAGCCAAATTTTTCCAACATTCGTCTCGGACTCCATTCTCTAACAATAACAATATTTGTTTGCCGTCAAAATTTATCACTGCTCTTCTCAATGCCCAGTGAGAATGTGTTCAATTAAATTATTTCTGTCCTCTTAGTGTTTATAGCATCTTTTAAAACAAAATAATAGGTCAATAATGCAAATAATTCCGAACTGGACTGCTGAGTACATTTTTAAATTGACTTATTTTAGAGAAGAGGAATTAATAGTTAAAATTAACAATTTCAGCAAAATTCTAAACTATTTTGAGTTTGAACGTTCATGTTCTTTTCGGTATCCAAATATATCTTGGATTAATCTGTCATTCGAACGTAGTTCAGTTCAGGACACTTAGGGAAACTTTAAATTTAACCAACTTTGTAATTACTGTATAGCCGCATTTTTTATGATAATGTTTTAAATAGGAACTTTGAAAGGGATTTCAAATTAAAATATCTTCACCATTGAATACTTGGTTTAAAATGGCTACGATGCCGGCGTTTTGTGGAGAGTTTTCTGATCGAAATCACCTTACGATATCAACTGAGTCCCTCGTGAAGTAGAGAAGGTCTGCACCATCCATATTCCTAATACTTCTGTTATGCCACCGCTGCATACAGAACGCCACCCAGCTCTTGAGTATGTCAGGCATTGCCACATATTTGATCCTACTCACTAAAGTGCTATACTGACAGGCTTGGAAGGAATCGCTAGTGGCTTCCAATCCTATCTAGAGCCTCTTGTCCAGGAGCTGGATAGTATACATCCTCATGATATTTGTATTCTGATATCTCCATTGACCAAGTTACTTCATATAATCCGATCTTTGAAAGTCCTTCTTGCGCCCAAAGTAAAACTTTACTAAAAGGAAGTAAAAATCGAGCGCTGACTCGAATGTCCCGGGGAAACTAATTCTATTTATTTTAATATCCGAGCCTTAACGATCACCAAAATGGTAAGTCGTCCATATTCAGCGTGGTATGTTGTCACTGCAAAGGCAAGGGTCAGAACATTCGCCTACCGAAGGTCGCACGGCTTCGCAGTATGAATTCAAGAAGTGAATATGCAGTCTACATATTTAGGCTGCCTACGGTAACATTTGACATGTCTGGAACCTTCGTGATATGGTCGTGCGCGCATACCACATTCCGCTTTCGCCTGGGAACTAGACGATTCATGGTAAGAAATGAGATGAGGTGATTCTGCAGGAGGCAAAGTTAAACGATTGTTCGATTACCTCATTCAATTTCGTTGCCACTTTATACGACTGGTCTCGGAATGTGAACGGCGTCATTTAACTTCATTCGTATATAATGCTCTCCAGAAATTTTTCTCGAGGCATTTCGTATTCCTTTTTCCGAGAACTCACATTTTATCTCCTCACGTCTTGTAGGTAAGTTCAGTTTCGTGTTGTCTTCTTGTCTACCTGATTACCCCCCTTTCGTTTTTGTCAGCCCTCCTCTCGAAATCTCTTGTTCACTGTTTGTTTGTACCCATTTTCTTTGTGCACAGACCTTTTGATTATTCCACCTCACTAACAACTCGATGAACATTTATCCCGCCATCTGCCACGTTTTAATTTTTCTTGTTATAGAAAATATGCAAACGATCCATGATCTTTTCTACCTCAGGATTTTATCCTGCCTCTTTGAGTCTACTCCCACATATTCTGGTTGGGCGATTGTGAGAAAACCTCAACATCTGGCATTGTTGATCTCATTTGCAAGCTGAATTTTGCTTACGGATACTTCTCAAAGAGAGATCTGAAGACGCACCTGGTTTGGATCACGGTTTATTAAAATGACTATTCAAAAATCAAATACCTGGTTGGTGAGCTGTCTATAAGGACACATACCAAAAAGCAGAGGAATCAGGAAGCTGATTACAGGAATATGACAGCCTTCAACAGGTCTGAAACCGGTCAAGTCTAGGTGTCAGATTCACACTCTCCTCAGGATGCGACAATATCTTTGCACTTGTCCATTCAGAGGATCTGCTTTAAGAAGCGCAAAAGCAAGTAGACCAAAAAACGATGACTTGAGAGTTATCTCACGTCTATATAGGCAATTATGCAGTACACTATTCCTTGTGATTGTCATTGGCATTCACGTTTTATTGAATAATTCAGTCACTGCTCCGTTCCCGATGATTGCAGAACTATGTTGGGCTAACATTTATGGATGACACACGTCGATTAGAATTATTTTAAGAACCTGAAATTCACTTTAGGATCTGCAGTATTTACAAAGGGAATTCATTAACCCGGCTTCAGTGCACATTTTTTGTTCCTGGATCGACCACCTATTTTGAGTGTGTACTTACGATTTTAGATGTTCTCAAACCATAATTTCAAACAGATTTTCCCAGTCGTTATGACCATTATGGCGAAATTTAGCCGTTGGCTTGAGGGAAGACTCGAGCATTTCGGTTAATAGATTTTGCTTAAATAGGTTGGCAACTTAAATGGGAACAGCTGTTAGCCATCATAGGATCTGATGAGGTTGGATGGGCAGTAGTCTGTGATCCTTAACGAGAAGATTATATGGAGATTTTATCATCCTTTGAACACATACCATGCCTGGTTCAGAAGCTATGATTTTTCTTCAGTGAAACATTCATGGTACCAGTGAGAATCATTTGCGTTTCGATATTGATCAAAAAGTAGATCACGGGTTATCAACACGAGGGAGTACGAAACAGCCAGTTGAAATGATAAATCCCGATAACACGGCACTGTCCAACCTTAGATATCAAGGTGCTGGTGCAGATTGCAGCATCCAACTGGAGAACACATCATTCCGAGTTAATGACGATGAAGAATAACAATCTACTGACCATGACCAGAAATGCATGCTTAAAGATTAGTTCGTGAGTATCTTAAATAACAGAGAGCAGTTTCAGCACTCTTTTCAAATTGTTCGACTTGTACGACTGATGAAATTTCATAGTTGATGAGTCGATATTATCTCATATCAGGGATAGTAAACGGAGGTGAAAAGATAAGCGCTGATGCTCTTTTTCGCGTATTTTTTTTCCAAGAACAAAGCTAGAATCCCCATTCCATCCATCGTTGCACATCAGGAGCGGCGGAAATTGTTCTCAATCAGAGGTTCTGAAGTTAGTGTCTTAAAGTACATGATTTTTATCAAAGTGTAACAAATGGAGGTTGACTTATGGACTAACAGAGTCGCGCGTGTAGCCGCACTGGATCAGGCACACAGCAGGATCAAACATAGATTGCAATTAACAGATGATACTACACGATAAAGAGGGAGGTTTTTCGAATCGGCATTCATCATAGAGAATGATTACTTGAAAAGTATTCCAATCACATGAAGTAGGCAAACTATAGTTTCAGCATTAAAAATCTTTTTAACAGAATGTTCCGTTGTTATTGGTAACTTCGTCGTAATAATTTGGCAGGAACATGATAGCGAATAAATGATTCCTCTGAACATGCAACCAGATAATTATCAACAAACATACCATCAAATAGTGTCTGATTTACTTCTGATGGAAAAGCTCTCGAAATAAAGGCTGTTTCTTGGTTGAGCTAACTTTATTATGGCCGATGTAGTTCACCAGCCAACGTGTCATTTTGGAGTGCAGAGAGTGATAAAATTTTATGACCAGTTAATGGTTGCGAAATAAAACCTGCAATTAATATTTTAGAATTGGTTTCGAAAGTCAAAATCTTGGATATTGAAAGGAAAATTGAACAATTTTCAATCAATGAACATCAAAATGACAGTATCAGTTAATGATCTTTTATTGAATAAGTCCTCTAAAGGGTACAATGGACACAACCATCCAAAGATCATGGTGATGAATTTTTTTTACGTGGGAAGGCAAATCCATCGAGACTTGGAGTACTGCACATGCAAGAGATATTTATATCATATTTTTGGTTCTTCAACTCCTTTTCCAACATTTAGCTGGGGATTATAACACCCTTCTGCCTTGAATGAAGCCCTGGATACCGATATTTCCTATAAAATTTGTAAGAGACATTCTTTAGGGGACAGAAAACGGACGAAATTGTCAGCTGACAATCTAAGGTGCACGACGCATCTAAGAGGGTTTATTCGGCCCTGACGGAGAAGCCTTTAAAGTGACCCTAACTGAACACCAACCAACTTATCTCAGCGTCATTTTCTAAACAGATTCATTTTTACAGTTTCACGGCTATGCATTAAATGACTTGTACGCCTAAGGAATCTTGACAGGAACCATAGTATCTTATACTAAATGATGTAGACACCTTGGATGTATAAGTGGGGGCTTACCGTCAGCAACATGCAACCTCAAAGTACTGATTTCAGAGTCGATACTGATGCGGCTAAACAGGCGAGTGATCAGGATATGGGCTATAATATTTGGTTAATACTAGGTTAGTTCATATACAAATACGGTTTCATATTCATAATCAGCACGATAAATATCTTTGGACAGTGGCACTAACGTACTGATAGAGAGATGAAGTATTAAGGAACTTAAGAATTGTGCAACAAAAAACCGCTTTTAAGGATTTTATATTCCTTGACGTGTGAAACGAATAAACGGTGAAGGGCTCGAGATGTAGCAGGTATGGAGGGTTGAATGTGTGTTGCTACATGCATATCGAAAAAAGGGTCACTCAACTTTGAGCCGACGATGCCGAACTTCGATGCGTAAGCTCCGATTATCTGTCATGAGTTCGAAAGTTCCGGCAGGGATGCCAGAACCTTTTTGACCTCTATTTGTATAAACAAGCTAAGACATAGTTCATACTTATTGTTTCATAAGAAAAAGCCAATAGATATAACTAGCTGTCACAAATGTTATCAGCGATTTCTTGCAAGGACAGCCTCGGACTTGGGAGCAACGTATATAATGGAGTGTATTGAGGTATGTAGTCCATCCTAAACATTACGGATATGATTTAGAGCTATTGGTTACCTAGAAGATTAAAGCTAAAGTCATAAGAGGCTAATATGCGATTTACGGGCCAGAGTATTATTTGCCGAAATAGAATTTTTATTTTTAAAACTCATGAAATTGTGTCATTTTTTATTCTCGCCAATCAAGTCTCCACAATTTCATTTATAATACATATTCCCTAACCAACATTTTTCATGAATTGACGAACTCAAATAATATGCTATAAAATAAAGGAAATTCGATCCCCATTATTTTGTGGTCCTGTTGCAGAAACATCAACCTCCCAAGTGAATAGAAGTGGTCAGCTGATAAAGGCTATGGGCCCTCCTTGCGTCATTCCAATTTCCAGTATCTGATTTGCCTCCAACAATGTGAATCCCTGGAAATGACGGCAAGGTCGGAGAAAACTCCTATCTAGGATAAGATGGCTAGCTTGGAAGCTTCTGCCGAAAAATGAATAAAGCAGCTACTGATATCCACGCTGACTGCTTCGTTTTCATGCTATCCACTAGCATCCAAGCCTACCCTACTTTGGTTACAATAAATATAGCACCTAATTTTTAATGAGGAACAGTTAATACCAAGACTTCAAATGCACTACTTAAACCTAGGTAGACTAAAAGTAAACAATTAATTTAGAGCGCGTCTTCAAATAAAATTTCGACAACATAGAGTTAATTGTCAGGCAACAAACTTCCCCACCAGTTAAAAACTCGCAAGTCTCTCCTTAAAAGAGTGCCTCAAATTAATGCCAACTGATTGCGTTTTCTCCATTTTTCTACTCGTGGAAAGCTTCGTGATATTCATTTTTCAAATCTGGCTAGTCGACCTAGACTACTCCGAGTCTTTTGGGTAATCAAATGACTCCATACTTAACATTCTAAATCGCTCCACATCATCAGGCCTTTCATTCCTGTTCGATTTTAATGTTTTCCGACTTTATTAAAGTCACCTACAGTAAGTGGTTGATTTGCTTCTTGCTTTTCTTACAGCTTGCATTTCAACTAGCGCCCATCGTTGTCTATAAAAGGAAGGTAGGATGGACACCCTTCAGCTTTCAATCAAAGGTTATGGTTATTTGCGGTGTACCGTGGGCTGTTATACCAGAGGTCCCTCACAACCGAAGTATAAATGAACTAGGGAGAGTTCGGGGTTCTTAAACAGCGATTAATAGAAAAGGGATGGCAACAGAACAGAAGGAAAGGGACGCTTTTATAGGTACAGTGCTTCTTAGAAAAACGGAGAGTTATAACCATCGGAGTTCTCGTAATTCACCTTGATTCAAATTAAATATTAATGCAGTTTTGCAGCAATAAAATGACTTTGAATGCATAATTTTTTTTGCAGCAACCCAAAAAACGGCTGTCAAATATTCATGAACTTACCCGAAGTTAACCTTTTACACAAACTGACATAAATTGAAAACATCAAAGAAGGAAGCTCTCAGCCTGAGATGCGAGGGTAACTATATCATCAAGGTTATTATTTGGGCTAACCGCAATGTCTAAAGTTAATGACACTTTTGAAAATATACCGACTTCAACAATAAAACGTAGCTAGTACCCCCTGTCTTGCATTCTATTCGAAATTTCATGGTTACAGAGTTTTGAGAAAGTGGTTGATATGGTAAATTCACTTCGAACAACACCTTAAAACCTCAATGACAGCGCTTTCAAAGCCTGATCAAAGTGCATGAAGAGGCCTGTATTCTGAAGATCACGAGGATTTGACGAACTGGGTCACAAAGTAAGCTGAAGTTAAAAGCAGTTAATGAGGAGGCTGCTAAAGATGCTGTACCATCTCGGCAGTTATTTGAGCCATAAGGTTGAATATTATAGAAAATCTCAGCCTTATATGAAGTGAATTATCTACTTTTGAAAAGCACAGCGACAAGATAGGTAACCTTTCATTCTTCAAGAATTCACTAGAATTTTTACTTCAGCAATTGTCGTCACGATGAATATAGTTAAATATCATGATAAAAGTAGCTTATCAAAAAGAAAATCAGAATCCTCTTATAGATTCAGTACTCACAATATTATTTTATGAAAATCCTGCCTCCTAAAAAAGCCCTTAACGAAAACTTCAGGTACAACATCAAGTATTCATGGACTGAGTGTATGCCTAGGATTTTTTATCTATTTTAGTCATTTGTTAGATGCTTAGTCTTCCATTAATTACCAGCTAATTCCTTGCTCCTGGTCATCTCTATTGCCTTAAAACTCCATGTAAGTTCATCTGATTTTCAGTTTATAGCGGGACTAAATGAATTTTAAATACATCGAGGAATTATTAAGGTATTTCTTCCAACCAAGAAAAGTAAGCAGCTTCTGTTTGCAGTTGCATTCGAGCCGATCTATTCGTCCAAGTCACTAGCGTCGACACAGACAATACCTCTGATCATTTGCCTAAAAAGCAAGGCCAGCTATGTTAATTTGAAATGACTGCATAGCTAATTTATCACGAATATTGTCATATTGTTTCTCCTAATACTGTGCATCAACGTTTTACCGTTATACTACTCTCAGTCATCAGTATTGAAAGCCATAACATAAGTACCTGTCTGCATTTGATGAGCTGAAGATAGCGCTATCACGAAGGGAACAGATTAGAAGAGAGTTGATATGAGAAGCGTGATATGATGCTTGAAAGTTTTTGTAAGGTGGAGAAAAAAAATAAGAGCCAGATACTTTAATAAGAACACAATCACGCAGCTGTTGTCTCTAGAAACTATACGTCATTTTGGTGTACAAGAGCTTGTACGATTTGCATTCAAGTAGGTCAAAACGCGTTCCTTTAGGTGATATCAGCACCGTCGATCATACCAGAAAGAGTCTCAATGTCATCTAAAATTTGAAAAAGAATGGTTTGATTTTGTTAACTCATTGCTGTAACGGAAATCACTCCAAATGCTTCAAGGTCAGTCCTTGATTTAGACTTGAGGTTCAGCAAACAATTGTTCTTACCGATCAGACGTATACTGTACTTCAATCTGATTTCCTACATTGAAGCTTTGGTAAATGTAGCTAAACAATCCGATTTAGGCCGCAAAAAGAGCTCTAAATTCGTAGCAGCCAAAATCGCTACTGCACTACGTATAAAGCATTTGTTTCAAGTATTGCACAACTCTTAGCTTTCTTATTTCCTTTTCAAATATCCAGGCTTAGCTTTTTGGTGTCGTTGACGCATTTTATAATTCATCCCAATATCTTCGCAGTTTCGATACTCATTGAAATTTAACACCTTTGAACCCAACGTACCTCGGCTAAGGTTGAAAAGGTCCCCTTGTTTGCGTAGGAATTCGTGTCGCATCGTCGCATGTAGATTAAAAACTTGCATTGTATTGAGGTAGGACCTATCAATGGCAATAAAGACATGCATCTATTCCACCTGTATGCAAACGTTTCCTAATTTTACAGCAAATCTGAGGATTCATTAAGGGAAGTTGAAACTGCTCGCTTGAGGTACAAAGTGCAAAAAGATCCAAGCCTGTTGTTTTCATTTGAACCAGCCTTTGTTGGCCAGAAATTAAAATTAATCTACAGAAGCTTAAGGCACTACATACACAAGTTACCATACAACTTGTACTTTTCACTATAAAATCATTCGTTTCATCTTAATTAAGCAGAGAATGTAAATGATTGAACAAATAGCATGAAAAGTCTTGACGTCGTTAAAAGGGAATTCCAATAGTGTCTCCATGTGTCTCGGCCACTGGCCCTGTACCCATCTTGCTGCGTCCATTTGTGAAAACGGAAAGTCCTTAGTTCACTTTAATTCTTATGTCCTTCGGTGGGCCTTCCATTAAGGCCTGTAAACACATATGATCAAGTCTACGATTTTCTTTCCCACTTGGAGCATAATCCTCATTAAATCCTATAGATAAGTGATTAGCTTCAAATCCTTTATCTAAACTAGTGGTGGTAAAACCTACCCTCAACCTCCTCGTGGTGACCACTGGTAACTCCAGGGGCAACTATGAGGGCTAGTGAGAGCGGTGGCCGAGTAAGACCAATCCCCTCCCGGACATATAAAATTAGATTATGCCAGCAGAAGTACAACTTCCTACAGCCTGGTAGATGAATTTATGGTCTCAAACTGGACTGTGGAAAGCTTGTGCATGCAGCAATGAATAGAACCTCCACCAGAAAGTTGAAAAGAATTCTGGAAGAGGTATGAAGATTGTCTGCCCTTAACGGTGTCGAGGACAACGAAGTGGCAACACGAAGTTGGACTGCTACCATGTCATAGAAGCGGCCAGTGAATTGAAAACGTTGGTAAACCCTTTTACTGTCTTCTGTGTTAACTGCTGTGTGCTACTTGCTGTAAAAGCTATTTGTACTTCTGTTGTACCCCCAATAAGTCCTTGGGACTTGCCCTAATGGGTGTAGAGTAAATAAAAAAAGAAAAATCTTAACTAATAAACAACATTTTCAGTGTTTTAAAACAATCTTTCACATGGTATTTGCAAATTCTTAGAGTCATTCCATGTCATTCTCAATGGATTACATTACAGTCATCTTACACACATTTGAACTGCATAGTTTAGCTATTAGAAGTTGATTAGTCCCAAAAATTTTAATTCCCTGAATGTGGGAGTTACCTCGTTGATATTTAAATCTGCTAATCCAACCCTTGGTGTTATTCCCTGGTGCACTATTAGACTAATAACTAAAAGCTTGACAAACTGGTATAGCAATGGCTTTTAATTACTCCAATCATTATTATCACTATTTGTGTTAAATTTAGACCAGTAATCTTTTTCAGTATAAGGTACATGAACGAATTTAATCATTCAATTTCCGCATCTAAATGTTTGATTAACCTTTCATTATAGACATATTCACTAACTATATCATAGGCATATCGAGTATCAGAGAATACTCAAGCCGTCACTCCATATAGAACTGCACTGTGAATCCTTGTGGGTAGTAAAAAAGAGTCACATTATGATGTTTAGATATCTAAAATAGTAGCTCACTTGATTTGTCCGGTTATAGCCTGTTCAATTTCCATATCTGACCTAGACGAGAAGATTTATATCAATATGATGCCTGAAAATAGGTAATTCGGCATTGTCTTGTTGAATGAAATGGCTAATGACATAAGACATCAAGTATGCCTTTGGCAAATCAATGAATACACTAGTCCAGAGACACTGTTTAGAAGCTTTTAGTGGAAAAATGAATACTTCATGCTTGTAGGTGAATGGATTGGGTACATTCGAAGCTCTGCCAGTATAACGCTTGACCCATAGCAGTATTACCATTTAACTGAAGTTCTTAGGAAAAGAATTAGTTAATAGGTATTTGCAATGACTTATCTGATCATATTAGGCCCTAATGCTCCAGTATTTCTGCATTAAAGAAACAAATGCTTTTGGATAGTGAATAACTATGACTCACTTCATCTGATCCATCATCTTAGCTCTGGTTTCCTGAACTGACTGGAAGAAGCATGCATTCCAGAATCTCAGTGAGTGCCAAATGGGTTGATTTTTGATGTAGGAGAAAAGAAATACCTTTTCGCCCGCCTTCAAGGGATCTAGAGAGGAGACAATGTAAAATGTAATGAATGGCTAAGTGGGTAATCGAAGGATTGTCAAGCGTTGCTTAAATTGAAAACACTGAAACTGCTTGCCAGTCAGAAGAGTTGGATCGTATCTTTGCTCCAAAGGAGTTAAGTGAGTAAAAAATGGATCTATTTCGAAGAAGCTGATTCTTACCTAATCCCCACCATCCTTAGCAGTTTCCGTTCCTTAGACAAGTTCTTATGACCTGCCCTGGCACTAAATCAATTGAGCTCATTATTTTCCTATAAGTAATGAGACTAATGAACGAATGTAATTTCACGACTCTGAATAACTTGCATAGAGGGTTTAAGTGTCTTGGCGGCGCATAGAGGGTTCGAAACCTATTGCGACAAGTTCGGCGACTTGATTGACTGGCCACACTAGTCAGTCATTGCTTATTAAGATCTGAATAGGGGTACGTGCCCAGTTGTATAGAGGTACATATCCGTCGCCCCATTATTGTCAAAATCATTGAGAGGCGCACCAGATTTGGCAGAAGTTTAAGTCATCATTCATCATTGCACAACCAAATCAGAAGAATGAACACAAAATATTCAAGCCAAGAAAGATATGATAACAGATTTTTCCAGTGATACTGTTACCTTGAATTCTATTTTGAAGTGCCTTAGAGCTTGTAAAGTCCATCTGAATTTGTTTATATTTATTTAATTTACGCAGACGACCACTGTCGAAGTCCTTATGGAAATTTTAAAACTCAATGTTTAACTTTTTGATATGCATATTTAAAGTGCATTAAGTACAGAAAAATTGGGTGCTAAGCGAAGAAAATGCAATGGCAAGATGAGGTGCAACCCAATTAGGCAACAGTCAAGAGTTTGTGTAGGCCACAAGATTGGCCAAATCCCATTTAAACGGATGAATATCTGGTTACTAGAAGGTAAAAGCTTGACCATTATCGAAAGATCTAACACTAGAGGGCTCTGGCTGCAAGAAATTGCCCCATTTCGATGATCTAAAGGTGGTGATTAACAAAAGTTGGACAACTGTGCCTACCAATTTCATTCTTATTAACAAAAATAGCAGTTTTATTTGCTTAAAAACATCTACAATTGAAGGCGTTGATGTATGTGTAAAGGGAAGTACAGTGCCAAATATATGAATAGTAACTAATTTTCTGTCATCTTTAGTGTATTTTGATAGATTGAAAGTATTTTGCAAATAAAGTCTCGATAACCTGTACCAGCTATTCTCCTCTTGTTTATAAAATCAATCAAAATTCAAAATAAAACATTCGCTAGCAAGGTGTATGCAATAAACTGGCCATCAAAAATTGAAAAGCTCCCAGCAAGTTTAAATGCCAATAAGTTTATTGTTAAAATTATGACAAAGTACGTTGTATCTTGCTCTATTTTTACTATCTGATTAATGGATTTGCTGAAAAAAAAACATTACTGGACACAATTCGACTTACCCTTGATGTGATAGACCAGAGAGGTTGTAAGAATCCGTTTGGAAGGCACGAAATCCTCGGTTTTTTGACACTCCGTCAGCACAAATACAACTCGACTAAGTAAGGCTCTCAGGCCATTCTCATCTAACAAACCACCAGAACATGCTCCCTAAAAGATAAATAAAAAAGCGGACCCAGTGTCTTTCGACTTTCATTGAATTGCAGTAATACTGATAAAGCCCTTTATTGTACATATACTGGCATTTTTTCTACGAATAGGCTGGATTTTACTGGTGGCTTATCAAATAAGCAATCCAACGATAAGGATTTGAAACTCATAGAGGATTTGTAAATGACTACAACGTTCATTCACACTGGGTAAATACAATCTGACAAAGGAATGCCGATTCCGCTCTTTCTGTACCTAACAGAGCAGTTAGGTGGTATTTTCCTTCAATACAGACTTGGGTCTTACCTACTGAATTACGGATTTAAATATTCCAAAGGTATACAACTTTATATTCATCAAGTAATACAATGTGTGTGGGGAAATGTAAAGGTAAAGTATTGCTAAAATAACATGCCAGATAGGGATACTTTCAAGGTCTCCTCTTACAAATTGCCTAGGTAACAATCTGATTGGCAGCTAGTTACTGGATCGTTATCTCAGGAGAATGCCTAAGAGTGAAATTCTCGGTCAACTGAGGTATCTTAAATATTCCTGGAATGAGTATCAGGAGACATCTTTCTGCACCAAGCTTGGTACTATCATCATTGTATCAAGTGATTTATGTGTAGAACAGCGAGAATCTCAGTGCATCTGTCAGGATGATTAATTGTCTCACTGAAGCTAATGATTTAATGCATTTACACTTGATCCCTAGGTTTTATTGCAGTCATCTAAATTATTTCAAGTGCTTATTTTGGTTGAAAGTTGGTTGATAACCGACAAAGTTTATTCAGAAAGAGGCATTGAAATCATTTATACTTTTACGCCATTTCAAATGTAAAATGGTCTGCCTTAGGATTGCGAAAACAGTGAGGATGTTGCGTGGATTTTAAGCTGGAAGGCGCAATCATTAATGAAAGTCAGAGTAAATGGCCAGCACTAAATCAAGTCAGCACTGAATTTGACTTGAAAGTCAATAAAAACAGTTGGCTCAATCCATTTTATATGATAAGCAAGCAAAACTGATAGCAATGGAAACGATTGAATTGTCACTGAGAAGAGGTAATTTGGTGCCTCTGGTTGAAGGACTCTCATTTGACCTTCACTTTGGCGATACCCACGTAATGGATGTCAATGGTCACACCAAATACCAAGTGTGCACTGATAAGCTTCATACTCACACAGTTCCATTAGCCCAATCCGTGTGTAACTGCTACAGCTGGTCTAACACATTAGACTCCAATTTTTCCAGTAAAATAAATTCATACGCACATATGTACTCTTGGACAAGGTAGAAAAGGCTGTAGTGAGGAGTGTGAATAGTTTGCATAAGACACCAAATTCTCGATCACTCAATAACAAATTATGATAAAAGACTCATTCAATCTAAAAACTTTCATGACTAACAACCGATTATTTTATGCAAACTGAAGATAGTTCAAGTTTCAGGCTATTAGATCTCGTAAATAATATCTATCTCAAGTGATCCCGTACGCATTTGGCATATATAAGTAAGCATTAGGAAGATAGAAGCCAGCCAGAAAGGCTGCAAGGTATCACTTTTCATCTCTAATGTCTATCAGCAAGAACAGTGAAATCCACCACAACATTCTGACGTAGAGTTCTGACATTGAAGTAATTTTAATTTTATTGTGTAGAGCGAGATTGAGATTAACATCACACTGAGATTGAAGCTGTAACCCACAAACGCATAACCAAATCTCACACTTGCAAGTTTCTCACCAAACTAAATGTTTGAAGCAAAAGCACGGAAACCCAAGTGCTGGATTCTCGAACTTCCATCTGTAAATCTATGAATGAGAGTGCTTCAGAATCCAATTCCATTTTAAATTAATATCGCTTTTTTACTGTTCTGAATACATTACTAGATTGTATTTATTGTATTGTATTGTATATAAGTTCATCCAAGTTCATTTTGTTGGCTCTAAAAAGGGCATTACAAGAGAACTTCCTCATAAACTAACTAATACAAAAACTCTTTTCAATGTTAATCGTTCTAAAACGGATATATCAAACGCACTCTTGGTGGTACCTCATGAATATTAATGAGGACACTATAAATACCCTGTTTAAGGCATGAGACCTTGTTTCATCTATTCAATTACCGATTCAGCGGAATCGGTTTTGATTTCCTTCCTTTTCAGTCGATTTACCCAATTTGGGTTTTGAATTTCATGACCATTTTCATTATGCTTTTGTAGTTCTCACAGTCTCTCAAACAAACTATAGTTTCGTTGAGCGAGTTTCCTCGTTCTTTGTTTATACTTGTTTTGAATTTTTAGTACCACCAACATTTAATAGTTTGTTTGAGCATTCGATACCAAAAGCGGTATATAAAAATGCATTTACATAGTCTGCAGTCTTAATGACCATAAAAAACGAAATGGATTTTATTTATAAAATAAAATATTATTTCTTACCTCGAGCTCAATAGCTTTTGAGAATAGTTCACGTCCCTTTGATGTCTAGAAATGAGAGAATCCTGTTTACGTTTCCAAATGTAAAAGAAATAGAGTTTTCTACTAAGCTCAAACAAATTCGGTACGTCTAGGATTTCACCTAGTTCAATCTCCAATGCTCTTATGATCTTATTTTTGAAACGATTCCTGATTGAGATTAATAATGCCGAAAACCTGCGGTGGTCGGTGTTTCAACTGACTTTCATAACTTTACACCCGTTCATTAAACATGTGAAAGCCTACAACGGAATCAAAGCTTCCAAATGTGCATTTAAAATACAAGTTCTTGCCTAACCATAATCAAAATCACTTAGTTTAATTGTTATTTAATATTGACTCTTAAAAAGATTCAACTTTTATAAAATTTATTAAATTAATCTATCTAGTATCCATTTACCACATTTTTTATTGAAAAAATACGAGCTACCAATTAAAACAACCGCCAGTCAAAAATTAATATAAACATTTGGCATATTGTTTTATAAGTAAAAGAAATGCATTGACGAAGGTAATTTGTATAAATATCGAAATTTCATTTCAAATTTACCAGCATGTATTCTCTAAAGGTGTCATTTTTGGTTTCCAAATCGACCTCACTGGAAATTAAAAAAAAGGGATCACTTCCTTCTGTCGCTTCAAGCGGAGTCAGAATAAGGCAAATTCAGAAAAAAATTGCAATCCAACCCTTTCTTCAAGTCGAAAAGTTAAGCGAAATTTAAAATATAATTTAACTGTTTCTACCAAAACTAAATTCTTCTGAAAAGTTAGCCCTGTTTTCTCCCATCGTGTGCTTCTGTTTTCGTTGTTGGTGTTATGCATCATTCTTGATAATTTAATGCCAATAGATAGATGGGGTTCGAAATTAGGACCTAAAATTAATTTGAATGAAGACCTGCAGTTGAAGAGCACATAATGCCACGTTCTCGGTTAGTATTTCGAGGATCTGCTGATTTGAACAATCCTAGATGGGATTCGACGGTATTGAACTGCTTCTGCATGCCTGCTGGTGATACAGGCGTAGATTTTTGGCTCCTAGTATTGATGAACTAACTTGTCGAACAAGTGTTCTCATTTCACGCAGTTGACATCCACGAATTAGATCCTGATGGTTTTCCAACATTACTTTCCTACTACACAATAGTGAAGGATGTTAATATGGCAGATTCAATACTATTCCATGGATCCGATAATCCGTTGTTGCAACTTCTTGATTTAGATATATTTTACGAAGATGCTAGTTGCTCAGGGAAAGCTGGAGTCTATCTTGTCAGTTTTCTATGTAAATTAAGCACTCTACTTACTCCCCTGTAACCAGCACTCGAACATAGGCCTTTATGAAGGGTTTCATTAAATCCTCAGATTCGATAGCAGATTCTTGGATGTCAAGTTCTCTTGAAGTCGATTGATCTGCTTCTTCCTCTTCCTCCCCTTGAAGTTCATTCCGCCTTTGAGAGTCATAGGTTGTATACCAATCATCTGCATTTGGACTGCTTCTGTCCCGTTCTGTCTCTCTAATCTCGTCCTCATAGTGAGACGGTTCTTGATTTTTTTGATCTTCGTATGGAGGCTGATAATCCGATGGTATTTTGTACTCCTGTTGATAAGTCGGAGTTTCAGAATCATTTGGTTCAGTTACGTAATAGCATTCCTTTCCATATGGCTCATTCTGAACCGTATCATACTCTGGTTCATTGCTTACAGAGTCACGCCAATAATCCTGCGACATTGATGAATCCATTTTGTAAGAACCCACCTCCGAGTTAACAGGTTCAAAATCACGAGTTTCATCAATAGCTTCAGCAATCATATCATCGACCGCAGAGACTATCTCCTGACATTGCAAGCGAGTTAGATATCCAATCTCTTCAGAAGACGATTGACTTCCGAGACTTTTTTTCTTCTTCACCATCACCTCCATTTCTAAGGTCTCATCCTCAAACGAGGATGGCTTTTCTTTGATAAGAGAAGGTAGCTGCTTGAGAGGATTGTCGGTTACCGAGACCCTCTCATTGCTTTGGAAAGTTTGCGACCCAGATCTGGATCTTGGAGGAGGCGGTCTCGGTGGTCGGGGACCAGGAGTCGTATTTTGACGTTTGAAAGCAGCTGTTATAGTCGAAGACTCCTTTTTAATTCCAAGTATATCAAATGACATTCCTTCGTTGAACGGGTTTTCATGGCGGCCTTCAAAAGTCACTGATTGTTGAGACAATTGTGAATAAGAATCAGAAGCGAATGACTGGCTGTTGTTTCGATCTAGTAATTCTCTATCCAATGAAGCCGAATAACTCTCCTCTGACCGCCATATTGGCTGCGTTTTGACGGTATCAGTGAGACTGTTGAAGGATAGTTGCTTTAGTTGCGTCGCAAGTTCGGTGCTCGTTTTTCTGAATGATTCTGCATCAGTTGAAAAAGAGTCTCCCGATCGGCTTTCCGAAGCCGGAGGCAAATCCTTTCTTTCCTTTCGGCTTCCATACGATGTTTCTTTCTGTAGCGTTCCTTTATAGTCCTGTTCAGGAAATAGATCCTCTTCATGAGTAAGGGAATCTTTTGTTAATGAATTCCACGGTAAGCGGTCATTTTCAGTTTCATTTTCTCTTTCAGTTGAAGGCTGTTTAATTGAGGAATTCAGAGAACTATTCTCTCCAACTGTTTGCCTGAAGCTGCTTTCACTGCACCTTTCTTGAAACGGCTTCTTTGTAGGACCCATTCTATTCTCAGATTTTTGATCCTGGAAGCCATAACCTCTATTGGGGTGATACTCATAGCTTGGATTGTCAGGTTTTTGATTAAATTGACTAGAGTAGTCTTGGTAACTTGATTTGTTAGCTGGTATGTCTGAGAGGGTCGATTCAAAGTGAGATTTAGTTGAACCCATTAACCATGCACTGCTCTTTTCATTTTCGTTTCCTCGGGAGAGTCCCTGATGTGTTGATGTCTGTTCAAATGATTTTTGTCCAAGAGGAGATGAGGGCGATTTGTCACTTTGCTCAATTTCTTGAGATGAAATTGACGCTGGCGTCTCTGAGGCTGACTGGTAGGTCTGAGGCTGCGAAACTGAATCTCTTTTTGGCTTTTCGTCACCATATTCATTTGTGGGCTTGGACTGATAGGCTGCACCCAAAACACTTTGTCCAATCTTGTCAATACTTGAGTACTTTTTGAGCGTATCAATCTTTCCTCCAAAGTCAACTTTTTGACTGATATCTGTGACAATGCTCTCCGTTTTCGCATTAATTGACTCAAAGAGCCGGCTCGGATTGCCGAACAACCCGCCAACATGCTCACTCTGTTTATCCAAAGAAATATTTCTGAAAAAGTTGCCGAAGTTCATATTACTTAGAAAAGTGGACTGTCCAGAAACTATATACGAATAGTTCTCGCGATACCCTGGCGTTCCTTGAGAACGGCTAATGCATGGTCCAATAGAATACGCAGCGCAAGGTCAATCAATGAACATCAAGTAAACTTGACTTCTCATTGGCCATTAGTGAATGTACAAACTCTATTTTCCTCATCTGCCCCTTGCCATTGGCTAGATACTGGTTAGGACGAGAAGCCACGAATTTTATTGCCTCACCGCAGCAAGGTACATGCAAGAAAATTTAAAATTTTTTTATTACTCAACAATATTATTTCTTCCTTCATTAACCTATCAAGACTTAAGGAACTTATTAAAATTATCTCATTTTACCCTCAACTCTTTGACTTTAAGATGTGTTGTATGAGGAAGAATTGGTCACATTATTTCCGTTAGTCGAATTGTATTTAATAATATTCTTCTGTACTTATGAAACTTGCACTCATTTATTTGCTTGTTTTGGGCTCCAGTATTATGCACAACAACCCATAAATGGTAGGCAAGTCAATAGAGTCATAGAATTTCTTTCTGATGTCCCAGTTTTAATATCGACTGTAACATAACGTCTTTTCTCTAGCAAAACCGTGGTGCTTCGCTCGCAGTGGATGCTCATAGTAGGCAAGTGCTTCTTTGGGACTAGAAATTCTCCCGACTGCATTTCTTCGACTAGCAATGCATTTGTTCTATTCTAATACTGGCTAATCACAGTGATTTGTGCTTTTGAGGTGGATGGCGCGTGAGTGCTGAATAAATTCAACACTAATTCCACCTTCAGTAGGGGGGATATCGAAGATAAAGAATGGCGGACATGTACGACTACCAGCCAATTTCAAAGGTATGTCATTTATGTACGTCGTTTTTCAAGTCCAGCATTTTTCAAACCTTTATTTGTATATTACAAAAGGTGGCGTGTTGATTAGCACTAAAGGCGGTTGTCAAGTAAACACATTACGAGTAGCTGATAAACTGAATTTAGGAAAAGGCAGTCCACTTAATGGAATATAACAGTTAGTCGGTTCATGATTTTGGAATTGAGTTAAAGATTTTGCAGCAGGTTCAGCATGTACAGTAGTGAGACTCATTGAGAACACACGCAGCCACGAATGTGAGTGTATTTTGAGCTCCCATTTATATCATGAGTGATTGAGGGCTTTCATATCAATAGTATCCCAAACTTTTTTTCTTAAAATGAGCAACTTGGGCAAAGAGCTCCTTGACAAAATACCATCTAGCCACTGTGAATGATCATTCCAATCATTGAAGGCAGACTGTAGCTCTCTAGCGGGTGAGTCGAAAGCATTCGTGACTCCAACATTACCATTGGGATGTGTTTGCAATTCGGCAAATCTAGGGCTTGAGGGAATAAATTGTCAATGGTTGGTGGTCATAAAAGCTAAAAAGTGACATCATTCCCGAATCAAAAATTTGTGGGCTAATCCAGTGCGTTGACCGATTGCTAACACTGATTAAATGCTCTTCGAAAGAGGAAAGTTCGACCATTAAATGGTTACTCATTGTGGAACTGGAAGGAACGGTTAGGAGAAGTAGTGAATCAAAGTGAATGATCGGTGTTGTTGTTTCCAAACCTGAGTAAATTTCGTGAAATAAAAGTCATCTCTTAAAGACGGATTAAACCGACTATCTTTCTTTTCGAAATCATGGTTGTGCAAATGTATTCTTCTCAATAGGGGCTCGAGTAAATATAAAGACGGATGTGAAGTAGTATGGTCAAGTGAAATCCTGTACAACAGAAGCCGAACTTCACATACAGACACGAGCATTGAACTACAGAAAACGCGTTCATGCTAAATTCAGGCAGCTTTGATCTCTGTGGAGGATGATTTTTTTAAACAAAATGTATGAAGAGTTGGTAACGCTGTTTTCAAAGCGTTCAATCCTTTAATCTCAGATCATCATTTCAATCGCTTTTGACAATGCTATTATTAGCCAGCTCTAACATCACCGATCAATTTTTGAGGATGAACAACGCTTAGGAAGCCTTTTTTGCTCATTTTACCAAGTTAAAATATTACTCGTTAAATAAATTTTCAAAATTCGGTGCCATTTTTAGCGGTCCATTCAGCTGAATTACCCTGCATTTTCTGCCTGTCACAAAATATTTATCCATAAAGTTGGCCTGATAGGACTAATCACCCACCGGACGTATAAAATTAGACAATGCCAGCAGAAGTACAACTAAGTACAGCCTTGTAAAAGCGGGACGACGTAAATGCCTGGGTTTATGGTCTCAAACTGGACTGTGGAACGTGCACGCATATGGCAATGATTGGAATCTCCGCCAGAAATTCGAAAAGATTTCTGGAGAAAGTATAACGATTGTCTGCCCTTAACAGTGTCAAGGACGAACGAGGTACCGCTACGAAGTGGAATTGAAGTAGAACTGCTACTTACACGATGAAACCATACCAGAGAAGTGACCAGAGAACCGAAGACGTCGATAACCGCTTTTACTGTCTTCTATGTTAAGTGTTGTATGTCACATGTCAATCCAACTGACAAATGGGTTTAATTGTAACATCAACTAAATAGGTGGATGCTTATTACATGAGGCATATTTCTTTCGTTCGGAGGATTAAAAGAGAGAAATCCTCTTTCATTCTCCAGTGATGCCACAATTTCCCAATATATTTTTTAACCTGTTTACCGCATACCTCAAAAAAAATGCAAAATTTGCCGCCAAAGCTGCCGGGAGGTTTATCACCATCTCAATGCCCCCCATCAGCCTATAAAACGTTATTTTTCGAGAGTTATCTGTGTGATCTTGTGTGTGTCTCTAAAAAATATGGCTCTACTAGGCTTCACACACTTTAGGCGTTTGACAGGCATACCCGATCTCATTTTTTTCCTTTGAGTCTTCGAAACTCGTGATAAGATGGTTCACAGTGTGCCTCGATCACCTTAGGATTTTGGTAGTCACCGGATGTTAGTGTCAAAATGAAAAGACGCCTGTACTACCTTTCAAAAACTGTTAGAATTCAATTCCATCAATGGGGAATAAAATCACCTCGCCAACATTTGAATTTTCGGAGATTATCGGTATCTTCCAGGATATGAGTCTGTACTTTGACTGGGCTAGAACTTCTTCTTTCCATCACCTCATTACCTCCCTAAGGACTCTAAGGCTTATGAAGAGATGCCCTCAGCAAGAACCTAAAAGCCGTTTTTATTTCAGTTCTAGAAATTCAGAAGAAAATCCATGGTATTATTGTGAACGTAATAGAGAATGAACACGCAACATTCATTTTTTTCAAATTCAAATTGATAAATACCAAGGTGGTATCACTCAAAAACCTTGACAACGCGATACGGTATTAACCTGAAGGTGGAGGTGCAGACGTGTGAGCGAAAGGATTCAAACATAAAATAAGTATTAAATCTGATTCCGGTTTTCCGGTTTTAAGCTTGCACTTGTTGGTCAAAGGTACGGAAGGAATAACGGTAAATGAAGAAACTAATCTCCAAATTCTAAAGCGAATTCGAGGCAAAAACCAAATGAAGCACTCAGTCATTGGAGTAGATGGGCTCATCCAGTTTGCACCTTCCACTTCCTCATTCTTGATATTGCTTTGAAAAAGCTATCGGTTGCTCTATCGAGCTAGCACTTTATATACCATTCCCCTTTCATCCGAGTTCTTTGTTAGGTCATCGATCTCACTCTCCACGCGTCCGAATTTGGCGATTTCTGCGATGTTATAATTCGACGCCGAAAGATAGTGCCCGATGCCTGTCCATTTCACATGTCCGCTACAGTCCTCATTTGTGTGTAAATACAGTCCTGTTCCCAAGTAGCCGAACCTCTATTAATCAAGTTACCATAAAAATGTCATTTAAATTTTTAGAATCGTAGGGCTTCCCAACACTCTCCCTTTTCATTGTGTGAGAACATTTAATAAAATGGGTACATTAACATGAAAATTCTAAGTTTCAAGAGGGCTTTTTATTTCGGATAAGATTCATTTACTGTTTTCAGTACCTAAATATCATTTTATCTCTAAGACAAACATATGTAGACCAAGTCCTTCTGGTAGATGAACGGTTGATAGATCGACTGGCTAATATTTGCGGAACGGAGCAAGTGGTTATGTGGAGTTTGTGAGCTTTGCTGCGGCGATATGAGCTGTTTCGCTACTTAAATTTCATTACAATAACTGAAGAGGAATTAGAAAGAAACCTCTTAAGGATTTATTGCAAGGTAGGGTTAAATATTCAGTCTAAACATAACCGCGGGTTCTAGCCTTTAGCCAAGTTTAATTTCAAATTTTAAAAGGCGCTTGCGTATCCAAAAGCCACGCAATGAGTAGGGCTGTAATGAGTCTTGATGTGTTAGCGATTTGGGGATCAATCCCCGTTCGGGAGTCTCGTTGCAAACTTAGGACTATTCGATCATTGGCAACCGAAGTCAAGCGCTGAACATGTCTGGGCATCTCAGCGCTCACTATTTATATCAGTATGAATGATCCCTGAAGTGTTATCTTCTTATCACCTATTCAGCCCATTATTAAAGCAGAAAATTACTATAAAATATGTGCATGCCCTTGCAGAACCGGTGAGGAGAGGCTTATCGTATAACCAACGAGGGTATCATTTTACTCTTCAAACATTTTGTGATAAATGAGACTTTCAGCAGAAATCTGTAATTCGTGAACCAAGGATGGAATCATGGAAGTATGTTGGATTAAAGCGCACTTCATCAATATGGCAGGGAGTAGTTGGCGTTCCTTACATGGTGGATTATTTCTCATGGATGAATCCAGCCTGTCCGCTAATATAGCATGGTTTCCAAGTACGCAAAGAATCAACCGTTTTACTCTATTTGCGAAGTCCCCATCGAAATCCACATGCTCAACATTTCAAAATTTCCTCCTCATTAAAAATTAATCATAGAGATCATCACTGCCAATATCTGATGCAAAATAAGAAGAGTCTATATTGAGAAATACGAAACCGAATTCATAGAGGTAACCAGTATTAAGAACAACAGTTACATCTTTCTACAACCGGTGCAGCATTGGTCGTGATCGCCCCGGTTTGTCGCAGACGACTCCGCTGAAACTCCCTACTTGGCTCAAAACGTGACCTTCAACATCATCCTTTAAAATGAGGGCCATTCTATTTTTCCATCTTGTAGACAAGACCCAATACCGGAACGCTTTATCATTCAGTGTATTAAATCAAGATTAGTCTATTGTCTACACCAGCAGTCCCTAGCTTTTGCCTACCACTACGCCTGTGTATTAACAATCGAATCGTCCATATCATATTTGAGTAGCAACCAATATACTTCGCTGGTGCCAATAACCTAATGAACTAGAACATTTCCAGAACGCAGGTCAACTAACTAGTACATTATTAATGAAAGCTTGGCAGCAGGCGAGAAAACTGAAGGTCTAAGCAGATTGGAGTGCCTATAAGGCCTATTTTTGGCTTTGAAGACAATTTCGTTTTTTCTTGCCTACTATTTTGTCTTCCCTATAGCCCTCAGACCATGATTTTTCCATTTGATTGTCAAAGCCATTTGTTCAATCCTTTGAAGACCTCCATTGATCTATTACATCATTATATAGATGTGCGTTGCTAGACCTCAAACTCGTGTTGTTTTTAATGAATCAAAGGCGTATATGACCACTGTTAATAACATAACCTTTCCCAACCATAGATGATTGTCCTGACGATACTTTCATGACCTTTTCAGCCATAGCGTCAATTATCCCGTCCTAGAATTACTCTTATGTAGTACAACTCCTCACCTTTTGGCATTCCTCTTTCCCAGAAGTTAAGGGTAAACTTGTAGCAACTATGTCAGATTTTTCGCACCTTTTTAGTCGAAGTTCAGAGAGCACTTCGGATCAGTACAAATAAAAAAATCATTCTACTTACGCATTCAAAAAGCACATCAAACCTCAAGGCAATCATGATAATACTTACATCACACAGCACCATCAGTGTTTACTTAGTAAAAAAATAGAAATCTGCCAAACCACTGACACTGCAAGTGAGTAAATCAAGAAGAGGATAAAAGCAACTAGAAAAAAGACCTAACTGCGGCCTTTTAAGGAAAGGAATTTAGTAAGACAAGTATAAATAAGACAAACAATCGAGTAGAGGGATATCAGTAGTAAAATGGCAAGCCCTACGGCAGCGACTCGCTGTTCGATGGGAACGAATTCGCTTCGTTCGGCTCTGCTCGGATGGGCCATAATACAAACGCTCCCTACAGCATCCCAGACTATAGCTCCAAGTCTCTCACACGGTGCCGTGATGCGTTCCAAAGCCGCCGCTATCCGAGCGTTTATCGACTTGGCAGCATAGCTGGTCTCAAATGCATTTGCGAGACGATCATATTCCATTCCAATCACTTGATCAACGCTCGACAATAGGCTGTCTCTTGAGGCATTCGTCGAAAATTTGAATAACCCCAAGCTATACGCCAATTTGGCGAAGTTCGAAAGACTTTTTGTGAAGCTGGGACGCCGATTTATTCGATTGAGCGTGGCAGCCGCTTTCAGAAGACCCTGAAGCTGGTCCTTGTGACGAAAACTCTTCCTTGTGGAATGTATCAGACGTAGAGCGTAATCGGAGACGCGAAGCGTTTGAGAAATTCGGGCAGGGCACGAGACTGTCAAGTAATAAACGCTTGCAAGCTCCTTCTTCATCGCCTTGTGGAGCTCACGAACCTTTCTGAGAACCTGTTTATTTTCCTTTAAATTTGCAAGTGACATTTTGATAGCTTGCTCCCTTTCCGTTGCGCCACTTACTGCTTGAGACCAAAACCGGTCAGCGGTGTCAAATGCCGTGGTGCTTCGCGAACCATCAGAAGTCTCGTTTGTCGTCTCCGCTATGAGTGTTTGCAGGAGAAGCTCGAAGTTTGAGGGCACCAGCCCAGCTTCCAGTTTCTCTATCATCATCTCATCTGCTTGTTCGACAAAGTATCCTTTGAATTCAAGGGACTTGTTTCTAATAATCGGGACGTTTAGTAGTCCCGTAAAATTTAGCTCTACGTCCAGAGATATAGCCTTAAATAAGCTCTCGTTTCCAGAGGGTCTAGAGAACGTAAGTGGCCGCGATGTTATCTCATGCTACTTGCAAGTACTAAATAGGCATTTTTAACTGAGTAGACCTACCCTAAACATCCGATGAAAAGTGCTGAGACTAGATCCCGTGGAACAGATACTTGAAGATGATTTTCAAGAGCAAAAGCCACGTTTGCTAAGTTGTTCATGTCTTGAAGTCGTTGAGTTACGAAGGAAAAGGAGCGGTTCATCCAGTTTGCCCAGCTGCCCTCAATTATCCCGTTTATTTCCTCATCTAGTTGATACTGTTGGGTACTGTTGGGTACGAGCGGTAGACATACCTATAATACAGAACAAATTCGACATGATGAAGAGAGTGTTGAAAGCCTAAGGGATCAGAATAGTGCATTACCCAATACATGAGAGCATTTTGAATAAACATGGTAGAAACTCAACCACTTCGCCAAACTGACGTTAAAGATGCCCATCAACGTTTACCCAGCAGTTCCCATTTACACAAAGCGTTGACACGCCTACTCGCACGTTCCTTGAATGTTCAAATAAGTAAATGAATGATCTGGGGTGACGCCATGGTTAGAACGCTCAATAACTACGCAAAAGGAAGCGTAACCTATTTAGCTTATACAGTTTGAATGAGATAAATGTCCTCCATCTCCTTAGAAACCTATTAATTAAAAGCCAATCATTTTTTCGATTCTAAGAGAATGATACTGGAAATTATGAAACACATGTTTATAGATTACTGAAATAAGGAAAGATAAGACAAATCGCTAGATTAATTATAAGAGTTAATTTTTGATGTGATCATTAATTTTACAAAGTAGATGCTTACTCTTTGACTAGATGATTTGTAGTGAGACCAGGCTTAATCTATGTACCGAGATACGAAACCCACCCGAAGAGGCATAGCCTTCTCGGCAAACAAAGAGCACAAAGTGTTGAAAGTGACATATTTTCATGGCAACATCGACTCTTGAACGATTGCTTTTTAGTCAGTAGTCCTAGGAAATGTCTAAAAGAAGTAGGTTGCGGACGTCGTTGGCGACTCTCGAAAACCCTGAGTATGCATTAGTGAAACATAGTCCCTCTTAAAAGGAGAACACTAATATTTGATTCAAAATGAAGTCAAGCTGTGGTTTGGGAAATTGGAAGCTATTTTGATTGAGTGATACGTCAAATTGATTTCATTGATTAGAAGTCAACTTGATGGAGTAAATGTCAACCATTCAAACACTGCCTTAAGATGTCACCTTAATGCTATTTCACTCAGATCGTGATACTCCTTTAGAAAAATGCACAGAATAGGAGACGCTCATTAGGAGAACGAATTACTCAAATGCGTGTATGTTGCCAATGTGGTGACACTAATCAGATCATTCAAGACTCCTACGCATGACAGTTACGCTTACATTCTCATCCTTGTGGAACAATGATGGCTTACCCACACAAACCTGCAACTATTTAGGTTTTCACAAGGGTACCAAAATTAAAATTGAGGTAGTTAAATTGGTCATTCTCTTGGAAAACCGGTACACATTTTCGTTAAACGGCTTAACAACCTCACCAAAAATTTATAGGAAGTGAATCCTTACTTATAAACGTTTTGAGTAAGGTAAAATATATTCGTCCTGCTCCTCGCTATGTCTCAATAATGCGAAAACTCGGATAAACAAAAACAACACACCATTAATAATTCGATCTGCAGTGGTGCTTGCATTAAATCACGTTGAATGTATTAAGAAGGAAAGATCTGCGAGTAAATTAGAATAGCGGCGGTTCGGACTTACGTTAATATGAAAGTATCCCACGCTGAAGACTAGTGGAAGACATATAAGGGAGAGAATCACCAATCCACAACAGGAGATGAGATGTGCGAAACCCTTGCAACGGTAGGGATTGGGATTACCGACTTTGCCTTCTTTGACCTTCACCTCAGTGAGGGTATCGAATGTACCCACCCAAGACCACATGCCTTCACCCTGAAATGTAAGCGGGACAATTTACCCCAGAATCGATTGAAAACAGACGAGTCTTGCGCTCAGTGAAACCGATCTTAGAAACTTGATAACGATAACATGGTTATGGGACATTACCCCTTCTGTAACGCGAGTAATGCTGCGAATCTCCTGACACTCGTTCAGTAAGATTTTCTTTACTTCATATGGGAGAGATAGCTTACTACTGATTGGTCATGTCTCCGCATCCCCTGATATTTTGCTTGCGAAAAACAACATCAGCTAGGGAGTTTGGCCCACAAAGAGTGGCAATAAGTGATCAGTCAGACACTGGGTTCGCCTTAATACACAAAGGGCTGATTTTGTTATGAGTGTTGGCATGTTATAAGCAAATTACGTCGCTCTTACTCGGGAATCGCTTCTGGGGTAACCGCTGTCCGAATCGAAGGAAATAGAGCTTTCCCTCCCTCGTTCTAAAAATAGTTCTCTCGTGCTGAGGTAAGTTCCAGCGGGAGCGATTCGTCCTTCTTGCACAGTTAGAGTTGAGTTGTCGACCTCGGATGATCCGCAGCCGGAAGAGGAAGCGGAGACAAGGCCATTGACTTTCAGGAGGGGAGAGATCTCTTTGATGGGAGTTTTGACACCTTGTCTACGACATGTACAGGAACTGATTAACAGAACTGAAGGCGCAGTGGCTACCATAATTCCAACGAAATAAACAATAATCCAGGCATTTTTTAGCGTGCCCAATGTCCCAATCACCGTCTCGATTCCCTCCTCGTAAGCCCGCTCTGTTTGATTGATCTTATCTTGGCCCTTGTCGATGTAAGTTGAGAAGCTTTCGACCATACGCACAACGCTTTTTGACATTCGAGTAAATCGGCGTTCTATATTACCTCGGATCGACTCTTCCAAATCATCTCGTACCCTTGTCGCGCTTTTCAACTGATCCGTCACTTCAGAGACGTTGAAAGGGAGAACGTTGAGCATGTTAAAAAGACTTAGACTGCTTTCCAGTCGAAATAGTCCGAAGAAAGTGTCGCCATGATGCTCGTCCTTGTGAAGACCCTTGGCAAGTTCATTTATAGCATCAGTGAAGGTTTTAAAGGATGGGATTAGGTCGGTGAAATGGGCGCATTCTGTCCTAGTCTCTTGAATCTCTCTGAGTAACATTTCCACATTTGCTCGGATACTTGAGTCTAACTTCTCAAGCCCCAAAGCTACCGGTGGTCCATTTTCTCGAAGATAAGTATGAGCATTGAGCAAATCCTCCACTGTCCTGGCCAACTCGCTCAAAATATACAGAGGAGTATCCAAATTCGTGCGATTTAAAAAATTGGCAGTGATTTTGGGTATTTCTAAAAGCAGATCTGTATGAAAATCGTCCATAATAGCATTGATAGTGTCATTGGCAACAGATTTAGTTTCACTCGTTAATGAGTGCAGCAAGGAGAATGTCCGATGAGATAGTTTATCAACGCGATTAACGAAACTGCTACCCTGTGAGGAACTGAAATTGAGGTTCTCTGAGAAAAGAACAACCACAAGGACGAGGGAGACGATGAGTAGAAGCCAGCAAGAGATGAAACTTAAAAGAAGGATTGTAACGCTGCATCGCTTGGATTTCAATGTCTTTTTCCTTGGCAGATTACATCTTGAGAAGGAGAGGAAGGTTTGGATTAGCGGACCAATTATAATAACAAGAATACCCAGAGATAAAATGCAGATCCCAATTAAAAGATTGCGGAATTCAGGAGCTTCAACAGAGGCCCAGCCAGTGAAATTAGAACCGTTCAAATATCTGGAGATGATACGTCCAATTAGAGAATGATTGCTCGAAGCTGAAACTAACTTCTCAGCTACCAAGGTAACTAAATATCCACTCTCAAACATATTCATGGCAGTCCGCCGACATCATGCCAGAATGTAAATTTAAAGATAGCCACGCCCACTGTCGTGCTGCATGCCAGCGACGAATGCCGGATTCGCGAGTGTGCTTTGACTAGGTGCGTGAGCGCGCGATCAACTAGCCTGTACCCGCATCTAATCCACATAGGCGCCAGCGCATTGGCTCATCCTATCCACCAATTAAATCTAGCGGTCACTTTCTTAACCTCTGCACATTTATCGCAGGATTAGCTCTATAAGATGTACCAACTTACCTGGCTTTTATCCACTTCCTCATCGTAAATTTTAATGGTAAATGCATAAATAATAGTATAGCCATAGTTGTCATTTCTAGATCTTGGGAAGCTTTGGCATTACAAGATGTATAATTCCGGTGATCGCCAGTCCTACAATCATTTAATTGTTTACTAAAGAAAGAAGTCATGCACAGTTTTGATCTTGACATTAAGAAAGCTCACTTAATTTCTTGATCTGATATTGAGGAATGTCCATCAATCGGGCTTTACTTTGCTTCTGGTCTCAATTCTACAGTCTCTTCGATGTTGCAATACTCAAATTGCTCGTTAAGTTTCGCCCTGGCATCTAAACGTAGAACTATGGCTGAGAAACCTGTGATCAAAAGCGTCTCTATAGGGAAGCATTTTCTGCGAGTTATTTAGTCTTAGAGGGAAAAGTATTTGAGTTTACGTTTAGTATCATTATTTGCGGGTCAATGCCAACAGCACAGTGAATTCATTACACCCTTATAATCAAATCAGTTTGCACACAAAAGCACTCTCGTGTATATGTGCAGGTCGGACTTTGAATGGCCATCATCGAATCACAAAATGGGTGTAAATTCAACTTTATCTGTGATTCGAGAACCGAACACCTTCTAGCAAAGCGGTATTAATCGCTACACCTCCAGTTTAACTGTATTTACGACTATGATAAGCGGCAAAGTTGGGGATTAATAAGGTACTTAGAACCGAGAAAGATGGCTGATCTCCATCAATATCCATCATAGTGAGTTCATTTCCTATTGAAAGATCCGCTAATACACTTTTTTGCTTATTTCCCAGTATTCTTTTAGGCTTTCTTTTAACATCAAAACCAGCTTTTACAAGTGGTTGATCCCACGGTTAATTTTACACCATGGGTGTAGGCTTAGTCTGAACTAAGTAGAGCAAATGTCTGATATAATGTAAACTTGGTTTTCTTTTAGGTCGTTTTTTTGCAAAACAAAAACATTGACCTTATACATCATGTTTAACCATGTTATCCTATTATAACTATACCGTCTTGTTGAAATTTTTGATTATAAAAGAAAAGCACGATGCGTGATCAGGAATTTGGTCTGAGAGCTTTTTAAGGATAAATAAGAATCATAGTTTCTAGACTGAATTTTTTGCCGGATTTGTTAACTGAGTAGGTTCTGCCCTGTGGCTATTGTAGAAATGAGGCAGGGATTAAAGTCCGAGAGGCAGGAAACTTATTTTAATTAGACATTTTAGCTGACCTCATCATCGCAACCGGACTGAGCATTTCGCAGTACCAGATCTAAGCCCGAAGGACGATTGCTCCGTCAGTAGGTTATCAAACAGGACGCAGGCTGAGACGCTGTGGAAGTCCTTGTTCTTTTGCTCTGCATGGATAATCTTGAGTAGCCTCTTATCCTTGGCCATGATAAGTTTTCCACGTTTCCACAAAGATATTTGGATGAATAAACTGCATGAAATCATCTGGTGGGAAAACAAGTTCGTTGAACTTTTAATATTTTCCGCTAATTTATGGTTCTAACTGGCAAAGTACAACGCTAATGGAATGAAATGCTTGACAGGCGGAAGTTTTTTGCAGAACCTGAACAGAGACAATCATGTAACGTCAAGGAATTCAGTCGAAATGACGGACAACGTACAAGATGAAATTATTAGAACCAAATGCAAGCGGGATAATCGGTTTTCAACAAAAAAGTCATTTCATTGCGGAAACGACTTCTCAGGAATCCTCTTTTCAGTCTCTACTGGGGAGGTTTCCAAATCGTACATTGAAATTCTATCTTTAAAACACCAGTTCAGTCATTTAAGAAGTGAATGCTTGGAACTGTTCCATAGTGAATGAAATTCTTATCCAAAGATGAAAACTTGAGCTGCCGAAACGAAAAGTAACATATAGACAATGCGGCTTTGGAGCTCAAACCACAAGTTCTCACAAATTACTTTCTAAAGCATAAACTTCGTTTAAGTCTTATTTATCCAGTAAGAAACGCTTAAAGCAGTAATATCCATGATCTATTTCATACTTCATGCTATTCCAACCAACAGCATAAGCTTTATAGCATACGGAATTATAAACAGACCGAAGTTCCCAGTTGGTTATGTTTACAAGACCCCTTAAAATTGAACGACACCCGGTATTAGCTTCTACCGACCAAATTTTGGGGGTTTCTGTACCCAGCTGTGATCGCAAGCTATTCCGATCAGTAAACAAACCCATGTAACAACGAAATCTAAATATTTATGAGAGTGATTTCGCACTCTAAGGGCTTAATTTTACCTTAAAGAGCAGTCAATTCCTCTATTAAATTCTTATTTGCAATTCGACCTTTCCGCTTTACGTTAAAAGATCGAAATTAAATGAAATTCAACTGCTACAAGATGGAACTTCGAACGTAGCTTGGAATAAGAACTAAGCTAGAAAAGTGTAGAACCTTGATTAGTTTACGAAAATGCCATTGTCATAAAGTTATTTTGTCATTCAAATTATGAGATAAAACGCTGACAATTTATAAAACATTCCAACATCAAACGGAAGACCGACATTTGTGTAATATGCCTACGATGGAAATAGAATACTCTGTTGAAAGCTGAATGACTTCACTTTGCCAAAGCGGAAATGGCATCTAGAAAGGTAATGGGCAAAAACAACCACATTGTCCTGGAGGGCTTTAATTGTGTAGAAATTATTTTCATGAAAATGTTCAGGAATGGTTTGCCTGAAGACTATGGAAGCTATGGAGACTTGACGCGTCGACTCATTCAGTGGAGAATGTGGATGAACTCGATCCTTGCCATGGTCTTACCACACCAAGAAAATTCAGAGTAAACTCCCAAATTGTGGCAATTCAAAAGATGCCTTTAGGGCAAATAGGCTTTCTAGCTCAGAAAGACAGATCTTTTTAAATTGTATATCTAGAGAATCGTATACACTTTTCATAGCTTTTCAAATATGGAAATTCTCAGAGTGTATTTGAGGTCAAACAAGCCAAAACTAAACAACAGAGTATATTAGGATATTTTCTGATGGCACAGGCTTACTCAATATTTTCAGTAGTTGTATTCACATCAAGTTCATTAAAACGATCCCTATATGATCATTCCTGCGTAAGAGAATTCGAATTAAATAATGCGGAATCGGAGCCTTGGAGACCCCAGACTAGAACCGAATAAAACTATAAAAAGGCATAAAAGAATTTGATCAAACATTATTTGGGATCGCTCATTGAATGCGTTTCTATCAGAATGTTTAGCCTCGTATATTACGTGTTGCGATTAATCATTGGAACAACCAGCATCCACACATATTGGGCATGAGACCGAGGCGAAGAGTTTCATTATAAATTTCGGTTTTTTTACCGATCTTATCGGTTGTTAACTCATTTAAACAAAAACTGACCCGCGATACCCATGATTTTGCACTCAAAAGTTTCACATTTTAGTTTGATTGGAGTTGAAAAACCTTTTGGCTCAACTATACATTAGCTCAGCTGAAAGATCGTGCGCTTGAACATGCGATTATGCATCCAACATTCATTCAGGAGGGCACAACATGCACCCCAACACGGCTAAGCACATGATCTCACTATTGGCATAAGCGCCTGTCACACCATATACACATGCTACCCTGCCAGAATGTAAGTATTGACCCTATCTATAAGTAAAGCCTCAACCAATGATTTGCATGCATTTCGATCCTCTTTCCAGGAATCATATTTTAGCTTTCATACGTAAACCTAAACCGACTTCACTGAACGCTCACCTCTCTGGCTTAGATTGTCGAAAGATTGGAATTTCAGACTTGCTTTACTCCTTTGTCATCCACCCATGACGTTCTCACATATCGTGCTTTTAGGTCTCTGTCGTTTTAAAAAAGCATATGCGGCAAATAACTGCCAATTTAGTTCACTTATACAGGTTCTTTCACGAATTTCGAATTTTGTTTGAATAAACCCACTTAAACATTCTCATTTCTGAACTGCAGAGCCTCGCAGTCCTCCAAATAACTGATGGCTGACTCTTACTAAAGGCTCTAAATATGACTAGAAGTGACCAGTCATCTCTATAAAGCCAGCAACTGGCCGAAAAAATGGCGTTGAAATGCACTGGATGATTGGCAAGGAGATGGTTTGACGGCGTAGCCATGGTGGAATATCCAGTCGGTTGCTAAATTGACTTTATTATTGTAGGAGAGACTGTGAAATTATTTCACCCAAGGTGGTCTGCGTTTTAAAGAATGATCTCTTTTCTGAAATCTTCTTCCTTTCATTTATCCCTTTTAATGTCTTCGTACTGCTTTAAAATCCTCTAAGCGATCAATAGGGGTGGCATCTTCTACTACTCCGCTATTTCTATGAGCTACATCTACCACATAAACCTAGGGGTTTGAAGCTTAAGAAAAGCTTTCTTTAGGGAAAAAAAGGCATCTGATCTGTCGAATACGAGCGCAATGTGAACATTGCCAGATACAAAAGCAAATAGTTCATATTTACCAAAAATGGTCAATAGTATTATAACAATACACATCCTACTTATTTATTATAGTAACATGTTCGTATTTCCATAAACTGGGCCGTATTTTGTTCATTGACTTACTGCCTTGTAGCCAATTTTGACAATTTCTAAGATTTCTCATTTCATGCTACTTCCATGTCATTTTTTTCACCCACTTTTATCTGCCTGAAAGCAAATTTTTACATGCTGTAAAAGCTGGTTGTCAGCGAGTAGGAAGTTCAGCCAATCATTCGCCTTCGTTAAGTCTTATTCCACTTAGAATGCCTGAATTCATATTTATGATGAACTAGCAGGATGACCTATGAGAAATTAATAGGCCAAGTTCAACCTTCATCATGTGTTTAAAATATCTACATGAAGTCAAGTAGTCGACGAATGATTTTCATTTTGTTTGACTCTTATATTCTTGACAATAGGTTGTCATTCACTTTCGGATGCTTATGCTTATCGTTCCGATGAAAATAGCTCCTTTGGAAACTGCTTAAAGTCCAAAATGGATAGTCAGTTATCTTAGTTTGAAACAGGCACTCACTTTTTCTCAGAAAGTGAGGAGATCAAGCCCACCTAGAGTTAGATGATTGGATGACGACTGAGAAATTCTGATGGAGTTGCCTGGGAGAAGCAAAAGGCTTCCACCAATCAGCATCGAATGGAAGACGCGCTAGCTCCCAGTCATGCCCACTTTTCTTGTTGCAGTCGAAATTTGAAATATTGCGCACTTACTGTTGGCTTAGATGGCTGCACTTAAAGGCAAATGGTACTTCTGTGTAGTCCCGTGATGCCATAAAACGAGCAGAAATAGATTAGCATAGTGGTGCAAATTCTCAGTTTCCATAGTACTAGTTCTAAAGCAGCGAAATATTTGGATTGAATACTAAGAAGTTTTCGATAGAAGCACTATGGTATGCTACAAGGTACTTTCTATAGCAATTTTTCTCTTCGTTAATCTGAGAAGATGCCTGGAGAAGAGAGAACAGTAGTTTAGTAGACATTGGACTCTGTTTGAATCACTGACAAACAGTCATAGTATTTTGGCTGATTGAAGAGATGATGTTCTCCTGGCTTTCATTTATTCAATCGTTCATTCATTCATTCATTCATTCATTGACTCACCGCACACTTTATCTGTATGGCAGACAATTAGGTAAAAAAGGAACATGGAAGGCTCATCAGCAGACTTCAAACGTATTCCAGCGTGGTCTGAGGTGTATAGCTTTCTATTGGCCAGTTGACGAGCACATTCGTGTAGGTTCTGTACATCAATATCAGAGCACGTTACAGCAGTACTTGTTTGAACATGAGTCTTAAATTCGCCAGCACGTTTTGATGGAGATTGTGGTTGTTGGAGAGCAAAGTGATTGGTTAATTCAGTTAACTCGTTTGCTTCAACAACGACTAAAACATTCATCGGAACTCGTAATTAATAAATATTTTCTAGTACTTTTTTAAATTAGGTCAAAGTCGTTCAAAAGTACCTACCAAGTAACATTCGATACTCGAAGGCAGCATGCGGGTATATTAAATTTTCGCCTCTCTACTGATACTCTGGTCAGTCTAGATTATGAATCAAGTGGAATGTTTCGAGCAATAGGCCACTTTCGCTCCTGGATGTTCCAAAATTGATTGTTAAGCAAGCTGATCTCTTAACGGAATTCACTACTTTGCCTTCTTCACTTAAAAGAACTACTGTCTTTCCATGGCACAAAGCAGGAGTTCGTCGAAAAGGTTCCTTCAATTTATTGACGGACGAAATAACGAATCGCAGTGGTGGTTCAGTTTGCTTTAGAAGACTCGTATCTATACAACCCTAGAGAGAAAGCCGCGGGTCACGTAGCGAAGATTTTTTTCTCAAATCGGGCCAATATTTCGCGATCGCGATATACATTATGCAGGCGAAGTCGACTCCATTTCATAAAATCAATTTAACAAACTGCTTGCAGGCTAACTTGATGCATGCTACTCATTTTAACTTTAGTAAAAGACAATCCACTGAAACCTAGCTTAGGCCATAATACTGGATATTCATTTATTAAGACAACTTGGCATTATCTTTAGACGTGATAGAAATGATGCACTTATTCGTTGAATTTTCAAGAAGTTCAGATCAGAGTCTCTTAAGCTCTCACAAAAAGTTCATGGATGTAAGAAGAGTGCATCTAATTTGCATGAGAAATATGACTTGCAGCTAGTTACATAAAAAAAAGTACAATTAAAAAAACTAATTACAGCTGTTGTAATAACCAATCTTTCTATGTAAGCAGAGAAAAATGGGAATACTGGGTGCAATTAAGATCAAGAATCGTAAGGACGAAACCTCCTCTGTGTAAGGGGCCAGTCGGTGGATGACTCTCTGGGTGTACAATTGGTGCAACTTGAAATCGTTGGTCAAACCTCCATGGCCCACTGATATGATGCAAGACCGCTGATCTCATTTACGAGGGCAGTTGATGCAAAAAAAACTAGACCTTCTATTGAGATGGTTCGTTAAATCATTGCAAAATAGGTTAGGGAAGGTATAGATCCGAACATACGACAGGTATGATTCTGAACCAGTGCCAGACAAGATACAGGCAAATAAATAGTTAAGTTGACGTTAGTAGACATTATTTCGCTAAAAACGAGCACAAGATGATAGGTCGTGAAAATGGGCACCTTCTGGATCAAGCAAAATACCTAACAATGCCTTAATAAAACGGGCTTTAAAGATTTTATGCGAACTGTTTTTCAAAATATTAAAAGCTGACAGCCAAATATACCCATCTACTTCAACAATCAAGGTAACGAAACCAAAGTGTCGGGATGTTGAAGAGTCCTTCCTGGATAGGGAGATGGAAATTTTCTACTTCAGCATAGCATCACATCATTGGCTGTGTCGGCGTTTCGTATTTGTACAATCTGAAGTCGTTATTTGCTTTTAGAAGGAAAATAAGTTTAAGAATAGGTGGAAAGTAAGCCCTTCTGGACATTATCTGTACAAGAGATATAGCATTTTAACAAATATTTGAGGTCCTTTATTCAGTGGCACCACGTAATCGCTGTATCTAAACGAGACTAATAGTGGCCTGAGAAATCATCTTTCAAGGAAGCCATTAGAGACAAAATTTTAATATGTATGCTGTGGCTCAACAACCACATTTCACCGCTAATGCAGTTTTTCGAGATTTTGCCTCTACCGGAAGCATTTTGAACCAGAACGCACAGTAAAGTTATGCCTGCAAACTCTGATTCACCCTTTGTACCAGGAATGCTACGATCTAGAAAGTGGTTCCGATTTCTGTGCTGCAGAGGTAATATGTCAAAGGCAAAGGGGACATTTATTTGCCAACCTCGAAATTCTCACACCGCTACACATTTGCAGGATAACGTATTTGGGTAAATATTTTGGACGGGCCGGTCAGAAAGGTGCTACAAAAGCCCTGTGCTTCTTGGAATTTCAAAGCCATTGCAAGTATGAATAATGCCTCTATTTGCGAATAATTCGTTTATGAAATCAGACCTCCCAATTTCGTAGCGGGCAGAGAAACGGTGATCGAAAAATTTTGAAATTCTCTGATTCATATAATCATTGCTTTCCAGGATGCTCGGAGAAACACCCTTCTTTCCAAGATAATGTGCTGGAGCACAATATTCTGTAGCAGGAGCAAGGGTGTAATGATTGGTCAGATATATCCACCCTCTTAGTAGTCTTTCTGTATTCTTCACTTTAGTAAATGAAAGGCATCCATTTGGAATTTTCGTACCAACTTCAGGCTACCTAGACTTTCAAGCTAACTTCTACTTAGCTTGCAAATTTCTGTTCAATGGAAGAATTTTTAAGGAGTACAGATAGAGGTGTATAGGGCTTGACGAGAATTTTAGCCGAGATGCAAAGGAGTGGACTAAAAATGGATACCTACACGCTAATACAATCCGTGTAGAATGGTTTCCACCTACGAGAGTGCGTACTAGTCGTGCCTGGACGCTAACTACACAAGCACAGTATGGAGGTTAAAATATTAAATTTCTTACTCATTGACTCAAGCAAATTTGGTTTCTTCAGGATCAGAATCAGTTTCTAGCATTTTCCATGAGAATAGCAGATAAGAGAGCACACTAATCATAATGAAACTGCCTTTGCACATACATTTGGCTCCAATACCTGTATCACTTTCTTGTCAATCTCATTAGGTTAGGTATCAATGTCAAAAGCACAGCAACAGGTTGCCATTCAATGCATGGAACGCTTTTAATCTTTAAATAGATGCAATCCGCAACTCTGAAATGCTTTTAAATAAGTGACACTTTGATTACATAAGGTGAAATTGATCTGAAGAGAATAGAATCAAACTGCAAATACTCTGAGACGATTCATGAACGTTTTATTGTCAAATGTACTCCTGTCCAATGGGCGTTATGCCTTAGTTACTCCAGAAGTTGCGACATTTGGTGATACAGTACTATCTGCAAGTCTCCGGAGAAATGTAACACTTTAGTTTAGTTTCAGTTTCCAACTTTTCCCATTGTCAACCTTTTACTGTCTAACGGATTTTAACTAGAGTTTGAAGCACAAGTTCAGAGCGAAATTTGATCCATGTGAACAAGAGCTTATCAGTTGACTATTTCATTTGGGTAAAAAGAGCATTGAGCTTTATAAAAAAATAACTAACGTATACTCCATTGGCTTTGGGAAGCAATGCTAGTTCTGATCGAGTGTCGGAACTATTGGCCTAGTGGTGAATGAGCGGAATGCACGATTTGATCAAACCCTCTCTTCTTTGGGCAGACATTTTGCACACTGAAATTTATTGCCAAGTCGAAAAACAGGGATAAGATTGAATGCGTAAATTAGGTTTGCGTTTTTCTGGTAAGTGGATTTGGGGTTTAAGTGCCAAGGAATATGATACACAAACGATAGAGACCCGCCCATCAAGACCTTCAGGACATGGGCAGCACAGAGATGCCAATACGATAGTATGGATGATGGTACACGATATGAGAGCAGAATCGGGAGTGATAAGCTAACTTCATGTGAACTGAGGAGAGCATCATAGTCATAAATCCACCTTACACCTGTGGGATTTCTCATATGAAATGCGGCATATCAGTTTAGATTGTTAACCATAAGCCCATTAGAAATGGATGCGCATTAAATCAAAAGAGTCCTAACTATGACCTTAATAGGGACTTCACCAATTCTCCCGGATTCATGTGGATTTAAGTCATCAGGCGAATGAAAAATTAGAAGGTTCTCAACCAGAGAAGCATTAAGATGTATTTCCTCCCTTCTCAAGGTTAGAATTGAACATTAACTATTGACTTTTTTGTTGGTTGACCACCATATATTTATTTATCTGACATCTAGAAAGACTTTCTATTTGAGGTAGATAATTAGAGTCTTGTCCTGCACTAGTGGTTCATTTTCCTGCTGTTGTGTCACGTGAAGGGCCATAAGAGTGAGCATTTCTACACGTCGACGTCCTGACTGAGAAGCATGAAGCTTAGTAACACGACTAATTAACTTCTAACTACTCAATAGGATCTACCATGTTCATTATAGAATCGATATCCTTTGAGATAAAAATCAGAACGATCCCCACAATAAAATCCTTAAATTTACATCATACTCTCATATTTAAGATATCTAACGAATTCATTCAATTTAATAGAAAAATTAAACCTTCATTTTTTTATCTTGTAGACAGTGAGGCCTCTTAGAGAGTCATTAAATTGAGGTCTCTAGCTTGGTCATCCTTTTGATGGCCAATATTAACCATTTTAGATGATTCCTACGGTAACCGAGATTGATCCAGCTATCCGGTTGCTTGATACTTTCTGAGCTGATGTAGGCGGTCCAGCTCTATGCGTCTTCGTGGTGATGCGCTTTTTAGATAGGCTTTTTCCAAACTGTTCAATTCGGGACAGTGGTATATCAAAGCTGGAGTTCAATACAATCTACACCAATCGGATTGAAATTTACTTGAATAATCAGATTTTAAACAAAACATCTCCAGTAAATCATTATTTATGTTGTTTTAAGCAGCATACTAAAATCCATTAAGTGAGGTGTAGGCATTTAACTGGTGTGATTCCCTTAGTAACTGACGGTCATATTTAGTTTATGAATGGACCAAACTCTAGAAAGATTCGGCGCAAATCATTTAATTTTTTGATCAAGTTCAAATGTTAACTCTTCGAATGAAATTTGGATGGATCAGAAATTCCTGTCACTAAATTACAAATCATGATAAGTTATGGGTGATGGGTGTGACCCCTGCATTCGTACACTAATATTTTATAAAGCCCCAGTCTTATCATTCAATCTATTCTATTCAAAGTGGAAGTAGCACATACAGGTTCCAATGCTCGGATATCTACTTCATTCTACATTCGCCTTTCCCAGTTGTCAGTTGGATCAGTCAACGAAGCATCTTCTGATTCATCACCAAGTAAAACCCTTGCTTATTAAAATCCCTCAGGTCTTTATGATACAATAGTGACAATGGATAGCAAAGTCACTTTCGAAATCACAAGCCATTTTATGCATCACTCATCAATTTCCTTAACAGGAGTGGAGGAATCAGTGACTGATTTTTACCATGAATTGCTCTGGCACCGTTTTCAGCTTGATTCCTCAACCAGAAAATTGCTGAAACTTATTATAAAATCTTCCCTGTTTCAGTAGATTGGCTTCGGTTCAAATACCATTCCTTTCAATTTTGGGATCTTCCAAAAGAAACTGAAATTTGTCCTGCTAAAACCTAGGTGGGAAATTAGAATTTACAAGAGTCCTCAGACTTTCAAGCGTCTTCGAACTGCAGCTTTAAGTCTGCTCTTTTATTGTTTACATTAAATAAAACAACGCTTGAGCCATTGCCAAAAGTGAGCATCTTTCAATTCTTATTTCGAAACAGTTGGATTGGTTATTCTAATAACCGCCGAGATTTAAATACTTCCTTTGCTGACCCACCTCAATCCATTTTGGGATAATAACATGGGATTACGGCGATTTTCTTCTCAGAATACTGCCCAATACCTATCCTTGGGCAAACGCGGTGATCCTTGGCCGAGAATTTCGTTTAATCAGCCTTTTTCACTACATTTGTCACAGACAGTGGAAAACGGCTGGATCAAATTAATCAACATCATTATTAGTTACCTGAGTGGAAGCTTCTGAGAGAATGGACACTATGAACGCGAGCACTTAAATCACGATTTGTCAGATTTCAGAGCTATAAGGTGCCAGTCAGCTTAGTTCATTGTTCTAGATAACACGAAAATCTTAAACTGACATACACGAGGACGAGGCTAAGGATGGATAACAGCTAGCCAGATATAATGCGGACATGCTGTTGGTTAGACAGGAGCAGTAGTAATGCTCAGTAATATAAACTGATGGGAAACGATCTCATAAGACCATGAGATGGTGACCACCGGTAACCCCAGGGGCAGCTTTGGGGGCTAATGTGAGGGGCGGCCGGTAAAAACTAATCACCCTCCGGACGTATAAAATTAGATTATGCCAGCAGAGGTACAGCTTCTTACAGCCTGGTAAAGGAGGCACGACGGATTTTCGGTCTCAAACTGGAGTATGGAATGCATGCAAGTAGCTTGAATGGAATCTCCACCAGAATGTTGATTTCTGGAGGAGATATGAAGACAGACGAATTCGGACGAATTCGGACGAGGTGGCTCGACGAAGCTGAACTGATACCTGTACGACGAAGCCATGCCAGAGAAGAGTCTAGACAAACGAATACGTCAAAAAAATTTTTTACTGTTCTATGTTAACTGCTGTGTTTAATCGCTATAAAAGTTATTTATACTTCTGTTGTACCCTCAATAGGTCCTTGGGACTTGCCATAATAGGTGTGAAGAAAAATTAAAAGAAATAAAAATTAGCTGGATGGTAAGGGTTCGCTTTCAGGGGACCCCAATACGCTAGTAAAGAGCTTCTGAATGTACCCAATTTACCAAATCAAATACCATGCTAACATAATTGTTCGTTCGTAGTTTGCCCTACATAACACTTCTCACTGAATTATAAAATACTACTTTTAAAGCGTGAAGTTTCACGTGCGATTTCGCATTCATACATGATTCATCGCTTTTCTACCTGAAGCCGTTCCATTTCCCTATTTTCTCACAAACAAACGAAAATAAAGCTATCTTAAAGAGTAAATCAAAGGTAATATTTCATTACCGAAAGGGAACATGCCCTCAATCACTAACACAAGTTAAACAAAGCTATTGTGGGAAAAAAAATAATAAAATAGCAAACTCAAATCTACCGCATTCGATATGAAAAGTGCGGTAAAACAAAACACTAGCTTTCATTTTCGTAATGTGATATCGCCGAAAAACCACTTGTTCGGGATCGGAACGGTGCATGAACTCATTGGCCACGTCAAATTAAAATGTTTTCAAGTCAGGGGATGACTAGCAATCCATGTGCTAGAATAGATGCAATGGGAAAATCGAAATCGAAGCAATTTATTCCTCCCAGGCTCACTTTCCTTACTTCTTGATTGGGGTGATTTATTTCTCCAGTTGGGTTAAGCGGCAAATTACAACAATTACATTAACCATCGGGGACCGACCGAACAGTGGATATCAGTGGATCCAGAATGGCACTGTCAGTACCATTTGCGAATCAAATATTGTGAAAACACCAACGCCAACGTTTACTTCCGAAGATCGGTTCTGTAGTACAGTTCCTTTGAACTTTACGTTCTCAATTTATGTCCACCAATCCTGAAATGATCTGAAACTAGTCAGTAAAACTCTTAAGCGTACAATACGGCATTATCCAAATTCAGAGACTCTGACACGAGGGTTCTAATAATGGCATGGCCTTAAAGCGCTTCTTCCGAAATAAATCATGATGTGCACACATTGCTTGTTGAACAGGTACGACAGTATTTGGTTCATTATTTTGATAATCTAATGATCAAACTATTCCAGCTACCGATTCATTTGACGTTTCTCTGTATCAATTTTGCGATCATGATCAAAAACAATGCAGTGATTTAAAATAAAAGCGTTGGCCTCATTTTTGAGACTGAAATGTCACAACAACTCATCGAGACGGTTCGTGCTGCAATCCATACCATCTCATTAATGTTTCCAACATTTGACATCATTTTGCTGTCAAGACTTGCGAGTCATTCCGGTTTAGTCCTTGCAACTTTAGATTGACAACTCATGATTAATTCAATTGGGTCATATCGGCGTATCAATCGGTCAGGTCCATTCCATTCTACTGAGGTCTGGTTATTAACAGCAATCATCATGCTGGCCTCCTTTCAGACCTATGTGGAACCTCAGGCCACATAATGAGCGTTCCGTTCTTATAGCTACGTACTTAACAGTGAATGGGAGATTATTTAACCTATTTTCTTGAATCCCTGTCAAGCACAAGCCATTTCTTGCTCCACAATCAGTGAATCATGGAAAGACAGAGGTGGATCAACATAAGCTGCAGATTTAGCAGAAGGCTTATTTCGTTCTCAAAATGAAACCGATTGACGACCAGCGCAGAAAATGCATTGCCTTCTAATTGTCTTTAACATCTATCAAATCGATGCAAAAGAGTACTTAGACTGAATTATAATTTAAAGCATGTGATCCTATCGATGGAATAGCCACTTAGACATCACCAGCAAAAGCATAGAAGTGGCAGAAAAATCACTTAGCATTGTCCAGCAACGTTAATGGGTCTTTTTATTCTAACTACCTCGGAATCAGGCAGCCTGTCCTGTTTCGAATGATTGATTGCCGAGTGCACAATCGCTTCATAGACATTCGGCTTACGTGCTTGTGGAATATTTCAGATGTCCCCATTAGTAAAGTAGAAACGAGATGTCGTAGAGACCAAAGATGAGATTTCAATTTGCATTTTTTGGCGCTTTTTTCGTTTAACAATGGGTGATAAAAGATTAAACGCTAGCTAAAAATTAAAAGTAATTCTTTGAGATCATGCAGATATCAGTGGCATTTTTCAAGCACTTTACATTAGATTAGCGACCAATTTCGGAGTAGTATTTTGGAATGCAATAAAAAGATCGTTCGAACCTCTGTTAGAGCCTGACAAATCTCCGCTAGTAGAAACCCTTCCCCGTGGCTTTGAGTGTAACTTTGCAATTTCCACGCGCCGATAATACTGAGAGTTACCCTGCAAACTTTCCATTTCAGTCCTTGAAAGTGCTTAAGAATGATCACATTTCCGATTAATGGTACAATAAGGGGCAGATAATCAATGTTTCTATACAGGACTTTGACTAATTAAGTTCCATTGGTCGACTTGACCAGGGTAACCGAAGAAAGACCAAATCGGATTATGCTGCCTTCAGATTTCCAAAGGCAAACCAGATATCTTCTTAAAGATCGTGCTGTAGTTTATCCCATGCAGACGGTCAATATTACGCAGAGTGCATTGAGAAGCTCTGACAAACTGTATAAAGCCAAACCTTTAGGTGATCGCTATTGTGGAAGAGATCACTAATACGCATCGATGGCGACTGTTTCCAGACCTATCTCTTCTCCTTCAATTGAAACCTTAGCATGCGTATCTGGTAGAGAAAGGTCCTAAGCAATAAAATCGTTCAAAAATCGTTTCTACGGATTGTAACCCTTTCCACACTGGTAGTCGATCTTTCTCACCTAAAGGCAGGACAGCGGGTTTGTTTCCTCTGATGTAATAGTTTTTCAAATTTTTAGGAGTACCAGACTACTGTCCATCTGAGCATTTTGCCAGTCATATGACTTTAATAGGGTATTCTATTGCGCTCGTATGTGCTCTCAAACAGTTGCTCAATGATTGGACCTAGTGCCATTTTGAATGAGAGCCTTCCATTTTTATCACGCTTCTAGGGACAGACCGAGTGTTGCAAATTAATAGTCCCGATATAAGCCGGGAACAGAGAGAATGGGTGATCATTTCCAACCCTAATCAGAACCCACGCGTGTGCCGAAGCCCATTCAGGCAAGGTGGTGGGCTCTGAAGTTCCTGTGTTGGGCTTTTGTAATCATGCATTTACAAATGTGTCGAGTTTATCAATGAGCAGAGATTTCATAAGCCAACGTATCATTCTTTACTTTAATAACAGGGATTGGGAATGGTAGAGAAAAGTCACCGAGCTTTACGAATATGCGATTCTGAACCAAGTAGTTGATAACCTCCTGACTTTTCAATCATTAACTGAAAGGACATGCGACAGCGAAGTAAAGTGTGCGCGATCAATGAAGCGATTTGATTGGCTGTCGTAGTTTCAAATTACCTTTGCCAGTAAAGTGTCAGAAATTGAGATAATTATACCAGCTCGAGGGCAAAGAATAAATTCGTTCGCAAAGTCATTTAGTGAATTATGAGGGCTCTAGTAAGGAGTGACAAACCTTTTGATTTGTTTTCAAGCCACAGATGAAGCTAAAAGGCTCTCCGTTAAAGGGGCTGAATGGTGATATGGGAGCAAACAGGATCCCAAGCAAATGATGAATGGAAATGAGCTACTTATGGGGAATCGTATTGTTACTGTCTCTATCCACTACATTTTGATTCTGATGGTTTTATCACCAAAGTAAAATGCACTTTTTCAACTGTCTTAACGTCAAGTTTGGTGTAATCGCAGTACTTACCTTATTAGCACAAAAGCAATGCGAGATAGAATCTATAGTTTAGACTGTGCAGTCCCTTCCGATTAACTTGATATTCTCCGTTAGAAAGAGTAGTGACAGCCAACAATGGGCTAGAGCATTCGATCATTTGTAGTACTTACATCTAAGGGTGGGTAGAACAGGAGCAAACTGAGGCAGAGTACCTATTAGCTAATGAAGAAGGACTCCTTTGGGTGAGAAGCGATTCTCATTAACCAATCCTGCAAGTTCAACGTACAATACCGTTTTTAAAAGAAGCTAGAGAGAACTCGAGTTACTTGTACACTGAGAGGTCGTGGGGATTGATAACAAAACCACCTGCAGTGACTACGTCCAAATGGATCTCGTCTTTGACTGAAACGAATAAGCAGAGAGAAAAAGTGTAAATTTGAGCGAGTTGTGTTCTACATTCTAGCTTTACTACAAAGGCATGAGTTCCTTTCTTACTGCATATGATAAACCAGTGCACACTGGCTAAAGACTCGCTTAAAGACAGACATTCGATACAGCATTATCTGAAAGACTGCATTCAAGCTTGCCAAACTTCGAATGGGTGGATGACACCTTTGGCATCAAGCTTTCCTTGGCCAAAAAATAATGCAAATCGGTACTGAAAGAAATGGCAGAAATCTCTAGTCGAAAATGGTAGGAGACGAGGAAAATGAAGGTAAGCTCTGATTGGCGGATATATTCTAAAGTTTATTTGTCCAACCTAATCTTACATTTTGACAGTGAATGCGCAAACAGTTCCAGAGAAATTTTTCTGCTGCATTTTAGACATGGAATCGATTGTGGCCTTGGCACGATCTATTGATATAGAAGGTTCAGTGGCCGTCCCCATTTAATTTACTTTCCACATAAGATATTTGATGTTGCGGTGGGTTGATACTTATGGATATTCACGCAACGAAAAATGAAGTATTTGTGCGAACATGTATATACAAGGTTGGCTCTTCGTTTCTCGTCGCAGCCCTACTAACCAGACATGTACTCCAAATTTAGTCCCATGATAAGGCTAACAGATATGGCAGATTCAGACTAATAAAGCCTTTGTGCGATCATTTTGAAATGCATTAGTTCAGGCGGTGGAGTTTCATTGCCTAACTTTTGCACTGTTGATTACATTTCGACAAATCCACCTTGAAATGAACTACCCGACTCAGTATATAATGCGTTGAGTAGTATTTCAACTTCGCTCTGTTGTGTTACAGCTGTCACAGCAATTCCGTTTAACCATTTGACACTGTAGGTGATCCGCCAGCCCAGAAGGACCGGCAGCAACGTCATTGTGGATTTGCATTTCAAATTGCAATTATATTTTTGTGTCAAATGCTTTATCTGGTGAGTAGCATGAAATTCAAAACTAACAATCCATACTTTGAAAACACAAGACTGCCAAATCATCAGAACGAATCGGCAGTTGCTTACCGGTCAAGACTGTCATTACTGAAGAGATTTCAGTTGTAATTATTGAGAACTTAATCAATCCGTTCAATTCGGTGTTGATTTAACAATTTTTTAAGTCTTGAAAAATGTACTTGAACTGTTTAGATGAAAATGATTCTCCAAACATAATAAAATGAAACTGTTGAAAAAATACGAATGGTGCCTTAGGAAATTCTATGCGAAAGAGAAGAAGAAAGGCCTGGTCTTATTAATCGCTTATGATCTACACTGCCTCGCATTCCATCATTTTTTCTCCCATTCATTTAATGCCCATTTTCGGCCATTTTCCTGTATATCGAGAGCTCCTGAATCTATTCTCTGCTTCTCTATTCGTCATGAAAGTTGTCTTTAGACAGAGATACGCGTTATTTTCTCTTTCAGTATGGTGGAAACGTGCTAGATACCTCTCTTCTAATAGAACTGGAGTTGTTTACACTGGCCACAACATTACATTACATCTTCCGGTCATAACAAAAGTTAACACTAGCTCCTCTCGGATCTGCATCTCCATGTCAGTTCTATCAATGTAGGGGAGGGTTGCTGGTGACTCTTTAGGGGTTTATAAACCTTGCCTGAAATGTTTAGCTCCATTTGTGATGGTGGTTCGGAATCATTAGAACATTTCGAAGTATCATTATTTTTGGGCTTGTAGAGAGTGGTAGGATCTTCAATTAAAGGCGAGGGTGTGAGCTGCGCTGAGAATGGGAGCTGAATCGGGCTGACGACACGTTCATTTGAGGAGGACGTTGTTACGGTCCAAGTTGTCGCGGAGACGATCTATAACTGTAGAAGAAACGGTGTTCATGGAATAAGTGCGTAAGAGTGGTGATTCAAGTGAAATGTTCAGTCTAAGGACTGACCTCTCCCTGTCAAAGCTGCCCATCTAAACCGCCCTCGACTGTGAAATAGCCAATCTTTGTAAGCACGCAGAATCGAAACCAAAACTGAAAAAAATTTGACAGTTCAGGTTAATACATCAAAAGATTTTCAACTCATGTATTCATGGTAATCTAATCAAGAATCTCATCTCAGCTCTTCCTTGTAATTTTTGAGGCAGCGTCTAGACCAAAGATTTCATTTTAGATCTAAAACCTCTACAATTCTGAAACTCGCTACGAATAGGCCACGTTTGCCTAGATTTCCCATAGGTAGAGTCTTCCGAAGATTGGGTTTTCGAATAGTAATTCTACTATTAGATTCCCCAAGGTAATCTCAACAACTATGTCTACGCTTGGTTCCTTTATACCTTGCATTCCTATCATTATGCTTTCCGTCGCTGATAAGAGATCATTAGCACTCAAAGAAATTATTCAGGGTTTATTTAAAAATGTCAAGAATTTATGGAGAGAGTCACTCGCAGATAAACAGGATCTCGTGAATTTATCTGTCAGTATGTTCCGGTTGGTTCAACTGTCGTTACTTTATCCAAAGGTCCTCCTCGTTCTTGCCGCTTGCAGATCTTCACTGGACGTAAATTACACAGTGTGATTTGATTAATCGAAGGCTGGTGGCTTATTGTCAATCCAGCCTGGAATCCTCCTTGATCACCATCACTAAATAATTTATGAGTTTAATGTTATCACTAGAATGTAATAAATTGACGTCTGAATTCTCAGCAGTCTGAAGTTTTCACTCTGGTGATTGGTGATTAATTTGCTCACTAGGAAGCTTATTTAAGAAAAGTAAATTTATTCTTTGTAAAACATCCTAAAGAAATGCAACCGCTTATACTTATTTTTTTGACATCACTCCATTTAGGCACTAAAATGAGCTGATCCATTTAACTTTTCGCAGTTGCTTTGCAAAAAGTGGTACTGTGTATTGCCTAAGGTTGTCTTTGAGGAGATTTCCTACAATTCGCACAATAGATCAACCCCTAAATTGGCAAAAAAGAAATTAAGTCATTTCTTTGATGTATTTGAACCAGAAGAGATGGGAGCTGGTGGCTCTCGTATCTGCACTGATATTTTGATTTTGGTTGTTAAATGAGGGATATTCAAAATTTTAAAAAGTATCGATTTTGCCCACAATGGCAGTTCAGAATATGCACCAGAGCATCAGTTTCGGCATTTCAATTTTATTTTAAGTTAACCTTTCTGGTTGAGCTAATACAAGCTACCCACTGGTGATGAGTCTCAGAAGTTCAAGAGCTTCCAATTATTATGTGATCTAGAACTTAGCGAGTCCTGAAACATTTAAGAGGAGACAACCAAAGTTTTCCATCGTCCTAGCCAACTGGATCTTTTCAAATTCACATTCTTTTACTTCTTTACTGAAACATCAATATTCTTGAAGCGTGCTCTTAAACAAACATATTCTTGCTTAAGACTTTGGATGTAGAAATTTCAAATCAGAGGAATAAGCGACCCAACAGATTTAAAGACGGAATTAGTCAATTTCAACAAGCAAACTCATTAAACTTTATTGATTAAAACTATGCTGAACTTTTTGAAATTCATCCAATCAAATAAGGCAACCTCATTCATTCATTTTGTTTAAAAAAGATAAGTGCAGTTTAGTTTTCCAAGGTACACTGGATAGTGATTTCATACCATCCTGTTTCGAAATACAATTTTTCCTAGATCTTATAAGGTGTCATACTCTTTCTTTGAAGAATAGATTTTGCTAAATAATGAATTGTTTTTCTAAACTGGAAGTATCTATTAAACGTTTATTTTAGCCGCAAGGCTCTAATTCGTCAGCAGAATCATCAGAGAATGGGTTTGAACACCAAAGGAGTGATAAATTGAAGCAGTTAGTAATGCACTGGTGAAGCCGCTGGATGGGTCACCGGAAAAAAATAAGGGCAAACCTAGAACTTGCGGGATACGATTAAGGAATTTTTGAGAGGGATGTTCGACTCTAGATGGTCTTTTCTGAATAGCTAGTGCAACCAGCTTTCATTTTTAATAATAATATAACAGTTAAGCACTCACTTTGATTATTTCTTCAACTCAGTTGAATAGCAGTATATACTGGACTAGACTAATCTTTCATATGCTACAAGCCAGACCTGATGCAACAAAGAAGCATGTTAAGCCTACTGTCTAAATGTTTTGGAAAGAGTCGAAATGCATACCCCTGGTATTTTGTAAATTTAAAGTGTCTAGTTGAAAACTTTCAATGAGCATTGTTACTCCAGATGGTTGGAATTTTGGAAGGAGTCCTGCTTGGTAGTACGTTGCTCTCTTCAATTCAATTTGGGAAGAAAAGATTTGAATTTTAGAAGTCTAAATAGAATCTGTCTTGCTATCTTTTAAGCCTCGTTTAAGCCAGTTCTTTTCCCTTGCATTTCATTCTTCTGGTTGAAGAGGTAGATGACAATCTAGCAGCAATTCAAACCGGCGCGTGCTTTTTAGGGTGTGTGACTAGGCTTTCGAAGGTGATTCTGCATTGGATACATTTGCCATATAAGCATTACCTGCTTCCATAGATGTACAGCAGTTAACATCTTAATAAAAATAATTGTTTTACAATGTCTAGAATAAGGGCATGAAGCCTCAAATAAATAATCACTCTGGAAAACGGGTCTATTTGAATAAGCCACCCAAATTAAGAAAGAGACAAATGAGACAGCAGAAATACTGATAATGACGGTTGTGATTATTACGTGAATCTATGTGGATATCGTAGTTGCAGCAGAGAAATACTAGACATTTAGAAATCTTATGCAGTGTATGAATTGGATTGAATTGCAGCTGAATAGAGAAACTGCAGGCTCGAGGAGCGAAAAAACATTCTGAGATTATATCCGTTTCGAATCAAAGTATTATTAGTGCCCCAGATCTGTGGTTAGATCTGAAGGAAAAGGTTTTGTGATTAAAGTTTATAACCTGAAATATCCACGGCTGTGCTCACGGAATTTGTGATTAATTTTACTTAAAACCTTATCGTTCTGAGTTGACAGACTCCTCATTACCATAATGATCCAATCATTTGCACCCAACTCTTCCTGAACAAGATTTGAACAAAATGGCTTTTAAAATTATCCACATTGTTATACCTGTTGAAGTTTTCTAACTTTGAGGAAGAAAACTGCAGACAAACGATAGTAGAGATCTCATTTTACTACATTCACATGCTGTTGCGCAAATTGAAGGTACGTGAATAAAGGCGGACGAATGTCACATATTTTATCAACCGAGTGCTAAAATATGTGTCACTAGGCTCAGAAGCAGATTGTGAAAATTGACCATCATACTTCAATTACACCCCGAATAAGCATAAGTAGAATGTAGCTTCGTAGCATCTTGAAGTCAAGGGATTGGTCTTCTTCAGTTTTTGTCTTAAATTTGATTAGATTCTGACCTGGTATTGTCTATTTTGTGTGTGCCAATTCATTTAGGACTTGTGAGCTGACTGTGCTATGTTGTCAGCCGACGTGACACGTAGACGCCAATCATGGGCTGTCAGTCTAAACACACAAGCAAAGAGCCAGCACGACTCTCAGGTTTTGACAGCGCGACGATACTAGATGGAGTGCTTTTTTATGAAAGGTTTGAGAGTAAACTCTCATATCTTCTTAACCCGTGAGTGACTCGGACTTTCAATCTCACTTCTGATCCTCCTGATATCAGCCGTCTTCTATCGTATCAGTTGGCGATTGCTGTAGGACCAGCTAGCACTAAGTGTTTAAGATTACGTCAGTTGGGTTTATGAATAAACATTCTTTTAATAGCCTAATAGTCTTGGAAGGACCGGTGTTGATTAAACCATTTCATGAAGTAGCAAATGCCTCCATTATAATGGATTAGATTTTATTTTATTTTTTTTGCGTAAACTGGACTCGAATCTTTTCATAAGTGTAATGACTATCAAATTACTTTGCTCACTTAACCTAAATTTCAATACGATGAAAGTGTCTCGCTCCATGGTGCTCACTGAAGCCCCTTTTCACGATTTAATTTAGCTTCAGTTGCATTATTTTTGGTAGCACTGTATTAATGTCTATCGTCGAACTCACCAAGCGTCTTAACTCCTTCTCAAGGTTTGGCTCTATTCGTAATCAGATTGAATGTAGAAATAATCAGACCTATATCTTATACCTTATGAACTTATCCTAGGCAGTACAAGTTAGGAAATACGGCTATTTTCTAATGTCTGATTATTTTCCGATTCCGCTATTCATTTATCTCACAAATGAACATTCTCCATAAGACCATGAGATGTTCGGTTCTTTTCGCTGAGTGATGTAGTTGGTTGACAGGTGCACTGGTCTTCATTGTGAAATGTACCGGCACTCTGCTCTCAGGTCCAATGGGTGTGGTTTAATGGTAGTCCAACTTCATCAACTTCATTATTTAGATGCGAAGGTAAGGCAAAAATTAAACACCCTCAATTTAAGGTGCTCCAGTTCCACTATCGACAGAACGGTAGACAAAGTAGTGGTTCGAAGATAAAGATTTGATGAACTCAGAAAGATTAAAATATTGTGGGGGGTGGGCAAATCACTTTGTAAATTTCTAACTTGCTGCTCAAAAAGAAGGGATTCTAAGCAAACTCAAACTAAAAATGATGTAGGCGCTTAGTTCGAGGTCAGCTATTTCGATTAGCACTACTCACTTTATGAGTAATGTACACGAAGAATAGCCCAATTCAATGGTGTTATTGAAAAAGTTTTACAAGTCAAATTAAGCATCTTGTCGGGTGGTCAATCTAATTTTTAAAGTCTGCTCATCTTCTTCTTCGTCTTCTGTAGAGAAAAGTGGAAAATTGCACACTCTGTTCACTCATGTTTATAAGTTACATATCTACTAGCCTGTCTTGCTTATATTCATTTCAGTACAACATTTAGCAAAATCTGCTCTCTACCATCCTGAAGCTACAAAATGGTAGTCGGTATTGTTGAGGGCAAGTGATTAGAAAACAGAACTAACTCTAGACCATTAAAATTAAGGATTCCCTATTTGATTGAGGAAATCATCTACAAACCAAGCCATCTGGACGATGAAAGGCCTTCTTTTCGAACAGAAGTGACTGGGAGCGCTGGTAATACATTCATATAACCGCTCGATTTCACAACAACTAACCGGCTGAAAAAAGCAATAAACTTTGTTAGCGATTGCCCACAAAGCTTGAGATTTTGAAGAAACGCTAATTTCTTGAAAGCTCGCATTCAAATAGCCTTTTTTCTCCATTTGCTTTGTGACTGTTTTCAAGCCGACTAACGTGAGACACGTCCATCAATCATGGTTTGTCCAAATGTGGACGTACTTGAATTTTAGAGATACAGATGTGGGATGCAGATAGCACCCTTTTTAAGGCCATCTACGTTGGCTTAATATTACAGAAGAGACAAGACTTAAGTAAGGGCTTTTCAATGAAAGCCCTGTAATAGGAATGAAAACAATTTTGAGCAAATATAATTGCTCATTCACTTTTATTTACATTCACCAAAATGTAAATTCTTGTGAAGATCAGTATTTGAGCAGGTTCTTTGAAATGATGCCATGTAGGTCGACAAATAGGATGATTGGATCACACGCCGAGTAAACACAAATAATAGGGGACTAGGGCATTTGCTAATTAAACTTGAATACAAAGGATCATTAAATTCTCTGATATTTAGTATGGCTATTAGTCCAAGTCAGAACAAGGTGGCTGACTTATCTGTAATAATGACCTGAATTATCTCTCCCCAGATCTGGCCAGTTCATATCATCTCGATGTTACATACTTCATAACGACGAAGTAGGCGATCTCGATGCTATAACTGACTGTCGGCATTGAACCCGCTTAACCTCTCTTAGGATTATAGTCAAGTGCGCAAGAGAATCAAGCGACCCTGTTCATGGCAACGGTTTTTTAATATTTGAGATCGCAAGTGAAATAAATAAACAAAATGTTCAAATGTGTTAGGGAATTCGCATTCTGGATCATAAAAATTATATCACTCCTCTGCCCACAATCATTCTGATTACGATTACAAAGCATCCATTAATATGAGCATCAACTGAGCTTAAGGGTTGTTGGAATGCTCTAAAGAACCGAAAAAATAGGTCTCGTAGGATGTGAGATGATAATGAAAGGCACACCATGGTAAAAAGGTAGTGGATACAGGGGTTGAGTGGCTTTTTCTAGTATAGATGGCTAATGAAGTGGTAGCTGGAAAATGGAGCTTCAACGAGACAAGTCATTTGTTGCGGTAGGGACACTGGCTGGCCGAGGTTGCGAGAGGCATGAATCGAAGAACTGAATTTCACTGACTGCCACCCTGCCTTGGCTGTCCCTCAAAAATCCCTTTTTAGCCACTAACTGCTATTCTTTTAATTTTTGAAAATCAAGTCACTTCAACTGATGAACCAAAAAAGTGGATCGAGGCCAAATTGGAATAGGTCTCATCTATTAAATCGCTTTTAGACTCTGTATTATGAATAAATTTCAAAAACTCTGGTCCAAAACAACACTGATTAATGAGGAAAATCTGTCAGCGCCGAATTGCTTGAAGGCACTTTCTGTGGAGAAGCAAAGAATATGAAGTTACCTCTGCTAATGACAGCTACTTAGAACATGATGGAAACTTCAGACCGCCGACGTATAATTACATGGTCACTCGAATGTTATTTTTTTTGAAACTGCATAATGAAACAGTTGTTTAGAGAGCTGGCTATAATTACCAGTGGGATAGCCTCTTAAATATGACGTTGCTGATGCATACTAAGACGAAATAACCCAGTTCTGGAAAAGACAACTTTGTCCCAAATTATTCCTGATTTGGTGGTAAATCGAAAGAAACCATGTTGCAATAATCCAGACCAAATGTTGGAAACATGGTTATCAGTAGGTAGTGAGACGGAATGCCTTGTGCCCGACTATCAAGACCGGAATCCGCCCATATCCGGCTTTTTATCCCCGAATGATGTCAATGTGAATAATGCGACGATTCAGTAACCACGTCCGGCTGGCACCGTGACAGTTAGGCAATGAATTTGCAAAAAAAATACTTCGACTGAGGATAGGATCGAAATACACGCCAGTTGCTTTAGAGTTTGTTTGTTTGTTGGTTAGGTTAGTAATATTTCTCGCTTCTAATGAACTGGTAAGTTGATCTTGCAATCTGTCCAGGAAAATCTGACTCGAGCATACAGAAGCGTTCTTTTTAAAAATTACTGCTCGAAATAGAGAAGAAACGGGTAGAAAACATCGGGGATTCGTCAGTATGAATCACATTTACCCAAATTCAAGACCTCAATAACTACTCTTCTCCCTGTTCATAGGTTCACTCCTCAGCTTAGTGTTTTTAGCAATCAACATGCATGTTCTTTATTGTCAAAATGTGATTTGTGCTTCGAAAGATGCTTTCATCTCTTTTGAATGATTCCATAGAATATTGAAGGCTTTTTGAACTCAGCCTCGCATTGGCTTTTAACTTTAGCCGACTTAATAATGATTGACCTCTACCTCAAGTCCGGTTGAAGTTAACATTAAATCTTTGCAAAAAGAAATCGTTCTTCATTCCCAATTCCGATTTTCAAGGAGTATACATCTTCAAACCAATCAGTATGAATTCCTCATAATCGGAGAAGTCAAGCAAAATATTTATTCAAAAAATTCATCCAAAGACGTATAGCTAGAATCTCAACTAGTTGAAATGTGAATGTAATGTTTATCGAATGTGAAAACCAAATCAGGTACCTAGACATTAAACCGTCTTTGTAGGGGTTCATAAAGATAGAATAATCAAAAAGCCGGAAGACACATTGCTTTTTCTCTTTTCGGCTATCCAAGAGGCTTTTGAATTGTTGATCTGACGAATTCATCAATATGTTCATACAGCGGGATTTTAAAGTACCTTATTAACATTGTCTATTGCAAAAAGCAGAAGAAAACTTTAATTTGTTTTAGAATCAGTCATGTTTTACCTACTTTAAAGCAAAAAATTAAGCTATTTTGGCAAATTCGGTGTATATTTGTTGAAATTTGGCAGACTTAGGTGCTAACTCGTGGTCATGACTTCATGAATAAATGCCGTCTGCTGTACCTTGATCGGTCAGATCAGCAGTAGGCTTAGCCTACAAGCTGCAGTAACTGATCGAGAGTAATTATTCACATTTAAATGCGAGTATAAATTCATTGTAATTGTTTTTTAAAAAGTCATGCCTATGTTGAATAGAGGTGCTTTCAATTTTTTTATCAGGAGGAGAGAAAACGTACTTTTTTGGTTTCTCATGACTGAGTAAGTCTTATTTAGTCTTCATGCATAGCGGCTCCGGTTGTCGGAGGCAAGTTTCAAATTTTGAGGCTGTTAGAATTAGTCTGAAAGTAGTTGGAGGTGATTACCTAGGGACCGCAACTAAAATAAAAATGGTTTGAATACACAGAATAACGTGGAAAAATGTTATTTATCAGGATTTTATGGCAAGTCCGATTCTCGCATAGTATGAACACAATGTGAGACATTTTCCTGCGCTATTCGTGGAGTTAGATGTTAAGGGAGGGGGAGATGTATTCATCTGTATTTATGGCATAGCTACATTTTAGTCTCACGGCAAAATATGGGCGCTGAACTGAGTGGGTTCAAGAGGAAACTGAATATATATGAATTAGAAGTGGTCAAACCTACTCTCAACTTCCTCGTGATGACCACCGGTTACCCCAGGGGCAAATCTGGGTGCTAATGAGAAGTGCGGCCGGATGGGACTAATCACCCACTGAACGTATGCAATTAGATTATGCCAACATATGTACGACCTCGAACAGCCTGGTAAACGAGGCACGACGTAAATACCTGGACTCACGGTCTCAAACTGGAATGCGTGCATGTAGCAATGAATGGAATCTCCGCAAGAAACTTGAAAAGACATCTGAAGGAGGTGTGAAGAATATCCGCCCTTGACAAGGTCGAGGATGGAAGAGGTGCCACTATGAAGTGGAACTGCTACCAGTACGATGAAACCACGCCAGAGAAGTGACTAGTGAACCGAAGACGTTGATAAACGCTTTAACTGTCCTCTGTGTTAACTGTTGTGTGCTACCTGTTGTAAAGGCCATTTGTACTTCTATTGTATCCACAATAAGTACTTTGGATTCGCCCTAATAGGTGAGGAGTAAATGAATAAATAAACAATCAAAAAGTGAAAAATACACTGACTTTCACTGCTGCATGATTGAGAATAAACCGCATATTAACCAGTTGTAAACAAAGAGGTGGTCAAACCTACTCTCAATCTCCTCGTGATGACCACTGGCAACCCCAGGGACAACTCTGGAGCCTAATGAGAAGGACGGCCGGATAGGACTAATCACCCACCGGACGTATAAAATTAGATTGTGCCAGAAGAAGTACAACCTAGTACAGCCTGGTAAAAGGGGAACGATGTAAATACCTGGATTCATGGGCTCCAACTGGACTGTGGAAAGCACGCACATGTTACAATGAATGGAACTCTCCACCAGAAAGTTGAAAAGAGTTCTGGAATGTTTGTGAAGATTTTCGGCCCTAAACAATGTCGAGGACAGACGAAGTGCCACCTCGAAAAGGAACTGCCACCTACCTATACGATTAAACTCTGTCATAGAAGTGACCAGAGAACCGAAGACGCCGATAAACGCTTCTAGTATCTTCTGTGTTAACTGTTGAACGCTACTTGCTGTAAAAGCTATTTGTACTTCTGCCGTACCCCAATAAGTCCTTGAGGCTTGCTCTAATGGTTGGGGTGTGAATAAATAAAAAGTAAAAAAATGCTTAAATGAGATGCGTTTTAAAATCAAGCTCACATTACAAATCAAAATATGATCTTGCTTTTTTTCAGTTGAATCGTAGTTCAAGAAGCCCTGGATCAGACACGAGTGCGGTCAACCAGCTAAATAAGCCTACCAGACTTAAATTAATAAATTCTCTTGGATCTTGGACAGAGCTTCGAAGCTGAAGGCTTCTGAAAAGAACATCCTCTGAGCATTTCCTAGGCGAACGCAGGTAGATTATTTAAATTAATGCATTAGATTCCCAGATGATTGCTGACCCGTTTCTCTGAAGTCTTTCCTTTCCATGAATATCAAGGAAAACCTATTGTTCATATCCTTCTGCCTTAAAATTACTTTAGTTACACAGAAGTCGAATATTAAAAGTGACCTATTTGAAGCAAAGGAGTATTTGTATAGAGGTCATATGTACCTTACGCCAACTGATCACTCTATTGTGGCTAGACGAAATTAAAAAATCATTCAAACGCTCAACACTGATAAATTGAATAGCTTCATTTCATGAAATTTGGTCTCACAAGCCTTACAACATGACTGAAGTTCAAAAGAGCCCCCTAATTAGGTTAGGGAAACATCGAGACTTCTTTGGGGCTTGCCTGTTTAAATTTCTCTAAACAATTTATTCTCCATTCGATTCTGTCGGCGTCGTTCAGTCCAAAAGTTCGAGAGTTTCAAAGATCAGAAGAGAGTTGTCGTGTCCAGAATACCATATCTTCTCTAAGCCAAAACAACGTCTCTTTCAGCCACCAATCTGCCAACTGATTGGTGATATCAGTGTTACCGTTGAAAATCATGCTAGAATTTGACTGCTCGAGATAAACTGTTGATAGCACATATACTCCAGTCGGTAATTAAACTGAACGGTAATGGGGCCTCCAATATCAGCTATTTTACTCGCTGGGTTTATTGGCTGGATGAAAAGGGCTAAATCTTGGCACTTCAAGAGACCATAAAACTTTCTGTTGATTCGTTACTTCAAACCAGGCAACCCACTACTTTTTTTAATTTTGATTTGAAAATGCAGCTCGTAAGACTAATAAATGGTGTACATACACACCAATTGTGAAGAGGGTCTGCGATTTGAATTTGAGGTCTCTTTACGTGCATTCTTTCCAGATTTTCTCCAGGAGCGCACGGCTTTCCGCTGATCATACAGCGGTTGGGCAGAGTCTCGGCCGTCATCAACCCCTAATCAGCCAGTATTTCCTCATGCAACATCATTTATGATTCCGGCTTTTTCGTAAATCATCGCCAAAATTGAAGGCACAGTGCAGTTGCATAGAATTGACTGTTCGAGGAAGACCATTTCGGCACAGGCTGATGGGACATTCCTTGTTCTAAAGGTTAATTGTTAGCTCCCTCTCTCTTATAAGTAAGGGCTTTGCAACTGCTCCTTTGCAAAAATTAAGCAGCCCTAAATGAACTAGCCCTCAGACCTTCTGTGCAACGCGGAAGTCAGTGTTGGTTTCTGCTATATTTTGATTAAGTGCCAGTGTTATCCTAATCTAGGTTAGCACGTTAAAACTGTATCATTAATTTAGGCATCCTTGTCTCATTTTCTGCTACATCGCCTGCCGCCCAGCCAGAGCTCTTCGTCCATAAGCGTCATAATTTACGCATTGCATCTGATTGGTCCGTCGCTTGGCCACATGTGCGAACGTGCTAGCGGCACGAGCGAATGTCTGCGTCTCAGAGCATCATTTTGTTATTGCTTCAGCCAGCCTGCGTTGTGAGTCATCGGCATCCCATAGCCCTCGAAGGACCTTTAAAACATTCTCGCTCTCTCGCGCTTTCTCGGCCAGCTTAACTACCTCCGTCATATCCGTTTGCACTAGTGCCCCATTCGCTCATATTGAAGCTCCCACGTTTTCACATAGGCGAAGGCACAACTCGCACTTCTCTGCCCATCGGTCAGTTAGTCAGCCCTTCAGGCGTCACATTAATTCGGAATTTTCCTATTTGTAAGTTGTGCCCATGCTTACTTTAATTTCCCGCTCAGAAGTCATCTATTTCTTGCCCATAAAACAGCTATTTATATTCTTTTCATTTGGCATCTCAGACTACCTGTTCTGCATCTATAATGTTCACCAAAACAAGCGTATCTTTTTAGCCTCTTAGGTGTCCGTTTACAATTTTTTTCTCAGAGTCTTTTCTAGGAAAATCCAAGTTTATTAGAAGCGGCAGAACTCGACTATCCTACCACACAGTTAGGCCAGTTGGTACAGATGCTCGGATAGATTATTAAGCTCGTTAGCCATTGTAAACAAACCGAGATCATGAAAAGTAAATTTATAGACATGTGCAGGATATAGTTTCGTCAGGGGTGCTGCTTCTCGTTACGATTGACAACAACTGAGTAGGTAGGTCAAAAAATCAGTTGTTTAAAATGATATCGATTGGGACACAAGTGAAAGAAACACCTATCACTTTTGGCTTCTCATTCACCCTTGATCTGCAGTCCAATTTACGAAGTGATCTGGTTTGACAAAAAGGTGCCTAACCTTTGTAGGACGACACAGCGAACCCTCATTGTTCAAATATTTGCTACTGTAAGTGCATAACACCATTTCACTCACCGAAAACAGCAGTGCGAAACGGGTTATTTTACTCATGACATCACACATTACTATATTTTTTTGCTCTTCGAGACATTTTTAGGGAATACCCGAATGCTTGGATTACTTATTCCTCAATCAAACAGCAAATTTCAATTATTTGTCTCCATCGAATTTCATTTGAATTTATTAGCTTCATTTTTGTATTATTTTTTGTTTATTTTGCTGGTGATCATCTAATTATCTGGGTGTAATAACTATAGTGCAACTTAGTGAATTTTAAATAAATTAACGTTAATTAATTATTATTTCAATGGATGAAAATCAACAGATTAAACTTTTTCACGATAAATTTTAATTAATTAATTATTTTTAGTTTTTTAACAAAGCTTCATGACAGCGTTTTTCTGATCTTCATTACACTCGTTTGTTGAAAAGAAATTCATTTCTGCTGTTTCCTGTAATAAAAAGCACCTCCAATTTAATGGAGAAATTATTCACAGTTTTAACGAGGTGTGTCATTGAAATTAATTTGGTTCATTTATCATGGGAAAGACCTAGTGTTGTTCAATTCAATTGATTCGCCTTATGGTCAGCCAAAACAGCTCTCAAGTGCAACCTCTGAGTAAGAGAAGCTACTTTGGTACTCCTCAAATTGGGCACTTTTAATCTTGGCCACCATTCATTGAGGCCAACCATTTCAACCGCTGAATTCGTGCTGAAGGAATTCAAAATATTGTTTTCTAATGAGTCCCACATGTTCTTAACCCCAATATTCCAAGGTTGAATGAGCCTTCCATTCATCGTTTTTATTGGCTCTGACGATAATTTATATTTAGCGTCCTTGAATTGTTTCTGCTGTTATTTCAATTTTTTTTTCCAGTAAAACAGAACGAATATTACTTCATTAACAATATGTAGCCATTGATCGTACATTCTGGCGGCACATCAATAGCGTATGCGACTGACTCAACAAACGACGCTGGTTCAAGTTTCATTCCAACCTACTCCCGTTAAGCGTTGAAATGCCTTAATTAGAAGAACTCTGTTGTCCTTACTCCTATCATTTTAGAAATTGACGTATCTTGAAATCATCATAGGCTGTGGATACATTTGTTCGCTTTTCTTTTTTTACCTATAATGATGATTTGTATTTCAAATAAGAAGGTTCTACTCCCCGATTGATGCTACAATTTCTCCGAAAGTTACTCACTCCCGCTAGTGAAAGTGATTGACGTGATTCTAATAAGCATGCGTACGAAAATTAAGTAAGCTCCTTGTTGAAGACTCTTTAATGAATCCGAGGGACTATTTATTAATTATAACAGTAGTATTGCCGATGATGGAGTGAAGAGGAAGAGTCTAGGAATTTTACAAATTTAAGTCTCAAATATATCACTACTTTGGTAGGTATATGACTAAACAATTATGTAGCCAAAATTCAATATAAACAATTTTCTGCTAATGGTCTTCGTAAAAATTGTTTTTTTTAAATGCAAAAAAAAAAATTAAAGTAATTTGCTACTCTAATTTAAGTTGGATATGAAAAGTTGTATTAAAAGTAACCGGTTAAAATTTTAAATTACAATTTTGGTTTCGGAAAACAAAATGAACCGTATCTTACTGCCATGAATATTTAATAGCGAGAATAGGTAATCTACTCTCATCTTGGAAGCTGGCATACATCAATCAAATCGGGTGGTTTAACTAACTCCATAGAAACTGTGATTATACATATATATTATGCAGCAAGCATTATACGTATTTTGATATAATGTATTGATGGGTTGTTTTGAAGATGGGATTCGATCAATTTCTTTGTTTCCATGTGAAATTCGGCCTTGAGGATAAACCGCCCCGCCGTGATAGTCAATGTAAGAAAGCAACAATTCATTATACAACCAATTCGGAAGTTTTGATGGAGTTAGTCAAAGAATATATGAATCTAAACACAGTACAACAACTAGGAACACGCCTATTGAATACTAACTATTCATCTATTTTCTACTTCCTATTCTCGAGTGCTCTTTCCCCTCTGAAATCAAACTTCATCCGGTAGGCTTTGAAAAGTATTCAAGAACTCTAAGTGCTTGGTTGGTTGAAAATGAAAATTGCCAGATCACTAAAAGGTGCTTCACTAAAGTCTGCGGGCCAAGCCTAGTTCTACTTTTCAATTCCTTAATTGCCTTGGGCGATCTTCGAATTCAACCCCAAGCACCAAGTAAATAGTTTATCGAGTTTAGGATTAATGAACTCAGTTTTCATTCTAAGAAACCACAGAGTTTTCGTCACGTCTCCATTATAACGGTGCAGTTAATGGCACTTAAGCTATGTTTTATACATGAAATAATTGGCCATAATCAAATGCACTTTAGTTTTACACAACCTAAAACACAATTTTTCAACATTTTCAGAGGTATTATCATGTAAATCATTTTGGAATAAAATTTGAATTGGTATTTTAACAACTGAACACCTGAAATATTGATTGGGAAACTCGTTAAGCAATGGTTTTGAAACCATTTGTTTAATCTTTTATTCGGAATGTCTTGAGATTAACAGGTCTTGGTGAAAGTGATAATGTTTGAGATAAGTTGACGATGTTTCTGACTGATGTTTTGGACAAGGCTGAGTTTTTGAATACCCTTTCGGAGCGGATATACCGCCTGGAGGGAGGAAAGATCAAAATTTGACAGCATTAAACTCTAGAAACGTCTCTTTAGCCGCTTAAACTTTTTTTTGGAGACAAGAGTTCACTGACAAATGGTTGCTGCAGAAATGTGTGTGTGTCGCTTAGAATAAAACTGCCTTACAATGGTCTAAGACTGAAAAAAATGTAGTCGTTAACGCCCGTATTCTCAGAATCGGGCCTGGGTGGTAAGTTAGCATCGAAGTCGCTTATATGTGGCCTAAGTCTAGATATTCAAATTTTGCAAAAATACCCAAAAGTGGAATCGATATGCAGATGCCAAGTCAATAGGCCCGCCACAGTACTATTTGGATTGGGCAGCTTGGATCAACGACTTTCCGTATGTGTGCACACCTGACCTTTAGGATAAGGAACAAAAAAAAGACCGAAAATGGACATTGGCATAGAGACAGAGAGAAGGCCTAACGGTCTTCTTGAAATAACGCCTTCGAAGACGCCACCACAAATATCGCCCAAACTAATTTATTCCCTGTTACCATGGCTTCACATTTCATTCGCTTCCACTCAAATCTGTTAATAAGCATTTTTGTTGATTCAGTTCTACTCACTTACAACTTTTAAAATTTATATGCTGCGGTTGAATAATCATGCTGTCCACTTTTATATTTTCCTACTTTTGTATGATAACACTCAGATACTCGAAGAGTCTCATTTTCATTATATTTTTCGCTTAAATAAATTAATGAAGTACTGAATTCTTGATGTTATTGAAGGGATTCGCATATTTTCTGGGAACGACCACTGACCGACTTGCTGCGGTTGCGGTAGCGTGAGTCATTCAGCTGCCAGAATGGCAGGAGCTGAAATGATGCAGCGATGAATCATGGAAATGGTCCCAAGCCACTGATAATTTCAAAATAACCCTCCGACTATTAAGGGATTTCTCTTTAATAGACAGCCAATGTTGAAAAGAGTTATGTGTTTGAATACCTAACTTGGAATATTTACAACTTTATCACTATTGGTTGATAAGTTTAACCTCAATTAGAAGTAATAGAAAGGTGTTGACAAAAATGTGTCTCTTTTTGTTCTTTGTTCTCCATTCTCTCTTGATTTAATTCGTCTCTCGAGCCCCCTTGATCAGAGCCAGTTTAATTTTTTCAATTAAAGAAATAAGTGCGCTCCCTTAGATTGTATTCTAAGTATCTGCGGAATTAAAATATCTTGAATTCAACTTTTACGTGGTTATTTCTGCCTATCAGCGGCAACGAGGCCAGCACCATTTGGTTGATGAGAGTGCGACTAGCAGTATAGGGCTCAGACTTCAGCCTCTTTTTCATAATATCGCTTAAAGGCAGACTTTCTACTGGTGGAATCTCCTATGCAGTGAAATCGTTTTCCTTCAACTTAGAAGGAGGTTTTTGCTCCAACAGTATTAGTAGCTGAAGCTTAATAGAATGGGTTGAATTTTATGCCCCTTGATGTTTGTTCTGAACTATTTCTTTTGGTCTGTGGCAAACGAAATTTACAAACGTCTACTTTGAATGTCAACGAGTGCCGTCTTCCGGATGAGTTCCATTTTTTATTCTCTTCCACAAGTCCCTTCTCAAACTTTCTTTTTATAAGGGCAATATCAGCCTCGCATATTTGAACCAATGGAGTTGTGGTTAGTCAGGTTAGCTCCTTATCTGTATGAGTTACTTGAGCACTTTCGAGCAGCGAATAATTTATATCCCCAGAATCCTTACTGGTCGGACTTAGATGCACACCGCACAGTGTTCTGGTCACTGGATAAGCGGTCAAGGTCAGCAAGACCTGCAGTCGTGTGTCAGTGGTTATAAGTTAAATGGTTTGCCCAAATTTTTCATAAACACAAGTGTCAAGCCCACAAAGGGGCGATTAAACAACCATGCACACATGCACACAATATTGATTTGATCGCGCTCCGAAAGGCTGATACAAGAGGTCGTATCTTTTGTTCGCCATAAAGATGGCTCCTTCTTGCCACTCGTAGTCATGGCAACATTAACGACCAGAATAAATGCAGCCTAGGTATTGACTACCGCTGTGACTACGAAATTGACCTTTTGTAGCGCTGTCACACTAACACGCAACATCGTCCAAGTAATGACAAATGCAAGCTCCTATTGGTTGTTTTCTAGGAACATTTCGAGATGAAAATAAAGCCAGTTGGTAAAGTAGTGAATACTTAAGCTGAGGCCCTTAAGTACAACTCGGCGGAAGTGAATTTACTTACCTTGAAGTATCCCGTTGTTTGCTGAGGGCATTAATACATTGCAGTTGAATGCAACCTTGGGAGCTCTTCTCCAAGCTCGAAATTTTTCTTAACTTTTACTGATCTAGAAGCTGTGCGCTTTTGTTTTAGATGACACCTCAATACAAATTGGCCTTGAATACTTCAATTTCGGCCTGGAAGGGAAATCAGTGAGCCATTTTAGTTTTGTATGCAATCGCATAAACATTGCATGGCTATAAACTGAGTGCCAGTCTCCATGTTCATTAGAAAGATACTGATGAAATACTTGAGCAGATTACATGAATATTCTAATAATCATTTCATATCAGTAACATATGTATCTAGTTTGGAATGCAATAGGGACTTAATTGTCGAGTAGATGGATGTGCAAGAACCATTATGACGTCAATGAAAGCAAAAAATTAATTTTTTCTTTAGGTGGATCCGATTTTGTTCCAACTGTGGAATACCATCTGATTGTGTTGCCAGTAAGGTCTATATCTAATCGCCTTGAAGGGATCTCAGATGTCAATATTAAGAACTAACGATAGAAATTTTTTAAATGGACTCAGTAAGTCACATATAAATCCAAAATTATACTGGCGGAAAGTGAGTTCCATCTCTGGTGCCGAATTTTTTGTCCAACCATTCTGCCTTGTCCTCAGATGCATCGAGTTCGCGTGTAACAAGAAATTTTATATTGTTAACCCTTGATAAGATACAAATTTTTTTATTTAATCAGTGTTTTTTTGGCAGCAATGCGTTAGGAATTCGGTTAATTGTGACTTCACCTTCATTAACTGAAGATACGGTATGCATTGGAAGATTGGGTAGCATCCTACACTGAGTCAGTGAGATAAGCGAGTCATTTAGTCTGATCCTGTGAGCTTTTGGGTTACGTGGAGTGAGATAAGCAGGTAAAGACCAAATTTGACAAGCATCCTGATATGTTGGATAATTTTGTTTCTTTCCTATCGAAGAAAGCAGAAGTAGAAGCTGGAAGTTGGTTTTGGGTTATCTGCAAACTGATTTGGTCCCATGCTAGAAAGCGTGTCAGATTTCCACATCCTCTTGAAATATTGCTTCGGGAAGTATTTTATAAATTTATTCCCAGCAAAACTGTAATCTTCCAATTGTGCTTTAAAATTACATTACAAACATAGCCAAATGTCGCCTTTAGCATTTTTTAAAATTCAGTCAATCAAACAAGTACCTATGAAATCGAATTCGAATCACTTCGTGTATTGAAGGAAACGTGTCAAAACTGCTTGTTCTAACTGAAATAGTCGTCTCTATTGAGGAGTTATTAATACCGGATTACTTTGCTTTGACCTATGTAGATCCTAAACGCGATAGAATTGTGCAAGCCTGTGCCAAGGAATCGCTCTATGCCCTCGAACTTAAGACCTCACTATTTGATTTTCCTTCTGTAAACTAAGCGATGCCCTGGTGGTTTTGTTCAATACTGACCGCCATCCTCATAAATCAGTTTAGCCAAAGTTACCTGGGTAAATAATCTGACAACCCCTTAATCACTTGTAAGCAGACTAGCGTTAAAGCTGATAAAAATTAAAATGAAACAAGATTCTCATAGCAGACTCCGTAGAGGCTAGATAGACGGCACGCCGTTGTAGGTGTTTAGCAAGATGTGCATCTTTTTCCTAAACACACCGATAACCCTAACCCTAAAATTTTGACTACAGGTGGATGATGTTTATGCAGCTGGAAGGAGAACCTTTGATAAATTTATTCGTGTGTTAGACTCATTTTTTTACAGTCTGGACATATGCTGCACGAAAACATGGTGCATCTCTTACCTGGAGTTTACCATGAAGGCATATTAACACGCCAGTTATGACTATGGACTATGTACTTAAAAGGCTTTCCATATGAACTGTAGATTCTTTCAACCCTGGATTTTTCACGCGAATACGTTGATCTCCCAGTCGCACCCAAGGACGAATCACCCTATCTTCAAAAAGAACTCGAGCAGCATTTGGGCAAGACAGAGAACTCAACTTACTCCGACGGAGAACACCATGAAGAATTAAACGGCGGTGAAGTTACGAAAGACAACATAGCCTTTTCACAAAGCAGTCTCAGTGAACAAGCCGATTCTCTAACGCCCTCCATAGAGGTGGACTACCTTCCACCAGCCCCTCCTGTGAAATCAGATATCACAGTCGACGAAGAGGAGGAGTTTCAGGAACATTTTCTTCCGGAAGTTCCACATCAAGAGAACTTAAATACACCTGAAATCTTTCCTGAGTCGTATCAAGGAGAGACTCTGCTATTCGAGGGCCCGAGTCCAGAAGAGGGTTTGGGCCAATTTGAACAAGGGAGGCACGAGATAATCCAGGAAGGATTTGAATACCAGGAGCACTTTGAACCACCAGAAACGTTTGCTCCAGAGGAGCAGCATTTTGAAAGTCCGAAACAAGTGGCCATAGAGACTCCAAAAGAAGCTGAACCCCAAGAGTCCTTTGAAATTCAAAACCAACAGGAAAGCTTCGAACCATCAGAGCCCTTGGACTACCAATTACCAGCAATGCAACCAACGATTCCAACTACTCTCCCCGAATTTCTCCACGCAAGTGAAGAAACTGAACATACCGATTATATTCTAGAAAGTCCGGTTACATATATGAAGTCATCAGAAGATATCGAATTAATGGAAAACGCTCAGATGAATTTGGTTGGAGAAACAGACCAGTTTGCGGTGGAAAAGCAGGAATCTACGCCCCTACGCTTTGCAGAAAGTAACGGCTCTGGTGAAGCAACAATAGGAAACTTCGAACAGGAAGCTCCGCTTGTATCGAGAGGACATATTCTTGAGGGAGACAGACATATCGCCGATACCTTTAATGTCGTTATCAACGAGGGTCCAAGAGCTTCACAGCAACCAGTTGTGATGCCCATGGAACCTGTGATTGGAGAGGTGAAGCCATCATTTGCGGAGATCAAACGGGATCTGGAAAAGAAAAAGTAGGTGATAGATATTTAAGCAATCATATGGACCTTATTCATCGTTCCATTGAAGAACAGTTACATCTAAACAGCTGCGTTCTATGTTCACGAATAGTCAGCTGTTGCTACTAAAAGAATTAGTGAAATTGTTCCGAAGACGTGGAATGATCTGTCGTTGAAGAATGCCCACTAACTAATCGTGTTAAATATAGGAATGAACAGATGATGAACAAAAAACTGTGAGACTGTGCTCAGATCCAGGAGATGAGGATGAAACTTCTCTAAAAAATACATTTCAAGCTTGAGTCCTCCTACTCGATCATCCAATAGATTTTCCGAGAAATTATTTGTCAGTGTTGGGCTTTATCGAAATTAACTTCTGAGTTATCACATTCTGTCTTTCAGGAGAATATCAGTGGTTCTGTAAACACGATTTGTATAGCTGAGTCTAACACTTCCTCTAGCGAATGAGAGAGCTGACTGCCAATCGCCACAGTCACTCATGAACTGAGTCAACGAATGGATTGGGAGAGACTTGTAGTCTTAATTTGTGTCTCAATCCTGAACCTCTAGTGGCGTTTTCTTACAATTTTGACCAGAAATTAAAAAGGCTGGCTTAGGTTAAAACGTATTTTAATATTTTCATAGCAGAGAGTAATGACCTCTATAGAGTAATAACGCCAATAAAAGCGAAAATTGATCGGCACGGAAATGGGAACGTACAACGATTAGCATTGCTTCAGAGACCCACCATACTCGTATCATCTATTGGGTCACATATGTCCAGAGTGATGTAAGAAAACGCTGAGGTGACAAAGGAGGGTGTTATCTGACTAAAGAATCATGGTAAGATCATATTTCCAACGAACAACTTGAGTCAGCAAAATACGAAACGTCCTTTAAAAGAGACTATCTATGGAACCCTTATTCAACAGTGCTTAACAGAGTACCACTTTCAAATTAAAATGTTTATGTAGGAGCCTATGTGCATCCGGGATAATTGAAAGATCCTTCAACAAGTGTGACCTGTGTTAGAACAGTCTTGGGTGTTTCCGATTGTCTATTGGCATTCATGAACTTAAATAATGATTTAACTGGTGCCTCAAATACACTGAATATCCGAAAGTAGCTCTTCATAAATTCTCCGACTTAAGGCAGCACTTATCGGATCTATGGCAGTACTTCGAAAAGGATCTGAGAGGACTGCTGCGAGATGATCCTATCTGATTGTCGTACCTCGCAAAGGACCTTAAGGTCCTCATCCAATTAAAATTTTGGTGCCATGCCTTCCCCACTTTGCAATATACCAACAGTTCTGCTTTCAGTTGAGGTATTTCTTAAGGCGAAATGTGTAAACTTGGAAATCCATTTACCGCTGGTAAACCGATGGAATACGCAAAGGTTGCTGATGCTAAGACGCCAGGCAAAAACAAACAAACTAAATGAATGCACACTTAGGCTGATAATCTGACAATCCTGACTTAAGACGTCGGCCTTAAAAAAATTAACTTGATATTTCACAAAATATCGGATCAGTTGTTTGGTGTAAATTGAAGTATCCACTCCAACCACAGTCTGTAGTTGATATAGTGGTAGACTTGAGGATTGTTGAGGATGATTCTCAAAACATTTTCCTCTTTTCATTATCGCCTCGGTTTGAGAACTCACGAAAACTGTTGAAAGCAGGACAACTAAGTAAATGGGTGCTATGAAGCAGCGATGCCGAGTTTTGTGAATTTGGAGACTGATTTCGCACCAGTAAACCGAAAAGAAGAAAGAGAACTTTGGAGATTAAGAAACCAACAGCAAATGAATACACCTATACAAGCTTTTTTCAACCTCAAATCAGAAATCTTGGGAAAAAAATAAGATCGGTGCTTCAAGAAATGGCAAATGCATCATTAATAAGTCAGCCCGTTTGTTGAAACTATTGGGAATATCCTGCTGCTTCAGAAATGGACGATGTGTAGGTCTGCCTATTTTCACTGTCACGGCTTAGTTGACAGCTAATAAAACATTTGTGTTAGAAATCGAATTGCTCTTGAGGTTTGAGAGATTTCAGCTGCCATTACTATAAAAAACATATTTATTCAAAAATCTTTACCCAAGAACTGCCACCCTCGACTCTGACCATTCATAGTCCGAGTCATGATTGACCACGCCGTTTCCAGTGTCAGAAGGCATTGTAACGTTGAGTTGTGAGTTGAACCAGATCTTGACTGACGTGCATATCTTATATAAAAAATTTATCAAGATTAATTTAGATGTATTCAGAGCATTCATGAAATTAACGCAGGCAAGAACGAGGAATTATGCAAAGTCATAAATTTATGCATTCTTAGCGCAGGAAATTTTGTTTTCACCGAGATCGTGATCTAAAATGATAGTTGCGCCCTAGAATGTTGACCTTTTGGGCTAAGATTGCACTTATGGTAAAACCCTAAGGGTGGATTTTTTTAGTGGCGGTTTCATAAAATACATTGAGTTGATGCTGTCATATTTCATAAAACGCCTTTTGAAACAGGCCTATCTCAGTGTCAGTTGATTTCACATTTTCTGGCATTTGTTTGGCTTTTAATGAGCTAAACACGGGGTGGTTCTCTTTGCAAAAACTCTAAAATAGGGGTCAGTCGAATCATTTTCATAATCCTGATGTTGCATTTTCACACTGACATGCCACCGTTTCCGAAGATGTCTCTTTCCTGTGACAAGAATGTTTGGAGTGTCATAGACATGACTTTCTCAAGATCGAAGTTCCAAATATTGGAAGCAGTTTTGCAAGGTAGAATGCTTTTACTTGCCAGCTTGCTGGTTTCCTGACTTCCTTAATGGCCATCTGTTGTGAAAGCCATAAAGTAGATCGCAATCATTTCTTAAAGCCAGAAGATATCTTTAACTCCATTGATCGGCAGTCAGGTCCCGTTCTTCCAATCGAATGATTGATAGGTCTTGAAGCTATTTCTTCAGCTTGGGCATCGATGGATCAAATCTCTTTCGTGTTACCTTTCAGATTTTGTCGATGTAGGTGTCCTCCTACTTCAATTTTTTTTTTCTTCTGAATCGATCGTAGTATATACATCTATCAAAAGCCACCTCGTTTGACTCTATCTGTCGAAATCTTATAGTGAGAGAGATTGGAATGGGGAATCTGAGGCTCGGAAATGCCAGACTGTGATTTAATGGATATACCACCTAATTAAAAGTTTTCTAATATTTTTGTTCAAGTAGCCTGTGTGGATTGTGTGAATCTGTGAATACTAGTTTTTTTTCAAAGCATTTTCATACTGAATTTAACTAATAAAGCACCTAAATTTTGCCTTTACCGCAGGAAAAAGAAACTAAAGGTCAATATAAGGGCAGAACCCCAGTGAGTCGCCTTTGCTTTCCTTACCAATACGATAATTCATTTGATTCAATGATACATCGATGATTCGTCACGATCGACTGCGTGACCCTCGCTTTAAAAACTCATAATCTTTTTACTTAATCATCCTAGTAGTTAAGATTTTACAAAATGTAGCGCCAATGAATCGGGGTGGTATCAACGCTTTCAATAGTTTTTCACAAGTGCCAAAGTTTATAATAGTAGATACGATTAGAGGTGGTCGCAAAGAGTTGTTCCGCCACATTGTTTCGAGAAAAGATAGAGAGAGAGTAGAAAAACTGAGAAAATGTTTTATGTGTTTATAGTTGTGAAGATTGGAGCTAGTCATTTCGCACTAAAAAACGTTCGCACTCGCAAACATACAAACACACTTGAAGGCTTAAGTGTGCAGGTATTCTGATTGGCTCTCGCCGATGAGTACCTCTCATTCTGGCTTAGTCTTTCAGTGAGTTTCAATTTGAGGTCAAATCAATGGCACGAAGTACGCGTTCACTCAGCAACTACTTGGAGAATTATCCTCGGAAAGGTTACACTAGTAACAGGCAACTTACTCGACGTGCTCTAGTACCAGGAGAGGAAAGGTCTGTTCTGAAGCTTCTACTTGTAAAATTTGCAGAAAAGTCATTTTTTACATCCTTTTGAGTGTTGAAAATACTCCCGATTAGTTAAAAGGAATGATTTCTACCACCGTCGCTCGAATGACGAAAGGTTGACTAATTCAAATAGACCTAACGTGTGATTGGACAGTAGCAACAGAAATACGTCACATGACGCCCAATCAGATTAGAGGGAATGCCAAGACTCGTCCACTTGTGACCAATCGCAGTTGCCTTGAATTCATTAACCTCAAGGTTGAAATTCAGGCAAGGGTACTGGCTGCTACCGCTTTTTCTACGGTACCAGTTATTCGTTAAGTTATAAATTCGGAAATACTGTTTGTAAGCTAGAACTGCGGCAGCGCATAAATTTGCCCCCAAGGTAATTAGCTATTTACTTATGCACTTCAGTATATTTGAATTATAAATAACGCAGGTAGATAGGCACCTTCTCTCTACCTTTTGCCCACATACGTGGGCAACAAATAGAAATACATAAGTTTATTATTTTGCATAAATTCAAGATGAGTTTGGTTACATCGATGTATTCAACCAAAATATTATCAAGCTCTATAGGGTGCTGAATTTGGGTTGAGCGGTCTTAATTTTCTTGCATGCTTTCTTTATTTCAGCTATATTTGTGCTTTTCGTTTCATTCTTGCTTCATTGTTTAGTTTTAATTGGACATTTTATCTTCATAAACCTTAATTTACGCTCATCCATCAGGCTTTCGCGTTATCCACTCTTTGTCAAATTGTTAAATTTTGATTTACGACGGTTGGGATATATCTTTATTCATGCAGCCTTAGATGATGTAGAGCTATTTCAAACAAGTATGGGAGTCTGTATTCTTCACATAGAGCTATTTTTTCTGCCCAGAATGTGGAATGATGCTGGGGAAGATGGAAAAGAAATCCAAAAGACCTTTAACCAAATAAGGTTGGAAATGGAACGGAGAAAGTAAGATTAGATATACGTTTCCCCCTGTCCTCTGGTTTGTGCATGTTTTCTTTTGACTCACACTGTCATCGGAATAGTACCTGCATGCTACATTGTAAACACAAATAGTTTATTAGTTACTCAGCGCTGCTCAAATGAAAGCAAGTAACCACTCTGCTTCTCTAATGCTCACCGGGTGAATTCGCTTATGCTTGAATATTCTCCTGACAATTAAAAATTCACCACTGGGTCGGTTATTAATATTTTCACCAGGGTGTTCATTCGGTCGGCTTAGAAAATATGCAGATAGCTGAAGTCCGCATTTAGGTTATAGAATCCTAAATCTAACTACCTTAATATAGAATCGTATTAAGTATGGGGTTTTTTGGACTGGATCAGAATCACCATCTATCAGATTGCTAAAGAGAAATAGCGCTTAGAGTTTGGAGGCAACTGAATTCTGCATTTCAACTGAATATGTTCTTCAGAGATTGTAATGGGTCAAGTAAAGCAAAGCTCTGTCATGTTTTCGTTAAATTGCTGAACCGTTTCCGTGGTAGCTTGCAAATGTAGAACAAATGTTAAACATCATTAATGGTTAACAGTTTGTGATTAGCAAAACTTCTAAAAAAACCGCTTGCCGGTGGAAGCAAAGTAACCGGGAGCCTCATCTCACCAGTCCTTAGGCAGTGCGCAAGGCATAGTTTTAAACTGTTGCACGCACATAGGCTCTCTCTCATCTCTCATCTAACTGCGCATCACAAGCACATAGCGAGATGGAAAGGCCAAGCAATTATACAAGTACGCCCGCACCCGCGAACTTCCGACCAGCACCTAACCAATCAGAATCGAGCCACGCTCCCTTCGAACGCACATTAAATCAGCCAGACTAGACTGGATTTACAAAATCACTGATCAATTTATAAACAGTAGCGCTGTAGAGCACAAAGCGGCATCTTTGGCAACCACCAAGCACTCACATCAGTTTTTCATTAATCATTTAGCATTGTCGGATCTTTGCAAGCCCAGCCACCTCAAACTCAACAAAGAGCTGGAGTAACTGATATGGAATCTCCTCAAAATGGAGGCTATTCTGGTCGCAGTTCAGGTTCCCATTTGAACGGAAATGAGGGGTCAAGCTACTCACAGCACAGATCCCCCAATGGTCACGTGGGTTCAACTGACAACGCTACCAATCGAGCAGGACGTAGCAAGGAGGGTAGGGGCAATGCTCCTTCGGGTATCGCTCAGGTTAGGCAGATTCTTGCCCTACCTGACCTCCAACTTAGTCACGTGACCGTTTACACGGACAGAGCCGAATTGGTGCGTACCATTACTCCAATCTTCAAGGCGGGTGAAATTGTTGAAATACTCTTTGAGAATGTCTCCTCCGCCATTGACAAGGACTCCATCAGGTAGGCTTTCACAAGTTTACATCCTCGGCCACTTTATAATTTGCATTTTTAAAAGATGCATGCATAATGACTTTGATTAGAAAATCAAAAGACTTCTGTTTACGGCTTTCTGTTCCATCTGTTTTGTTCCAAGGACTCCTTAAATTCTCTTTGATGACTGATTCAACTTGTGCTAAAACAGACGCCTTTGAGGCATTTACGAGTGCACTGAAGTCCAAAAAAACTTGAATGTCTGCTTTTTTGATAATTCGACTCTTGATTTCAAGTATTGTTAATTACTAAACTGGTCTAACGACCATTCAGAGGTATTTCAGCTTCGAAACTCTGCAACTAGTGAAAAGTATTCCAAATCTGCGTTCAGCTATCCGAATTTTCATCGCCTGTGACCATTTTGGATAAGTTTAATGAAAGCAATTTAGTTCATACTAAGAAACACCTATTTAAAATAATTTCTTTTGTTAAATTTGGCTTAAAACCCCTCGAAACTTTGCAAAATATGAATACCAGTTTCTAAAATATTTGACACGGTTTCATGGGGCATCAGTGCTGTAATGCTCGCGTAGCATATTCATCGGCTCCCTATGTCCTTCAGCACGAGTCGACACCGGGACTGGTTAATTATGGTACCTTTGCTCTCCTTATGCCTTTCTTTCGGCAGAGGCTGATAAACTTTCAATATGACAATGAATCGTTCGCTTGTCAGTAAAGGATGCATTACTGTTCCAAACTCTCATTCAAATTCGTGTGTTTTGATCGCCTAAATTGGCTAGTGAACTCAGCGTCTATCGTTAACTTATATCAGGCCTGATTTAGTGTTTCAAAGTCAATTTGTATAAGATTATGAACTAACACGCCATCCAATTCTATAAGAATCTCTATTACAGAAGCCTCAATTTGGTCCACATTCTTTGCCAAGATGATCTTCCTTTTCCAATGACATTTACACATCATTTTCGCCAGGGAGAAAGGATACCCAGGCTCTGCATATTTATGATTTTGATTTAAGACTCTCCGTCATGCAGTAAAATTTTCAATCCGCCAAATAAACATTTTCAAATGTGTAGCAGCTCGCTATTAAGTTAAACTGTCATAATTTTGTGTACTATTGAACATAGCCGTAAAAACTTACTCCAACCACTTCTCTCCTTTGAAACTGGCAGAGTTGAACTGCGAGGAGCGGCTACAATCCTCGATGTTGCCTACAGCGCCCGTACAGTTCCACAGTTGGAAGAGAGCTGGATTCAGAACATTAACGATTTGCAGACAGAGCTGAAACAATGTCATCGTCAAATTGAGGCTCTCACTGGTCGTTTAGCACGTCTAGAAAAACAGCGCAGTGTTCTCGACATCTTCGCCGATGGAATGGCCAAAAAGACTGAAGAGGAGGTACTCGCGGCTGCTTTGCCCCAACCTCCTCCACCACAACCTCAACACGACAAGAAACACGACAAACACGGCAAGAAATTGCAGCTACTGGAAGATAATCATCCTTCCACCCTTACAAAGCGGTCTATGTCTGAGGTAAATGAAAATGTAACGATTTTAGTCACTGAACTTTCGACTCATTCATGCTTTTCTCTTCTTTAATCCATTTTAAAAATGCCGTCGGCTTTTTATGTTTCGCTTTTTAAGAATTTCAATATATTTACTGGGAAAATATGTTAAATTCGACAGTGCTAGGATTGTGACCCCGAACTATAAGGAAAAGGTAAGCAGGAATAACAGGCAGAAAGTTGCTGAGTTTAGACAGGGTAATACAAGAATAGACTGGGTAAAGAGCGCCGCCTGTTTGGTTAGCACTCCCAATTTTCAGTTAAACAAGTTGGATAATGAAAGGAGGATTATAAGACTCAGATAAAAGCTGTTAGGCATCATTAAGTATCGACATTCACGGCCAGTTAATGACTAATTTGTCTGAATGAAAGCGGCAGTGTTTACAATGGTGGGATGGTTAGCAGTCAATCTTGTCTGTATGCACCAAGAATGTAAGTTTGTTCTGGCCACTCTCTACCCTTAAAGGCCAGGACGGCATTTGTGAATAGAAGAGTTGATGATTTACCCATTTCAATAAAACTCGGGTTTAATAAACATACCTGAACTCCCTGGAAGACTTTTTAATTGTTATGCAAGATAAACAAAACGCTTGCAAACATATTAGACGGCTTGAGAATGGCCTTTGCTCCTGTTTAAATATTGGTCAAGCGCTTGAGCCCTAGGTACCTGGAACAGACGCCTCTTGTGCAACTTATGAAACCTGAGTATCTGTTAGACAAATTTGAAAAGGGACGATTCTTAATGGGATTGAAGCAGTTGTAAATCACAGTTACGTAGGCAGAGATTTAACACCCACTTGTGAATCCTTCATCTTGTTAAAAATGACTCTACCGAGGAAAATCCGTTCGCAGTTTTGAATCTTCGGCTTCATGTAATACTTCTGCCGACTAAACATTATCATTTTTCTCCTTCAAGCGTCAATCACGACGCTTTTCAAGGTCTTCCAAGCACGACAGTCTTCAAAGCATGGAAGACAGTATGATGTATGCACAGGTAACTTGAAGTTTACATCTAACCAGGAGCACAGATATTCCATACATTTTTGGCGCTTTGTACTAACTCTTTAACCTCCATTCGTATGATTCATTTGCTTTGCTTCTACTCGAAATCGTAACCGATTTTACTCATTTAATACTAGCTTTCTCAGCCTCACGCACTTTCAATTGCCTTTCATTCATCGTCATGAAATCAACAAGTTCTTTGTGACACTTTTATGTCTTATAAAATCTATGCCTTTAGTTGAGAGAAAATTGATATAGGCGGAGTCTTGTTGTTCTGACAGAGGCGAACATTTGCTCTATTCTATAATCAGTTTTGTCAGAAAAGCGGTTGGTGGATGGAGTGATTAAAGGACCTGTCTGGAATAAATGTTGGTACCACACCAATGAGGGCGTCAAATTCTAGGGCCTAATGGGACTGTAATGCGAAATTGTATCTTAAATGCCGGGGCGATATTGATGTTATATTTTCAATAACTCATTCGCGATTCCATTCGCAAACGGGAATTTCTGGTCTCATTTTCTACCTGTCACGGTAGGCTTTCATCGAACATGATATTCTGGCAGAGAGAAACTTCATCAACAGGCTGTCAGAACTGTGGAGAATACGAGTACGATTAATTGACAGGGTCGGAGAAATCATAAACAACGTCAGCTGGGCTGTTTACATCTATGTGAGGTCGTGACCTTATCCGCAAGTTTTTGGCTATACCTAGTCATTCTGCGTACTATACATCCACCACGATGTTCAAACGAAGTGAATGTTGGTTCGGTATTTACTACTTGTGAGAAATGGAATACCTTACCTTGGTAACCTAGCAGTGAGATAAGTCTGCTCTACTGTGATTACAAATGCCCACTTTGGCGCAACCACTAACCACTTAGTCTTAACAGCGTAGTTTCTCATCAAACAATCATTATTTCATTCCTAATTTGTTATTCATCGTGAGGATCTGATTTTATGCACATATCACTGCGAGGTGTTTGAATGAAAACGGTTATATGCTCTGACCTTCGCTTGGAACTCTTCTGTTCCACGTGCGCTGGCTAGAAGGTTTGCAACCTTAACTGCTTTTTCCAAAAAGTCATCAGCCATATCCTTCACTCGGTTTTGGCTTTTTCAACTACCATATATGCACATGCGTATGAATATGTGCATTAGAATCCGTCTTACAATTAGCTTCCAACATTTCAACCGAGATGATTTCTTTATTAGATTCAGGCAAAATGAAATGTAGGCAGTTAAAAGTGCTTGACAACTTCCAAAACTGTTGATAATCACTTCTGTCCGCAGAATTTCTGCTAATTTGAATGAAATCTATAGCTTGCAGGTTCCTTTACTACCTTCATTAGCAGATATTCAATGCCTCGTGAGTTTTCAAATACCGGATGTTGATTAATATAGCCCTTTTTTTCTACATGAAGGATCCCAGAATTCTGGAATCTACAGTCCTTGTCTTCTAGAACAGTGCATAAAACAGTTGCTAGCAATATTTTCTGTTGTGGATGCGCTGGGAGAACATTTTCACAATGACCCCCTGATTTGGAAAAAGGTGTTTTTAGCGTATATTAGAGAAAAAAACATGAGGTCTCTAAGATACATAAAGAGATTTTAGTGAAAATGGATTGCGGCAACGTTCTAGTGGGTACTGAAAAATGCATATTTCGAATGGCCGGTTGACTTGCACATTCATATAGTTCTTACGCATTGCAAAAGGTGTAAGAACTACCTGAAGTTTTGATTTGCTAATGGTTTCTGAAGTCTTCTGAAAAGTTTCGTTAAAGTTCCCGATCAGTGAGTGTCAGATTGGTAGGTCAAGCCAATCTTTGCACTTCTAAATTAGGAAATCCGTTTCAACCTGGGCTGAAGCGTGAATTGGTCAAATCGCTCCTTCGTCGCCTTTAAGGGTGTAAGCTTGAAAGCCAAAAATTAACGCTCAAGGTTTTGCGTTCAAGATGGGTTAGCAACTGAACTTCAGTATGCTCCTTCGCCTGTACTACCGCACCTCATATTTTTGACATTTTTCTCCACAGGCCATAGTAGCGAATTCGATGTAGACGCATTCGAGAGAAAGCTATGGTTTGTCACTATTTGACAACAGTTGTTCGGTCGCGTACTGTGGTGCAGCAACAGCTGTCTGTGACTATATGTTGTTGCATACGATCACCATAAATCGTCTAATCTGATATAGAGGCCATACGGTGATTGCGCCACAACCTATGTCCCGTTTTACAGACAATACTATCAGTTAATAATGTAAACAAATGTCAATTAATTAAACCATAGTTCCACTCAGTCATTCGGTACCTCCTCAGAACTGCAAGACTCTTGGCCTTTTCCTGATTTTTTTCTCATTTGCATTCAATTCTCCGGATCGAATGAAAAAAAGGCTCAATTATAGGCGCTTTTTTAAAAATTCGCAGCTTGGTAAATTTTCCACTTTGCGTTGTTTTGAGAATCGTTCCTCGCAATTTGATTCTCGACAGATTGCATTATATTTTCGCTGTAATTAGGAGTTAAATATATAATTTTTGTGAAAGGCTGCATCCACTAGCCTTCACCCGCTGAGAAAGTGATTAAAGAGCGGTATTTAAACCTCAGTTTATGACCTGCGGTCATATTCATCACCTTTCTTGAATTTTAGCTGAACAACCAGGCTAATCCCTATGATCCAGCACATATGGACACCCTTCAACGCTTCTTGGCTGTGTATGAGGACCAAGGTGAACGTCTGGATAATAATCTTCTTTCCTCGAGAGAAGAATTGGATAGAGTTCGTGATCGAGCTGAACAAATTGAGAAGGAATTGGACGCTCTCGAGAAGCGACAAGACGACAACTTGGTCAGGTGAATTGTGAAATAGCTTGATTTCGTAAATACTTTAAAATTAGTAGCTGAGCTAATATTCTTGACCTAAATTATAAAGTTTAGTAATAAAATGAATGAAATGCCATTGAAAGTTTAGCAAAGAGCGCCTTCCGATTTGCTTTTCTCAAAGGTATGGCCACATTGCAACAAACTGAAAAGGGTAGACTGCACCAACATTGGGTAGCCAGCTTTTACTGCATTCATTTTGCAATCACGAGTTGCAGGAAATGAACGGATTCCGTGGGCGAAAAAGTCAATCTTCTGAAATACCATACTTTCAAGGTCGTTTCCCCTTAGTTGCTGTTGGCCTGTACTTTTAAGAATGATTAAAAGGGTAACATTTGGCCAAACTAACTTTATCTTGATAATTAACTAGAAAATAGAAAATTTCATAAAAGGTTCCAATATTTTCGATCAAAAATCGTTTCGGTAATACAGTCATTCGGATGGATTTCGTTATTCGAGTATCGTCCTTAATCGTAACCGCCTATTTCATCGAATATTCCTCATCTTCATTTCATGCAGGGAGTTGGATTTATCAATTGACACCCAAATTCATTGTCTGAAACCATTAGTAAATAGCTTTTCCGAACAACTTCCCAATTCGTTTCAGCCTTTATTAGCGGAAGTATGTATATTCTCAAACTTTTGGCTCGACAAATATAAATGGCATTAATGCTGCTTCGGATGGCAGTCTCGCAGTTTCCACACATCGTACAGGAACTTAGAATCGAAAATACCAAGTGAAGATTGTTGGCACTGAAGGGCAATCTCTATTTTATCCTATTAAGACACCCATTCCCAATTAGAGCTGTTTTCCAGACCTCTGGTTGGCCAGGTTTAGTATCACTTAACAGTTTCATATTTTGATGTGTTTATATTCTACCTTAGTTCTATTGAAAGGGTCAGGCAAAAGTTATGTTGCGTGGAATAATAGCACCTACTGGAAGTAACTAGACTTTAGATCGACTTATTGCTTCGCAAGTCTTTAGACTTGCTCTGTCACGAATTTGACATCCGAAATTATCTTCTTTGAATAACCCTCAGAATGTGTATATCGGTATTTCTGGATGAACGTTCTACTTAACTCTCCATTAGTAGACTAGCAGTTACCCAGTGTGAGCAATCATTGAGGTTTGCAATGTGAAAAAACTATTTTCCTGTCGCATTCGATGTGTTCAATTCACTGATCCCGATTTCAGACTCTCTTGAGTTCAATTTTGCTGCCCGTAATACATTTACATTGTGTTTAACATTTTCCAAATAGCTCTTCATCTACATTTCTAGTTTACATTTTCCGCTATAGCAATCGGCTGAAAGGAAAAAACCTTTTCCACCTTTCGAGGTAAATTGAAAACCTTAAAAAACCTTCATTGAAAGGTTGATTCAATGGAAGGAAAAATACCTCTCTAATAGTCTTACAATTCCCGAACCGAAATGTGATCAAGTTTTGTTTTGTCTTATGAAATAGCTGTCATGCACTATTCATATTTCTTAAGTGATTCAAATGTAATAACAAGGCTTTGTAGTTTAGTGGACTTTTCTGGGATGTCATGAATGATTATGAAGTGATTAGAATTGTAAAATCCAAACTGCTTGACTTAAAAAGCCTAGCTTTAATTCAACGAATTAGATGTAAATGGTCCCTCTCTAGTTACATCTAGAAGACAGTGAAACTACTTATCGTCGATTCCACTAATTCGATCTGAAAACTTTTGATGATTATGTTTCGGGAAGGATCTGGTCAATAATATCGTCCTGGAACTTATTGAAACTCGTTCACTGTAGATAATTTGAATACGACTTCCTGATTTAACTACCATTAGGATGCAATGATTTAAGTCGCTTAGTATCTCTCTCGAATGTTAATGGCTAGATCAGATCTGAAATTTCCAGTTAACAATTGGCGTCTAAATACAGTTTCTGGTAATGTGACTGAATGGTCAGTGTCCCTAGAAGCTTCTATCGAGTTGCAAACACGTTCCAAGTCGAACTCTTATTTCAGTAGTCGATATTACGTCAAATAGGTGAAAGTATACTATTCGCTAAAAGCATTAGATTCACGTTTAGCGGAACTATTGCAATCAAATAGCAGTAAACAGAAATGCTATTAGGGCATATTACAATGGACAATTTTATGGATGGGTCAATAAAGAGAACACAGTCTTGGTGCATCGCTCTCAACCGTTTCGTTTCATCCGGATTTGGCCTGCACGCACATCCCTACAAAGCCTTAAGATGCGGTGACCATTTACTTCAAGAGATTTCACCCTTATTTCTCATCTGGGGAGATTGATCATCGAAAGTTGGGCGACTGTAAGCTCCAGGAATTCCACATGGTATTTCCAATTGTTTTATTTCTTAATGATTAATACATATTTGGCGCAGATATTTGCGCTGTCCTCGATTGCAGAACGGATCATGTCCTAATCACCTGAACTAGAAATGCGCCATGTCATCATCAAATGGTGAGAGTAATATGATATGTTCTATCATGATAGATCAGGTGATTGAAATGGCTTTTGTAGGAGAAAAAGAAACGTTATTTTCTTAACTCTCCTACACATATTTATGTGAAAGTTTAAAAAATCACTATCTCAAGAGACAATTTTCCTAGTCAAACATTCATCATTTATTAAGGAGTCCAACGTTTGCGTGTTATCAGACAACTAAACAGTATGCAAACGATTCGCTAGATGATACGTAGTCGATGTTAAGCGCTTGATAGCCGGTGGAACACAGACATAGTTAAGATTGGCTCTACCACAATAATGTTTACCCCAATATGGGTGCAAAATATTTAAAGAAATTCAGAGCAGCTTAGGAGAGACGCTATTACTATTAACGAGTCCAAGACCTCTTATGTGACAGACAAAATCCAGGCCTCAAGTTGAACTCACAATATTTCTGCTGAAATTGAAATCAACATGGTTAGTTCGTATTAAAATTTGCCTACAAAACTTTTATGAGAAGCTAATTACACACCTTTTGGAGAAAAAATGATTCAATGGCATTCATACACAATCATGCCTGGGTAAAAGAGGGCTCAGCTGTGGTGTGGCAGAAATCTTCTTTTGCATAATTCACCACCTAGTACCGCATATGGCAGGGCAGATAATCTAACCAAAATGAAGAAAGGCTGTTCCCTTCCTTTACATGGGATTGCATATTAATCTCATTAAAATAGGCCCTGTTTAGCTGAAACTGGCTTTTGAGGTTAGATTCGGGTTCTATGTTAAAGAAATACGAATTTAAGATCGTACCAGTGCTTTTTCCATGCTTTCATCAGAAAATCAGTCTTAAAATTTTAATGTTGGGAGAGCATGGAATGCACAGACACTTGCCTGATGACCTTTTTCTTTCGAATTGTAAAAGTGCGGTAGGCGAAGTTATGAGGGATCTTAAGTCAGCCCACTTCTGTCAGTTACCTTAACTTTCAAGATTCTTCGGGTCTATTTTCCTCTCTTAATTATCTTAGCTGACACTTTTTGGTCAGAGGTAGAGTGGAATGGTTATTACCTCTTTTTGGATGACATCAAGATGGCTGGATTTCAGATATCTGGCCAGGTACTCCTCAAACTTCGAATACTTTAAGCACCTTCATTGCGTGGAATAGAATTTTAGGGGAAGTTTGGAAAAATTTAACTGCTTTGAACGTTGGCTAAGAAAGGCAGATATTGAAATAATCTATGCCTTTCCGTCTTAATAGTTGCAAATTTTGGCACATAGGTCGTTAAGAATTGACCTACTAGTAACTTAAGCACGTACATCCTTTGTTCTTTCCCAGTAGTATTGTTGAACATGCCGTTCATCTCCACAAATGATGTGTTGTATGAATTTTCCTGGTAGATTGGATTCAGGTCTATGGATTTAATTTTTCCATCCTCTCCGCAAAAATCTGCTTAATACTAGGAGGAATGGCCTACATCGGATTTTGGGGAACGTGGGATTTCTCTGTTCTTGGTTATTAGTCATTAAACATGATTGTATTCAATGTATGGCTTCTAATATTTTGGATTTTGGAAGAAAATTCCGTGATTTTTGCCGTTTTGTTTCCCCTTAATATGTAATTGAATATGCTGCCTCTTGCTAGTGTTGATCACTGCGGATCAACAATGGTTGTGAAGCTATTTCTTATACCTGGGGTCTACTCACGTTCTGACATGGAGGAGAATGCTTACTCAGGAACCCGATCATCTGTTAGACGCACTTAAATTTTCGACTCGCCCGTTGCAGGAGGAAGCTATTCGAAGACTAGGTTGTTACGCCTTCGCTTATATATGTAATCTTGAACGTTAAAATCTGAAATAGACGATCAAACGCTTATTTTCAATCGCGTTGAATTAAGGCGCTTAAATAACCTGTACTTTGTAAATCGCTGTATATTTATCTTCACCTTAGAGGGTAATGTCGACGTGGTCTCATTTCAAATCCTACAGAATAGTTGATTAGTAAAGACGTTCCATTTCTGTCATTAATATTTTGACAATCAGTGCATTCTTCTTTCGGGAGGCTTTTAGTCAAAATCTAAAGAACTTCAGCCGATGTCCTATCTGGAGTATTGGTACAACATTGAAGTTGAGGAATGCTACTGCTACGAAAGGCTGAGCTTGGCAAACTGACCGTTGCCTACATAAAACACAACTAAAAGAAGGCAGATAGTTCGAAGTCTGAGCCTGATTTGATTGAGACGGTACAAACTAAGTGATAGACAGTAATCAGTGATTGGTTCAATTTATTTCTGATCAGATATCATAGGTAATTACGTTCTACGTTTGTAGACGCTTAACGCATTTCTACTAGATTAATTTGAAGAAAGATGGCACTACTCAGTTACCTTATTGTATGCACTGCACATTTCTGCTTGCTTTTAAGTTAGTTCTTGTGTTTGAATCGGTTTATTTAAGGCAGAATTTACTGATATACATATTTCAAAACTTGAATGGACTTTCATCCCAAGTGAAAACGCATACAGTGATGGAGCCAGAACATCTTTAAATGTAATTTTTTTTTCAATTTATTAGAGAAATTAGCATTTTGATTGAGCCCCGTGAGGATGGTCCAGTTGACATGCTGATTACTTATGTTGTCGGACGGTGCCTGTGGAAACCGGCCTACGATATTCGCCTATTCAACAGTGACGGCTCGATGAAGGTAATCATAACCCATCTTCGCGTTAAAAGGAACCGCTGGGTGACTTCTAAATACCAGGATCATTTGATTTTAGATCATTTACTATGGTTTGGTTCAACAAGCGTCAGGTGAGGATTGGGAACCCAGACGAATGACCCTCTCAACCGCTCAGCCAAGTTCTGAGGGCCTTTGCCCTAGTCTTGGTCTGCAGCGTTTGCACTACAAACAAACGTAAGTTGATTGTCTTTGTTCAGGCGAATCTTTAAACGCTCATAAGGCCTGCGTTAGCCATGTTTATTTGCGCAAGCATGTAGAGCTTAGGGAATGATAGACGCTGCTCAAAGTAGATCAGAGTTGTATGAAGGTTGGAATTGTTCGAATAGCTTTGTTTGAATTGCATGATACCCAGCGTAAGCCAAATGAGTCTTTTAGTCTTCGTCTTTTGCTGTAGAATTAAGGAACTTATGCTAACATGGTTGACCCTTTTTCCCCGAGTGAATATAAATGCTCCGTAAGCCACTCCTCCGTGTAGGAAAAATTCATACCTCTTGTTAGCAAACATTGGTGAATCTATTAGCCCTTCTGCGTATCGGTGATTGACAAGAACGACGAGCATCGCTGTTCTCAATCAAAGAACGTTGTTGAACTAGAAGCTATCAGCTATATGAAGATAATGAAAAATCCAGTCAAATATTCGCTCCATTAGTATGAGGTGCTATGTTCCCTTCAGTACATTCCGATCTGTTCTTAAATTTCTCACTGTTTTACCTCCGATCTGAGGAACTTCTGGTTTTTAAATCCTATCTGGTGTTTTCGTCAATAGTGACTGCAGAGATAAAAACGTCTATGTCTGGATTAGGTAGCTAAAAACCTCTTTAGCACACACCAATCAGGACACTATGACTATGAGACAGATAAGTTTAGTTACCTAACACTACATCCGCTTTTAGTAATTCTTTACCCACAAACTGTGGCTTAGGTGTGAATAGGAGGACTTTCATTCAGTAACTTGGTCACTTCTTCGCTTTTCACGATCATTGCGCTTCTAGTCGATTCAGAGTAGGACCGGACTAAAATTGCAATAGTTGCAAAACTCATTATTGAAATACGATGAACCAGAATCAGATTAAATCTGATGCTCCTTTCTGGATAAGAAAAGACATCTAACAAATCCATAGCGAAAACAGCAATTGGAATTGATCTAGGGTTCACTTTGCGGCTTTTATAATACTCAATAAATTGGAAGAGTTCAGTATGAATGTATGAGTACAAATGCGAAGGTGGGCACAAGTGCTGGGTCAGATTGATCTGAGTTGATGAAGACCAGGTAGGATTCCTGATATCTTAATAGGAAATTAATGAATCGGAGTTGTGTATTTATTGTCGCGTAAGCGGCCTGTCCAGCATGCTAACTCAGACTAACGTGGCTTGCCATTTCTTTCCTTCCCTTTTTGCACTGCCCCTCATTACTACCCCGGCTAATCGCTAACCAACACCACCACAGCACACCCCAATCAACCTTATCAAGCGTGTCCTCTGCATCCGCCTCCTCTTCTACCTCTCATCCTCCACGGCCTGCTTCCGCGGCTTCGCGTTGTAAGGCCCCACGATCGCTTGCAACATCACAGAATACACACCTCCTCAACGAGAACGGCTCTCATATTCAGGAGGTGAGACCCCTAACCCCTAGACACCAGCTCTAGTTCGAAATTTCCCCCATCCTCTTCCTCCCATTTATCTTCGGCTAGCACGACACTGCTGTAAAGACTACTATAGCACACACTGTCTAACCCACCCTTCCTGTATAGCGAGGGTTTCCTACGAAGGCAGGCTCTAATGGAGGCCAAACAACAGAAGAAAGGTGGCAACTCGAAGAAGCATGATGCGGCAGCAGGTAAACCACCACCACCACCTCCTCAGTCGCCTGCCATGGAGAGGATGCATCCCCCATCGAACGCCACGTATATTCCGGAGGAGAATGTGGCTATTGTCGGGAACTATCTGGTGGCCACGCTGCCGAGATCGCGGGCTGCTTCACTGTCTCTTGAGAATGTGAGGGCAAGGAACAGACCGTCGATTTTGGAGGTGGTTTGCAAACAAAAAAATAAAGGCCGACAATAACGCTCACAGTGGCTTGTGATGCCCCTAATTTAACGCTCTTCATTTATAGTATGAATTTTGTAGGAAAGTAGGAGACGTTTTTAAACCTTTTTTTTTAAAATTCAAAGTTTGAATCTGCATATCATAGTAGTTCGAAATCTTCTAAATTTATGACAAACTTAAAATAATTGGTTTTACCATTGGAATTTTTTTGTTCAATCATTCAAGTCGCTTCCCTAACGCCATAGTTTTTCAGTCGTTTATTTATAATCAACTTAATGCCAACACAAAATTTAAATTGTACTGATGCGAGTATCACAATTTGTTGAGTTTATTAGGTTTCATGACTTCTGATTGCTAAAAGTGCCTTTATTAAGTTCAATTTTTTTTTAAATTTTCGTTTAGAGTTTATATATTGGTAAGATAATAAATACGTCCCCAAGGTTACAAACTGTTTCGTAAATAGTAAAGAAGCTTTAAGTAAACTTCTAAATATTTCGCACTATTTACTAACTTAGAACTTAGTGGGATTTAATTTCTGAGAATCGAGAATGACTCTTACAGAGTACTCAAGATTTTGTGTTGCCATGGGTCCAGGGTGAGACAAAATAAATGATTACTTTTTAAACCGGTTTGCTGTCCAATCACCTTGGAAAGCCTCTGCTACCTAATAAGGTCATGTTTCTCAAATAAATTACTATGGATTGACCCTTTGGAAAGTTGTTCAACCGTTACCAACCGCTGTTTTAGTCTCCTCGCGTAGTATCTACACCGTTGGGTACCCTGCAACGCACTCCTAGCTACGAAACTGGAGCCACAACTCTTCGCGGATCATCAATCAGCCGTGCCACCTCTCGACAGATCCTGGGTACCAGTCTTCTAGTGAATGCGGCGCCCCCAAATGAGCTGCAGAATACTTCTGCTAGCAAAGGAGCACCGCTTGCAAGTCCAGCTGTTGCCACGGTGATATTTGAGGTTCCACGACCACCAGCTCTAGTGCCCTGCAATGATGAAGAGGTGCGAGTCACGGTTGGTTTGATTGATCTTCAGCCGACTTATGACTACGTCACTGTGCCCAAACGATCTCTCTCCGCCTTTCTCAAAGCAAAAGCCAAGAACTCTAGCAATTTCTTTATTCTGCCTGGACCAACTAATATCTACTCAGATAATACATTTATCGGCAAGGTAAGTAGTTCTAGTTAAATGTGATTGGATGTGAGATTTGCAAATAATTTATATAAAATTAATATTTGTTTGGAATGCCAATATGTCTCTGGTGAAAGTACGACTGGAAGGATAGACTCGTTCCGACCTTTATTAATGGTAAGGTAATGGAAAGGATCATACTGATGACTCCGTTATTAACAAACCTTGTAAAAGCCCCAAAGTAAACTGAATAGGAAGCTTAGTAACCTTGGTATTGGTAATATTCTTAGTAAATAATGCGGTTCTCACCTATAAGCTGTCTAAATGGCAACTTTATTTACGCAGACATTCGAAGTTCCAATAGCTGTTGAAAAGTACGCTGAAGTAAAACGCGATTTTGATGCCTAGATCTTCGGCGGAGATGTGAAAAACTTGATAAACTTGACACAAGTTCAAAAGCCACCAGTGCCCATCCATAGATCGGAGTATTTACCCAGACTCTTCACTAGTGGTATTCGCTCTTCCTGGGGTAAACGTTGAGAGATATCCTTTGGCGATCCGGGTTTGGATATATATTCAATAAGATATAAGTTATTTTTACATTTGGGCCAGAGTAAAAGCATTTCTTTAATTAACTCTAAACTTTGCTATCTACCTAATTCTGGGGCCTTAAAAATATTCATTTCTATCCATTTTGGGGGGATATTGCAAAAGTAATATTGGCGCACTCCAGTGGCCTTAAATACGAGACCAATACAAATTGCATTTTTTTCAAGCCGCAAACCAATGAACCTGAGCAATCTCGACCGATGTTACATAAAGTCCTGCTAAGTGCTTTTTTCGATGGGTTATTTATGCATTCTGAGATATTCTGAGGAAGGCATCGCTTTGAGAGAAACCAGGTCACCTGAGATGTGTATTATCGCGCACTGACTTCGTAGTCAAAATGAGATCAGTAACTCTAGCAAGCTGGCCCTCGTTTTTCATTAATTTCGCTCCCCTTAAAATGAGAATGATATAGAAAAATAGGGAGAAGGGTAGTTTGAAATCATGTGTTATGGAAATAAAAGTATAAGAAATAAAAGAGCTGGGTTCACTGCAGCTTGAGGAATCCCACTGATGCTGAAAACCATTCAGGAGAGAGGCTGAACTCCATGACAACCTACTCGTTTTATTGTACTTTTTTAACTAGACATGAACGCTGGTAGTGTGTTCATCATGATCACTGAGTAATCCAGCTCTATGCCGTTTAGGCATGCATAAACTTACGATTGGTATATTTCAACTATCTCTCTACCTTTCACCCTCTAGTCCTGGATCATCGGATTGGACAAAAGGATATGGAGACATGACCTACGTACATAATACATGATCTAATTATTATCGTATTCTGGGTGTCAAAGGACCGCAATCAACTTAGTATGCAATCGGCTAGTCGAAGATTGTTAGTAGTAGCGATTGATTGAGTGAGATAGGGTGTCGATCGGTAGTAGATTGAAGCAACTTATCATCAGCTGTTCTGGTGAGCTACTGATCCATATCAGAATAGAACAGGTTACAGCCGTCATGGTGCAGTAGAATGAAAGAGCTAATTCACCGGCAGAGAGTTTCAGGTTTATTTCAACAAATTTAGCTGCTTGAATAGTTTTTTTAGTGAATAAGTCTTTTGTTTGAAAGCGACTAAGGGAAGTTGCCTGTCAACAATTGGGAAATATGACACGGGGGCTACCCTGCTGACAACCGTATTTTCAAGTTAGCCTTTCATCGAGTATTTCACGACTGCATAATCCCTTACCATTTCATGGAATTTTTGTATTTACTCGTGTTTGCAGAATGGCTAAGGGCTCTAAAGGGAAAATAAAGCATTCTGTTGCCAGGCTGTAAAAATATATCCATCGAGATAGCTTGTTTAAACCTCTGGAGTACGCGATTATCGCCAGTGATTTGCCAAACACTTTAAATAGCATGTTCATGTACAATTTTAAGAAATTTTTCCATCTCCTGCCTTTCTTTCTTGCACAAAGATCAGTTCGGATATAAAAATGTAAAGGAGTGAAAATTGATTCTGCCATTTAAAGAAAAAGGACGTTTCTGGATTTCATAATTTTCCCCCGCTAGAATGCAAATAAATTGTTACCAATTTGCCAAATCAGATGTGAAAAGCTGCTAGGAACGTGTGACTTAATTAAACGAGCATCATATTTCACTCTAGTCGGAACTTGGTGCAGTAGCGCCTGGAGAAGACCTTTCATGCGATTTGGGTGCAGAATCTGGAATTGAAGTGATTTACCAACCTATGTTCAAGTCGAAGGAGAACGCTTCCGGACAGAAGGCCACAGTGAGCTTTAAGCAAGTCATCGATGTTCGTAATACCTTCCAAAGACCCGTGCGTGTCATGGTCGTCGATCAATTACCATCCAGTGGAGAAGATAAAATCAAGGTTAGCAAAGCCATTAAGTCAGTCCAAATAGCCTCAAATATTCTTTTTTTTCTAGCTAGCTCTAAAATAGTAGATGGATATTAAGCGTACACAGATCTATTTCCAGCTTTTACCGACTGTATCCTGTGCTATTTATAAAAGTACCTGTGACCTCAGACCCTAAACGCAACTCACAAACTTGAGCGTTATGTCGCGATTTAAATAAGAGATCATTATTTTTATCATCTTGTAAAATTTTATTTATTGCGATCTGTGGATACTTTTCAGGTGAACCTCATCGAACCGAATATCAGGAATCCGGATAAATACGATAGAAAGAAGCCGATCCGAATGAACAAGAACCATAACATTGAGTGGGATCTTGACCTTCACGCTGGTACGCTAAAATAACTTCACTTTCTTGTAATCTTGCAACTTTCTTTGTTCACTAGGATACGCGAGTTTTTCTTTTATTATTATAAATAATATTAAAATTAAATGCCTATATTTTTTAGTAATAAATATACAAGAACTTGTATTTTAAAACTCAGTTCATTTTGCTATTGATAGCTGAATTATAGGAATTGATTTTGTACTTGTTATAGGAGAAACGAAGGAGATTGTGCTTCGTTACAATGTTGAATATCCAGCAGTTGAGGAGTTGGAAGTCAGCGTTGCCGCGGAATAAATAGTCCTGACGCCTGTCAGCCATATAAAGTCTATCATTTTAAACTAACAAGTTAACTAACATGGTTCTCACTGCCGCCGCATGAATTTCGTGTTAGGACTTTTTTTGTCTTTTCGTTATTCGCTCCTCGTCCTCCTAATAAAAAAACTAATGAAAATGACCGGAAATATATCCATCCTCCTCAAATCACAACTCCAAACGAGATATAACGGACAAGCTATTATAATCGACTCTCACTCTTGTAATCACTTCATACTTATCAAAACATGGGCAATCATATATAGCATCATGAGCGGATGCCTGATGTGAATTGCGAAGGTGCGTAGATAATTTGCTTGCTGATTTCGTAGGAACTGTTTCGATTCGCTTATTGTTTTATTTCACTCTTTTTACTGGTACCGAGACTTTTGTTGTTCTTGTCTCGTAAATCCGCAACCGATTTCTCACCCTCTTATTCTCAATAGCTCTACTGCATGCTGTGTACTGATCATATTACTATCGTGGAGAATCATTCACTTGCCATTTGTTCTTTATTGTTTGCCTTGAATTTATGCATAGAATCAATACATTTTAATTATAAAATTGCGGCCTTAGTCTTGGTAATTTGTTCAACCTTCATAAAAGCCTTTACCTTCTAACCTTTTGTGAACAACATGTGTCTCGTAATGTGACACGAGTACTCAATGGCCAACCAGAAAGTCAACTCAAAAGCCAGGTTCAGATCCTGATAATATGGCGGAAGTTCTCAATATTTATGCATGTTTTTCAGCCTCTTGAAAGTTCCACAAACTGCCAGTAGATTCCATGCATCTAAAGTATAATTTATATGCTTTAGAATGATAGACACTATTTGGAAAGCTGAAATTTCGATGAGTTTTCGAAACTCGATCGCATATTTGAATGGGTTATTTGATATGCAGCTCGGTTTCGAATGAATGATTTTGTCATCTTTTAATCGAAAATAAATGCGAACTATAGATTCAAAATGCCGGTTCCTGTTGATTTCATTTCTTTCAGTTGGCGCGTTAATAAAGTAGAATTAGCGAAACTGGATTGGTGCATGGTAAGAAAGACTTAAGAATCTCATCAGTACGGTTCATCAGAGTTCTCAAACAAGACTGTGTGTGTTCATAACGTATCGCATTAAACGCATATGTGCTGAAATCAAATGTGAGTAACAGTGACAGCGTGCCCGACCTCGCTTAAGTTGACTCCAAATTGCGGAAACTCAATCAGCACACAGCGGGAGATTGCAAGACCAATTCAGTGAGGCAGAGAACTAAAAAATTGCATGAGGATATATTAGAAGGCTCTGTATGAAACTGTTTGATATCTCATATACTTCTAGACAATGGTTAGTGCTAGGATTGGATTAATCACAGGGATAAGTAATACACGAGAATGAATTCCGTCAGTCGCTATAATGCAGACCAACCTCTAGGAAAATATGAAGACAAGATTTATTATTTTTTAAAGCTGTGGAAATCCTAAGCCTTAAGCTGATCACATTTGTTTAAGTCCATAACCCAGCCCCTGCTTCCTCAAAAATGGGCGACATCAGATTGTGCGGACTATGAGCTAAACGGGCTGGGCTCCCGACAAAAGTGAATGTATCCCTCCTCTGGAATGGGATTTGCCTGAGTGTGCTTCAAGTCACCTGGCTGTTCGTTACTCTTACATTAAATCTTAAGTGTCTGAAATTACTTCAGAGAACCTGCTTACATCAAACATAAGAGCTGTTATTGAGAAGTCGCGATGGAGTGCTGCGTCAAGATATAGAGTTTTCATTCTTTCCAATAGCCCTGTTAGCCAAATAACAATAAGAATTGCAAAAACGATGAGCATAACCATGGGAGTTTCTGGAATGCGTAAACAGAAGGACATCTACCAGGCGCTATTATAGCGGTGGAGTTTCAAGTGGGTTATTACATTAAGGTCCACAATGTCAAAGGATAGCCGACATTAAATTCCCAAGCTAATCACAAAAATTTTAAACAAGACAATTGAAAATGGGTGTAACTTATACTAAATAAAGGTAAACCTAGGCAAAATTTTACAAAATTTCTTTGCCACTGATTGCAAAACCCTGGAGAGTTCACCTAGACTTGCAGTCAGCTAAAACATGCGAATTCCTTCGCTTAAAAAGACGGCGAAGATTGATTTAACAACCGACTGGACATTTAATGGAAAATAATGGGTTAGTCGCTTTGAAAGGTTATCGGGTCGAAAAACTAGGTGTTGATTTGCGAGGCGCTAGGGCTCCGGTAAATGATAGCAGATTTGACTGAATTATCTCTAGGAGAAGTTTGAAGCCCATACAGAATGAGGCGTAGTGTTCTGCAAATTTACCTTACTGATTGGGTTCTATTAATTTTTTGTCATTCTGTACCTCGATTCTTGGCCAATAATTGAGAGATGGGCTTAAGATCAGAAAGAAAATCAACTAAGCCGTGAATTATCTGGCAAAGGTAAAATTTCTGAAAGGCCAGTTGAAAACTTCAGGTCTTTATTTCGCCTCACATTTACAACTATCTTGGACTAAATTGTAGCTTTGGTTTCTCAATTTAATAAAAGAAGAACGGATTACATTAAGAAGCCCTTCGCAATTAAGCGATTCTTCCATTAACCCTGTTCTTAGGTATTGGTATCTATGACCAAGTGATCCCTGCAGATCATTCTTCTTTGTCTAGACAACATCGTATACGACCAGGTCAATGGAAACGACCGTCACTGCAAATCGTTATATTCTGTAGAAAGTAATATCAGTTTACATTTCCTCTGGAATGCTATTGAACATGGATGAACAAATGCTTCTCATTTGTCCTTTCCTACTATAAAGACAGCTAATGATTTTGATAAGTAATGCGATAAATGATAAACGCAAATTGAACACAGCAAATATTAAACTTCTATCTGAATTCAGTGGAGAAAAGATATTGTTTGGTTTTAGAGTACTCTAGACAGATGCGAATTTCATAAATGCCTGACATCTTAAACGATGATTTCAAGAATCAATAAATAACCCTATAATATTAATTTTGTTCAGCGAGTTTAATAACGTTTCCTCCGATTCACTACGATGCACCATATTGCCCTGCGAACAACAAATGATAAAAAGTAGGTCCATCGAAACAGAATTTTTTGCAAGTATTAAAATCCTCATTAAAATTTCACAGACTAACTCTTGATATAAAACTGTTTTTCAAACGTTGAGTAGCTGTTTTAACTTTTCAATATTTTTCACTGGCTGACCTTGTTTTAGCAACGCTTGCGCCAAGTTTTGAAGGCCTAACGTAAAAAGTAAGAAAATTATCCCATCGGGTGAACAACAAATTAAGATTTCCTTTCATTCAAATTATTGATTGAGCATATTGATAAAATAGGAAACAGTGGGATTTGCCACCATTTGGTCTGCCTCAAGCTTTTATTTATGACAAAATAAGGGTTAGTTAGTGCTCTAAAAACTGCAAAGCAAATGAGTTCATTTTTTAGGAGATGATTCAAAGTCATTGTGCTCAAATAATTAAAAATATTTAAATTAATATGGGTTCTTGTCTCGCGTTTCCTTGTGCATTTCTGCATTTTGATTCGAAAAATTTCGCTCAAAAATACCAGGCGATATATTTATCTGTACATTTCAGTTTAGGGTATGGGAGTGGATTATTATTATCTTCTCGGTGTTACCGAAAGCGCCACGCTTCATGATTTGCATCGCGCGTACTAGTCCACTTTGAATTTGCCTAAGACCTTAATCTTTAGCTATCGCAGGCAAGCTTTGAGATACCATCCACTAAAAAACAAGAACTGCAATGAGGAAGCTCTAGAAAAATTTCGGTGGGTCTCTGAAGCCTACGAAGTCCTCAAGGACCCAATCCTCAGAGCCCGATACGATCAATATGGTGAAGCTGGACTCAAGCATGGCATTCCTGGTGTTTTTGTGAAACCAATCAAATACCTCTATCACGGCGATCCATATAGAACCTTTCAAGAATTCTTCGGTGGATGTAATCCATTCAAAGGTGCCTAGCTAGTTTGTTTAATGATGTGGAAGGTTAATATTTGTCTAACTAAACTTTTTATAATACCTTTTTAGAATTTAATGAAGAGATAACCATCGAACAAATAGAAAACTTTGGCCGACCTGGTGGGCGTGGTCAAATTAAGAAGGGAGATCCCATAGTGATGCCGCTCAAGTTGACACTTGAGGAAATTTACAACGGATGTCTCAAGATAATGTCGGTTAAATATAGGGTTAGTTATAATATAACTTTGCACTTTAGTCTTGCAATTGCAAGTTAAGGAGTGTTTTTTTCTAGGCATTTGATAGCGATTGTCAGACCACAGACATTAAGGAGAAGACGTTGACAATGATTATACAAGCTGGATTTAAGGAAAATGGTCAGCTGATTTTCAAAGAGGAGGGGAATCAAGGTCCAAATATCATTCCTGGTATGTTGAGTGGTCAAAATGGCAACACACGTGCATTCATGGCTTGGGTCGGTCATATTTCAACTGATGCCAAAGGCCTATCAGCTGATCGCTTAAAAACAAAAAAATGATTCATTTATGAAGAAATCAATCCAATTTTAAGTATAAATAAATGAAAGAGAGGTAAAGTAGAACACCAAAACCCTTTCTAAGTTATTTCCCAGAAGCAAAGCCATTAAGCAGTAGTTTTCAGCATGACCTTTAGAACTCAATTTATTTTTTATGAACCATTGTTTAATGACATTCCGAAGTCGTATTAGTATCATTAGATGATAGATCAGTCGACACTACCTTGTCGAACCCCCAGTCTTGTCAGGTTACACAAGACTGTGACCATTGCCATTCAGAATTTTCCACAGTGATTGACAATCTGCTTCGCCGGTGCATCATAACTTGTAAGTTGATAATAGATATGAGATATTTTAGTGTCCAAGGGGCAGTTCTCCGAGCTTGTGTGGTTTTGAACCATTCTCTAAATAATTAGCTTTTTAAATTAATTCGTGACATTGCTTAGATTCACATATTCCTTTCTCAGGCAATCTACGTGCATACTAACGTCCAAAAGCCTCTATTAATATCCATCCTTAACAAAAATGTCATAACTTATTTTTAACCTTCTGCTTTTCGCAAAAGGCGACGTGATATTTGAAGTAAAAGCAATAGAACATCCATTCTTCCGACGTGAAGGTCTGAATCTCTGTCATACGGAAAAGATTCATGTGGGTCAAGCACTACTTGGATGCGTTGTGGATATCCCAACTCTGGATGATCGACTTCTCCATGTTCCAATTACAAATATAATCAAGTAGGTTTCTCCTTCTACATTTTGATTGTATAACAAAAAGAACTCAGAACTACCTATTTACTGTAATGTTAATGAGTAGTATTTATGAAATGCAAATTGAAGCCTCTGTATTGGAGCCGTCGTACAGTATATTATTTCAATTTCATAATAGACCTGACTACGTGAAAATCGTTCAGGGTGAAGGCATGCCAGATCCTCAGAATTATGGTGTGAAAGGCGACTTGCATATAGACTTTGATATTATTTATCCCGATCATTTGTCGAGAAAAGAGCGTATCGACGTCGAGGCTGCCCTATTTAGGGATGGAAAACCCCTCAAAGTTCTTACCTGAGCAGGTGAATTCGCCATTTAACCGTCCATTTATTAGGGTTATTAGTTTTGCAGTGATGAGAAACTGAAAAAGCTAGATTAATTAAATCGTTGTCACTCTTTACTCTTTAGAACAAATTGGACGATCTCCGGCTAGAGTCTCCATTCTAGCGAACATTTCTGCACCGATTTATGTTTCGACCCTTCTACACTGTTTAATTTTACCTCTTGCAAAACATATTGCATTTGGGGTTTTGGACATCGCTAGTAAGCACATTCAGTTTTTTGACCCTCTTGAAAATGTTGCCATTCTGTTCAAATAAAATCTTTTCCCCCAAATCGGAAGTAATTTTAATTAAGGGACTTCTATCTTATGGCATATTTAAATATGCAAGTCATGCTACTAAAAGGTTTGTTTCATTCACCCAAAATTTGGCGCTTAGCGAAAGCGAAATCGGGTTGAAGACTATTGGCTCCGGATGTCAATCCCAAGAATAGTGTGGAAATTAAAATGAGCATTTATAAGTGAAAAGTAGCTGATTGCTAATCTTTTGAAGTGGATGAATTTCCAAATAAGTAGAAAAAACTAATGCCAAGATAATTAATTGCCTTAATGGTTTTAGAAAATATCTAGGGCCCGGATATTTTTAAGCAGATTTTCTCTATGATGTCTTAATGCCCATTTTTTAGCAGTCCACATTTTGGTCCACAAATACATTTTTGAAGGAATTTCAGCTCTCCACTCCTAGACCGCCTTCACGCAGAGCATTCTCAGAATCCATGTTGTTTTAACCTATCGCAAGGAGATCAAGGCCATCTTTGTTGTACAAATTCCCCCTTAAAGTCTATTTGTTGGTGGACCTAGTTTGAATTTCTGATAGAATTGATCAGAGGGAGGTAATCAGTCATCGCTTAGTTTCGATTTGATGGAAAAAAACCTCTCTTACGGGAACATGATTGAATAGAACTGTTATTTTGAAACATTTTGGTTAACTAAATTCATGTAGTAGTGTTAAAAGATGTCTAAACGGGAAATGAACAAGTGGTGAGGTAAGAAAACTCCATGATTTTGCATTGAGATCGCTTATTTTGCATGCTGTAGCTAATTGTTAATGATTCCAGATGGTTCACACATTAATCGACATTTCATGGCGCGTTTACTTGGAAGCAGCTTGTAAGCAGCGTAGCGAGTTCGAGGACTTCTGCACTGCAGTTCTGAAAGTTTCGGATTTCAATCGACAAGCTCGAATTCGCATGATTATAGGATCAGTACATTACCATGATTTTCCGACTTACGCTCCAAAGTATGAGTTCTGAGACAATTCATTGTAAACAAAAGTTAAGTCAAAGTGTCGAAAACACAAACTTAAGACAAACTGGCAGTTATTCAAAGCGGAAATGCGGAGGCCGGAGTTTGAATGGTCGCATATATATCTGATCCATAAGATAAAATGTACGAGCAGCCAGAAAGTGAGATGGCTCACCATAAAAAGGAAGACCGAATGAAGCATCGTTGGCCGAGGAAGCTCCAAGGCATCTTCTCCATTACAGCAAGAAAAGAGTCTAGAATACGCATGCTTTGTTTGGAACTACACTGGAGACACAATTCGGAGGATCACACTTTCGATAAATCCATACATATCAAGTTATGTTTACGCTCTAAAGGTGGACGTGATTCTGCTTTTTCTAATGAGCTAGACGTAAGAATGAAGATATTCGAATAGATAGAGTTTGAAGCTTGTGCACCACTTTATCCAGAGCCATTTTTTCTAGAGAATATTGACTCTTTCATCTTCAACTTACATGCTTTCAAAATTTAGACTTGAATTGAAACATTCAGAGTACAGGGACTTAGACTATTAAACATTGCTTCGGCTGTGCAGCTAGTGTGAACTTTGAGGTATTATTATCTATTTATCAGTAAGGAAATGCGTAGGTAAAAATGACAGTCCATACGAATTTTGAACCATATTCCAAACAATTAACAGAAAATAAGCTATTTTTTCTCTAAGGATCTAGCGGAATAGACTTCATTGCCTAGTCTCTATCTATAAAAGCGGGGTATAGGTACCATCCAGTACTACGATAGTCATATATTTCACCACTAGGATCATTTATGGGAACAATATTAGCTTGAAAAGTTGAAATGTAAGTGAATGCAATAGCGTTTCAAATGAAAAACTTCCAGATAGCTCTAGAATGATGAAGTTACTTTCGGTGTTCAGCTCTTCTATCTCTTCCAACATAAAATAAACTTTTATATAATTTGCCATACTCTTTTGAAAACCTCTCCTAGAATGAAATAAGCCAAAACACTGATGCTGGGTCACAGTGAAGTATAAATGAATTCTAACTTTCATGTGGAAGGTCTAATTAGTGTACGCACGCCATCCGAGAGACATCTGAACCCTGAATTAATAGATCCTGTCAACGCCAATAACTTCAATTCGGAGAGGCGGGTTTGTGGTGCAGATAGGGAGATAGCACATCTTCAGGGATCAGTTACGGTGATGGTCGGGAGGGATAGCACCCAATTGTCGATCAAGTAATTCGGAAACAGGATGGGATAATCCTAACTAAGCAGAAATTTGTCCTATCTCACTTCAGACTTAGTCAATATTTTAAAAAATGTTGTACAGACTACCCATGAATTTCGCATCAAATTAAATTGAACTTCAAATTTGAAATGGCTCATGACTGATAAACCGCATGATAATATTTCCAAGATAAGTAATTAAAAAAATATTTACTACCTTACTTTGCATTTCAATCCTCTTTCGGCCATCTTTAATGTGTAAATAATTGACGAATTATTTATCATAGTTATTTATTGGCAATTTTAATTACTTAGTTGGAAATAAAATACACAATACAACTTGTAATTCTATTGCGTAAAGTGCTTTTATGTTCAATTTTAGCGGTTAAAGCAATGACTCATCCAAGATCGGTTTAAACAAGAACAGCATTATTTATTAAGCGTGTGATCTGAAGAGAGAGAGAGAGAGAGAGAGAGAGAGAGAAAGGAAGATATCTTCTCAAGGAGCAAACTGTATTTTTCATAAATAGACAGCAGGAGTGCAGCACAATTTATTTATACTATTTGAAGTATGGAGAAATAAGTTCCATCCTCTGACTTTATTTCTGATTTTGAGATGACAGCCAGTTATTTCACTAAATTAGATTGTATGGGAATGAAAACCACTGTAGCATGGTGATGCAAATGAAAGGTGCTCGGAGCTTGCAGCATCCCAGTCCCGGAAGTCTATCTGGTACCATAGGAGACAACATTACCTTTTGAATATTTATAAATAATTATTGTGATCGCTAGCCTTAAACTCGGTAAATTTGCCATTTGCTGTCAAGCCTTCAGCTATTTATGATGATAGATTACCTACCTCACTTTATTCCCACGATCGTAATGTCAGGTTCTCAAGTACCATCGGGGCTGATGCCTAACAAGAACCTTGGTTGTCGTGGTGATCCACCAGCCAGAGCAGACATAATTTATCTCAGGGGGCGAATTGAAGACAATAAATCCTAAGTTAAATAGATATTAGATTAACAAGCGTATTAGCTATTTGTGCAGAAACAGAGGCTTGATAGGACGACTGTCGATGACGAGATGGCTGCCGACATGGTACTTCAAATATGGGGCCTCAACAGAATCCACGGATGACCTCCAATCGTTTATCCATCGCTAGTTAATAAGATCATTAAGATCAAAAAGTGGGTTAAAGGCTATGTCTTGGAGCAAGACTAAGCTTCCTGTGCAAGTAACCTCCAGCATATTTTTCTCCTAATTCGAACCAACCTCTCATCGATCTTCAAGACATTCAATGGAGAATCTGCTCTGAGTGAATTCCTAGGCGGTTATCAGGACTTTGTCTTGCTTCTAACCTGCTAGATCACATGGCTTTACCGCAAAATCAAAAACATGGTTTGTTGCGTGTTTCCTTTGTTTGTTAAAAAACAGGCATTAATGCACTTTTGCAGCCATTATATCATTTGAACTAGGTTGCCTACATCAAAGAGGATTCTCTAGCGGTTTTTGTCGGACACTTCATTCAAAACGAAGTTTCAAATTAACATTAACGTTGTTACGCTTTCAGTGTTTGGAGTTCACTAACAGTTGTAATCAAACAATCTAGTTAGTGAATACTTTTTCAGGTTGGTGAGCTCATTCGCACATTATTTCGAAAGTTTGTGATTGTTCGAAGATCAAGACGTGAAAAAGCAAAATGGTGTACCAACAAATAATAAAATCTATGAATTTGATCTCCAGGTTGTCCAGATATAGTGCTGAACTCCAAGGGTTAGACGAGCTCTTAAGGTGAATTGTAGTTCGACCAAGCAATGTGATTGGTCGTACCGACATCTTTCTTGGTTAATGAAGAGAAACGAAAAGTAGGCTAGTTCCAAATTTATTCAAGCACAATTTCGAATGTTAGAGGGCACCAGAGGACATCTTAATGGGCCTCCGCATTCATATTGAGAAAGTCAGTGCAACTTGAAGTTTCTGATTGGACTGATTCAAGAATGAACCGATGTTTCTTATAACTGATAAGAAATATCGTAAAAATTATGATTATCAAGGAGCCGACCAACTAAATATATGCGTGTCACTCATAAGTTGACAACATGAGCCATAACGACGCGGCCAGAGCGTCGACGTCGGCAATAGAGTTAAGACAGTGCAGTGGCAACACATGACAAAGATTAGAATGCTACCCACTGTCAGGAGTCTTAGCGTTTCCATCAAAGCTGAATGTAGTCTTCTTGCTTCATTACAATAACCACTCTTCTCAATTCTAAATCTAATGATCAGTTATTCAGAACAGGAAGGACACTTAATTAAGAATCGTCAATGCCGAAAACAGTTCAAATCTTAACTCTTGACTGAATCTCCACCGGAACAAGCATCCTAGAAGAAGTTGAAACAGCATATTACTATATCTCTACACTGACAATCTACTCCATTCTCCCTTGAAAACCTAACCTAATAACCAGTAAAATCATTGGGACCTTTTATGAGGAATGCAGAAAGATTCGGTTGAAATTATACTGCCAAACATAGCAACAATAAACGGTAATAGCAATTTTTCAATTTATTTCTTTGTGAGTAGTATTTCTAAACAGTCTAATTGATAAATAGTTGCTTTTCATTCATGTGTCCGAAGACTTTTGCAAAAGTCTGATGGTCCTTGTTCTTGTGTATCTAGTTCACTGCAGCCGAGTTGTGCTTACGACGGAAACCGACCTTCCTGATCAGGAATACCATAAGGCATTTTCAAGATGACACATAATTGAAAGCTTCCTTGTTAAGACGCGTAATTCCCTATCAATTATGAGCTCATTTAATCCAGGTCTTTACTAAATCAACCGCTGGACTGATGATGATGATTAGCCAGTCGTCGATGCTAATGCAAGTCATTTACATAACGAGAGAAACTGACAGCTTCCATGTGATTATCTGCTTGAAATGCTGAGCTGAAGGCATTCAATGGACTCATTTATCCATTCATAAATCATTCAACCCAGTCTTCTAAAGGTTAATGCCACTCCCATGCAGTTCTACGAGATGACAATGGCACTTTTATTTTCAGTTTTCATGTAATTATGTACATCATAAATGCGACCCAATGATTTTAAGTTGGATTTATTCGTTATAAGACAATAACATATGTTTAATCGGTCTCGTTTCAAAACATGATATTCCAATTAATTTTTCTACTGATATTTTATCCAATCATCGTTATTTTCGGTTTCATTTGAAATGATTGGCTAATGAATGATTGGCGGAAACTTGTAAAACACAATACACAAGTTGTTTAAATTCCTACTGCACAAACAGATCGCACCAATGACGCTGGTCCCAGGACAATTGAATTTCCTTTGATTCCTAATTGAGAGTCGCAATTTTTTCATTTAAGTTTACAAAAAAAATCGTCTTCTTATCTTATTTTGACAAACAGCTGATCACGCAACTGTTTGAACACATCGTTTTGGGTCAAAAGAGCATATTTTAAGATTTTAGCACCTCGTAAGCCTTGAAAACATCTCAAAAATTATTAAGTGATTGTCCTAAACCGAACAATGTACCTTTATATACCAAAATAAATCTGTCCTGTTCATTTTGCGTGATCTCAACTAATCACATGAATAACTTGGATCAAAAATGAGAGGAGGTATTTTTTTACTCAGAATAAATCAGACAATAGAAATTTTTTGCATTCTCTCCTTAGTATCACTGATGAAACTTGTGCGCCTACTGCTTGTCCGACTTTGATTATGAGCTGTTGGAATTTGCGTCATTGGCAAAGTAGGAGATGTAATAACCAGAGTATGTCCACAAGGGCATGTAGGACAGTGAAAATTCTCTCTTCTATTAATCGGGGAGTCAGTCGAATGGCCACTTTTTACAGAATGATTGCTACTATGTCCACAGGGAGGATTTAAAGTTGCTTCATTGGAGCAGATGTGAGGTCCATCATGATGCATTGAATTGTACTGATGGGGAGTCAAGTCACCAATAACTCCATTTCGAAGCGATGGGGAATGAGTCTGACTCTTAGCGAAGTGTTGGCAGGTGTGAAACACAGGTTCGGTGAGTTGTTTTTCTTTGAGATTCGAGAAGGACTTTCGTGGACTATACAAGTTGAACTCATCTTCTTCATCGCCCGGAACAGTGTCCAGGGGATCATGGCCCTTTTTGCGCTTGCGTTGGTGTTCTCGGTAGATGATGTACATGGTTAAACAGCCCAACATGATAAGTGTAAGCAAGATACCCAATACAATGTGAAGAGAGCCATAGGAAATATTGTCCTTGCCTGAAGAGGAAGTAAATGGAGTTTGAATAATGAATTTCAATCATAATTTATCATATCATGTAGCTAGCCTTCGACTTTCCCATGATATCGAATTCAATCACCCAGAACCACTTTTAGATTGAAGACAATTGCGTTTCCGTTCGTTTTACTTGCAACAATGAAATTCATTTTAAGTCACTTTAATTAGGCTTTTTTAAAGATTAGTTGGGAGTCTAAAACAAGTAATGAAGTAGCCAGTCCTGCCACATTCGTTCTTCCTTTATATGGTTCAAAGACACTATTGAAAATTTTAAGTTATTTAGCAAAATTGATTGGGTTGCAGATAGTGCAACTTGATTGGCTTTCTGTCCAGCCCGATAGTGATCTGCCTGTCCAATCACACCAATATCTTTGTCTAATCTACAAAAACATATGGGTAGATGGAGGCATCTAAGTTTGAAGAGATTTCGAAGATAAAACAAAGTGAATGGCACGAACCGCTTGCTTGAAGATGAAAATTTGATGGAATCGCTTGGCTGACTCTCGAGTGCAAAGTCGGGACCAAGTGGTTTTAAGGGTCGATCTTCTATCCGCAAAAATTGCACATCTTTATATTTAAATTAAATAGCTGAATTATTATAGAATGTAATGAAACAAAGTGAAAAGCTACGTGTTAAACCAACCGTATGAGATTTTTGAATAGATATGGGAACATTTATCTATCATGAAAAAAACGATCCAACTTTTCTGCGGTTTGCCTAAAAGACATGATTTTGGAGTTGAAATGGCAAAAATGCATTAACTTCGAATGAAATATGACCAAGTAGAGATATTGTTTCAGATAAATCCACACAGAATGAGCGAAGGTTTCTATACGCCGTTCTCGAAGTGGAGTCCCAGGAACATTATGACTAGGTAGACGAAAATCATTTCTTGACTTTGGGAAATTTTAGGATTTGCCATCCGCTGAGTATTTCGCATTTTTCAGTCTATTTGAACATGTCATTGCTGTGAACAGACTTAGCAATTAAACATTTGAGTTTCTTACCGCAGTTCTTCACTGCACAGATAGAAACCTACAAAATGAATAATCTCCATGGAAATGAGGGACTCACATTACTTTAGTCCATTCATTTCTCAGCTATTCACTGATTTTAAATACCAAAAGTATGGGTTGTATGAGTTACTAAATTGATTTAAACATGGCAGAAGTCTCTGGGACTCGAACTCAGTATACTTTGTGGATTTTGAAAGTGATGAGCTACCGTTTGTGAATGCTTTAGAGGTGGTAGTCAAGACAGATCATGACCAGATGATCTCATAGCCTTAAATTTCACAACCATTTCAATGTCGGCACCTCATTTAATATAGTAAAATATAATAATACTACAAAAATTGCGGGGACAGGAAGGACTTAGCACATTTCAAAGGACTTACAATTTATGGTTTCGTCTGAACGATCCATAAGAATATTGCCGTCCTTGTTATACGTACCGCAATTAGGGAATTTATTGCATTCCAACTCCTTTGGAATGCAATGGTGGGAGTATTTGCACCGAAAACCCTGGCATTTATCTAAGTATAAAAATAAACGCAACATTGACGGAGGGTTTTGTAAAATTTGGTATCTCAACAATCTTTTTGTCCATTTTCAGTCTCTTGTCACCATCTATGAGTTTGAATATACTCTGAGAGTAGATATAAACAATGAATTTTAAAGGTGTTTATCTATGCCTCTCACCAGACTGAGTCTAAATATGTTGCAGCAATAACATCCTAGTTTCATCGTAAAATTATGCGTCGAAATTGATGACTGAAATAACCAATCTGACGTAAAAAATATGCAAACAGGTTATTAATAACTAAATCATTTGACTATTTAATTTCTGCGGTTAAATGAACTGCTTTCAAGGTTTTCTCCGTCTAGGACGTGTTTTGGTTTAAACTCTGAGCTAACCAGCTCTAAAAATTTATCCAGAAAATCAAAAAAAACATTTCAGGTTCCAGAAGTCCCCTAAATTAATTTCACCAAGGACTTAAACTTATCTGAACTCGCGCCTTTATGTCTGGTTTCTGTTTTCCGCATAAACGTGATTGTAAGAATCTGTCAGATTCCTAGAAGCCTTCTACAGGCTCGGAACTCTTAGATCCGCCTTAACTAGGTAGAAAATGGAAGTTAAATTGCGTACCACCCTCTGTCGTAGGTAAAAGTTTCGTCCACACTAGTTTGAAACCGTTGGCTCCATTTGCGTGTTCTGTTGATAGCATGCTGAAATAGCAGAAATTGGTATTTACTCATTAACACCAAGAGGTGGTTGCAATGAAGGTCTAATTTAAACTGAAATGCCACTTAGAGTGTCGAAAAATACATCTTCGGGGGTGTATTTTGGAGAGACAATTTAGAGTTCATTTAAGAGTCAAGCTTTTAGATTAGGTTAACTATGTGGTCTGAATGATCCTGAAACACCTACAAGTGCTCTGGCCTAGTAGCTAGTTTTCCTTACATCGAGACTGACGGTTGCTGAATATTTCTAGCACCACATCAACGCTGATTAGTTTGTTTCGATGAAATTGATAAAGCCATATAAATATAGAATAAAGAGCCGTGAAACAATTGAATTTTGAAAAAAAAATAGTAAAGAATTGTGAAGGTAGTCACCAAACATTATTATCAAATCTAACTGTTTTCTTAAGGAATTTACCTCTAATTTCTCTCCATTTCATGATTTACTTAATGCTCATCAGTCGAAATCGCCAAGTTAAGAGCGATAAATTTGCTTCTAAATATCCCTGAGGAAAATGGAACTTAGCAAACCTTGAAAGGTTAATCCTTTGAATGGAAGATGCCGTAAAAGACCGCTTCTTAAAAGGGGAAAAGTTAACGGATCCTTGAATGGTAGTTGCTGCTTCAAGACCTTAAAAGTCCAAGAATGTCCGGAAAGACAAATATAATGTTTCTTCCATTTCCTCATTTTAAGAGAAAAAAACAACTCAAAGATATTAAACAATCAAATTTAATTTTATCTCTTTGATAAGCCTTTGATGTACTGTTTCTACTTTTTGAGCATGTTTGTCTTTTTAAACAATCAGGTAAACTATATAATTCAATCAACATAAATGATCAGTGCTTAATCCGGACTAGAACATATCCTTCCACTGGATTCACTGAGGTTTAAATAGGTATTTTGGAGGCGGAGTTTACTCCTACTGTCTCCTATCATCTAGGGGTATATTATTCTTGGACATCCTACAAAGGCTTCATCCTTCATCAAGCCATAACTAGTAGTTCATCAATAGCAAGCTCAACATTTCTTTTATTCTCAGTTGAATTAAGGCTTCAAATCGGAGCCTACTGCGCTATTAGAAGACATTTAAATGACATGCGGAATGTGGCTAGAGTTGAGTTGAAGTGAACAGAAATAAAGATAAGTATTTTCTTTTAACATTAAAAGTCCACAATGCGTAGCACACCCTTTTAAGTGAAGGTCTTTGTAGACCTGCAGATTATAAATTGGACGATGTTAATGTGTTACAAACAGAAGCAAAAAACTTAGTCTAATTTTCGAGTTAATATTCCCTTCTTAATGATTAGATGGACTAAAACCGTCGGATCTGCGGCTATTGCCAGGAGGTCAGAATTCAAACAATGAATAGTTCAAGATACGTTTCTTATAGTTAGTCCAGATAAGGGGAATATTTTGATGAAGTGGTTATAATAATGACCATGGCACCAAAAAAACTCTGGTGGTCTATTTAGCATCGAACACATGATCCTAAAACTTTAGCCTTTCATGTGCCTGAAAATAATTAAGTGATCAGATGCTGATGGTAGAATGAGCCCTGAACAAAAATAGTCTACTAGTAGCGATAAGTTGCCTGAGCTTGAAGTGACTATCTGCAACAGGGAGAAAGCCAGGAGTGATCGTCCGAGGTCAGGACATTTGAGCGAATGTGGAACGAATGGCTGCGAGAGTGCAGTTTGTTCGAACAAAGTGTGCGTAAACACCGAATGAGACATTACACTACTAATTTATTACTTATTTCACAGCCTTATAAGCCTCTACGTGTCCTCTTTTTTTGTTATCTGTCTGGTTCATGAACAATGGAGGACGATGAATCGGTGCCAAACAAGTTTAAGCAAAGTCGACATAAAGAACGAGACAAACACCGAGATGCTGAATATTTCACTGGCTAAATCGAAAGCGCATAAAAATTGTATATGAGAGACCAAATACGCTATTGTGACGGTGGTGTGGTTGGTGATATACGCTGGAACGACCGAGGCGAATCCACAGATTGAAACAACCGAACGTTGTAATTCACCCGCTTTTATGCGAATTACAGCGTTTTTGCATTCTAAATAGAGAAAAAGTAATAATTATAAGTACAATACAAATGTGTTAATTAATGAATTAAATTCATAACCTTCCATCCATTCTTTTATTCATTTCCTAACCCACCCGTTAAAAACTGAAATAATAGTACCTTTATATTGTTTCGTCATTATATTTCAATGTTATTTTAAACTTCTTCTACTCGAAATGAGTCTACTAAATCAAAAGCAGAGAAAATGATGCGTTGAATTAATAATCCTTAAACTAACCCTTCGAAGTGCCTTCAACCGAGAGTTCCATAAATAGAAGCATAATTCCCTGAGCTGGGTGATCAACACTAATTTTCCATTCACAGTTGAGATTCTTCGGATAAGAATGAGGATAGTTGGGACTCTGCAATACACCTCCGAATTCAGTAGCGTTTGTTCCCTTGGAACTGCACGACTCTGAAATAAAAATGCATGTTCGATCGGTCATCGATGGCCGACCAATCACATACGTCTCCAATATATTTTTGTAATTTGTGTTTTGCAATCAAATATAATATCTAAATAATTTACATTCTGATCTAAAAAGAGATAATGAAATTAGGGGTGCTTACTCAGGCATATTTCAGGGTACCCGTTATCTCCCAAGGATGTTCTAGGAATATTCAATGAAATTATTTGCATAGCAAAGTATAGGCTATGGACGGCCATTTAGAAACGGAGCCATTTTTGTGAGCTTCCATCGTTGCGAGTCATCGACTTCAAGGATTGGAATGATAAGCCAAATTTAAGATGACCTTAATTCCTAAGCTTCTACGCATCGACCAAATTCATAACACGGCGATACGTACTAAAGATAATCCCAAATATTTGAAGTTATTAGTAAATGCGATCTAGTAGAAATAGGGTTGAAATTAAAAACACTGTCGTATTCGCACATTTCCTTCAAAACGATGACATATTCCGGAATCTAAACAAAATTGCTCAGTTGCCAGCACAGCCTAGCAACAGTCACACAGTAGGTTTTATGATCAAGTGCTCAGTAATTCTAAAGCCTTTCCAAAATTACCTCATGTACTTTCCCGAAGTGCAAGGTTTTAAATCTTTTTTTATTAAAGTGAACATGAATTTTTTTCTCATTAAAGAATGAGAAGATTGCAACTGACCTAAAGTAGGCTTTGGTAGAGTGAAATACTCGGATGAAATCTAGAATTTAAACCAATACGATTCATCTAACTGTTAAATATAACCATCAAAATTGATCTACACAGTATGGGTTGACCCAATCGGTCTCATCCTGATCAGATAGAGCGCATTTGAATTTCAGATCGCTATAAGAGGTTTGCATGAAATTGGTAAAATTTTGAAAAATATTTAAAGTAAACTGAATGATTACTTAGTCACTGACCTTGAGAGCGTCATCTCATAGGTCCAAAAATCAAATAAAAATCTTGCACTTTTTAAAAAATAGACTTGCATAATAATTACAAGATTCGATACAGTCAAAGTAATGCCCTAGACTGAACAATTGAAATTGTATTTATTTGATAAAGGTTAAATCCTGTTTACCCTCGGTCCTAGGGAAAAGTTGTGTTTTTGGGAGAAATCGGAACCTTATTTGAAATCCTGATGCCGTATCTTTGTCGTCTGAACGGAAGGCAAGAAGCAGGCTCTTTGTCGAAACACTGGGAATCAATGGTCCAGGAATGTAATCTCCACAGAAAGAATATGTCTTGCGATGCTCTTCGACGCGGGAAAGTGGGAAGTCGTTGAAAGTGAGTTGATCCCATTTTTGTGGATCCCTTTTAGCAAATCGTTGCAACAACTTCTCTTCATCGCTAACTTCATTGAGCAATTCGATTACCTCGAGATAGTCCTGTCAGGTGGAGCAAACAAACCAATCAGACTAATTTAATCTTAAACTCACCTGAGTTTAAAAATCGCATCTTTGTGAAAAGCGTTAACATTACCGAAAGATAAAAAGAACACCTCAAGTACCTTCTTGCAGTTGCCCAGACATTGATGAAAATGCTTATTTCCATCTAATGAATGCATTGATTCCTCATTTGTCTGAAATGACGTAAATGAAAGACGGATGGAATGCTCCGGTTCGAAGTGGAACAGATAGAGACAATTGGAATTGGCAGGATAAGATTTCGTGTAAAATGGCGAGTTTGTCCAACCAGTTTGTCCATCTTGGTAGTCACTCTCTCTATAGATGAACCAGCACATTTTTGGGGCAGCCATCAATCCTGCGATCCCAAAATCTGATGGATGAAGAAACATTGGCTAATATACGCAATGCTACAGAATGGTTAAGCTGTACCGAATTTCTTTTTTAAGAAGATGAAGAAAAAGCTCTTGAGGCTGAAGATAAGTACTACATCGAAACAGCATAAGCTAACGTTGTGAAATTTTTCCATATAGAAGGATCACATTGAGTCAAAAACCTTATTACTGTACTGGTTTCATGAAATCATCTGGAAGATCTGTGGCGATCAACGAGATATTAAATAGATACGTAGATAGCTCTAAGCATCTTTTGATCATTTGTGGGAAAAAGTGGTGTAGACGCCCTGAGTACAGCCAACGTATTCTGTTCTTGACTCGAAGCTCATCAAGGATTATCCATTTGTTTTGAATGAGACTATAGGAGTTCTCCAATTAGAAGTGAAAGCGCTTTGTTTCATAGCAAAATAACCCGATTTAACAAATTAAATTTAATCTCCGAATGCGGAAGTAGCAAGTTTATAACCTCTTCTACTTCATTTTTAGTCACTGATTTTTAAAATTTTAGCTAAAATGGATTCTACACACTAAAGCTCAATCACCTATTGAGATCGCACGCATCCATGGCGACAGCGTTGAATGTTCCACTGTTGGTAGTCTCTGGACATTAAAAGTCTAGATGTCTGTATAATGTCTTCCTCCTTCTACAAGCCATCGCTTTCACTGTATGAGATAAAATAACGCGAGCAGGCAATCATTTCCTATTCAGACTATTTCAAGGGCTAGGCTGGTTACTATGAATGTAGTTAAGTCTACTTTTCAAAATGGACTTCTTAATAGGGATCAGAAAGTAGTAAAATGAACATCAATACAAGAAACTAACTTTAGCAAGTTCAGATTGCATTACCTTTAAAATAGGCGAACTTATTCTCAACTAATATTTTTTATTTTAAGACCATAATCTGATCTCAGATCACAAACTTTCAACTTTTTGTCTGTTAAGCGAATAAGCTACGAATACTTAATGCTTCTTTTAAACGAAATGTTTGACCAGTCCGCAAATAAACAATTTTTATTAATATTGCAAATGAGTGTTGTACTTTTAGATCAGCAGACACGATCCCTGTCAGATGGCGCACTTTTATGGCTCCCATAGTTCAATAAATGTATTCGTAAAGATAGGATATGTATTTACCAGGAAACTAAGTTTGTCGATCCTCAAATTTCGATATAAAATCATGATAAACGAATTTTGAATTAAAATTCAATCGCATTCATAGCTCAACATTTGTTCATTCTAAAATTAAATGGCAGCTCAAAATAGACGAGTTTATTTGGCATCCATGATCTTTTCTTGAAATGAAGATAGCTTCAATCTAGGTTAAAAATTCCCCAAAAATGAGAACTTATTTTGATTAATTTCACTAAAAAGACATTTTTCTCGAACATTTTCTCCATTTATTAGGGCGCTCAAAAGAAATTTCAGATCATAAATCAGAATGCCTTTCGACTCTTGTCTTGAAGATTGAGAGAAACCCGGGTGCCCCATCCTTCCCGGATTGGAGACTCCTTAATAGTCCTCCCCTAGTAGACTAACGCTTGAGTAGTGATAAACACTAATAATTAATAAATTTGCCCCGGTACATTTTTTAAACAGCAATATATCCAGACTGCAATTATTTTATACTCTGCATCTGGTCACTTCGGCGAAATGTCCAGTTCAATGGGCTTTAGGCACTTGATGGCAAAACTGTGCATCAGAAGTCCACGTCCAAAACATAAGTTTAGCTGGATGGAACTTCTCCAGCTTTGCGATTTTCGTTCGCCAAAACATGAACCAGTGTTTTAATGTCTTCTTCTACATTCAAACTGAATGAATTTAAAAGTAAGAGATGCTAGAAAACATTATCTGAGGAACATGGAGACACCCAGAAGGCCATCGGAATCTAAATAAAAACGAAATGCTAATCTGAGTAGCTACTTTACCTAAAGACTGTTGGTAAAATTCAAATTTTCGCCTTTTTGTTGATTGTCAACCGCCTCATGCCTAATCATCATGGTCAGTAATGCTAGCATATCTTAAAAAAACGATCTGACAATGAAAAGACCTGCAGAGTGTAAGACAGCGCTTTAATCTTCCATCATTTAATATTTAACATGCAACTACCATTACTCGCTTTGACCAAGATTAATAAAGACCTCTAACAATTTGAAATTAGTACAGAAAAGTTGATTACAGGAAGTTAAACGAAATTTGAATAGAGGATTTGAGGGGTAATTTCCCAATCTCCTTAATGCGTTTCCAAAAAATACCTTAAAGCAAAATTTGCACCCTGAGGTCCTCTCCTATCACTGTAAAGTAAGCAATAAGTTGGGTCTATCTAGGCATTCAAAGATTGGCCATGTTTAGCCAAATGTACATCCTGACTATTTGGATTAGTACCTATCGCCACAATTTTCAAGCATCGGCGTCACCAAAAACTCACATAAGCGGAGCAGCAAAACCAGCCCCACCTCTATTCACCTAACTTTTTTTGGGATTCAGCCTGGTATAGTCTATGTGCAATATAACCACTTATTGACGATTAAAGCGAAAGGCAGAGTCGTAGGTCCTCAGTTAAAGGGACACCGATTTCATAGGCTGGATAGCGAAACGAGTTCGGACGAGATCCATAAAGAATGTCAAATGAAGACGAAGGTCATACTGCCAATACTTGTGGAGGCCATGAACTGCAAGATGAAGAATGGTCGAAAAAGCCTAATTGATGGTGCTGAATTGTTTTCCAGGCTCGCATCCTGCCTAATCTTTTGTTCTTGTAAATAACCGGCTTTTTAATATGTAAAGGAAGGAGAGACTTAGAGCTGAGATAGTGCTATTCATCAGAATAACCGTTTATTTTAAGGCGAAAATCTTGATTGCACAATATACAAAAACTGGATATCTTCCAAATCAGCAGGGTTAAACTTGACATTCACACATTTATGAGTGTAAACATTGAAATGATTTACATATTCGATGATAAATTTACCATGTAGCTCCACAGGGAAGTCCAATAGATTGAATCTTCAGAAAATTCCACCGATATTTTGGTTAATTTTCCTAGGATACCAACTGCCGAATTTAGTTGCGATTACTTAATTGGCTGCCTTGGCAATTTTTCAAATGTGAAAATTTAAAATGGATCTCAACATGATGGAGTAACTACTACTAATAACTGGAGCTGTAGGAAACATACCGGTATTTAGCCCCCTAGATATAAAGCCAGACCGTCGAAAATTTACCTAAAATAAACTTATAGAATACCCGAAATCGGATGTTCATGGGATTCTGCCCGCTAGCATTGAATCGTAAAGCGATAATCGAGCGGAGTGAAATGATGGCAGAACTCTCGACGTCTCCTTTAGTTTTGATGGCATCTAATTTATCACCGCACCAGATCTGTGATGGCCGAGGCATATTTTCGACACCAGAGGATGCTGCAAGATTTTCTTCCCCTGGATCAAGATCCGTGTTTGGGCTAGAGACGATAGGACGTAGACTGAATTCGTCATTGTTCTCAATCCGACTCCCGTAGACTGCTAGGAAACCGTCAGCGCATCTAAAAATGATTGAGTTTGTCAGTTTAAGATAGAAAGTCTGCCAGGTGCGCTAAATAGTAAGAATATGTTTCAAATTTTGTGGCGTACTCCACAAAAGTGGAAAAGATCCACTTGTGAGAATTCAATTAAAATAGATATTGCAGTCAAACTTGATTTTAAATGTCTCGAAGGCTATGCCAACTCCTTCAGGAGTGCAATTTGCATTCTACTAAGATGCTAGTGAAATTTCAACTCTTTTTGGTCGCCAGCTATAATATGCTAGGTACGTGGCCAAATTTTATAGATAGCAAAGGTAGCTTCGATAATGGCCTGGTTACATTCGATCCTACTGATATCTTCCCAAAAACTGTGATGGAGTACACAGTGGAGATAGTCAACCTCATAAAAACAATACTGACTCCCTGGATTTTGAACGCAAATAATGCTCTCACTTTACTCACTAAATTATGAATCTTACAATGTTTTGTCCTTTATCTCTGGTTCTTGAGTCTATTTACCTTACAACCCTCTAAAAACCAATGGTGATGGAATAATCTACAACCAGATGAGTTGCTTGTGTTTTTTTTGACGTAATATTCGGTTCAAAACGCTTTTTAGCCCTGAATAAAGGTTAAGCAGTAATCGGTTATGTTATTCTTCGTTCGTTGAGCCTTACCTTATGAATCTAGGTGTATTTAGTGAATTTCTCTTTGCAGTTATGCTGTCTTTGACGAACGACCTACGTAGAGCTTGTCCAAGTTGATTCTAAATTAAAATCTAACTTCAGGAGGGCCGTTCCGCTATGTCGTCCAACTCAACCCGCTGAAATCGTGCATGGAACCAGAAAAACCGTCAATATACCGTCCTAAGTCCTGCTTAGCTTACTACTACACTGAAACGTTTGTTCACTAAATTTTTAAGAGTTCAGGTCACTCTCTAAGACATTTTAGCCACCACTTGAGACAGAGATTCATTGAATCAACAGCGTTTCATGATAATCAAAAGGCTCTTAAAGAGGATTAACAGATATTCTTCATAAACTAAGCCACTTGGTTCCCGTACACGATGAGCATCATTTCAAGCGGCCTTGGGCCGATTTGTTCCAATCAGGGTGTTTGAACTTTCTGTATTTAGACTTTTGTATAACTCATGAATGCACAATAACCGCAACTCCTTTTGAACATCCTTGAGTTGCATTAAATATTACTGATATCAGCAGAATATCGGAAACTTAAGTACAGAAAACGAGAGAACACCCGCAGTATAACTTCAAGAATGTACCCGTCTTCATTCGAGGTACAGAATCATTTTCATGGCAAAATCTGCCTTGATGGTAAGAAAACCGTAAATTGATAGTTTTCTTAAAATGCCTTTGTTATTTCATCTGAAATTTACCCATACCAGTTGGCACACAGATAATGGCGACAGCCACTATCTGATTGTTGCCTCTGCGATTATTGAAAGGCTTGTTGTAGCCATATTACTTCAATGAAATGGCCACTTTATTTCAACCTATCTATTTTCTCATTCAGGTCCAGAATATGGGCATTAAATACTAGCTGGTGAGGGTAGGGAATTTCACTGCCATCTGAATTTCGAGACAGTTGCTATGTGTTCTCTTCTCTGTTAAGACGAACCAAAATAATCCAGAAATCTAGTCTTTTCAATCGGAATTGGACTAAGGCGCGGAGCATTACATGTTAATAATTATTTTTACAGCTCACTTAAACCTCCGATTATTTGAAGTGCGAATTGAAGAGGATCGTTCAATAGCCTTGAGGCTATATTCTTATATTAACCACTGGCGGCACAACATTTTGGTGAAAAAATCCAAATATCAGCATTTTTCGCTAAAGCAAACTGTATCCGAGACCACCCCTCAGAAAACAGGTATTACGATTTTTAATGAACAGAGGGCGTCTATCTACGATCCCACTGATCGGTACTTGGAACAAAGCCGTTCAGACCCTTAACTTGTCAGCTTGGTTAATCGCACTCAAAAGCATTTAAAAAGTCGCCTAAATGAGCAACGATAATGTTTGCATGTCAGTCCATGAGCAGAAAACCTAAGAGCTGTGCTCCTTGATTGGATCTTTGAGGTGAATCAAGCAAAACAAGTATTAGTAACACTACCAGTAGAATTTTCACAAATTTGAGGCTTAAACATTACAAATATGGTAAGCATCATTCGGTTATTTGCAATTATGTTTGAAATAACCTCTGGTCAGTTGCTGATTCTTATCCATTTCTCAGAGTTTGGCGTTTCAAAAACAACATTGCTTTTAGTTGGATGACAGACTCGCTGCTCATAATTTCACATAATTTAAGTTGGCTTTGTTGAGCTAGTACTTTCAATAATACAGAATTTTTCCCATACCTTTTAGACTAGCTGAAATCAAGTCAACCACCTGAAACTCGAAACTTCTGATTTCTTTTTAGTAGAAGGAATCAATGTTATTCATAGATACCTTTCACGGCATTGGCAACATTACTCGAACCATGCAACCATTCGTACAATTACAGGCTGGTATTATGCAGCATAGATATTTACCATGGAATACTCTATTTGCCATTAGTTCTCAATGAATTTTTATAACAAAACGTTGGATAAAACTTTTAAGAACTCTGTGGTAGGTCCTACCTTTTGTCGTTCTGATCAAAGGGCGGTAGATCAATGAGATCAAAGGCAACTCGGACAGTTTCAACGAACTGCTTTTCATGGCGTCCAAGAAAGTAGAAGGTACAGGTGTGCGATGGCAGCAGAATTGCGCTAAAGAAGAAGTTGGGTGACTCTAAGACCCCCTGCCTTAGCATATCGTCACGTCCGTTCGCTCCGCTCCGAATTTCAAAGTCGCATTCTAAGGCAAAAAAGTGAGCTCTTAATGAACAAAACCACTATATTCAACATGATTATAACTGATTTCATTAAATAATTCATTAATTATAACTGATTGAAGGAAGACTAAAGCATTTTTTAGGATCAAATTCATCTCCCTAACCTATCAGCCAGTTGACAGTTTTCACTGTTTTCTCTTCATGAACTTATTCTAAAAACACTTAAAAAGTAAGGAAAATTGAATTCTGTGAAATAATATTTCATTCACAAATCCTGTTCATTTAAACATAAACATAAGCCCTGGACAGATAGATTCGGCATTGAAATAATTTCGCTATCTGTACCCCTACTAGCCAGTAAGATGAGCCATTTTTCAAACTTTTTTCTCATTTTTCATTTCAAAATATTTCCAGTAAAATAACCATTGATATGCGTCATAGTGGAATTCAATGACTGGGATGAATTTTCCATTTGAATGAATCTCCAGGTGAACCATTTCAGTCCCACAAAAAGGACATCACTTTCAATTCAAATGTTGATTTAAAAAAGCAACAATCAGCAAAAGAGCAAAAAATATCCAAGATAATGACAGATTTAAATAGAGATCATTTGATAAAATTAAACTGATAAATTAAGTAGATTCTTTGGGAGCTTTTCATCAAAACGATTGCTACCAGACTTTCAGCAAAGAGCTGGAATATGTACTTCAAGTAAATAAAATTGGTAGACCACTTACTTAATAGAATTCCTTTGTAGCTACCGAAGATGTATTCTTCGGACCCAATGGAAGGTTTCAAGAGATTAACCAAACAAATTAATAAGCAAATTAAGGGACTCAAGAATTGAAATGCTATTTAATGTGAGGATGCAAGAATAAGATATGACAAACCAAAAGGCGTGTATTATGAACGTCTTCAAATGGCATGATTTAGTAGTTTGATCTATTTCATTTGGACTATTCTGTATTTCTTCCTCAGGAAAAATTTCACTATCCTACCTGAAAGTTGATTATTTGAATAAGTGTGTTGAATTCCTTCCTACGTACCTTTCTTTTACTTGGTGGATTCGAATTTGAGGAGACGATCTGAACCAGTTTGCTTTCTCTTGAAGTATTTTAGCGTTTGCAATAAGCGTGTGCCTATAGTTGGCCTTGCAGTTAAATTATTTGATGTCACTCCTTTCAACAGAAGTTTGGATGTAAAATTTCGATCGTTGAGGTCCCGCAGCTCCAAACCCCTATATTTCATTCGTCGTTTTCATTTTATCTCATTTTAACTTTTGGCTGAGCTTGGTAAAATAATGGGTCCCCTGAAACCGAATCCACCCTTAACCTGGTGGGCTAATGAGAGGGGCGGCCGGATTAGACATATCACCCAACGGACGTGTGAAATTAGATTATGCCGACAGAAGTACAACTTCGTTCAGCCTGGTAAACGAGGCACGACGTAGATATCTGAATTCATGGTATCACAGGACTGTGGAAATCGCGCGCATGTAGCGATGAATGGAATAGTTAGCAGAAGGTTAAAAAGACTTCTAGAAGAGCTATGAAGTTTGTCCACCCTTGACAATTTCGGGGACGGACGAGGTACCGCTACGAAGTGAAACTGCTACCTGTACAATGAAACCATACCAGAGAAGTGACCAGAAGTCAATAAACGACTTTTCTCTCTTCTGTGTCAGCTGTGTTGTACTTCTGTTGTACTCCAAATATTGCTAGAATTTGGCCAGTAAATTAAGATGATTGACATTACACACTCAAAGCCTCCAAGTGAAGGTACTATAACCATTATTACTTCTTACAAATATAAGATAATGGATATGCTGGAATTTGTGTGCATGATAATGAAAGTAACATATAGATAAATTCGCATTAGTTGGATTTGATGAATGAACCTTGAAAATGGTTTCTTTAATGGGGTTTTCAGTGAAAGTAGATATAAACTTTTATGTGCGTTCACTAAAGTGGTAGTCTGAAGAGATGGTGCTTTTGTGAATTCGCAAGGCAGTAATGGACTGGATGTGTTAGCACGCGTCGTTTATCCAGCAATTCGGAGGCTCATGCTTCTTAACATGACAGTGGAAATTACAAACTCTGTGACGCCAGCAGTGGATATATAACTGTTCAACAAAAAGCTTGCCTTGCATTTACCATAACCTAAGTGCTTTGGGAGCTTCGAATGTCTATTGAAAGAGCAAGAATAGAAGATACAAGCAAATGAGTGGTCTCACAGTGATGAAGAGATTGAGGAGATTTTGAGAGAAGCAGTATGAGTCACAAGAAGAAGAAAGAGGTAGAAACTTGCTAGTGTGATTCAAAGAGGGAGGAAATCATTTTGCCTCTGGAAGAACATCGGTATTGCGTATAGATGAAACGACCTAGAAAAACTCAGCAGTCAATGAAACCTCCAGCTAAAAGCATTTTGAGGTGGAAATATTTGAGAAAATATTGCTCCGAGGATGAAGGTAAAGGGTGATAAGCCAATTTCCGGAGGTCACATACTCGCACGTGCTGTACCAACTAACAATGTTTAATTCGCTTGAGCCCATAACTAAAACTAAGATTAGTGGGAATGATCTGTGCAGTAACTTTATTTCTACTTGACATAAGATAATAATTTCAAATGAGTCGTCTTTACTCAGTTTTCAACTTTGCTTCTGTGTTTGTTAACAATAGCAACGCTATATGGAGGCTCAGTATGTTTGAATCGTTTCCATCTTTGTCGCAGTTATGAGCTCAACGAAAATATACCGCCCTCAACCCTAGAGAGACAAGACATTCCTTGCCGGCCCACTCTGCAATCTATTCACCATCCACTTTCATTTGCTTTACTATCTCACCTTGAACATTAACCGATTTCCATTAGGTTTCCAATCTTCTGATAAACCATTCTATATCACACTTTGGGAAACTTGTTACTTATTAATCCAAACTCAGCTTCTGCCATTCATCGTCACTTAACTCTTTCTCAGCCTTGGCCATCATCCTATCCTTCAATTAGTCAGTGAGAGGAATGATAAAACGATAGCCGAATGAGAAATCTTCAATCAGGGGGTTACCTAGATACCACTGTTCTGTTCGTGGTGAAGTGTTGAAGTGAAAAAAGGCCTGAGATTTTGTATGTTCTATGCATTTTTACTCACCGGTTCCACGAATATGTTGTTCTTTGAATTCCGGTTCAACAGGCACGAATCTGTCCCAAAATTCATAGGCTATATGAAATCCACGGTATCTAGAGTAAGTCTTTTCAGAGATTGTCGATGAAGTAACGAAGACAACTGTCAATGTAGACTCCGAGGAAAAAATTTGTAGGTTTTTCTTTTCTCCACAAATCCGACTTCTAATACTCGGGGCTTTGACTAAATCATTTCCGTCAAAGATTTGTATGAAGTCCGTCGAACATCTGAAGGCAAATTATGTTCGAATCAGCCTTTGCAAATGATATAAAAGTGTACACTATGCTATGCTTACTAATTTAAAATAATTTATAGTGTAAAAAGTTTGATTACTTATAAATGAAAGTGTTTCCTTCAGAAACGAAAATAAATTTGATACACTACTTAAAAAATTTTTGTTTTAAAATTTTACAAGTTATGGATACCACAAAACATGGTAATCAATGGCCCTAAAAAAATCATATTACCGCCAAAACATTTACACTTTTAATGAACTTGACAAGGTCAACTCACAAGCACATTAGTATTTAGTGTTAATCGTCTGAACATTACATCAGTATTAATAAAAACTCGTGTTAAAAATGCCCTTAACAAAGCGAAAGTAGTTTGAAAACCTCGTGGTTCTTGAATGGTACCTTTCACAAATGTTCAGTGGACACTAGGGAAGAAGTCTTTTGGTGAAAATGGAAGAAGTCGTTCAGAAAAATATGCCAACTGAATAGTTAAAAGGGATCGAGGAATCATGCTTTCAGGAGTTTACCTTCCATGGAAGTAATTCTTGCTAGATTTACTGTATAATGAAATCGGTGTTCGTTTAATCAAACACTTAAGCAAAATGTATTATGAGTCCTCGGTTATTGAGTGTTCTCTCAATACAAGTGCTAGATGAATGTTCTCGGCAGCATTTTAACGTGTGTCTGGCCGCCTTCACAGATTAGTTTGTCGGTATCTACAATTAGGCTGCTGCGGTTCTGTCTGCCAGCTTTTACAACTGAGACTTACGTAAATTAATTGCAGTTGTAGCCAAATAAAGTAATTTAAAGACTTTTCTCAGTGAAATAATCACATGACTATCCTGCTCAATCCGGAGAATTTCTGAGTTCAAGGTCAACCGCTTTCATCCTTAGGGTATTTATTGTCAATTCTTGTAAAGTTCATGGTGACAATGACCCGTATGATTTCCGAAACTTTTCATTTGACGGCTAAAATTGGTAAATTTCCATCAACTGATCAACTTGACCCTACTAAAATCCACTCTCTCTGGCAATTTGAGCGCACGGCACTCCCAAAATTAACATTTTAACGCCAAAATGGTTACTGAAACCTAATTTTACAGTGCTGCTTCGCCTTACTTTTCCAGCTGGGTATTTAAAACGGTGAATCTCGACATCGACATACATATTTCTGTTAGAAGGATGTTGGTAACTTTTGATGCCATGAATCCTCTCGCATCAAAGTCATCACCTCCATTTGGGTTCATGTGCGTCACCCATTCAGTCGTGGCTCAATATCCTAACTAGTTCTATTGGTACCACCCATTAATACGTGACTGCATTTAGTCCATTTACAGAAAAATGAGCAAGTTTTTTTTTTCAAATTATTTATACTGCGTTGAATGCCATTAATTTACGCTATTTGCTGCACTTTAAATTTTAATATTGGTGTTCTTACGTGTTAAGTTGTGAAGGCAGACTAAGATCAAGAATGTCCACCTTTATTCGCTGATTTGGATGTCCATGAAGAGCGTAAATGCACTGAAGTCCAGGCGGGTGGAAGCCGGGATATGCTGGAGATGCAAATTCTCCACGTTGTTTGCCTGAATCCAATTTGGACTGAATTACAAACCGGCAAACAGGTTCCGGTGTGCTTGTCTTTCTAGTCATTTCTTCCTCTTTTCGATTTGAGCTGAGGAATGCACGAGGTAGGGATGGAATGTCTTGAGCAGATGCAACTTGACCAGGGTAGTAGACATCTGCAGTCATGATGTTAGAAAAGGGGATAATTTACAATCTGACAATAGTTTATTCAACAGAGTGAAGACCAAAACTGATTCTAGAAGATAAACAGGAGCCTACGTGCTAAAGGTGATCTTTTATTATTTTACGGAAAAAGGGCAGAGATATTACCTGATTGAGCACTTTTAGGTAGTCGAACGCAAACATGCTTGCAGACAAACAGAAAAAAGCTTTAAAAAACCAGGTCTGAAACGACAATATTTGTGGAAACATTTGATAGCTTGTAGATAGAGCCAGATCGCCTCCAATATCCTTTGTTTTTTCCCAATTTATCATTTCTAGTTGTAATGGTTCCGATTCATAAGTCTTTGATCTGCTTTCCAAAGGCAAAGTTACTTAGAAGAACAGGCAACATTGCACATTCTGGTGATCATGTAAGTTTCGTATTTTCGAGAAAATAGAAGCCTAGTTCATGCATGTTAATAGAAAATTTCCTAGTTTTAATGTCGTACTCACCAAGCAAGAAACGTACTGTAATATAAATCGAAATGGATAATAACGGTTATTACTTGCCGTCAGGAATGATTTTGAAGGTACCGTTAAATCCAACTATCTCTCTTCTGCCGACTCGCTTAGAGGACGGTGCTGCGAAAAAGTCTAGAATTACCTCGCGATGAATAGAGACAAATGTTTGTGGCATTTTATTAACTCCTTCATCACGTTGAAGACCACAAAATCGTCCGAGAAGACGCGATCGGGCCAGCATGGAAGAGAAGAGGAGAGCCGAGAAGGGAGTAGTAGTCTTTAGCCCCTGAACCTCCTGTAGGTAGGCAAGGAATCGAACTTCCTCCTCATTTCGTGGGTGGGAGGAGGCCACGTCAATGTAGACATCGAGAAAATCCTTATGGCAACTAGAGAAGATCAAAATTTGTCCTGTACAACCTTTCCTCTTCATTTTGGATTATTAATAAATGTTAGTAGAATTGGTGAGTACAAAGTCGTTGCTGAACGCAAGGTAATTATTTAAAAGTAAGATCCTAAATTTCGCAGAGAATCCATTTCAAAACAATGGCGAGAATTTCAAGACCATGAGTACAATCCATGCTCCAAGCTGTAAACCTAACATGAAACCGGTTTTATTTATCCTGGCACTTCTCGTGGACTTTGGATCACAGATGCTCAAGCAGTGAACGAAGAGTGCTGATACCTCGAATCAATTTACCATGATGCAGTCCTTTGTGTCGCAAAATGTAATGACCCTTATTCTATTTAGGACCAATTTCTAGGACTGCAAATATCGGTTTGTGGCTCAAGTTGCATTTCTCCAGTAGCTTTCGGCATTCCTTTATTATCAACCATAATAGTGAGGCCATCTACTTGTCGCCCAAGTTGATTCGTAGTCAGTATCTTTTTAAACGACAGATGTCTCGCTCCTATCCTGCCTTGGAATTCTTCTAAAGATGTCCAGATTTATTCAAGCTGGAAGTTGTTTAAATTATTTATGCTCACACCGCTACCGAATCTGTTCGATCAGAACGAATTGAGCCTATTTAACTAAACGTCCGGCAAATAGATCGGTTCACAAGAATTCTAAAATCGCTCACAGAGAGTGACGTCTGAGCACTTTCACTTTCCTCCTTCACAATTTAATTAATAGAAGACTTATTTCTCCTTGTATATGCTTTTTCAACATATCTCTCCTTCACTTTACGTCCACTTAAATCAGGCTTTTAAATTCTATTTATAATAAGACACTGCTCGCTTTCATACAGCGAATATAAACAGTTTGTATAACGATTCGATAGTACCAGACTCTTCTTCATAGATTATTAGCCTAGGATGGTTGATCACAGTGTTCTCTTTTGAGTAGGATCCAATCATTGCGAGCAAATGCGTTATCCCTACCTGAACAGTAGACTTGCATATTCCTTATCGATCGGAGGATAAAAATCAGAAACATGTGATGACCTCATTGCGTTGATTGGTTGAGTATCATCGACCCAATCAACTTTTAAGATTTTTCGTCTTTGTGCAGCTCTATTCACTCAATTAGACTGAGCCATTCACGAGTTCTGGAACAATTTGAGGCCAGACTCCCAAGTGCTGGACCATTAGGCAGACCCTTGATGTACATTTTTGGTGTAAGAAGAGCTTCGAAGCTATCAATGAAGAGGTAATTTATCCTAGACCACTTCTGGTTTAAAACGGGCTAGATACCGCAAATTGGTCTTCTGTTATTTCAATGTGAGACCTCTGGCTGTTCATATATCTCCTCTACTCATCCATTGAATCATAATTCTTTGCGTCTTCCTAGAAGCCAGTTATTTAGCTTCCAGCTAATCAACAATCCAAATAGGACTAAATTTCTCCTCAAATATGAAAGTTAGTTTTGTAAACCTAAAGCAGTGTTTCCTTTGCTACTAATTGTTATGAGCAATTGTAAAGAATCTAGATTTTAAATCGACGAACTTTGGTTTGATACACAATGAACTTGACCCTGATCGGCTGCTTGCTGGATGTCAGAAGATTGACAAAATGCGAATTTGAACTCACTAGGGGTAAAGTCCTTCGAGGTAGAAGTAGGTGAATTCAATGAGAACTTTACGGCCAGGCGGAGCAATGAATCGAAAAAGACACCGACTATCCGAATTGTAAGAGTCAGGCCAACCTGGACTGAAGAAGATTCCCGAGGTTTCTGAGTCTATCATTACTTCTGAGGCTCCGGGACTGCAAGTGAAAGCCATTGGACTAACTGCATCTGTTGGTTAATAAAAAAAAAACCGATGAGTTCTCGCAAAATAGTCCAAACAGTCACGCAAGTGGTCCATTTGTACCAATCTGGATGCGATCTCGTACTAATGTATTCAAATAATCTGCACAATTTGGGACAATTGTGATTGAAAAGAGGGTTCACGTTATCTACAAGAAAATGAAAACTATCTAAAGATGCAATTTAATATTCAAGAAATTCGTTTAAATAGAGTTTTTATTGACTATGTCTTTTAATCATAAGTAACTAAATGTGTCCAAAACAATAACTTCAATAGTAGTTCTGTGCAATTAAGTGGGTTCATCATACATTCTTTCAGCATGTATCTCAATGGCTCTAACTCTAAGATAAGGTCAAATGTTCTATGATACTGGTGGCCACTTTTTGATTCTCGTGGTTGAAAAAATGGGCGAATCTCGTCTAAATGCCCACCGATGTTTTGTTTTAAGGTTTAGTGTAATGCATTAAATTATGTTTTACTTACTTTCAATTGTTCTGTTCATAAAATTAAATAAAATATTTTCAAATTGAGAGATGCACTCGATTGATTCTGAAATCACTATACATTAAGCCTGTATGGTCACCAAGTTACCAGAATACAGATGTTTGTTTAACGTTTTGAAGTAGTGTGTTATGAACTAGATCAACCTCAAGTCGTTTCAATCATGCCACTAGTAAGTTGCGCACCAAATGAGCAATTGAAATAGACATTCTTGTATAAGCTATGAGCATGGCTTTTACCGAGAGTCAAATACATCCACAATGAAAAAAATTACCCCTTTTTTCAATTTATTTTGAGTGAATTTAATAATCAAGAACGATCTCATCTTTTGGTTGGCACATGAGTGACCTATGAACATGTTGATAGCAAGAGAATCAAAATAAAATTTTAGGATAGTTTTGCAGACCTTTGAGATCATCAAAAAACATCCCTTACACATTACCTACCAAACCTAAAATTTCTCCAACTTCACTTCCTTATTTTTTTTAAAGATTTTAATGTACTACTGAAGTTAAAAACAGGGTGCTCAACCTTGTGCAGTTATTTATAATATTTATGACATTTCGCCTTAGTTGAAAGTCGCTTTAAATAAGGATACTGGATCTTAGATTTATCATTATTCATTGGATCTCCTTCCATTGTTGAGCTTTCGACGGCCCGTGAAGTAACCAGCAAACTGGCAAATGATATACTAGACTTAACTACTTTGAATTTAATATCAGTTTGATTTTTAGAGTTGTTTCAAACATGAGGTTTATTATAATTCATTCCTCTGATACACTCAATAAGTGTCTCCCATCGATTTTTGGATCAATATGGCGTTTGTAACTCCTCAACAAGCTAAGAATGATTGGTTCTAATTCGACACTGTGCCGACCGGAGCACGTTTTTTATTTCTGCAGGTATCAAGCGTTTTTGAAGAACTTAATTTTTCTGAATTTTTAAATACTATTATTTAGGAGATTAGAGTTAAGTATTTAGAGCAAAAACCATAGGAAATGGCATTTAGCCCTAAAAGGCAGTAAGCATCAAACATTATTGCATTATTTAGCCTAACATACAGTGGACTCTGTTTAATTGTCATGAGGCATTTATAGTTAAATTTTATCTGATGGGTAATAAGCATTATTCCTTTTAACTTATTCGACAGATTTCAAATTTATTAGTAGATAGAAACGGCAAGGATACAAGTTTTTGTGTTACACTGTTAAGAATTTCACAGTTTGCCTGAACTTGGGTTCTTACGAAAAATGAACCAACTTAAATGCGCTCAGCAAACCAGTCCATATGGTAGTATAGCAAGGCTTGAAACAACTCTCACCATTAATCTACCGTGTTTATTTATTCTCTGAGGAGAGTGTAAACTTTAAAGATAATGGCCATGTAAGCATTCTGAGTGGTGACAATGAAGCTGAGGGACTGATCAAACATGGTAGATAATTTAAATAAGTTTTAGGCCATCACAGTTAGAAGCGGAACGTTGGTCAGGACGAATCGGAGGACGAGAATATGGACGCGACCTGATTGGTTCAAACCCTAAATGCCGGTGGTCCATAAGGAGGGATTACGGAAAACCTTCCATAAAACTAATCGTAGCTTTAAAATGCTTAGTCGTGCATTTCATATCGAATTCGCAATTGTAGAAATTTCAATTTTTGAAGCTGAAAATACAGGAAATTATCACTATTCCTAACAAGACCATTGAAATTTAAACCTACTTGAATGAAACCGTTTTTAGAGGTTACACTGCTCTACTAAATGCAAGTTATTAACAGAACTTTAAAATATCATGATAATAGAAGTAATTCAACGAATGTTACTTTGTTTAGTTCGTAACACCCAGTCCAAGGTGACTTAAACTGCAGTATGACACTACTTTCTGTCTCTAGGGACAGAATCATTGGTGTCATTTGTTATGCCCAGAGAATTTTTGGTACTGCCTAATAGGGTTGCGAGGTACCTTTGCCAATGAATAAGTAAATTGACAGGGATTATAAAAATTCAAAAGTTTTGGTAGTTGGAATCATTAGGAGACTTTTGGAATCACCAAATATCTTAACCAGGTACCATAAACGTCGGAAATAGAAGATGACTGGACATTTGGCCACTAGACGACAGGAATATCAGTAGCCTGAAGTATCAGCACTGTTAAAAAGTAGTAATTTTGTATAATTCTTAAAATATTTTCGAACTGTAATGGCATTTAAACTGCCTCTAAGCAGGGTTTTTGTCAAGCTAAGCCGCAGACACCGCAAATATGCCACTTCAGTGGCGCCAGTGTTGATTTCAATCGATGTAGTTTGTTTAAATGAAGAATTTTAATAAAGTATAACTATTAATAAATGTTACTGAAATAAAAGGACGTTTTTTAATAAAGCCACTTTATCAAGAGTAGGAACAATAGATTTTATGGTGCTGAAATATTACGGATTGCTGTAAAAGTTGGGTACTCTGAAGATTGGTTCAACACTTAATAATTTGTAAATTGGCTAAAATAATAAAATTTCGGCAGCCTTGATGATAACTTTCAAAAAAATTTTCATTGAATTGGTGAATTTGCAAAGATTTGGTTGAAGCTTTGAAAAATTTTCAATATATTCAGTGAATTTAATTTTTGTCCAGTCTGATATTTGCACTATTTTTGCGAATAGGATTATATAAAGTTGAATTTTATATTTTGGAATATTTTGGCAAAGTTGATTTTTGTAAGGGAAACCTACAGTATCATACTTCCATCAAACAGGTTAGGTTCTTATTGAAGCATCTACTTAGGTATTATAAATGTGAGATCACCAATGAATCGGTTTTAAAAATTTGTGATTCTTAATTAACAAATGACACAAAATTGACTAATAAATCTAAAAGTGAATGTGGTATAGCATGCTCAATAAACGTCTCACAGCCATCCATTTTAGGTGCTGAATAAACCATTTATGTAAAGGTATTAAAATTTATAAAATGATACACTGAAAAGCTTCCTAATTAGCCAGTTTGATTTCTTACTAGCTTCTGTGACCACATTTTTTTGATAACCAGCATTCGCGGTGAGTTGTGCGGCAAGCTACCAAATTGCGCCCGATATCACCACAGAAAACCCTTTTAGGCTATTCGGAATTTCTAAAGGATGAACTAAAGACAGGATGGCAATTCAGATTTTCGTTATGTTTAAGGTAGGTGATGTGATTATTCTTGTTAATGACTGCTGCAGAAATCTGTGAAAAATGAAATTACTCGGAATGTACCGCTGCTTCCGAGGAAGTCAAAAATGTCATCCTAAATGGTACCATATTTTGTTGGTAGGAATGGTCTGCGAAAAATGTTGGAAGACTGGAACTAATCTGAACTCCCTAACTGAAAGTGTGCATCTCTGAGAAAAAAAAATGATCTGCATTTGGTAATTTCGAGGTAAAATGGAAGGCTAGAATTTAAAAAAATACAGGGAAAATATTAATTGTTTCACACATTGTAGAAAATAAAACGAAAAACAATTTCTATTCAAGGCTCAAGACAAGAGTTCCTTGGATTACTTGGCCTTCCATCTCGTAATTCTGTTACCTAATTTGAAAGTAATCATTTCCGCCTTGAAAAGCTAAGCGAAATGGAATGCCTTGATAGGTCAAACAGAAATTTAAACTCTCATAACGATCGATTGTATTAGATTTAAACTATTTTACTGTCAACTAGGATATTTTATTTAAGCCTTCAACCCCCATGCTTGACTGAACCATGTGCTCTGTAAAATATTACCACACACTCGATTAAGAGTATGAAAAGAGCTTTTAAACCATCGACCATGGACCGCCATGAACTAAGTTGGACGAAATTCCGTGGATTGAATGCCTACCGTTGCCGTCAAAAGCACATGGAACTACTTCAAAACTGGCGCACGTCTATACTCATCTGCACAGAGTAAATTTGCATTTCTAACATCAAGATTGTTCTTTATAACATACAGTTGACGCGAAATGAGCAACAGGGTTTCTTGGCTGCTGAACCTAACATCGTCACTGGAATGCTTGGCAGAAGTCCTACTTCAAATAATTGGAAGCGATGCTTTGAATGTTGTTATCACCTTCACTCGTTTTAGGGCTGTTAGAACTGCAAGACAAGTATATTAATAATTTTTTCATTAAGTATTATAGTTAAGTGAAATCATTCGCGTTATAATACAGAGAAACAGATGAACCTCTCCAGAGTGGTTTTAAAAACTTCGTGACAGAAATGCTGTTGAAATAGAGAAAACGAATCATTTAGGTAATTTTTCAAAGTTAGTTTAATCAAAATTACCTAAATAAAATATGCTAGTAGTAAGTAATTTCATTAAAACTCCCCATTGTAGTGATTAGGTCACGTGTATGAAATTCTCAAAAGCAATTCTGTCTCCAGTCTTTGAGTCGAACACTGAGACCAAGCGATAGCATTGGATGTTAAAAAAGACCTAAAAATCGTACTTTAAGAGAATCCTTTCAAGGGACCCCATAGAGACGGTCGCCCTTACTGACAAGGCAGGCACATTTTAGTATGCGATTCGATTCATGTTTGTTTTCAATGAATCGCTGGTTTCAACTCCATTAACCCGGTAAATAAGATCATATGAAAACTCTGTGTGGTTGAAATCTTCGAATCTACATCTTTGTTGTAGTGCTTTGTTGTGGTTTCCAGTTCGTGCATTACAACTGTAGTTAGCTGAACTTTTCGCTCCGTTCCCTTGGAATGTGGGGAGTACAAGCTGGCCTGATTGCTCACATCACTTTTTTTAACCTTTCTGATTCTCAGAAGCACTATGGAATAGAAGTACTAAAGAGGGCCATTTCAAAGTGTTTGATTTTAAACTCCTCGTCTAAGTCAACCATTGTTTAGGATCTTGCTTTAGGTGTGGTATTGCAATTTCTTGGATGTTAACTGCTACTAATGTAATATTCAGACTGAGCTTTCAGCTCAAAGCTATCCCACTTACTATGATACTTCATAACTTGAATTTTTGAGATTCATGACCTAAGCCAATTCCAGGGATGACTTTTGCTGTGGTATTGGAAGGTTCAGCGATCTCTCTCTCTGGTTGAGGGTCTCCCATTTGGCCTGTCATCTCGGATTATCTTTTAAACAATGCGGATGACAATTTAATCAATTCGATGCACCGTGGCATTTCACCGGCTCCGTCGAAAAACTAAATATTAGTGAGATTGGTGCAAACGAATGTATCCTAGCGCATGTTTATAGCTTTATTGTGTAATAAATTACCTCATAATATCAAAATTTAGCTATTCCTTTTAAAGAATCCTTGACACCAACAGTCTAAATAATAATTTCATCAAATGCAGCAATAATGGTTTTATCAAGGATTTCCATTTGCCCCGAGATGATGTAAAAATTGTTAAATGGTGCAAAATCTAAACTAACTGCTTACAGAGACAGCTTTAACGTATCAAATATAGCAAATTCAAGCAGATTCTGCAAATTTTAATTAAATTTTTAACTAATTTTCATTAATGACTGTTTGTTTTTTCTCAACGTGACCTAGTAGACGTCCTTTCAACGCAAAAGACCAGCGGTGAAATACCCAAAAAAAACCGAATTCGGAATGCACAAACTGCAAAGTGCAATAAATAATTAATGATTTCGTGTTTTTTTACGGTTTTTTTGCGAAAAACATTCGAGGAACGAGCACTTTGATGGTGATGTATAAATAAATGGATAATTGGAGCAATAAATAGATTTATTTAATCCTTATTTGATCTTCCACTCTAAAGAAACTTCTCTCATTTCGTTTTTTTATTTAAAATATAAGTTTGAATGCTATAATATTTAAGCGATAAAATTTAAAATATTTAATAATAATAGAAATTGAAAATCCTTTTGAAACAAGTACTTTACCTTTCGTTTATCCACCAAATGACCAATGAGTTAGGAAAAATATGTTTTCCGGAAAACAGTTTTTTGACCTTCTGGAATTTGTGCCTCAGTTTGTTTCTCGTTTCTGTTAATAAGGTAAACTCAACATTGCCTGTTACTTTTATGTATTTTAAACCAATTTTAAACAAGGTATAGTATTGTCATTACGTTTTTTTTTATTTGCAGACCCCTCCGGCATGGCAAACTGCCTTATGAATCCAAACAGAAGGCTCAGGAATGCAATTTGGTGAACTCAATCTTCAGCAACCTCGTATTATTTTCAAGTTAACCCAGTGAATTTCCATGAAGCTCAGTTTTATGCTCTGGCCTTTAAAAGATGAAGTTTTCAGAGTTCAATAGTGCATTAAGACCTCTCTAAATGTAAATTCATTACATTAATCATAAAAAAATTAGCTGAGATAGTAAAATTACCTGCGATTGATAGGATGATTTTCAGAAAAATCAGGACCCTGAGGAATTTATGAATAATCCAAGTGCTGGTTTCACACGGCATAGCTTCAGATACTACATTGAAATGATATATTCCATGAGATTAATCTTCTTTTACGATTAATAAATGCCGTCGATGGTGACAGTAAGGCAGCTGAATGGATTGGAATAGTTACAGCAGCAGTAATATTAACTGTAGAAGTGGAGTCTGCATTGGCACAGAGGCGATGGCAACAGTAATAGCAGCAGTGCCTGTTCCGCTGTCCCTCGCTTTCGCTCTCTCAAAAGCCGAACAGACAATTTGGGATGCGATGATTGGCCATCCCAATTCGCCCACGTAGCCCATTGCTACTGGGCCTTTCAGAGTGAATCAGATTAGCCTGCACTGCTGCCTTGGGTGATGCTACTATGTCAATTTTATTTACGTACAAGCTTGAACCATTCCAATATTTAACCCTAAGCCCTTTTTCCAAATTGTACTGTAACACAGTTTCAGCCTATCATAAATCGCGTTCCTCAGCGTTTATAGAAGGTTCAAACCATTCGAATCAGAGTGTTCGAATCGAAAGAAGCGCACAAGTTATTTTTAGACCATAACAAGCTTTTTCACCAGCGTTTGATAAGGTTTTGCCCATATTTTGACCAACCATGTGATTTGGACCAGAAAGCAGTAAAGCCTAGGTAGGCTAGAGACTATATGCATTTGTCTATCAAACAATAATTATAAACTCAGAACGAGAACAATGACAATTTTAAATACTGTCAAACTTATGTGGTCTATTTTCTCTGTTTTGCTTATTTGAAAGTGTATGAGGCAACTAACCTTCTACAATAACCTACTTGATTTTCTGAGGAGACCAATCTGAGAACGCTCTGCTTTAGAGGCTTATTGAAAAGATTAAAACAGTGTAGAGAGAGTAGTCCAATCCTCATTTATTTGCAGCAGCTTAATAAATCTGGCACAGAAATGGAACTCAGTGCTTCTATTCAAAAGACAAATCCTTCCAAATCCACCTCTTATCTCTGATATAACAGAGCTACAGATTTTCATAGGACGATTAACAGCTGAATAACCTTCTTGATTGAATAAAACAAAAAGTCAAGCAACTGCTACGAAGGGAAGTTATAATGACACCAAGTAGAATGCAGACTTTAATTCATCGAGTATCCAGATGACATTGTAATCTCCCCGGTGAACGTGTTTCATGACTGTCAATTGTAATGATCTTGACCGTCAATTAATGTTGAATTTCAGTGTCACTTTTCGTTTTTCTCTGGGAAGAGATAAAAACAGGATGGTTACTGAAAGATAACTGTCCGGGTATTTGTTGAAGACTGACTCTTATTCAAGTGACTGATTTAGCCACTTTCAATTTGCCTCATTAATATTGTACTTTTCTCTACTTTGATTCGGCTACTTTTCTTAACACGTGATAAACAAAACAGCCTTTACTGTTGACCAAGGAGGAGAACATGCTCAGGAGCTAATGTTTACGGAGTCTATTTAAGAGCTATGCGATCATTAGAATCGAAACATTGCGAAAATAATGGGAGCCTAGCTTGAAATCATCAGTACAGACCAATGTCAATGAAATATGATTCTTGAAGTGATTTATTTCGCTCCTACTATGCTATTACAATCGTTTTTATTGGTGAATGTATTAGAATAATGCATTATCGTTGATGCTCACAGAGTTAATCCTGTGTATTCCATGAATTATCTAAGTTGATTATGACCATGCAGAAACTTTACTGTATAAGCTTGTTCAATTGCCTGGAAAGTTGGTGTCAAAAACTTCGTTCTGAATGGACAATTCATTCCTGAACTCTCGACCGTAATGGTACTATGAACCTTAATTGTCGCAGATCTGCTGTCAAAGATGTGCTGGTCTTATAAGTCTCCAATAGAAAAGTTCTGGGTTGATGGATTTACTTATTTTGGTTTGAATCAAACTGTCTAAGGAAAACTAGATGCATTCCCAATCGAAAATTTCAGCAAATATTGCAAAGACACTTATGAGACCGAAAAAGGCAAAAATTAAAAAAACAAATAAAGTGACCTTGAAGGATTTTTGCCAAAGAGTTGCCTCAAGTTGTAAAAATGGACTAGATTGATTTCAAACAAAAATATAACTGCCATTCTTCAAACTAGTTCAAACTCAAACAATTAAAAGAAGCTGTGAAGTTTTGCCGCAACTATTTATGGAATCAAAATTTTTAGAAATTAACGCAGAGAAATTAAATGTGCCGCTTTGAGTTTACACCGATAGATGTGGTTAAGTAAAATTAATCTCTCGAGAGGTTGGGGCTTAAAATAGATTAGAATTGTAAAAATTTTACTATTTGTATTTACTAACTTAATTTCAAGGATTTTCTTGGCTATTCCATAATAATACTAAAGTTTTCGGCTTTCAAAAACCCTTTTTTCGACTAACGAACGTTTAAAAGTCATGTGGACTACGTCTTATAAGCAAAGTAATTGTTGCCAAAGGCAAATCAGTACCAATCAGTAAAAGTGAGTAAGATATGGTACAATCAGCTATAGGCAATATATATCAATTCTCGATTTTCAATGACGAGAATGCGCTATTGAAGCATGGCTAAACTGGTCGCTACTGTTGCACAATATCAGCAGTATCTGTATTCATCTTGGTCATTATATTTCTGAACTTAGTACCCACCAGAGACTAAGAATGACAACTGTGATCGACCCAGCCTTCAAATCTAACTCCACAAAGGTTAGGACACACTTTATGGACTAGGGACTCACCACCGTGTTGTACGCGATCTGCGAAACAATGTAGATCTGCTTATGCGACTTCTAACAGTTTAGTCTTGCTTGAACTCCCCAGCAATGTCGACCATGGTGTAGGTTACAATGATTTTGGCCATCAAAATCATTTCCACTGCCCTTAAAATGCCTAATTATCTCAGGTTTGATTTGGCTGTAAATCCATAAATAACACATCATTCCATGACTAATTTTTTGTAAGTAGCTTGAGCAGCCTTAAATTTCACATCGTTATAGGGAATTCTGGTTTTTTTGAACTCGATGACACCTCTCGGGAAAAATGCAATCTCTTCAATAAAAATGACAATAAATGGAAAATATTTATTTGTTACTTAACTAATACGCAACGCATTTCAATGAGATGGATTTTTCATAATTTTCAATATAAATCAAAGAAAATTACCGGGTGAATAATGAATTTCATAAAGAGCGTTTGAGTAATTTATTTCTTTCGCTGTATTCTTAGTTTCCTCTCTAGAAATTTTCTTGCGGTTCATCTGCCTATGTCGGTCTTTAAATATAAATTGTTTATTACTGAAATCCCGGACGTATTTTGAGCTATTCTCGAGATGTGCTGCGAGCATGTCCTTAGAAAAGCAATTCACTTTCAGCAGAAATATCTAAGGGTAACTTCTGATGATAAGGTGTAAAAAGATTAATTCTAATAATTTAGCCGAGACTTCATGCTATTGGTGGCCGTAAACCTAGAATATGAACCCACTCGTCTGTTGCTCTTGAGAACAATATCATAAGTGATGGCTCTTAGATCAATTGCCTTCCACTGAAAAGAAACTAAAACCTCTGTTTTTTGGCTCAACAAATCCAAAAGCTGGGTAGTACGATATATAAGCAAGAGGGGTTCCGGAGAGTACACCAGTTGAGGACGCATCTAACGATAACAGTAGACAAGGGCGGGGCTTATGTAAAGTTCCCAGACAAAAACTAAAGACCTCGTTAGAGGCAGAAGAAAATCGCCATCTGGAATCCTAGGGAATACTCAAGCAGAAACGCCCTATTTCGAGTAACTAATTCCATTTTCTGAACTCTCTCTCCTTTATGGCTCACTATCGAAGTTAATTAGGCTTCATTTTTCTCCGCAGTTGTGAATTTCGTGCCGCTTTTGGTACTAATTAAAGATGCTACTAGAAGGTCATCAAAATAAAAGTGCCCCAATGCTAGGCATTCTGTTTTAACAGACCGTTCTGTAATCTTCAAAGTTGTAAATCAGTCCTCCTTGACTGTAACTTTTACATGTAGTCATAATGAATGATTCCTTTAAAAATTAGCAAGCCACACACACGCAAATTTGAGTTCTCTAAGCCAAAATTTTTCTGAAACTTGTGAAATTCAGGGGTTTCAACGAAACTTTGTGTAAATCATCATGGAGTGATTTAGACGAAATGTGTTTACTTTTTAAAAAGTTAATGGCCATGCTTAAGGTCATCCAAGACGGGTTAATCAAAATTTTTGGCTCATTCTCTGAACATAGATCTATGAAAAGAAGCTTATAAAATATTTAAGTTATTTCGCCCGGAGTATTTACCTAAAACATTTTGAACCATAAAATGTAATATACGTTTCACATTTTTATACAAATTAAAAATATTCAAATAAAATCATAGTTTTGGGGATGCGTTTAACCAAAATGTACCAGACTTTCTAATGGGATGATACTAGTTGAGGCCTCTGTAAATTTGTTCTCTTCTACGTTCGAAGCAACTCACGTAACCATTTTTTGTCTGTTAATAGTCCGTGAGAACAATTGATTTGGGTGGACGAGACTGTGGAAGAATATCATAGCTTGGCTGGACAAATAGCGAAGTTCAAGTAGCAAACAAATCACGGCTGATCAGCGACATTTCAAGAGCTGTCTGTTCTAATTTGCCCTTCGGCACTTCGTTATAAACTACTTTGTCATCCACTGGCTTTCCTGCAATCGCTGTGCCATGTTTTTCATTTAAAATTTTCAATTATTTGAACTGGATTTGCTTTAGGTGCTTGGCTTTCCGGGTATATTTTGTAGCCAAAAAAGTGCTTAAAGGTCTTATAATTTTAGTTGAGAAACAGTCGCTAATGCGGGTTAGATCATAGGATTGGTAAGAATCCTAACATCATAGTTTACTGAACCAACAGTGGTAGGAAAGAGCAACCAGCATTTCTGATGTTATGGTCTGATTTTCGTATCGGTTGAATTCCGGAGAACCAAAAGTGCCCTTCATTTGGCCATCTTCTTCTTCTTGTCGAACTCGGAAGTCTAAAATCTAATGAGAGAGGCTAAGAAAATGGACCCGCTTCCTTTGGTTCCCACCAATCGGAAGCTTAATCCGGTTATCAGTTTTTGCAGAGCATGAGCTTTAAATCTACTTCGACCCCCATTTACAGAGCAGAATACAGTCCAGCTCATGAATTCTGTGCTGTCTTTGTCAACAACCCTACACAACTGCATGAACTTTCTGTTTTCAAACAGATAGTTATTCCTGATGCTGTAATCACTAATTGACATACTCTCTGGACGTTACTTCACAATACAAATTGAAATTTGGGGTTTTTTGGCTGCGGTACTAAATGTGGTCTGTGCTATGAACTTAGCTGACAACTCCTGTCTGTTTGATCTTCGGTCGATAATATCTGTAGTCTAATTGTTTATACTGCTATCAGTACCGCTGATTTTCTTTCATTCACCGTCTTAGGGTAAATTTAAGGCTTCTGTTAGCAACATCAATGTGTAAAAGCAATTGAAATCAGTGCTTAGTAATTACAATCAATTACTAGAAATCTCAAAAGATTAAAACTGACGCCGCCAAAGTTCTTGAGCAGCAGATGAAGTCTTGATGAATTTGCGACGCATCGATAGTTCATTTTCTTATCTACCGAGTGCAGCGACCGCTCCGAATAATGGAGGAATCGCAAGATCAGATAAGATCATTACTTTGAACGAGAACCATCCGCTTGATGAAAAGCCACTATCAATACTTGCATTTGGATCAAATGGTCCAGTTTGTTAGATTATTGATCGGCACAGAGAACCTTAAAAGTTTTATATACATTTATTTAAATATTCGTAAGAAATATCTTTCAAGTTTCTTGTTTTTATCCCAAAATTACTAAGCAATGCCGGGTACAAGTCGGTCATTCCCTGCTTTTCAGTCATCGCAATGGCTTAGCAGGCCTGACCGAAATTGGAAAATTCTAATTCTTAAAATGATTTTTTTTTTGTTTCTAAAGGAGAGAATAAGGTAAGAGGCCCTTAATCAAACGGGTATCTTTATATATTTACGAGAATCAGCTATAGGAGGACGTTTTGTTTGCCGAGCACTTCTGCAATCACTCAGTAGGTCATGCCTTACAAATAGCCCTGTTTTCAAACTTTTTTTCCTTTTAGTTTGTAACTTTATTCTTGAGAATGCAGTTTCTCTGAACTTTAAATCATTATCTGACCTTTATTAGGCCTAAAATCAGCAATATTTTCTACCGACCTTGACATGGGAATCATTTTATGGTTAATTCTCTCACTGTTATTTTGTTTAAAAGCGCAATAATGAAAATTTGGTGTGTCTTCATAAGTTAAGACAGAGCTCTCGGCTAAAGGGCTATGTTTCGACTAATTTGCATATGCCTTAGTGGCTAAGCCAGGGGCAGTCTCTCGTAAGCTGAGCATCGCGTTAAGAATACAGGCATCTTCAGCAGCCCTATGAGGAATCGCAGAAGTGGCTATTATTTGCAGAAGAAATTATTCCCGACATATCCGATTCATTCAATGTGATGAGGTGTCCACTTCTGTTTTGTAAGAGATAACGAGAGGTACTAGGACACACAGAATGAAATCCCCAGTTGCTAAGTATCTGGTTACACACGATTAACTTGAATGTAGACTGCAGAATCTAAGTGAAATCTTGTAAATTGGAACCATTTAAGTATTCAGTAGTATTTGTGCCGATATTCTAAATCGGCTTGAGAAACAAATGGTTTGATTAAGTTGGCTCTGCTTAAATAAACAGTAGAGTATTAACCAGGAGTGAAACAACTAAAAATCCCAGTGCGGTAGCTGGAAGGGCATGTGTGGCGCTACAGAAAAACCAACCCTCAACTCTCTGAGTTCTTGTAGCTTTTTAAAGCCCTCTGAGACATTTTCGATGAAACTGACCGTAAAAATGCATGGGAGGGATTTATTGTGTTTGAACGAGGAGTCACCATTCATAGGTGAGGCTTCGATGGAGTCTCCGGGCAAATTTTGCTGGTAGTACCGCATCTCCTTACAGATTACCTTTCAATCATACCCGTTTAGGGACTTTGATTTTAAAAGTTGCATCAATGAAAGGCATCTTCAAAATAATACCGATAAATTGCGAAAAAACCCATTTAGTCCAACCTAAATATTTTTGATTGCACTGTTGGATTGGTTGAACACTATCTAATCAAAACTCCGATCTACAAAACTTATCTGGTTTTTCAATCGTTTTCAGTGGACATTTTTTACCTTCAAACCCAAAATATCACTCGAAATACAATTGTTCTGGCACAAGTGTGCGCTTTATATTGTGTGTAGCCTTTTGACTACTTGGATCCTCTAAACGTGGAATGAAATCGCAAGGAGAAACATAAAAACGGGGCAATCTAGTGTACTTTTTGGTTTAGTGTTCTCAGTAAATAATTTAGACATAAAATCCAAAGTTGTTGGATTTATTCGGGAAAATAACCAACGCTTATCTACGTTTTGAACATGCGATATCGATTATTTACAGGAAGAAATTCATAGACTAACTCAAATTCCGATTGGACAGTTTGATGAACTGATCGATGTCTCACAAGCTCTATTTAATGGCATTGAACTGGTCAAAACATTGCCTCATAAATACGGCATTATTAAGCACTTCCTTCAAACATATCTCTTGAGTTGTATGCGAAATCACCGCAGAAAATGCATTAAATCCAAACTTTAATCTATTTTATAAATTCCAAATGTTTTATTTTGTCTACCCTTCAAAACCATGTGGTTAAAAATCCCTCCTAAGAGTTAGCTCTATGTGTTTGGCCTCGTATACACTTTCCTTTCCTTTTCTGCCTCAATCATTGTGGATTATCATACCTAATTACTGATATTGTAATCTTAAGGCATCATGCTTTTCTGCTTAAAACTCATTATTGAAAACAACATTGACAAGGATTAGAATCTGGAAGCTTCGTGCAGGTTCATGGCCATTTATGAATCATTTCGCAAATATACACTAATTATAGAATACTAAGATTTACTTACAAGTGGTCTGCCATGTGTTTGACGATAATCGCCTTTTTTGGATGAACCTTGTATGTTTAACAAATATTTATAGTTGTGATGTAAAATAAACAGTAAGATTGATTCATATGTTACCTTAAATGAGCAAATTCCTAGAATAAATGCAAGGTATGATATTATTCGATGACCTGATTGAAGGATTTTGAATCATTTATAGTGAGCTTGTGATTTTTATTCTGAGATTGGAGTGTCCACTTCAAATAAGAAGGTTTTCCTATCCCAGTTGATCTTCGCTATTCTTAACTGCTCCTTAGTTGTAGTTCTGGATCTCATAAAATCCAGGCCATTAAAGGGTTTTCAAAGCTGTCAGAATAATTTATTCCCTCAAAACTGTAAAGAACTGATCCTTAAGAAACATAATTTTTATATTTAGTGACGTAGATTATGTGCAAAATCATCACTGGACAAAGATGGGGCATGTCACAAGATTAGAAAATTTTAGCCTCGCTGCCTACAGCTGCATAGGAACTCCGAAAAATACTCGAAATGCGTAACCTGGCAAGTCCTATACAGAGTAAGAGGTTGAACCTATGGAAGAGCTTAAAAATGGACTGGATGCTTTAATTAATTAAGGATGCGAAAGAAATATGGCAAGAGCACTCAGATTCATGGCTACTTGACATTGTCTGTACCAACGCTAACTGCCAAAGAGCCTTCGCCAGAATAAGAGATATGCGAATGCACGTAAGACAAGATCACGGATAAGAAGAACATAGAACTGAAGAGATGCTTGACCCTAGACTAGAGTACCCTCTTATAGACTGCCTTAAAAGATACAAGACTCAAGGGTGGCTAGAAAGATATATTCGGAACTGTCACCCTTCGGTCAAAATCAGAGAAAGGGAGAAACAATCAAAGAAGAGGAAACAATCAACTGAATTAGAAAAGCAGAAAAGCTGAATACGAATGAGAAAAATGACAGAGTGGAAGATAGGAAGCAACGAAAAGTCCCTCAGGCAGGATGAAATACACATCTGCTCCCTCACAGCTGCGAAGAACTGTATCCGAGGTACTCCACAAGATGCAGCAGGAGAACTGAATGTCATCCCACCACACAACCAAGCCGAGACAAGACCAGTGGGTCGATAAACTCAAATAACTGCTCTATGCTATAATATGTAACTTATCGTATTTCTGTTGTACCCCAATAAATCCTTGGGACTTGCCCTAAAGGGTGGAGAGGAATAAAAAAATTTTAGCCTCAGTAATCTGCCTAGAGAAGACTTCCAGGACTCATGAGATAAACGGCATCCGTTAAGATATAAAATATTCCAAAATTTTCATCGCAGTGAGTTAAATAAACGACTACTGAGGAAAGAATATCAAACCCATTTGATTGTCAAATCGAAAATTGATCCGTGACACACTTGAAGTAATTTCATTCTTAGGATCAAAATCTGTTAGGGGAAGCAAACACACAACAGCTCAACTTCAGTTCAAATAATATAAATTGATATTTGGAACAGCCATATCGAAACAGTACGTATTTAATTGGTCTTATATTCTTCTGATGCCTAGTTTTACAGTAGAATCGCCCACTACTCTCCCCTAACAAGAGCTGCTTTGAGCATATAAACTGCCGAGCACTGACTCTGGAACTTCAGATAGTTGACAACATAATGACTCATGCGGGATTGCGGGATGAACAGACACTGGTTCAATGAGGATTCACGCCAGAATTTCAAGAACCAACTCTGAGGATTATAGTATCAACAGAAGCCGCCACTGAGGACATCAATGGAAATTAAACTGAGTGGTGGGTCTTTACTGTTAGCAGTTATGTTTAGCTTACCATTTAATAGAAGTCTCCATAGCAGTATCTTAATGTCTCGGTACTAAATTGGGTGTGTTTATGAGACCACCTCTAAAGCACTACAAATTGCAATAGAATCGTTGTTTTTTCTCATCACAGATTTCAACATCGTTCTAGATGTTCTGCTGTCTCTCCAGCTGTAAGAAGAAGCAAAATTTCAATTCAATTTAGATTTTCCTTGCTGGTGTTATCCCTCGTGCGTCATTCAAAAAAATTATTGTAAAGGTAAATTTACCAGTTTTTGGCTTCGAAGCTGAATAATAAGGGACAAATGAGGCCTTCTGCCTATTTATTCACATATTTTCAACACGCTAGAAGTGAAGGATTTCGTTTTCAAAACTCCTGTAATTAGGTTCATGCACATTAGAATAAAATCACTAGTTTCTGACCTTTCTGTCTACAAATGGAAGTTAATAGTCCTGTCAGGCTCTTCCACATCACATCAGATAACCAGACCATGCGATTTTTTCTTCAAGCAGGCCAAATCGCTTATCAAACTGTTTGATGAAATTCGTGTGTTAATTTGCAAGTTCTGATGGCCAGCATTTAAGAAGAATTTCACCATAATCATCCATTTGTGAGCTTTAAATGCTTTTGATGACAACCTGACATTTTATCTTCGATTTCTAAGCCAATCCCAACAAAGCTCGTGTAACTGAATGTCATTAGATTGGTTAGTGTGAGCATCTTCATGTACCATAAGCTTGTTCGTCAGGTACGATCCTTAGCTGTGCTATGTTGGTTGTAATGTATCGTGAGATGTTGATTTTTATTGATACAAAAATCAAGGCAAAACAATCACACCTGGAGCTTGAAAAATTCGGCTATTCATGCTTTGAAACTGTTCGAAGATAGCTTTAAATCACTGCGAATCACCTTTAATGAAAACATTACAGTTCATATTTAACCTTCAGTATCCGTAAGGAGGCTATAGGTCTCTATTCATTGCACCACACCCTCATTTCTGACTAACTTCTGACAACTGACTTCTGATTAACGTAATGATTTTTTTAGTATCATTGAGTCCAAACTCGTAAAAATCAGTGGAAGTACTTAAACTGATCTGCTCAAGGTCTCAAAATGGCTAAATGTAATAAACGATTCGTCAATTTGATGAAAGTCACTTGCCACTTAGGCACAAATGATAGAATGTTCATTTTTAGAAAAATATGTGTGAACAATGATTCTGACAAATCTGCGTATTTTGGGATTGAATTTTGTCAAAAGTTAAATTGAAAGCGTAAGAATGAATTTTTTTATTTTCGCCCTAGTTAAATTGGAAAAATTTTTGAGTTTCGGTTACCAATATTCACTTATTGGGACTACGGCTTTCCCTATTCATCTCAGTGATTGCGCGGATCTTTCAGCTAAAAGCATCTTATTTCCTGTTTTGTATACAAAACAACCTTTAACAGATGGAGACGGTCGTTTCAAATATCCTTCAATTATCTGTGACTTCCATGGTTGGAACAGCTGTTGGTTCAGAAAACTTCAGCTGATGACTACAAAGCGCCTTGTAATATAAACCGCTCATTCATTGATTTGTGTCACTTCATTCGGCCTGATTCGCTTTTACTACTTTCATGTTTTCTTGAAAGAAGTGCAAGTTGGCAAGCATGCCATTGGCACTGCTTTCAAATAAGGTCAACCAACCCTTAAAATTAAATCTTCCGTCCGCTCAACTATTTGATGACTTTGACGTCCATGATAGTCCATTCGAAAGAGTATTTCCAATAGCATCTACATAAGCTGAGATAGTTGGCTGCGACAGATCAAGTGAAGGCTAGTCAAAGTCCACTTTCCATGTTGGTCAGGAAAATAAAACGCCGACATTAATCTTTTTGATTCTTATGTCACAAGCCGTGAATTTCAATTCATGCCTGGAGTAAGTTATGAAGGATCTTTCAAAGTAAATAGAAAGGATATAAATGATACTAGCATACCTGAGGCTTTTGTGAATAGCACGCAAACTGAAAAACAGATGACTTAGCATGTGTCAAGTTTCCACACTTATCGTCAAGACCATGTGGCATGACATGAGTGAAACACTGCATAAGGCTAGGGTGCAATTCAAACGTAAGTGAAAATTGTTCGATCTTTAGCATATTGTGATTCCGCTTTCAATCAGACTGCCTCTTATCTTTAAGTTTACAATCTCTTTCAAGCCTATCCAGAGACTTGAACAGGGTTTCATTTTCGAGCACTCTCTTAATAGGCCATCTTTCCGTCAAAAGCTGTCCACCTCACCATACCTGGGACCAACATGTTTGTTCACACTGGAAGATCGTTGAGTTGCGTTGCAGCCTTGTCGAGCACGTTAGTTAGCCACCAAATCATATCATCCTTTAGGGTAGGAGAGTTATTTTCCAAGGGCATAAGATTGTATGGCAATGAGCAGTACCACTTCATGTTAGTAGTGCAGATTTCTCAAATTCTGTTGAAACAAGGAATCAGACTTTCATTATTGCTTTCGAATTGGCAAATGGTGAGAGGAAAATGCTCGTGATGGCCTAACCGTTGCATAATTAAACGAAAGAAAATTGAGATTTTTCCTCTATTGAGAGACACATTCAAAAAATAAGATCCTCTAGTGGCTTAACGATGAATTGGATTGTGAAACACTTTTAAATTTTCTCACTTGTTTGTCTAAGTGCTATTTTTGGTCTTCTTCGCAGCTATGAGTCGTTAAATTTGATCCTGTTTACCCGGAACACTTTCCACAGTGGTAGTTAATTTAAAGAGTTTGCGTTTACAAACTATAAATTCAATGCTGTAGAGGCACTAAGTGCAATTCCGAAAACTTTTGCCATCAATTTTCTTATCTTTCTTTGAATAGGGATTGTGGTTTGTTTTAATAAATGTTCTTTTTGAAGGCATTTCTTGACATAAATGGTATGGAAACAGTCACAAATTTGATAAATTGATCATCGCTATATAGATGTGTTTTTGGCTGGTATGGTTTTAAAAACCAATTCGTAGATTTCCTATTTTATATGCCGTTTCGATTTTGAGGGTTCTGTATCAGTGAGTGACAACTGACGTCATGGATTCTTGATTGAGCGAAATGTCCGATTGTGAGAATGTGAAAGAAAAAATGGATTCACGTTGCTAAGTGCGAGCTCGGGGTCTAGTATTACATCTGAATGCTTTTTCCATTGTTCAAACAAAGACATTTATGAATCGGTAGGAGTTTTAGGACCATGCGTAGAAAAGCTAGGCAGAAAATTGTAATGTAGAAACACTTATGTGTTGTTTTGGAGTAAACCGCCATGAATTTGGTCACCGAGCTTGTTAGCTAAACGATAGACCATGCTCTAATGAGACAGCTAAGTGGCAACCAGACAAATAGATCTGAAAAACTGGCAACTTGATCCTAAACTGAGCTTCTAGGCGAGTGAATCAATGCTCAAGGTGAGTTGAGGAAGTACACTAACTAAAGATTCTTCACTATGATGCACACATACTGGACCTTCTTCCGAACTATGTAGCCTGCAAACTCTCAGTTTAAATTGCTGCATTATTAAATGAAATAATTTCTAATTTGGTCTTCGAATACGCAATGAAGCGTTGAAACTGTAAAGGTTACATTTAGTATGATTACGGTCAAATCTATACTAATGAACAAATGTTGACACCCTTTGTCAGCAAACAATGAAATTCCTAATCACCTGAATTAACAGGAAGTGAGAAAATACTAAATTGTAACCATCAGCGCATGTCATATAATCTACTCGCATTCATGTAGTCGTCAATAGCATATCACCTTTTATCCCTCCTACATTTCAGACAATTTCCTATAAACTGTAGGTTGTGGATGATATTCCTGAAATTGACATAGGCGCCAGAATTAAAGTGCATTGCATCTGCTGATCGCAACACAACTCTTAATCGGGTGTCCATTGTTATTCAACGAAAGCACTCGATACTCACAAAGATTTGCTTTTCAATTGAAATGTCCATTTAAGTTATTCAAGTTTGTTGGGACTGCAACAGCTTCAGCCAATTTAATCACACGAATATCTGCTAGCGTGCAAAATAAGGTACACTTCAGGGATCGGTTGAATTTAAACCGATGGCCATATTACGCAATAAATTGCACTCAAGGAGAAAATGGTATCTAAATATTCATCCAATCATCATTTTGTACAGAAATATTTAGATTAAAATAACTTGATTGGTAGTTTCAAGGTTATTAAATGTAAGAACGTCATTGAATTTTAATGCTACATGGCCTTGCCATTAAATACTCCTTTTATCAAGATTCGCCACGCTTTCAAATCATCCAGCTATTGGACTTTCTAGTCATAATTTGACAATTAAGAAACATCATTAAATAAGTTTGATGACCAACCTCTATGATTATCAAATATTTCATCTCAGCCTTCAATAGAAAAGAATATGCAATAAGATTAAATGCAGAAAAAAGTTAGGCTCTTCTCAAGGACTATGAAATAGTCAGAAGAGAATAACCATAGATGAATGAAAAAGATCTCTATCACATCTAATTTGAGTTAGAAGTATAATATAAGATTTTCTGGTCACTGGATTTGCTCAGTCTTCTTATTTCCGCATACCCCTAGTTTGTGAAATTTGGTTAAATAATCTGTAAATATTGTTAATGCAAAGTTTTAATTTGGATATTGTTTTAAATTAGAGTATCTGTCTTAATTGAGGCTAAGACAGAGGTTATGATGGCTGTTCCATTAGCTTCTTCAGCTATTCTCTTTTACTGCTGGGTGTTAAGTAAGTGACCATCATAAAAACTGAACTTCGGAATCGACATTAATAAAATATTTAAATTTAGGTTAGGGCTCGTTTCTTGTCTGAGGAGCATCTGTGTCAGCTAACTGTAGTGTTGTTTGGCGGCATTCAACTGGCTTCTAACTATCCCTCGTATTCTTATTTACTTTACGACTTGTTGGTTTCGGCTTTTCGAGCGTGGTTCAAAGGGGAGAAATTCTAGGTTATGAATGGTGAATAAATGCATCTGGATCATTTGTTTTGGGGATGTATGCTCATTGTCTGGCAATTCGCATCCTAGTTTAAGCACTTGATCGAAAACAACCAATCTGTCATCTTCGGTCTTGGGAACAAAGCTGCCTGTGATGACTCGAACATACAGCCTGTCAAATAAATAAAATTTCATAAATTTTGGATCATTTTGAAATGATTCTTAGCCGTTTAATAAAATCCTACAGAGATTAGAATTTGAGTCCAGGGGTTTTAAAATCAATCCCAAATCAAAAGTTATTGAGCATGAAAGTAAATCAAAATAAGACGGATGATTTAAATAAAAATTTCACAGGGCGTTTGTTTAAATTTTCTATTGCGATGCTCTCAGAATTGCTGTACACAGTGTATGACCCTACGAGTTTCTAAATCAGTAGGATTTTGAGTAACTTCTAAACAGTTGAAAGAGAATAAGGCTGAATTTTCCAAAGCACTTGTGACCTACTGGCAGGCTTTGTAAAATAACACAACTACCTATGGAAGCTACTGTTAGGCCCTCATCATTCAAAATTTGCTTGCAAGTGTTAAACAATCATATTTATATAAATCGGAGTTGTCAAATTGTAAAGTATCAAAAGTTGATATTTTGACCGTTTGTGAGACTATTTTCATTGAGGTTTGAAAATGTGCTCAAAGAGCAAACGTTGTTTATAGCGGCTCAGCTTCTAGTGTTCATTCCGCCTAAATACAACAAGTCGCACTCAGAGTAGCAAAGTAAACTCTGGCGGCCCGAAGGTTTCGCCTTTCCAAAGAGTCAAAATCGTTTTCCATACTTCTTATTTTATTCTAAGTCGCGTTTTAGTGAAAATGAAAATATTAAAAAAAAATTTTGTGTGCTAACAAATTTTCTGACTGCATCTTTAAGCAATTCTATCAATGGAGATTCGTAAACAAAGAAGGGTCAACGTTTCATACTTCAGGCGAAGTTGATATATAAATACCAAACCGTACTTAAATCACACCATTGTGTATTAAGTAGACGTAGCATGGACAAATCTTAATTCTAACTAATGTTTCGGTGGCTCTCTGTGATCAAAGGGTTCCCAAGAATAATCACTGCCTGTGTATCTCGAGCCATCGTAAATCCATTTTAAATGACAAATTTGTCTTGTACATGCATCCGTCTCAATCACCTAACTTAAAAACTGTTCTTTATTCCGATCAGTCATCTAGAATTACTTAACAAAGCCTGATTAATTATGACATGTAGATTTCCTTTGATGGTCCCTAGAGATTAAAGTAGCTATTCACTTTGCCTTCTAATAGTATTTACATCATTCTACCTCTTCGGAGTACCTAGCATTATCCCCACTAACTGCACTGGCCTACCTTGCATAACTTAGTGTCTCAAAAAGACAAAGAGATTATTGGAATCAAGATGTTTGCAATTGAAATTACAAGAATGGCAGTGGTCAAACCTACTTTCACCATCCTTGTGGTGACCGCCGGTAACCCCAGGGGCAACTCTGGGGGCTTATTAGAGGGGCGGCCGGATAGGACTAATCACCCACTGGACATATAAAATTAGATTATGCCAGTAGAAGTACAACCTCGTACAGCCTGGTAAACAAGGCACGGAGTAATTACCTGGATTTATGGTCTCAAACTGACTGTAGAAAGCGCGTGCATGTGGCAACGAATAGCATCTCCGCCAGAAAGTTGAAAAGACTTCTGGAGGAGATATGAAGATTGTCTGCCTTAACAATGTCAGTTGATGACGTGCAACTGTATTTCTCCTAACCATCCACACCAAAGCCATTTCTGCCTGTTCAGTGGGAGAGTGAGATAGCATTAATGGATGAGGCGGAATTCGAATCATCCAAGAGGCCTTCGAGGGGGTTCCATATAATCAGACGCCGTGACCTTAAAACGCATAACAGCAAAGCAAGAATAACAGACATCGATGCTTTCTGATGCTCTAACAAGTCAAATGACAACTTCCGTACATATTCAATTTTCGGTTTTCTTTTCAAAGTATCCCAAAAATAGTTTGTTTACGATGCGTAATGAAATTCGCCTATTCACTTTAAAGGATTGGCTTGGATCTGAAGCGAAAGCATAAAACCCAAGGTTGATTAATTCGTTTAATTAACAAAATTAATAAAATGTGAAATTTTGTGAACGGTGATGAAAGTGTGAAGGGTATACACATTTAAATTTCGTTGGGACATGTTATGAATTGCTTTATTAATGTATGTGTTTAAACATAGCTGTAATGATTTTCCTTCGAAACTTGTAATAATTTGCTGATTTTTAAAAGGTTACAAAAATTCAGACATAAACAAACTTGTTTTCTTTCGTGTCAGTCTTCATTAGAAATGGAACGCATATGTCTAAACTAATAGCAAGTAAGTTCTTGATGATAAAGTGGGGAAGTTCGAGTAAGCATTCTTGGAGCCTGAATGAAGGAATACAGTCTTATCCTTTTGACAGGTGAAATTGCTTTTTGCGTTCAAATGACAGGTTTTGTGTCAGTTTAGATGTTAGGCCAGCAAGTAACGAGGCATTAAGCATCCAAGTTGAACCTTCAATTTCATAAGATGCAACCTGATCTCGCGTCTTATTAACTACAGCAAGAGGATTGTATTTCCTACTAGGAACTCTGCATCATAACTTATCGGACCCATTTCACTTTGATTTATGAAACTTGAGGTCGATCTTTACGATTGTATTTTAGATAGCTGTAAGAGAATGCAGTGCGGTCTCCAAGAGCGAAACTTTACTAATGAATGATGAATGTGTAAGTTGTCATAAGTCAAAGTAAGGGCAACTATTTCCTCAAAAATCCCTCTGGAATTGTGCATCTGTCTTTGGTTCCCTTAGCTATGATTGCTTAATTCTGTTTAGTTTGCTCATCAGAAAGTTTAAAAGGCCTATTTTAAATTAATTCTTGATGGAGACCTACTAAAATATATATTCTAATGCTTGTACATTTGGTCGTTATACAGGTTAGTCAGGTAACACAAAACATAAAAGAGCTTCGAAAAAAATTAACAGGTTTAAAGTGCCCTAATTACAAGGCTCTTACGTCTTTGTCACTCTCAAACAATTTCTACACCATCTAAACTTCAAAAGAACTAAAGTCGTCTCTATCAGGAACCTAAAAAGAAGACTTACATTAGAGATTGTTTTTCTGAGAACGGAAAAACTGCCGCTAATGAGAATATCTTGAAGTCTTATTGTTTGAATACCTGTTAATTTCACACTGACTTTTTGCTCCGATAGATCAAGCACTGAAAAATTTGCATTCAGAAATCTTTTTTAAGGCCCTTTGAAGTGAACACTTTTTGAAATCCTCAATTGGCTTAAAAAATTACATGATGAAAGGCCAGTGATATTTATGTAGGCCTTTTATTGCTCGCATGACAGTTAAATAAATCAGAAAGCTTAACTGCAGTATCCTTAGGTTCTCCTTCCCAGCCAATAACCTAATGCGCCTCTCCTCATGTGTTTACAAAGTCTTCTCCAATTCTGGGAGCTTCGGAGATTTTCACGACTGTGATTTAGTGGTTGAGTGCCAAAACTCATTGTAAAAAATTGAAGACCAAGAGCAATCATTTGTGACCGCTCTGCAAATTAGTCTGTTTTTCATACCTGCTAACAATAGTTTTGCATTCAATAAACTTTAAATATCTTAGAGCCATTCAGATCAAAGAAAAGTAGACGATCGTAAAAAGGGAAATTTAGCCCACTTAGCCGAGTGAATGCTTCCGTATAAGCTGAAAACTCTCAAAATAGTGTTAATGGATGAATTTCGATCTTTATTGCAAGATTCTGAAAGCTATTTAAAAGCGTAACCCCTTTCAAGGGGCTTTTGGTGCCTTTTCTTAAAAACACAAATGAAAGTTTGTAAAGGAAATTGTCCACGGAGGTACCTGCTTGATCGATCTACTGCGTACGCTAGTCTTTCTCTCAATGGCCTCGGCTGGCCTCGAGGGCGGATGAGTTGCACCGCAAAGTTGAACTGCTTCCTGTACGATGAAACTATACCAGCGAAGTGACCAGTTAAAACTATTTGTACTTCTTCTGTACCCCTAAGAAGTCCTTGAGACTTGCCATAATGAGCAGGGAGTAATTAAAAATAAAATAAATAAAGCAAATAAGTAGAAGCCAACTTCAAATCACGTTCATCCACTCTGACGTTTTGAGCTTTCTATCACCCTTTTTTTCTTTCTCTATTCGTTACTAAATGTAGGCTTGACAAGAGAGTAATAAATTTTACGGGGTAATCAAACGTTTGATCTCATTTATGTAATTTCAGACCTAATATAAAGATGACAGTCAGATTAAATATTTTTTAAAAAAGAGCCTTTTTTGATTGTGTTTAGCACGAGTCCTTTCCTTTCCTACTACAATAAACAGTGGTTAACCATCGGTTTACAACGGTTAACAATATTATTTGCTTATGTATGTTTCCTAGACCATCATCTAGTTCGCCACGGAAATCCATCTCCACTCCACTAGGCAAGGCATCAATTAAGCATACTGATTCTTCCATTTTTTTATGTGTCAATTTGTACCATAAAGACATCAGACAGAATAATTTCTTGCAAAAACACTGATAAAGTAATATTTAGGCCCTATTCTTGACAACCACCAAAAACATTAGACACTAAAATCAACTCTTTGAAATAAATGAAATCGAATCTAGACTAAACTAAACTAAGCTAAAGCCATGGCTTAGATAAATCAAACAGGATGCGAAAGACACCTTTGCAGGATCCTAAAACCATAGTCTAAAAAACGCAATCAAAACAATTCCATTCTCAGTAGTTAAGAAGCCGAAATTCAAACTCATGCCTTCAAGGAGGTTGGAATGCAACTATGAGAATCGCATGTAAATGTTTGCCGAAAATGAGAAAATTTTCTGCGACTAAAAGCAATCTACTGAATTCATAAGTCCAGATCTGGATGTTCCTGCCTCTACAAAAGTATATAATCGTTGGGACAATTAGGATCTAGTGCAATGCCCTTTGTAGAAGATTCTCAGAGAAGTTTCAAAAGACGTCAATGGGAATGTTGGGAGGAATAAGTCTTGAACAATTCTCTCAGTCACAACTGGCGTTCTAGCCGACATTTTCTCTAGAACACGAGCAAGAGGGGGCACCTCGGGAATTTAAATACCTTAAGCTTAATAGATCCCCATTCTTCTCTCTTAAATGATACCACTGAGAACTAAATATCCCAAATGAAACGCTTTTGCTACCAACTTAAAGAAGACAGAGAATGGGCTGCGTAAACACTGTTTCAGAGCTTAAGGATCAAAGATCATGTGTAAAAACAAACTGAATGAAAGCAGGGTTAAATGTTACTGAATGTAGACTTAACGGGATCCAAATGCAGTGGAACTCTTTATCTTTAAATGGCTTCAGATCAGCTTCTAGGTGAGCACCATCAATAGAGCTTTCAATATTTTATTGTGAAAGAGAATTCAGACACAATCATTTTTGATCTGGCTTCCCAAAATTTTTGAAATGGCTGCTCAGTACTACCGACCGTTATAGTATACACAAAATTACAACTTGTTGAATCTACGCCATCCATAGAGAAGACTTATTAGGCACGTCCGAGCTCTGATTAATATGTGTATTCATTTAATGGGTTCTAAATACAAATTCAGTATTGAGAAGTGATGTTGAGAGCCCAGTCCGGTACAACATGTAGATCAAAGAGTGGCACTCCATAAGTCATGGTGCACACAGTCACTATGAATTGAGCCAGAAGATTGAGCACAAATCCCGTTTTCATCTATAAGAGAAACAAGATTGAAAGCACTGAACTAAAACCACCTCAGTAACGAATAACTACGGTATGAAATGGATTCCTACGGACATACTTTCAAACATTTTCAGTACAAATGGTTGATAAAGTAATTTGATATAATGTAGCCCTTGTTTAAAAGCGAATTCAAATGCATGCAATGTCTTTCAAAAACTAACGTTTTGTGTAATATTTGCAAAACATATCTCACTATGTTAATTTCACTGAGTTGTTCAATTAGCCATTTTTAAAAGCGAACTTTTTAAAATTTCAGAAAAATATTGTCGTATTAATAAACTTATCTAGAACCAGCAATTCACAAAATTTGTTTATTTTCTAAACTTGTTTTTAAAAAAAATTCTAAATAGTAGATATCCTAATTATTTTCAAAAATCTACTTAACCAAATTATTTAATAGCGACTCAAGCAGTACATCGTCACAAAGGAGGATTGGACATTATGGTGAGAAGAAATGTGATAAATTTTTCTATACCACATTTCACTTACTTATTTACTTCCAATAACTGAAACTAAAAGTTCAGAATAAAAGCGCTTAGATGCCCTTCTGTGAAAAAAACTGGTTCAAAGTGCTGATTGCTATCAATGGGAGAAGACTCGGTACAGAGTTGTGACATTAGAAAATGAATGATACCAAGCAACAGTTGGAGAAAGTGTAACCAGAGCAGCGACTTCTCGGGCCAAACTCGAATGTTTGATTTTGATTGTAATTTTTGGTCTCAAAAATAGTACTCCTTTCTAAAAAATTGCCCTGCACAATCGAAACAACTCCCTAAGTACGAACCACCACAAATAGCTAAGGTGTCAACCATGATTATAATATCTAAGGTAGTTTTCAGTTTAGCTTTGAAACTTCTAGAAGGATAGGTGCGGAATTTGTCGTGGATTAGTCTGTTTAGAATGAATAGCTTCCAGTAGGTTTTGATTTTGAAATGAGGTAGAATTATTGACTGCATTAAAAGCCGACCTCCATATTTTAGTACCTTCAAAAATTTCTTTCTGTCTTATAAGGCCTTGAGTCGTGATTCTTTCATAATAATGAGGTAAATTTAGTAACCTTAAACAATATAAGACCAACTATTACTTTTAACATTAGCAGCTAATAAAGAGTTTTATTTTAATGGAGTTTTGTGTTTATAAATTTTACGACAGTCTGGACCCGCTTACGCAAAATTTGTCCTATCACTTATCAAAGCCTTTTTTTATTTTTCAATCCCTATGGAACTGTGGAATGCATAAATAAACGGGCAGGTACGACCGAAATGAAAAATTAGTTGAATGCTCGCGTGCGTGACAGCAGCTACCGCGAACCTACCATATCAAAGAGACGGACGCGACCCTTTGCGAAGATGATGGCATTCGGTGGAGTGGCCGCGGGTAGAATGAAGGCCAACGAGGTGGCCAGAACGAGGGGCAGTGTAAGGCAAAACGGATGGAGCGACACTCTATTTGCCTTGCAGAAACAGAATCCACGCGGAGAGTTTGCAGCAATGAGAGGGAAGCACAGGAATAGGTGGTGTTAAAAAGTGAAAAGTTAGGAGATTTCAATTAAATTATTTATATTTTATAAGCAAATAATCACTGATCACGATTCAAAACTGAAAGTATCACATCAGTGATTTCTTTCAAACTGCCAAAATCATAGGCACTTGCTACGGGAGAATTTCACTTTTTCTGTTGAATTGAAGTCGCAGGAAAAAATGAAACTGCGATTTTCTTTCAGTGTTAAGAGTGTATTATCTAAAAATATTGGTGAAACTCCGAGACTTCACTCCCTGGAGGAATTTTAGGGAATTTTGTGCATTATGAAAACTGTCCACTCAGCAAAACCCTTTTTTATTTTATGTTTGAGCTGCCTGTTTCCCAAATCCATTATCCTGAAATTAAAGAACACAGCCACTTAACTTGAAGATGTTGAAAATCTGTGAGCACCGGCATTCAGCACGCACAGTGGTAACCGCCTAGAAAATCTCGTACTGGGTAGTCCACTGGCTATTATTTTAAAATTAAGCCTTATTATCTGAGCGAAAAGACTTCACACAAAGAATCTGATTTCCATCTAGCAGAGAATGATCACAATGGAGTCAATTTTCCTTGCCAAAGAGGAAGCTTTCTGGTTTTCTAATCAGAGGCGTTCAGATAAACTTGTTCACAAGTTGACCCATTTACCTTTCCGCCAGAGCTTTCACGGCTGTCAACCGTCAGATGAAGATCAAATGTTGAGTGCAAGTGCTCATTTCAGGTACTTCATAGAACAAATAGTTACTGCATCTTTCCAACAAATAACACATCACGCTTAAAACTGAGCCTTACTTCATGGAAATTGAGGACAAGATCTCTGAAAGGCAGTTCAAAATTATTCAAATCATATTGATAGCAGTTTCTGGGAGGTGAAAGCAACTTCGGACGCCAATATTTTATGAAGTCTACCTATTGAAAGTGAAAGTCTAAAATTAGCGATAACATCTCCAGTAATGCTTTAAGTTTAAGTTTTAAATAACTACTTCGATGTTGACTAAATTCAAGGCATTCTAGGTCCAAACTAGCCTGCAATGCTTCATGTTCATTTCGGCTGAACGTCTTGTGAAAATATAAGTCTTAACTAGTTAAAAAATTCCATTTGCACCTTTAACAGTTAAAATTTGATGCGAATTCACATCGGATCGACCAGCGTATTAAATACAAGTGTTTAAGGAAAGTGAATGAAAACTCTACCGTAATGTAAGTCCTCATACTCGAATTTACACTGCTTCTTGGACTGAAACGTGTTAAAATAAGATCCACTCGCAAATGTCTTAGGATTAATATTGGATAATGACTATTCCACTGAAACTGAACTTGCCTATCAATGTCCGACATGCCCCATCAAACTCCACCTTGTTTCTATCGTGAATGTGGAAAACTACGGTCAAGTGTGTTGATGCCGATTTATTTGTCATTGAAAATGAGAAAGTAAACCGTAAGTCCTGTATACACTAGGCCCTGAAAATGCACAAATTCTGCCTGGAAACGAAGCTGCTCATCAGCTCAGGTTTCTTCTATCGGGCACATCAATATTGCTGTTCTAAAAAAACCGTCTTTCCAATTCAATTCAACCTTATTCTCAGGGTTATTTCTATGGTGCTTGGGCGAATGGAGGCTTGTGCCTGGTCTCATTTTCTTCTATTTAGGGTCTGCGCTAGAAAAATATTTGCGTCCGAAGTTGTTCTATCCTCCCAGAAACTGCTATCAATATGATTTGAATAATTTTGGAATGGAAATCGAACGCTTTCATTTGTTTAGACAACAGGAACTCAAAACAATCAACCAGATCTTAAAGCCGTCTTGGATCGAGAAATTTCGTCCTTGTAGATGATTTTATAACTGAATAGGGATTTCAGAGCTCTCTTTTAATGTGTCAACGATTTAATGATCAATTATTAGCCTTTTGTATATTTACTAAAGCTGACTGCCGATGTCTGAAAAATTTGCCAATCACGGTTTGGCTTTCTGGCAGAGCTACTCAAATGTTTAAATTGTCCGAAATCCAGAGATCAGATAGGCGAATTCGGCGTCCTTATTTTCACCAACTTTCATCCAATGAGCTTGAACCCTGAACGTACAAGTGCACGCCAAACTCGTCAACACCAGACGTGATCCCCAAGCAATAATATGAAATTGGACTACCTATTTTTAATATGATGGTAATCGTCTCGGCTAATTTAACTGACTGCAAATCTGATAAAAAAACTACACCTTACTTATGCTCTCACTAGAAGTATTGTAAATTTAGTTGAAAATGTTTGTTAAAAGGACTCAGTGTCTTACTGAGGATGCAATAATAGAGGCTTGGGTTTTAAACTGCCAAAATTTTTCGACAGAATCAGTGGAATGAAGTAAGTCTCCCCCTTTCTGAAAATATTATTTCTTGATTGCACAAACCCCGAAAAAAAACACTCTTCCTAAAGATTCACGACAGTAAGGAATGTGTTTTCGCGAATGACACCAACATCAGAAAAAAGAGCATCAGTAATAAAAATTTTGGAGAAATTTAGAATTCCCAAAACCACCTTGACTAGCAGAATGAACCAAAGAAAAAAATCGCGAATATGCTAAATTTTTAACCTTTTAAACCATTTACAGGAAAGTATATTTAATTCCACAATTGACGAAAACTAAAAGAAGTATCTCACTGGAAGGCGTGAATCGAGGGACTGAAGAGAATAACAGTGACTGACTGAACCACTTGATCTTAAAACAGCAGCCAGGTTTGGAGTGGCCAAACAAAAAGTAGTATGAACGTGGCTTAGATGCATTCACTCCATCAGTTGCCATGCTTAGTGATTGCAACAAACACGAACGACTTTCCAGCCCTAAATGATTGATAACGTAGTAAACACAGGTACTGCTGTATGTTCGGTTATGTAAAACAGCGATGAAGTTATCACTATTAAATAGTCTCAACTTGGCTTTTGAATCCTCTGATTCGGCCTTCAGTGTATCAGTCACTCAGGAAAGTGTGATCATATGCTTTGATGGTGGTCACATTTCATCAGGTGCTCAACAAATACAGATAAATCATAATCCGAAACAAAAATCATGTCCGAACCTCTGTTTGAAGAAACAGTCTTCTGAATCTTATTCTTGTGAAGTATAAATTAATCTGGTTTTCGATTCCTTATGTAGCCATCCCTTTGCACCTTCACATCAAGAAATGTCGGATCACTTCAGCAGTTGAATTTTGCACTCACACTATCAAATCAGTTGGACACCTGCACGCTGTACCTTACAGCACTCTAAGACGATATCATGAGAAGGATTAAATTTGTGGACCAATAAAATATGATAGTGCATGCAAATTTTACTAAAATCTTGCTTTTTCAATAAATTTTACAGTATGCAGTGCACTCTTATCATTTGTGAAAGACAACTTACAAGTTCGAACATGATCGGCGTGAGAATCGTAATAGTAGCTGTATTTGAAACCATCTCCGTCAAGAACGAGCATATCATGGTCAGCAGATAGACTGTGACGAATAGGGGAAGGCTGCTCACCCCGACCAAACCCTCACTGATAATCATTGAGAGACCAGACGACTAATAATTTTCAAAATATATTTGTGATTTACAAAGGACTTTAATCAATGTGCCATCAATTTCACTCAATTTTCATAATCATCTAAGATAGTTTCTAGGATGACATACCCTTCAGTGTGCATTTTAATAACTGATCTTGTGAGAAATTAGAAATGACCTAACAGTCAATAGGCCAAATATGTTTCATTGATACAATTAAGATAGAACTTGAGCTGTGCTATCAATAATTTATTTACTTGAAATTAAGTTCTGCTCAGTAGATTTCTGAGGTTTATTGAGAAGACCATTCACATTTTCTATTGGGTAATGCGTTTTCATTTCCTGCTTAGGATTTTTCAAGCGAATCAAATTTAAATTTCAAAAATGATAGTCTATAAGAGAAATTCTGGAAAATCCTATTTATTACCTAATGGAAATGTGACTAATTTTGCGTATTTAACTAACAATTAATTTTGTTTCTTATCAGGATTGTTCGGAAAAACATTCATTATAAAATAACTGTCAATTTTTCTGAGTTTATTTATGCTCACACCATCTAGTCATATCAATATAATAGTCGAAGTTTACTTCATTGTTACTGAATTTTTAATTGTTAAAATTTTAATTTTTAATTTTAATTTTACACTTGAATTTTAATTCAAACTAATACCAAATGACTAATTGGTTTACTTTTCTTGTGATGCTCTGTCAATTAACTTGGTCCAGTGAAGTTTGAATTTCTATTTTTGTGTAACATAAGTATACAGAAGCACACAACATTTCTTCTTTGGAAGGAGGCAAAATAGCAAAGCTTTTTCTCATTTTTAGACCTAAAAAACCAAGAAGCAAGAGCGAGTGCAATTTTTTTGCGGCCTACCGTTACTATTTTTGAGAGTGCAAAGCCACCTCCAATTAGAATGACGACTCCCCAGGCACATTTCTTCTCAGCCACAGACCAAGGCAAAAGAGGTTCATTTAAGCGAGCGAGAGCTTCTTTTCCTAGGAATTTAATTGTTTTTTTTATTGTTGCCTCTCATTTGAGGTATGTGGTCTAAATAAATGAGCTTACGTGTCTCGTCGGGTCTCACTTTCAGTTTGAAGGGATTGTTGTAGGGCAAAATCAAAGCAAGAAATGCCACAAACACTATGGGTTGGGTGTCGCCCACATAACTAAAATGTAACGAGTTTTATCAATATAATCTGCTAAATTTTGTGCAACTAAAGTGAAAATGGAACTAATTTTACTTTATTACTCGGCCCCTTGCATTTTCCTTCGATGGCATAAACTTGGACCAGCCCGGAACTCCTGGTTCTCTTGCCACCCACAAAATTACTACGCTGACGAAAAGAACCAGAATTGAACCCTCTGCCCATCTAGAGTAGAATGGAAAAATTTGTGCTAATGTAATTGTATTTGGTACCTTTCAATGGGTAAATTCTGATGGAAAACCTTACGTCATTGGTCCGAGCATTTTCGTTTCCTCAGTAATGATTTTGCCTACGATTTCAGATAGCGATATGTCCTCAGTGTCGTGCACATTGTCACAGTCATTTCCGTCCTCTTCGTTGTTGAAGCCTGTTTCAAAAGAATTTCGGCTGGACATGCTCTTCGAACTTCGACAAGTGAACAACTGTCTAGAATTATAATTTGTTTATTTTGTACTTCAGTGTCTTGTAAATAATACGGCGATTGTAAGTGCGACTCACTTTGGACCAAGATAAATGATACAAATTACTAACCAAATGCAGAATAGGACCAATAGAGATATGGGAAATGCGTATGCCATCCAAGATCCAAAATTCAAACCCGTGTCACTACCATAAACGCTGAAGTAAGACAAAAGTAATAGAAAAAAGATATTTTTACTTAAAACGATCTACTATTAGTATATTTTTAAAATTTAATATATTGTTTGCATCATTACCATCAACTTAAATGCCATGCCTTTCGAATCCACTATGATTTTATGAGGGCGCCAGGAGTGAAGGTGCCACAATTTTCACGTTGACGATAACAATCATGAATAACTTACTCTCCACCAATATCTGTGTATCACGTTCTCAAACCTAAACTCCTACCATCACATTTGCTCTCTCCTCTTCTCAGAGAGCTATTGACTATGATCTCTCAAGTCCCAGATACAGTCATATAGCAGCTCGAACTAAATAGGCATATCCGGTTTTACTCCCTTCATCTGGTCAAGTTTCAATAGAGTCCCAGAATGCTCCTCTACTGCAACATATGGATGTGATATTCTTTAAAAAGTGGGCCTGATAAGTTTGATTCAGTCATTCTTTCATCTGCCCAACTCGAATGATCTGACAATCTCCAGTCGTCATTACGCACAGATTCTGTTTTCCGTTTGAAGGTAGCCTCACCAATTTAATTATTTAAATGTTCGTGACTTCGGTTTTTTCAAGTCAGTGCTTGTCAACCTTCCAATTAAGTAGTAAAAACGGTGTCCATTTTTGAGTTTTTAAGTGGATGGATTCAAGACCCGTACCATTAGGTCGAAACACGTATAGTTTATTAATCGTGCTCAGTTATGCAATCTATATTCCATATTTTTGCCAATCGGAGGGTATGAAATTCGAAGTCCTTTAAAAACTTTGAAAACGATGAATCGACCTTATCTGCCGCGGTACAGGATTCTCGGGAAAAAAGTCTATTTCTTTTAACTTCCAGAGGTCGATAAAACTTAAAAAAGCAATTTATTCGCCCACCATCTCTCAGCCAGTCCCTATTCAGTTATTAGAAAAGCATTGGATTTCTTACTCAGTAAGAAGGTTGTAAACGACAAGATTCGTTGGAGTTCCTGTTAGGGTTCCCATGCCTCCACAACTGGCGGAATAACAAACGCTCAGGCTGAGACCGACACCGAATTTCTCCCACTTTGAATGTTTTGAAGTCGTTTTTTTGCGCTTTTCATTTTCTCTTTTGCTTTCAAGCCAAGAAAAAGTACCAGTAAGTACAATTATACCTATTTGTTTTCCTAATCGGCTTCCTGTTCCAGTCAAATCGACTGAAATACTTTTTAAATTTTACCTTCATATTTGTAGTATTATGGTTCAGGAAGGAATCAATCATTTTGGTGCAAAATGAAAAAATTTTAAATCAATCTATTTCTGATATGAAAAACGTAAGTCTATTCTTCTGTTTTAGTCGTTTAATTTTCATTGACAAAACAAATAAATTTTTTGAAAAACTTTTCAATGAGGACTTCCACTTGAGCTCGCTCAATGGACTTCTGAATTGTACACCCTCTTAGTCTCGAAACAATACGATAGAGCTTGCAATTTAAAGTTGTGTGAGTTTAATCGTTAGCTACTCTTTCAGGTTTCATTGAAGTTAGAAACCACTGCAGAACAGAGTGGCGGATTATTTCAACGCCTGCTTTTCCATTCTAGAATGTCCATCTCAGCCATGGCTACTGACGCTTTTCAGATCTCTACTTAGCACAGGCTCCTTTGTAACTGTGTTGAAACGGAATGTGTTCTAAAACTTTTAAAATACGGAATTTGTGTGCTGGGTTCACATTTCTATCAGTGCGATTGTTAAGTTATATTCCACTTTGAACAAGTACTTTCCACAATGAAGTAAGCATTCTATTCGCACAAGGAAAATCTAGTTTCTAACCACTTAAAGTTGTGGTAAAAGCCGCGGTTCTGGGTGTGGCAATAGTATACAACATACTCAGATACGTTTTGACTTGACTACTTCCGCCTTGAGCTCATAGTGTTTAGCTAGATTCTATTCAGCGGTCACATTCGCGCATTTTAAAGTACTGAAGGTCTACTTACTACTACGTCTACACAGACCATAAGATGAATAATGCTTTCTTTACTTGAACGGTTTTTAGGTCGTTCGAATCATTCAGATTTGATAATCTGAGTTATTTATACATAGAGCCATTCGGTGATTTCGCGAATGAAATGTAATTGAATACGCCTTGTCATGAGCAATCAACAAATCTAGCTTTAGGCTCTCCCGCATGTAGGAAGTTAACACGATTATTATATTTGACTTTAGTAAACATAAACTTTCATTTTTAGGCTAAATCTAGGTTCACAAAGTAATCAAAAATATGGCTAAAAAAGTTTTAAAAAATGCCGTAAATAGAAATGAGAGTTCGAGAGGGCTTTCGAAACTGATGACTCCTTGTTTTGGAACTTCGATCAACGCCAATAGCGGAGATCTTTATTTGGGTTAAGCTTTCAAAATTAATTGCTTCATTATTGTAAAACACAGTATTAATATTGAAGGAGTTTGGAACTTCACTCTTATTTTGGGAAAAGAGTGTGGTACTTTGGAGCGCCTCTATCCCTTTGAAGGCTAATAATTAATTAGGGTGGGTCACCATGTCTATAGCCAAATGCTGAATGAGTTTAGAGTCGCGTTTGAGCTGGTTGACTCATTAAGATCATTCATTAGGTTAATAATTAGGCGGAGATTATTTCTTAGAGATTTTTGAATTCTTATTCTACCAGTAAAAAATGACGTGTAAACTTACTCTTCGGGCGAACCCCGTATTGCCCTTGACCTTTCGAAACCTGCATACGACATTAAACATTTAAAATTTGCTTCAAAATACATGTTGCATTGAATTTTTGCTCGACTTACTGCTACTGACTTCGTCGATCCGATTCAAAAGCGTTTCGGTGATGGTAACCATCAGCAACGTTGTAGCACTGTTGCTCATCCACAGTGACAGAAACCATGTGGGAACCATTATTCCAAGAATAATTCTTCCAATATATTAAAATCATGTTACATTAAAAGTTAGTTACTTTGTAGGGTGATAATTTCGAGTGTTTGGTGCTTGAACTTTGGATTTGTTTTACTGAGGTGGTTGCGTTGTTTACTCTTTAATTGAAATTTCGATGATGCTAGCATAAAGTATTTTGACCTGTTGTGCAAAATGATGACAACTTCATCTTCCAAATGTTAAAACTTTGTCGGCTATACTTGTGATTCTTGAAGTTTGAAGGAAGAAGAGTAAAAAGGCATGACATAGTGATAACTTACAATCGGGGATCGTCACCCATACATCTGAGACAGAAAATCACAACTCTTCGGTGTAAATTGCAGTGCTCCGCTGCGCTAGCTAAGAACATACTTGCAATGAAAAGGAAATTTGATGTCTAAAATTAAAAGTTATTACCACTTATGTACCATGTATCGGTTCATCTTCATTAAATTTTATTGATTTAAATATTTAATGACAGAAACGCGAGAAGTATGAGAAAAGCAGCTCGAATCCACAATTTTTAATATGCGTTTGGCGAACAGTTTTTCGTACTTGGAGGAGGCAACCCTAGTGAAAATTCATTTGAATTCTAAAGCATAATTCAATTCATTCTTAAAGTTCTCGCCCGTTATTGAAAGGAAAAACACTAAGGCCGCTTAACTTCAATTACTATTTCTAAGCCAAATTAGATTTGAAATTATTTGATCAATTGAACTTACTGGAAGATACTCTCTTGAGAGTGTGCCCGAGGTTTGCAGACCCATGATGGGGCCAGCAAACATGGGTAAGATGGCCGTGGCATAAAGTGGAATGACTCCGGTTATCCAATATCCGCTCATCCATAGCAAAATATAGGCGCTCTTTGTAATCTAAATGCATTTCAGACAAAGAAAAAGAGTGTCCTTCAAATGGAAGAAATAAGGTCGTGAAGATTCTAATACCACGCAGCGAAACCGCCATCCGATATGGCAGAACTACACAAAAGCTTAAGAAGCTACTTTAACCTACCAATACTTGGTCACTATGGTACATTATGGAAAAATAAACGATGTTCTTTTAAATGCCAACTGAAAATCAAGGAAGGATACTTGCCTTATTTGAATTGATAAGGACCAGAGGCAGCAGAGCCACCGGATACAGGAAGACGAAAAGGTAACGGAAGTAGTAGATTAAAATTACAAGGCAGTGTGGCAAGTCCTTCAGTTTAATGAGCGTCATTTCCGTCTAAATGAATGAACCAGTTTAACAAAATATTCATTATTAAGACCGCTAAATGAAGTTGGTACAGCATTGAAGTTATTTAGAACGAACTTTGAACTTTAGCTTTTTCTATTTAAGGGAAGGTTTTCTGCAGGATCATAGCTTAAAATTTCAAATACAAAATACACCTTCTTCTTTGGGGGTATTTTTCAAATCAAAGTACTAATTTGGTTTTTTGACCAGGATTAAAGGAAATGCTACTGCAGGATTTTCAAAATGCATTTCTAAATGAAATTTTATTAACTATACAGATTATCATGAAGTATTTTAAATAGAATCTAACCTTTAAACAGGCGACTTCAAATATTTTCAAGTGATTTTACCAAGAGTTTAAATACTCCAATGTGAATGGCTCTTAAAAACTTTGAACGAATACCTTTTGTCTAGCATGGTTCATTTCGTGTGTCTTAATGGAACTTCGGACTCTAATGATAATCAAACTCTGTGTGATTTCCTCAAGGGTTTCCATTTTTTACTAGATGTTTGGGTAAAAAACGTTGAAATCATTCAACCGATGGCTTTTCATCACCTTCGGTTGTGCTACATAGAGCGCACAGACAGAGTCTTTTAATCCTTCTAATTCGAACATCAGCATCAAGGTGTAAGCCATAACTTAGGTTAGCTAAGTAGTGGCCCTCTTAAAAGTCAATCCTACTCATTAAATTTGATATAAATAGATCCAAACTGGCCTTGTGGATTTCTATGTTTTGGCTGTTTTGACTATAGGATTAGTCCATGAACTTTGGAGTTTCTCGTTTTTAGCTTTTGTTAGAGAATTTTAATTTTCTTAAAATCAAGTCATAAACGCTACGTTTAGTTCATTTAATGATTTGTAAAACATTATTGGAACCAGATTAAAGAGAAGGTCAAGTTTGTAATCGTCTCTAGTGCTAGTGACATTCAGAATCCCTCTGAGTCTGTCTGTGGTTAATCTCCTGTGGCCAAATTAGCATAAAAGAGGAGGGCGTGAAAAATCTACGCGTTTTATCTTGCTGAAAGCTGAATACGTTGCCACGGAAGTTGAGGGTGCGAACATTGCCCTAGAAACGCATTGTTATGGATTGAAAACCTAAGAGTATGATAAACGAAATTTGACTGAAAGTACTGTTTCGGAGGAGCCATTTCTCTTGAAATTTGGTATGGTGGAAATTATGGCCTATAAAGTTTAGAACTTCTGATTTTTCTCTGTGTATAGTTGATCTAAACGCCAACTTGAGAGGGCACAACCTTCTGAATTCTACCGATTTACTTTTGCAGGTTTCACCTTACCTGCTCTCTCCAGCTATGTATATATATTTAGTTTGGAGGAGGTACTTGGCATCTTCACCGTCCAATATCGTTCAGAATCTCGCACTCACTCATGCACACCAAATGACATATTCGTCAATCGTCCGTATATTGCTCTGAAATAAACTAAAATTTAAATTATTCGGTTAGGTGTGGACCTGCTTCACTTGCAAGATGATTTTTCAACCAGCCCAAAGGTCATTCTACTTGTAATCTGCACTGGAGTCCATCTGAGCCTAGATCTTTGAAGCCCTATAAATAAACATGTTTAATGGACACCATTTAGAAACTTAGCTTGCAAATTTTTTTCCAAAATTTTCACAACGACGCCAAGAATTTGATCAGGAATTTGATCTTAAAATAAGGTTAAGTTTAATCTTTATTTAAGTTGCTTTTATAAGTCTAAATCAGGGTAATAATATGCTCTTAGACAACTCTAGTCTGATGTATTGTAAATCTTTGGAAAGGCAACTGAAATAATACTAGTGTTCAACCCATCTAACAAAGCTCCAAAGATTAGTTTTAAATACCTAGTGGCGTTAGAAACTTTATACCACTGTTGACGAACCGGTAAGACATTCCCATTCTGTACCGCAGGATGCTTCAACGAAATCAAATGAGGGAGTTGAATGACTGTACAGACATCTGGAGTCGTGTTTCTCCAAGCTATTGAGGTTGAAACTTGTAAGATTGAGAGAACAACGCACAATCCTTTACCTTATGAAAAAGGATTTTCATGAATATGCAAACTCATTGATATGGAAGGCGAGGGCACTAGCAAGTAAGGGAAGCCATCCATTTTACGCCTCTGGTGCAAAAAGTGATAGAAATCATAAGGGAGAACGGATGACCTGCTGTGGGATCTGTGAATCTCTGATATTTCGTGAATTACAGGCATTACCCGTTAGTTTCAGTAAAAAATTCATCTTTCAATTACATTTCGCTAGTATTAATTTAAGAGCTCATTTATGGATCTATTCGATAGCCTATGAAATGCGCAAACTTTCGCTTGGTACATAATTTAACAGTTAGAAAAACTAATTCTCAAGACTAAAAATTTCCTATTTACTTTGCGGAGACCTCTAATAAGTAGGAAAGTGCCTTTGACAATTTGTTACACTGTTTTGGCAACTTGCTCACTCATGTAACCCTTAAAACGACTAGTATTGCCGTACTTTTAAAAGAAGAGCGAAAAGTGGATTAAAAGGATCAGAAACAATCTCATTCTCGCAGAAGAAGACGATGATCTGATGGTGGGGGAGAGAGCTAAGGAGAAGAAATCAAAGGAAAGTCATTGAATGGTCAAGCAATTGAGAATTAACTGCTTTAGAGGCTTGAGTGAGGATAATGGCCATATAAAATGGGCTAGAGGGTGTATCCGGCAGATGGTGAGCTGGTACTAGTGGAGGGGAGGTGTAGAGAATAGTAACATTGATATAGAACATATCTGAGTCCTCCCGAGATGTCTGATTTTGAACAAAGCATTTGAGTAAAACGTCCTTTTTTAACAAGAAACTTTTTTGTAGTTAACTAAGATATTTAAATTGGCAAACATTCAATGTTTCTCCTAGGCCTTGCAATGAGCATGAAAAAAAGGACAATTTCATCATTGAATGCCAAACAACTTAATTGAAAAGCACTTTCTTATTTGATGGAACTAAAAAAGTAGGGTGTTTCTATCTGAATAAAAGGCACATTAAACTGTGGTATTTAGGGGGGTTTCGGAAAAATGGACTCCTTTTGGCTAATGCAATTTAAGTGCAAAGCAGAAAGGAGCTGGGAGCAGGTTAACGCGAAAATGGTTTCGCAGGAGGGGCTAAATGAATGACTCCGATACTTTCTCTTGGAAGTTCTAGTCATTCGTTGATTGAAAGCACTTATAGGTGAAAAGACAGACTTGCCTCTGGAAGATTATGGCTACTAATATGGCAAGACTTGAAGCTAAGCATTTGTTCAGGTCAAAATAAACAAGAAAAGCCATCTATTTAGATTTTTTTTAAATACTGAATAAGTGTTTGACATTCCACTAGTGTCTGATAAATTCGAACTCTGCCTGGAACATTTTGTACGATGTTAAGAATTTTCTCCAAACTGCGACTGGCGAGATTTATGACGTCCGGTAAGGTTCTAAAAAGTGCAATTTTGGCTTATCTTCATGAGTTGGAATTTGGGAAAGAATGAAATTTTGGACAATTCGAACCTGCAGATACCCTTTATCTCAACGCCAGTAAGTCTTGCACGGCCAAGAATCTGCGTACTTTTTATTAAAAATCTTAGGCCTGCACTAAATGCAGCTAGAAATAAAAGGATTCGTTAGAATGTGCATGGAACTGATCTGTAAGGCTGCTTATAATAAGACCAGGCAATAGTGTAGTTTATATCGTACCATCTCAGTCTGTACGGAAAAGTTTCTATCATCGAGAGCTCAAAAGAGATTAGTTAAGGTCCATTTAGAATCATTCTTCTAATGCCGTCGTTCCGTAATGATGCCGAGAAATTTCGACAGTCAAAGGTCTACGTTTGTATCAAAAAGGCTAAAGTTGCAACAACACTTGAAGTGCATTAATGGTTGAGACAACAATGACAAGGATTTATAAATGAGGCTTTGCCCCTCCAAGAAAATGGTGGACATACCTAGCTCCATGGCGACATCGAGCCATCGAGTCCCAAGAAGAGCTAAGAAGAGAGAGGAACGATCAAAGTTCCTCAATAAAGCCAAATTTCGAAGGGATTCGCTCATGCGATAAAAGCCAAGCAAACAGTATCAAGGAAATGAATAACTCCTAAATAACTTGAATTTAGTCGACTTCGCCACCAGAGAAGCTTCCAGTGAGGTTTGAACGGCCCCATCCCATCAGCCATCCGGATTTGAAAGAAGTTATTCTGGAAGATATGGAAATTCGCATGATAATTTATTCCTTAATGTAGTCGGTGCGACCGGTATGGCAAAACAGACACATTCTTACATGCTCAAGATTGAGGAAATCTGAGACAGTGAAATAACTGGAAACAACTTATCCATTATTGAAAAATGGGCCGACGGTGCCGAAAAAATTACTTTCGACAAGGTCATTGTATCTAAAGGCACCTACTTCAAAACTTTTCAATGGAAATATTGCATAAATTGTAGCAATGTTGACTTTTTTTATAAAATTGTGCAAAAGATCGTTCGGCTCATAATGTTGCAGAGTATTCCAGCTTTATTTGTCATAGTCCTTTTTTATATTCCCGATTAATAGATATCTAAAAGGACTTTCAAAGCATTTATAAAAAGGCAACTCAGAAATCTACCATTTGTCAGCCAAGTAGGTAATTTCTGCAGTGGCATCCCTTCATTTGAACTTATACTTTACTTAAACCTTCGCTTTCAGTTAAATATCTGAATTCTAAGCTGGGAAATTTCATTTTTCTGCCCTTCTTCATTGAATTCTACATTTGACCTGCCATCATCGAGGCACGTCTTCTTATTTAACCCAAACCGTTTTGAATCACCAGTTTTATGGTCATTAATGTTGCAACCACTGCAGCTCTACCTAAAAATTTTTGCGAAATTATGGTCTTAGACAAAATTGCCGGTATCTCTGGCCTTTGGCAACTCAGCAACTCGGATCCATTCAATCGAGCAGTAAGAAACGTGGTTCTATAAATTTAAATACATAATTCAAAAAATAACATATTTCCCCACTCAGATCAGATCATGTTAGAAACAAATCCAACCATTGCAAGAAGATTCACTTTATTTCCTTGTAAACAGACGAATGCAAGTTAATCTTGCGCAATGCACGAAATGGACGTTGTCTGGCCAGTACCTTTTTAGCCTGAATAGGTTGCTCGATAGTGCGTTTTTTAAGTAACCTAAGGAAGTCACTTTTCCTTCCCTCGTTAGCGCTCACATTATCTTACTCGTATTTCCATTCAAAACACTTGTTTAATTTGACTTTATCTTTCGTGCTACATCCACGGTTGTTTGCATTATTACAAAATTTGCTCTCTCCTTCTAGTAATTCGCTGACCGCATCTGACTGTATTAAACCTGAATTAGACCTTCCACAATCACTCACTATGTTTCCTGTGTCATATTTACTAACTCAAAATGTACTTTTTGCAACTTATTAATCAGTCAGCAGTAGTCTAGGTCAAGGAACTCTTAAAATTACTCCAATAAACGAGTTAGTGAAACAAATAAACACGATTAATTTTGTGATCTTACCACTTGTTGGTTTGGCCACGATGAGACACCTTAGGGTCAAAATATGCGCAAAAATAATAACATAAATCATAAAGTGCTTTATTTCTGTAGTTTACGACAGTCAAAAGACCCGCTTTTATGACCAGCTGTTGAACGCTTAACACGTTTCCAAGCAGGAGTATTGGCTGAACAGGCCATCTAACAGCCACAATCATGATTCAAAATGTTATTGACCAAAAAAGCATGCACATCTAAACCTTTTGTTACTTCAAGAAAACTATTACATCCTTTTGAAAGACTGGAATTGACAAACATCTTTAGGAACTCACATGCTCCAGCAACACCTTTTGCATTAGTTAAAGTAAAGTCATTAACTCTCAGTGAACTTTCAAAGCCTCGGAAGAAAGGTTTGAGACCTTTGGCTTGACTCAAAAGAAGATTTAATTCACTTTAGCGTCATGTTTCTGCATTTTTCGGCTAAAATGCTTCACTTCCTGTGACAACTGATACTGAGGGAGGTCAGAAAAATTCATTGAATATCAATGACAGTTTGATAAGTTTGATTCCCTCTACTGCTTATCCAGATCGTCTTCAAGTGTGAAGGGGGCTGCTAACAAAGCAGTCTCTCCAAATTAACTCTTTTATGGCAATTGATGAAAAGTATTGCATTCTCAATCACTGCTAAAGCAAACTTGTATGGCCTATCAAAATGTCTCTACGTTCAGTAGACTGCAGAATTTCGCTTGTAAATTCGCTTTATAAAAAGCTAAATGCTCTAGTTTAACGAAAAATGTACAAATGACGTGTGGAGAAGTCAACTTGTGCTCTTTCTAACTATGTGGACGTTCATTTCTACTCATCATGTAAACTCAAATTTGACAATTGACTTTCCCTTCTTCGTACCTCCTAGTTGTACGATCTGATCTCGCGCCTTCGATTATGCTGCACACATGACTAACAATAGGTTAACAACTTCATATTTTACCTCAAGCTCTGTTGCTAAACTGAGATACTTCCGAGCAGGTACAATGTGATTAAACTATTTTGGGGCGTTGATAGAAACTCGAATGGAAGCTATTTCATTCCGCTTTCAACCACAGATTCCTTTTGAAATTTCTAAAATATTTCAGTTGAAAGTAAGCAAATAATTAAAGGTCTAACATTCCCACTGGCACAACTAGATCATCAAGCGCATGAGTAACTGATGGAATATAAGCTCTGATATCCATGAGTATAAAATTTATTCTGGAAAATATGAACTTCCTATTTAAACAACGGAGAAACATACCCTGGGTGTCTATTTATTACTTAGAACAGCCTAGTAAGACAAGTATTGAAAAGACACTTGAAACCTAAGTGATTATTAGCCCGGCACTCCACATGCTGAATTCAGCTTAGTCATAAAAACGCATATGTCTCGATAAAACTATATGTCTTGCCGACACTTACTTCAACGAAAAAGGTTCCAATACATTGGCGTCTTTATCAATTTTCTGTTTATTTAAGAAGGTTTATAACAGTCTTTGATATTCCTAGTACTTGCGGTATAAATAGTTGCATGTTTTGTTTCATATTAAGACTGAAAGGGAAGATCAACCTGGTGCGCTACTGATCCGTTTCCACATATTATTTGGTTCTCCGGATCAGTAAAGCACTAACACAAACTGCTGTTTATTCAATAGAGGACTTTAAGAAGATCTTAAAGAGTTCACTGGCCTAGTGGTGAGCACTAAGCTGCCGAAATTGTGAGGATTCTTCTCTTAGTGGTAGGGACATACAATATCTTTTGCTGAAACCTCATCTAGTCGAGACTTCTATCTTGCCCACCCTCGCTCTAAAATTCTTCAGTCTGATTAAAAAATGTTTCAAAGAATTGCTATAATGAATCATTTTGCAAGTAAATGGTGGCCGACACATAGCTCTCTAATTCAAAATGAAGTGAAATTTCAAGTTAAATAATAGAGTCTGAGGCAACATTTTTCGTCCTTTTTTATAACCTTGTTCGAACCTTAAAAGCTTGAGCAGGGTTTGCGTGAGTCAGATTGAGGGGAGGTATGAGCTTCTGAAGAGCAGTTTTACCTTTCATCTTTTCTGGGCGATTTAATAGATATATGAATGATAGAGAACCCTCCTTGGAATCAAAGAGAGCCATTCTTGCTGAATGTTAAAGCTTACCGATTCCAAGCACCGCGACTCTTATCAGTACTACAAATGGTTATGTGAGTTCGGAATCTTGTCTAAAAAATCACTCAAAATCGTAGTTAGCGGTGAAAAAACTGAACACCAAAGAGCTTATGGCAGACCTCAATTTCAGCCATTGGCCATCACACAAGCTACTCAATTTGAATTCAGCAGACAGCCGAATTTACGTCAAAGTACTACGCTATAAGCCACGATTGAGAGGAGGTGAAAGCTAGTACAGAGGGACTGCATCAACACAAGTAGAAGCCATTGATCGCCACATCAACCGTACGCCAAGTCCAGCAGTTGTGTTTAAACTAGAGTACTGAGTTTGATTCCATTTATTTTCGCTCCTCGTTTTGACTGGTGCAACTTTATAAACTAGACAGCTGATAAAGGTTTCTTTGAAAATCAAGCAAATAGAGGCCATCCAAATTTGAAAATTTTAGTAGGTGAGATATTATAATTAAGTAGCTCTAATGCTGAGAATTAGAGAAAGCTCTTCCGAGGCCACATCGATCTTGAAACGAGGAGTTGGACAAGTTGGCTCAAATCACATAAACATGGCGATTTTTTTATTCATTTCAATTTATGGTGAATAAGGGGAACAAACAATGCATGCACATATCTTGTTGTAACAATTTCACTCTCGTTGTGAATCGGACACTGATTTCTGTATCAAATCTAAATTTATTCACGTTAAGGGATCGAACGTTGAAGATACTTTGACTGCAAATGTGTGCCAACCTAAAATAGCAGCAATGGTTCAAAGTTCTCAAAAATTTATCAAAGTCTAAGCCCTTGGCTATGCCCTAATAAACTGGCTCCGATGTCCCATTCATCTTTTCAGTTATCTACGAAGTAGTTAAATTCTCTTTGAAATGGTCATATTTATTGCACATGAAATTAAGATTATTTTAAAATCCCACTGAGTTACCATTGGACCAAGTCTAAGTAAATAAGTTGGTGAAAATTCAGCATCTATGTTAATTTGTTAATCTCAGTCTTAAAATCAAAGAAAGGGACTTAGGGCAATTAAGTTCAGTATTTCCAAATCTAGAGTTATAAGGGCCAAGCACAAAACTGCTTAACTAAACCAATGTTTAATGGATGGATGGATGGATGGATGGATGGATGGATGGATGGATGGATGGATGGATGGATGGATGGATGGATGGATGGATGGATGGATGGATGGATGGATGGATGGATGGATGGATGGATGCATCTGGGTAGCAAGACGCCGGATTTAAAACAAGTGGGAACAAATAATCGCATCTTCATTGAAGGCCATTTTAATTTCATTTTAATTGTCCTTTTCTTGGTACTCTCTGACGTCTCTTGACTTCGGAAACATGTATAGTCTCCACAGACACCTAAAGACCATATCTTTTCGTTGAAACTCATTCTTAGGTTTCTCAATGATATCATTTTCGCAAGCTTCTTCACAGCATTGCAAGACTATATTATTGCAGCTATCAGAAACAAAGGGTATCTAGATTTTAGGGAGGTGGACTTCAATATGTGGTATCTGAGCGATGAAATAGCGCTAACTTTGGACTGTATCCTTCCGTTCAATACCTGAATGAAAATCGGTTACTTAAAGCCAGACCATAAGATGAAAAACCAGTTCAGTCAGGTGGGCAGCGGTTCAAGAACTATAATTCTTTGCTGCTTAGTCAAAGTACAAGCATGGTTCGGCAAATAGTCGTGGTCTTATAAACCTAACAACAACCAGCGTCAACGATTCTCCCATTGGTTAGTCCCAACTAATCAAATCGGTCAACCCTATCTTGTCACTTAACATTTACGCAGTTTTCACAAATCGGCTTCTCGAATATATACCTTCTGATCTCCCTTTTGATGTATTTGCAATTTCAATATATCTAAAATGATTAAAGTGCATTTTCTAAGTGTGTATTTATTATTCGCACACGAAAAGAGTGTGCAATCCGTGTATATTTAGCCACCTTGCCCCAGTTTTGCTTTGAAGTACGATCCCGAAAGATGTATCAACTAGAAACCCAAGAGAGTAGTGCATGAGTGAGTGTGCGTAGATAAGTGGAACATCCGTTGGGGGCTTGAACATTCTACATATGTTGCCTGGCCACAGAGGTCTACTTTTCGATCATCGACATCCTGTGACACAGGTACTGCGCAGTTGGGCTATACTTTTCGTCTAAACAAAGGGTCGGAAGGGTCTAACTAAAACTCTTTGTGCACATATTGGACTGTTTTAGGTTTAGCCTACCACAGCCATAGAGTACCTGAAATTCATTGAAATCCAGTCTGTAAATCAAACAAATATATTACAATGCCCCCAAATTACGACGACTTTATTTTAGTGTGAACTGATAAAATTTTAGCTCGAATGTTCGTCTCCATTGAGAGCCCATTCGTAACGAATTCTTATGGCTATTTCCAGTCTAGAATACCTGGTTCTTTCATTTACTTTAAAGCTTTCGATCAAATTCATGCTGGTCACTACTTCAGTAAACAATTCTTTGGACTTAATGTATGAAGAGGCAATAACTGAAACAACTGTTTGACAGTTTAATGATAACTAGCCATTTTCTTATTGCTGACTGGATGGCGCCTGCTTTTCTACATGTAGTCTAGCCTCCATCACTCTGCACTGTTGAGCGGTAAAATCAGTCCTTTCGGACTCAAAAGGTTAGAAGTGCTTCGAGTAGGAGATCGGTGCAAATAGTCCAATGGGCATCGAATTTCAATGCAAAAAATCGTCTTTTGAAGAGGAATTTACGGATAATAGCAAGCACTGGTCAAACGGAAATGAAGGCACCTCTGGAAACAACTTTCTTTTGTCGAAAATGTAAAGCCCCGTTTAACTATGTACTATTAAGGCTAATCTCTTCGATTTAAAATGGACGCTGCACTTTTTAGGGAGTTTAATCCAGATCGCCAACTAAAATACTGTAAATAGTAGATTAGTTGAAGGGCATTTTGTCCCTGCGTTGATTATAAGTCGATAAGCTTTCAAGCCATCTTTCTAGCAATTGGATTTTACTTCTCCTAGCGCTCCTGAAGTGATAACTTATTGGTGATATCAACATTTAAACGGCATGTCCAGACGGTCTTTTGACCATGAAAATGCAAAAAGTCACAGAAATTTGCGTTCTGATTGTCAGAAACGTTGAAAGACGCCTATTGAAAAATAATGAACTGTTCACTGTTCAAATAATTGAATACCTTTTAAGTTAAAGTGAAACGAACATAAAGACCTTAATTGACGGTGAATAAAGCAACCTCAGACATGATCATCACCATCAAGGATTAATCAAGGACATCCGCGACTAAATGCGATCGAATGACGAAGTGCCATTTGCAAAGCGACTTATTTATTATTGTTAAGAAAACGTATTATGGAGACAGATTAAGAGCACTGAAATCAGTTAACGGATGTCCATCTCTACTTGCTTGATCAGCATTTGATAGACCAGGCTGCTATTCATGCTACCAATAAACGAAATAGAGCAACTTCAAAGATGGCAGTCCTCACCAAATCTAACCTCCATTTCAATACAATATTGTATTAAATAGCTCCGCGAAAATCGGAAAAAATTCACCATTATTTTCAAATGTAATAAACTTTTACAGACGCCTCATTCATAAATTCTGGTACGAGATCCCTTGGAACGTTTTTGGAATGCCGAATTTCGTTGCAATGAAATTAAATATGTGATTGAAGAGTCTCTTAGAAAAGGAACTCGAATCACCTGCCGCATTTTCCTCACCCGCCTTACGTTTCAATTGTTTCCGCGTTTGCTATTCTCCCAAGAAAAGAAAGTTCAATACTGTTGTGTTGTATGAACTCGTATTTCAGTCGAAAAAAATCCATGGGTTTGTCCATAAATGGGTTGTAGTTGGTCCATTCTTTGCTCTTTTACATTCACAACGTTCTCCTTCAACCCACATTTTGTGCACTTATTTATTTGTTTTAATAGACAAACTTTTACCGTCCTTAGTTCCGCTAATTTTGGCCGGTACTCCAAAGATATCAGTTACCGTTTAGGTGTCCATACCTTCCTTTCTTCCGTTACTTAACGTTATAATTTAGAATGCAATGGGGTCTGAGTGGAACTGTAAAGAGTAGCAGAAAGCACCTGCCATGAAAATATGTTGACCGGACTCTAATGCGTCGCTTGACTCGGCTGTTTACCACCTCGCAAGTAATAATTGAACTGGAGTTACTGGCTTTTGGTAAAAGGAATCGCGATCGGAGTCAATGTAATCTCTGAATTTAGATTCATCGTTAGTCATTTTCAGCTCTAATGTCAATTGGTGTGACAGAAATTCGGGTTAAAGCATCCTTCTGAAATGACTGTGTAATTCCTTGCCTTCACCGAATGTTCGCATACAGTTTGAATTGTAACACTTCACTGACCTTGTCACGCAATGAACTGCTTTACCATCTGCTCCAACTGAGCTACTTTAGCCGAAATGTAATGTTTTTGGTCAGTTAGAAGTTTGCCGGTCAAAAAAGATTGGCAAGTAGCCCTTTGTTCTCTACAATCGTACGTAAGATATGGTGATCGAATAAGATAGCCTGATTTTCCTCTTCGTTTCAGCACAGATGATCTCGAGCGGCTCCTAGTTCTTCTGAGATTTTTCAATGGTTATGAATGATAAGAGCGTGTTGAAAGATCGTCGCGATTTGGAAGGCAGTGAATTCTTCAAAAATGAATGAAAAAAGATGGACGGAAATCACTTTAAAGCATGCAGAATGCACATCGGGGCCCAATGAAAATACGTACATGTCCACACAACATATGGAAATGTACAAAAATGTATAAATATATGTATAACTGTAGAGATATGTATTGAAGAGGTCAGACGCATATAGGCCTTTGAGTTCAACAGGATCTAACATAATAGGAACTGAAACATAATTTTGTAGATGATGTCTAAGGTTGAACTGAAGGGTGATGACTGACGTTAAGTTTCATTTCGCTTTAATGCTCCATCACATGATCTGATTGAGTAATCGAGTTTTTAAAGTATAACAGACTGCGCTATCTGTTCACCAAACCGGTGACAATATCAGATGACTCGAGTATAAGAGACCAGTTTGGATTTTTTTGGAGGGAAGGCTGACGCTGCTACAAAGCACCATCGTGGCGCACTATTGGATCCTAAGTTTACAGTAATTTTCAACGAAAGTCAGAAATGCTATGTTTCAACCCTAATTTTCTTCTGTAGAATTAGAAGCACTCAGGATTATGATGTCTGTTCTCATTGCAATTGTGGAAATGAATCTCCGTCGTATGTTGAAAATATTTTATTCAACGCTTTAGATCTGTTTGTTGAAACTATCAGATGTTGAATACCCTGTCTAGGCTTCCGGTGTTCGAGTGAATTAGCCATTCACACTGATCTTGTCATTGCCAACCGCAAAATGTATTTGCTTAAACATCGATTCAATAATATTTGTTCTTGCTATGATGCATGAGAAATGCATACTATTTCCAGTAAACAGAATGCTCTACTGAACTCTCGCAGAAATCCTTATAACTAGTAGAAAAATTTTCAATACCTAAGTACGCGAATCATACCCACTTTACGTTCCTGGCTTAAGGACTATATTCAGAGCTTATCGTACCATATTTCCTTATCATTTGCTACTTTAGCAATTGAAATTTATCTTATCAAAGTTCCTACTCTAAATTATTTGTTATTAGGAATTAAGATTCAACCTTGATCACAACGTTTATCTTAAAGCAATGGCCCTTTACATCGTACAGTTTAATTTTATTATGGTCAGAAAAATTCAGGACTGGTAAAGCCGTAAAGCTGGAATCCGGAATTAATAAAGTGTCCAATGATGTGGACCATCAGTTTTGCGCCACTCACAATTGGAAAGGATGTTTACAGATTGACGCTAACTAATATGAAAATTCGGCAGCCACTAGATAAAGGTCGTTTATGTGCCGCTAGACTGATCTAAACGTTCTAGCTGACCTATCTTTTGTAGTTTAAGCTGTGCTTGGTTATTCACATACTATTTTTTGGCATAAAACAAATAATGCTTAACTTCAGTTCAAATCCTTGATCGCCTAAATCTCATTAAAGCAATCTGATTGCTTGTTCCATACAGCAATGTGACGATTAGATGTTCTTTAAAGTTTACGAAGATTATAATTATAACCTCATCACTTCGTAAAAATAAGCTTTCTTGGCCTACATGCTTTTCGCAAGTCCTATTTTTCGAGCTCAATATAAAAAAAGGCGATTTACTTATTCGTTGTTTCTCCTTGCATGCCATTTATTTGAGAAACAATCATTCATTATATAAGGGAAAATTCCTCTGTAAGTATTATTTAGGAAAATAACAGAACAATTACGGGTGGGAAAATTGCAGGCAAGATTTTAGTCTGCTTAGCCTTTCTATTATGCCGAATTTATTTTATATTTTGGTTGCTCACGCTCGATTACTTGTATTCCGATGCAGCTTTCACTCCCCTAAGTACAGCACCCTTCGTTGGAGAGCCACTTTCTGTCCTCTGAGTTTCCCATCCAGTAATTATCTCCTGTTTGATGTTCAAATTTTATTATTGATCGCCGTCAGTTTCAGTACACTGAGCGAATTTGAATGAAAAATATATGAGCGCTCGACAAATATACTCGCTGCACGATTATTTTGAAAATTTCTATTATACGCAATTCGTTTCGATTAAGAAGAGAAATGCGGCACATAATTACTATTCTTTTTATTCATTCCAACAGATACTAGAAACTAAAAATAAACAAATATATGCTAAGGGGAGGACAAGACTAGACAGCCCACTTGAGGGCATTAACGGTTAAAGGCGAACAACAGGGAAGAATAAGGCATAATTTAAACAAATTAACTTATTTATCTCTTGTGTTGTAGATTGGCTTATCCTATAAATCCTGCTGATTGGCATTTTTTTCCATTCTTCAGGATAAAGGAATAGTAGATGATATTCATGGTACTATTTTACCTTTCTCTACACTTTCAGTCCCTCGAGTTAACTCTAAAATCAAACAGTGGGTCTTTTTTCAATAAGTTATTTCACGAACTACCTTAACGAACCCCCCAAAAAGTTATATGCAGTATGGACGTTTAATTCTCTCATCCCTTGAAACTGTGAAATCGCTTATCATTTGGATGAACACCTTTGGAAGCCAACGATTTGTTCTTACCGACGTATAACCTCTTATCTTCATTCGTATGTACCCTAATGGCCAGACTTGAATTTTCTCTTAGTCATAACGTATCGATTTTCATCATTTTTCATTTATCATTAAGGCTATAGAATCAGAAAATTATTCATCAAAATCATCGATTGAATCATTTTAAAAATAGAATATAATAACAAGAAATCATGGAAAAAACTAAAAAATGTTAATTGGGTGAATTTTGTATGAGCTAAGAATTCATCATAGGTTTAAGATGCAATTTAAGAACGCACCGTAACGTAGTTTGAGTTAAATAAAATGTGATAATAGGGCCAATGATAGTTTAGCGCTAATATGCAGCTTCGCTAATTAACCAATTTGGTGGAATGAGCTATAAGGATCCGGGACAATCACAACCAACTCTGAAAGAACGTCTTCAGAAGCTTGATGAAATCGATTTAAAAGTCATGCAAATTATGGAGTCCTCTGGGGCCACCTTGGATGAGTTGTCAAAGGACGTTCCCAATCAAAAGCAAATTGAAATGCATACCCGCAATTTCAGAGCTGCCATCCGAGACGTGGAACTTGAATTAATTTCCCAGTTAAACTATCTTGGTCAAGTTCTTACTGGACTTCCCTTTGAAAAAAATGTCTATAAGGAAACAATGGACTTATCCTTGGCCTCTGAGCGCCTGAAAAATGTTCAGAAAATTTTGTCTAAAGCTTTGTAAACTATTTTCCCGCAAATATAGACTGTGTTTACTTGTGGACACTTTGTTGCTCGTATCTTATCATTAAAATTGTATAGAACATGTATTCTTCTTTAGTCACTCAAAACAGATACGTCGCCGGACAACCCTCTTTCGAAGGGTTTACCATGTGATGTCTCCTCGACAGTTGAAGCTATCGAATCTGATCCTGTCGTCTCGAGTACAGTCAACGAGTTCGAGCTGTGCTATTTTGAATCGTCCAGCGAAGCGACAGAAGTTGCTAACCCCCCACCATTCAAGCATCACTGGTTTTTCAGTTCTTCAAAGAAGGAATCGTCTTCTCACACTACAGATGCTACTCCAGACCCTTCTGTGCACGAATTTGAGATTCCCGAATACGAGTTTGATGAGGAAATCCTATCACTTCAAGGTGACATAGGTACCCACTTTGCCATTTGTCATTTCATTAGCGTAAGTTGCGTTTAACTCATTTTGTCAGGTGAGGAGGGTACAATTTAACCCCTCCTCTTTAGTTTTTTTGCTTTCAACCAAATCTGAAAGCGGTTTATAGCAAATTTTTGTCTCGCTTGTCAAAAATTCTTAAATCACTGGCTTCCGCTGTAATTACGCCTTAACTTTTTTGACGATTTCAGTTGATGGTGATGATGGAGATGGTAGAATAACTCCCCTCGGACTTGTGGATGAAGATTTCGAGCGAGAATTGGGATGGTATGAGAAGGTGAGCGGCGACATTACCTATTTTAACTGCTTTTTTATGCGGAATGTCAGCAAATTAAAAAACGCAAAAGTTCACATTCTTATTCGTAAAGCGGGTATTTCACATTTTGAACTTCAGTGATTGTTTGAGTGTCTTAGTATCACGGTGATCTTGGCCATTAGATCTGGTAGATCTACGATGTTTGTGGTTCTTTTAATTTGTTCAGAACATTTCTTGTTTTTCATAGACTGTTAGATCCGATTACCTGTTTGCAGTAAATATCTAGGCAACACCATCCATTCTTCCCGTTAATTTCTTTCATTCCTACTTTTATATCTCCAGTTTTTTACTGTTATTTGGTTAATCTTACCATTGGTCAGTTTAGAAGTCGCATTCATTCCACCACCTCATTAATTTAATGCACTTATATGGTTTGAAAACTTCCACTGTGTGGTTACTTATGCTGATCCGTCAACGCATTTCATGGACTCGATTAATCACAAGAATTCATGATCCTGCATGAAGTCGTGAAGGTAAACAACTGGCCCACAATCATTCCTTCTATAATATGCTTAATTCACTACAATGTTCGGTTCGGATTAAAGCAAACTGCTCTGCTCTTGTCTGGCTATTCCGTTTTACCTTGATATCTATCATTTGTTCGAGAGAGCGCTAAAATCCGGTCTTTTTTTTCCATCTAGTCTCTATTGACAAATAAACTTGCGAAAAATTCAGTAATATGGATAAAAATCTGAGTTTCGATCCCTTGTTTCGTTGTCTCAAAGTTTTATATTCTAGTTTAACAGGCCTTAAATCAGCCTTCCACTTGAAATAAGTCGAAATTCTTTTCCTTCTTTTGATCATTTCACCGGTGCCTCTTCATTTTCCCGCTATTGTACGCTATCTTTTTTTGCTCCACGAGAGTCATTTCCTGGAAGCATGACGATCTCCCAATTTTCCGTCTGTAGATTTCCTTTCTCCTCTCCTTTCCCCCCAGCCCCCTCCTTTAAACATTATTCTTTTGTACTTGATCCTGACTTGTTCAGTAAGTTTTTTTAGAGAGGGTTTTTTTTTCGATTCAAGTGAAAATATGCGTGCTCTGTTTCCTCTGAAACTTATACTTTCAAATTTTGTGCATCCTTTTTACCATTGTCTAGTTTTGTTCTAGGTTCATATTTTGTCAGACTGGTTCGTGATTAATCTCCTCATTTTTGCATCAAATTAGTCCTTCCTTCATTACTTTTGAGTTGCTTATTTCCAGCACTTTTTCACATGCTACGCTGATATATCAATTTTGGAATAAAGGCGTGCGTTTGTCTACAATTCAAAAATTCACAAGAGGCATTGAACAGCTAGCTTAGTGTAGAAACGGCTAAATGGGTTCGTTAGTAGAAAGTAAGGGCGTTTTTAGCTCTGTTCTACTCAGGCTTAACCTTCATAAGAAGAGGATGCCTAGCTCTGTTCTTAGTCATCTTCACAAACTAGTATACCTTTTTGAGAACATTTTTTATTTGAGTTGACCATACTAGCATTATCATTTTGGTTTGACACCGATTTGGGGAAATTCGTTTAGGGCAAATTTCATTTCAGTACCGAATGATCTGTAGATCCTCCCTCTTCTATGGTAAAAGGTTATTGCATTTAAAAATACTTAAGGGACTTTAATCACTTTTTCTTCACCAACGAATCACGCGATTATTGCCGTTTATCTTGAGGTGTACGGTGGCTCCTAAAGTGTGTAACATTATTATCTTGTACGTAGGGTGTGTTGAATTATAGACTGTTGCTTGAAAGCCCGCCACGAATATCGCTACTAGTTTCAGGCCCATAAGTCCCATTTTTTATGACTATGTGTCAAATAACTTGACTTCCAACTGGCCTCTATCGAAAACGTTTGGTGTTACTCACTTGTTAGAATGCAGAAAGTCTCGATCTTGCTCAATTCTTTGATTCTGCAAAACGCCTTCTTTCTCTTACGGGCAATCACTTTTATTCTGTCCGTTTAGTACTGTCTCTTCTCAAATTCTTTTACTTTTCAGTGGGAGCTTTCGTATTACTTTAATTGAAAACCTCTTGTTTGATATGCATTTCGCAGAGTAGACCTGTAGTCAATTTTGTTATAGTTAATTTATATCAATGTTTCCTCTTGCAGAGTTACATCTCTGAGAGCACGTCCAGGAAATGTTTATTCTGGACCATCATAGTCGTGGTTCTTCTTTATTAAAACGCAGTATGCAATAATACTAATGGCGCGGACTAAAACGGGAAAGAGTTCAGGAACTTGATCACACATTAGAGTGCAGAGTATCCTTTGGGACATTTCTCTCGACGCGAACAAGCTAATGTTTCTCTCAAGGTTTATTGCTTCTTCGGTGATGGTCCAGAAACTCCGTCTAATCGTCCTACTTATTTTCATCTAGTGTACTCTCGTTTTCAGCCCACTCTGATCACCACCCTCAATACTCCAGCCTATCACCCTTATCTCCTCCCTCGAAGATAAATCAGCGATTACAAATTAACATGGTAATAAGATCGATTTGTCGCACCGATCGCTTTCTAAGGATTAGTTGACTATTTAAATCACTTAGATGATGACTACGAGATGAGGATCGGTTTCTCTTTGGGGATCAGTTTCTGTCCACGGGCTTCAGTTGGTACTACGTTGATTATTTTTTGGCAGTGTTTTCAGTTCACAATCCCGTCACACGAAAACACGGATTTTCCCATTGGAAGGAGAATCGCCATTCACAAAATCAAATTGAAATAAAAGAAGTTTGTCCCCCTCTCCCATTGTGCTTGCAGAAAAATATAAGATGCCAATCAAATGAATTCATTTGGGGATTTTCATATCTTTTTTACTGAATCACTGAAATCCGTGTGTTACAGTGTGGAAGAAACAAAAATACTCAAACCATACTTCATGTTAAGAATCAGTTTTCAGATCAGCGAAATTGTATATACATCATGGCCAATAAGTATTATGCTCTGGCCGTTATTCGTAAATGTCTACTTCAAGCATCTAAGAGATTATGTTTAATCAACCTATCGTCGTCCTCTTAGTCTCAGCTTAGCTCCCCCTCGGTAAACTGAAATGTGTTCGGCCATTTGTACTCATCTTCAAGTGTTTGGTCGCGGTTGTGTTGTTATCTCTATGGCATCACATGGAGGTGAGGTTTAGGTTCGCCATTGAAATCGAATTTTTCGATCCTCACTATTTGAGTACTTGTTTTTGAAGTGTTCGATTGGAGACAATAATAATTATGCTGGGGGGTTTCTTGCCTATTAGTATGTTTTTTAAGCATTCACTTTGGCTTTATTCAATTTGATGCTGCTGCTTGAAAAATTCTGCCAAAGGGTCAAACTTGGTGGCTGACTTTTCTTCTCATCCTTTTGTTCAGTACGATTTTTCCTCAAATTCTCTTCTGCAAAAGTCTTTTCAGTGGATGCATCAGCCTGTTTTGAGTGCCCTGGTATTCCCCTGACCACATAAAATCACTATTTGTGATCATTTGGACTACTGTTGGAAGTTTTAAAACTCGGACATCTAATAAGGTTGATTTAGTGAATTCTATAAAATTGGGTATTGAGCCAGACTTCATTACCTATTCGGTTATCTGGAGTGGTGGTGTGTTTGACTAAACACAACAGTAGCTTTATTTGTAAGTGGCTTTGATCCAGATGACCATATCAGCTTAAGATCCTTCAAATTCCCTACACGAGTCACCTCATCTTTATGTATTCACGGAAACCTATTTTAACGGTTTCGGAACGGTCATGTGTTCTACAAATTCGTTTGATGGGCATTGTTGTTTGATATAACGCAGTTACTGAAAGACGGCCAAAATGAATCAAGGGACTAATGCATAGAAATAGGTCCATTTTTCAATGTTTAATCCTTTTTCTAAAATCCTCCTCCCTTTAGTTCAATCTATTCTGTCAACCTTTATGGTTTTATTAATTCATAATTCGTAAAGAAGGCCTCTTTTCCTACGAATTCAGCTGATAAGTGTCATCGTTTGCATTAAATAAACAATTGACTTCTTATAATGTTGCCAAATCCTCTAATTAGCGAACACTTCATGTATCCTCCAATTGAAGGCAAAATAAGTGACAGGATTAAAATGCTGGTCTATAATCCACTTATCGAATATTTACCTGTATTTTGACTTTATTTTGAATACGAAAGGGGCATGCGTTTTGTTTGGCTATTGGTGAGCGTTTGCCCTCAAGCCATAAAGCGGCTAGTTCATTGGCTCCCGGCCTCAATCGATAGGACTGGTTAAAACTGCCTCTTCATCCCTCTTCTCTTTCTAGTTAGCAGCTGAAATTCTTGGTAATTATCATCTTTATTGTTGTAAAAATTCTACTTGACCATGTGATGCGGAACAAATGATATTCCCCTTTACATAAAATTTATACTTTGGGAAAGCTTGCATTTTTTCTGTACTCCCTTCTCTTAAATCACCATCTATCCTACACACTCCTTTATCGGTGAGAACATTAAGTACTTGGGCTTTAAAATGTTCTTTTTTGGATGAGTAGAATTTGCTGTAATATGCAAAGTGCTTATGACATTTTATGCCTCATTAATCTTGTGCTCTTGAGAAACGGCTGTTACCTGAGCTACATGGGGTAAAATCTATTATCGTATCACAACATAACATAAAACCAAGTTTATATTAAAGAACAGTGTTATTTTTCACTTCATTTTGAGGTTAAGGAAGGTATCTTGGTTCAGGACCTGTCGTTTGATCATCCATCACCTCGGAATAGTTTTCGATTCCATGTTGTTGGTACAACAGTTACGCCGCCAGTGCACTTCTAAGAGCTTTAACAAGAGTCTTTTAGTAGAAAACATCGAAAATCATGATGATGACGATATTTATTTTCGCTTAAAGTGTGGTAACAGCCTTAATATTCTGACTAATGGTTGGATGGATGATTAGATGAGTCCAGTCAGTTTTTTAAAAGATGATTGCAGAGATAAACCTTATTTGATTTTTTAACTTTGCTCTGATCTGCTTTTCTTTTCAGTTCCCATAGAGATTTTTTGATTCAGACTTCCAGATCCTGTTTAATGGATCCTGATTACGGGAGCTTTTCCTCTTATATTAACCCAGCTGAATTACATTCATAGCTAACACTTACGTTTTGCTCAATGTGCGTTTATAAGGTCACTCTGACCTTTTATATGCTCAGACAATCAGTACTGACCTAGATATAATATTGAACGACTGCATTTCTTTGCTATAAGCCTTTATTGGGTAGAAAAGTGCCTAACATCTCTTATATTTAGAAAATCGGTAGATTCTCCAACCAACATACTCATTTAACTAATCAGATAGTGTAGAATCGAATTCATCGATGCACTATCCAAATTGGCTGAATATCTGTTTACTAGGGAATAATGAAATTCGCGGTCCTTATTGAGAAAGATCTTGAAAATTAAATCAAACATGTAAAAACTTGTTAGAAATTATTTGATTCGATATTATCATTCCATGAATATTTACCTATTTCAGCATGCAGGTGGTTTATATTTTCGGGGGATAAGGATGAAATATTGCATTGTTTTACTGCTTCTCAGGAAGCAGGTTTACTAGCTTTTAACTTAAAAAGAATTGTTAATTTTTCTCCGCTTGATATTCTCGGCAATTCGGAGATATCCCATGCTGATTTATTTTAATTTATGTACTTGTAAGAGATGATATCTTACTGCAAAAACAATTATATGCATCGTTCGCATTAGCCATCTGCTTCATCTGCCTTAGAGAGCCATCGGTGATGTTATACACCATGAAGTGTTCCGGCACTTGTCTGACTCACCGGAAGGCGTGAGTTGCATTTCGATTAGCCCATTTCTAGAATATCATATTACCCGTCTCAACATCTGTTAGATGCCAACTAAGCTACCAGATCGGAGTACATGCACTCTAGCAATCGTTTGGCCAAAGTCTCTTTGAGAAACCCGACTTATTTGTGACGATGGGAAATTTTCTTGTAAAAATAAGGGAATCCAAAACCTCCTGAATCTTAAGTTTTTATGCTACGTCAGAAACATTTAAGACTGTGCTAACATCAATTTTTAAGATGTCAAAGCACCAATGAGGTTCGTTTCCCATTGTCTTTTTTTTAATGACGATAACACTAACAACCAAAAATGAATTGAAATACAGCTCAGCTCACTTTATTGCTCAACGGTGGACTAAGTGGCTTGCAGGGTAGCAGATTCAGAGAGTGAAAAGTCGCTTCACTCATCTAGTTATTCTTAGTGCTATTTCGCTTTAATTACACCTTCTTGGTGGATCATCCACAATGTGCTCGGCTCTGGAAGGTTTCCGCTGTGGCAGTACTTTGCAGTAGCACCTCTACGTCAAGGCGTATTATTATCCCATGTGTAAACAAATCATTAATTATGTAAGTGCCTCGTAAGGAGTTTAGAATGCGTGGGGTTAGTTAGGCTGATCAGAAGAAACTCGATTATTTACTATTTGTTACTGATTGATTGAACGTGTAAACATCGTAAATCAAATATTTAGCCCCGCTGGAGTCAATAACATTGAACCAGAAAAGTATGCAGTTGGGAATGTCATTCGCTTTAACTACCTGTTCACTGACTTTTACATGACTTCTGGTGTCTTAGTGAACGTACTAACCAACTGTTTAATCTTATTTTTCTCCTTCTCTGGCTAATTTGCGTTGGAATAATGATTAGAGTAAGCCTAATCTACTGATAAGTATACCGTGCTTCATTGTTTTTGTAATTTCCATGACCTTCAGAAGGCACCCTTCTCTCCCTTAGGAATTGTGCATTCAGGAGGTTATTGATGCCGAATTCCATGACATCTCCCGATTAGGCATTCTTCAGGTCGGTGGGAACGATCACGCTGGACGAAGAGTTATCGCTTTCTTCGCCTGTCGACTTCCCAATTCCGATTTGATTGACCATGATCGGCTTTTAAAGTGAGTCACCATCCCGTTTTCCTATCTGTGTCGCCTTTCAGATAACATACGATGAGGAATCAAACAAACGCGGCATAAATTGTCAGACTCTTCTCAAAATTCTTCTGATTTCATACCATATTCAGCCCAATCGCTAACTTTTTAAGAGGTTGTAACTTCATTTTAATGACAAAAGAGGTGAATGAAGAATGTTCAAAGGGTAAGCTGTGAATATTGAAGGGTTCCTGGTTTGACTTTTTTTGTTCACAAACTCTGAAATTGCGCTACACATCACAGACTCTGAAATCGCGCTGCAAAACGCAGACTCTGGCTCATTTCTTATCACTCCCAGAATATCTCTGTCCCTTGTTATCAAAATTGTCTTGCATAATTTTGTGTCAGATTACTGTATGTGGTTTCCAAAAGTGTGAGCTCGAAGAATCGCCATTACTTGACGTATTAAGTGACCGTACCCAATGCCTTGCATTCTTTGAGAGTTTCGGGAATTTCGGTTAATAGGTGAAAGCAGCAGAATTTTAGCCATGGGAGTAGTTCGTCCTTACTTTCTTTTCATTTTTTCTATTACTTTAATATTTTTTCCTTCTTTCTTAGGAAATGGATGTTTTTTTACTGATTTCCACTCAGTCCTTCAGTTTGGGCTCTATTAAAAAACGGCTGTTCGTATCCGTTTGGTGCATTTCTCGCAAGTGCTAGGTTTCGCAATATATGGCCTCCTGACTGGCTACTCAAAGATTTCATACAAGCTTCATCTTCAAATGGCTTCCAGCCATCTTGTCCTACGGCAGTCTCCGTGCACCTTTAACTAGCTTCCTCTCACTTCTACATCTTTCTCATCAACATCCCAGGATTTGTGAATTAGATGGCTGCGAGGAGGGAGTTGAGTTCTTTGTGGTACTGAACAAGATTTTTTTATCCACTCAAGGGTATTTTAATTTTTAGGCGAATTTTCACTCGGCATGTGAAGAATTTCATTTCCTTGTATGGCTTTTCGCGTAATCATTTACACACAGTTGAATGTTGATATTTCATTTTCTTTTTGCAGGTTCGGTTGACGTGATTACTTTCCATGAGATAATCCCAACATGTACCAATCATAGACCATATTCTATGCGTTTAGTTGCCTTTATGTTTTGCAAGAGGCGGTACCTTTATTGAATGCGTCACAACTCAGTCAAATGTAGCCTTGATTTGGTCTTCTGTATTGAAGTGGGGATTTGACTGCCAATGAAATCCCCCTTTTATCTCTTACTGTGGTCAATTTGCCATGAAGGAAATTGCGGATCGGTTGCGTAAATTGCACAACTCTGAAATTTCTCGCAGGTTTTAACTTAACACCCACACTTTGAAGGCGCCAAAGTTCGGCACTTTTTGTACTTCTTCAGTGCCTTGTACCTTGAAACACGGCTTTGAGGTGTGTCTATCAAGTTAGGCGTATCTTCCTGACATTGACAAACGCCTTTACATTTGTCTCTTTCTGAATCGCTTACAAGTCCTCAGTTATTATGAGATGAAGATACTCTGCTATGACTCATGAGCTTGGTCTAGGGAGTTTAGTAAGGATCAACTTCTTAATTACTTGATTATTACAAACTTCGGGGATCAAAGCCTATAAGAAGGCGTTTAAGAGGTCGCACCAAAGGTAGGGCATCACAAACCACTAATACGAAATCGCGTCTTATCCAGCATTCATAATAATAGTGAAAGGATTTGCGTAAACGCTTCAAAACTGCATGATAAAAGACCGTAGTGAAGTTCTCAGAATTCTGTAGATTACTTTCATCAGGGTCCCATTTTTTTAGAAGCCACATATACGAACGCCCAACGTGTAGGGAAGTGCTCGGGTGACTGAATTAGAAGATTAACGGAATTGAAGACTTTACTTTTAATGATCACCTGTATCATCGTTTTTTTAGTGTGCTAACGTGCTTGGTAGACGGTCTAGACCACATTTTTTAGCTGTCAATCATGCGATTTTGATCATAAATTAGCACTGCTTTCTAAAGTAGGTCTTGTCAGTGTGGTATAAGAAACTCGAAATAAACATCCTTCAAGTCACTTATTTCTAGGTTCACATGTGTTTTCTGCGTTTGTGAGGTTCATCACTTGATGAGTTTGATATATTTACTCGAGCTGACTATGAAAATAAGTATACCGATCCTGCATTTATTGTTTACGAGGCTGAATTTGAGACCAAGATCTTAAGTTTTGACAAGAAATGTAGTGAGAAGGAAAGGGTAGCTCGGCTGCTTTGTTGACCGGTAAGCTTAGTCTAATTACCGAATCGAACGAGTCCAAGGAATTTTTAAGTAATGGAGGAAAAAACTTCTGGATGGAAAATATTGAATCGAACTCAAACCCAAAGCATAGAAAGTCAACCCCAAAAATTGTAATCTGTCGAGATTCTCAACTATTGTGGAAGAGGTGAAAGGATTCTCTCTCAATAGGGGCATTACTTGAACATCTTTAAAATAGTGAATCGACTAGAAGCTTATATTATTAAACGATTGACTTAAAACTTTCAACAGGACATGGTTGACAGATGTCATTTGAAGTCGACAAGGATAGCACTTATGATTATGCTATAGGAGTTTGATGTAACAGATATTCGTGGCCAGGATCCTGATTACTTTAGACCGTCTTCTGGCTAACGATTGGAACAATAAAGGCGAATTCAAAAGCAAGCTCTGCCCAGCATGAAATTTATGTAGTTCTTTTTTCCCAAATCATTTAAACAAGAAATGATCCTTTTCTCAGCAGGCGTCATGCGATGGCCTTCATTGTCCCAAATTGTCTACTGCCATTGTAGTTTTTTATCTAGCAACTAAATAAAACTACCTGATACAGTTGTTCCACTTTAGACTACTTTTAACCACACGACTGTTCATAAAATGCTGGTTTAGACTAGCTGTAGGGTGACAATAACTAATTGCTTCGTTTTTCATCTATCACCACTCTTATTATGGTGTTCACATGGTGGGACTCCCTCATTCAATGTCTGTATGTAATGGGTATGGGACAATTGTCTTATGAGTTTCACTATTCCCAGGAATCGAACTGTCAACTTTAGACGCAATGATCGATCGTGCGCTGAATTGCTCATGAGCTATGTGTTTCTCTGTCGTAGATACGTGACCAAGACCCTAGGACAGTACGTCTCCTCTGATTACACTCTTGTCTACTTCCACTGGGGTCTAACAAGTCGGAATAAGCCTAGCTTTCCATGGCTAGTTCGGGCTTACCAAACTCTTGGTAGAAGGTGAGCTCACTTTCTGTTTACTCCACACTTCTCAAGTCTGTGGATTGTTTCATTTGCATTGTGCATATCCCCTTTTAGTTTCAAAAAGAACTTGAAGTCCTTGATCATTGTTTATCCAACACGAACTGTTCGGATGATTTGGAATTTCTTCAGTGCTTTCGTGAGGTAGGTCATTCTTCATTGCATTAAACAACTCTCGAAATTTTTGGGGTGGGTAATCGGTCATAAAGAACCGATCAGCTTTCAGTCCGACTTGATTTCGCATGGAGGTGATGCCCGTTGCCGCTGCTTTCGAGTCATCAATCTCTTTGACCATTTTTTCCTGGGCCTTAGGGCCCTTTTTTTACCAGATAGCTACAGTCTTGGTAGCTATTTAAAGGAATCATGTTCATTAGCGCTCTCATCGTCTGTCCAGGAATTTGAATCGTCACAATTTGATAAGTCAATTGAGATGTTGCAGTCGGAAATTCATTTGCTTGTTTCCTGCAGTATCAGCACCGCTCGATCACCTTTATCCCGCGATTCTTACATCTGCTCATTTGTTTTTCCAAGTTGATTACGACGTACACTGAAGCTCAATAATTCTTTAAGATCTCTTGAATCCACTAATATTGGCCCTATCGCCATAAGGTCCATGTCGCCTATTTAATTATTGCTAATAATGTGTCGCTTATCGTTCTATTTCAGCATCTTTCCTGTTTTTGAAATCAAATTTATCATCTTACTGAAATCTGTGGAATGATCTTAGTTGCTTTCTAGGGTCAATATTGGTTGACTCTGCTAAAGACTCATTTCGTGACCTGTTTAACTTCCCTGAGCCATCATTTGGTGTTCCTTCTCTTCCATTAGAAAATTAGTTTGACCCTTCACAGCCGTACAATGAAGAAGCCTTCTTTGTGGATGCTCACAAGCTTTTACTTTGAGGACTACCACGTCCCGTCCCTATTTGCTGGATATTAGGTGAACTTTTTTGTTAGCAAACAGATTATTTCCACATCATGAAAAAGTTTTACCTCTGTATATTTTAAAACAGCTACGCGTTCTCATTGGTGGTACTCTTTTCAGTGAGGTAAATGCCGCATATTTGAGCTATCATGATGAAAGGAAAAATAATCTTTGATGAGTCGTTACTTTTGTGACTTTGTCGGAAGTGGTGTTTGTACTTAGGATAGAAGCTTACATCATCAGTGGTTACTAATCCATGACTGAGAGATGAAATTGGCAATACTATGCAAATGGCCCTCCGACTCGTTTCCCAGAGTGATTTCTTGGTCTGCTTATCGTAGATTCAACTCATGATTATACCGAAATCATAGGTGATCTTCAGTTAAAAGTGTGGTTTTTATATGAATATGAGGATTGCTTTCACGTATTGAACTAACTTTAGCCTAATTAAATTAACTGGTATAGGTGATTGTTTCAGCGCATATTCACCGAGCGTACTACTTATGAGTATATCAGTACCGTTATTGTGGTTTTCACTATATGCTCGTCGACCTGTGCTTCTACTCACAATAACCATATCGTTGATTCTCTACGGTAAATAGTAGTCGAATCGCTCCACATGTTCTTTGAGCACAATTGATGGACAGTGTTAATTAAGGGTGCTCAATCCTAGGGGCTATCTTCAGTTATAGTTGTTCCGCGATTCAAAATGCCTGCATTTTTTTTAATTTACCAGACCTCTTTTATGGGCGCAATCAGCTCCGGTGGAAACAGCGCATATAACAGTTATACTGACCGTCCGAATTTCGCTCCAAGTGTCGTTAAAATTCCAACAGTCAATTTCATTTCCATGCCCCCTCACAAAATATCATCCTCGAGGCCGACCCTTCTCGTTTTTTTTTACGATCCTCTTACTGACAGAATCCCACTTTAAGGTCCAAACGATTTTTCTGATTATTACTTAATCATCTTCCTATAACCTGCATAGAGAGATCGATTTATACCATCTCTTCCTTTAAAAGCTTCAGAGCCTTCCGATCTTTATCAGTAAAAGATGAACCCCCTCAATCATTTTATATTTACAGTGCAAAAATGAAGAGAAAACTGCACTACGTGAAAAATCTCTATGAATTGGAGCCCTTCCTACCCGTCTGCCAGCTGAATTTGCCGCTCCGGATACGTGAGTACGTCCCATCTCTTTTTTTTCATTGAAGTACTTTGTGTAAATAAAGTCTAATGTTTCACTTCTCATGTATTGCAATCTGATTCTGCTAGCGTTTCTTTTCAATTATGGTGGATTTTCTAATTTCACCAATGCCTAATTTTTACTGCCGTAGTTACGACACCAAAGTAGGTATTCTTGGCGTTCCGATTTCGATCGATCCTGCGGCTGCTTCGGTGATCGGAGATCACGATATCGATGATCTTCCCTGCCATGATAATCAGCAATTCGGCGTATCGCTGGAATTGTAAGTTATCTGTGTATATCACAATTGTATTGGAACACTCTATGCTTCATTTTGTAGTCTTAAGACGGCAGAATTCCTTGAGTTTATAAGATTTTTCGATTAATGTTTACCGGATGATTATCAGGTGGTAATAATTAACTGAAAATCTGGGTGACCTTGTCACGGCGAAAATATGAGAGAGACATTGGATAAGACCGTGATTTAAGGACATCCTTAAAACTGCATATAGTGGTTCGTCTTAGAAGATTGGTAGTTGCAAAACCAAACAGTGAGTTCAAGGCACAAAACAGCATGAATTTATGAGCCCTCACTATCCCAAGCAGTAATGGCATCTTCACTCCCCTTCACTTTTTACGTTCTTTGTGTTTTTCAGGCTAGAAGAAGGCGGTTAGAAGCATAAGCTAAAGAGAACTTTTGAGTCGTGAAATATGTAGGACGTCTTACTACGGGAATGGGCTATTCGGAAAAAATCAATGAAAATATGCTTGTGAGACCCATTTTCAAACAAATTGTTTGTATATAATCGTGTTTATCATGGGTGCAACCTCATGCGAGTTCAATTTACAAATATGTAGATGAGACTCTAAGCTCGAGGACATATATAGAAGAGCAGACAGTTTGTTGCAGACTTGCAGCACAGTATAGCAGGGCTTGTCCGAAACTGGTTGGCTGGGTCAATTTTGGATGTACAGGCTAAAACGATTCTTACTGGAATTGATTATGAGGACGTATTTTACCTTCATCTAGGTGGAGTTGAGGGGCAACGTCCATATGACTGTACTAGGATAGAACTTGCCCATTAGATGGTAGCACCAAATGTATATGACAAATAGAAGTTCCGACTTGAAAGTTACCAATGTGGTCAATACAAAAGTTGCCCGACTTGGGCTGTTAAAATCTGATAGTGTTCAGAACTTGAATCCCTGTTTAATGTTTTAAAGAGGCTTCAATCGAGTGATTAAATATTTATAAGCCTGCGCTTCGATTGCTTCATCTTGCGGTCTAAATCACCTATTTTGTCGCCATGTTATAGTATCAAAGCTAATGATGGCGGTCGGTCGATACCCGTTGTCGTGGAGGATACCATAACCTATCTGCGACGCCATGGTATGTTCAGTTATCATTATTATGCATATGGTGGGTCTGAATTTTCGTTTGATCTTTGGTTTTAGGATTAGATACTCCCGGAATTTTCATCAAACCCGTCCACTTAATGGCTTTGCGTGACGCACAGAGTCTCTACAATCGAGGTGACTATTCCTCCTCTCTGTAGCTGAATTGATTCTCTGAAGGCTATCTAGTTTCTGTTTTAATATCCTCTTTAAGGAGAATACGTTGACCTCTACGAGATGAACAGTCCCCATCTGGCAGCCCATCTGCTGAAGTCCTTTCTGGCAGAACTACAAGAACCTCTCCTAACCTTTGATCTCTATGAGAGCATTCTCCGAGCGTTCAGTAAGTCTCCTAGACTTCATGCCAGTGTCACAATTCCTTGACCTCTCTAATCAGATCATATTATTTCATTAAATAGCGAAAGGTAAATTTTGTTCCACTGTTGCATGATCCAACAACTATCTTTTGCATGGATCTCTTTTGATTTTCCTTATTGGTCTCGCTTGATTGCAGATAAATTGACTATGCACTGATCTGCTGGAAATAAGTGATATTTCATCTTTATTGCATTTTGTATGTGTTTTACTAGGGCGAACATCTCAAAATCGGGTAGTCTCTGTACGACAGCTGCTAACGGTTCATTTGCCGCAAGGGAATTACGACATTCTGCACTATATCATCAAGTTCCTCACTGAGGTTAGTTTTTTCTCCTTAATTGACTGGGCTGTTGTGATTTGAACAAGTATCTTTGAGCAGCAGAACTAACTGGGATATATAGCTGCTGGAATTCAGAGCTTTCTCATACAGAACTGGCTTGTTTTACCGTTTACTTAAATGCAGTAGTGGGTCAGTTACCCATACACTTAAGTATTTATAAGGGAAAAAATCATTCTTTTCATGTTTAACTTCGGCACCCATCTGTACAAAGCACTCTAGAAAATGCGGTAGGTAGAGCCTGTCTGCTACTTCGTTTTTATCGGGACTAAACTGCGTGAAAAATGAAGATTCACTAAGGACCTGAAAAGGAAATAGTCTTTATGTTCGGTTCCGTCAATTGTTGCTACCTAAACCTTCTTCGGTTCGTTGATAGTCAACAGTATCCTTCTTAGCTTGATCGAGTTGAAGGGATTTTAGAAAGAAATGCAGTCGTGGACCCTGGCCCCTATTAGAGAACTCAAAAGGTATTGACCCAATCACTGCCTCCTCTTGGCCTCAAAACGATTATTCGTCAATGCCTAATGATAGCGGTTCCCGAGTCTGTGCACCTAAAAGCATTTTGAGCATCTCTTCATATCATGCTTTTCTGGATATAGAATAGTTGTTTAAATACTAATCTGATAAGTGGTAGCTTTGAACGCTGAAAATCTGGTATGAGCTCCTTAATTTTTTTAGTTGTGGATAAGTAAATCAGTTTGATACTCAATCAATGATGGCTACTTTACAACTCCTAATGAATGATGCTGGTAGCTAAAACTCTTTCCGACGCCCTGGTTTGTTGTAATACGCAAAGGAAACGCACACTTATTTTGTCGCATCTGGGGATACAAGTTTTCCCCACCGGTTAGCGCCTTTGTAAGTCATTAGGCAAATCACACGTGTATTCTTGATCAGGTAGGCATGTGACCGTTGTTATTATTTATTATATCTACCCATTCACCTTTCTCCCTCATCATTTGTTCCTTTTAATTTGTATTCGGTTCCATCGTTTTTCGAATATTCATACTTCATCTAATAGTTGGAAGGGGACTAGAGCACCTAAGAAATCGAAATCGACTGCAAATGTTGCCTAGACTTTATCGAGGACTAAAGAATTCTGTAACTGTTAGTTATGCTGAAGAGAGAAATGAGGCAAATGATTGTCAGAAAGCGCTAGCTCGACTCGTATGGAGATAATGTTCAATATCCTAGTCTCTTTATTTATGCCATAATAATTCCTCCCTTCCGAGGGTTTTTCGCAACAGACGTGACTACTTAGTCTCCTGTTGGCAGTCACTTAGTTGCCTCGAATTATGTTCACTGCAAGTCTGAATAAACATGGAAAGTGCCGACTAATCGCTATCAGCGTCGAACAGGAGGTTCTCACCGCTAATTCTCGATTTTACACCTCCTGATGCTTGCTCTCAATCGAACTTGATTCATGGAACATGCGGTGAATGAATATTGAAGGCGAAATAGCCAACGTCAAGACCGAGAACCCTTAAATGCCGCAGAACTTCCCACTTCTGAATTCCATAATTGAAAGCCACACCTTCCCAGTGTGTGTGATGGCTTTAATGATCATTATTAGCCATTAAGTCAAATTTAACCTCCATGGAACCGCGTTGACATATCCCTACTCTGATAACTGCAAGTATTTGGCTTCATTTTTCATTCTCATCCAGTGCGTCTCTGTGAGTTTTCTGGACATCTTTGATCATTTTGTACCCATACTCATCTTATCTGAAGAGTAATCCTTTTTGTGTTTATTCAAACCATTTCATATTTTCGGGTTTTTAATGGCCTTAGAAATGAAGCACGTTCTTGATTCTCTAATTATGGACGTTTCTCCTCTGCTGAAAAGTACATTCGAATCTATCGTTTGGTGTGAATATAGCAAGCAATCAGGCGCTCAAACAGAAGGCTACTCATTAATTCATCAGTTTAAGATGATATCCTTGCTCATTCGGGTTGGTCAGAATTTGCCTATTCTGGGTGTGTTCAGGATGGCGATAATGTACCTAAAGTTCAGTTAAAATAATGCGATGATTGCTAGACTAAGAAGTAATTGGAAACCTGTCTCTGTTGACAACTAAGAAAATATTACTATCTAGAAATTGCCTTAAAATATTTTTCTCTCTTCTCGCCGATGAATTCCTGATTTTGGTCTCGTCTGCAATGTCCTTCGTATTTAAAGACTGACTAGAACAACCAAAAAGTGGGCAAGCTTGACAAACTTAGTTTCGATCATTTACTCTTGTTCTGGATGATTGCTGCCGTGTCTGAAGAAGGCGAAATGTTTTCTTAACTTCAGTTTATCACTTTGTACTCAACACATTTCAGGTATTGGAGCACTCCTCAAAGAATATGGTGACCGCGGCAAGTCTGTCAGTGACGCTGGGACCCTCCCTGATCCGACCTCGACAGAACTCTGTGTTGGCCTCTCAAATAGTGCAGGATCTAATTGTCTCTTTCACTCAACTGTGCATCACCCACTTTGAAAGCATCTTCACCCGATCTGTCACCCCGAACTTATATGCTGTCATCTCCCCTTGACATCAGACCACCTCCTCTCTTTCCACCTTTTTATCGATCTCGCAGTACCTTGGACTTTTCACCGTTCTTCTTTTGACTTCTACGTTGACCCCTTTATGGTTCGGAGATTTACTTTTTTAATTATATATGTAAGCTCTCGGATCTCATGAACATGGGACTAGATCACTCGAATTGGCAAAGATCGGTTGACAAATGGGGATAATCAGTCTCTCGGCTCTTAGCCTTTCGTCTCGATCATCATTTCTCATAACGTCAGCCACTATCTTCAATCAGCTTGAATTCAACTTGTGGCTTCAGACGCCTTCCAAGTGAAGATCGATAATGTACCTCCCGGTAACTGGAGCACTTGGTCACTGCATGTTGATATCTCCAAATGAATCTAGGGGTGTGGGAACGGACTTCATTTCCATCTTTGCAGGAATATTAAGAGTGCAGTAGTGGTCAAAAAATGCATGAACCGTCATCATGACGGTTTGAAGTGGATTCTAAAATACCCTCATCGCATTTGTGAATATCCCAATCTTTAATTAGGCATCATCACTAGTGTGATTAAAAATTATGGATTTCTATTCCTACCCAGCATCTAGTTAACTGACAGAACCGACCCTATTTTCATTTTTTACTAAATAGACACCATTAATCGATCCCGAATGGCGCCTAAAAGGTCAGCACGTTGATTTAAACACTGAGCTAAGCTCAGTGATTATATTTATAGATCTTTCAATATTTGTTGACACTTTCAATTTGTGTATCCAAACATTGTTTTCTAAATTTGAACGCCCCTTTTTAAGTAAATGGTGGGTGGGTTTTAAAAGTCCTGGATGCGAGGAAGTTTGAGCGATCGCAAACTTCGCCCCATCATGGCAACTGAAGAGCAACTGAAAACTTTAAGTCTTTCATTCACAATTTTACCAAAAGATTCGGTAAAGAATCTCTGATAGAAATTAAATTAGAAATACTGATATCAAGAGCGGTAACATGAAGCAGAAATGTCAGGCCATTCGCGTAATGCTGCGGTTCAGATTATTCCTTTTCGCAATGATTGAATACACAAGTCCTCAACCTGGCACTATATCTCCCATTCGAATCACATTATGATAGCACGTTGCTCCCAGCATATTTACCAGCACCTTCAGAGTCCCACGTTTCCGTGTGCCGATTCCCAATTAATGGCGACTCGACTATTCAACTAAACAAGTAACTCTAGAGAATACCATTTTAAGTATTATCTATTATGAACCTCTTGTAAATTTCCTGCCCCTTAGATACTCGTTTTTATTTCGTTGCTCTTCAGCTTTGATGCAGAGGGTTAGTAACCTTTCTTGTGGTTTCATATTTATGTAATTTGTACACTATCCTGCATTGTGGCTCTCAATTGCAGTTTCTCATCTAGTCATTCGTAAATTAAAGTAAATTTATTTTGCCTTTTACTAGATTGATAATTTCAACTGCAATGGGATCATATATGACTTTGAGGTCGCCTACACGTTCGATTCATTGACCAGTACATTCAAGAAGTTTGTCTGTTCCTAATCAAACGTAACAGGTTTTCAATCATCAAGGCACATCTCAAAAAAATTTTACAAAACAATTTCGTTTAGCTTGGTACCATCAGCAAGTTAAACTAAATTTTCATCAGTATACCACCAACTGCGAAATTTTTATCTCAGTTGTTTTCAACATACAACTTTGCATAGAATGTGGTTTCACATTTTCCACCTGACTCCATTCCTGATAGAGTTCCCATTTGCCGCGAGGCAATAGAAGTCTTGTTTGTGCTGACTGAATCAACGATATACGGATTACGTTATGGCTTTCATTAAAGTAGTTTCTTCATGAAAGCACCTTTTTTTATCATTAGCATTCTCTTTTGAGGTGTTTGCTTTACAAACAAATATTTGATCTTGATTTTGAATAGTTGACATGATAATCATATTGTACTAAGATTAGCCATGGAAACTTGATAAAGTCCGAGTTTTTCTTCAATGGAGTTTTATCATTTGTTTTATATCGATTATTTTATTTTGCAGATTGTAACATTGAAACCAATATAATATCATGAACAGTTTCATAATGTTTTATGGATTTATTATTTTCGACATCAGTTTTAAATGTTTTACCATTGCACTATTTGTTTTAATAGTCCAAGTTGCCCGTTTTTAGTAATTTGCCCTTACAAAGGTCTTCATTCGCGCTGACTGATTTATCGAGGTGGTGGACTTTCGGAGTTCTATCCCTTCGTTCGATCTTCTTTTAGTCAACATCTAGATTTTCTGAGTGACAAGTTCACTTAATGCTTGGAGGTCGAAGAAACGATTCCTATCTCTCCGCCGAAGTATCCCAAGTACCTGAACCAACATCGCAGCACATAATGTCGCAATTTTGTGTGGACATGCAAGATCAGTCAACCAATCGACCGGGTAGTCTTACGCTTAGATTTGATAGCAACCCTAATAATTATACCGATCTCAAAACCCACCAACATTCTCGGAATTATCCTTCCCTGAAGCGGAGTGAGTCATCTGATCACGACAAAGTTATCGTTCAGCTCGAAAATAACGGTATTAACCCGATGACGCCTACGAGCTTCCTCAATCCAAAGGAAATTACTGCTGAACAGGAGCAATTTGCAGAGTAAGTTCCGCGTTCGCTGTCGATGTGTTGATTTAGCGTTCTGTATCGTCTGCGCCCCCTTCTCTGAGTACGTTTTTTGACGTTTCATTGCATACAAATTGATCAGGAGCTTGGTCGAGGCTGATCGCTTTTTAGTATAGATATATAGGTTTTTCTGTGTGGGTAAAATGTGTGTGTGTGTTTGTCTGGATGACTGGGTTAGTTCCCATTAGCAGTTATATTTTTTTGTGAACGCATGCAATAGACAACTCACCAAGACTATTGACAAGATAAAGAGCGAGCGGGAGGGGTCATTGGCCGAGGAATCTCTCCTTCAGCAGCAACAACGGCACCGTCCTTCTAACACATCTCCCGGTGCTGCGTATGCGGCAAGTGAACGTCCCACGAACCCATCTACTCCTACACGAGCCAAATTATGGTATGTGTGTGTTGTTTGTCCAATTTTATTAACATTCTGTTAGACAATCTTCAAATGACCTTTGACGTTATTGCGTAGTATGTACAAGGTTTTTTGCTGAATCTATTTTTAGCAATCAAGACGATGTTGATAGTGTTGCAGTTTCACAAGGACTGGTTTCCGGCAGCTCAATGCTGCTCTCAGACGCCACTGCCTATTCTATGGCGCCTCACGGAATGCACACCCACGAAGCACCCCTAATCTCCACCAACGCATCCCCTCCCTCCACGACTGGAGGGTCGACTTCTCCGGTGTCTCCTACCCTGGAGAATCCTAACAATCGGTTCCCTATCGTAACCACCGCAACCGGTCTTCCCCCTGTCAATCGATATTCCAGTATCTCATTGCCCCCGTTACGAACCGTTGGAAATGCCAACGGGGTCGCTTACTCTTCACTGACTGATATGATGGTTGTTGGAGCGTCGGAGGACCCCACAATTACTTCCGCGCCGGTGGGCACCCTTGCAGATCTCACAAATGCTGCTTCTGTCACCGGTAATCAATTGATCGTCAACCCAACTACCGACGGTTTTGTCTTCCAACATTCGACAGATCAGGTAATCACAAATTTTATCTCTCCCGTGCATTTATTTGTGGGCTGTTCAGGTCACCCTGATGAGGCACTCATTGATTCGCTTAGTGTATTTAGCTAAACTCAGATTGGCCAAACCGGCAGTCTGGAGGCCGATCATGCTTCGTGGAGAGGGATGGGCACCGTTCATTTCGTGCTGCGATATGACGCCTGTAGTAATGACTTATGAATGTGACCCTGTCATTCTATGGCCAGTTACTGGGCTCTTCTAATCAGGCAGAGCTAATGCTGTTTTCCCGTGTGCGTCTATAGAGGACGTTTAGAGGTAGAAAAGAGGATGCGTATGAATCATCATGTGCGTGCATGTGCCTCTGAGTCACACTGATAACCCTCTCCCTCTTCCATGCGGAGTGAATTCTCCAATTTGCCACTGCTGCTGCCGTCGCTGACGCTGTTGTCGCTGATGATGCGTACTATGAATCATTGGGGGCAGGCGGACGGCCAAATCGCGCGCCATGATTGGGTAAATGCTTCGCGCACTCACTTTACGTGCGGCCGCATCAGCGGTTCATTGTGCGCGTGTCGTTACTAATTTTAGGACTCTCTGTCCCCCCTACAGACAAAGAAACCCTCCATACACGTTAGAGGAGTGTATTCCCTCGATTAACCTTGAAATCAGCACAAAGTGCTTCTGATTCAGTTACATAATGGGCTGTCATCGTCTATGAATGATTAGTTGTTTGATTAGGTGGACTACTTGTTCCTTTTAGAACCCTTTGATGGATCCTAGTGGCGGTCGGATGAATGGTCTGATAAACCAGTGTCATTTAACGAATCTGGCTTCATCCTATGAGGGTCACAACTTGGCTCATATGCGACATCACGAGTATCTTCCTTCCTGTATGCCCAACTACCATGCTCCTGTTCAACAGCAGGACGGAATGATGGTACCTACTAAGCGGCCCCTTCAAAGCCCTCCGATGACCTCTTCGACTTCTGGTATGAAGCGCAGTCGTAGGAGGCACGAACCTACGATAGCCGCTGCTCAGGCCCTCATAAATGCCTCTTCGAATACCATGGTCGGTGGTGCTGGTGGGCAGCTCTCCTACCTTCCAACTGACATGTCCGCCATATCCACTCCTAATCACAAAATGGAGGAACGAACTATGCAACAAGTTCAACCATCTGTGAGCAATGCTGGACCGTCTACACCTCGTCGTGGAAACCATTCCGCAGCTGGAATTTCCATGGCTACGTATGACTCACAGGCATCGGAACTACCCCTCTCAAATCTCGATCCAAATGCAGAGAAAATGGAAAAGAAGCGGGCACGCAATCGTTTAGCGGCTAGGCGATGCCGTGAGCGTAAGATAAGCAAGATAAGGGGATTAGAGAACGAGGTGGCCCAACTCTCAGCTTTCACTGAGACCCTCCGTGTCCAGTTAGCTTCATCTCGGAAGGAGGCTGAGCAATTGAGGAATTGTGTAGAACAGCTTGCTGAGACCATTCCAGGTGTTAGGGAGCAGCTTGACGCCATGGCTTTGTCTCAATCGCAGTCGCAGCAGCAGCAGCAGCAGCAGCAACAACAACAACAACAGCAACAACATCACTCAATGCAATCTCAGGGTGTTTCGCCTTCCCATGCTCACTGTGGTCATCAACCGCCGATGCCTGAGTCCTAGGAATCCGGAGTCTGGAATTCTTCCAGTTAGTCCCCCCTAATACCCTTTTTGTGTGTATGCGTGTACGCCTGTGAAAATCGTCAGCCTTGTTGTCATTTCCTGGATCATCTCCTACACCCCTCTGCTCTCCCTTTGTCACTTTCTTACCTCCCTTCCCTCCGTAGCGTGCAGCTACCATTTATCCACCTCACATTTTTTGTATTTTTATATGCGATTTGTAAATAAGTAGTAGTAGTAGTGAGTGACTCCCGTCGATTGAATGTGCATTTGCCAGCAAGTGGGAGCGGCATTTCTTTACACTTGCCAACGCTACCTTCAGCAGCCCCTGTTCTTTTGCATCCCAACTTGTCTACGCTGTCGTGTCTGTACGCGTGTTTACGCCTGACGGTAGTATAACTGCTCGCTTTTGTATTAGGGTGATCAGCTCTCTGCCTGTATCCCGGTGAGTATACTGAGGAGGTAGAGACGACGTCAAAGGAGTTTCCATCCACCCAATTTTCCCCTTTATACATGCACTCAGTCTCGATGTATCACTTTGATATGCCTTTGAATACACTTGAAAATCTGGTAGCTTGGTTTTTCTTGTCGACCCTGTGTTGGCAGATTCCCAGGATCTAATTGTCGCGGCAGCTGATCGGTCTTCGTGCGCAGACTTTTTCAGGCCTAACAATCGCGATGGCTGATTGAGTTCCGGATGCAGGAATAGTTGGTTATAGCTTGGTGTTCGATTTAGTACCAATTTCTGGATCAAACAGGGGTAGTTTGATTAAAGGCTATTGGATGTGCTGCGAGGGCACTTCAGGTTTGAAGGTTCGGTATCTATCTTGTTTCTAGGTGATGGACCGCGTCGCTCAAACCTGGGAGGTCAATGCGATGAGTGTGATTTGCCACAATTTGGCTTATTAAACTGACAAAGACCTCTAAGACTATGATTCCTGCGAAACAACTTTTTTTAGTGCAATTTCGTCCACTCCGTCAACTGAAAGGATTGAATTTAACCTGCAGTCGACTGGAGCATCTAGCAACTTCACTGCAAAAAAGAAAATCGAAAGGAGAGAACCTCCCAACATTCACCTAGGCTTTAAAGGGAAATCATCCGCTCATTTAAGAGATATACAAAAGTGATCGAGATCTAGGATGCTATGAATGTATATATCCCGAAAGGTGGGAATTATTGAGCTCCCTCGATTTGACCAAACCTCCTTAATGATAGATTGGGGGCAATTGTTTGTATCAAGCTGGCATGGTGCAGTGTGATCGATGTCCTAATGTCGTACTACTGCACAATATCGATTTGGCACAATATCTCGAAAATTTTGAAGCCACAGTCTAAGGGTATCGAGTAGATTTGTCCATTATTTGGATTGTAAGGAGAAACGTGAACTCGGCTAATATGAGTGGCACGACATCAAGACTAAAACGTAGGCATAAATTAGCCCGGCTGTCGAAAAAGCACCAAATGCAGAGGAGTTCAGACTTTGAGACGGTGTTACTGCCTTGAAGATCAATTCTTAGGAACTTGTTGGTACTGTTCCAATATCATTCAATATCATTCCATCCCCTGGATACGACTTATAATCCTTTAAATTAGGGGGAGATTTGTGCCTTCAGACCTCCAAATGGCTGGATTAATATCGCACATTGCTATCTTTCAAATTCTAACTATTTAAAGCCTCCAAATCTATTAAGAAGGTTTCCTCTTTATGGCCACGAATCACAGTATAATAGTTTACCGAGTAAATGAATCCATGCAACGACCGAACGTAATTGTTAATTATTGTAATTCATGTGACTTAATTTTGTAGTTTGAAGCTTAGTCTGATCATAGCTAAGGCGATACAGCAGCCCTCCAAAATCGGCCATCCTGGGGGACGCTTTTTTCCCATCAATAACATCGATTTAAACAATTTGCTGTATGGGCGGGTTTGGGGATTAACAGTGGGAACTGTAGCCTAAATCCTGTCCAAATTCGAGTCCATGCGTCTCCACCCATTTCAGTCTACTGTCAGCCAAATTGCCTGGCCATCCTCGGCTTTACCAACAATTAACCCTCAATTGCTATTGTTTCCTCAAGAATCTCTGTAGATTCAATTTTAGGTGTCAAAGTGCGATCAAAACAATGCCCTTAGGCGCTCGGAAAGTAATTTTCTAGTTATTTTAATTAACTTCATCGTTAGATTTTTTTACCATTTGTGCTGTTTCGCCGCGCCAGTTTAGTAAGACAATCGTAATTTGCAGGGAAATAACCTACAAACGACTACTCCAAATCTACCTTGTCAAGGTTTAAACTCCAATTACTCATAGAGGCTGTTGAAAGAAAAAGCAATTGGAAGACTGCAGATTTTGGCGAGGTATACTAACTCATTTCTGATTGGATAACGTGAAGACATTACAAAGCCTGATACCATCGCTTTGTGACTCGTAAATGTCTTCCTGTATCCACCCACAAAAACAAAAATGCTTAGTCATGATCGCTCATTACCTCTCTCAGGAGCATCATCCATTTAGCTGCTACCCACGTGCCGTCGCAGGCCAATCAGGTACTACAACCTTGGGAAGGCCTATGACTGTTTTGCGCAACTCTGCTAGCCCGCCATTTATGAGTGTCTGTAGGATGCAATGTGTACGTTTACTATGACGACACCGCAAGGACGCACTTATTGTGATTCAGATCACCCCAATACTCACGTGATTGCTGACGTTACCACCCCTCTTCCCTCTTTAAGTATCACACGCTTACCGTTTTGCATTAACACAGTTTCCTTTCTCTGGTGAAACACTAGTAAATATAACTAGCTCTCATGTCACTTGTTTGTGGGGAAAAAAATTGACGCAATCCAAAATAAATAATGCAAAGGTAAAAAATAACCTATTTTTTTGTCCAAATACAGCAAAGTTGATGAAGTAAGAACATTCAACAGTTCATGATGGGCTAATATTGTCTGAAAAAGCCGACTCATTTTGTGGACTAGGGAGGGGTTAAAGTTGAACAAGTGAAGAATTTCGAGGCGAAGTTATGATGTTAGCTGTCAACGAGATTAATTAAAGTGAAGTTTGCGTGGGCGGTATCGTCGAATCTCTGTTACTCATCACATGCGAACCATCTAATTAAGGCGCGTGAGCTATTCATCGAGAACTGCTGGTATTTAAGTACCTAATCTAGGAGGTCAAGCTTCCCTTGACCACCTAAGATGACGTTTTGTGTTAGCGATCAAAATTAAGCGAGTTCGCCTCATCTCTTGATACTTAAAATGAGCACATTTTTTATTTACTCCCTCTGCTCTAATATTATGTCAGGTCTTGTTAGCAAATATCGATCATCTTAATTAATTAAATATAAAGTATTAATTTGTGAAATTGAATTGGATCAGCTGGATTAGACTCATCTAGCCTAAAATTGGTTAAACAGGAGTTGAAATGAAAATGTCCATTGATTTTAGTACTGATCTTACTCGTTTCGGAGTAACTTGATTCGGATGCTATGAGGCGAATCGAGATCATTGGAGGTTAATAATTCAGATCTCTTGGTGTCCGCTATGGTCTACCTAGCCAGAATCTTTGATCTATATAAGTGATTTTGCCTCGAAAAGTTGTGTAAAATCACCATTTCAATATACCCTTTTGATAAGTTCCCTCGATATTCATTAATGAGACAATGAGAATCACGTAAGGGCACGTTTTAAACTATTTATATTTGTAAGGTGACATTTTTTTAACAAGGCCAAATCACATTTAACCATAAATCTCTATTTTATTACAAAAGGCCCAAACTTCGACCTTGCAGAAATGCTGAAAAACGGTTCTGCTTAAGAATATGGTATTGTTTCCTGATGTTGAACCCGATTTTTGCCTTCGTTGATCTATAAATGCACATTTATGGAAATGTGTAACTTACGTAAGATATCCCCACCAATTTTTCGCCCAACCATTAAGCTTTACCTCAACTAACTGACTCTTCTCATTAACACGTGCTTGAGATATTCGCCCATAGAGAGCAGTGTAATATACTTGAAATCTTTCTACTTTTATGTCGACTTCAGCTCATGAGTAATCTCCTGAGCTTGCCTTCCTCCACTGCAACATCCTGGAAATATCAGATTTCGGGGTGGTGTGCTGGATGGATGTATCCATTAGCACGCGGGTCTCTCGTCGACAAAGCGACGACTTTTAACTTTACGGTAGCATGACCTTAAGATAGCTTCTAATTCCAGTTAATGAAGTAGACCTTAGTCACCTGATATCTCATAAACTGACTGTTATAGGAATGCACTTAAGTAAATATTATGAACTTGAGGTAATATAAGGAGAACTATACCGACAAAATGCTAATGCACATCCTTGGTCTAGCTGGATAAATTTTGTTGATCTATTGAAATGAGTTTGAAAGTTATTGACTGAAACGATTGACAGCCGGTCCATATAAGAATGACCGAATAGGGTTCCTTTAACCTGGATAAGCAGGAAATAATCGCTTTCCTCATAGGCTTGGACAATAATCAGGTACATTTTGCAACATTTCTGTTCAAGTCTGAGCGCATTTGATTATGATTGGGGCTCACTGAGTTCGATTTTACCCCATTCTATTTAACATAGCTAGTGGCCGCAGAAGTATAGTTCACGATTAGATGCCAGGTTTAAGCTCAACCACCATATCAGTATCCTATTAATATAGCCTCTACGGATTGAATGAATATACTTTAGGGAATAGGCTTAGTAAGCCGTCTTACTGACTGATAACTTATTAAAATTGTCCTCTTGATGGAAGTTGCGACCGGAGATGTAGAGGTAGCGTACAGGAGGTTTGAAATCCTTAGGCCTACATCTAGTGATTGGAGTGACCTCGCATATTAGCTAATGCCAATGAGGACGACTACACGATATCTTCATTCATCCTAAGAAGAATTCCAATTAGAGGCTCTTCCTCATTGTGGGCTTGAATTTATGTTTATTAATAGGCGGAAATATTTCACTGAAAGGAAGGTAGAAGATTATTCTTTAGAAAAGCAATCTCTTCCGCACTCGATTCATTAACATCAGCACAGCACTTTGTATTCCCTCCTCCTCCTCCTCCTCCTCCTCCTCCTCCTCCTCCTCCTCCTCCTCCTCCTCCTCCTCCTCCTCCTCCTCCTCCTCCTCCTCCTCCTCCTCCTCCTCCTCCTCCTCCTCCTCCTCCTCCTCCTCCTCCTCCTCCTCCTCCTCCTCCTCCTCCTCCTCCTCCTCCTCCTCCTCCTCCTCCTCCTCCTCCTCCTCCTCCTCCTCCTCCTCCTCCTCCTCCTCCTCCTCCTCCTCCTCCTCCAAGTGACCCCTCGCAGCTCCCTAATTTTCAACTGGTGCACTCTTCAATCCAGTTACACTGAGATTTCTCACTTTCGTCTCCTGTCTGGAAAGAACGAGCCTTGAGTATAGTTGATATCAAAGTCAGCCAAAACAATGGAATAGCTGCATGGATTGGCAAGCAAGAAACGACTCTTTATTTGCAACCTCTGCCTAAGTAATTACCAACTTTGAGTCCTCTTTTAATCAGCAAGTTGCAGTTTCCGCGGAAAGAAAATATCACCTTTTATCTCTAGGCGTATCACCAACATTTTGTTTTAGACCTTCAAGTAGTCATAAATCATTAGGACACAGCAGCTCCACTGACGAGATAAAAACTAACTTAATGTCAAGTATTGAGGTCATTCAAAAAAGTAACTGAAAGTCATATTTGAAATGAGTTCTGCCGGACATCATTTTCCTTCCATCAGCCCACTGAATACTTTGTATAATGCCTCAAGATTTGACCTGATATTCCTTTTTCTGGTATCAATGAAAGCGAAAGCTGGTTTCGATCCTTAAAGTTATTAACAAAACTTTCGATTGACTAAACTATGGAGAAAGATGATGGATGCGGATCTGGATGCAGTGTGTTCCAACAGAGAACCATAAATGAAGATCGTGATACGCTTCAGAGAATATTTTTTTTCCACCATTTCAACTAACCTCAAACGTCAAACCTATAAGTCCTATTTGCTAAGAAGTAGATTTACGATCAGCCAACTCAATCGCCATCAATCAACAGTTTCCAGAATCTAGCTGGCAGGATCAATGAACATTCTACTTCGAAGAACACTTAGGATACAAAATGGCTCAATTCGCCAGAGCCGTTTGAGGCATTTGACTTTATTTTGCAGAATTGATTCGTACAAACCTTGAGCTTTAGGGGATTTTCTAGTTGGGGATAACCCTTTTTAGCGAATAAGTGTTGATGAATCCGTGTACGCCTGCCAGGCTTATTTACCTTTTTAACCTTCAACGGGGGGTGTGGTGCTTCCAGAGCACATGGTAATCCTGTTTGCCATTTTTGCAGCCTGAATAAATTACATCTATACATTTAATATCCCGAAAAACGTAAAGTCTGCATTTGACATGCCGGGTATTTCGGCTGGAGTCTAATTACGCTTGTGTGACTCTGTAGCCCTTTAAATCCAAAACTTCCAGGAAAGTTGCAGCCAGCTCAACGTAGTATTCACACGAGCCAACAAGCGCTTTCTCACCGTATGAGTTTAGGACCACATATCTGGTAAGGCCGAACAAAGACCTGTGTCCATTAGCCGAATTCTCTTTTCCGATTGGTTGGCTGAGCCTACGATGGTCCCGCTATATCTGGCCTCTTTACTGGATGTATATGTATGCACCTATATTTGTAGCCCTCGTGGACGGACCCGGGAAACTGCCTGCAGGCCCCGCGCGTGTACATGGAATTTGCAGGTTCAGGCCCAAAAAAGCGAGTATTTATCAAGAATACGGCATCGAGACTACTTAACCTATTCGATTTTTTTGAATGTATGGTTAGGTATCTCTTATTTAGCTAATATTCTACCAAATTAGCTGATACATTTTCGATTGATTTCAACCTCACCTTCTACTGAATATTTAGTGGGCCCATGGATTCCAGGTTGATACTAAGTCAATTTGTTCGAACTTGTAAGCGGTCCATTAAGCGGTACAGATCCAAAATCCCTTCATCATGCAACTTTCCAGTGCTTTGCTTTACAGTATTGCATAGTTTAATATCATAAATAGAACTGCGGCTTCACTGTGAATGTTTATAACTCATTACTACTTGATTGGCTTTTTAGGAGCGGGGTGGGTGGAGGATGTCACAATGAGATGGAGCGATTGAGCAATTAAATAGGGGTCACGTGATCCACTGCAGAAACTGGGATAGGCATAAGCCTGTCGGTGTCGATTCTGAACTCAATTTGACCTCATTTTTGCTGGCGAAATTGACCCCCTTAAGGGGAGTGTTCTCTTTATGAACACTAAGGAGCTGTGCTAAATCAGTAGTCATCTGATGTGGATGCAAATGGACTCGCTGAACCACGTCAAATGCCCTAATTTTTCCCATTCAAATTAGAATATCCGGCATTATTATCACCACAAGCTAGAAGTCCGCCGTCGAAAAACTGATCATGCTGCATGAACTTTGCTGTATTTCTAGACCTCTGCCAAACAGCCGAATTCCAGATGCCCTTCTAAATGGGGTTCGAGAATATCGTTTGCTCAGGGGTATTATGAAATTTTCCTTGGTCCACCTACTTGAAGTGGATTGAGGCTCAAACTGGATTAAAAGTTTGGCGTCATGCATAATGGATTCCCTCTTTCCCCCAGATCAGATCCGTATGAGGTTCTTGAAGTGCCATCGCATCTTGTTTCCCATTAACCCATTTTTTTATCCCAAATATAATGTCTTTAGACAGTTGTCCTTTTGAACCACTTAAAGTTCTTCTTAAATAATCTGGATATTTGTCGTGATTTTTAGGCTGTTTGATCCCTCTGAGGACGTTAAATTTTTCTAAGTTTCATGAGGATTTACAGTGTCTTTGCTTACAATACTACCCGATTTCTCCGATACAATTGGTGCTTCAGTAGGTAGGTTGATTAATTTTAATTAGGTCAAATCTCTTCTACTTTATTTAGTGTTTGTAAATAAGTGAATTTTGTATGTTAGACGACATTGTTACCTTTGATTTGCCAAAATTTGGCATAACGCAGTACTTGACTAGAGTGCATTTGAGCGCCGATGATGTAAACCCTGTTTTTCTTCAACAGAGTGTTGTGCACTCCCATGGAATCAGATTTCAGAGATGCAGTTGGATTTGACAACTGTTGGTCACGAAGGGAATGCAGTAGAAGAGGTGCAAGCGCTTCATTTTATTATACATAACTTCCCTTTCTTCCGAACTTGTCTTCTCCAGATCTTCTCCCAGATCTTTGATTTTCACCTTCGATCGAATCTTTTGTTGAGTTCTCTTCCTCAGTGGTTCCCACCGGAATTTGAGTCTCACTGGCAAAGTGTGATGTACCCTTGAATGCGAACTCATCTTTTAGATTTTCTTTGGTCAACCTATAGTCTACATCGAGGCACTTCTAATTCATTTTATTATGGCTCATAACCTTACTGGTGGGATCTTACGCCTCTCTCTCTATGCAATACTTTTAAAAACTCCGATTCAGCCCTCTCATTGCTGTCGGTTTAAAATTCGGACTCCACCTACTACGTAGAGACCTTAATGGGAAAAGGGTCAATTCAGTTAGAACCTCTACTAATTCGAGATAAACTGATAAAATGTCCCCCAAAAATTTGGATATCCAGGCCTATTTATTAACGTTATTACCATAACTTTTGTGGTGTTAACGTCGTCTGATTCTTTAAAGCGGATGAGTGACCACTAAGGTCACTGGTTGATTGCGATTCGGGTATAACTGTTTCTCGGCGACACTAGCAATCTTTTGAATGGCTTAAATAACTTGTCCATTACGTCGGGATGTTAAAGTAATGCAAACGAATCAACGTATTTCAGTTCTAATGGTTTAACCAATTTATTTCTATGGCTTTGAATCTGACCCTTAATTCGTGCTCTTAATAATTAATTAATCCTAGTATTCAAAAGAAAGAGAGTCTGGAGGACAAATCTGGGACTTCAGTCGTGGGGAGGTAATAAAAAGATGCTCCGACTCAGTGGATCTTGTTGAGGCGCATTCCGCTTCCTGAAAGGTTTGGTTTGGTAAGCCCTGCAGTTCATAGGTCGTGAACCTTCTCCTGTGCTAATGGTTCGTACAACTTTTCGGCAACAGATGGCATTTGATTCATCGTTGATGTTCCAATTCGAAAGTGAGTTAGTGCCATGATTTTATGCACCTAGGAATTCTCCATCGTCTTCTTAGAGTACGTTTGTGTCATCTTGACCTTGTCGCTGCATTGCTTAAGCTTCAACAAGGGCATTCTTCAAAGCGCTTAAAGCTCAACTCTTTTTCGTTAATAAAGGAAGTTAAAGTTCTTGAATTATACTTTGGTACCTTAAAGCGTCGATTCATTCCAATCTCTGCTTCATCCGTGATCAGCGATCAATATCCTTTAGACATGAAATATCTGCTTTGTTTGATACCTTTATCAACTGTAAGCGATCAAAGTTAGTTCACAGGGAAACTGACATATTCTCAAATTCATTGCCACTACAAATAGGGATGGCATTTCGAATAATGTATTTTCAATCATACCCGTCTGTACACGAAAGGTCTGTCCAGTAATACCTTAATACTGATAATATCCCACTCGTGATTCCTGCCTTCTCAGTCGATCGTTATCGTTCATGAATGCAGATAATCCACTCCGATTGACTAATCGCGATAGGCTCATCGTTCGTCGACTTCTCCTCCTTTCCTAGTTTTAGTATTTTACTTTAAGTCGAGTGTCGTCGACGTTAAAAGTTATTTTAAGGACGAACGATTGGAACAGATAGCGGGTTCACATTCGTACTTTGATTGCTTGACCTAACTCGAACTTAAAATGTCGCATCGGTGACCCATCGGAAGTGCCGCAACCTGATCATAGATTAGGTTCTCTGATATTTACAGGTAGCCTGAGATTATCCGAAGACATGCAGTTTGTTTTCTTTCGTAAAATTCTCACTACCTGTTAGTTTAAACTAGACTCCCGCAAGTACTTGACTGAAATGCTCGATAAATCCGTCGATTCTTTTGTAACTTGGTAATAACTACTCAAAACCTTGTTGGTAATTTAATGCGATTTCCACCTGCATTAAATTTACTGAATTACAAGGATTTTCTACCATTTGTAGCACCAGCCTACTAATATAAAATAATGCAGCGGTCCCACAGTTTTTGTGTTCTCCAGACTTACCCGCAAAATGATCAAGTCATGCCTACAATTTTAAATACAGGCATCTGATACCTTCATGAAATAGTCGTAAGAAGGCAGTATCCTGGCAAGTGCTTTCAACGTTTCGAATGGCTGAATTCATTAATCCAGTAGGGTAACCCCCTTCGACCTCGAAGAATCCGTATTGGATGCAATCGAACTGTAGTAAAACTTCCAGATTCCGAGGTGCAACTAAATTTCTTCGAGAATGAAGGGTCTCGCCAAAAGTGGTTGTCAGATTTTGCCTTATGAAATTAAATTAGTTTTTCGGTAGCTGGGAATTTCTGATTATTGCGTAATGAAATCTTGAAAAATAACATTTTATTTGTATGAGGTACTTAGCATAGATTACTTATGTTTATATAGTATGATTTGGCATTGCTTAGTACCATTAGAGGGCGATGTTATGACATCGAAGTCGCCTATTATGATCTCGAGGAGGATGGACGACAAACGACTATAAACCAACCAAATGTGATTCTTAATCATTGTATGTCTGTGCTTAGATAGGCTTCCAGTTCGTATATTTCAAGAGAGAAGATAGCTAGACTCGCTTTCCAAACTTGAGAGTCGGAATTGAAATTTATCAAGCAATAAATAAGCTCCGCTTCAATTTACGTTTATCTGAACTTTAAAAATCGGATTTGACTTTTCCTAAGAATACTCAAGGGACGATATTTATTGACTAAGTCACTTGTGATGGCCGGTCATTCAAAAAATGACCAGTATCAGACGCAGAGCTTTTCACGTCTCTAGCTTGGCGTTGCAAGAAATCCTCTAGTACCACACTCAGTTCCAACATTAACATCTTTCAGAATCGAAAGTACCTTTTTGGCATGGTAGTGCTGATCAGATTGTCAAATATTCAAATGCTAGTTGAATTGAATAGTATTCGAGGTACAAGTAATATTAGCCAGAAATGTACTAAGGCGAATCAGACAAGTATACATCGAACATTACGGGAGTCAATCGGCTCTAAGGACGTAAGGGTAACTCTTGACCATTGAGTGGACTATACGTAAAAGTTATTTTAGCAAAAAATAAAATTCAATAAACAAGTATTTACAAGAACTAAGCTTCTTCCCATTGTGCATGCAATAAATTTCTTTTTGTATTCATAATTTGCCAGTTACTGGTTTCTTCATACAATGAAACAGGGTCCGACTCTTTACTAACGCATAAATACGAAATACCTTGGTGAGCTTTTGAAGTATGTTGGAAAACTAATGTTCAACTGGATAGCTAAGAGGGCAGATAGCCCGTGGGACTCGACTCTGGAACTAGTAGGGGTTCTGCCAGCTCCTATCCTTGAGTTCAGTCAGAAAGAATAAGCTTTGAGGTCGGTTTTAATTGAACATTCAATGAGATAGTAGTAAACCAATTGAGGATTCTTCTGCGCATTTAGTGGGTTAGCTTGCGATTCTACTCGAGTTGCCCGTGATCAAGAGCGCATTTAAACGTCAGTTTTAACAAATTTCGAAGCCGTGAAGTGAAATCATGCTTAGTGATTTGAATGGAGGCCTTGATTCCCCTCACATCGTGGTTACAAGAGGTTGACAGCGCTTGCAGTGCAGTGCTGATGTGCGAACTTGACTTACCATATGAAGCTAGTTCGAGATCCTTCGGCGCATATCCCGTACTTGAAATAACCAGCCTCTGTGGTTAAAGGTCGGTCTCCAAAGTGGTTTCCAAGAAAGAAGTCTCCAATTAGGGAATCTTCAAAGTGCCATCTGTTATCCCAAGATAGGAGCTGGAGAACTTTGTCCTTCAGCAATGACCTGTCTTCATGTTATTGCTGATCACCTTATTGCTAATATGCGCTGCCTTGAGTGCCCGCGAAACTATGTGAAAATGACCTTTCGTAAAAAAGTGTGGAAATTGTCGATTGGATGGGGAAAAGGATACGCTTATCAGTACCGAAATTAACTTACCTAGGCTTGGCCAGAATTTTCTGATCCTCAGTCTTATTAAATACTGACGATTGAAATCGGGAAGATTCATGAAGAAATTCGCAGTGAAAGGTTACAGTCGAGATTGCAATGATTAACCAATTGTGCCATTAACAAATAGTTTACAGTTATTCGTTAAACAGGTCTCGACTGATAAAAGCGGTCAGTTAAGAACAGGGTGCGATTGGTACGTGAAAGTGAAGGCAGGATGCCGCGATCGTTACCCCAGCCAAAGTCTCTCCCAAAAATTTGCATACAGCGAGACACCCGCAACAGGGAAGCACCTTGCAGTAAACAAAAACTGAGTTTAATCTGTAGCTGATATCTTTGCAACTTTTCAATCGGTTGGAGGAACAAATTTTGCTTAACCTTTCAGCTTATTAGATGACCTCGGTGTTACTATGCCCCCAAATCGACTGGGAAAGTAACTTTCTCTTTCGGAGATTTCGTTTCATCGATTCTCATTGAAATTTTTTAGAGACCTTCTCTTTTATCAGTTAATTTACAAGCCCTTGATAGAAGTGATGAATGATTTCGACTTTCTTCTGTGCACGTCCATTCCATGCATTGATGGTGTTGTGCAGCTCTAGACCTGACACTTTCCATTCTTAAAACCGGCTTATGGCCTTTGTTGTTTCTTGAAAATGTTTTAAATTAAGAGCTAGTGTGCTAAAACACTCGGTCAGGCTAAGATTTTAGCCTTTTCTGTAAAAAGTCAGAAAAGGGATCATTATAACACCATATTTGACCACAGTCGTGCAGAAGAAGCAGTCCCATTTTGCACTTCAGAAAGCGCATTTATGTAACAGGAATTTAACTTTGCAAGTTACCGTTTCTGCACGAGTTTCACATCTATCCTGTCTCGTATTAACTGGTTCATATGAATCCTACACATTTTTTGGTTATACGATTTTGGATTGATCATTGGTAATATCGAATATAATGCAATGCTTGTTCTGAGCCCTGCTTTATCAGATCGGTTCTTTCACACCAGTAAGGGAGCTTCTAAAACTATAGTCAAGGTAGATGAAGCTGCCAAATTGACCCGCAAACTGGTTTAGCTACTTCCCAAACCTCTCCTCCGTAGTTTGTCCTTCATTTAGGCCCATCAACTGTCAGCCACAGCCGATCTGATCTGCTGGCTGTATCCAATCGCTCTTCCTCTCTCACATGCTTGTTCTACTTTGTATGTGTGTATACAGAAGGAATTTCAGTAGGTGGTGATAAATGGTGCACTTGAATCCAAAGGCGTTTTTTTAAAAAAAAAAGTGGCGCTTGAAGATAAATGCGATAATGGAGAAGAGAAAAAAAGAATGGGAGATCCAAGCCGCTACTGTTTGAATGCTCTGATGATACTGTTGTGATCTAGAAAATCTTTAGTTAGACCCACTGCTGTGCAAAATTTCAAGTGTGCAGTGCGTGAGATGGTACGCACACCCAAACACACTAATTAAGCTGTTTCCTCTTCCTAATATCCACCATCTCTCTCACAATCGTTCATCCAACAACCTACTTTTTTGGTATTCAAATACGGTTAATTATGAATATGTAATGTTGGCTGTGAATTACACATTTGAAAGGTATGTGCTTTGGGATTTCTACGTTCGCCCTCACTCTCATTCCTTCGACAACATTTTCGGGGTCAAAAATTTCATCCTCATCTCAATTCCAGGGCTGATCAGAATTTTCGAGCATTGAATCCGTCTCATTCAATGTTAAGAACTATTCTTCAAAATCAACAACACCTTCGTGTCGTGGCAAATGACTCTGATTCATGACGTCATGTTAATAGATCCGACACACACGCACACACAAGCACATTAGCACACTCACCAAAGGTATTATTCATGGTGACCCGATCAATAAAGTGACTGATCGAATCAAAGCATTCATGGTATTGCAGTGTGACTTGGATTGATTATATGAGTTAATTCCAGGATTATCAGAAAGTTTTCTTGTATTTTCCTAGTGCGTTCCTCTTCATTTGTGTGCCATAATTTCTTGATCACATGGTGTGTTAATACTATTAGAGACAGTTCTCTGAAGCGGTATTTTTGCTGTATCCATTCTCTAACAATTGTCTGAAATCACCCATAAGGGAGAATCGGTACTGCGATGTAGACTAGACCGAAAAAGACTTTTTTCTATCGCCTAGAGAGGAAGGTACGCATTTAGTCCAATAGACACTGCGCCGTATCACGGAAAATGTGCACTGTGGTTGCCTACTTGTATCCGCAGTATGCACCTACTGTGTCGTTGAAATTTGTGCATCATGTTGATTACATTCCCATTTCTCCTTATAGTCAAAGCGTTGTCGACCTGCAGACCTCATTATTGCCATACTCTATAGTTGTTACCTTTTCAGGACCGCAATTTCGAAGACTATTAGGTCTAGTCGAGGGATCAATTCGGTAGTCAGCTTCTCTATCCATGTTCTCTATAAGTTATCGAAAACGTCTTCAAATTGAGATGCTGGACATCCACATTTTACATTATTTTCATCAAATAGGAATATAGGAAACTTGCAGTCATTAATTCCAAGGGTCTTCATTCTGATGCTTGTCTCATATTGCTCACGTCAACAACTTATTCCTTGATCACAGACAACCGAGGTTACAGTCAACCTCCGAGTTGACTTTCTCAATAAACAGGCCGTAGAAAAATTACGGTACTCCTAGATGAAATATAAAAGCACACATCACGAATTAAAGTTTCTCCGTTAACAGTTTTGTCAACTATGTCGGTGTCTCGTTATCATTGTTCAGCGTTTGATTCCATCACTAATATGAGTTCTTACCCTGTCAGACTTTCTCAATCAGAGACCTCATGGTATCTTCAATCCTTCCAAAAAAGGTCCATGATGCCGTTCCTTCATTAAGAAATAGATTTATAGTTTTAATAAGTAGGCTATATGAATCCTAAGATGAAAATGAACTCAACCAAGACTGTCATTTTCCAAAAGCTCAAGGTAAGGAGTATAATTTTGGATGGGACTTTTCTATTATCCATCTCAGGCTTGCTACTAGAAATTGCAACAAATTCGCATTGGATCAACTGATTGATTCCGGAGAGCATTAAGTTAATGAGTAATATAAACGCTTTAACACGCATATCAGTATGCTTAGAAAAAAATAAGAATAAATCTACTAATTGTGAAGATTTGCACCCGTTTTTTCAAAATACAATTTAACGAAAAGCAGTTAAATTCGCTAAGAACTTAGAAAATGAATCGAACTAAAGTATGCATAATCTTTAGTAATAGATCTACGTAAATATTACAAATTCTGAAGTACTTTGTTTTAATACACTTTGAAGTACGAGATTGTACAACGTCAACATAAAGTAGTCTTTAAGAACCATCGCGTGCTACCCTGTGTGTAATACAAGAATTACAGTGAATTCACCCAATAATACTTTTCCGACTATTGGGTTGATGGCAGCGTTGATCTAGACTGTCTGTTGAAAAGGGTTTTAGTGTTTGGTTTCATTTTCAAGCTTTCAGAACTGTGGCCACTAAAAGCAATTTGCTGGGCATTTATTAGCATCATTGTGGATACGGTTCTGGGTTTAGGCAGTACCTCATCATTATTAGGACAATTATTATACCAATCAGTACTCCACATGTGTCAAAGCTCAAATCGCGATGGTAAATGCAGATCAGGGCATACACTGAAGGACTGGATTCTCAAACTCTTAGGGAAACCAGCATTCGGCCATCCCTGTGGAGCCTGGTACTAACAAGCTTGTCTGGTCACTCCAGGCACTAAATGTACACGGAGGAGCTTCATATCCTTATGTCTGATGAGTCAAGCATGTTTGCAATTTCAATAGAGTTTAATATCGTCTTCAGTCCCTGGTAGTGAAAAAAGAGCGAATTATCAGTCCTTGGTGTGGACGTTTGATTCTCCATACGGTCTCTCTTCTCATCTTCACTTTGCATATTGACAGTGGGTAGTCTCTTTGCTTGCTTTATTGTTTGATGTGAACCAACGGCTTCTGGCCGAATCGTTGAAATCACCGTGATCTATTCACCAAAGCGGAAGAAATCAGCTAGTTAAATAAAAAGGTGGATCCCAATTTCCCATTTTCACCTTGTTTTCTTACTGACAGACTAAATCGTGCCTATACTACCATGCATTTGAGAGGTCTTTTATAATTTGCCTTTATCGATGTTGGGATGGGCTTATGATGGATAATTGTAGCCTTCCTTTCTGGAAACCCTTTTATAACAAAGGCCCTTTTCAGAGAACCGTCACGAGATTAGAGACCGTGAGAATGACGAGTTGCGGCGCTCGTTCTCGCGTAACCACGTTACAATATAAATCATTGCCAATGTGTCGAATGAACTGCAAGTTGGTGCAGTTTGCCTGTTACGACGAGCCGAGCGAGTTCTACCTTCGTGTAGTTTCAGTTGGCATGTACATCTCAATTTTTAACGCTTCTCAGAGGAAAGGCCTTGAAAGGTGGCCAAGAATTTTCAAGACGATGAGAGTATATAGAACATCCTTTTAAAGCCTCAACCAGAGTGCTAAAAGTGCAGAAATACTCCCATGTAAATAGTTCATCACCCAACCCTAGTTATTCAAAAGTGGAACCGATTTCTTAGGCACTTTTATTTGAATGAAGAGAGGCAAATTGCATCACTTTAAGAGCTCACACATTTTTAGCGAAATAAAAGTAAAGAGATCTCCAACTTCACTATTTTTCCAATTTTCTAATGCAGTCACTCACCTATTATCTACTCAACTGGTGAGTTTCATAGACAATTTGTGCACAAAAATGATGTTGAATTGTGGAGTGACTATGATCAGTTGAAGGCCTTTGGGGTACCTATTGCGATACTGAATTTTTAAACATTCTACTTAAATAGAAATGCTAAGAGCTTGTAATCACACAGTAGAGTCAATTTTTGAAACATTCTTTAATCATGCATATTACCTTTTGGTAGGCCTATGTATTATCAGCTTAATACGCGGAGCAGTCCTAAAACTGCTAGATTTAATTTACTTGTTGGCTCATAATTACTTCCTTCATCAAGTACTCTTCAGATTGACTTTTGAGATGAAAAAATAGACGAGCAGTTTGGTTAAGAAATTTCATAAGGAATGGTAAAGCATGAAAATTTTACCAAGCTTTTTAGGGATCCTACCATTTTGTTGTTATCAGAAACAATTTGAAGCATCTGAGACATCCTTTAGGACACTTCACCGAAGATCTCGGCCGCATTTACCAGCTGTAGTATCATGGCTAGAATCTATAGTCTAACTCATTTATAATTAAAATGCATAATGATTCTAGTTGAGGTATGCTGTCATCTACTGGTCTAATTTTAAATTAGGTCCTGTTTAAAATGAAACGAATGAGTTTCAAGAATTGCGCTCGGTCCCTGAAGTAGTACGGAAATGTTTTTCGACGCTTCCACATATAGGCGATTTCCTGACCACTTCAGTAACATTTCTAGAGTTAGCGTTGTTCTTGATTCTCCATATTACTGCCAATAACTAGCATCCATCAGCTCGACCCTTAAAAAAATTATTTTTCCAACAAATCTTTGAACGCTGGAATCTAAGAAATGGATTAAGATCGGGTAATTACAAGCGCACTTTGACAGATTGTCTAGAGTCTAACAAAAGCATCGCTGCGCTATTTGTCAATTGTCATGCTAACCGACTGACAATTTCCTCAAGTACCTCTCGTACATTCAAAATAGATAAAATGTATATTTCTTAATAATCTTCATTGGTATCTCTACTAGAACAAATTAATTCTGTGATCGCTCAAAAGAAGTACTACGAACTGAGCAACAGATTACATCCCCTAATCAGCATTTACTAATGGTTTCTTCATTCAAATAGAAGGCTAAATCTTAATCGCGTTAGCATTGCGGTGGTCTAAGTTACTCCACATTATTTTAAATGCTTTGGAACGCATGAAAAGGGCCACTACTGACTACATGCGGACAGTAGCTAAAATTAAGGAAACACTCGAAGATTATAGGCGAGATCACAGCTGATCTGATGAGATCAATAAAAGTGCTCAGTTTACCTATGAATGTATCAGATTCTAAACAAAAACGAGTGGTAAGACAATCAGCTGTGTGATCACCCCCTTACAAGCTCTTAATGGAATTTCACAGACCTTTAAGGTATAAAAGCACGGTTGATCCATCTGACTCAAAGCATCCAAAAAACGGTCACGAGAAAGTGGGCACATGCCTGCGAAGAGGAACCGATGATAAAAAAACTTTTCTAATAAACGTAAAGAGCGAAAGTACCAAACTCTTACAAATCCTCTCTTAAGCTGTGCTTCCCCTACGTTTCAACTGTCTTCGAGCAATACGAACTTATAATGAACGAAACGATCTGACCGGTGGACACTGAATGGTGGAAATCAACGTGCCATCATGCTGGTCCCTCTCAGAATTCGAATTGAAAATTGAAGTTGTCAAACCATAGGTCGTTGTGAGAAAGGTATCACAATTGAGGAGTACGGTGACCCATGTTTATCTGGTTAGATATCAACGCAGTTGGGGAGTCGAATCATCGGTCATTGTTCAGATCTGGCTCAAGTACTACCCCGAAAATTATGGAATGTTGTTACTTTCCAAGAGCTATTCAGAGGCTCATGCAACTGTTCCATGCAGCAGAATGGCTTTTTTTAGCAGAAAGCTCACTGGGTTAAACACCTTAGATAGTAAGCCTTATCTCACTTCTAACGTCGTTAGTCGTTAGTCAGCAATTTCATAATACGTTCTTCATGGAGTTATCATGGCAAAACAAACAAAAATGATTAAAAACAGAGCCGTTATGTAGAGAGACCGTAGGAAGAAAAATGGAGAGTGGTATGTAGAAATAATTATTAACGTTCAATGTTCTCTCTCGAGCTAGCCGTGCCATTTCGGCCCTTCTACACTGACTTTTCCTCCTCCATGCCTCTCCAGTACTGATTTACCTGCTGGGTTGATTGGGCTAATTACCATTACTTATCCTTAGCTCTCATAGCAGTCATTCTAATCCTGAGCTGGAACAAAAGTTTTGGTTTATGAAAGATACTTGTGTAACATGTATACCATTTATCGAAATCCTACTTTGAAGTCCAAATAATGCTTGAGAGAGATAACAGGTAGCATACAAGCTGTGTCGGCTTTCCGATTGTCCAGGACGACGGCACAGTTAGGAGATTCTAAAACCTTCATGATATCACAAAAGGTCCAAATGGACCCTAAAATAGTCCCCAACTCAATGGCAAAATATCGCTCCCATGAATATCTTTGCTACGAGTCGATACAAGGGTAGTGGGTACCCGATTAAAAACCTGTTTATTGTTGAAGGAGGTTAGAATCCGGTGACATACCACATGTACTTCGCTAGTGGAGCAGAAATGTGCTTATGTTACTGAAAATTAATGCTACAATTGCGTTGATAATTTAAGTAGTTTTACTAGAACCCATTTCAGTTAGACTCCGTCAAATTCAATAAAGAGCTGGGTGAAATTTCGCATAAACTATCTATCTATTAACTTACGGGAAGATTCCATTTCTTTGAATGAGTCGCTTTTGCATCCAGACCTCCTAAAAGGAAATTACTGATGCGCCGCATATTTTTGCATCCTTCGCCATTTTTAGGTTTTTGAATTAATAATACCGCTTGAAAACACCAAGGCACCGGCCGTTAATTTTTCTTTACGTCTTCTTTGAAAACGCATTATTTGTTATATCTGCCAACAGTTTAAAGTTCTTTCATTAGGAATCCACCTTAATACAAGCTGAGACCTCGTAAGTATGGCAGAGGCATCACGGTTTAGTGCGAATTGTATGATCTTTACATGAAGTTACACCAAGCGAGGATCAAGTTCAATCGGTTGCTAATCCGCAGTTGGGTAAAAGGATGGAAAATGTTTCAGTGTGAAAACTGTTAGAGCGTTTGGAAATATTTCAATAATTGCACATTTGCATACTGCGATTCTGAGTTTTGAAGACTGATAGATATAACCACATCGTGACCATTTTTTGCTTCTATAGTTGAAGTACATTCTGCTCAATTTATTGTTTTCTTTTGAAAACTTCCGTGTTTATTTTAGACACTATCACACCGAGTTAAGCTGTACACCGTCGAGTGGTTGGCCATTATCTGGTTGAAAGTCAAGCTCCCCGTCCGGTGATTCAGCACTGATCAACTGGGTTCTGCTTTCTTAACAGTTGCTTACGCGAAAAAATAAAATAAGGTACCAACATATTCTTGACTGTCTATTAATAGTTTGTTGCGTTCAGAAGCTAGTTGACATAGTGGAAAATAGTAGGATTAAACAAGCTTAGAGGCGCCACTAGACTCCGAATGGTCGATCCCGATCGTAAAGAGACGTAGAGGCAGATAACTAAGTTCCGCAGGTTTTAAAAGACATTTCGGTTATGTAGTTATCACCTATGACTGAAACTGTGTTCCAACCTAGAACGGATTATAAGCTTAGCACTAGGAGGGTGGACCCAGATCGTTGGCCAAAATACATTTGGAAAAATGTCTGGTAGGGATTTAGAAATATCACCGCTTAGAAAAGCATTGCATACATGGTCGGTGTTATTCTGAACATGGCAAGTTTTACTTCAGCACAAATAAAGGGTCATAAGCATCGATCCGGTATCTTTATGAACTAGAAAGTAGACGAACGAAGTCATTCACACGTTCGAAAGCATTTATCAGAAATGGACTTACATCTTCTGGTGTTGAAGCAGTTCAGTTTAGGAATAGAAAATGACGGATAAAACAGTCGGGGGATTTCAGTCGAATCACCTCTCCATTCACTTGCGTGCTAAGGCATCCACAAAGTCCGATCTTCACCGTACCACCTGTTTTGCAGTTATTTACAGCTCTTACAAGTCTAGTACTCTGTAATTCTGGTGTCTTAACTTGAGTACAGCAAAGAAAGTGTAGAAATATATCGCTTGAGGGTGACTACTGGGCTTTTCATTGCTGCAGATTTGATGAATTCATCATAGCTTCGCACGATGGTTAGTTTCGAGTCTCAGTAAAGGGAAACTCTTTCGAATTTTTTCTAATTTCTTGTGATATCGCTACCTTTGGAACTCATAAGAACCTTCTCAATCTATTTGCATTACCGATGGCTAATTCTGTTGAAAATATTACACATGTCCTCACTGAAATGGGCTTTAAATTTCAAAGAATTCATGGCTTCCACACATTGGGTTTCGTACAATAAAAGTAGCAATATGTTCAATTATTAGAAATCTAATGTTTATAACCAATAGGGGTAGAATTTTATGCACTTCAGTTCTAGAAATTCACCTTTACTTTATATGTAGCGTTTTACAAAATGATATATCTTATACCAGTTGAAACCCAGATCTTTGTTGTGCGAAATTCAACGTGCTGATCGAATTTTGAGAAACGACGATTCTTGCTATTTGTTTGTTTACCCATGGATTATCTTTGGCAAGTCTTTACTATCCCAAAAACTTTAATGAAGCATCGTTTATCGCTTAATGACGTCGTCGATTTAATGTTCAAACATAAGACCTTTTATTCGGTAGGTTCTCTTTTGGTAACCCAGATACCCCGTTCATGAGTAGTGGAGTAGAAGGGACTGATCAAAGTACAATTTCTCTATGGAACTCAAGGTTCAGCATCCGACACTTTACTACAGCAGCGCAAGTAGATGAAGCTCAATAATATTTTGGACAGAAAGCACATTGTCGGTTATCTTTGATATGTCTCTTAAGGCGCCTATGTTGCATCTAATTTCTCACCCAATTTAGAATGCTGATCCTTCATTTAGTACTCGCAGCGATGCGTTTTGATTCGAGAGTTTCAAAGATTGTTTAGCTAGGTAAATAGCATGCTTAGAGAATTTCTGAGTTTACATAAGATCCGATTAAAACATGCGAAAAATCCGCCCTGCCACTAAAACAGAGGTTTTCACGATCAACACCCGCGTAGTTCTCACGCTCTCCTGAAAATCTAGAATGTTACTTATAAAAATCGTGTCAAGGTTTGATTTACTTGACATTTTAGATATTTTTATTCATATGACGGCTAAAGATTAAAATTTCAACTGGAAATGAATAAACAAAAGGTATTGTTTAGTGATGCTGATAATTACCAACTACAAACCTGAGAAAGCCTTACTTGTTACCATTTTTGAAAAATTTGTCTTAAGCGTAATTATCGAAATAGGGTTGAAAATAACCCAACAACCCATTATTAAGCTCGTGTTCCTTTTTCGGTCCGAAGAAATTGCATGACTGTGTGAATTAGACGGCTCAGTAGAAGAACTCATACTCAGGTATTCAGTCGAAATCTATTGGTGATCAATTTGTAATCCTTCTGAGGGAGATCATCGTGACCTTTCATAATTTTGCCCAAAGAATGAGCATTCATCTTCCTCTAGAGGCTGGACAAACGAAAGAAACTAAAGGTGAAGTTCCAAGGTGTATATTGCCATATCTTTATGCTAATCTAACACTCGGGATTTCAGCTTTTAGTGCAATTTTAATTTGATAGTTATGATAATCAGTTTGCTTGAGCCATTATCATTGCACGTAGTGTAGGATTTCCGTTTTTATTATTGACAAGCAAATTTGGCACACAATCTGACCTTCCCTATCTAAGTCGAATTCGCTACTGAAAAAGGTAGGATTCCATGCAGATTAATCCATGAGTTGGATATAAGGGGATTGTTTACAGTATCCCTAGTTCTTATGAGTTTCCCCTAAGGCATGGATAATTTATTTCGATCTTGAAGTCTTGAATAATAGGATATCATTATAAGTATAAGCACAATGTACAGTTTTATGGAATGCAACAAGTTCTCACAACTTGAATGGTTTCTTCGACTAGTTCAGAATATTCAGTTCAATTATCTAAGCCCGTCTTATTGAGCCTTTTGCATTCAGCTTCTAGCCCTTGATTTGAAGAATAAGATGGCAATCTTTAAGTTGCTTTCAGCCGTGCTAGAGCATCCAATTGACATCAGCTAGTATCAGCTCAATTCTTCCAACCAAAAACGTTCAGTTAGTAGCTTCACCACAGCAGTGTGAGTAAATATCACCAAATGACAAATAAATAGATTTGATTATAATAGAAGAAAATACCTTAAACATTTGCCACACCTTGGAAAATTTTTATTGAAAAGAATTTTAACCCAGTACTTGTTGCTCGTTTGGACTGGGCATTTCCTTGGACTATTAAGGAATCGGTTTCAAATAATTTAAAAATATGACTATTTTTTCCGAAATATCCGATTTTTAAATAATTTGTAACAGGTAATAAATAATTAAAACTACCCTAATTTGCTCTAAAGTTTTAAGCACTTTAATTGTTTATAATTGGTTCTTGGAAAAACGAGGCAACATTGAGGTTTTATTTATTATTTATTTACTCTTCCCCAATTAGGCCAAGTCCCAAGGAGTTTTTGGGGGAACAACAGTTGACACAGAAGACAGTAAAAGCGGTTATCAACGTCTCTGGCATAGTTCCATAGTACAGGTAGTGGTACCTCGTCCGTCCTCGACATTGTTAAAAGCAGACATTTTTTATACCTTCTCCAGAAATCTTTGCAAATTCCTGGCCGTTATTCCATTAATTGCCACAGTCCAGGCATTTACGTCGTTCCCCGCTTACCGGTTGTACGTAGTTGTATTTCTGCTGGCATAATCTATTGTCATATGTCCGGTGGGTGATTAGTCCTACTCGATCGCCCCTCGCATTAGCCCTCAGAGTTGCCCCTGAGGTTGTCGGTGGTCAACACTAGGAGATTGAGGTAGCTGTTTATTCACGGAATATTAAGCAATATTAAGCCCAATAATATTTTACTATCAAATGATTAGTGATCCGAAGATGAATAATGAATAATGGTTGATCGTGAAAGATCCGTCATTACGCAATTGGGCGATTTACCGTTTTCCCATTAGGATATCACTGTTTGCCCATTGGCGCATTATTTTGTGTCATTGTTTTCTAAAATTAAGTCAGAAACGAATAGCTGACACTTGAGTCATTCCTAATATGTTAAGGTCTCTGAGTTTTTATTCTTTCTAGTGCTATTATTGCTGTTGAACTCATCAGTAAACGTAATATATTGCCTTCGAAACATGCTAATCAAAGACATTAAATAGACAGATTTGACATGCTTTGTTGACCAAGATCAAAATCACTACTTGCTGCAGAACGAATATGCATTCTGATGGTAAGCTTAAATTGAAGAGCCAATGCATTGAATAATGGCTGTAATATTGTTCCTAGGGATTCGAGTCCTACAGTAAGCAAACATGTTCTTCTTTACATTGATATAGAAGGAGGGGCTCTTTCACCTTTTCAATGGCTTCACAGATGACGTTTAAATCAAGCCTAAGGCACTGACGGTGGCTTATGCTACAGATTGAAAGGTACAACTCGGTAATTTTGTCTTTTAGATTGACAGCAGATAGGATCAAGTGAATCCCAAGTCCATGATTTGCCTATCTAAAAATAGTGCATACAATCGTGGTATTTCAGACAACTATCTTTGCGTGATTATCAGATCATACCACCTGCTGTTTTCAACAGAGATTAAAAGCACATACACGTTATGTAAATTTCAAGATTTTGTTTCTATGGAAACAGCTTTCATCTGCAGTGAGTAAAGAATAGTCTTATTTAATTCCATCAGTTCAAATCAGTTCTTAGATAGAATAGTTCAGGAATAGAATTTGGCACCCGATTCCAGAGACGCTAGAATGAGGTGATTATTAAGCCTACGAGCTCGCTTGATAATAGCTGAGCAAATCATTGTTCTAGTGGCACTTACACGGACATCTACTAGTTTGATACTTATCTGAACCCCAACAGTAAATGCGATGACAACGCACGGAGGTTGGCGCTCACCTAACATGGGATGGCCTCATATCTTTATCAAGAAGACCAGGAAGATATCAGGAACCTAGGAGTTTTGGTTTCGGGTAAGATAATTAAATTTATACTGCTCTAAAGCGTGAGTAGAGCCAGAAAGAAGTGGTCGAAGCTTGAGAGATAATCTTTAGTGACATTGTACCCATCAACTGTAGATTCCGTCAACGAAATGCTCCAGGCAATGACTTTACAAGTCAGTTCGCTGATTAGCCAACTCCAAACGGAAACTTCTTTCAATTGCGCCCTCATCCCTCCTGAAAACTCGTTTGCCTCGTAGTGTCTCAAAATTACCACTAACGAATCAAAGCCCACTAGGTGACTTCCCTCATCTATGCTTGCATACACACCCATTTTCGTGGTTTTTCACATCGTCTGGAGTCTACAGAACGGCTAGCATCAGTAGGTCTTATTCTTATTTATTTACTCCCCACTCATTAGAGCAAGCCTCAAGGACTTATTGGGGGTACAACAGAAGTACAAATAGCTTATACAATCTGTAACCCATAACAGTTAACACAGAGGACAGTAAAAGCATTTACCGACGTCTTCGATTCTCTGACCCTTGCTCTGGCATGGTTTCATCGTACAGGTATCAGTTCAACGTCGCATCGGTACCTCGTACGTCTTCAACATTGTTAAGGACATACAATCGTCATGCTTCTACCAGAAGACTTTCCAACTTTCTGGCGGAGATTTCTTTCATTGCTACATGCACACGCTTTCCACAGTCCAGCTTGAGACCATGAATCCAGCTACTTACGTCGTGCCTCGTTTGCCAGTCCGTACAAAGGTGTACTACGGCTTGCATAATCTAATTTTAATCGTCCGGTGGGTAATTAGTGCTGTTCGGCCGCCCCTCTCATTAGCCCCCAGAGTTGCCTCTAGGGTTACCGGTGGTCACCACAAGCTTTTTGGTTACATTATTTATGTTTCGCCTAGATGAGTTACTTATTCTCTCGGCAACAAAACCTTCGTTTAAGAAGGATGAAAATGTGACAAAATGTTTAAATTAAGCATTAAATTAAGGAAATTACTTAAGCGAATGATCTTCGATTCTGACTACTGAAAAAGACCAGATGAACTGGTGTTCAATTTAAATTTTTCAAACGTGATGGCTTTAAAATGTAAGGGGATTCAACCTTGATACTTTAAGTGTGATCATGATATTGAGTCTGAAATCGAAAGATAGTGCGCAGTTTAATCTACAGAAATGACAAGAAATGGATATAGTTACTTGTTTTTCTAGGCGGCTCTAAATGTGCTGGTCAACCAAATTTCAAACATGTTACCTCTAGAGGCTTTCTGAGGGATGGAGACCACCTAATATTGAATGAAGCAATACCAATATTTAGCCACCGAGGTATGTTGCTGCTGCGTCTAACAGTTTTCCTTCAACGCCGGAATCTTGAATATTGAACTGAGCCATCACATGTCCAAAAGCTTGGGTTCGGCTTCATTTAACTGGGTCTATTTCTCAGGTGTGATATCAAACTGCGTGAAAAATTTTCAACCGCCGAGGTTCCCTTTGGATTGAACTATTCGACTTAGGTGTATCATAATGCTCAATGAGTGTAAAATTACGATTTCCCCACCACTTTTCTTAAGATTTGTTCCCTTGGAAATCTCATACTTGACTTTCAAAGAACGTGAGGATCGGAAGTGAATAATTAATCTTTTCGTTTTTCAAGTTTAGGTACTGATTATACTTATTTTGTCTGCAATAGTCTCTCGAGTACTCGGCTCACTTAACGACGTGGATTCTGTGCCATCGCCAAGCATCAAGTGGTTAAAGTGATCACCATGCAAGTTAATTACTGCTCCGCAATACAAATTCAGACGGAAGTTTTCGATTAGGAGGCATCAAGATTTGTTTCAAATGCTCTAGATGTGAGTTTGTTGCCACATTCTTTCCCGATGCGTTTGCGTTTGCATTTACATTGATATCTAGGAAGATGGAGAAGCGATTTATAAAATGCAGAGATCTCAATCGGAAGTACCCGCACTTCCCTTTAGTTATAATTGACGCATGCATTTTGTGTTCAACACACCATACTGTTTACCAATTTGAGCATTTTTTAAAATTAGCTGCCCTTTAGGTAATACATCGACGTAGTTTGGCCAGATCTATTAACAGTCATGTGCAAACCAAGTTATTAGAAGTAGCTCATCGAACAGGTATCCAATTTATAGCTCTCAGCCATCGTTTCTCCAAGACAGGTATTGTCTCACAGCACTACGCTTTGATGAGTACATTTATCGCAATGTTTTCGTTGGCCCACTCTAAAGTACATCAGTTTTAGGCGATTGGCAGGAAGGGCCAGACATCACTGTAGTGATCTGGAAGATTGAACAAATATAATTCCTCACACGTCTTACAATATCGTGTCAAAAATCCGAGGGCAGACAATCAGGTTGGCATGAAACTAAAAATCCGTAATTCCTTCTATCACAATTTCTGGCTACAGTTTACTTAGAGTCCAAGCTTTACGACTTTATTAATTCTCACTTCTTGATGAATACCAAGACTGACTGTAATAGTTTCTCGCGATTCTTCATGTGCTAATAAACTGGTATTAGTAGTATCGACTATCTTCCGGTCGCTTTCATAATGGCAATATTAAAAAATTTATTAAGTTAATTATTTACTTTACTAACCCATCACTATAATATACTGATTCGGTAGCGACGCGCAGAAATTCAACATTGGAATTTCAGATATTCCCTAACTCATTATTCGAGAGTGGCCAACGGTAATCTCATCTCCTCGACGGCTCTAGAAGCGACTAGACGGTAATTGCCAAGTTTTTCAGACATCCAGTCAATATGAGCCTGATCATCTTAAGTCATCTTAATGATAGTGCTCTTCTAAGCTCGTTGAATTACTCATTTCTAAAGTACGCTTTAATATCCAAGCCTGTATTGAAAGAAAGCAGGACGTATCTTACCATGAGAGAAGATGGACTTCTTGATGCCTCTCTATGGCTGAATAGCCCATTTCCCTGCCTCTTTATTAAACATTATCAGTGCGGGTGATCATTCAAACCACTAGATTCACGGATGGGTTTCGAATCGGCGACCAACACCCTGCCATGAGACGTTGTATTCCTTCTGGTTGGTTCTATTTTAATTACTCTCTAATCAGATATCTAAGGTACTGTGAATATTTGCAAAAGTGAATTTTTCTATTAATTCCAGGATTAAATCCATATATGTAACCAATAAAAAATTAGTTGTCAGTTAGTATTTATCCATCACTACTGCAATTAAAAGATATCCACAGACTAAAGTACATAAAGCAAAATGTATGGAAGGCTTGATCTCAAATTGCCACATCAGATTCAACATGAGCCTCCTCGTAGTGTCGCAGGAATAACTAGTCTTTAGTACCTTCCTGGGCAGATCAAGAAGTTTCATTCATGCCTCTTAGAGTGCAGACATTGCTGAAGTGTTCTGCTAGATTGAAAAAGCTAGGTCTGTCAGAAAAGTTCTACAAAAAAGGACTCCACACTTTTTAAAAAGATGGATTTTACTTATCGTCATGAAGGACGCCAAAAGTGATTAATCGAATCTGATTGTTGAGAACATCACCTTCCTACCGATGAACGGTCAAGTATAAATTGAAACGGAAACGTGAAAGTGATTTTTTGTATAATATTGACTGAACAACTTTTGTTCATCCTCTTTTGAAAATTCATGAATTTCCAAGGCTAACTAAAGCCACGAGTGCAATAAAATGAATTTGGCTTTTGTGAGGCTTTGAAAGTTAATAATGCAAAATGGCATCACAAACTGCACTTTTAGCTAATGGAGGGGATAAAGTGGAATGTTCTCTTAATGTAATGATCACAGAAGACTGCTTTATTTCTAAGATCTTTGCAACCGGAATCGTGAACGAATCAAATGTTTTACATGACCATTTGATAGCCGAGAGTGTGAAGTAAATTTATTTTATCATATTAAGTGGTCATAATGATCACCCAGACCGGTTTTACGCTGATCTACAAAGGAACATTTTACATCCAGTAGATACCAGGGTAAATTAATTGTGACGTGAGAAGAAGTTGTAGAAAACAAATTCACATAGGAACTGAATTTTGGCAGAACCATAACCAACGCGTCGAACAAGAGCTTCGTGTTCTGAAAATTAATTTCCAGCTTTAGATCTCTTTATTAAGACCAAGACCGAAAATAAACGTTTCAACAGCAGGAGAGATAGCTACCGTTGAATGAACATCGACCCAAAGAAGTAATTCCTCCGTGTTGATTTTCACACTGCTGCATTAGTACTTGGCCGAGTAATGAAAAGAATTTACTGGGAAATAAATGGGCTCGATTTTATTGCGGTTGCCATTTTATGCGCTGCTACACACCGTCAATTTAATTGTTCTCTTGTTCGAATGAACCGTTTCCCGTGACTGAATGCCAAGCTCCTTCCATTACAAACAAGTGCACAAGCCTACAACGACTGCATTTATAAGCCAAAAATACACGTCCACTTGGTAATAAACTAGAAGTTTTTACAGGAATCTGAATGGATCTAGGATTTGTTTTGATCAGATATTTACCCATCAAATCAAGCAGAGAATGTGGTTTTGTCACTCCTGCTAGAAAATAAATCATTAAGATTAGCCTTATCGATGAGCCTCATTTGCATAATAAACTCGCAAATATACCGGTTTATTCCGAAACGATCGCTCGTTCAAAGGAAGCATTTAGGAACATGACGTTACAGCCAGATCATGATTAGATCACACTGTCAAACCCATTCTGCCATTTTCGGATCTCATATTCCCTAAATTCAAAACTTTCCCTCCATGCCAGTATTAGATCGTTACTGGCATGAAAGATAAGGTTGCATGGAAAGCTATTAATATAGCATCAATTTCTAATGCACTGATGTTGCTTCTGAACAGCTTCAGTAGTTCACAGAGAAACGATCAAACGCTATTTTCTCAGCTCAAGGTAAGTGTTGAGGACCACCTTCTTCAACAAGAACTCAGAAGTTAAGCAAAAGTGCGTTTTTGATCCAATATTTTGGCGTAGATAGCTTGATGACGATCGTTCGCTGATACATAGTTTTCTTTATTAAATAAAGAAGGGACAGCACAAATTAAAACCACGAATTTAAATCTGCGTTCTTTGAAACTCCAAGCGAATCACCCATGTGTTGAAGGCCGAATAGGAATCGCACGCCTCTCACCAAACCGGCAAATCTAAAAAGTACGTTTTCCTTACTCCCTCGAATTTCAGGTCTGTGAAGCTTTGTGTGAAATGACCGCATTTAAAAATGGGAAAGGTGCCTTCCCTGCAACTAGAAAGGTTTGGAAAAAGTGTTAGGTCTTAATTTCCTTATTTATAAAATAATTGGAGTTTTATGCTAAAGCCGTCATCCAAATACGGTGCTGCTATTCAATCGGTGTCTCGGCTTTGTACTTAACTCTGGAAGATATGCTCTGTTTTCAAGTTACCATCCCTATCCCTGCATCATGTTGTCAAGGCGTATGAATCACACTGTCTGGGCCCTTGTCGCTCCAAGTATGGAACCCTTGTGATTGATGTACGTGCGTCATGTTGGCAAGCCCCCAAAGAGCGTGTCACTGCCTAAATGGGAAAATCATGACTAGCTTTTATGCTTATTCCTGGATCCGAACAATGTTGGCACTACTGGATGCCGGTGAATAATCTCACGACAATTTCACCAACTTTGAAAGGGCACGGGCTCATTGAACGTGAAACATGCCTAGGTGGGGAGAAAGCGGATATTTATGGCCAGAGAGGGAAATTTGGAGAAATAACAGCCTTATTTTATAATTTCAAAATTCCACATGATTAAAAAGACACCCTAAAACAAGTTTTATAGATCAGATGTGTCTATGCGAACTACTTGTGAATACTAGCTGTAGAAACATGTCGGCAACTGCTATTCGAGCTCAATGAATTCCAACTAAAAAGGGAGTAAGTCGACATTCATTTCAGAACTAGAACTCAAGAAAAATATGTAAATTTGTTCGAATTCCAGTGGATTCTTCCTCCCCAGATCCTGAACTTTACGAGCTATATATCTACGTGTCCAAAGCGTATCAACCCAAACTGGTTGATATAGTATATAGGCTGCTAAATAAGCTGATGGTCTTTTAGTTGAACCTTAAAAATTGTGTAAATCCCGACATCAGAAAATGTGGAGCTGCAATAAACGAACTTTGTTATATCTGCAACTTGGCCTTTGTACTACACAGAGACATTAATATCCTCATTTAGTCATTCTAACTATCTTTTAAATATATATTCTCAGTTGTTGATAAAGGCAGAGTTATAGCAGCCACCTAGTAGTGGAACTACTTTTCCTCCGGGTCTAACACGTTCAACAGCGTGGCCTTTTATACCATTTCTTACGTGATAAATCATTTGTACTGACATTTACGATGCAATCTATGAGCTTTATCTAATATTAACGAACCGCAAGCTGTTATCACTGGCTGGCATCTAATCACAATCCAGCTACTTGATCATGTGGAATAAAATTAAGCGACTTTTTATATCTGGCGCATGTTGCCACTTCTACCAAGTTAAAATTTGCTGAAGTAAATGAAAAACAGATATATGTAGCCAAGTAATTAACAATCTTGATATTTCCTTTCAACACTTTTTTTGAAATTTTTAAAAGGCGTACATAAATCGAGTACCGTTAAACCTTCAACTAAGAAGAATGCGGTCAAAATAAACAATTAAAGCTATTTAGAGGAGCTGAATCTTTTGTCCTGTTTTATAAATGACAGGTTTCACCTACTCAGTTAGTTCATGTTGAAATCGAGTTCAGAACCATAAATTGTAGCCTCGTAGTTCCATAATTGAGCGCTTTTCATCGGACTTAATGCTGGAGAGCCCAGGCTCACTGGAGGTGAACAAGAACAGCATATAAGGGCCTTTTTAATGCGTTCGAGTCTCCCACCTCCTGTTAAAAATACGAAATCCGTAATATTGAGGCGGGTAGGAGATGCCAAGTTATGAAAATTTGATTTTAGGGGTCGCTGGTTCAAATGCAGTAGTAGCATCTTGCCTTTTCACGATTGAAATACTTCAACTTCCGTTAGGTATCAGCCCGATCTCAGTGATTTGTCAAATAAACTGCAATAGCATTTTGAAACCCAGAAAATAACCAGTGAATCACAGCATATTTGAAAAATTAAAGAGATAAAAGCTCCGTGGTTGCGGAAAACTTAGATTTTTCTGTTGATCGAACGAGTTTCATGCTAGTGGAACTCTTTCCCACATGAGATGTAGCCTTAGACATGGATGCCCAAGGACTTTCAGACGGGCAAAATCAAGATATGCCCCACAGCCATCTGTTTCCGATTAGCCGGTAGGAATAATGTCGTAAATCCAAATCAGATGGACCTATGTAATTCCAAAACATTTCTCTTAACTTTTCTTTAAATGTCCCTGTATGGTCTCTTTTGAACGTTACTATCCTCCTCTTCTCTTGAACAGTATAGTTATTGTTAACCCCTTATAACTTGTGCCGTGAGGTCTTTTTGAAAGCCCAGTAGCGCATTTGACAGCTAGAATTCCCAAGCCTTCAAACCGCCATAAATTAAGTTCATCAAGAGATCGAATGCAGTCCTATTTTTTCCATTCACATTCCATCACACAGTTTATTGGTGCTCCTCGGATGCTCCGTTGAAGCTGCCTTCTCGAACGCTAGCTTACTGTGAAGTTTTTCTATCTTGCCCTTTTCTTTTGATGGCTAAGCAATAATTTAGTGCGGTTTATCAGGCTCTTTAAGCAGAAAGCCAGGCTGACCAGTCATAACACATCTCCTGTCCACAGTTTTCTAACCACTATTGTGGCTGCCAATAGTGTTTAAGTTCCACTTCAAATTTCCCGTTATTGGTAGCATTGAAGCCATATACGATCAAACCAATGACCAACGACAACCTTTTTGGGATTTAGAAAAGGGATGTTTCGTAAGTTAGTTTAGTGCATATCTTTTACGTGGTCATCCAAGTTTCAAGTGATTTGTACGTTTTTCCACTAGACAGACGCTTCAAGGGATGTACCTTAATTGGGAGTGTCTACGTCTAGATGGAAAGATCAATCACCCACAGAGCGCGATTCGCTCATTTGCGCATGTGTTGTGACTAGTGTGGGAAGAGGCAGTCTCTTCATGTTCATCAAATGTATCAGTCAGTAAATGGAATCGAAACAATCGGTGAGGCCCTCTGATCATGTCAAATTTAAAGCCAATGGTAGAAACAGCTGTCCAACCAGTGTCGCACCAAAAATGTCCACCTCAGAAGTTATCGTTCATTTAGGTCATTTCTATGCTCTGTAAAATGTACTACTAATGTGAAACCCATTTATACCAGTCTAGCAAAAGTTGTTAGCATTTGAAAGCTTTTGCAAGGGATGTGGTTAGACCTGCTCGTAGAACAGTGGATGTAAATATTCGAAATATAGAAGACAGGTAAAGATTTAACCCATGAACGTGTGGAGCGTTTGTTTGGCGAATGCGCGTACATTTTATACCTCAGAAGACATGGAGTCGAAATCCATTGACTCATAATCTGTGATCGGAATTGACGTTCACAACGACAGCATTTGAGTTGCCTAATACAAGATACACTAGGTTGTTTTGTTATTATTCTTTGAAGGTTGAGTGATCACTTTATATTACTTATGGTATTAAGTATCGTCGAATGATTGGGACGTGATCGAGTAGATTAATTCAAAGTAATGGACTTCACCATAGCGAGAGAAAGCTTTCTCTCTGTTTGCACGATGCTTTTGCATTTTATTCAACAATCACCTTAATCCATATTTTCAACAAGAAATCTTTTGATGATCGTCTACTCTCAGTAGCTTTCTTAACGGAGGTCCCGACTTGACTTATATGGCTTGGTGTTCCTTATATAAGAATCTCTTGTCATCATGTATAGTCCACTTCAGATGAATGCATGTAAAATCAAACTCTCAATATGAATTCGAAACACCTATTTCCTCGAAGGCTTTTCATCTTCTCAAGTCATAGTGCTTAACTATGGGCATTAGACAGTAATAAGGAATCAGGTTACTATTCTCAAGCGGCAGTGATCGTGTATTGCTCGACCCTCCTTAGTGTTCGAGGTACGATCGAGTAGGCGCATTTTATACTGGTTTGAACTTGACAAAGAGCAGGTGTATTTTTCGCAAACCAGGGACCCGCATGTGGTGTTAGTATGCATGAGCAGCAGCAGCAAAAGTTTATCATCCTAAGTTTGGGGCTAGATGATCTCGCAACTTTACCTGTTGGAACCGCGTAAAAGTTATGGACTGATCTTATGTCCGAATTCAAGGCATGTCAAATACCACTACCCCGTGTCAACCATTCCACTGCTCAGTCATGTCTTTCAATTCAGATACATGGTTTCGCTTTCCATGCGCTTTAATTTATGCGCTCAGCTCAGTGGCATCAAATACACCTAAGGATATCCTGTTCAGATAAAAACTCAGACTTTAAATAGGATCAAAGGCAAATGATAGATGAACAAGGTTCGTTGTACCTACCAAGGTTAAATAGATTCAACCCAATTTTCATTCTCGATGGATCACCTGGCTCACTGCGTTTTATTGCAGTTTCAACATGAAAAATTGGTTTAAAGTTCTTTTTCTTCAGATAAATATTGCAAGTTTTTACAAGGAGTCAGTCGAACAGCATCTCTAGCCAGAGTGTCTTATTATTGTCTTATTCAAATGCGAAGAAGATGTATTTGTAGCCTCCGTCGCCTCCTCCCTACATTGTGAAATAGAAGAAATTTGTTGGCCTAAACTCCACGCTACTGGTGTTCTCAAGTGAGTAAAACACGAGGTCAGATATCATGAGGGGAAACGAATATGCCTGATAGTTACGGTACAATTGCTTGCTCCAGTCGAGTTAAAACAGCCCGTAAATTAATACACCTCAACCAGTATATATGTTGGGAGGCAGACAGTTGACTGCCAACCCGTATTCAAGGTAAAGGTGGAACAAAACTTTGTAGTCCGAAAAATGGGTTATTCACAAGGAGATTATGATGAATGACGTTTACGGACTACATCTACGGCCGATAGATGCGGTGTGGTGACTGGCGATTTACAGTATTAGATTATCTGCACAATTATCCACATAGACAATTCTATTGAACACAAATGCTTCGTTTCCATACACGAGACCTTCTAATCGAATGCTGATGTTTCTTTCAAATCTGTGGTACCGTCTCATCAAGGTTGACTTATAAAGGTGGGCTCTAAGGAAATGCATTTCTATCCGCACCTGAATCTCTAAAGTTGGAAGACGTCGTGTTTTCGAGGCATATAGATCGTGTTTAGCAGTTCTTTATCTGTCTGGGTTTGCAGTTCGTGCATGGATGCCTCAAAGATAAGTCCAATGGTCAACTCTGATTTGATGATTATAGTAGGCAACGATTTAAATATGGTTGGCAACTAAATCTCTGTATGACTTTCTCGCCGGCTGATGTTTTATTCCAGTTTCTGACTTCCTTAGCAGAAGGAAAAACATTAATTGCCCATTAGCTAGAATTTTTCGACTCATTAATAGGGAAAAACTCTGCCATATTTTGAACTAAGTCTCACCCGACTTTTTGATAAAGATTAATGAGGATTGAACTAGGTATATATATATCTCCATTGATACATTCAATGCCATTTGAATTTTCATACCAGCCTCGCAAATGGTGATTTTCCTCTATTTCTAACAAGTCAATAAAGAATATACGACTGATCGAGAAACTCTTGTAAAGATAAATGTGCCTAATAATATGGCTGTACACTTCAGAATAGGATCTTCAACAGATCTTAAATATGATTTTTTGAAGTATCACCCATCAACTGAAAGATCTTGATGATTTTTACACACTTGATAAATCGCCTTCGATCAACCTAAGCACGACTAGTTTTTATTATTAATATTACTCTCAAAATTAAAAAAAAATGATTTTATCATAAGCTGACAGTGATAAAAATGGGTTTACCTTCTTCATACATCCATTTCAATCTTAGAGTAATGTACATATGTGAACAAAGAGAAAGTCAGGATATTGACCAGAAGAGGAGTATCCCAAACGAGCAAAATAGGTACCTTTAAATCGCATTTAATTGAATGCCGAGATATTCATTCTTCCATTGGTCATTTGACTAGAACGGTTATAAAATTTTCAAGCATAACAATGGGAATAATTTCGGAGTATTTCCGAAGCATTGTAAAAATTCTGAACTAATGAATGTCGGAGTGACTGTTTTTTTTGAAATCTTTGATTTGGAAATTTAGATTGTCTTTCTCAGTTAAATCAATCAAGTGCTTTGAACTTTTAACATACATAATCTAGAGCTTTCCTCCTTTGGAGAAACTGCTTACTATTAGGTTTCAATAGGTCCTACTTCATCTATGAACTTAGAACACCAGATTCAACCACATCTTGACTCCAGTTTCAAGTCTTCATTCTCTTCTGCATTAACTTGTCCTTTATCTCGCCATGGTGATAATTTGTTGAAACCCTCGAACAAATGGGGGGGGGGGGGGGGGGAACAAACAGACACCTTTGATCTTCTGCCCGTTTCGTTATCATTTTAGGAAATGTGCTGTCTAGCCCCTGCTTATTTGAAGCCCGAGATAATCTCAATTATTCTCCAAATTTTCCAGCTTCAGCCTTAGCTTTAGAGCAGAAGTAAAACCACAATTTCGCTTCGTGGTTCTGAGGGGCAACTTCGATCCTTCGCAAACAGAATGAGGAGTTAATTTCTCAGTACCAGAGGTAGAGCTAATACATTTTAATTAGTTTTTTTTCTTCATATGCCTAGACGTTATTCTTAATTTGTTGTCCTCACTGTCAACATGAAGACTATGCCAGAGGTTTGTTCTAAGGTGTTCTCTTTATCTAACATTCCCTCGATTGGCGACCTCTTTGAGATCCTGATGTGTTTTCAAACGTATGGCCCATCTCGCCTCGGCTCTCTCCTCCAAAGAACGTCGGTAGAGGCAGACATTACACTGCAGAATAAAGTAATGAGACTGCAAGGAAGAAGATGCTTATTCACTCTGGTAAAATGTAGTGGAAATCTAGCCATGCTTGCCACCCCGGTCTGCAATGTTGAAGAGCTACTTCTTAATTTCAGGGTTGACTTTCACTAATGGATTAGGTGAGGAGCTAAATCGAAGGCTTTCTGGATGCAGTGTGGAGCGGATGTGTGGTAAGGATGGTTTATTATTGTACACCTAACATCGGATCTGAATACATATCCCAAGAGCAATGAGACAAATAATTATTCAAGAACATTAACAATCTCTAAGATAGAAAAATCTCTCTATTTATTCATTATAACCAATTATATACCATGATTTACATTTAATAAATTCCAGAGGTCTTATGGCTGTTCCCGACACAGCCGGAAGAGACATGGGGTTCGAAGATCTTGTCCCAGACTTGTTCATCTCTGGAGGACTTCCTTGTGATTAATTGGTGAAGGGTATCTGCAAGCACAAGAATTTAACGGTTTTTTGCTATGATACCCAGTGCTGAATTCAGCAGTAGCTGTTAGATGATGAAGGCTTACGTCTCTCAGTGAGAATCACTAGGATTGTCTCACTTCCACGTAATAACTGTCATTGACCAAACTCTAACAGTAGACGGTTCCAAAAAAGTGAAACTCTTTGTATGTCAAGACCTGCAAGATCCTCAGATGGCTTAGTAATGTCCTCATGATTAGCAGACATGGCGACAAAGAGGAGACTGAAGGCAGTCAAGTAATCATTGGATTGTCAATACTTGTTGCGTTATAAAGCTGAGAAATCGCAATCTTTTTCTGGAATAAGCTAACCGAATGTGTTTGGATGTCTGTGGTGCAGAACGTTAATATTACTTGAAGTCACTAGTAGCCATTCGTTCGATTCAATCTAAAGCAAATATAGACTGCTAAACATATTGCATTCACTAGTAAGACAAATCCTGGCAAGTGAAAAGCGATTAGGATGGAATTGAAAAAAAAAGGCCAATCCAGCTAAAATGTCACTTTTAATTACCATCTTCCGGTATGCTTTTGCTTTTGCTTTCGAAGTCTCGATCTTACCTCTCCTTGTTGGCGAAATTAATAACACCCTTTTAAGATTTCATCTGAGGTAACCTGTGGAAATCCACCTCAACTCAATAGCTTGGAACCTCTACTGAAACCGTAGCCCATTTGTCGGGGAATTCAAAATCAGGATTCTTTTTTTCTGCTTGCCAAATATGTTCTTTAATAAACTCTCAGGGGTGGTCTTATTTTATAGCTAAGAGGTTCTACAATAGCTCAAAATGAATGCTCAAACAAAGCATTATTTGGAATTTTTAAGTTACTATTGAGGAAAAGGCTTTGTTCCTGGAGTGAAAACTTGGATGAGGTTTTAATCATGAATGCAAAATGAATTTTAGAGGGGAACAAGAACATCCCACCTTCAGAAGGCTCTTTCAGGAATGACTTTAATCACTTTTTGTGCCCTCATTCTTTCAAAATTTCTTTCGCATTCACGATCTCAAAATCCTCTTCGATGCCTAAAAACTGGGTGTTTCGCCTTGGTGGAAGTCATTCGGAAAGCATTCTGAATGCAACGAAATAAGTGCCTACATCAGCCTTTACTTCTCGATCATTAGATTGAAGTAGAGTTGAAACTGAGAACAAATCTAAGAAAAAAGTCAGCTATTTGCCAAATTTCTCTCTAGAATAGCAATGAACAACATTGTTCAAGCTGCATCTGGCCTCAGAGATTCCACTGAAAGTTCCTACTCGAACAACCATCCAATCAGCAGTCGTTACCTCAACGAATGACACGCTTCACTTCTCGCCTTCTAACAGATGGTCGTTAGGCCCTTACGCCCATCAAAGATAAATCAGGTATTGCGGATTAAATAATTCCAAGTTTGATCGAGCCTTCTGAACACCACGGTGAATGGACCGGAAGGAAGGTTGCTTTCAGTCCTGCCAAAAGGTCCCGTTAATCGTCAGTAAATATTCACTTAAGAGGACAGCACCGAAGGCAAAATAGCATACTCTGTGCTTAAAATACCTCTTAATGCGATCGTTGTGAGCTTCCTTAAAATTATTTTACCTCTTCAAAGCATGGGATTGAAGAAAACGAACGTTTCTACTTTCTCGTTTTGGTAATTGCTTTAATTCGCATGACACTAGCACTTCTGAAAGTCGGAAGCAGAGGAAGTTCTTTAAATTGAATTACATCAGCTACCCTTTAGAAGTACAGGCAGTAAAGTTAAAGAATTCTAGGTCTCGAACCTCACTAAATGAAAAATTGCCAGAGTTTGACGAAATGATTGTTGGTTGAAGATAGGTTTCCAGGAACCTAACACTTTATTACGTCACTTAAAGTGCTTCCAGCTCAGAGTGAGCTAAAGTGCAAAGCATCATCAATTCGCATGCCATAAGAATGGGAGAATGCCATAGTCCACGTGACTTCAGCCACATTTCTCTTGATCCTACGGAAGGTCCTCACGACTATTGTGATGGATTTTAAATAAATCTTTCAATCTAATCGTTTCAAAATTTCGCAATGCTCCTGTTCCTGTGTTCTCGCACTCTTCCAAAGTTCTCACTACAGTTGATTTCCGATGATGCTAGTGTGATGGGAAAGGAAGAATTTGGCTTAAAATGTAGGCATCCTGAACGAACTCGACCACTACCTTAAGGAAACGATTGGAGGCATTGGTACCAGGAATCAAATTGGCAACATGGTAGAATCAGATCGGATTGATTGCTTTGACATTAAGTAGTTGTGACTGAAAGATAAAATGGGACCTTGCTTTGCACATTCGTGTTTCATTTGGGCAGGGAGCGAAATAGAGCTACTGATACCCATCAGCTCATGCATTCTGCTAGATGACCTCAGTTGTTGACAAGGCGTGTTTTATATATATGAGTAAAAAGTGCAATATCTTCAAAATCCACTACGGCACTCGAAAAAAAGAGTGCAGAACTCTACACAGGACTGATTTACAATGGATAATCTTCCTTCATCATTTATCCAACATTTGCATCCGGTGAAATTTGTGCTCAGATAACTATCCGTTCCCAGGCAGTGAAGCTATCGTGAGCCCAGTTGTATCGCCAGACACCATGGATTCGAAATTCATTGGAATGAGCATCCGCACTGAATAATGATGGTCTACAAAAGACAGTCTGTTACGAGGTAGTCAATTAAAGAGGCTTGAAAGTGTCTCCCTTGTGGCTAATGTTAGAAGTTGGAGAGTGCTTCCATTTAATATAAGTTTTAGCTATTTTCATTGCTGCTAAATCTAAATAATATGAATATTTAGAGCGGAATTTTTCTCTCTCATTGTATTGTTCTCAAGTTTTCAGTTGATATGCACTGTATTCATTTTTAACGCACCGTGGTTAGCATGAAAGGTGCCATTGTAACCACATAGGAGTAAAGTGGTTAAAGCACGCAGCAAGTACAAATATCATTATTTGGCGCGCAAGAGAAAAATACGCAAAAGTTAAGCTGACTTATAAGATGCATACCAAAAAACTAGTCACGCAGACAATGGCTGCCAAAACTTAAAATTTTGATAGTCGCTTCGGGTTTAAAACTCCTAATATTCACACATCTATGCACAACGCCCCCTTTCACAATCCAACTTTTCACAAAAATTTGAGTAACTGTTGTTGTCTCCAGGCGATCACAGCCTCTAGATCAAGGTTATTAGCACTTGGTTTACCTGGATCTGGAGTGCAAACTTATTGTCTCTTTGGTCTGATGGTCCTATTGATTTACCGGAGATATCCAAAAACGATCTGAAATGGCACAAAGAATTCCATTTGAAATACCATCTCTGATTATTTTCATGCCTCAATTTATTCTAGTTTCTTTTGGAATGTCTTTCCTCGGTCACTTTCCACACTTCGGGTTGAAGGTGTAAGCAACGGTCTTCAATGTAAATTTTAAAAATTCTGGTCTTTCCAGGTTTCGGGATGAACCTCTATTTGGCGTGAAGGCAAATCTTTTAGTGGCTGTATGTTTTCCCCCTTTTACTGCAGCAATGAGCCGACATACACAAGCTAACCGTGGGTCTGCGGCCAGTTTACCTCACAGGTCTGGACAACAAAGTACTATCCGATGTCAGAGATGAAATTGCGGTGGTATGGATAGAAATTTTCAACTACGATGCAGACTTCGCTGATTGGACAAGAGCTATAGTGTTTATTGCCACTACCATACATCACATGTATATTTTGATGCAAACAGTTATTTTACCAGTTCTGCTTCATTACTTCATTATTAATTGCAATATTATTTACAAAATATGCTTATTACTCTCATTATGCAGATACTTGACTCTAAAATACATTTATATAATGCTCTTTTTCCTTGATAACCAAGTTAGGGTCTGATTTTCATCTACTTATGACAGTGGGATGAAGTGCTGACAAGGTTCATACCAGTCGTCTAACTTTGCATTAATATCCCTGTGCGTTTAATTTTACAAATCATTACCTATCGGGGAGATATTTAGTCATCTACTTTTACATTAGTTTGTACTTCTGTTCTAAGAATTTCTGCAAAGATAACAATTGGAAACCCTCTCAAGATAGAAGATTTGCTATTGGTATTGTTTTTTTAAATAACAGATTCTTCAAAAAAATGCCAACTGGGTGACGCTACGGGAACCAATCTGAACTTGATGGAAGTTGTCAATTCTGCCAGTTTCCATTATCATTCAAATGTAAGTGGTAATTTTACTAAGCGAATCCGAAATATTCTTTCTGTATGGACAATTTAAGACAATTGGAGGCAAAGACCAAGTGATTAGTACATTGTCCTCTGATACCTTGATTCTACTCTATCTCCTAGACATAAAGATCCACCTCTTACCTCTAAAGCGGCTAGTTCTCCGACATTTACTAAGCAGGATGAAAAGAACTAAACCCTATTTTAAGAAGCTCTTCTTTAGTTACACCATTCAAAATTTAAGATCGCTAATTTGATGGCAGGACCAATCCATTTCGGGATGCACAGAGTATTAGAAACTCCCTTACCTAGAACTGAGTGGACTTAATTCCAAGATCTTTGATCGATTGGTGGTCACTTACTCCACATTGCACCATGAGGCGTTTTTAAACGGTTTGAGAGACATCCCGTGATTCATATCATGTAGAGTTCTATTGACAAATCTCTAGAAGGTATTTACTATGTGGATTGTGGTATCACTTTTTAAAATCACCCATTTGTCTCGTCTGCGGTTTCACGGCAAGGTATCCATTATTCACTCCGAAAAAAAAACCGCTAGAAGCTAACCAAAATATAGTAAATATCGTCTAAAATGAGATCATGAGATTTTCGCCCGAATAATTCTCACGCACCGGCAGTGTTGAGTAAAGATGCTCATTAAAATCACAATAAACGAGAGATATTACTCCTCTCAAGGTCCACAATGAATCTCCTCTCATAGTGAAAGCTAAGGTCATAACAAGTGCGAGTAGAAATGGGGCCATTATTCATCTAATATCGGGAGCCAGTAAAGGCTCTTTGCTTAAGTGAAATTCTAGTTTTTTATCTGCTAGCACTCTTGGACTAGAGTGACCGATCCAACTGCTAACTAGCCACCAAGTGGTTTAATCACCTATTAACTATGACGTCTCGCTTTTGCTGTAAATGTTCGAGTTCCAAGGATGCCACCATTACAAAGTAGCGCGTATTTTGAAGGTTTTGAATCATCTCTAATCAACCCGGTATCAACGATTGAAGCAAATGCTGAATTTTCGTAATCTGAAGAACAAATGGATGCTTACTCTGAGTCCCTAACTGGTTAAAGTGACACTTGAGAAGCAGCAGTGGAACCTCTAACCAAATCAATGCGAGCGGATTGCCAACTCAGGGTCAGATAGCAGATTACTCAGAATTAAATGTAAATATAAGAGTAACATTAATAAAATTGCAATGTTAATTGCATTCTCCTTTGTTCCGATACGCCCTGTTGTTAAAGTGCATATTTGTACTTCTATTTTGCTAAATACTGAGCTGAACGAAAATATTGGCAGTCATGTCTCCGTCCCCAAACCCCAAGTTAGTAAATTAGTAAAAGCGGGACATCAGGATTAGAACTGGGAATCGCATTCTTTTTCGGTATCGTTTAAAAAGACTTTGATTTCCTCAAAAAAAACAAGACCCCACACAGCCTTGTCTTACGCATGCCCAAAGAATATTAGTGCTGAAACATTCGGTAACCACCCGTCATCTAGCTACAGAGCCCCAAGGTACAAGGAAATCCAATACAAGGAAATAGAAACAGGTATAGGGACAATATCCCTAAGGTAATATTTTAAAGGTAACATCTGTCAGAAAAACTACCACTCAGAAATTTCATTCTGAAGTTTTAAGCATTTTAAGGAAAGTCCAATTTTGAGAAGTGCAGTTCAAACTAAACGAGGGATACAATTGCAGGTTTTGTCTGAGATGCTATCTAACAAAAGCATTATGTTAAAAGCCAATTGGGTAGCTTTGGTAACTATGTGCTCTTGAATGAGCTCTGAGGTTTTGAATTTCACACAGCTTGAAGCAGGGCCTGTTTTAAAGGTGTCTTTCTCCCTCTTCCTCGGTTTCGTGATCTAGGGGCTAGATAAACGAACTTCCCTTAATATCTATGGCATTACATTAGATTGTGATTATTTTAGCTGTTTATATAAAATTCTCATGCTGCATTTTTATCCTTATCTAATAACTATTAACTTCAATTATACCACTTTAGGGGTCGGAAATTCATTCAACTGAAAATGAGGTTAATTTAGAGGATTTTTTGCGTTGCCTATTAGTTCAAATTCATATTCTCGTTCTCCCTAAAATGGAAACCATAACTACTAATTTCTTGCTCTATGAAACAGGATCACTGACCGCTAGAGTCAATTCAAACGAAGATTTAGCTTACAGAACCTAGGAAGATCAGTCGAGGCAATGGATGAACTTGGGTTATAATTATGACGAAATATTCAAATTACTTCTTGCCTTGGGAACCTTTAGGATTTTACGTACTAACCTCTTAGGTATATAATTTAGCTCATGAGCGATTTCTTAGGCTAAAATTAATCAGTTTCAATGTTTACATTCATCTAAGTCCTCGAGCTTCTCATGTTGAGCTTGTCTTTCATGTATTATGATTAGATTCCTATGAGCAATGGAACAATTTGAGGCGGCATCGAAATTTCAGCATTATCATAGTATGCCTGTGATATATGTGGGTTAAATAAACAGGGCTTGATGGGAGAGAATCAGCCAAATGGCGTATAAAATTAAATTTTAATTTGGTAACAGCAAATAACCCAAATAACCCAAGTTACAATAACCCTTTTAGATTAGTTAGGATGTTCCGGTATAACTGAACATAATTTCCCTGAAAGCAACAAAAATTCCTAGAGATTTGGATTACGCTGATGAGGCATATTTTTTGGAACTTTAAAGGGCTTAGATAAAGTTTTCATTTTCCCTACAACTCGTGTTAAATATAGTCATTGTAATCTTCCTGAATATTGGTAGAAAATCAATGTATATAATATAAATAATGACATGAGGGCCTAATGCAAACTCAATTTATTAAACTTAGTCGGTGATCATGCTAATGAGCAAAATTATGTAGTTTATATGAGGTAAAGTATTTGCGCAGTGTTGATTGACTGCGCCTGGTCGTTGTCGTGCTCCTCTACCATGAACTCCCAATTGCAACCTAGCGATACTGCCGCTCCACCTAGTGCTGCGCCCGTCCATACTATCACCTATATATGTGGAGGTAAGTTTACATCTTATTGATTTCGCGAATTCGGCTGTTAATAGGTCTGTGTTTGTCAACTAGTATTGATATTTGTGGCTCATTTTCATACTTGATCAGATAATTTATCAGCGGATTATTTACGTTTTAGAATGTAGATTCGAGAGTCAAATTAAACCGCGTGAAAATATTCGCTGTCACGATTGTGGGCACCGTGTTCTATATAAGAAAAGAGCTGATATGAGTAAGTCAGTTTCATAAAAACGTTGTCCTCCCTCTAGTGAGTGTGTTCGAAGCTCGATAAAGGAGAATTCCATCGCTCTTTTTTATATTCCAATAAAATCCTTACCCCAGAACAGGCTTATTTGAGAGAGTTATTTTTCATGATTATAACTTTACGAAATGTTACAAGTGTTCATTTGTATTTCTTAAATCCGTTCATGAGTCCAGTATATGCGTTTACCAGTTCCTTATAGAACTCTCGGTACACATCTGCTAAAAATCTGGGATTGAACAGATTCCGGTCAGCTCCTTGTGCATTTTCATCCGATGTTGGTTGTGCCTGCTGACTTTCCATTTTGGTTCTTACATTTTTATCAATAGGAGGCCTCGCTGTCTTTGTGGGTTTGAAGTCTGCACGGCTTTGTATTTTCTTCTGCAGGCCTCGGGCGAAAAGCTGCCTACTGAGGTTGTACTATGATGAAAAAAGAGCATGCTATTAGTGCGTAACATGGATTAGGATGTTTCTCAAATGCAAGTTTTGCCATTAGACCTAAGTCCTGTTAATCGTGGATGTTTCAGTCTTGAATGACTCGTCTTAAAGTCAAATTGAGACGGATTGTCCTTATACTGATGAAGATACAAGTTGGTTCTGTAGAACTGGGGTTGTGAGACTAACGCATAAAACACGCTCTAAGGTTAGTTAGCAAAAAAACAAGTGAAAATATTGGTGCGGCACAAATGGTCTAAAAAGAATCCGTGAATGCTGTTGCAGTGGTTGTTAGATCGAAGTCCTTAGTTGGATATGCATCAATCAATGCTAAATTGGCAATGTCTGTTCGGAAAGTCAAGCGTATTAAACTTCAAATAACTAAAATTGAGAAGTGATCGATTTTTATATTGAAAAGTGTTGGTAGCTGGGAGCTAGGTTCACGATTATTTTCCGGATTTAAAGGGCGGGCTTACTGAGCGGAAACTGCGCAATAGCTGTCCCGACGTAAGAACTCGTTTTACCATCGTCATAGTCAAGTGAACACTAAAGTAAATAAACAAGGTTACGTTTGATTAATGCCACTCAGCCACGGTGCATGCATTCCTGAAAATTGACTAACTCCATTACTCTGCTGCACTGGAGGGACCACCCTAGCGACTACTCGAGTAGAAATTGACACCAAATCCTTGATTAATTTGCTACCTTGGTTCAAGATTATCAAACTGGTAATTGCCCTATATCAGTAGGTTAGCCTCTTTTCAACAATCGGCTGACAACTTTCTAAGTAAGGAATCAACCCAAACAGACATTCCAGGAACAAGACTCATTTTTAAACTATATATGCATTTAGCAGAAGTAGCAATATAACGAGATAGGACAGAGGGGAAAGCATAATAGACTGGCGTATTTTTGCGCGGCAGAAAAACGGAGGGACCGGCAATCAGAGCGAGGAAGAGACAGAGCTGAGGATCGTTGCTAGATGTTGCTGTTGTTATGAGGGGTAGGGGGACAAGAATAGCCCATACACATGTGCGAGCACTATAATATACAGAAATTGAGAAAGACTACTGATTAGCACTGCCAGCAGCATCATGATTGCTACTGGTACCACCACTTGAGGATGATGAAGAAGGATGCCCACTACCGCTTTGACGGGACGCTCTTGGGGAATACAGCAGATTGACCCGAGGCCAAAAATTATCGGCAGCAGCACCATCTTCGACGGTGTTGCGTGCGTAACGAGGTGGTCGAGATATATAGGCAAGAAGGGACTCAGTACTGCTTTCAGGATGGTGGTGACTTGAACCCGAGCTAGTCCCGGGCATCGTACGAATACGTCGGCTTCTGGCATCTTGGTTTCGACCTAAGAAAGTTGAATAAAATGATGAAATCAGAAGCCGGCATATAATGCAGAAGAGATCACTCACTAGGAGTGAGCCTGCTCCATCCTTCTCCTTGAGCGAATTGGAGCATGTCATCTTCCTCCTGAACTTCTTCCACGTCTTCAGGATCATACGCAACCTGTTCCCCCTCAGCTTCCTCACTGTCCTCTTCCTCATCTTCCTCTCCTACCAAATCCTCAAAACCATCTTCTTCCATGGAAGCCGTCATCAATTCAACCTCAGCTTCATCTTCACCATCATCTGCAGGAGATCCTGCATCACCATCACCATCATCGTCATCATCGTCATCCTCTTCTTGAACATTCATCTCACTATCATCTTCAAGTTCTTCATGTCGGTGAATCTGAACTCCTTCTCCCTCCTCTTCCATAGAAAAGCCCTCCACTTCCTCTTCATCCTCTTCTGTTGAAGCAGACACTGTGGCGGCTGTTCTCCAGTACCTCCTCCTTGAGGCTCCATTACTTCTCAAGGTAATACGTCTTTTTGGTGGACTGATTCGTCCATTAGGACTGACACTGCTGCTACAGTAGGTGGTATTACCATTACTTGAGACGATACCGTGATTACTACGTCGATAGCGATGGGCTCCACGTGGATGCTCAATTGATTGGAATGATTCATCGTTATTTTTGCCGTTGTTGTTGCAACTATTGTCGATGTTCGTTCCCTCTATCAAAGGATTAGAAGAGCCATTTGTAGTGGAGTCCTGCTTTTGCTGCTTTGACTTTCGGAGTTGATTCATTTCCTCTCGGTACTTCGAAGGATTCAAGTGATAGAGAAGGAAGTAGGCTAGACTTTGACACTGGGGATGGTCGGTAGAAACAAGATATCGCTCCAGTTTGTAGAGGGCCTTTTCGATAGCTGGCTGTGGGGGAAGGTTATGTTCTTCGGCTGAAGATGAGAAAAATAGCAGAATTGAGAACAAGCCTAACTGACCGGAATCCAAATCTGACATTGAGCAGTCTGATTTCTTAATTAATAACGAGAAGCGTATTGCTGACGAAGCGATTACAACTCCCGGGACCGATTTGAGCAAGTATCGCACTCCCATGCTCCGGATGGAACTAGAATTCTTCAACCAATCTTAGAACTGATTTCTTGAAGGGAGCACTACGTCTAATAAACTTCAGACACCTCGCGATCGCCTAGAACACGGCAAGAATAAAGATGAGCTCCGAGATTCCCCTAATTCATCAAGGACTTGAGTGCAAGATTTGAGAGTTCCGAGTCAATGCAGAGGAACTGAAGTGCTGAATGAGGACTTAGCTTAAAAGGCCACCTAGTTTTCAGAAAACTAATTTCTTCAATCAGACCTATAGGTTCAATGGGAAAGGGATTTAATTTGCCAACGCAAGTCTCCTTGAACATCACAAAGTTCACTAAACGACCACTCAGGTTTTATTATTCAATGCCAATTATACGTTGGTCATTTTGTGTTCAGAATCGAATGATTAATGATGGTGCAACAATCACCGAGATTTCTGAAATGGACATAAAAAGTAACATTGGAGTTACAAGAACTAGGCCTAGATCTAATTTTATTTGCTTACGATTAGACAGTGGTGTTTTGAGAATAAAAATAGGCTAGCGAAAGGGACACAGTAAATTTGGCATTCTGGAGGCGAAGTCATTTAGGAAAAAAGGTCCTAATCCGTGGATAATTCCTTCTCCAAGAAAAGTTAGTGCGAAGCAATATGAGGTTTGAGAGCCGCTTAGCGCATTACCCCATCGTACTGAATATCAGATCTAGCATGGTAGCTCTGTCTTAGGCTTGGCTGAGACCTTTATCCTAGCTTAGGAAATAAGCAAATACAAAGGAAAATATCACCCTTCCCTTTAGTGGTTACAAATTGAAAAAAATCGTAGAGAAGATCTGAAAAGCAATACTCGACTTAAGTCTTCAAAATGCGAATTGAAATTGTGATGTGTGGGGAGGAAACGTGAATGCGCAACAAAACTGGCTAGTGAAAGAATGTTTACCTTAGTTTCTGGTGAGCAATCCTACTCTACCTCCACGTGGTGACCACCAGAAACTTCAGGGGCAACCCTGAGGGCTAAAAAGAGGGGGGGGGGGGGCGGATAGGACTAATCACCCCTCAGACGTATGAACGTCTTATTATGCCAGCAGAAGTAGAGCCTGAGTCCACCAAGGGCCTCTTAATCAAGGTACGACGCAACACCTGGGTTCATGATCTGAAACTTGGATTGTGGAACGTGGGTGCTGGTAGCAATGAATGGGAAATTCGCCAGAAGTCTCAATAACACCCTGAAAGCAACTGGAAAGTGTTTTTGTCAATCCTGCAGTCACATGGATTATCTACTATTTTCTTGAGAGTAAAAGATAACAATCGACTACAAGCAATACAGAATACGGCTGGACTTATGATTTTTGGATTGTATTCGCGAAGAGCCAAAACTGTCGAGGAACTCCGAAAGGGGGTGTAGATGCGCAACTTGGCATGTCTTACACAGGCAAAGAGGTTGAACCTTTGGAAAAGTTTGAAAATGGACAAAGGTAGCCTGATACTCTCCATACGTAAAAGTAACTTTGAAAATGGGGAAACCAAGAAAGTCTCACATACAAGGAACTGGATGCTTCAATTAATTAAAGATGCGAAAGAAACATGGCAAGAGCATTCCGATTCATGGCCATTTAATCCAAAAGAAAGCTTCAAAGGTTGAGATAATAGTTACACACCTAGATTGGTACTAGAAAGGCAACGGGATATTGTCTGTACCAATGCAAACTGCCACAGATGTTTCGCCACGACAATGGAGATGCGAAGACACGTAAGACAAGATCATTGAGAAGAACACAAAACTGAAAGGATCCTGGATTGTAGACTAAAGTGCCCTCTTACAGACTGCCTTAAAAGATACAAGATTCAAGGGTGGCTAAAAGGACATATTAGGGACTGCCACCCTTCGGTCAAAATCATAGAAAGATAGAAGCCAACAGAGAAGATGAAAGAATCAGACTACAGTAGAGAAAGTAGAACTGAACACGATGGAGGAAAACGATAGAGTGAAAGGCAGGAAAAAAGACTGCGAAGAAAAGACCATCCAGCAGGATGAACAACGCAACTGCTCCCTTACCGACACATGGTCGCTAGAAAAGAATAGCTGGATAAGGACAGAGAAGGACAATGAGGACTTGAAAGAAGTGTAACAGAAGAACGAATTGTTACTGCGCCACGAAACCATGCCGAGAAATGACCAGGGGACCGAAGACGTCAATTTAGCTGTTCTATGCTATGTATAAGTGTCCAGCTGTCGTACAAGCTCTTGTATTTCTGTTGTACCCCCAATAAGTCCTTGGGATTCGCCCAGTTGGGGGGGGGGGGGGGGATTAAAAAAAAACTTCAGTTTCTGTTATAACAGTTTAAACTGCTTTGGATCCCAAATAAGTCGCTGGGACGTACATTGATAAAGGTTTTGATGTATGAATGAAAAAAACGTAAAAGGTTTTTGTCGGAAAAATCTGAGAGAAATGCAATAGAGTTACAGAATATCATCGAAGAAATGGGCGGACTAATTTAACACTTATAAAACGGTTACTCGTTCTCCTTCAATCACCTCGTACTTTAAAGGTTCCTTAATTTAAATAAAGCCGAATGGGTACGAAGATCGTAGAAAAGAAGCACTTACATACGCAAAAACAGAAGTAACTTCAAAAATCTTAACGTCAAAATTAGGTTAAAGAAATTTGATCTAAATAAATACCATAAACACAGAGAATACGAAATTAGGAAACCTCGGACACACTGAACCACATGTTAACACTTCTAACGAAGAGAGTCCTAGAAACAGAGAAGAGACCATGTTGAAGAGGTGAGCTATTAGAAGAGGGCGGTCAAGGAGGTCAAGTCGTTTCATCCATTTAAATGAGTGGGAGTCGTAAGATTCTTACACTTTCAATACAACTACGAGTGCTACCGCGGTTAAACCGAAGGAATGGTAGGAAGAGGACAACAGTATTTACACTGTTCCATTTAGATCCATGGAGTCCTGTAGTTAGATCAAGTGAAAGTAAGACGAGAAACTTACTGAGAATAGCGCTGTTGATAAGACTGGCGATGTTATCGCGGTAGGCGGAGTCTAGAAGGCATCTCAGGGGGCAATCAGGATCAGAGGGCTTCTCATAGGCCATCAAGCACACGGAATCCTAAAGCGAGGGAGAGAGAAGACCAAACAATAAGAAGCAGCCCACATAATGAATGACTCCAAACCACCCAATGTACATGCAAGAGACGATCCGTCTCGGGTGAAATCGAGCCACACTTCAATTCCACATCCCTGGCCAGGTCCATGAGAGAGCGGCTGAAACTGATCTGGCGCATTAAGTATTCCTGGTCCTTATCGATTTCACCGGAGAGGGCACTCAAAGACAAAGAGGAGCACGCAGCAGAAGGAATTCGAGGTGCATCACCTGAAAAAGCAAAAGAACCCAAAGGTCACGGTCAAATAGTTTAACTGATAGGCTACTAGTTCTACATACTTAAAATTCCAGTATCCATAGGGACGGGTTTATAGCCATTCGGACCATCATTTTCATCATCATCGTCGTCAGGAAAATCACACACCATGTTCTGTGAGGTATCACCCGTTTTGACATCCTTAGTACCGTTGGTGGTTGCATGGAACTTGACTTGAAGTGAGTTTGATGGAAGCTGAGGGGTGTCGAGGGAGGCTTGATCACTTGTCGACTCAGGGACCATACTCGAATTGTCAATGTCCATGGCGTCGCAGGGAGTAGCCGCCGAGGGGGCCAATCCATGACTCTAGATGAGGAATTAGCAAACCGCTGAGCCTGAATTGAATTAAGTTGAAAGAGCTCGTACAGGCAATGACAAGCAGCGCAGGGTATGCAAGCAAGGTCTAGTGGCCCACACTAAGATAAAAAATGGGGTACCACGATGTGGCATGTGAAGCGCTATGGATAGTGTAATTATGGTCTATACCCTGGTAAGTCCTTGCTGCAATTTCGAATAACTCTGTTCAGACCGAATTGGTCTAGAGCAATCGAAGTATACATTTAAGTGCATGCCGAGGTTCGCACGACTAATAGAATTTCCATGCACATATTCAAGAGTGAGGGGCTCGTCCATGCCCGAACATTCAGATGGAGCTCCAGAGCTGAACTAGACCGTTCTGATCCCAGTAGCAAATGGAACTCAATTTCAATCAAAATTAACGCCATGACCTTGAGGTTTACTCCACAGACCTTATATCTAAAGTGATTCTGTTATTTTAATCTGGTCAAAAAAGTCCGGGAGGTTATCATCCGTTTATTCATCCAAAAGACTAGAAACTGAGTGTCGATAGACTGGACCGAAAAGCAACTTCAATTTCAAAAAAAGGTGGTCGAAAATATTGAAGAAAGTTAAAGCAGATATATTGTTATTCTAATCTGTTATCTCTAATCTAACAGAGAGAGTCTTTCAAGATTTTTCCTGCCACTAATTCAAACACGTGGACGCCTTTCTAATGAGAAATTGGTGAACTAGGCGATTCAAAACACTGGCAGTCATAAGTGCCAGAAGTAGCGACCGCAGAAAAGCGTAAGCACCAAGCTAGCAGGCAGCAAGAGGGTAGCTTAAATCTAGAACACTGAGGTTTACATGTTGAGCAGATGTTTGAATTTCGATTCTTCGCTTCTTGAACTATAAACAGATTTTCAGTTATAAAGCAAATGATGTCAACACCATTACCTATCAACGCAATTTAGATGCCTTAATTAGTCAAAACTTTAATCAAGGAGAAGTGCTGAGAAAAATCAAGATACATCTAGCTACAACCAGTTGCGCTATTTTTTGCAGCTAATTCCAAAAAAGTGAGTGCTTTCAGAAATAGGACAATCAATTGTGAAAAAGAGTGAACATAAAGACTAATGAAGTTGTTACACAAGGCTTTATGAGGATTTGCGATTACGATTTTTCGAGGAAATTAATGTTAGATTCTTAGGCATTCATATAAGGATGTTAAAATGCGCACTGGGGTTGTAGAGAAAGAATTTTTACTCCCCGAAGAGACAACATCTCAGACTTCAAACGTTTGGCCTTTATTGAAAATCCGATTCGACAGACGAATGCATGCTTACGAAATCAGAAATACACGAAATCTGACTTTATGATTGTAAAAATTTAGCAACATCAGCCTTTTAAGTGAGTGCTAACGACGGCTCTGAGTAGGTTTAGAACTGGCAAAACTTTAAATTCTTACTAAATGAAAGCAATTCAATGTCTCGCTTGGTCTATCTCCGAGATAAAGATAAAGAGGATTGGTCCACAATCAAAAGGGTGTCGAGTACGCAGACGAAGTTAGAACGAGGCTGACAAGATGATCAAAAGATAAGGTTCTGACGGGTCCTCCAAGCGGTTGCTGAGGAGGCTATAAACTGCGAGAGGGAATCTAATTGAGATAGGAATATACCAGATGGCACTGCATTCATGTGAACGTCTTAAATTCTGATCCACTCCATTAATACAGCAGCTATATTAAATGTCAGCATAAAAGGGCTACATCTGCCGCAAAGCAGCATGGGCCGAAAACGCTCGACTTTTCGTAATGGTCAAACGAAGTAATGAGGTGGCAGAGGCTCAAACTAAAAGTACTCATTGAAAAAACGGGACGTTCACAGTTTAAATTTAAAGAAACAAATCGTACTTTCCTCCACAGAGCAAAGCCCGCTTGAAGGAAAATATGATCACCTAGCTGCAGTTATTTAAGAAAAGGAGTCCTAGAAGATCTGGTGCATCAATTGTGGGACAAATGAGAGGTCAGATTAGAAAATGTTTAAATTGACGAAGAATCCACTATTAACTCGTAGTCCCGAGCAGTGACATGGAAGGGAAAAGACATTTGATGTTCTAATATTGAAAACTCCCTAAAAACAGAGCTCCAAGTTAAATGGAGAAAAACCCAACCATGCAAGAAAAATAGTAGTCAGTCACTGAATCGTTCGGGTCATAAAAAAAAAACTGTTTTGAGTGAAAGATCTTGGGAAAACGACCCCAAAAAGTTTGAGAAAGTATCGTGCTGAAAAAGGGCACTAAGATGTTTAGAATTAGACGAGAGAAGTGGTCAGGTGGCAATGGTTGTATAGCCACGGGCACCGTTATCGCTATTAGAGGATGTTTGCTTCAAGACTTGACTTGAATGGGAGAAATGAAACAAAGAATAGGAATCAATAAATACGAAATTCCTCCCTGAAGATAACCAAGCGCCATTCTATCTGCATGATGACAAAAAAGGCACAGCTATGATTGGCATACAAAACGACATTAATCAACAACTTGAAGTAAGCTACGAACCATAAACACCTATATATTCGATAATTGAAAAGTAAGTTGGATTTGAACCCAAGGCCTGTCAAGTATTATCACAGTTTTTTTCAAAACAAACCAAGGTCCTTGCTCCACTTCATGCACATTCACAGAAAAGAGCAAACTTCGACATGGAATTGGATGTACCAATACTGCTGAAATGCTTAATAAGTAGTAGGCTTAGGCTTGCTCCGATAAAAGTATGCTCTCTAGCCGAGTCAGGGTAAAAAAGAATGAGAATTTCAGTTAATGCGCATGCATATGCTCGAATGTGGTTTATGGAACTTGAATCAGCACTCGTTAATAGGCGAGATATACAGAATCGAACATTTGTTTACCAAGGGACCTTCACGTGAGGTACTGCTCTTTCTCCCCTACAACTGTCTTATAAGTGATTGGCATACGATATCACGTTGCAGACTATACATACATTTATTTACAGCGTCTTTTTACAACGGCAAAAGTACCCTTCTGCCGTGAAATTGTTCAGCTTGGACCAACGGAGTTTCCAAGTTTAAGCGTGTCGTTCTTTTCAAAATGAATTGCGTGTTTCAGCAATTTCTGTTGACTCATCAGCCAATTAAGTAGAATAGATTAAACAAAGCCAGTTTTGTTTATCTCAAAAATAACAGAAACATCTGACTATTAAAGAGCCAAAGGGTGACAAAATGCGAGGCACCAAGGCTATTCGAATAAACCCATTGGGATGAACTTTATGAGAAATAAAATGGGGTTGCAAAATTAGGGACATTGAAATCGGTTTCCAGAGACAGCATTTGTGCGTCGAGTTTATGAGCCACTAGTAATAAATGACCTTAAAAGAACGAGAACAGAGGCAGGTAAAAACATGATTAATGGAACTGCGTACTAAAATAGTTTAATGTTTAAAAAGTACAAAGTTACTGTCTCCGCAAATTACGCCTTCGTGATACTATTAGTAGTGTATTGGTTGGCTCACAGTTAAATTTCCTATTAATTGGTTTGATCTCATCGAAACCTCACCTAAAAACACCGATTACAATGCTTTATGGATTTCTGAGCTGGGTGAACTGAAAATGGGAATTTTTCAAGAGTAGTGACTGTTTTAAGCATGGGTCACACTAGGACATTGAATTAATTAACTCATTTGCTCTGATAATCTAGAGCGCTGACCGTGAGCAGGATAGTCAGATAAATTTTGCTAACGGAAGTATTCCACATCACCTATGGAACTGACAGATGTAGGATCCCTTTGAAATTCAGTGGGTAATATCAGGACATGGGATAAATCAACAACTTTGCTTTGTTAATTTGGAATAGTGTCTGCGATTGGCAAAACTAGCAGAATTTATTGTCGACCCGAGCTATACTACCATTGGAGCCATTTCGTGTGGCCAAAAATGTCAACCTCTCCCGCACCTTATTCAAATCAGATGGGATCTCAAGACCGGAAATATGACGCAACTGAAGACGACGAGAGATCAATTGCAATTCGATTCACAAAGAGCCCCGATTAACGCTTATTGTTTATTCACCTTTAGCATTTCGACCAATGAGTCACCCATCCCAAGTTCACCAAGTGCCAGTCTTTGCCTTCACTTAAGGTCTCTTGGAGCTTTCAAGATGCTGCAAGTGAACAGACGGACGACTATTCAGGGGACAGTAGGCTAGTGCCAATGAAGATTCATCGTCATAGAAAACGATCAGTTCTTCGAGTGACTTCTCTAATAAATTTACCCGTAAACATGGCACAGCTAGATTTTTCAACAGCCAGATCCAAAGATAATGATGTCAGAAAACTTACCGAAATCTGGTCAAAATAAGTACAAAAATGCCACTAACATCCAGGAAATATGCCTCACATAAAGACGAGGTGCGAGAGTGAGAGAAATCTGCCTATCAGAACAAAGAATTTGACTGATCAGGTTATATGGATCCGTCAGTATCAACAAAGGTGACTGACTTTGGGAAACCAGAGAGAAGGTTCTGATACGGTCCATTATCCCGCTTTCAGTAAAAACGTGGTAAAATTGAGAGGGAAAAGGAAAGAAGGATACGAACCTGATTGGCCAAACCATGCACAAGTTGTCCGCTCAGGGTATGACTATTAGCATCGCCACAAGTTGCCAAAGTGGGCACAAATTCGCTGGTACAAACACAGAAGGTAGACGATGCAGTATCAGTGTTAGTGCAGGGACGTTTGCGACTCGTTGTGGTACTCCCACGTCCCTCCTCCCGTTGTTGACGAGTATGTTGATGAAAGAGCAACTTTGAGTCATTGGATGGAGGGGTTGGAACATGGCCTGAAAGGCGCACTGAATGACGATGCATCTGAGAAGAAAATAAAAGGAGACTTTGAGATTATTGGACCCAGACCTAAGTACTTCTGCAGTAGTAAAGAAGAGAATATTATTGATCGAGATGTTAGAAAGAGGGTTTTCTTGTGATCAAGAAGAATTTCAGGAATCCTATGCCCAAGTCCCACTTTAAAACAGTAGGAAGTCGAAGTATATATGAACAAAAAATCGTTTTAAAAGAGCCCGAAACAGGTTTAGGGTAAGAATTCCCTAAACCAGCACGTCAAAGGGAGGTGGTAATATGGCGTCTCAAAAGCCTGGTTTTATGTCAATAGTCTACCCCTAGACTGGGGATCGTGTGGCCTAGAGTCTAAGTAACCAGCAAAATGTCGATATAGTTGAGCAATTAATTGAAGCACAGGCTTGGTTAATTATTCAAAAAGAAGAGCTGAAACGACGAGGTTCGATTTGATTTTCGATGCTAAAAACTCCTTATAAGCAGAACTCTTCGAGACATAAGAATGAACTTGAATAAAAGCAGCAAAAAGGGCGAGAACACATATTGTCCCAAAAGAACCCGCTGAATTATCAGCGATCTGTGGCGATGACTATGGAACTGGAAGAGGCGCGATGGTTAAAGCATTAATCTGCGATTCTGTGAGAACCTTAAGGGAAATAAGAAGCAGTTACAAATACGACGACTCATATCATGTGAGCTTCTGATCACTTGCACACTCCGAATAACTTTTATCAAATAAAGTCTAAGGGAAAATGAAATATCCTTTATGGGACGACCATTGTGTAAAACCCTTTGTTTCAGCGCGGGAAATGGACAGGCATTAGAGAAACAACCACCCGATAAAAAACTCATAAGAAATTGCTCAGCACCATGGTCAAGCAGAAGGTCACTTGAACACCTGCAAAATCCAAAGGTGGCTAAAAGACACTCCTAAGATTGTCACAAACTCTTTTAACAAGAAAAATAGAAAATGACGGTCAAACATAGAGTAAGAGATCAATTTCAAAACATAATGAAAGTGCGAAAAAATTTTAAATAATTTAAACTGCTATTTTGTTTTCTAGTGGTTAGAAGTCTCCAGATAAGTTCTCAAGGCTTGTCCCATTAGCAGGCTAAGTAGGTGTGTTCTCTTCGTGACAGAGATGAGGATGAATGAATAATTGTGTGAATAAGGTGTGGAACACTGTCTCAACATCTGTCCGACCTAGTTACCGATGGAAGAATAGAAACTGACATAGGATATAGAACGCAAGAACAAATGCTGTAGTCTTCGGCCAAATGAAACATCCCAAAAAGGAAAAATCCATACTGAATCAGCTCTGAACACTCCTTAAGACTAGAATATAAGCTTTCGGAGTTTTGCGATCTGATTAGTAACAAAGCAACAAAAAAATATGAGGGAGAACACTACCATCTCAATGAGTTGACGGCATCTCAGCTGCAAGATTAGTTCCGGATATCGTTCCACAATTTTCGGATAGAGAGCATTGAGGGTGCTTGCAACCAGACCGAATTTGCAGCGTTGGCAGAAACTGCGCAGAGACCGACGGTGCTGCATACTGCCGATTCCTGGAAACGACTTCTGCTCCAAATCACCACTTTGGGTACCATTTTCTGCTGCAGCATCTGTATCACAGCGAGTCTTCTTCGGTGAAGAAGCGGATTCACTCAAGTTCGTCCAACGCGAAAACGAACTCGCAGACTCAATATAGCCGTGGTGAACCAAATAACCGGCCACCAAACTTAAAAGCAAAGAATAAAACGTGTTTCAGACTGCGTAAATCATCACTTCATTCAAGCAACGATAAGTTTGCCACCGAACAGCTTAAATTACAACCTTTTACTGGGTCAAAAGAGGTGAACGAACGCAAACAAATACAGCTCTAAGGGATGTTCACGTGCTGAATATAATCACACATTCTTACCAAAGTGCACCTACGGCAGACGAGCGATATGAAAATAACGCTAACTGCGAGATTCTACGTTCTAAAACACTTTATTTATACAGATGTACTAAAAAACTAGTGGCGCGTCGAAATTCATCATCAAGGTTACAAAATCGATATGAGAATGCTATAAATGTGTGCTAAAGTCACCTGTCGAGATATTCATTTTAAGCTCTAAAGCGTGAAGTTAAAAGTTAATTTGAGAACTAATTTGAAGTTACTGGACAGAAAAAGCAAAAATTAATGATACCTACCACTGCAATGATTTTGTTACTACAAACGAAAACATACGGTCTGCATATAACCTGTAAGAAATCGATAAAGTGAGCAAGGCAATATAAATTTCGGGAGCGTTAGAAGAAGATCAATACAAAATGCGTTGGAGGTCGAAGGAAGATGACTACATTCAATTGCTGATATGTCAATTTAATTGTATATTAAGTAAAAAAGCACACCCATCATGACTTAGTAACGCCCCTTGCTGGGCTTTAAACATAGCTGAGGGAGTGAGGGTTGTTTACTTGAACTTTTTAGGGCCAATTGCCTCGTCCGCATAGCTCTTCATTGTGGCAAAAACACAAAATAGTGAGTTGGCTTAGTAGGCGCTAATTAATAGTAGCAGATAAAACCAGAGCGAAAAATGGAAAAGAATAACTCTATGGAGATACCGGGCTTAACTACCGGCCGATGGTTCTCGAACCCGCGGTTTCTAATGCGTCAGACACCACAACGCCGGCGCACGAGACTAGTACAAAACAAAAACAGTTGACTCAGATGGCTGGACCTGGGACCCTATATATGAAACTCGAGCTGTTAATGAGTATTTAGCCTATCATAAATCGAATAATCAATAGGCTAGAACATGGAATGAGGATCTATAAAATCCAGACCTGAGTAAAAGGGTATACTGAACTGTATCCTGTCCGCTGCAATCGTCAGAATCGGTCCTACAGTTGATTTAGGAGAGTAAATTCTGGTCAAGTTTACCCACCCAAAACCCCCGAAAATGGAGTCAACAGAATGATAATCACTAATACCATCAACATTCGAACCAACATTAATCTCAACTCTGGGTAATTCTGACCAAGCAGAGATCGAAATGACTAATCACCCGATCCTTTAACGGTCACAGACATCAACTAAAACTTACAGGAGAATTAAAGAACTGTATTAACTAGAATTTCGGATTGGGCGTTTCTGCTGCAATGTGTTGAAATTGTGCAAGTTAAGTGGCTAGTAATAATAATGCAAACAAATGAAATCCAAATCCACAGAGATCTTTTATTCTTTGGCACCGTTTCATATTGAACCATTTGGGGTTTTCGGAACGATTGTCAAGCCCTACACCGTTGCTAACTTAGTTACGGACACTTTGGGGAAAAGCAAGCAAATAGCAAAGGAGGAGAATCGCCCAAAAAGGGCAGATCTGGAGAAGTCGATGTACTATGATTTGTAAGTGCATTCCCTTCCAGTAGGCGAAACAGCAACGCTAAAACACGAGATCAGCGCATCAGTTCGCAAAGCTATCATTTGAATTTGCGAAATTTTTTAACCAAAGGGCAAAAGAGCCGAAGTTACTCAAAAACGAAATGTGGGAGAAGTGATACCTTCAAGAACAAACATTGGAACAAATCAATTTGTTAGTAATAAGTTCCCAGAACGAGTAACTTTTGAAGTCACCGCTTCCAAACAAAGATAAGGCGATAATGACTAAGCGAGTTTGTCTAAGCTTTAATAATGAGCTAATACATCGTTACAAAAATAACCGTTTCATGAACAATCAAAGCTCAACATGAGAAAAAAAGACAGGAAACAGCTATCAAGCATCAAGGTGGACAGTCACTTACTCCCTCATTTTGACTTCGACGAAATCCTTGGATAAGGACTCCACAAGTTCAGTCTCCGCAACAAAGCGTTCTCTGATAATGTGTTTTAAAAATGGATAGAGGAACGGTTTCTCCCCGAAATTTGTCGTGACTCGGCAGCCTTGGCCTTCCATGATCATAACTGGATAGACTTCTGATACTCCGGAAACCTGAGATAAAAATACGCTCGAATACGTCGAAGTAATAAGCTACTTATAGAAAATAAAAGTAGAAGGCAGCGTCACTTACAGAAAAAGAGCCCTCGAAGGCGTTACCAAGAAATTGTCCATTTTTTGTGAAGAAAAATGATTTGTTTAAGAAATTGACACCACAACCAATTACATCATTATCTTTAAATCCATTAGGACTGAGAAGAGTGTCCAGAGGTGAGCGATAAAGAGAACCGCTGTTGTCTAAACCATAGCAATTGCTATCCCAGCCTGTAAAATGAAGAAAGAACCGGTAAAAAAGAACGCTGACAAAGAATACGTGAGAGCAAACTCGGTCGGGCAGTAGATTGGAGATGAGATGGAAGTGACAAAACAACGTACTATTGTTAGGAGAACGATCTGTTTTTAAATGCAGATGTGGTAAACCAAACAAATTAACACGGTTTAATTTAAGGAATACAGTATAAGCCAAAGTAATTGGGAGGTACCTGCTAATTTCGATGCACTTTTTGTTGAGAATCCAAACACAAGAACACTAAAATGTTAGTATGACTGTAATTTGGATATACCAGTTTGGCTTGATGGCGCAAACTTTGGTTTCGTAGTAATATATTCCCGCCCTAAAAGGTACCGGATGATCGCTTCTAATTAAAGAGGGTGCAGAGGAAGAGTCTATAGAAATGGTTTCATTGATAAAAGTGTTCCCTATACTTGAACGTTGAGCTTGTGCTTCACCAGTACATACAATTGCCAGCCCAGAAGGTGATATTCTAATAGCAGCCGAACGGTCTTTACTTCGCCATGAGGTCGGCAAAGGCTGAATCGGTTCCGATGTATACACACTTCGATATAACAGTGCTAGGTTTGATGAAATCTCAGGAGGATTCTCCATTTTATCAGAATTCGCCATCTTGATCGAGACAGCTGATATTTATTTTACGCGCTTCGCTGATAGCAAACAATAAGTTGTTTAATATGTGGAATCGAAATTAGGGTGAATTTATGTATTTAATGTGTTATTTAACCACAAAAACGAAGAAAAATGCTCTCAACGTTATTGATGAAATGATTGCAAACGAAGCTGAAGGCGCAGATTTCTAAGCTACTTAAGAATTGATATTTACTAAATATACACCATTTCAAAGTGGTTGCTCATTCATGATTTACACCTGAAAAAGTGAGAGTTCCCGTCACACTTGAAAAAAGCACAGTGACCGATTCAAATTTTGAAAAAAAATCTTAACAAATCTTGTTAATGTGATAGCCTTCCAGGTCTCCCAACCATTTTTTTCGAGCGTAGTATTTTTAATACAATGGACCATTTATAGGAACTCTAGTGGACTTATATTTTAAACCAAATGGATATTGGTGGCAGCCCATTTGCGATATTACTTACCAAACTTACTAAAATGTGCAGTCATATGGTTAAAATAATATTAGTACACTTAGAAGGAAACCCAGTCAGCCATGGCCTTACAATATCAACAGTTTTTTTAGTCCTTAGTTGCTGTTTTCTAGGTGACTTCTGCTGCGATAATGTATGAGGCGGCTGCTTCCGATACAATTTTCTACATCCATTTCTTTTCAACAGCAGCGCGAAACTGGATAAAATTAGTTTAAACAAATGAGAGATTAAAAATACTTATGTCGTTTGGAACCAACTCGTATCAATTCAGTGCAAAAATATTTTTGATAAAATACTAGTGTTCATAAATGGGAGAAGATGGGAAAAAGACCACTGATCTGACGAACTTCCTTAGGTAAAAGCAAGCCGTTGCACTCGGTAGCCGCAGATTCTTAAGGCCGACTACTATTGAACAATGCTAAAAGTGCATTATCTACTCTTCGAGAAGTGACGGTTGGTTGGTTCGGCAAAAGATCGCACTCGGCTGGCAGGGATTGGACCAAAACTCTGCAGATGATTTTCCGTTTCATTATAAAAGACTGTTATCATTACAGCATGCCTCATCATTTATTCTTCTTTTCCACTAATTCCACTCAGATCTCTCTAACAATTAATAATAATCTACCTTCAGAAGCATTAAGTCACAGTTCGGAATTGCTCTGCATATAAAAACTTTTGTTTGGTGCTTGTTGACATACTCACCAACTCAGAACATTGGACACTCACCTTTGTAGAATCCTGTGGTCTTAACGCAAGCCTTCTAAGTTAAGAGAGACTAGTCCTTAAAAAAGGAACCTGAGAAGGATTTTCACTATCCGCCATTCCTTGCTATCAAGCGTCAGAAAAAATATTGGTTCTTTGCACTTAATGATAAATCCTGAGTGAGCAGAAGCTATAAGGATGACAAACGAGGGCATGGTTGGGGATTAGGATGTCATTTGAAGATGAAGCCTTCTATGAATCCTCCTTCTCCTCCTCCATTAGACCCTATCAGTGCCTTTGCATGCTAAATAGCTGCACAATTTATTAGTAACCTAAAAGGCACGACTACTGGCTTGTAATCAATAACGCATGACAAGTCAATTCTAAAATACCTAAAAAAACGAAAGAAATTCTGCTAAAGTGCCCATCTTGAAAGGGAATAGTTTTTCCTCCAATAAATAAACTCCTAACCAAAATGTCCGGTCCGGAGACTTGAAATATGACCTCAAAAGTCCCCTCAACATTATACTAGATATGTGCGCTTACGCAGCATAGCTAGTTTGGAGACATCGGACTTGACCGACTCATAAAAATACAAACTCAAATTCAAAAAAAAACAGAAAAATCAGGGTGAACCTCAGGAAATCTATTTGTTCAAGCCTTCCGGATGAAGGATATCACACCTATAACGTCTTACAACGCAACTGAGCTAGCTTAGTGAAAAGTTCGCCTACTAGAGGAAGGCTGTAACAAGTACGGAATAGGCCAGAAGAGCGTCGACGAACATAACAGTGAGACCGAGGATAAAGCAGATAAAGGAGGTTTCTCGCGACATCAGAAGTGGAATGAACAGAAAAAGGGCATAGATACTAGGCGAATTCGCTTTCAAATCGAGACCGGCATTACTGAATGTAAACCTACACTTTCAAATTCAGATTTACTATATAGAACCCAAAAAAGGCTACGAACTAAATAAAATATTTAAAATAGATCATGTTAATGGTAATACCAAGCATGAAACCATTACCCAGAATTTTGTTGTCGTTACGAAAATTCGGAATGCGAAAGAGGGAGAAGTGTGAAAATATCCTGGAGAAACACAATGTACTCTGGCTTCTCCATCTAGGTTAATATTTCTTTTCACTTTCTCACTTTAAAAGGTGCTGCACTGATTTTTAATAAGGCAATCGCTTAAGACCAAAACTAACGGCTTTGCATTGGATAAGTTAAGGAAATCCACACACTTCTATAGTTTACTCACTCTTGCTAGAGCCGCAGAGTCACACATCAATCGTTTCAAATCCTTATTCTCAAGCGTCTCGTTATTCTTTCGTTATTCTTTCTCGGGGAAAAGTTTGCAACTGATCTTATTACGCTTAAAAATTCAAAAAATTGGTTTAGTTGTCTGCATCTTTATTTAATGTGAAAATGGGGAAATGTGTGATTATTCATCAGTTATCACAAAATTTCAAAACAATAATACAAATAAATTTCTTATAGAAATTTACATTAAGACTCTAAAAGTAGCAATAAAAATATGACAGGTTTCCATAATCGACCTAAGGATTTGGTTGACTACTAGCCTTTTACATCACACTCAGAAGAGCGGCTAAGAAGAAAAGGGATCTAACCAATTGGCTGCTTGATTTTAGATGCGACTGAGTTCACACCAGATAAGATCAACTTCATCGGTTTTTTTAAAGTGGAAGTAGATAGCCCTGTTAAGTTCTGGAAATCAAATGATTTTTAGCAATAGGAATTTGAGTACCTTAAATTGTAAATTAACTTTTTGAGCAGATGTGATGGGTTCGGTTTATTCAACCACTGAAATTTGGTTAGGGATTAGCTGTAATAATTCAGCATAATTACGATTATTTTTGGTGAAGACCTTCAAATTTTTTCTCAGTAACGATCAGATAAGAAAAATGGAGCGACTCTTAATGCGTAGATCTTATTTGCGATGCTGAAATTTTTGTAGACAAATTCAATTTGCCTATATTAGGCTTCATTTTTTTCCGCACTAATTCCACTTTGTCTTTTATAATAATTTTTACAGATATTTTGTGCCCGCTCTGACAACGCAAGCACTAGATAAAGGAATTAAAATGGAGAATTAATTCATTTCGGGGCTATCGTAAATGAATGGATAAGGTAAAATGAACTCAAAACTGAACTCAATTGTCATGGTATCGATCATCGTTTGATAATCAGGCAAATGGATTCCACAGTTTTGCTTGTAATTTTGTGATTGCTACCTATAAATCATTGTATAGTGCCACTTTTAACTGACTGACCTGATGATTTCAAATTGACGTCACGGATATGGTAAGGTAGATAGCTTAGTTGTTGGAAGTCATTCTCATCAAGATAATGTCCATTTCGAATTTGGTAAACTTTAATTCGCCAGTTTCGATTGCGGGCAGTAGAATAGACGTCCTTTAGGAGGTCATTGTTTCAGTTAAGAGGAAAATAATTATACCCCATTAAAAGACACACAAATGTTCCGGAATGCGTTACTTTTCCATAAGGGTATCCCCTAAGGTATGAAGAAGCGATTTCATTTATGAGAGTTTAACATGATTATGCATTAACATCATTCATCAGATCAAAACTCAACCCATGTCTGGAATTGTACTAAGCATAACCACAAATTTTTCATAATTTCTGACCACATTTCTTTTAGACACATGGAAAGTATTGGTTTCGATTTCGAACCTCACAACTCCATCAGGAACTGGGAAGAAGGCATACTTCAAGTCGCAACGCATCAACCGAGACGAAAAAATTGTTAATAGAAACAGTTAATAAAAACTCTACCAAACCTGTAGTTAGCGTGTGTAGAAATATTAAAATACGACTATGCCGACTACTGGTGTATGTGCACTGCTATAAAGAAAACAAACTAACATTATGCAAAGCACCATGGAAAATAGTCCAGAGCAAATCTTGTTAATGACCTTGGTTTATTTATGTCTGAAATCTACATCCCAGGTGGCTCTAAGATGAAGCTACAAGAGACTTTGAGCCAACGACTTCTCTGGAAGCATAGTTTGCCCAAATTTAGGATCGTCTGCCCAACTGTATGAAAGAGAATACTTACCATAAGGTAAAGCTAGATTTCAAAGTGGACCTTATGGTCAAAATAGATTATTGTTTAGAACTACAGCACTTCGATTTGGAAAGTAGAGTTCATTTGTCAGAATAAAAAGGTAAAGTGTAGACAACATATAAGTTGCGAAATTGTGAGCAACAAGCATTTTGTGCCTTTGGCTGTGTTTTAGATCAATCTTCGTATGCACTACTGCATGCAGTCTCAGCTATCTTCTTAATCATTTAAGTTATTCGTTTGAAGTTAAACAAACTATCATGTAATTGTTTGGCCATTACAGAACGTCATAAGTAAGTTTATATTGGCTGACCGCCTACTTAGAAGTCATAGTTCGAGAAAATCATGTCCATTACTTGAGAGCGTGTATACTCGTAGAAGATGAGAGAAGGAAAATTTGACTAGAAAAGCCAAATACTAACTCAATCCCAAGATTAATCATACGTCAATGGAGCCAAAATGGTTGGTAACGAAGATAAAACAATGATGCGAAATTGGATAGAACATGAAATTTAAGTAAGAATTGCACTGTTCATTCAAATATTAACCAGCTATCTTGCGTAGGCAATTAATCACTACTCTTCGTACAAATGACATACAATTCAAGATAAAAATGTCGACATTGTTCTTGAATTCTTCGTTCGGTTGAGTTAAACTGTCTAAGTAACCATGAACACAGCCTGCTTACAAAAAGTCTCAATAACACCCTGAAAGCAACTGGAAAGTGTTTTTGTCAATCCTGCAGTCACATGGATTATCTACTATTTTCTTGAGAGTAAAAGATAACAATCGACTACAAGCAATACAGAATACGGCTGGACTTATGATTTTTGGATTGTATTCGCGAAGAGCCAAAACTGTCGAGGAACTCCGAAAGGGGCTGTAGATGCGCAGCTTGGCATGTCTTACACAGGCAAAGAGGTTGAACCTTTGGAAAAGTTTGAAAATGGACAAAGGTAGCCTGATACTCTCCATACGTAAAAGTAACTTTGAAAATGGGGAAACCAAGAAAGTCTCACATACAAGGAACTGGATGCTTCAATTAATTAAAGATGCGAAAGAAACATGGCAAGAGCATTCCGATTCATGGCCATTTAATCCAAAAGAAAGCTTCAAAGGTTGAGATAATAGTTACACACCTAGATTGGTACTAGAAAGGCAACGGGACATTGTCTGTACCAATGCAAACTGCCACAGATGTTTCGCCACAACAATGGAGATGCGAAGACACGTAAGACAAGATCATTGAGAAGAACACAAAACTGAAAGGATCCTGGATTGTAGACTAAAGTGCCCTCTTACAGACTGCCTTAAAAGATACAAGATTCAAGGGTGGCTAAAAGGACATATTAGGGACTGCCACCCTTCGGTCAAAATCATAGAAAGATAGAAGCCAACAGAGAAGATGAAAGAATCAGACTACAGTAGAGAAAGTAGAACTGAACACGATGGAGGAAAACGATAGAGTGAAAGGCAGGAAAAAAGACTGCGAAGAAAAGACCATCCAGCAGGATGAAAAACGTAACTGCTCAATCACGGCTGTGAATAACTGTGATCGAGGTGTTGCAAGAAGTATAGCATAAGAATGAAACGTTACTGTGCCACTAAACCGAGCCGAGAAATGACCAGGGACCCGAAAACATCAACTTATTATTTCTATGCTATGTAAAAGTGCTTAGCTGCTATACATGTTCTTGTATTTCTGTTGTACCTCCAATAAATCCTTGGGACTAACTCAACAAGGTCGGGACGAATAAAAAAATTTAGTAAGCATAGACTTTATTTTTAAATGAAAAGTCTCAGTCATTGAAAAACTCAAGAATTTCAGCGAAAACATTCTTGGGATCCTTAAAAGACATATTGGCTAGTCAAATACTACAGTGTACTCTTTTGCCTATGTAGTAAAAGTATCGAAGATTTGTAGTGTGGTTTCCACTTATCATACTGAAGAGCGTAAGCCCTTTTAGTTGATCCAGCAAGTTAATTTTGCTTTCTAGCAGCAACCCACTAGAAAATTTTTAAAGTAGAGCAAAATAAGAACAGACTATCAGACACTATTTGTCCTAAATGGCCACAAATAATAAACATTTCAGAAGGGGAATAATCATTGCTATTATTTAAGCCAATGAAAAGTCTAGAGCAAGGCTCTTTCTCTTGCAATTATTGCCACTGATGCCTTATAACACCAAGTTTGGTACTAAAGCTTACATTTAATATCAAATGACTTCATCTTGTAAACAACCAGCTAGGCGACTTCCCAGACTCCTGTCGCTATCAGAGATCCCACAACCGGTGGTACTCTAGCACCAAATCTGCTTGAAAAAAGAGAGAAATGGCTTTGAAAAGTCAATAAAGGGTATAGCAAAGTCCATTCTACTACCCCACCTCGGCTGTTGTTGAGGAATTTTCAAGCCAAATACTATTTAAAATTAATCCACAAACCACTGTAAAGGCACCGAAAAAAGTAAAAGCGCAATCGTCGATTACATTGGTACGAAAGCTTTTCACTCAGAATATTACAAGATACCCACTGTTTTAGTCTAACACCGACACTGTACTGATATCATACTCAATTAGGATTCAAGACATAGGCAATTTACACAAAAAGCTCAAGTGAAAGTGGTTCCCAAATCATTTACAGTCGAGTTTTCTAAGTAAGCAATTACCAAAACCCGAGATTCTAAGAAAATCTGAACAATGTCAAGAAAATGCCACCCAAAAAAAAGAAAAGTAAAAATATTTACTAAACTGTTCAAAACGAAAGCAGACTAGATATAGTTTAACGACTGTTCCTTCTAGCCTGATTCTGCCAAGACCATCTATAGGCATTTTTTTACATTAATTTATTCAATAAGGTGCTGGGCTTGAAGAGACGGCTCGAAAATGGTAAAAATTACGTTTTATGAAAGACTCAATTTTGTCTTTATTATTCAATCTCAAAGTATGTAAAACGTGCATGCTTGTGAATACTTCAATCAAACAAAATTAGAATCTCTGGCTATTTGTAGGTCAATCTACGGAGTAAACACAAGTTGATATACTTAAAACAGTCATTAATAAATTCAAGGCATAAGAAATTGAATAAAATCAAGCTGGAAAATCAAATTTTTTGTTAAACATGCTACTGAACGATACTGAATAGGGTATCTTTTTTAGTAAAATCCAAAGAATTAGTCCCACAAATGTATAGTTTGCGAAATGTTGCAAAATATTGCAACATATTACTTCTTTATGGCGTAATATTACGTCATTTGTTTTGTTTGTTTCAAAAGAAATTATTTCTATGTTTTATTAAAGGTAACTTCATTGTTACACGTGTAAAAATGCTTTTTCTAATTTCCTCCTTTTGACATGCATCGCTCAGACTTGAATTTTAGAAAAAAATCAAATTCAGTGGAGGATCTATCTTCAAAGTAGTTGAAAAAAGCTAATATTTGATCGTCAACAACCTTGTGATCCACAATAAATAAGCATTTACATAAAGACATATTGTCATCTAGAATGCAAACAGGATCTTTCTTTGTATTTCTAATCTCGTTTCGCTTTCATCAAATGATGGGTCTGAAATGTCCTACCTGCAAACGTTTTCTTTAGTAAAACACTAAAGCTATTTAACATAGTTTGCTGGATAGATTGGGTACGAGTGGAATCGGGATACAAATTCAGTTATTTTAAAATGTCGTTGTATTAATCTTTTTAAAGCTCTTTGAACATCAGATTAGCACTAAATTTATGCTAACCTTTAGTAAATACTGTAGAAATGAATAGACTCCTATTTCAACAAAGCGATTCATTTTAACTTGACTTAAATGAAACAAATGATTTCGTCTCCGATTCAGAACCAACAAATGGGCACTTGAATGAATTTTCTGTTTAACAGCACTTGCTGCATCCTAGCTACCGGAAGAATCCAGCTTTGGCTCCCAATGTAATGCAGTATTTGTAGATCTTCTAAAATCCTTTCATTTACCGATGCACAACTTCCAATTTTCCATCATTTATTCGATGGCGATTGGGTATTAAAGAATTTTAAAAAGTTATAACAAAGGTATAATTGATGTGGGTTACGAAAAAGTAATTTTCGCTATTCTCACTTGAAACTGGTGCCTCCTTTACACACCTAAGAAAGCTGAACTTGTAAGGGCAATGATCTAAATAAAGGCCAAATAGTTGTCAATTTAAGTTTTCAGGGGCTAAAGTCTGTGATAAGATGGCATTCGTTTAGAGTGATCGAATCTGGTGCTCATCACTGAGCCTGCTTATAAGCAAGAAGGAATAATGTAAGGCATACAGCTTTTTCAGCGAAAATCTAAAATATCATTGCTGCAAAACTGCTTTTTAAAAGCACAAGGTAGGATTGAATTGGCATACCCATAAACGGGGTCTATGATGGCCAGCTTATAACTAACTGTCGTCTTTGACTGCCAATGCAAGCACGAGCCTTCCATAGTTTATAAGCCTTTTGGCATCTCTGTGAAATTCGTCCATGAATATAAAGCTAAATTTGTGGAATCAATGACATTTCTCATGGATATTTCAGGTGCAAAATGAAACATTTTCATGCTGGAGCGATTAAAAACTACTAAAATAGTTTGTTAAAATTCAGTTTGGCGGAGCAGCTCAAACGTAAAAGAAGTGAATCAACAGCGAACATTGCGACAGTTTGGAATCCTGAGGCAGTCTCTCCCTGAAGTATGTCGAAACTGGTGCAAAACTACTATTTGAATGGTTATACAGGAGTTCACACATCGTAATTCGAAGGCCACATAACCAGAAGTTATTTGCAAGCCTTCCATAACAGCATTTATATTACTGATATTGCTAACAGTAGCGCTTCCATCAGATTGCAGCAGTTTTTACTCAATCTTTTTCAAAAGGGATCAAACCTTTGGCGGCTTTCGATGTAAAAAGGGACCTAAAAATCATTTGATAGTCATTAAAGCTACTTCGTAAGTGATTAATGATTACATAAATTTAAATCTACACCGAAGTTTACTACCATCCCAAATTATACCTCGAAGATAGATTCAATTATTCAGAAAAATTACTAAAATTGAGCATTAAGATAAATATTTTGATGGATTCATCCACGTAGACATCAAGTAACTTGATCAGAGTAAATTTTTGATTGTCAAATTCATGCCAAGTATTTTTATACGGAAAAATAAATTAGTTCAGTTCATTTTACAGATTTAACTAAAACAAAATTTTTAAGAATCGACTTCAATGTTATATATGGCCATTTACAAGCAATCACATCAGCCCATTTGCTTGTTGAATTCAATAGGATTATTAGTCTTGAAGGGAAAGTAATGCTTTCAATTCGTAAACACCAATTCAAGCAAACAAACATATTTACACATTCTGAAATATACATTAAATTAAGATGTCTTGACAGAGCTTCAAATTCATTCAGAGTCATAACGGCAATTGAAGCTAAAGAGCTGAAATTGAATATTTTGATTTCCTTTTCATTGAAATTCAAAGAAAGCTCACCCATACATGCACTTCCGAATAGACTGATGTCCATTTAGTAATATTATTCATTTGAATTCCAATTTCATATTCAACTTCGAAATTTGATTTAAAAATGATAGTTTATTAAAAATTATTTTTATGAGAAGATTCATGAATGCAACCTTTACTAGTAAAATAATTTTAAAATGCCATACGTCTAGGCTTTGAACATGAATTTTTAACCGAGACAGAGTTAATAATAAACATTTCCACAGCTGGACCTCAATAAACACCGCAAAATATATTCATTCTATGATTTATTCATTCAGAATAACAAACATGCACTCAGGTGCAAATTACTTGCTTCTTACTTCTTCTGTAATTAAACACTGAATTAATCAGATATTTCAATTGAATTTGAGGTCGGAACTTTGAGGAAGAGGCCGAAATGCTTTGATTAGAACCAATTTGATTCTATTCAATTAATATTTTCATTTTTTACTAAGCTGAGCCATTAATATAAATTGAAAACATACACACTAATTTAGTGTAATGCTTTAAGCCCATACATAGAGAATACTGTAGATAGATATTTACAGTTTTAGAAGATCAGACTCTTGAAAAATCAACTGATTAACAAAGAGCTATTTTGATATCCAACAATGCATAATTTGAAATTTCTTATGATTATCCATAGTTTTACATTTTTGTATGGCTCAATGGCCACATTCAATTCGAATTCAAATCTTATTCTTTAAAAACTTAATGCAATATATAGCGCGAATTTTGGGTAAGATCAATGTCACATTACTCTAAGTAGTCAAAACAGTTCAACAATACTACTCAAATGCTGTTGTTTTCATATTCAAATCCCAATAGACATAGACTATATTCACTTTGAAGTTAATCAAAAAATATCCAATCTGCAACGTCCACTCAAACTGTTCAATTTTCCTCTTAAATATATCACTTTAACCGTCTTCGAAACATTTAAACACATTTTAGTTTAAATGATATAATAAAGATGCATGTAAACTAATTTCGATTTGAATTCTTCGCGCTACTACCAAGTAGCCAAATACAGCCTTATGCATGTAGAATTTAATAATTTTTTTATGTCATGAGGCCATATATTTTTAAGCTAGCTCCATTAATCAGCCTTAAATGCCTCGTCTTTTTTCATTAGTTAGTTTTTATAAGTTGATGCTTACAAAACTAACACAAAATTTGCAAAAATTTTTGAATTTTTTTTTAAAGTAACGCATATTTTGCACAACTGAGATAAAACAAACTCGAATATTTTGTCGATCTACTTGTATATTTTCGATACTAATAGAAGTTTTCTTGAAATCATAAGCGCAGATTCAATTGTCAAAAAATGCTCCAACATCGTAAATAAAAAAGTTTCGAAAAATCATAGATGAATCAGAAACTGAATATCCCTATGAAAGGATTTATTACACAAGGTTAATTACTTAAAGATATTGTATGATGTATTGGCCCCTACATGTTTAATTTTGGTTGTATCAACCCCTCCAATGTAAAATTTTTGCTTGTGAGCCGATAATGAGTAATATTTTCGAGCATGTTAAAATGATTTTATCATACAATGACCTACTCTCTACCTCCACGTGGTGACCACTGGTAACCTCTAGGACAACCCAGAGGGCTGAAGAGAGGGGCGGTCGGAGAGAACTAATAAACCACCGGACGTACAAATTCATTATTATGCCAACGGAAATACAGTCAGAGCTCACGAACAGCCCCTTAAAAAAGATACGACACACTACCTGGATCCATGGTCTGAAACTCGGATTATGGAACGTGCGCGGCTGTAGCAATGATAGGATGCTCCGCCAGATAGCTGAAGAGACTTCTGGTAGAGTGAAAGCTCTAGACCAAATAGTGGGGTGGCCATTTAGGTTAAAAAGAACACAGAAGCTGAATTTAACCCTGTCTCAAACAGACTTGCAACGCTGACACTCCAAATTGGAGGAGTCAAAGTTAGACTGATGGGATGCTATGCTCCGACCGAGTATGCGGAGGACGCAGTGGTTAAAGAATCCTTCTACAAACTTGTGGCCAAAATCTGTAGACTACTCCTTTCTAACTGCACACAAATAATTATCCTTGGCGATTTCAATTGCAGATTGGGATCCGATGCCCGTAACATTGCTGCCAAACTAATCGGTCCCTTTACTGATCAAGGAGACACTACAGAAAACGTTCTAAGGCTGCTAGGACTGTTCCAAGACTATAAACTACAAGTGGTGAATACTTTCTTTCGGAAACCAACGACTCGAAGATTGACCTGATACCACCCTACAGCGAAAAGTGCTACCCTCGACTTTGTCATGATGATGAGATCAGATCTATTCCTAATGAGTGACATACGAACTTCTAGAAAGGCAGATGCAAACTCTGACCACTGCTCATTAACAGCAATCCTCAAGCCCAAATCTCATTTCAGAAAACGCTCAGGAAAAAGAAAGAGAGGACTCTGGAGGAGGGCATAAATAGTCAAAAGCAACGATGGCAACCACCTAAAGGCATAGAGCAAATAAGAAAATCTCAAAAGGGAACTACCTCAGGACCCTTTGACTACTACATACGAAGATATCTTGAAATCTATTGAAAATGCAGCTGCCAAAAACAACGAAGCAAAAAACTGAACGAAAGAAAATCGGATGGTATCCAGCTATCTGCTAGAAGAAAGATAGAGAACTACAGCTACAAAAGCAGCTGAGAGCGAAGTGGCTCTCAAATCTATTTCAGGAAGCATTTATGAGGTACAAAGAGCAGATAAACAGGGTGAACAACCTGATACGAAACTGGAAAAGAGCACATCAAGAAGAGAGATTAACCAGCTTTCCTGTACAACTATGCTCATCTACCACAAGACCCCTCTATTTCGATGGAGGAGATCGAGATAGCTTAAAATAGATTAAAACTACATAAAAGTCCCGGCGAAAATGGAATTCGGTCCAAACTACTGAATTGGGACAACCAGTGTCTAAGGGTGGCTAGAAAGAAATATTGGGAACTGTCACTCTTCGGTCGAAATCAGGGAAAGGGAGAAACAAACAGAGAACAGAAAACATTCAAACTGAACAAGGAAAGCAGAAAAGCTGAACACGAATGAGAAAAAAATGATGGAGTGGAAGATAGGAAGCAACGAAAAGTCCCTCAGGCAGGATGAAATACACATCTGCTCCATCACGGCTTGGAAGAACTCTATCCCAGGTACTCCACGATAACTGAATGCCATCGCGCCACACAACCAAGCCGAGCTAAGACCAGTGGGTCAATGAAATCAACTAACTGCTCTATGCTATAATCTATAACTTATTGTATTTCTGTTGTACCCCCAATAGGTTTTTGGGACTTGACCTAAAGGGTGGGGAGGAACAAATAAAAAAAATCATACATTGACCATAAATGAACCTGATGGTTTATTATTAGAGTCTATAACCTAAGCCAAACTTGAAAAAAATTAAACCGTAGTCGGAGCATGTTTTCGGAAGAGATCAAAAAACTTTTTTTTTTCAAGCAAAACTGAAAAAAATACCTATAACTTTAATTGTTTATAGCGATTGGCACAGGATTTTGACGGCTGAATACGATGCAGCCAATCGAATTTCCAGTATTCGCATTTATACCTCATCAATTGGTTTCGGTTTCGTCTGATAACCAAGAAAAAAAAATCAAAAAAGCGCTGTGTAGAAACGAAGTTTTGAAAAAGTCCTTGAAAAATTTAAATGAGCATTGGAAAACTGGAACGGAAGAGAGTGAATATAAAACACCGCTGTTGTATGCTGTGGGGTCGAGTTTACAAGTTAAACGCTGTTTACAATAGCAAGTCTTGGTAACTCCATTTTTCGGCTTAGAAGTTAAATACTTTATTAATATAAAGACGAAATACTTAAAATAACATTTGGGTTTGGTGCTTAAGATCTTAACCTTGTTTGAGTTCTGCAGAAACATAAATACCGAACTACAGCCAGCAAAAGAACGTAAATTGTATTTCCAGGGCAAATAAAATTGTCCCCCGTCTCCAAACGGATCTTTTTTGGCAATAATTCTTTTCCAAATATTTAAAAGTCTTAGGCACGTTATCAGGAACTTTGCCTTTATTTTATGCATAATAAATTTTCACAAGGTGACCAAATTGAAATGCCATCAAAGAGACAGTCATGTGCGTGAATTTTAAAGTTTTTGCCGTAACTCGATTGAAATCTTTTAATACCGGTCCACTCGTATCAATCATAAGGTTACGCCTTTCAGGATATTTGGAGCTATCTACAAAATATACTTAGAGGGAGGAAGGTCTAAGGGAATGGCAACACGGGGCTTAATTTTTTTGGCAGTCTCAATCTCGAACTAACCCTCAACAATTTGAAACTTACACAAGGTCTTCTTGCATTTTTGTCCACTAGATGGATTTATCATCCAAAGAACTTTATTTTCATATTTTTTTAGTAATGAACAAGCCCTAGTGATATAAGAATCCTCAAACTTAGTTCGGGTTTCTATACAACCATAGAAATCAGCCATTTTAAAATTTTATGAAATCCTTACTTTTCTGCAGATTTCATTGATTTTAGAAGATGATTTTGATGTGATTTTCTATTTGCCTACCCATCTCTTACCTGACGTTCCTGTGCCAAAACTAACGTTGATGTAATGGGCAGTTTGGTTAATCAGTGTAGAAAATTTCAAGAGAAAAGCAAGAGCTAATGTTTAAAAATAAACAAAAATAAATCAGATTTCTTGGATTGAGGCTAATAATTTTTGATGCAGCCTGTCATTTCATTGCTAGCAGACCTGCTGTATTCACATCAAAGTAAATGATGATTGCCTCCTGCTAAGCAGATTTGACCTATCAGGGATAAGCTTCCTTCAAATGATCTGACAGTTCAGTAAATGAATTTCTAATCATCAATTATTACAATAAATTTGTGCAAAATTACAAAAAAAAATAGTTGAACTTGATACAGCGACCTCAGAACTTCTTACTGCCTGAAATTTAAGCACTCAGCTGTAATTCTGCATCAGTAAGATATGCGCTTCCCTGTATTCCTGAATTTACTGTTTTAGCTTCAGAGGAGACTGGAACTTCAGTTAGTAAATTGAATGAACTCAAACCTTGCAGCAAATCTATTTAAACGAATTTCAAAACATCACATACAATACCTGCTCTTCTAGTCGGAAGACTGCACAGTTCTTTACTAAAACAAGATTCTAAGGTCATTAACAGTTTTTTTTCGAAATCTCCTTGTAGGCTATATTCAGCATAACCTCAGGTAGCATCTTGTCATTCACACCGTTGGCAATTAGCCAATAGTTACAATCCAACAACGTTCAAAAAATCTTCCGATTGCCATGGTTTTCAACAAAAAATTAGGACATGTTCGATTGAGTAGAACCTTCAAATGCTTACTGTGGTTGATGGAATTCATACAGAATAAATGTCAATGAACTGCATTTGCGGTTTCTGATGAATGAATATAAGCGTTTATCTCACGTTCAGAAGAGTTTGAAGACTATAAAAGCATTAATAATGAGCAACTGATCAGATCACACATAGAGTGTTTGAGTTGAAAACGATATAAAACTTCTATAACGACACTTAGTACAGGTATAAAAAAGAGGAACCATTTACTGCATTTTTGTATAAAGAGGTCCTTGATAAAACATGACAACTTTCAAGACATTCATGAGCTGTTTTGTGTGACATGCATCGTTATAAGGTTTATTGCATGCGTTTCTCTTTAATATCAAAGTATCTTTTTAGAAATGCGCCCTTTTTTTCCATTTTACAGAGAAAAAAATGTATCGTTTTGCATTTTCCTTAATGGCTATGGTAAGGTATGAAGGATGTATCTCAGAAAACCTATTGGTGAAATAGTGCATATATTTCAAATTTGAAGTAAAGGTTGGTATAGAAACTCAATTTTTTGACATGAATCGATATGAGAATCCATAATTTCTCCAGGAACTAATAAATTTTTGTAAACCTAAACTTGCTCAAATATTTTTACCACAACCTACTGAAATAAAGGCTGAAAAACTTCAAAAACGTCCATTTCGACCTAATTTAATAGTGAATAAACGTAAATGGCTTAAGCTGTTGAAAGAATATTTTATTACATGCATAACTACGCCTTCCATAAGATACGAAGCTCATGAATTCAGGATAAAATTTTGTTAGAAGGCTTAGTGGCGGCATTAATTGTTAGTTTTTTTATGGTAAGTACCTGAGAGCATTCATTACAGAGGATGAAATAACACATTCACTAAATCAAGGTTAATCATAAATTTGAATTACTCTGTAGCCATTTAATTTCAATAAGCGTCATCACACCTTTCACCAATAAGGACACTTGGGTGCATTAAACAATTCATCCATAAAACACAAACTTTTTTAAATGACAGCTTATTAGCCATTTCGTGAGGTAGGAAAATATGCTATAAGACACAAAATAAATAGATTTGCAGTTATTAAAATCATTATATCATTTAGTGCTAAAAGTAGAAATGTATTTCTGTTTGTTCTCAACACCTTTGCACGTTTTAATTTCACCATTAACCAGTAATTTATTTGTAAAAAAATTTCTAAAGCTCGAAAATTTATGGAATAAAACGTAAAAGTCTTGTTAGAAAATAACTTTGAAGTAAGCGCGTATTTTTGAATTTGCCATGAAAAATGTCTTTTTTACAACGAAAGTTCACCAATTACAGTGTTGACTTGTCTGACCAATCAGAATGCAGCCATCTGCATTAAGCACATTACACGGCGCAGCGAAGGTGGAAATGATAATTTTCTCCAACCGAGATGGACTACAACATTACAAAAACCTCATTAATTATGGTCAATGCTTCGCGAAATGCAGTTTATCGACCAGCGATGTACTATACACTTCCGTACCGCCTCTTGGGGACCATTGCCGCAAGCCTTAGTCTTATTGTTGGACTTCCTGGAAATCTCCTTGTCATTACGGTCATTATGTGGTCATCGAAAATGCGAAGTCCAACAAACTGCTACCTTGTGTCTTTGTCTTTCAGCGACATGCTTTTTCTGCTTCATGCTGCTGCACCCTTTATTTGGGAGCTCTATGTCATGATAGGCCAATGGAGCTTTGGATCTCCTGCCTGCCAGATAATAGTAGCTATTCAGTATTTCTCTGTAGATACATCTGTTCTTTCCATGGCCGCATTCTCAGTAGAGCGATGGGTTGCAATTTGTCACCCAATGCGAGCCCAAACCTTATGTACAGTCAACCGAGCTCTCAAAATAATCGCGGGCATTTGGGTCTTCTGCGCTGCGTATAATTCTGCCTGGCTCTTTACAGTAGATACACGAACTGTTCAATATGCCTATGGAAATTATACTACATGTACTTACAAATTTTCCCGAGCAAGTTATTCTACTGTTTATCTATTGGATTTCATTCTATTTTACACCCTCCCGCTCGGTGTTATATTTGCTATGTACATGCAGATAACATCACGGTTATTTAAATTCAGAAAACCGATTTGGTTAAATCTAAATAAGAAGAATTTAGCTGACGAAAGACATGTTATAATCAGGCCCCAAAATAGCGGTCAAGGTATCGGTAATACGCCAATGACAGGGCAATCCAGGCAGGCTGCCTTGTATGGGGCTGATGAACGTCAAGTCCGATCGCGAAAGCAGGTGAGCACGAAGACTTTAAAAACACAAAACCTAAATTACTTGTAATGAAATCGGTCATATGTTAATTTTAATTTTATGAAGAAAATTATTTAGAATTAGACTGTATATTTTCCATCTAGGCTAGCAGTAATAGCTGGATAACCCTTCAAAAATTGGTAAACAAGACGAAGTTTTTCCTATCTGTCTAGACTTTTCTAAATCCACCCCAAATTTCATTTAACTTAATTTATTAGCAAATCATGGTGAATTGCCTTCAATCATTTGGGTATTTTGTCAAGTTGAGTTCACTCTTATCTGGTTGATAGAATATTTGACAACTATATTATATCCTAGCCAAAGTGGTTTTCTGAGTCAACTAGACCAAATAGGCTATTAAATTGCACATTTTATTGCAAAATATGCCCATTAATCTTTGGAAAACAGGCATAGCCAATAGAATTGTTATCACTTGCAATCAAAACAACTTACAACTTAAAAACGTAGGAGTCAATTAGTCCATCAACTTAACCAACTTAAAAACCACCAAAGCTATTAGAAGAGTTCTGTAACTACATTCAAAACAGGACCTTTGATGCTGCTATTCAGTCCTGAAACGTAAAGGCTTCTTGGTTCTCTGTAAATTTTGCTTTATTTTTCTGCTCAAAGTCATTTACAAACGTTTTATTTCTGAAATGAAACTGGATGAATGAGCTACAGATGTGCATACTTTCATTAACAATAAATTAAATGAAACTAGAAAGATAGTACTAGCGTAAGTACTTTTTATTTAGCATATAAATGCTAAAACTAACAATGATTTTTATTTCAAAATGTATAATTTTACGTCATTTTAGGTTGTTAAAATGCTCATAGCAGTGGTCTTCCTGTTTGCTGTATTTTGGCTGCCCTACCGCACAGCCGTTGTGTATAACAGCTTTGCAACACGAACCAGAATTGACTACTGGTTATATTTGTTTGCTAAAACAATGGCATACCTTAATTCTACAGTAAATCCTATCCTTTATAACGCAATGTCTAAGAAGTTCCGTCGGGCCTTTCGAGGTTTCATTACACGAGGTAAGATATTTAGTTTGGTATATACTTTAAGTCACTTGTAGGAACTTATCATTGTGCTTGCATTGGTTAAGTTAATAACTTAAGGCTTTATTAAAGAAACTAAGAATGTCAAATTCTTGTTCATGTATCATAGAAGATTGGCACATTACGCAACTGGTCTTAAAAAAACGCGCTCTGTCGTTCGACCATCACTGATAGGATGCTTTTGGGATAATGACCGAATGCATCACTCAACCGGAGACAATACGAAGTTTCCAGTTCTTGAAGGTCACTTCTTGTTTATGGTTTGGTCAAGTGCCTTGCTCAGTAGCTCTTTAAACCATGGCGAATGCCTTTGTATAGCTTTTGGTTCATGACATACTGCAAATTTGTTGGTTTTCTAAATATCGTCGGGTTCTCTTCCTGAATATATTATCCACTCTATGATTCAGAAAAAACCATCGTCTAGTTATTTTATCCCGAGAATGCCTTGGGTTTCATGAGCGCTACAAATTTTTCACGCACTCTCATAAAACATGAGCATAAGTTCCATTGAACGTCAATGGATCACCGTGAAACTTGGCGATCAAACACTTTAAGGGAGTCAGGAGCGAGATGTCATGTTACCATGCCACAAATTCATTTGTCAAAACTTTGTACGATAACAGACGTATTAAATCGTCCTCGAAAGTCTAATTTTTATAAATATAATACAAATTGGGTGTAATTTTACGAGCTTATTTTTCTAATAATAAATCCCAAAGATGTTTGAAAAGGTTGAAAAATGTAAAAATCCTACTAAATTTATTGGCTTTAATGATATTGAATTTTTCAACAAAAAAATTTAAAATGGAAACAATCATTCTACATTCGCACCTGAATCACTGATGTTTTGACTGCTAGATAAACCATTTCGATAAATAATTTTGACCTAACTGATGAATTAATGCAAAATGTCGCCCAAAAAGTGAGTTTTAAAATGGTTAAACCTGCGTCTTTGAAGTCTTTATCTCAGAGCAAAACAAAGGCATTTTGTTGACTTCGTTTAGTTTTATCTTTCAGCACCATGCTGTGGTAAACCGCGACGGTTGCATAGTGTTCTTGGGACCCGAAAAACAGAGTGCTTGGGATCAAGGGACTTTTTGCGCCAGATGTAGCATGGAAGGCAGAAACCGTCAGAAAATTCCATCGATGGAGCTCAGCCAATTGAATTGCAATCGGTAGTACCTAATGAGCTGACAGAGGCACACGAGAATGAAAATACATGATGCTCTTTTAACTTCATAGAAAGCTTTTAAACATTCAATTGAATTCAATGCAAATAGTATTATGTGCATTAATACAGTTTCATTGCTTTACTTTTAAGGTTGCGTTATTTTGATTTAAACATTATGTCTCTTTGAACATATTAAACTGATGTCTTTCAAGATGCTATACATTAGAGAGACTTGGGCTTTGCGTTTTTCTTCGCCACGTAATACCTAAGGAATCCGCTCTTAAATTAAGGGCTAAAGTCTTGTCGAACTGTCATCTATCAACGTTTAGAACCTAAAAAGGGACTAAGACAGCCATTTAATCTCATCATCTGCTAAACTACACAAGCTTGCATACAAATAAAATTAAAGAATCTCAACATTGGTCAGTACAATACAAGTAAGGGAATTTAAGTCTAAGTTACGCATAAATTTTAATATTAAGAGACTTTTACCCTTGTGTGATATCTCAGGTTGTAATAGTTGACCTAAGTTGTTCAATTCAAACTGTACTACCAAAAGAAACAAGCCCTCTCTGAAATTAAATGAGAATGAAATGATTTAAGGTCCACTTGTCAGCAAGCTAACTGATGGTTTAACAATAATTACAGAGAACTTATTAAAACTGTTTCTTCTCACTTGGATGAAGCAAGCGAAGAATCTATTTTTGGGCTTAGAATGATTTTTTGCAGTTGGTTTTGACACTTGCTTAGATACAAGTTGTAATTGTGGGTATCCAGTACTTGCGGCAAACGGAAATGAATAAGGTTTTTCAATTGTAAACAAAGCCCAAATCAGTGTCCATAAAGCTGATTTCTATTAAAATCGCCATTTGATTCAAACAGTTAGGGCTTCATATTTTAACGAAATTCTTAATTTTACAGGTTAGCTGTGCCAAGTTTCCATCTCTGATTTGAATTTGAAGCTAGTAAATTGTCCCACTTTGTACTACTTTGAGCCGCATCATTTGAAGATTCAACATTGAAACTTTAAAAATGGATCGTTCTAGCAAAACCAATCAAAAATTGCTAAATGACAGTAAATACAGTTAATAATTTTGATTGTGCCGTGCATAAAAGATATACTTGGCCAGAATTGAACAATTTTTGCTGCTGCATAAGAAGATGCAGTTGCCAGAAACCATCTGATACATTCTTCCGTCTTTTTATGACATTGTTTGTTGTCTGCATTTCAAATAGTTGCGCTCTTATTGTGCGACCCTGAGGAATATAAACCCACCTTTTTTTGCCTCAGACTTAAACGAGCATATCATATAGGTTATATTGTCGTGGTATTCAGAAAACAAGAGTCATCAAAGTTTCGCACAAAATTTAAGTCCAAAATATCATTAATTTTACCTGTTTGACAATTGAAAATAGCTAACATTTGGTTTTAAAGTAGTAAATATAATTCTCTAGGTTGATGGCATAATTTACAAATGAAATTTTTTATTTGAAAATTAATTCCGAATTAATCAAACTTCCCAAGTCTAGGCATTTATATGCTCTTCAAATTGGACTTTCTCCATCACAAATGGCAAATAATTATGGCTATTTTTGAACATTTTCAATTAAAAAATTAAATGTTAATGAAATTTTTCTTATATTTGTTCACTGTAGAAAAGACATAATCGTGTTTAAATAGAATTAGGGCCTAATTTGTTGCACCTAAGCTTCTGTCATTATTTCAATGTAATTTTTTATTAATTATTAATTGAATCGATACAAATCAAAAAGGATTTGGAGTTTATTATTCTGCATTTGACAACTATTGCAGCTCAGATAACTGAAAACAGAAGAGGAAAGTTCCAAAACATGTTAAATAGGCTGCTTTAATACGCATGATTTTGTCACTGGATTAGGACTTCGTAACTAACCTGCTGCTTCGGCATCTGCTTGCTTTCTGGATTAATGTTTTGAAACAAAGACAATGTAGGACAGCGCCAACTCGGTACTGTTACAAGATGATGGGCAAACACTGCTGTAATGATTGACTAGGGACTTTTGCATCACAAAATCTAGCCACCCAGTTTGAGCAGCAGTTGCGAGTATGCCGAATTCACTCACTTTACGAGAAGTTTGCTGTTTGATAATTTTAATTCAGCATCTTAAAATCCTAACTGAACTGAAATTTTTCTTGTTATTCATAATTAGTAGTAAAGAACACACAATAGAGCATATCAAATGGAGTTTAAATTTTTGATAAAATTGCAGCAGAGTAATAGAACTAGCTCTAAAGATGTGAAGTTGTGGCAATACGTGTGCAAAAAGGTTAAATTTGAGACAAGTAATTACACTCGTACACCTAGAAGTTTGGTGGTTGGTAAGTTGAAGCAATTAGTTTCAACCGAAACTAAACCAGATAGATGGATATTAAACGTCAACAGAAGTTAAATAGAACGTCAAGCAACGAGCTTATTCGAACTTTTCACTCAGTACTTGTCCAAAACATTGAAAAATTAGCACTATGAAGATATGTTAACAACATTTGGAAAGTCAACAATCAATTCAGTATCCGCACATTTTGAAGTCAACCCATTTAGTAATATGAAAATAGGTTGATTTTATCTTCCAGCATTAAAGCAAATTGCTTCAAAATGATTCTAAAATGTCAGTCAGGCAAAAAAATCCACACACTGAACTAATCCAGATGATTTGCGTTTCAACTAAAATGACAATCTCGATTTTCCCTGGTACCTCCGTAACGCTTGTTTTGTCGAAAATGTGGTTTTGAAACTTTCCTTTTCACTTTTTGTTTCAGCTGAATTTAAAGTTTGTAGAGAGTTTATATCATCTAAATGATTGTTAATATAGCATTAATTCTATCTAAAGTAGGTATATTACGCAGAAACCACTACTTACGAACAGTCTTTAGGCATACTTTGAGTCGGCAGGTTAAAATGTAACCAAAGGTCCTTTTATCATTTCGATACTTGCAAACTATTTATATTTAATATAAGAAATTGTCGAAATATACTATGATCAATGTTGAGCAGGTTTGCGTCTGAAATAGTTAGCATTTGAGTCTTGCATAGTTTTTTGGTGAAAGCTCAAAGATATATAAACTTAAATATTAAGACTTATTAACTTCGTTGGAATTTCAGCTTAAAAGAATATGTAAGAGGTCAAATGCAATATTGAAAGTGAAGAGAATTGAAGATCAGCTAGACATCGAAGTCATTCACACAAATTTCGGCAAATACTGAACTGTTTGTTTGCATTACCAAATAAGATGGTAAATAAAAATTTTTAATTTTTTGGTTTTTTACGAAATCTTTGATTTCTTGAATTAAGGTCAGTAAAACTACATTGTGTAGTCAATTCAATACCTGGATATAAACTGTGTTTTAAAAAAAAGACCCATATTTTGGATTTTGTTCTCAAGCAATATCATTAAAAAAATAAACGAATGGGATTTCATTTGTTAAGAAAACGTCAAATCACTGAAAATGCAGTTATATATAAAAGTAATTTTCTAGATTACAAAGCAAAGTTCCCTTTTGCACCTGGGTTTTCTTTAAAAAGATGATATTCCAGTAGGCTTTAAAAGGTGTAAAACTATCTATCAGTATTCATTGGTGGCCAAACCTGCTCCCGACTTCCTCGTGGTGACCACCGGTAATTCCAAGGGTAACTCTGTGGTCTAATGATAGGGGCGGCCGGATAGGACCAATCGCCGACCGGACGTTAAAAATTAGATTGTGCCAGCAGAAGTACAACTTCGCACAGCCTAATAAACGAGGCACGATATAAATACCCGGATTAATGGGCTGTAGAAATCGGGTGTATGTAGCAGTAAATGGAAAAGACTTCTAGAAGAGGTATGAAGATTGCCTCCCCTTAACAATGTCGAGGATGAACGAGGTGCAACCACGGAGTTGAACTGCTACCTGTACGATGAAACCATTCCAGAGAAGTGACTGGAGGACCGAAGATTTCAAAAATCGCTTTTGCTGCTTTCTGTGTTAACTGTTGTGTGCTACATATAGTAAAAGCGATTTGTACTTCTGCTGTACCCCTCATAAGTCCTTGGAACTTGCCATAACGGGTGGAAAGCAAATAAATAAATGATCAGTAATCGTTACATTTAATGGGTCATTTGTTGAGATTCGCTGGGTCCTTTTTCGAGTTTCACTGCGACCATTGTGTTTGAGCAACCATGTTATTCAAATTATACTCTAGATACCATATATATATATATATATATATATATAAGGATCATGAATTAGTTAAAAGTTTGACATTAACTAATTTGCAATTCAGGGTTACAATCGATACTTACATGTCGATATAATTGGACCATCCAGTTATGTTTAAATATGATTCAATCGATGAAATCGTCATTTTCATCATCAAACCAAGTATATTCGACATTTTCTCATTCTTTTTACTTAAAATTTGACAAAAAATGGGCAGATTAATATTTTGAAATTTTATTTGTAAATAACTGACATGTTCAACGATTAAAACGTGTATCTAGTAAAATCAGAATTACTTAGCTCATAAATATGTGCGCTACCATAAAAACATCCATTAGAAAGTTGGATTTGAACTGGCTGTTTGTAAATCACTAGTTTTCAACAAGAAAAACTCCAAAAGTAGAGTAGAGCAAAGATTACCTGAAATTATTAGCAATGACCGCTGTTTCGGTCATGAGAGAAATGAATATACCGAATTTGACTGTAGAAAATTATTTTTCCCATGCCTGTTCTGTGGTTTCGACAAAGAAGCTCTTTCCCATTTAACATCTTGAAATCGTAGTTGTACAGTTTTGTTTAAGTTGCTAAAATAAAAATATTGAATAACTCCTTCGTAATTTAAAGCAAAACCTTTTGAACTTGAAGCATTTAAATTTCAGTTTGAATAATGAAATGTGAGTTTTAATGGTCCTTTTGTTAACATTTTTTAAAGTTAGGCTGAAAAACTAGGCCAGTTTTTCTAGTATTTTGGCCTGGATATAAATAAATACAGTCATTCAATCGCAAGCTTAAACAGGAAGTCACGCAAAAACCTTGCTTTAAGGAAAACTTGCGATAATTTGCGTGAGGAAGTGCTACCTACAGCGTATGATGCCGTAGTACTACTGAAATGCATTGGGTGATATTAACTCCTCTGACAGTTTAATGCTTGCCCACTTCATTTTGACATGTCTAAGTTTTATAAGCGGCGGGCTAAAACGGAGCCTTTATTAAAAGTTTGCCTGCTTTTTTGACCTTCAGGACATGAAAGTGCCAAATTTAGTCGAAAAAAGATACTCAAGCAACTTGCGATTCCAGATGTTTTTAGTAGACGAGATTCGTGCAGAAATTTCGTAAAATTGCAATTTTTTTTCCCTAATGTCTACAATTAGAGCTGTGCGCCTTAATAACAAGCTCTGAAACTGCTCAAAACAGGAACTTAAAGTGTGATTAGCGCCTAATTTAATACTCTACATGGACGATTGCCTAGTCTAATTTTGGATAGTTCGTCGTTCAAGGGCATTCAAAAGAGATGACTTTGAGTTTCGAAATTGAATAAGCGCAGGCAACTAAAGTTTCCACAGTTTGATATAGTTTTTTTAAATCGTATATTGAGAATCTACTTCAGTGGAAATTTTAGAAGGTCTATTGTTCATTCTAACATTGCATCCTGCTCGTACTCATGATTAGAAAGGTTATTCCTTTATGAAACTTGCCGTGACATAATTAGCTTGTGTGATGTCAAATAGCTGATGTTTATCAGCAATTCATGGCCTTCTCAGTCACTATCATCATTCAGCAAGTAATATTTTTGCCACAAATCTCATTCATCGGATATAAAACCGGTGTTAAATATCCTTGATTTAAATACAAAAAACGAGCTGGAGCTGCGGATTACAATCTGAAGGGATAATTTTAACGTGATAATTAAAGTACATCAAGGCTACGTTAGTTAAACGCAGATAAGAATCGCAGGATTAAATAAATATTTGGTTTAGTAGAGAATCAGATTTTCGATAAAGATAGATACAACAATTACACTTTCCCAATCTCATAAATGATAAAACCAAACTGAAACGACCATGTACATGCCAAGTGAAATGCAGAAATAATCGTTGCCTTCAGATCTTTACTAAATTTGAGAAAACTCCCTGATATGAGTATTTAGATCACGGCTACCTGACTGAAACAATCAGTGGAAACAACATTTCCCATCTAATGAAAGACAAGTTTGAAAATAGACTTTATCAATTCTAGAATGATCCGCATTCATTGTAACAACTTCTCCTAGAGACTCTCAAGCAGATTCCGTAGGAGCTCGAGGGAAGCGCTGCCGGAGAAGGTGCGTAAGCACTGAAGATAATGGACGCTAACGTTTGGAAGCGCTGGTAGTCTTTGTTAACCAACGCGCATTAAGGCTGGAGAATCAAATACGTGCTGCAATATACTGGTTGAACCGAACCAAACTCTGTGAAAAATCGGCAAATCACACGGACCTTTTCCCTTATTTTCGATACATTAACCATATAATCAGTGTGCAAGTAAGTCGGTATTAGCATTTACAGTACTTTATCAATGAATATATCTAAACGAGTTATTTTTTCGGCTTATTCACACCCAAATCTACTATTCCACATAGTATGAATGAATTTAATCTGCCTTGGAAACATGAAGAATGCATCAACTTTGATGAAGGCCTTAAAAACGAAATACCACTATTGGCAACCGTAAAAAATTGAGATCTTTTTTCAGCCATCCTCATCGCGATTCGGAAGAAAAAATGCTAAAGTGTTTATTTTAACCTTTATTGAAATTTACCTAGTAAATCTCAAAATCATATCCACCTCATGAATTTTCGAGAATGAGCTTATGTCAACTGAACCTTAGAAGTCTCCTAACTGATCAAAGTTTGGCCATTAAAATTGATCCAAATCAAAGAAGCCGAGAAATTTGATTTTTAAAGTTACTAAAGCTGCTACACTGAAAGCTTGAGTAGTTTTTAATACTTTACCGAAATTCAGAATACGAGGGATCCAGCCTAATGTCGAATTACTTCCAGTCAACGAAAGACGACTTTTGAAATGTAAGCTCTGAACCACTAGAGCTAGAAAGAGTTCGCATTAGCCAACTTGACTCACAAGAAATGTCTGCGGCCACCATTTAGAATGGCCACAGGTCAAGAGATGCGTTAGAGAACAGACTCTTAGTTTATCAAGTAATAGGAAGCGTTAAGATCTGCTTGGTTATTTATGTACTCCCCACCCATTAGGGCAAGTCTCTGCTTGGTAGAGAGGTGGTTAACCTTAAAGTTTGGATAAACATGCATAAAAGTGTAGCGCCGCGCTAGACAAATAAACAAAATGTCGAAAGCCCGCATACAAACTATTCAAGAACCTGCTTTGTCCTTCCAAGTTATTTGTTCTTAGGTGATTAAATTTTGACAAAGTTCATAAAAAAAGGTGCTGTTATTTGTTAAACTGTGTCTATTTCCTTTGTAATGAAGTATAAGGAGGATACCTAACGATTCCAAATCATCCAATTCATGTTCTTAGCCACAAATTGACCAACTCCAATGATTTGTTTCCATCATTTTCAATAACCTTGAGGCTATTTAAACAGCAAAACTTTATCATTTAAATTTCCGGTGGATTATTTGACTGTCGTTCCCCAAATTCGCCATTCAAATGTAATTTTAGTTGTTTAAGATTAGTATTAATGACAAAAACAATCCCTGTGAGAAAAAGTGGGAAAAGTAAAACTTTCTGAAAACAAATATCAAGACTCAAGGGAAATCAAACGCTAAAAACGCCTCATTTTGTATCTCTGTGACTCGCCAAGTCATTATGAAGCCCTGAGTGACTTCATTGCAACTTTATCAAAGAATGACTACCGCTTATTCTGGTATAGTTATTTGATGCCAGAACCATCCATGATATCACGCAATTCTCGTCGTCAATAGGGATTTCAGTTAGGGTACTTATCGAATCATTAAAAACAATGGAAGCCCGAATATTCAAAATTTGCCTAGTCAACAGAAAATATTTTAGCAAATCCTTTTTGTTGTAACTTCAAAGACCTCATTTTGATTTTAGGGCAGAACATCATATTTAACGTTCTCACTACATTTTTTGCTGCTTGAGCAAATAGCTTAAATAGCTATTCATTTGCGTCAAATCTAATAGAGAATTAAAAACTCACAGTTAATTGACAATAAATAAAAGAAATCAGATCTTTGATTAATGATTTTCGACGTCATCATAATGACTGGGCTTGTCAAACCAAATCAATTCACGGATGATTTAAATCGCAATGGCATCTGCAGACATCTTCTATCCAACCATTGAGATATTTCATGCTTTTTCAAATTTCTGGGATTAAGGACACGATTGTTTTTATAAGAAGCAATCATAAATTAATTAAATAACTTTGAATTTCTTGTTTTAATTACTTTGCGGACTCTTCCGCCTCAGAAGAAATGTGAAGGAGTCGAGTAATTATGAAAAGTAGCAATCGCAATAAACACACATCAATCAAACCAATAACGAATACAAGGTACCTTGAGGTCCATCTGAGTCAATATGTGCCGGGGCTAATTATTATTGAATCTAGTAAACAATTGTTTCTTTGGTACCCATAGATGGGAACTATTGGTAGCCTCATCGTTTCGATATGAACAGTATATTATCATTTGTAGAAGGCAAATTTTCCAAAATGCTGCTTCTTTTCATGAAGCTTCTTATATATGAAGCTTTAAGACTTATTCATGCATTCATAGTTACTTTACAATCTGAGCACATAGTTAGATATTGTGCTCTTATGTGTTTTAGTTCCATAATTATTCAAAATCAACTGCAACTCAAACTCACTAAGTAATGGGAGTACGAATTCTCTCAAGCCAGCTTTCATTGTTTTGTCTCTATACGGATGATCTTCAAATTCAGTAATACTTTTTCATTGACCCGAAATTAATGGCACTTATTCCTAAGTTAGCTCTATAATGACAAAGTCGTTTACGGTTTATCATTATGACTTTATCAAACGAGTAAATTGATGAACAAGGTGTTGAGGTTCGTCAATTCAGAAACCAAAGTACAATTACTCTTAGATTATGGCTTAAATTGCAAATTAAAGTTTAATTGGTCTGTTATACGATTTTTTCCCTTTTTGATATGCGATATCTTTAAATCTGGTAGGGAACACCTAACGTCTATTGAATATAAGCTAAATTACTTCCGATGACACGTTTGCTAATTACTTGAAACTCCTCTTCTAAATGCAGGTCAGTTCTTCCCAGATGTTCTTTTTTCAGTTTTTCAATGTATTTGAATATGTTATTAATCAGCCCAACAATGCCGGGCATTGTCCAGTCCTAGAAACTCCAACAATACTTGAAACGATTCCTGCATTTGTAGGTACTTCATAGAACAAAATTTTGCCAATGGTTATGATTTCACTTAGCGGAGGTGCCAAGCCAAAACTTTGAACACTTCATTTTGCTTTTAAAAGCAGTTGTTCAAAACACACTCACGCTAAAAACACAAAAAAAGGACTACAAGGTATATCGTATGTCAAAATGCAAATCCTCAATGTTTGATCCTGACAACAACAGCTCATTCTAAGGTACAGACTCAAGGTGCGACCTCCATTGCATTACTAGTACTTTGTTATTCAAATCTCAATGAACCAATTGATGCATTCATTCCAAGTATTCTAATACATTTTTAAAAAATCTTGCATTTTTTTGACTGGCTTTATTTTTCATCACTTCAATTTGGGAACGACTATTTTGTTCAAATATCTCTTTCGCTGTTAGGTATAAATCACTGGCATTTCCCTTCTAATGGTGCAAAATTAAAGCTTCAATGAGCAGAGATTTGAGTAAGTTCACCGAACATGAGATCAAAATGCTTTCCTCAACACTCAAGCCTCACGTTCAAGTTCTCATTGATGGAAGGCCATTATATCCCATGAATTTTTAGATTATTTCATTAAGAAATACTTTCTAAGTAGGCATTACCTCATACTCCTAAGCTGTCCCTTGGTTTCGCTTACCTTCAGCATAACTGTGGGTCAATTTGAGCCTTACTTTCCATTGTTATTTGGGCATTAGAACTAAAGTGGATTTCATGTGATTTGGTGCTTACAGCCCGAAATGATTAATAAGGGAACTTTAGTGTCCTTTTTATCCCAAACTACATCAAGACTTAAAAGAGCTGAATCTGCGAGTTATTATTAGAAATCAGTTCTTACAAACTTCTGAAATTGTTTTTCCCAGTCTGTTTCAGTGAAATTAGGATAGAGTGGTTACCATAATAGTAACTATTTATCACTTGCTCCTCCACAATAAGGCTATATTTGGAAACTTTAGCAAAGGTCGGCTCTCTTTCTTTTAACTTGTGCATGAAAACTGCCTTGAGCTCAAAGGAATCTTAATTTATTTATTTGCGAATTGTGCTAAACAGTATTTTCAACTGTATTGAAGAGATACCACTAAAAGACTCCTAGAGGGTGGTTTTCTTGATTGGTTTATGTATTCTCAATTTAATAATAATCGTAATGCCAGCAGTAAATATAGGCTGTAGCTCCATAAAAATGCTAACAACGTTAATCAAAGATAGGTAGATAGAGTTCTAAAAAAATTCACACTTCACAACACTGAATATCTTTCACTGCCTCTCGATCTGTTTTTACCAGGATCATTCTCACGGTACATGATCTTTTGAGCAGTTGATCATAGCTCCATGAGTGTGTATAGATTTATTCAGTTACAAATATTGGGTGACTACTTTGTGTATAAAATAACATTTTATATTAAGTCCCAGTGGTAACACTGGGGGGCTAATGAGAGAGGCGGCCGGACAGGAACAATATTCCACCGGCCGTACAAGATTAGATTATGCCAGCAGAGGTGCAACTTCGTACAGCCTTGTAAATGAAGCACGACGTAAATGCCTGAATTCATGTTCTCAAACTAGACTGTAGAAAGCGCGTACATGTAGCGATGAATGGAATCTGTACCAGAGAGTTGGAAAGACTTCTGAAAGAGGTACGAAAACCGTCTGCTCAACAGTGTCAAGGACGGACGAGGCGCCACTATGAAATTGAACCGCTGCCTGTACGATGAAACCATGCCATAGAAGTGACCAGTGAACCGAAGACGTCGATATACGCTTTCACAGCCTCCTATCTTAACTTTCACATGCTATATGTATTAAAAGCTATTTGTATTTCTGCTGTACCCCCAACAAGTCCTTGGGACTTACCCTAATGGGTGGGGAGTAAATAAAAAAATAATTAAAATTTTAAATTAAGTAGTATTGAAACTACCAGGGACATTGATGTTACAGAAGTTGCTTAAAATGTTGTAATGCTTTGGCCACTTTGCCATATTGTCACCTTTAACTGCAAATTACTAAAGACATTCCTTAATCGAAGATAAAATGTACAATGTAGCTAAACCTTGACAAGTATGTAGGACTTCAATATTGCTTTGATTACGTTAATTTGGGAAAAATCTAGGTCCAATTAAATCGTCAAACTAACAAAGAAAATTGCTGATATAAATAAATGCAACTTTGTTGCTTATCTCTATGTGTACTTGAATAAAGAATAGATCATTTCAGTGACTATTTTTGTATAAGATGGTAATGAAATAGGATGGAATCATTTCTTTTTGTGAATCCTCCAAAGCTCTAGTCGAATAACAGCTTTTTCTAGCTGAAATCATGGTAATAGTCATTGAAGTTAAGAATACACCCATGATAATCAGCTTCGGGACTTTCCATAATTGAAAAAAATAGTATTAACACGTTGACATGTTGTTTTTTTACTTAGTTTTTATAATCTGATTGTATGATTTAGTCCTTCTAATCAATATTCGGCTGTCTTTTTAAAAGGCTCCATTCACTCTCTAAGATTTAGAATAACTAATACTAGATGTCTAGCCATTTTCACTAAGGTGTTTCCAAATCAAGAATTTAACAGTTCTTTCTGTATTCATTTGAACGATTAGAATAGAGACTGCATACGAATGTATATTTGTATTATATCTGAGAATTTTAATTGTGTGAATCAGTAAGTTCTAGACAAGGGGACAGTACATTTAACTGTCTATACTGGAATCTTAATTCACATAATAAATCTTCAGCACTACTGAGTGTAATTCAGTGTCTGCAACGTTAAAGAGAGCAAAAAGTCCATTGTTTTAATCATAAACTTGAACCTCATATAATCGATGGTACAATGCGGTAAATTTCAAAACGATCCCTGGCGATAGTCTTGGATATCATTTTAACAAAATCGTGACTGATTCAGAAATAGTTTTACAAATGAAAAACAAGATTTTTACTTTTAAATCCCTTCTACATTGAGGAATCTCTGGAATGTAAAGCTTGAAATTAACTGTAATTTGAGCCCTACACTTGCTCAAAACTCTCTAAGTGGATCTTTGCACCTTACCAAATTATAAAAAATAGATATAACCGCATTTTATTATCACTTGTATGGGAAAATTGCGGCTTGCGATCGGCTTGAATTCTTGATGAACTCACTAGTGCAACATTTGAAAATTCAGACCATTTTGGCTTCTTCAGTCTGTTTCACTATGATGAGAACATTCTGTAAAACTCAAGATTTTTCAATATTTTCTTGCCATTTCCAAGCAGTGAAGAACTCATGTTCATCAGGCGGAACATCGGTAGAAGCCTCATTCTCACGCTACTGCTTAAGAAAATTCTACTTCTACCGCATGTAGTGTTTCACCAAGCGCATTAACTGAAATCTACCCACTTTGGTTTCCCCCTCGCATCGAAACGTAGAGTTGGGGACCAAAGGGTAACGAGGTTAATCGGCCCTAATTTACGACTTTGTAAACTCTCGCGGTTAACGTTGAAACCTTTTGAAACTTGGAGAGAATCAATTTTTCAATGTGCCTTTCCGATTCACCTCTCACTTTGAATCCGTGGAGGTTGCTCAGACACATCATTGCAGGTGCTTTCTCAACTTTTACCAGCTAGCTTTTGCAATAGACTGCAGTTTTTTTTTCCAAATTAGAAAACGATTGTGTCATTTTCAACTTTCTGTAAAGAAAAGTAATCTAACGAAGGCGCTTGTTCAGAAGCCTTTCTGTCTCTATAATTTAAAAAAAAATGGTTTGAACTAAACTTAACGGGCTTATTGAAAATGTTTCTAATGTTCTTTGAAGTTATGGTTACGAAATTTTGAGAACTTTCAAGCCCGAAATTCGAACAAAGAAGGTTTGATATGAACAACTGAACTAGCATTACAAATAAGGAAAAGTCCACATATTATCAAATCAGACTTTGTAATCATTAAACAGCAACAGCAATATATAAAGCCGGAAAATCTTATGAAATACCGATTTCCTCAGTGAAGTACCGTAGCCCGGTGGTTAGCTTCTATAAGCTAGCTTTGAGTACCATCACAGAAAAACGCAATCTGCTCACTTAACAATACTGAGCTGATTTCATTTGAAATGCAATTTGTTGTTCTTTTTCTCACTGCTTTATTTACCCGATCCCGTACCCAACGATCTCAGATCTGGTCAAGGGTGAACTAATTTATTCCAGGGCTGAATTCAACAACTTCATGTCTCCAGGCTATAACAGAAAATTTCATGGTACATCACTTTTGGAAAAACGGTTAGAAAACAGCAAAAATACCAAACATTTGGGTGTGCAAGAGTTTTAAACAAGCCTATTTAGTTTTCTAAGCAGGCATTTGGATTAGGCGGTGGCAGATAAATCGGTTAATACCAAGCATAACAAAGATATAATGGGAGGAACTCTTTTAATTAAAAGCTTTAGACAATAAACAGGTTTTCGGAGATCAAAGGTGTTATTCCAATTCATCAGCTCACTTGTATAGCATCTATTGTTGCATGCTGCATGGAGAGTCGCTTTCTAGCTGACTCGAAATAGCTTACACTAGCGCAAAAGCCAAGAAATCATAACAAGCTTTAAAAATTGATATTTAAGCTGATGAAATTGCTCCATGAAGAAAGCGAGTCTTGATTTGTGGCACCTAGGTTCGTGCTATATTGCTCTCATGATTACCGTGATAATCAAGATATAACTATGATGATTATGTTAGAATTTGTGTAGCTCAGGAAGGCAGATCCACGTAAAGCGCGTCACAATTCAGGCCTTTTCATGAGAACTTCCAACCCGGAGACAGTGCTGGCTGCTGTGGTACGGCTTGGTGAAGATAATTTAATGACTGATTGATGCAAAGGTGCTGAATTCTTATTCGTAGGAAGTTCAAGATCAACTTATTTATTTCAAGATAAACAAAAACTTAATTAATAATGACTTTATATGCATTTTTAGTTTTTGGTTAAAATTGCTTAATTTCATCAATTTTCACCAAAAGTAAAATTTTAAAATGACTCACATCCCGACTGATGGCTATTTGACAAGGTTACATTCTTTAAAATACAATGAAAATTAATATTATAAATTAAGTTGGAAACTTACTGAGGAACAGAACCGGTGCGTACGGTTCCAAAATACTTGCACCATCAGTCGCTACACAGTTCTTTTTGCCTGTTTATTTGCTCAAAATTAGCTGGCAAGAAAGTCAATTTAATCCATCAAATTAGTCCTTTTAAGTTAATTTTTGAGTTAAATACATAAAATTATGTTCTTATATCAATTTTAGCAGTCTTTCTTGGTGCTTTTTTTGAAAATAGAAATGTATAGTTTAGAATTATTTTCTGTCTAGATCGATCTCTAGATGAACAGGGCGAACCAATTCAAACATGTTTGCCCACATTTGACATTATGAATTTATTCGGAGATATGGGCACAGACTGTTACAGCTTTCGAAAAATTCCTTGAAAATGATATATGAATGGAAATTCGCTCTCTTGTGTGCTTGAGCTTACCTTCGGATACGAAAGTGTGCTATTTGAGTTTATCAGATATGAATTTATGTGGACACTAAATGATGTTTATGGTGCTAAAAAAAGGGAATTATTATAAGTAGTATACGTGATTTATTACGGAAAAAACTTTTAATATAACAATGTATATTTATAGCTCTTGGTTATGCTATTCCGACAGTGCTCAGGATAACTAAATACCTAACCAACTCATTCGGAATCCAGAACAGCATACAAAGAATCTGATCTTACTAAACATAACTCTCTTTTCTCGTTGAGACCTTTTTTGGCTCGAACGCTAAGGTTGTAATTTATGGCTCATTAAAATCTAAAGCTATTATATGAGATTATTTTTATTTCTCTTTAATGCTCTTCGAAAACTTAGCAAATGGCGAGAAGAGGATTTCAACTTTCTATGACTTTACAACTTCGATGGATTTGAAAGTGTGTGGTTCCCTTTACCTCAATTAGGCCTGTCTTTCCATTGATTATTATCATAAAATAAACACTTTCAAACAGATTAGCTTTCTGAAATCGTCATATAAAACTGCCACTTCCATTCTATTACGACGTCATTGATTTCCTTTCCTTCATTATGACCTTTAGCAACATGAAGGCTTTACGAGGTTGTTGGTTAATCTCTCTTCTTGATATGATTTTTTCAGGTTGTTCACCTTGTTTCTCTGCTCTTTGTACCTCATAAATATTTCCTGAAATAGATTTGATAGCCAGTTTGATCTCAGCTGCTTTTGTAGCTGTAGTTCTCTATCTTTCTTCTCGCAGATAGCTGGATACCATCCAATTTTCTTTCTTTTAGTTTTTTGCTTCGTTGTTTTTGGCAGCTGCATTTTCAATAGATTTCAAGATATCTTCGTATGTATTAGTCAAATGGTCTTGAGGTAGTTCCCTTTTGAGATGTTCCTGGTATGTTTCCTTCGATTTCCTTATTTGCTCTATGCCTTTAGGTGGTTGCCACCGTTGCTTTTGACTATTTACGTCCTCCTCCAGAGTCTTTTCTTACTTTTTCCTGAGCGTTTTCTGAAATGAGATTTGAGCTTGAGGATTGCTGTTAATGAGCAGTGGTCAGAGTTTGCATCTGCCTTTCTAGAAGTTCGTATGTCACTCATTAGGAATAGATCTGATCTCCTCATCAGAACCAAGTCAAGAGCAGCACCTTTCCCTGTAGGGTGGTACCAGGTCAATCTTCGAGTCGTTGGTTTCCGAAAGAAAGTATTCACCACGTGTAGTTTATATTCTTGGAACAGTCCAAGCAGCCTTAGAACGTTTTCTGTAGTGTCTCCTTGATCAGTAAAGGGACTGATTAGCTTGGCATCGATATTACGGGCATCAGATCCCAAAGATAATTATTTGTGTGCAGTATAAAAGGAGTCGCTTGTAGGATTTGGCCACAAGTTTGTAGAAGGATTCTTTAACCACTGCGTCCTCCGTACACTCGGTCAGAGCATAGCATCCCATCAGTCCAACTTTGACTCCTCCGATTTTGAGTGTCAGCGTTGCAAGTCTGTTTGAGATAGGATTAAATTCAGCTTCTGTGTTCTTTTTAACTCAAAAGGCGACCCCACTATTTGGTCTGGAGCTTTCACTGTGTCCAGAATTGAAGAAAGCGTAGTTATCGATAGTTTAGGAGCAGGGTTTCATTTGAATTTCCGTTAGGGCAACAATTTCCATACCTCTATTAGAAGTCTCCTCAGATATCTGGTGGAGTTTCCAATCATTGCTACAGCCGCGCACGTTCCATAATCCGAGTTTCAGACCATGGATCCAGGTAGTGTGTCGTATCTTTTTTAAGGGGCTATTCGTGAGCTCTGACTGTATTTCCGTTGGCATAATAATGAATTTGTACGTCCGGTGGTTTGTCAGTCCTCTCCGATCGCCCCTCTCTTTAGCCCTCTGGGTTGTCCTAGAGGTTACCAGTGGTCATCACGTGGAGGTACAGAGTAGGTTTGACCACCAAACTCTTCATAGAATACACAGACTGGAAGGACACTAGTTAAACCAAAATATCTGGTCGCACTCTACCGAGAACTGTTCAAGGAAAGAACCACTGAAGAAATTAAAAACTATGCTCATCTACCAAGAGACTCCTCTATTTCGATGGAGGAGATAGAGATAGCTAAAAAAATAGATTAAAACTGCATAAAAGTCCCGGCGAAAATGGAATTAGGTCTGAGTTACTGAAGTGAGAAAATCAGTGTCTAAATGCCTACCTTCTAAGAGTGTTCAATGACTTTTACGCTAGGACCACTCCTATACCTCGAGCCTGGATCGATGCTGAAGCTGTGGGTATCTAAAAGCGCAAAGGTTTGCAGACAGATCCTGCAAACTATAGATCAATCTTCCTTCTAGATGCATTAGGCAAGATATATGCATCTATTTTGTGCCAACGTTTAAAGCAACATCTTGCCAAACTACCCTCAGGAACCCAATTTGGATTTAGTGAAGGTAAATCAACCGAACAGGCTATACTTGGAGTAAGAACCATTATACAGAAAGCCGTGGAATCGAAGCAGAAAATAGTGCTAGTGTTTGTCGACCTGGAAAAGGCCTTTGACTCGCTGCCTAAAGCTGCAATAATCAACTGAACGATAGATCTGGGCTGCTCTTGGGAAACGATGCACTCAGTAAAGTCCTTGATTGACTGACTCACCGATGGGGAAATCGAGGGGAACAAAGGACTACTTTGCGATGAATCGTGGTGTGAGACAAGGCTCAAAAGAAGGACCACTTCTTTTTAACCTAACCTTCTAACTCATATTGGATGAAGCCTTCTCCTCACTCAAGGACAGTGCAGTTCAGATGATTGATCACTCGAGCAAAAGATGGCAGCTAAGTCATTTAGAATACGCCAATGGTCTATGTCTTATTGCGCTAAAAAAAGTCGCTGCTGTTAGACTAATAGAGCATCTGGCGGAAAAGACGCGCCTCAACCTTCGAATATCTTGGATCTATAATTCAAGACACCGGTGAGCCAGATGGAGCAATAATCGCAAACTGAACCAGGGCAAATAGGCACCTAATACGACTGCGACCATTTCTGCGCTCAAGAAGTCTCAAAAACACCCTAAAAGCGCATCTGGTGGGAATTTCTGTCGATCCTGCAATCACTTACGGATTATCAACCATTGTCTTGAGAGTAAAAGATAACAATCTACTTAAAGAAATACAAAATACCACTCGCCATATGATACTTGGACTGTATTCGCGAGGAGCCAAAACTGTTGACGAACTCCGAAAGGAACTCCCAATGTGTAACCTGGCAAATCTTATGCAGACTAAGAGGTTGAACCTATGGAAGAGCTTAAAGATGGACAAAGATAGCCCGATACTTTCCGTACTTAAAAGTAACTTTGAAAAAGCCGAAACAAAGAAAGCTTCACATACAAGGAACTGAATGCTTCAATTAATTAAGGATGCGAAAGAAATATGGCAAGAGCAATCAGATTCATGGCTACTTGATCCAAGGGAAAGCCCTAAAGTTCGAGACGAAAATTATGCGCCTAGATTGATGGGAGAAAGATAACGTGATATTGTCTGTACCAACGCTAACTGCCAAAAATCCTTCGCCAGAATAAGAGATATGCGAATGCACGTAAGACAAGATCAAGGAGAAGAACATAGAACTGAAGAGATGCTCTACTCTAGACTAAAGTGCCCTCTTATAGACTTCCTTAAAAGATACAAGACTCAAGGGTGGCTAGAAAGACATATTAGGAACTGTCACCCTTCGGTCGAAAGCAAAGAAAGGGAGAAACAAACAAAGAAGAGGAAACAATCAAACTGAATTAGAAAAGCAGAAAAGCTGAATACGAATGAGAAAAATGATGGACCGGAGGATAGAAAGCAACGAAAAGCCCATCAGGCAGGATGAAATACACATCTGCCCCCTCACGGATGCGAAGTACTCTATCCCAGGTACTCCACGAGATGCAGCAAGAGAACTGGATGCCATCCCGCCACACAACCAAGCCGAGACAAGACCAGCGGGTCGATAAACTCAAACAACTGCTCTACGCCCTTAAGGGTGGGGAGGAATAAAAAAGAAAATGACGTCATTATAGATTGCTTTGGTGAATTTTATGTTTAAAGTCACATTTTTGATAAGATTTGATCCGTAATAAACCTTCTATTTGTCGAGGTCAAGCTGAAATTAGATGAATTGGCGACTAGCTTCTTCGATTTAAGAATCAGTTTCAACAGATCAAGCAGAAGGTGCAGACTTGCTTAGTAAACAAAAGTTTTTGGTCATTTGCTGTATAAAATTCTTGAAAAGTTCTGTTAAAAGAAGTAATTTAATTACTTTCGTCTCTTTTTAATGAAATCCGAACTAAAGGACAATCTCAAAAGTGGATTCATTAAGGCTTATTTCCCAAAGTGATACCCACAAACCCCCATCAAAAGTTGTTTTGAGCAAAACACGTGCTAACTTTACTTGCTCATGTTTTAGTTTGAATATTTTGACTAAATTTTTGGCTCCATATATAAATACCTGAAGTCACTGGGAAACGAAGATTGACCATTCGCTCTTGAGTCTCTAGTCCCAGGTTACATGTCATATTTTGCTCGAATTTGATCTCGAAAACTTGTTTGGACTGTTAAGCATAGAAGTTGATCAAAACAATGGTTATATCAAGCTAACTTTAGCAGTTTTTGCTCTGCTTTATGTAAGTGGCTGTTACAGTTTCACTGGAATGCATACTTTACCGACTTGCGCAGTGTAAATTTTAGAGAATTTGAGTTTCGGCTTATTTTTCAGTTCCTAATCTAAGTTCTACAAATTTTTCAACTGAAATTCACTTTCTCATTCACTCAGCTCAGTCCTGACGCAGGAAAAGAAATCAACTAACTATTACATATTAATACGAGGACTCATACAAGGTATAGCCTGCAACTTTGAAGATAGTTTACGCCCTTAAGCTCACCTCCAATTTAAAATAAATATCTGCTTAAGGGCTGATGCAATTTAGGATTAATGGCTTTATTTAAATGACATAGCTATAATATACTCAACATTTTATTGGTGCGTGATACTGCCTATCTTAATCAACCTATTCTCTGATTTATTATTAAATATTTTTAAACAATATCCAGAACCTCTCATTCTGGATTATCTATTTGGGCTCTTCTTTGCTAACCAGTAAGATCTGCATTGATCCGTTCCAGGCCCAATACTTGAAGGTCGCCATGGCAAAATTATCTAATCAAGAATATGCACGTGTGAATACCTCCCTCTTCTCATAGTGTGATAAACTAACAGCACAAGAAAGGACTGAATCTCCTACGGAATTCAAAATGCGCTGGGCATGAGTTAGTTATTCTGGCTCCATTCATGGCTGGCAACCATCACCCTAGTGGATGTTGTGTCGGATCTTGACTGCATCTTGTACTGCATGGAGCGGCAATTCCGATCTGGCCTAATGGCACCAGAACTTTGAAGTAAATCTGATGTCATCAAGTGATCAGATTTTAGATTCTAGTTTTTGTTTTTGATCTCAGGGAAAATACTTAAGAAGAAATTTTCAACTGATAAGAGTTTGCTCATAGATCTTGAAATCGTTATACATTTTCAAAAACTCTGGAAGCTTAGCGACAACTTACAGGAATTACATCCTATAACTTGAGTTAGAAAGGCACCGGTTCATATCTAGGAAATCAAAATCTAGAATGTTCCAGTTAATACTGGCTTTCACACTACTCTACTTGACCACAAGGCACTTTCCATCGAAACAAACTGGAGACAACGCAAAATTGTATGTTCTTCGATATGATATTGTAGAAAAACACAATAGCTTTCAATCAATTCAATTTGATTTCATCCAATAAAAAATGCACGCTTTTGTGGGTTTAAATTATACAGAGGATTCTCGGATCGGAAAGCGCTATTTAACAAACCCATTGAAAGCAAAATCTTGGTACGATCCCTATTATATTTAGCAATTTAACGTGCTTAGGTAATGATTTTCTTTTCATTAAAGAGAATGTGACTGTATTTTAAACCTAACATGGCTAATTTGAAGTAATAGCAATCTAGCCTCATGAGTTATCAAGTTCTCTAAAGTAGTAACCACGAGATACCGCTTGCACTGTGTTTGCTCTAATTTTATAATTTTGCTTCTATTACGACCTCACTGAAGAGTTTTTTTAGATCTCTGAGAACATACACAAAGTAAAAGCTGCCAGAATCGTTGAAGCTTGCTCATTCACGGCAGGGATGAAGGTTCTGTCAAAGCAGTGAAAAAAAAATTGTTTTTGTTTAAATATACTTCTACAGCTTACCTCCAGTTTCGGCCCTTGAAAGTCAGAAGTGATTTCAGGGCAAGTTTTTTATTAGGTCCAATTAAAATTTGAAAAAATTAGTTTATTGTATGGTGAAATGTCGAAATCTCTGCCATTATCTTGACAAAGTGAAATAGATCGTCCTTAATGAAGGTGAATACTCCAGTGTACAACGAACGCGATACATTTACAACAGCAAATTTTTCAATTAGAATAAATATCATTTATAAATCAGTATAACCGATCAAACCGCTAACTGACGATATTTTAACTTTGATGAAAGAGGGCTCTTTAGGATGGTTTATGGTGTATTGTTTCCATTAACTAATACTTTTCTTCTTTTAGTTGACATCTATCCAATAAGAGGATTGATTGTATCCACATACCTAGAGTTAAAAGATTGAAATTTTGACTGAGAGACTAGCATTACAAAATAAGCTTATTGAAACTAGTTCAGGCTGATCCCGTGAATAGTAGCTCACTTCAAAGTTGTGGCAAGTCCCTAAAAAACCTTCAGAGTACCAAGAGGTATTCGAGTGTTTTTCGCATGATTGCAGAACTGTATCAGCCTGTTTTTGGGACATTCCTTATTAGAAATTACTGAATGTACCCTGAATCTGCCAGGTATAGGAACAATTCAATTTAAAAAACAGGCCAACATAGCAAATTTTTGTAAAGTCTTCCTTTACGGACAAACAGATTTCGAATTTTTATCAGTTAAATGATGGGTTCTGCAGTAATTTGTAACCAAATCAATTATTTTGAAATTTTATTTTACTAATGGCTTTTTTGCGTTTCATAAATTGTAGATTCAATCAAGCGTTTTCAACGAAAATGCTTAAATTGACACAGAATATTCAAAGTGATATTCAGAGCAGCCATTTCTACTTCACTCAAAAACCAGATCGGTTGTTAGTTTAGAGAAGGAAAAAATTAATAAAAAATTAATAGAAAATTGAGGATTTGAAGTCAAAAGAAATCTTAATATTATAAGACTTAACAACTTTAGAATTGAAATGTTTCAGCCACTTCTAGCCAATCGCTCGACGCTTGAGGTTCAGCCTCATGGGGTGGGTAGTACACCCTTCATCTACTTTGTTGTCGAAGGCGATTAGATGATGCTCGCCACTTTTTCAAAGATTTAACAATAAATCCAGCTAAATTCACTAATTTATACAAAAACACTTCGCTTAACAACCGGACTTTGGACAGACTCCATACATTCTTTCAGAAACCCTCATTTTAATGCTTCTAGCGCAAATAAACTATGCTAATCCACTCTTGAGCTGTTACTTATTGTTTTCTATAATAACAACCGACTGATCTTAGCAGCTTAACACCTACGCCTTTAGGTTATTGTCTGTGAGAAGCAGATATTTAGCTGAATTTTCTCTTAAAAAGAATTATTTTAAACGATGAGTCACATAAATCTTCAGGGTTGCTCAATGAGCAGAAACAAGTAAGAATGTCAACTTATTTGTTGTCAAAACAAACATTCTTCTTATTTAGTTTGCCACAAAAAGCAAATCGTAAATTTCTTCCTACGGAGCTTTAAACTCTCGCAAGTTACTTCTGTAAATTTTGATTCTGTAAGGCCTCTGTTGCCTGATAAATAAATTTATTAGTTAATAGGCAAACATGACATTCAATTGATAAATCAGGGGGAAACTCAGTAATCATAATATCTCTGAGATATAAATGAAGTATGACAATGTCTAGAGCAAATCATAACATAGTTTGAATGTGATAACTAACCAGATACGGTTTAATGGGATATTTATATGGCCTAATGAAATTGTAGTGCAAAAGCAGATCCATAGGATCAGTTTAAATTTCAACAATTCGAGTAAGTAATACCGTGAGTTAGGCAATGAATTTTTCATCAGAAGAGCGACCCTCGTTAAACTGGCTGACATGGTACTTCACAATAAAGGTGGCATATGAGTTGACGAACGAAATCGATACGTTCAAATCATTAAAGTTTGGAATTTTTTGTTTCTTAAGACTTTTCTTAAAAATCAAAATTCTTAAACAGAAAAAAAGTATGCTTCATTCAGTTTGATTTAAAATTGTCACCTCGGTGGTCATTGTTCGATTAATTCAAATCCGTGTTTGAGTGATCTCTTTCAAGATCCTCAGGACTCTTGTCTCTTAGGCCAATCAGATCTATGCTTTTAAAGGACTATTATAAACTTTTTTCAAAGTTCTCACAAAGCAAAGGTAGAAGTTCATGCTGAGTGTCATTGCATTCACCCCAGTATTTACTTTTAAAGTCTGAATGTAAATAACTAAAAACTTATAGTAGAATAACTTTCCCTAAGCCTCAAACAGTCGGTGCAGAATGGGAATTGGAATTGATTGAAGTTAAGAAGGACTACTGTTATTTTTTTGGGAAGAAAAAGACTTGGATCCATCAACTGATTGGCTGATATGCGCAATATTGTCGTTTCTATATAACACAACGGAAAATAATCCATTCATTCCTTGGAAGTTAGCATTGGCAAGTATAAGGATTGAATACCGAGTTATAAACAGGCTTATTAGCATTGGTATTGGTATATGAGATAATTCATGAATAATCCTATTTTTTTTACCATCGAAAGCAAAATATTTTAAAAGTTTTGTCTGATTTGACCACTTTGAAATAACATAGTTTTAAAACAAAAGTTAGGATTTATTTGTTATTTGTTAGGAAAGTCAAAATAATTTTAAACTTTTTTATTTCATTTATTAGATCTCATTTAAAGGAGGCAAAAATCACAAGTTTAAACATTGAAATAATTTTTTTTCCGAATGTCTTGAATCATAGTTCTACTATTTAATTGTCAGAAACAGTAAATTCACTGACGATTTTGAACGAATAAGTAAAAATTACTACTTACTCGTATAAAAAAATGATAAGTTGTACTGATATTTAATAAAAAGATAAGTTCTATGCTCCATTAGGTTGACAAAGTTCTATCGCTATTAACTGAGGCCCGATGTTTAACTGAAACGATTCCTTTAAGTTACCTGGATGAGGTAAGCCTTGATATTTAAGGTTATTAAGCTTGTAACCACTTTCACAGGAGTAAATATGCTTCATCTGACTTTTTCAGCATTTTCTAAGGAAGCGAAAATAGATTCGTATTAGATAGTGCAGCAAGATCCCATGATTTACTTCCATTCAGATATTCAGTATTTTTGGTTAACTCTGAAAGGTATGCCATCCGCTTGTACAGTTCGTAGCATTTTGGTCAAGGTATGGCCAAAGTTGTTCTTTTACTGAATATTCCCTTGCTGACAGTTATAAATTTTTGAAAAAAGGACAATTAAGACTTGCGGCTTAAATAATCATCCTCAAGCTTTCGATAAATAGTATTTAGCCTAATTCGCCTTGAAAAGTTCTTGATTAGGCTTTCAGAGAAGCTCAAAACTAAGAATGGTTTGATCTGTTTGGCAATTCAGCAACATAATTTACGCATAGATTTCAAAGCTCTAACTGTCTGGCAAAAGTCAAGGCTGTAAGTCACTCGATTTCACGGCTCTCTTTTGCAAGAGCCTCAGTATTAACTAAAAGATATCCACTCATCTAGTATACCAGTTCCAATATTCACAATGCTCTGTTAAATGCACCAGAGAGGTAGTATACGAAGTACCTGAATCACTCAGTTTTAAATTTCGACTCCATATAGGAAGAGCATTGGAGAACTAAGGGTTACGCTGGACCGAGTGCTTATCCATGCTACAACGTCACAGCGTAAGCAAATACCAACATTCGAATTTTTAAATTTATTGTGAATGTAAAATTCTAAATTTTCTTAACTAAGACATTAGTTTAACTTTCATAACTTGCTCTGTACTTTTGTAGTCTATCAAGTTATCAAGTCATGTGCCAAATACAATCCTCTGGAATGCTTTACATCATAAGACTTGACAACTTTAGAATTGAAATGTTTCAGCCACTTCCTGCCAATTGCTCGGCGCTTGCGATTTGACCTCATGCGATGGGTAGTACATCCTTCATCTACTTTGTTGTCGAAGGCGACTAGATAATGCTCATCACTTTTTCATAGATGTAAAAATAAATCCAGCTAAATTCACTAGTTTTAAAAAAAACACTTCGCTTAACAACCGGACTTTGGACAGACTCCATATATTCTTTCAGAAACCCTCATTTTAATGCTTCTAGCGCAAATAAACTATGCTAATCCACTCTTGAGCTGTTACTTATTGTTTTCTATAATAACAACCGACTGATCTTAGCAGCTTAACACCTACGCCTTTAGGTTATTGTCTGTGAGAAGCAGATATTTAGCTGAATTTTCACTTAGAAAGGAATTATTTTAAATAATTTGTTTTCAAGAGAATGCGTATAGTTGTTACTCAGATCATTATCAGTTACAACTTTAAATACAACCTATCCTATTGGAAAGACTGGATGGTTACTTACTTTCCCTTGTGAATTCCGCATACAAAAGGCTACTCTGGTCCTCCACCTTCAACTTGTCTACTGTTAGATTTATTATCGTAACAGTCCAAAACAAGTGTTTGCAAATCAGTCATTGAATCATTCTAGTTTGATGGAGAGTTTATTTTAGTTCAAATCTGATAGGTTTAGCAATGGTAAGTGGAAAGGAAGAATCGAATTTACATAAATAATTCTACCTTAGCTTCATGGCGCTTGGTACTTTTAAATCTAAACAGAACGTCAAATAATCATTGTTGATATGAATATGTTTATTTTTAAAGTCTAAAAGGGTAAAGCTAGAAAAGTCAAAAAATTTCTTGACAGAATGGCCTTAATATGGCTCGTGTTGATTGTAAACAAGTTGGATTTGGCAGTTTAACCCATTCGTCCATACAATACGACATTCACTAGAGTTTGCTAAGTATTAATTGCTAAATGTGTCATTATTTCTAAATAAACTTTCTTGCATATTTATTAATCTGTCAGTGGCATTAAATATGTAACAATGAATAGCACTGATTTCCCTATTCTTTTCACATTTACTTTAATGCTTATGAATAACAAAGCAACATTTATGCTCAAAGATCTTTTAGAGAAAGGTACTGCCTTTTACAGGCTATTTAGTTAATGTTTATGGTGAAGATCAGGTAATATGATAATAACGTCGTGTTACAAAATGCAGAGAGAAGAAAGGGCAAGTTTAAGGGCGGAAATAGTACAGGGACTGACTGTCTCCCACTTTGCTGCATCCATTTATTTTTCAGCGCCAATCAACATCACTTTTGCAGTGAATGAGCTTCCAGATGGTTGGTAGATGTGTCAACGTCACTTCTTCCTCGAAGATAAATTAGAAAATACATAACTGAGAGTAAGGAGGTTGACCAGGTCAACCAGACCACATCACTTGTCAGCTGATCACTCCTAATTCCGCTTGGTATCTCTGGAAGCCAATAGCCTCCATTTATATTTTAGGCAATGAAAACTACGCTTTCTGATGCTTACACTAAAAAAGAGATCAGATCATATCCGATGGTTTGCACAAGTTGATTTTCTTAGCGAAACCACCTCACGAGTGGGTCTGTCTAAAATCGCTTTCAGGAACACTAAAAAGGGGATAAAGGATGCAAACTTCATCTAATGTATTAAGTGATAACTAATTGTGCACATTGTCAGATCATTTAATAATAACCCTGTAAGGATATTACAAGCCCTCCTGCATGAGCAGTTACTAATAAGCTGAATTAAAAAGATGCCGGCTTTTGTTCACCACGTCCTTTATTTGGTCCGTCCTGGTTGAATTTACTCTTGCAACATGCATGACATCTTCTTGGTCAAATTCTACTTCTCATTACTTCATGGAACAACTGCACAGAGTTTTAACCGAAGGTCAGACTGACATGAAGAAATATAGTACAGGGTTAGTTACAAAATATGCAGGATGCAGGCATCACTTTTGCAACAAAATTGAAACTTAGCCTTACATATTACAGAAATTAAAACCTCATTTTAGCGGAAATTGAAACATTTTAATTAAACAAAAAGGTAGGAGAAATTTGATTTATTGATGTAAGGTAGACATAATTTACATCAATTCTAAGCTAGTCACTTTCAGAACACTAGAAAAAGGTTCTGAACAAGTCATTTGAAGTTCATTTTTACAACAAATGTGTTGAAAAACGACTCTTGTTATTGCCGCAGACTGTTGTGCTTGGCATTATTTTTTAGAATAAACAATGGAAATAGAGGAAGTTTAAGGAATGATTTTAATGTTGAGGCTTAAGAATTGTATCAAGGGTGTTTCAATCTATGTCCCAGGAAGGTATTTGTAGGAGCGTAGATCCTTCCAGATGTTATTGGCCTGCCAAAGAAATCGATCCAGACGTTTTATTCTAAATCGAATACCGAAAAAGGCCATCCAGACTACTAAATAGTGAAGCATGGTTTGGAGATCAGAGTATTTGGGATAACCTTTCAAAAAAGAATGACATCTAGATGCAAAGAATATATTTTGAGTAGGGCAGGCAGTGGAATCCTTAACTGGTTACTGGTAAATATAGCATTTAAGGAGGAATTGTAATGTACTTAGACTTCAATGAGACGGGTCGAAGGTCAAAGAAGATAAATATAAATCTTCCTTCTAGAATAATATATTTCTTAAATTAACTATCATTCATCAACACATTTGTCCTCCTTAGGATTTGATCAGTTTTTCTCAGCTTTGATATAAATAATTCGAGATGCTGTTGCAAAAGTTTCAATGACGAAATATATTTAAGTGTTGCTATGTCCAAACAAATATCTTTAAAATTAGTACTGGTACACCCAACTAAACCAAAAAAAACCTGATTGGATAAATTGCGACACTATTCAGGATGAAAAACTTCAGTAGTATGACCCGAAAAAATACAATTGTAGTTCGCAAAAATGCATGCTTACAATGCCATCTGTTAGAATCCTTACATTTCCACTTATTTGTGTAAAGCAACAGGTCCCCCTGGCGCGTTCATGGTAGCTCAGAGTCAGATCACTTATCCTAGATTTCTGTATGATCCAACAACTCTCCATTAATACAAGTCATTATAGATCAGAAACACTCAAAGTAGGGTCACAGAATTATGCATACTAAACGGTTTTATACTAACATCCCCATTTATCCCCATTATGTGCTTTTGTAAATGCAAGAGAGATGTTTGGGGGAGAAATCACCGATTCCACACGTTCATCCAGTAGTCACCAGCTCTCCAGTCCTCCAAAACAAATGAAAAATAACTTAAAATTGGAATCATTTTAAAACCATTTGAAATTCCGAATATCACAATAAGGTAGAATGTTCAAACAAAAGCCAGTTTTTAATGAGTTTAGTCTCAAGATGTTCTCTAGACTCCTTGTTACATTTAAAACTTTAATGGCAGTCAAAGTTACCTTCTCCGGTTTCTCAACACTTACCCTCTTATTTTATTTCAAAAATTCGATTTAAGCACAGCCTAAAATTTACCTCTTACAATAGATATCGGTTCAAAGTTTCAATTGCTTTAGGAAATTGTAACATAGTACTGTTGTTGCTGGTGACAGTAATGCTCATCAAACTGAGTCTCTTGCTTTGAAGCCCATTCAATGCAAAAAGTCAAACTGGCCTTAACAGGCTTTTCAAGCATATCCAAAAGTATTCTTGGCAAAGACTGGAACCTCAAAAAATATTTTTAATTGCTTTCGTAACATTTAAGAGACGAAAATGGACGGCGAAACTTAGAGAATGTGCAAAAAATGATTTATAGTGAAAAATTTTTTGTACACATCAATTTTTGGGGAAAAATGACTTCACCAAAAATGTTGGTTTCCAGAGTTACTTTCACGTGAAGCTACAAAAAAGATGATGTAGCACTCTGTAATATGACATTATACTGCTCTTAAAACAACCGAATCGACCAATTCATTTATCGACAAAGTGAAGCGCCAATGGCATAACTCTGGTTTGTATTTATGAGTCCTTCGTTATCACCTAAACTATAAAAATGGCATTATTATTGCCAGGGGTAAAGGATAAAAATAGATTTGTTTTACTGCTATTGTCATAAGAACAATCTTTGCGCCACTCATGAATTTCGAGGAACGTGCACAAAAAAACCCCTTCAAGAACTCTGTTTGCATGCCTCAATAGAAAGCTCCATCACTAAGTAGAAATGAATGCCATGCCCAGGTCTCTAGTGCTACTACTGCTCTGGAGCGCACAGATTATAAGAGATAGTACAAGGTCATGAAATCGGCAGAACGCAAGCAGTATTTGATTGGCCCAGGAAATCAAGGCCAAAAATCCCAAATGGTATCAATTCATATCCATTAACTGTGAAGCTGAATGTCAAAGGCGTTCGCATATGAAAAATGACCTCATGAAAACGCTCAGGCAATTTAAATCATATAGTTTCAATGAAGACAAATGTCGGTTTTTTATGCTCTATACCCTCCTATCTGGAGAATAAAGAAAACCTTGTAATTCAGTTGATCACATTTAATCATAAAACAGCAAAGACACCTTGAAATCTTCTCACTATATCAACAAAAACTTCGATATTATCATAGTCTGTGTATTGTAAGAGAAAAGAGGCAAATATTGCATAAATCAAAGTGAAAAGGTCGTGTATTATTGCAAATATAGAAATATGTAAAATTTCACGAAGTCCGCAGTTTTCCTCTTGATTCCATAAAGAGCAAAGACAACAAAACTTTTGCCTAGTAAATGTTTATAATCGCAAGGCTTAAAGAACCGTCTGGTCGCCTAAACGGACCAATGCCACATTTCATGGGGGAGCTAGACGTAGAAATAATGGCAATGTGATTGAAGCTAAATACGTTCTTATGGGATCAATTGATAAAGTTGAACCAGCGTAATTATAGGCAAGCTTTTCATGCTGCAAGGCGTCCACTGGAAAACCGATAGCATGAAAAGTTTATTTTTAATGGAAAGGGTAGGATACTTTTGGTTAGATGCTACTTTCGTGAAATGATGTTTTTTTATCGCTACCACTTATGGCTATTTTATTTGCACACGCTTTTATCCCCAGAGTTTGCTTTGATCCAAGGAGCACACCTTCTTCTTTGTGGGATGTTTTACACTTTTTTAAGCAGCTGAAGAGGAAAATTTATCAAAAAAACTTCTGATTATGATTGCACATTCATCGGTCTCATTTATCCCTTCGATACCACTGAAATTTTTCGATAAAACCTAAGAGACACTTGAATTTCAAGAGTTGACTCTTATAACTTTTTCCTATTTAACAAGAAAATTCAAAAATCGGGCCAAGTTACAAAATCTAGTTCTGCTGATTATCCTGCGTTATCCTTTTAAATGTTTTCAAATTCTAAATCTTACATTTTTGTTCAATTTTAACTTGAATTTGATTGTTAATAGGTAATATGAATTCCTTCATTGAGTTATAACAAGGCGCAATTATGTTAGCCATTAATGCAAATCGTAGAGCTGACTCTCATGGCTATAATATGGCAGACAAAACTAACTAATCAGCAAACTACGTCTTACAAAAGAAATTAGGTGGTGAAGTCCTCCAGTTGAAGGCTATCGGAATTTAAATTTCTTGATTCCTGAAAAATCTGTCGGAAATGAAAGGAACAGGGAGGAGATCGCTTAACTGCTAGCAGTACCGCCAAGGTACTAAAAATTTTGTTGGGTACAATCTAACACCACCAATAGTGTTTGATATTCAAAAGAGACTCTTTACTATTATTGAATGAGAGTTACTTGGTAATATGAAAACAGGCTGTGCCCATTAATTGAGAACACTTGAACCATCTCGCCCCTTGTAAATCAACCAAGATCTCTATTTTCACCTAACCATAGTAGCCTTTAACTCAACAATTATGAAAGAATATTATTCGCAGTGGATAAATTGCATGTTCTTGAATGTAAGGCATATCATTCTTTTAATTTCTGACCAGGCCACCAAATTCCTACCAGGTGTGTATTGAAATGCTTATTTTACTTCAATGATACTTTAAAATAATTTAACATGTAAGGTTTGTTCAGTGCTAAATAAGGGATGGAAGGGACCTATAGTTTATATAGGTATAGGACTGCGTTTCTCTTGTGAATCCAAAAACCCAGGTTATAACAACCCTCACCTCCTGGTTATTGTGAGGTGAAAGTGCCAGCTTTCTAAGGAATTTGATGCGTGCGGAAAACAGAGCCTGCGGACTAGACTGAAAACGTTATTCCATTGCAGGTCGGCTGATGGAATACTGAACTATTTAGGTTTGCACCGATCTGCGTGAAGCCAGGTTCAATAAGAGTATGGCTGACTAGTATGTAGACCAAAGATGGAACTTTAGATAAATCTATCAATGAAGGGGCCATGGTCTGCGAGAGAAACGCTTAATAATTGGCTATTCCTTCAACATTCATTAATTTTCTTAACAGCCTTCTAAAAAGTGACTGCCAATATATAGTTGCTGCTACCAAACTTGGGTTAGAGTCCCTCATCATTTCGAAAGTCATTAATGCCTTGATAAACCATATTCAATGGTTCAATTTTAGAGGAAGGACCATATTGATGGTCGGATACTAGTACCGAATAAGTTAGAACCAAGCTTGAATGCTTGCATACACGCATGAAAATATTTAACTGCAGAAAAGTCGTACTAAAACCGATTCACTGACATCAGTCTAAGTGGTTTATATACAGAAGGTAAAAAATTGGCAAAAGCAAGAAGACACTTACGAAACAGCAGCGTAAGAAAATGAACTGATAGCTCTTCCAAAAGTTTAAACATACCTAGTTGAAGTTTCATTAAACAAATTAAAATTACCCTGGAATGTTTACTTAAATTGGTGCAAATAGGATCAAGTCAATAAAAACTTAACGGTTCAATCAAAAGGCACTTTTCCAGTACAAATAATACAGAATTCTTCAGCTCAGACAAACAACACAGCTCAATAATCGTCGTCTAAAAAAGAAACCAAAAATGTCCTAAGTCAGGTGAACATTTGAATGACACAGGACTTAGTCTAAGCAATTCTGCTTTGTAATCTAAGCAGACAAACTTATTTTTAAAAAAAAAGTATTTTAAAGTTTTGTTTTCTATTGGATGAGCCTACCACACATTCAATGTAATGAGTGTTTTGTGTCGACTGTTTAAAATAGACCATGACAACTTCTTTGATGGTTCACATAACTGCGCAACCATGAAATTACACAATTACTTTGGCTCAGTTCAAATGAAGCTTTTATTAAATCTCTCCGTTTTACGAGAACCGTAACAAATTATGATCACTTGGTGCAAAAGGTTACAAGCCAAAAACATTGAAAGTACTTGAAGTTTGACTTGTGTTTAAAATCTTAACCTCAGATTGGAAGAAATTTAAGTGATTGTTATACAATTACTGAGAATGAACACAGAAGGTTTTTTTATGTTCAGCCGTATCATTAATCTAGAAGTTGAAGTACATTTTGATGGAGGTCGGTTCACGTCATTGTGGCGTTTCCAGTCCTTAAGAAATGAAAAAAGACGACAGTTTGGTACATCAGAATGTAATTTTTATCCACACATTTGCATAACATCAAGGAAGAATGTATTTCTTACTCTCATTTCTTAATCTGGGTCAGAATCAAGATCATCAATCCTAAGGTATACTCATACGTTAAGTTAACACCTTGGTTTTCGGTGCATAACTTTTTCTTGTATTTCTCTAAGCAAAAGTTAACCTTAAAGCCATTTCCATTTAACTGGTCTCAGTAGACTTCTCGTGTTAAGGAGCAGGCGGTTTGAAAGCTACTTCAGTCTTTAGCAATAGATTCATTTTCAGTAAAATTTGCGGTTTCCGAGGAGTTGAGTTTTCAATCTTAGCACTGATTCTTGCGTAGGCTAGAAGGGAACAAGCAGCTGGATAAAGGCAAAATGACTTATTAGGAAGTAACTCGAAGATAAGGCTCCTACATGACTTTTTGGATGGTTATTATGGAGATCATATTCTGTCATAAGAAAGCTGACCGGCTCTAGTCAAGAAAAAAAAACGCAGAGACAATCTGAGCGCTAATGACTGTTCTCTTTCCTGCTTGCTTTCCCGCATCAATGTACTTTATTGGTACCTTTGATCTCTAACTTGCGACATTATTAGCCTTGTTGAATTGTGGACAATAAAACTGTGATTATTCTGCCACTGCTATTATTTTTCAAGTGATTGTAAATGTTGATTTGAGTAAATCAAGTGTACGTATGACTTTTTCAAAAAGAGCATATCAATTCAAGGATAGAGCCGATGCAAACTACTTAGTATTACACGTTTTCTGACATTTAACCAGTGATACCTCGTTGTGGTGTTCTTTTCAATGTTTGGAATTCAAGTTTAAACTGTCATTGTCTAGTGAGACAGTGAGATGCGCCTTTGTCTGAATTTTACTTTCCTAAAACTCTCAAAAACCAGTGGTTGCAATCTTTCACCTCTCAAGCCATCTTGAATTCTAAGAAGTACCGGAAGAATCCATCTCGAAATAAAACATCATTATGGAATAAAGGTCTTTATTATTAATAAACAACAAATGCTTGCTTACCTTTATCCGAAGAATGCTTACAATTGTACATATCTTAAATAGTCGGAAATTGTAGGAGGGGGATGAGCTCAATTGAGCTTCGAATTCATAACTTCAAAAATTTCGTTCTAGATTGTTGATGATGCTATTGAATGAAACAGTTTCAAGGAGTAAGGAATAATGAAACCCATATCTGAACAGCGAATGGATGCATCCAATTAGATAAATGCTTCAAACAATCAATTAATGCACAAAAGGTAAAATGCCTTGTAAAATGGCTTGCTCTCTCGAATAGCATCCATTGTCGCATGCCGCTTAGAGCTTCGCATACCAACTAATTCAATGTCGATTGAGCTAGTATGTACTCAAAGAAATCATTACATATTTTGAACAAAGATCTTAAAAATAGTTTGACTGGACCACAAGGATGAAAAGTTTTTTGACCTCATCGAACCCATCCAAAACGAAGGCCTTGATCTGATAACTAAGATGTACCTAAGGGGATGGTATTTGAAACCGTATCAATCAAAAGGGTAAACTCACGTAGATCACGTCAAAATTCTGTACATATTCCGGATTTTCAGGTGCAAATTTCAAAGCTGGGAATCGTACTGGTTCACGTATTATAGTCTGGTAATGATAATTCACTGCCTGCTTGAAATAAAAATGCGGATGAGATGAGTAGGTCAACTACTGAATTCTCTTTTTCAAAACGTTCGAATAAGACGCTACTCAAGAATAAATTTAGATGTTTGTTTTGTTTTCAGTTAAAATGATTATTTTTATTTATTTCTATTAAAATTAAATAGTTACAATAAGTCATAATCTATTTTGAATTTTACTAGGAATCCTTTTTTGCTCCTTGAAATTTCATTACCAACTGTTAAATACAATTTATGGTTGAAAGTTAGTGAAAAGTGAACTTTTAAATAGTCAAATCGGATAAAAACTAGAAACCACATAATTGAATACAAACTAAAAGCTCCTTTTTTAAGTTAGGGGATTCTCCTTTCTAGACTCATGCAACTCGATTGCTCATAATTTTTGCCTGAAAAATAAAAACATTCATATAAAGATAGATTCTTGAGTGTAAAAAGATAAAAGTATTATGCGCTTATGGTAGTTTAAGTCCATATAAGTGTCTTTCAATGAAATGCGTCGAAATTTGTACATGATGCTTCTTCAAGCTACAGTGAATTTCAAGATCCAGGATTCCATGAACGAGGGAAGACTATTTAAATGTAATTCACACGAGCATCCGGTTAAAAATCAATTCCGGAAAATAAGTTTAAATTTTTGCGACAAAAGAAAGATTTCATGCGAAGTGGTCTTTAAAATCTTTTGGCCGTATGTTCCTGAGCGGGTCATCAAATACAAACTCACACGAAAACTACATTGCAGAAGTGGTGTAAAAAAATTTGAATTTGCACTAATCTAAAGAATTTTTTATTTCTAAAAGATAAACTTTTATAAGTTTCTTATTTTTTTAGTGCTAAAAGCGACTGATTAGCGAATGAACTAACTTACAAGCCGACAATTTTACAAATAAGGCAAGACTTCCTATGATGAATCTGCTTACATGTTTCTGTTTCACGCCATTTTGGTTCTGAAAATTGTTGTAATTTCATTTATTGCCTAACTTACTCCTCAATCACTATAAAAAGCTTGTTCATTTCCCTCAAGGTATATCAGGTATATCATGTTGAAATGTCAACATGAGCGTCTTATTGCCATCGTTAATGTTTTGAAAAACTTCTGATTCTCTCTACCTCAGCTAAGTTTGACTTTCAACCAATCCTACATACCACACTTATTATGACAAGGGCAAATTCAAATCCAGCGATTTTTGGGACCGAAATAAGAGGGCAAGTCAGCCTTTCTGATTCGCTGGCCTGCCATAGTATGATTATAAGTTGTCTAGAAGAAAATAGACTTTCCATGGTTGTAGATCAGATTTTATTTTTTTTATTTCTCCCCACCCATTAGAGCAAGTGCCAAGGACTTATTATTCGTACAACAGAAGTACAAATAGCTTTTACAACAAGTAAGCACAGTAGATAACACAGAACAAAGTGAAAACATTTGCTGATGTCTTCGGCTGTTTGATCTCTTCTCTGGCGTGGCTTCGTCATACAGGTTGCAGTTCAGCTTCGTCGTGCGGCTTGTCCATCTTCGTCCTCTTCATGTCTCCTACCATAAATCTTTCCAAATTCTGATGGAGGCTTTGTTCATTGCTACATTCACGTGTACTCCATATTCCAGTTTGAAATCATGAATCCGGTTAATTACATCATGCCTCGTGTTCCAAGCTGCAAGAAGTTGTACTTCTGCTGGCATTAATCTAATTTTATACGTCCGAGGATGATTAGTCCGAACCGGCCGCCCCTCTCATTAGCCCCCAAAGTTGTCCCTGGAGTCACCGGTGGTCACCACGAGGAGCTTGTGAGTAATTTTGATCACCTGCAGATCAGGTAGATTTTCTATTTAAATGAATGGAAGTGAATGATTCATTCATTAAGATAAAATAAACTAAGATTTATGGTTTCTTTGAAATGGGAGCTGGTTTTGACGGATAAAAAAACCTGTTCAAAACCATGACTATTAAATGCCGATCTGACTAGTGGGAAACAATTTATGTTCATTCACACAATGAGAAGGCTATGAAATACTCGCAAATGGGTGAATTAATTCATTTGTGACTGTCATTAGATAAAAAAGCATTCTAAATGATGAATTTCACGCAAAATTGTCTTTTAACACTTTGAAGAAGCTTTTTGATGTTTGCAAAGCGACACACTTAAACCCCCATCAGAAGTAACTTTAAACAAGGGCGCACAGTAACGACGCATGCTTGTGTCTTTAGTTTTAATAATTTTTCCAAATTTAATGCTCCATTATTTATAAGTTCTGTGTATTTAAATATCTACTGTCACTAAAGAGCAAATACTGTCCATTTGTTCCTTAATGTCTAGCCAGAGCCTATAAAACATGTTTTGCCCAGATGTACACACAAAAATATGCTCAGGTTGTTGAGTGTAAAAATTGATCAAAGCAAGAGTCGTAGTAACTTTCTTTGAACCACCTTTAGTCTACTAGGTTTCTTTTGCAATTATGGATACCTCAATATTATACAATTTTTACCTTTATAACTACATAAATTTAAAAATCATGTGCTTGGCATTTCCATCCAATTTAAAATGCGAAAAATAGCCTTCTCTTAATCCAGAACATTTTGTGTTGATAAGGCCATCATAACAAAGATATTTTAATTCAAATGAGAGATTTTATTGACTGGATCAATTTTTTGGATCTGTCGCTTCAATTTGAAAAATAGCTGTCACCAATTAAATTGCTTGCATTTACTATGATTCGAGTCTAAATAATTCCCCCCATATGTACAGCATGAAACGATTCTGACTGGGATCTTCAATTCAGCCTTTCCATTTTAGACCAATGACTTACCCTTGCGATACCCAATGATGAGTTTTAAGTCGACTTCATGTAAAGCCAGAAATCTATTCTGAAATTAACATATTTGGAAGTAGTAATGGCTAATTTGAACTATTTTGGAATTAAGTTTTATAGTTGGTTCATTGTTGACTTTGTATTTGATACAGTATCCGTTTGTAAAAGATTTGAAATAGATTTGAGGTTATAAATTCACCTTACACTCTATAAAAAGCGTTTGTTGAGAAAAATTAAGGTTGGTCTCTCTAAGACTCCATGTAATGGAAGTGGAATAGAGCAGACTAGCAAGATCTAGTTGTGGTCAACTAAAATTTACCTGATTTCTAAATTTCACCCTCTGAATTAGTCAACGGATCCTATTCCATGGCACTCAGTTTCCTTTCAGCTAATTAATAACGCAGATGCTAATTCTAAGCTAATTTTAGGTCTAACACAACCCTCTTCTTGGTGTATGTACTGTTAGACTTCTTATGACCTATTTTCCTCACGACTGTTCTTTATGCAAATTTTCATTCCTAATATAGGAGTATTTTTTCCCATTTCATGACTTAAACCTTTTCTTCAAAATGATATGGCTTCATATTTCTTCATGTGTCTTAAAAAAATACTGTACGTTCACGGATTCAGCCTTCTCAAAGCTATCTTTTATGTGAAATATTTATGCCCAAAGTTGCATTTTTTTAAAATAATTCAACTCGGTAGCACGAGATACTCAATCGGTACACCTTGATACTTATTTGACCCAAATCCAAACTCGATCGACAAATTGGAGATGAATCCAAAATTCTATTTGATGCAAAAATTTCAAAAACCTTTTTACCATACAACGATTCCTTAACTGTTTATCGTAATTCGACCATCATATTTATTTGATCTGCGGTTGGTAAACCTAGAGATATGCGTAAACATATTCGAGATTGATATAAATTTGGAGCTTATGTTTGACGAATTGATGGAAAATTCTTATAAGTAACTTCTCTTAAAAGGTAGAGATTGGATAAAAGCAGTGGAAGATTAAATGTTCAGTTATTAAACTTAGACCCCGAAATCGGCATCAAATTATCTCTTTATTTAGAACTATTTACGGAAGGCAATTATGCAAGACAAAAGTTAATGAATTTCTATTTAATCGGCTTCTTCTTATACTTATTTACTCTCCACCCATTAGGGCAAGTCTCAAGGACTCATTATTCTTACAACCGAAGTACAAATAGCTATTACAACAAGTAAGCACAACAATGAAAGCAGAAGGCAGTGAAAGCGCCTATCGACGTCTTCGAATCTCTAGTCACTTCGCTAGCATGACTTCATCGTACAGGTAGCAATTTAACTGTGCAGTGGCACTTCGTTCGTCCTCGACTCTGTTAAGGGCAGACAATCTTCATACTTCTTCCAGAGGTCTTTCCGACTTTTTGGAGGAGATTCCATTTGTTGTTGCATGCACGCAATTTCCACAGTCCAGGTTGAGATCATGAATCCGGTTATTTACGTCGAGCCTCTTTCACCAGGCTGACCTAGGTTGTGCTTCTGCTGGCACAACCCAGTTTTATAAGTCCGGCGGGTGATTTGTTCTGTCTGGCCACCCCTCTCATTAGCCCCCAGAGTTATCCCTAGGGTTACCGGTGGTCACTACGATGAGATTCAGCGTAAGTTCGACCACCACTTAATCAGCAAATTTTTGCATCTCACCTGAATAGTTGCTTTGTTTTCTGATTTAATCACTAAAATTGGGCATTTTATAGTTCCATGAGCACTTGAAAACTTGAGGGTTAAGAAGCTTTACTAATACAAATTAAACGTCGTAAACAACCAGTAGTTACAGTTATATGAATCAGCTCTTACCGAGTTAACGTCTTAAGAGAAAAATTCTTGGCTCCTATTGGTAATGTGTGGAATAATGGTGTCAATTATTTCAACAAAGCGTTTGAATAGGAAGAGTTCAGTAATTAAATATAAATCTTGAACTCGAAGAAATAGGAGAGATTTAAGGGCAGAACCGTGGAAGTAGCCTGTTAAACGAGCTGCCGTTTTCAGTTTAATTTATTCGAAAAACGTCCGTCAGGCATCGCAAAGACTATTCCAAGAAGACGGGTAACATATTCAAGGCCTAGAACCCATAGATCGGGTCCATTGTAATGAAGTGGTGAAGCTAGCTTTGTATGTTTCACCAGAAAGTACAAGGAAATGGACTTGGATTGGCTCAGCAAACTGAAATATTTCCTTTAAAAATGGATTTTAATCTCATTCCAGTTATGATAAAGTTATACTGATGTTGCAGTTTTCAAACGTCACAATAAAAATGCACAATCGTGACCTTGAACCCTTCCGCAGGCTGTGGTTAATGCTCATTACTAGACTAGGTGTCAGACTGTCAGACGTTTTCAATTTTTTTCTAAGTTTGAACTTTATCTTCAATTAGAGTTAAGACTTGACTTTTTGTTTCTTTCTCAAGAACTAAGTAAATAAAGATCATTTCTTCAAATAGTCCATTCCCTGCATCTCAGTTACATTACTCAAAAAATCTATCTAATTAATATTTGAGATAATTATTTTGAGGAAACCTTTTGACAGAGTAAACATTTTAAAGTTTTGCCCGTCCCCTAATCTTCTCTTCATTGTTTTGAAAACTCGTACTTCAAAGATGCACTTGACTTGAAAAGGCTTTATGTTATATATATTCAGAAAAAGTTATTTACAATTCAAACACATCATATTACTCAAACTGGGAAAATGTTGGGCCCTCTTTGCCAGATTAAAGATTTAGTTATGCAAATAGTCTACTTACTTCTTGGTTCATGAAATCAACATCTCTTGTTGAAATCGCATTTGAATGAGCATATTTCTGTTATAAATTTTGGTATGTTGAGTATGAAAACGCAGAAATTTGATTAGGGCTGTGGCCTCCATGAAGTCGGATGGCTTAGTCTTCAAGTGATCTCTGTGAGAGCGTTTTCAGGAGATGCTTCTATTTGATTTTCGTTTTTGAATGGCTAGAATATTATAACAAATAATGACTAATGGAAGTTGCTGGGTATCCCAGACGTCTTTCTCGTTTTATTCAGGTCGTCGTTCTAATTTGCACTAAGTCATAATCACCTGCAATACCTTTCCTTTTAAGACTGACTTTCCTACTTATCACCATTTATGGCAGGTTTGCTGACCTCTTATGGCTGTTCAACAAGATGGTCAATTTCGTTGCCACTATTAAACTTATTAGGCTAACCTCTCGTAACGACGATCAGCACAGATAAACAAATGAGGAGTATGAGCTAGTTCTTACACTTTGGAACAGTAAAGACTTTCTCTGAATCTCCAATGTAATCCATACACATTCAACATTCATTTAAGAATGTCTTTCCTGTTCAAATTTAAAGTATAAAGATTCATACTGTTTTCTTGCTATCTAACTTAATGAGGCAGAAATTTTTTTCTCTAAAACAAACAGAATCTTTGAAATTTATCTTCTTATGCAAAATCTGGACTTAACTTCAGATTAGCTTTGTAGATTAATCTATTTTGCACGGCAAGCGGATTGAGCCTCTTCCATAATCTCAGATCTGTCTTCTGTGAAGACGGTTATGCACTCTGGTTATCCAGTTATCCAGGAATTTAGATAATTCAGTTTCGTAGATTTTAAACTGTGTGGAATCAAAACAATTTAATTTCTCATTTGAATGCTCTTCATTTGAGTCATTCATTGTTTCTACGTACTGATTGAGGTGATAACCCAAACTGAAGTAGAATTTGTATTTCTTTAAGTTTGTTTAAGTCAGATATGGTTCTCTGAGACCTAACTTCTGTTATTAACAAATTCCAATTTTATTTTTCAAAGCCATTTGGATCATGACGCTTTTAAATTGTAAGCCGCTTCGGTAAAGTTGTAGAATCATAATGATTCAATGTAAAATTGGCTTCAAAAAATTTGCTTTATTCCCAACCGAGTAAATAAATCAGGCAAATTGCACAGATTTTAGGCTGAATGTTGAATTTTAACGCTGTGGTTTAACACGCAATTCATCAGATCGTGGTCACTTCAGAGAGACTGAAAGAGAATGCATGTAAGAATGACCAACGAATAAATTTCAATTATTTTCCCTTTCACTAACAGACTAACAGACTGTTAAAATTGGTGCCAAAAAAGCTTTTGAAGTAATTTTCTATTAAGGGTGGCTGTCAAGAATGCTTCGAGATATGCGCCTTTGATTTGCTAGAGCAAAGTATTAGAATAGCATTGTAATCTCGTTCTTTTGTTTGAAATCAACTTCAAAGGAAATGCTCTAGCGGGTTAGGTTGAATCAACCGAAACGACTGAAATTCTTAATGGATATTGTGTTATTTTTAAACCAAATTCGTAGCATGTATCAATTTCCTGCTTCTAAATACTTAAAATAGCCTTTTACTAAGCTCTTTGAAGAAACTATAACTTGATCTCTCTGTAAGTGCTACTCCGTCACATAATCACAGTAAAAACTGATACATTTAAGTTCCAGTTGCCCATTCATTCAGCCATTGCAGCTGCTTAAGCTAAGAAACACTTTTACTGAATGGTTATGATTGTACAGTCCTCAAGGGTGAGATTAAAGAACCAAAAATCATAAAATTTAAACAACTAACGCTTATTAAAAATCTCACTCCTTACCTATTTAACAGGGAGACTCTATGGACATTTAGCAACGTTTGTTAGTGAATATTGAGAACTTCGCCGAATTGAAGTAGTGAATATTGACCCTATATACGTCCACATTTCGTCAAACAGCATCTTTGTCTATTATATTAGCAGTTATAGCAAATTTATATCCAAAAATGCATCATTTTTACATGCAATAGTTTATCTGTGCCATCAGAATGTAAATATAATACAGTAGAATTGGGCGTCGCATTAGAAATTGGAATTTACATTTCTGGTAACAATCAAAACGAATGATTTTTTTAGATTTCCAGAGATGACCAATTCAGTAACCAAGGAAAGTGAAATAGTCGGAGTTTTTGAAATGTCTACAAGAGTTGTACAACTTTGACAACACGCCAAATTATTTCCATAAAGCACTGGCAAAGTTCAAAGCTTTTATATTCAAATTATGTGCTTTGTTTTATGATCACATCAAAACAATGCAATCTTTCTAGGAGACCCATTTGAGAGCGGCTTAAAAATTAAAAGTTAAATTTTAATGCCGTCAATGCTTAGAATAATGAAATAAATTTGAATTCAATCTAAATTTTCAGGACTTTATTACACTTCAACTATATAAAGCAGTTTACGATTGCCGCTTTCATTTGGATGGCTTGGCCATCAAGAATGCACAAAAGCTTGGATCCTCCGGTCTTTTGTTTACAATAGAACATTAGTGTTAGCTTATCAGCTTTTTCATATTTCTAAACTCTGTCAATGAAACGGTTGCAGGCTCTATGAAATTTTCTGTAGTGGTACATGACTGTTTTGAAGCGGTCAGCGGTTCCTCTACATGATCCATAATGCTCTGATTTGGATCATCTTGTAAGCGGTGTCATGGTCGGTTCCGTAGTACCTTCATATTTTGGTTTTGATATCTTATTGGTGAATTCTGAACGATTTGTCTACCAGACTGTCCTCAACTTTGCACGCATACCCAGAAGTCTGTTTCTTCCTTGAACATTGTTTCTGTTTATCAGCTAAATGACAACAAATGAAATATTGTTGAGTTTACCCTTTTTGTCTTTTGTATCTGTTTAATTCCTTCTTTTTTTAATCAGTCTTAGCTCAAAAAGCCCATGCGTTTGTCAAATTAATAGACTTTTCGCAGATGTATGGCAACTTTTGTTCCGATATAACCTGTGGTTTACATTTTCTGTGTATTAATTGGACAGTGTTATAGAAGGGCACACTTGAAAAATTAAGGGGATTTATTACTTTTAACCGACAAAAAATTTGGAGTTAAATGGTTCTCAGCACTAGTAAATTGATGGAATGTAAAAAGAATTATCATATTTACTGTCTTTGGTCAACAGTATAGATCTAATCTTGTGGGTATATTAGAGCAAGCCTATGGAGATAAAAGTCCATGTCTATAAACTTTAATATCTCTTGAAACGACGTGAATCAGCTATTCGCCAGCGACCGTTACCATGACAGCGGGATCTGCAGCGTAAAGTCTTTCGTCTACGTGAAGGAAAAGACAAATATCGGTAAAACAATATATTCCAAATCAGGGATTGGTTTAAATCTACAAGGCAAGAGTTATTTGATTAGCTCAAAATGGGCTGTTGCTTATTGAAGACTATTAAAAACATCGTTTAAAACTAATTTATCATCAAATAATTCATGAAGAAAAGGCTCAGCTTAAAAACGTCTACATTTTAAACCAAACTACTGTTTTTAGATCCTCTAAACACTTACAAAGGAGTAATCATGCTACTTGCTATATTGTTCCCTCTTCTAAATAGGTTTGACTTAACCAAAAGCTTAAGTAAATAGACCTAGTCAAAAAGTAAAGAATCGGGCGATTTCATTTTATTCATTACGGTACCATAGGAACGCTACCTTCAATTTGTCTCTTAAACATTTACATCAACGCTAAAAATTACCCTTTGAGCCCCTACTCAATTAGGAACCACTATTTTTAAATCATGATCCCAGCATATCTTTGAAAATAATAATAAGGAAACCTTCACCCACGCCGAAAAAGGGCAATCCGCTAACTAACTTTTGCTGTGCCTTTCACTTCAACAATGATTTCAAGCAGATTTTTTTAAAAATTTGCAGGAAAGTAGCTTAGTCTATGGAAAGGACAAAATGGTTAGGTCTCAAATTGCCAAATCCCTTTCAATTAACTGTAGGAGATTTTTGGGTGTGCGCAAGAAGAATCAAATCAGTGATCATTTGATTGTTGCGTTGTATGACACCTAGTCAGTGTAATTTGTCATGTTAGGGTTCAACTTAATAGACTGGATAAAATTCAAAAACAAGTAAATGTTCACTTTGAACACTTAAAGTGACATCAGAGGACAAGCACGTGCTCAGTCGAAAAGAAATCAAATTCGATGGAATAGTTGCTATTGTTCATTCATGGTTAAGTACCATTTATTTAATATTTCAAAAAACTATTTCTCTTTCTTATTCGCTTGCTAAATTACGTTTATATTTCCTTTACATTTTCCCAACCACATTCGATTCGGGGGTTCAGAGGAGTTGAACAGGCTAAATACAATATGAATGTTTAAATTCAAAACCCTGTTTATAAAAGCCATTGTCGTAACTTAAACGTCCTTTGATAGGCGACTTCAAAGCAGTGGATTAATTGCAGTTATATCTTTAGGGATTGATAACTAATGAGCGATGAGATAATCAAAGGACTCTAATCTAAAGAGTGGAATGTGGCAATCAGTTTTACCCAATGAAGGAAAGCCAGCTAAATGCTTCCTATCTATGAGCGCAGTACTCTCCGGCTGTGGTGACTGAATTTGTCTGTAGGTAGCTGAACCTACTTTCAACTTCCTCGTAATGACCACCGACACCGCCAGATGCAACTCTGTGGACTAATGAGAATGGCGGCCGGATAGGACTAATTACCCACCGGACGTTTAAAGTTAGATTATCCTAACAGAAATACACCTTTGCACGTAAATACCTGAATTCGTGATTTCAAACTAGACTATAGAAGGCGCGCGCATGTAACAATGAATGGAATCTCCTCCAGAAAGTCGAAAAAACTTCTGGAGGATGTGTGAAAATTGTCTGCCTTAGCAATATCGAGGACAGATGAGGTGCCACTACGGAGCTGAACTGCTACCTGTATGATGAAATCATGCCAGATAAATGACCAGAGGACGGAAGACGTCGATAAACACTTTTGCTGTCTTCCGTGTTAGGTGTTGTGCGCTACCTGTTGTAAAAGCTGTTTTTACTTCTGTTGTACCCCCTTGCCCTAATGCTGAATTATACTTATCATTCGGCCAGTACTATCATTATCTACATGGCAGTTACAAGTTAAGATTTATTTACAAACAGCCTCATTTTGCATTACCTGTCCTGGTTACTCAGGTGAATTCAATAATCGAGTCACTTACAGCAAGATCTTGAAATTAATAAAACATTATAACTTTAAACCACAGAAGACGACGAATGAATTTTGACCAAACGTCTATGCTGGATGCATTTAGAGTGCTCGAGAATTATAGTGGGTATCCGCAATGTGATTCGGGCGATTTCGACAACTCCGCCTGAACAACGTGGAATGCTGCAAAAACAAATACGTAGGCGCAAAGTGCTGAAAGCTGACTAAAAAGTGGTGGGGTTAAGAATGAGGAAAAGAAAGTCAGTAGATCACATGGTTCAAATTTTGGAATCAAATCAAATTTGAGGGCCACATTTCCCAACCACTTACCATGATTTCTGTTATTTATGAATTGATTAAGGTTCCTTTCATAATTTTTTGACATTCAGATTTCAGTGCATTAGCAGAACTATCGAGATTCTTCTCGTGACTGAAATATTACTATCGTTTCTATTGTATGTTTACAGTGACCATCTGAGTACCAGTTTGTTTCAAACTGATGCTTGTGAAGGGCTATTTGGCCTCAGTTAACTCTGCCTGGAAAATAACCATTCGAACTAGGAGCTGGTTTCTAGAATGGTTACAGAGAAACACGCATTAGTGACGTTCCATTTGCATCTTGTTTTTCGTTCATTTTCCCAGATTTATGCGAAAATCGCAGAATCTTGCCTCAAACGACGATTCCTTCCATCACACCTCTTTTAATCACTCTTCAAAGCATTTTCACGCATATCGTGCCACTCATTACAGAGCACACACACACAGACACACGCACTCTATTCACAAGGTCGCACTTGGTTTGTAATCACAAAGTTGACATTAGAGAACAATAGAACAAATACCAATCAAAACTCACCATGGAATGTTAGCGCTTCAAACTACCCTTCAATCGCACTGTTGGGTCGCATATTGAACAAGCTGACTTCATATTTACGCACTTATCTCCGATGTTGGTAGATTTCGATTTGTTTCAGCACAAACATAAGTCGCTCTTAAGGATTTTTTCTGCTAACAGAAATGATTTTCTTATTTTAGACCCAATATGGTACTTTTGAGAATAATGAGACATCGAAAAGACTGAGTTATTTACTCGTTTGTCATTGTCCGGAAGTCAAGCAGTGCGATTTCGTCGTTAGAGCTCCTGGTAGAGTCAATCTAATCGGTATGTTGCAAGTGTGATGGGAAGATTGCGCATTATGAGGCGGAAATTTTCTTTGAATGTCATGTTACTGTTAGTTTCGGATCAACCTAGATTTAACTTAGTGAATTCAAATAGTTTTAAATTGGTATGCGTGTTTCACTCCTTGTTCTATTCAAGGTTTTGAAGCACCGTTTACTTTGAATAATATGCCGATTTGGTTGATTTAAATCCCTCAGTGTTTCATATAAGTGAATGCGAAAAATCTATCTCTTTCGGTTATAATCAAACCCGTATTCCGATTTGCATGGAGCTTCTATTGGAGTTTATATGGCAAGGCATGTTTAGACCGCTGAACCTGAAAATCTACTAATTTTTACTTTTACAGACTTAGATTTGGAGTCTCTTGATAAAACTTGGCAAGGACTAGTATTTAAAATCATTCAGTTACTTTCAATACGTGTCATTATTTGCGCACTTTCTATCTTCTTGGTTTCTCTTTTACGGGAGTTCTACTTGAAATCTGAGCTGATCGAGTATTTGTACTTTGAATCATTATACATATCATCCGATCACTGTTTTCTTTCTAGACCATAAAGATTTACTCTAACACTACCAATAGATCAGGTAATAGACACCTGTGAAAGCGACTAGCTATACTCTGTAAACATTTTCAAACACGACTTATTTCGTTTTTAGTAATGCGTGCTTTTTCAATTAGTTTTAAGTAGTTACTAACCGGATGGCCATGGTTTATCTTTACATTATTCATGATTCACTGCTTGGTTAATGACCCTAAGAGGCTAGACTCCTAAATACTGCCCGAAAATTCGACGATTCACCAGTTCCTTTAAAAACTCCTTCAAAAAGCACAGCCTTCAGCACTTGTTTAATTTTCTGTCAGTTGATCGACTTTAGTTGGTGTGAACCTTCGGTTTACTACTGTATCTCATACCTTCGAATGAAATCAACTTTAATATACCTTCAGAATAGTATCCACCTGTGCTCTGCAGATTACAAGCTCTACTACTGCTTCGTTGCTGAATCTACAGATCGAATAGAAAATTCCTTCTCTCTTGTAAATTGCCATTTTTTTCAAAGATTTAAAATTCTATTCATGTAAATTATAGAAGTTGATTATGGTCAACTTTTCTCCATCCCCCATGGCTCCAGTTCTATTGAAGATCGAAACCAACCTTGAGATCTGACATTCCTTTAATGTAAGGTCGATTGCATACTCCGACATAACGGATTAAATAGTCATTCGACTAAATAGATTCACTGAACCACCACATTCACCTGCTGGCAAGAATCGGCTAGTCATTTTTAATCATGCACAGGGTACTTTTCATTCGCCAACTTCATGCACCACGAAGGCATATTTTAGCATTACAGCTTATAAAGGACAAGATGCTCTATGGTCATGTTTTCAGTTAGAAAGTCCCTGTTTGGCAGTATGTAAACTAGAGAAAAGTTGATAGCTGATGATACAAGTTAATATACTTCCTGTATACAATTAAATTGTCATGGATGCACAGCGAATTTCTTCAATTCGACTCGTCAGTCGGGAATAATAATACCTTTGTAGAAACATTTAATCTCAGAATGCTAAGGGGCCATGCCGCAGTTTAGTAGAAGAGCCATTACCCCATGGAATGCACTGAAATGTCTCTATTTTTCTGAGCATCCGAAATGCTTGCCTTTAGTTGTTAACACTTGTGATAGTTGTCTTTGCTTAGGCTAGACAGTAGGATGGATGGATATGCATTTGAAAGAAAATTCGGTTGAATCATGCACACTTTTGGGTATTTCGGTTTCATTATTGCTTTAATGAATGAAAATCACCCGGAAACTAAAATATTCTGACTCCTTCGACTTGGCATTTCATGGTAACCTATTAATTATACGTTATTGCGGTGGTTCATATCGCCGGGTGGCTTTACTTTTCATGGGAGGGATGTTTTTCCAAGTGTAAAGCAGTGATTTCAAAATTTTGCCTTGTTTATATCTGTGTTGATACTACAAACAAAATCGAAACGGAAGTGAATGCGATTAAACAATGAATAACTCAACACATATCTTAGCAAGAAATGGTATATGTACCATTCAAGCTATTTGATAAAAAATAGAAAGACAAATGCTTAAATTATTAGCAGGGCAAATCTTGAAGCGGTCAGAGAGAATCTATCTTAAAAATACCTAAGGAACATCTCAAAATGGCTTATTTAAATCCAATTTCGGTGAGGATTGGGATTTGTAAAATGAATCAAGGTGGTAACTGAAATCCTCCATCACGTTTGACACCTTAAATCTGCGATATTTTTGGTGTTGGTACATTCCCCTGCGAAATCTTCAGACAGTCATCAAGAGCTATTCCTCTATAAATGGAGTGCATTCTCTTTTAACATTTCATTCAAAATCGTTGGCATATTTTGTGATGTTTTGAAGTTATTTCGCTCCAGATATAGAAAATTCTAATGGAAATAGTTTTTCTTTGGCAAGACTTTTAGCAATCTTTGTGATAATGTATCAACACAAACGCAGTCACATTAAACCTTTAACACCGAAACTTTGTTGGCCAGTTTGCGACTTATTATTCCATAAGAAGATATAAGTGAAAAAGTCAAATTCTATGTACGAAATTTGAAACCATTTTGCAAATAATGTAATCTAAAACCTTAGGTATAACTAAACCCCGTTTTTATACACAAGACATGAAAACTCATTTGGTTTTAAAATTTAAAGGTCATCGTAGTTTCAGGATTTGCTGATGTTCATCAATTCCACGATTCTTTAATTTCTTTTAAGGCGAACATATTGACTATAGCGGTTATGCAGTGCTGCCAATGGCCCTCAAACAAGCGGTGTATATTGCAGGCTCTAAACTAACCGACAGCTCAGAAGAAGTCGTCCAAATAATCTCTGAAAATGATGCATTAGAGTGGGTAATCTTAACTGCTGAACTGAGTTATCGTACGAGACCTGGTATGTCTTCATTCTACCTTGCAGAAAGTGCGTAATTAGCGTTGAGATGGCGGAAAGATTTGGTTCTGATGGCCCACCGAATCCTCTAATTTGGTATGATTATGTTCTCTGTGGCTACAGGGGATTTTGCGATTTCGCAAAGCAACATATTCCAGTAAGTTTTTCAATAACCATCTTGATCTTTGTATAAGCTGAAAAGACCTTATTTGTATTTGTGATTAAAACAAAGCACAGTCATTCAAACCATCACAGATTCCCAGATGAATAAAGTCTGCAATCACGTTAAATATCTGTTTCAATTCTTACGCGGTCTGTCTGTCTTTTCATAATCCCAATGCCTTAGCAATAATACGGCAATAGTTACATAATTACAGACTACTAAGCCTATTATTTTCCTCTGAGGTCACAATATGCGTAAATATCGTGAGATTTGGTGTCTGTTTTTTTAACTAGAACTGGAAAGCTCCTTCAATGTGCATGCTAGTTGGCTATGGAGATGACCCCTCTTATCTACCGATGAATGCTGGACTTGCAAGCAGCAGCGCCCTTGTTGTGGCCGCAGCTATGGCTGTCATGCATGCTTCGAACGCCTACATTGAGCCTGTAAGTCATCTACCTCTGTAACATTTATCCATCTTCATGAGTGATATAGCAAAGAGTTGAGCATCTGCTGACTAGCATTTAAGTCAGTATGTTCAAGCACATGGCTCTACCTTGAATTTTTCAGTGATTGCAGCTAATTTTCTTTTTAAATTGTCATCTTAACTAAGACTGCGATTTCCGATTTGAAATACATGGGCTTTCCTTCTAATCTTGTTACTTATCGAGTCTACTTACATTTTGCAGATAGGAATCCCTTCAGTGTTATTCGACCAATTCATTTAAGGTTTTTTCCTGCAATATGCGGTCTTTCAACAATTTGCCTTAAATTTGATTTCAAAATCTCCTTTGGACAAGCATCTAGTTAAGTATTATACCCCTGTCAACACCCGTTTTGGGCTCTTACCCTCACTAAAAATTATTTTCCGTATTGAAATGGGCTGTTTGCATGCATTTTTTTTTGTTTTTATTTAAAGTAACAGAGATTTTCTCAAAATCAATACATGGAAGGCGTCAAAATACCTATCATATTGAAGAACTGGTTGGGCGATTGTGTTTGGAGATCTAGCGTCTGCCTTATAAACCCTGGCTAAATCATCCGCATCAGAGTCTGAGCAACTGCCCATCTTATCTGTGTTGACGCTGCTGGTACCATTGCGGTAGAAACCACATGTTGGGCCATGAAGACTGGTCTTACCAACCTGTCGTCTAAAATAGTGATTAAACATGCAGTGGTCAGCAATACCAGTATCTAGAATGAGACGGCTCTCATAAGCGGACTTATAATGTACCTTGGGCTCTTCCTGAAAATGGAGTGAAACTTGTTTCTCAGATAGTCGCGAGTCCTTCTAACTTATTAAACACTTAATCGGCAGACGTTAACATCACAGAACCAAGTAGTATGAAGGCTGAACCATATACCGTGAAAATATATTCAAAGTTCATTTGCCTTTTCAATGATCTTTTAAAAATCAAATAGTGCTTAAGAGAAGCGCAGTTGATTGCATTTGGCTAAGTTGATTAACTGGCTGTAAATAGCGTTTGACTACTCTAAAAAACCTCGACCTATAATCTGACGCATTCAAACCATGATTACATAATATCGAGACTTTTATAATTTTAAGGCTACTATTGTGGCAATGTATAAAATGTTTGAATCCATTTGTAATTTATATTGGGAATAGTCTTTTGCGATTGATTTTTCGCTATATAATTAGTCGCCAAGTTAGTCCATACATTTCTACTTTATTTATAAGTAATCAAAGTATCATGCTCTGGCATTCTAGTCTGGTTCTCTCAGAGAATTAACTTGTTCAAGGTTACTCAAAAAAATGACGGTATTCATTAATATCGCCCCATCGTTTTAATGGTTTTTCTGATTTACACAGATTCATCAATAGAAATAGGCATTGATACAAGATTGAACTACCTCAATTCAGTGCCTCCGTGCATAATGTTCAGTTAAGTAAACTCACCGGTTGGTTAGAAAGCAACAGGTGTGATAGAGTGGTCTGGACCCTTCCAGTCTCTTCTCGCTGTTCCATTAAGACACGAATGCAAGTATGGGTAAAAACAAATAGAAATGGTCGGTTGTGGATATTGGATTTAGAGTTAGCTCACTTTTGATGCTTTCATCAATGGCAGTACACGCAAATAGTTTTTACACTATTTACAGACGTGATTTTGAATTTGGAGTTAAATAATCGAACTAAAACAGCCAATATGATTAGGTGAAACGATGTCTATGAGTATCACGTCGCAGTTATGCGGCTGTTAGGATAAAGGAACTTTTGTTTGCTAATTTCTAACTTCTGATGTTTTCAACAATAGATTAAGAGCATTAAAACCAAAAAATTGGAGAGTTTTCCTAGTTGAGATTGGCAAGTTATTACAACTGTGTCAAATTCGAGAATTTTGAGATACAGTCTACTTATACTTAACTAGTAGTTAAATCGGCTCCCGTTGTGTCTTCAGTGAATTTCTTGGATTGGGCAGAGAGGGTATATCAAAACACAATCATGCACTAAAAGTACATACAAATCCTTTTATAGTGCTTGACTTTAACTACATTTTAGGAAGTCTTAGCAAACATCTGCGCTGATTGTGAGCATCTAATAGGAACCAAAGGAGGTGGAATGGATCAAGCAGCCTGCCTTTTGGCCGATTCATCAGTAAGTTTAGTTTTAAAAAACAAAAGTAAAGTGACTTGGCATTCATCCTCAGCAAACTCAAGAATGTCTAATAATTGCGAGCAGGGTGTAGTGATTCGATAGCACAATTTGTCTGCAATTTATTAAATCCCTTCCGAACCTACGGCACTTTCATATTTAGTAGTTCAAAGAATTGATAAATTATACTACTCGACTGGCAAGCATTAATTTTTTGAATGGAAACGTGCGACTTTCATGGATCATTTCATTCCTATTTAGGCAATGTTTATTGAATTCACAAGACCGCTTCTCACAACGACACCAGTGGAAATACCAGAAGGCGCTGTCTTCTGTATCGCCGATTCTGGAGCGCGTTTAAACAAAGCTGCGACTCCCGACTATAATACCCGTGTGCTACAGTGCAGAGAAGCTGTCGAGGTAACTATCCTACCTTTACTTACTAATATCAAATACCATCAAACTTTCAAGAATGCTTCATCGATACGACAGTTCAAAATTGCTTAAGAGAATATTGACTTAGTTTTTAACAGAAGCCTACTTTGCCAATCAGTTGCAAGGCCATTATTGACAACATCGATTCAAAAAAATGGGCTTCTGTTTTCCAATGATCTGCAAAAGTTTGGTATTTGCAATGCTGAACTTTGAGGTCTCTCAAGATTTCTCAAAAAGCTTAATTTTCCCAATTTTTTTATAACAACAGGGATAAAATAGCACTTTATGCAACAAGAAAATTAATTAATCAATTAGCCAAAATGGAATGTTTTATACCCTTCTGGATGAAAAATCAAAATTAATGAATCAAAATAAATAAAAATATCACCTTCTTCGTTGTTAATCTGTTTCAGATTTTGATTAATTGCTTCCATGATAAGGTGGAGTTGAACAAAGAATCGCTCACCCTAAGCGATGTGCAAAAGGTGTACGGAAAATCTCATCCAGGACAAATGTTGGGCGCCGATTCACCGTGGGCAGAGGCATTTTCCATGAACTTAGGTAAGAAAAATATTTTAAAAATGGTTGTATAGAATGTGTTTGAAAACTCTCCGTTTTCCTTTAATACTTCAGTGATCCCTAACTGCCATGGGATTCGAAATGATGTTCATTTAATAAAAATTGTCAAAAATCGTGATCATAGAAGCAATAGCAAATTTATTAAATAAGTTATTTCTAAAGAAATGGTTGCATTAATTATTAGCCCTTCTTGTAAAAAAAATTGTCAAATAATTTTATTCCTAAGCAAGTAGCGTTTATAACCGCAAAACTTTAAAGATTGAGTTAAAATTCATCAAAGCTACTGATAACGCATTTGAGTATAATGACATACGCAACACACTGGTGGTACATTGAACACCACTCCTTAAATAGAATAATTAGAATTTATGGTGGCATAGATCTGAAATGGTTCACACTACTTCAGAATAAGTTTGAATAGTACGCCACCAGCGACAAACAACTTAAAATTGCCTCGTTACAGCAAAGTAGCGATCGTGCAGGTATGTGATGGCCAGATGGCTTCATGCCTCTTCGAAATGGAGTATGCATCAAAGTACGGCCTCTCTCTAAGACAAGAGCGTGGAAGTACTCTAGGCCAATCTTGACCTTACTTTTTCATGTCTTGTATCAACAGACCTGAGAGTGAGTAGGCTCTAGATAAAGATATGTATTTTAACGGGTGGTCAAGATGTTTGATAGATCAGTGATCCGAAGCTCCATAGTAGTCATCCTAAATAATATCTTCATTCCAAAAACTGACATTTGGGGCAGCCCCCATCCTGTTTTCACTCTTTGCGACAGAGGACCAATGATGAATGACCACTAATTACTGAATTTTTTTAGAAGTTAAATGGTTTTGTTAAAAGTTTTGACATCAATTATATAAAAGATAGTCAGTCAGGTTCGATTTTATTCCATCATGCGAAGCAGCATGGCTGAGTATGGGCTCAGTTGTTTTTCATTAAATTTCAACTATTCGTCCTTGAATTTATCTTGTTCACAGCACTAACCCGTGTTGCGGGTCTAACCACGTTCCATGGTCGACAATAAAACTTCTCGGGGCAAAATTGCTTTCTGATTGATCAGAACAAGTACTTTTGCCCATTTTGATTGATGAATCGCCCTCAATAACGTTTAGTTCCGACCTTTGGAAAATGCTACTAAGATCAGCTATGAATCAGCACGCTGGAAGGGGCGTTGTGATATTTTCAGATGTCACAATTTATCATTGTAAATGAAAAAAAAATTTATTTATTTGTAGAGTACAGCATCGTTAAGTAGAATTTATGCAGAAATTTTCAAGATACGCACTTCGACCTTTTTTAGAAAAAATATTTTAAATATTTAAGCAAATAGTATCTAAGGCTTCAAAGCGTCAGAGAAGAATGGTCCAAACGTATAAGGGAACTGGATCAAAGTTGTGGTTCACTTACTTTGGATTTCCGCTAAAGACTGACAAAGACGGTGATTCTCGCTAAAATTCACGTTAATCCTCTCTATAGATTTGAAGCAATGAGTTCTGATGCGTGGAAACCATTTTTCGCTAATATTCTGTTCATTGTTCCGATTAAAGGAAAGCTGCCAACATAAGTTGGTTCTTGGTAGACGGCATTTGTTTTTTGCCTCCCTCTCAGGTATGGAAGGGAATTGATTTCAGCCTTTTCCACTATAGATATCCTTCATCATTGGTTGGACCTTTTGTGCACTGAATCTGGCATTTTGTGTGACGGCTAATAGCTGTCAAACGCATGAACTTTCGGCCAGCTTATCGCAGCTTTCTTGTAAGGAAATCCCTTTATTAGTACATGGACTTAGGGCCTTAACCAGCCTCAGAAAAACTAGATTTATCAAAGAGGATTTAGCCGCAAGATCTTCAAATCTTGTACTACATTATCATTTTGAACACATGATCAATCTTCTGGCCCCGTTTTGAATGGATACAAGACGTCTAGTGTCTACCAGAAGTCGCATTATTATTGTTGACGAACCATACATCAAAATGAATTTCTAGAAGGCCTGAACTAAAATTTTAAAAAGGAGTCAAACTGATTTGTGCATTTTCAGACAGTGAAAATTGTTTATCTTTTCCTTCTGTGGTTATTGGGTTCTTTCGATTCATAGTTCAGCACAAAATTGGTACATTTTTCTTCATGGTTTTATAAATAATTAGCCTGTGATTGGACCTAAATACTTAAAACATCTAGCCAAAATTTCATGTTTCGTACAAAAGACCCAGAAACAATATAAGAATTCTCTGTGTGTACAGTTTTGCAATTGTCTAATGCATCATTTTAACCCCTAAAAACATTACTTTGGGTAACTTCAGTGACAGTACATATGCAACCGACAAAGTAGTAGCCAACCTAAAGGATGGGACTGCTCCTCTCTTTGGAATACAGTTATCGGCTTTAGCACCCCCGTTTGAGGTTTGCTTCCTTCCTGTTCCGCCAGAAAACGTTACGCTTTTGTTGACCTTGACCTTGACCTAAGTAATTGTTTAAGATATACATTTATCCATCGAAGCATGATTGGAACATGATCGACGCGATATAATTTTGAAATGTAATGTTATTGGCGTTTACATGACTGTTTTGGCCTATTCGTTATGAGAAGGATGCTAATAAGGCAGCTTAGTACATGCCGAATGAAGGTCTGAAAGTTGTTAATATTTATGCAGTATGATGGCTCTCTCTTGTTAGTAAATGAGCAAAATCGAGCCTTGAAATAACCTATCGTTTCAACCCTTGCCAGTAGCAAGCTTTGCTGTTAATACAAAACAATTGCACTCATGTCGGAACTTTGGATTCTAATTTCATTTTTAAAATGCGAAAAACTGCATAATTTAGCAACTCAAACTAACGAACAATGAATGCCAACTTCCTCAATTACGTAGGGAAAACAATCTTTATTCCAATGAATAAGAGATCTAATATCCACTTATTAGATTTGATCAGCGATTTCTCAGTTTACAATTAATATAAATTTATTCTATCAAACAAACATGCTAAATTACCTTCATTTCGGATAAAGAAAACAAACTCACTCTGCCAAACCTTCTTTGAATAGGAAATGTGTCATGGATAGGTTAGGAAAACTTCGAGCAGTTTATTTGATTTCACAGGTTAATTACTACATTAGATTCAAGTTTGATTTAACTTAATGGAAGTTATAGAGGCCAGATATTAAGGCTTCTTCGTGTGCCAACAATTTGAGTGATAATACATGTCAGATTTTGCTTTTAAAGGCAGCCTGAATGTAATTAACTTTGTACAGATGAATCTGTTCCTGCCCTTCGATCAAAGCACTGCTATTCAGAGGCACAACGAGTTCTTGACTTCAAAAACCTCTGTAAAAAAGCTGAAGCCTATAAAGGAGACGCTAGCGTTAATGAAGAAATTTTGAGCAAGCTTGGAGAACTGATGAACGCTAGCCACGAATCCTGTCGCAATTTATACAGTTGTTCGTGTCCTGAACTCGACCGTCTTGTCAGCATTTGTAGGTATGTTCTTTTCAATCAAACCATAAAATAGAGCTTGAATTCACAAAATTCTGAATCCGCGAAGGCTAGTTAATCCGCACAAACTCTATGTTCCTTAAATAAGTGAGTTTGAAAAAGGTCTAAGGGTGATTTAGAATTCGACAAAACCAGATTTTACTGACAAATGTCTGCTCAATTTCAATTCATGGTTCAGCGAACCCTACTTTGGTATTGTTTTGCCGGTGCAGAATCAACCTCCCGGAATTCGAATTCTGCGTTCTTTACCACCAAGGGCGTCTTTTCGTGTTGCTTTTTCTTGGGTTTCCAAGAGCTTAGATCATGTCGATGTTTACATCAATTGGTTAACAATAAATCACGGTTCAAACTTCACCTTCTGTCATTGGATTCTTGTTATCTACCAGGACTAAAATGATACTGTAGAAGTGCGTTATCTTTTTTCTCAGCTTGTCAAAGCTCATTTGTCTCTCACTGAGACAGGCAATCGTTGTCATGTCCTCTTTTAATGAATTAAAGTCCATTGAATGCAGAATTGAAGCCGTATTGTATGGGAATATTTGGGCATTTTAAATGACAGCATTTAAAAACGATCTGAGCTCTTCCAATTTCATCAAAATGGGACCTAGAAAATACTATTCCTATCGACAGGCTCCGATTCATCCCAATGCCCTAGAATGGAACAGCACACAAGGAAGGGCTAGTATTTAAATGATAGTCTTACTGATCCATTTATCCCATTTGACTCTTTTAAAAGGGAATCAGCGTTTATTATCTTTCCAGAGAGGGTTGTTAAAGTTTCTCTGAAAATTTGAAAACGGTAGCCTTTCATTTAAAATTTTGATTCACTTAAACTAATTATAATCACAACACAAATTTGGTTGTCTAGTATACCTCGGACGTTTCATAGTGAAGGAGTAAATACTAGAATACGCCCTTGATTATGTCATAGTCCGCTCTTGATACATTTCATGGAAAGGAAAATGACTCCATTTTACTTATTTCGAAGCGAAGTTCTAAGTGTTTACCTACGTGATCGTCAACGTTCGGCAGAGAAATTTCACTTCAACCGATATCCGAAATTGAGAATATACTGAGCTATTTTGCATGAAAATCGCTTGAAATCTATGCATACTACTTTATGGTGTCTGAAAAGAAAAATCCAATTACTTCATTTCTCATAAAGGTAAACAGTTTTACACAAGATGAGTCTACAGGTGTCAATCTTTTAAATTTAACTAAAACAGCATAATATGAAAGCTGGGTATTCCTTCAGTGGTGCACTTCAACAATTCGCTCTTCTTTGGCAAAGACGTATCTTCGTCTAGCATTTGCAGTGGAAGTGAAACTGAAGCTGCCGCAATTAAAATCGCATTTAACAGCCATTAACGCTGTATTTTTCGGTTTATTAAGTAATATCTGTTAGCTATTTAACTATGTTTTTGGCTTATACTTTGCTTATATTCATTTATTTAATCCCGTCTCTACCTCAAAGCATGTCAGTCTTGGGAACCATGACCTCACTTGACATTTTTTTGACAGCTGATAATTTATTAAAGATTAGTTTGGATTTCTTCGCGAAATCACTGTTCTTTCTCTACCCTATTAATTCAACTTGCCCTTCAATTGCGTTTCAGGTGGAATCGCAGCTTGTTGATACTTCATCGTTTGTTCAAAGTACTTCAAAAAATGCATTTACAACTATCTAAAGGGGAAAACTTAGATAACATATAGTTTTGAAGTCTGGAAAAATTTAAGCAACCTGAAAGGATTTTTTTTAAAAATCCAGCCAAATGGGCGTTATCAACGAGGTAAAGTGATTGCATCTGACGACAATCACTAAATTGTTGACTGATTCATTTCAACCTTTAGAAGTCTACTTAATCTTGGTATTTTTTAGGTATTTTATCAAATATACTTCATCATCAATGCTTGTTTCTTTTAATATTCGAGAAAAACACGCTGAAATTGGTTTGTCATTTTACACTGTGTTGAGGTCTGTTTCACAGAATCAATCAGCTCACTTGGGTTGGCAATTCTCCCGTCAGAAATTTCAGAAATTTCAATCCTAATTTGTAATGAATTCACAGGCCTGATCAAGCCGTATAGCTCCATAAAAATAAGTAAATTACATACCTCCACATTCACTGTGCCCTTCTGCATATTAAAAACGGTACTGCCTATCAATGTTCCTTAAATATGCTCAACTAGCTTTATTTCGGACAGCCTCAATATCAGGTCCTTTTTGAGTGTTTGGCCGCAGACTCACAGGCTTCTGAACTCGCGCTTCTAGAGCAGGGGATCAATCTCTTATTTAAATAATGCTAGCGTAGGAATACAGTACTGAAAATAAGTCGCCTATTTCGGTCTAGCAGATGGATTAAAATTATACTTATAATTGAACTGAGCACTGTCAATTACTTTCATGACTTTTGTCTCAAATAAATGACTTCATGAAAAGTACGTTAATGGGAACGTGTAAGAAATAATGCATTTTACCATACGCTCTCAGATTTTTCTAGGTACGAATACACCGGTGGCATTCAAATAAGATTTTACCCTCTAAATATGTAGAGTTGGGCCTAGATTACAAGGTTCTCTCTATCAAGAGGTTTGGGTTCGATTCATTATGTACTTATGATTGTTTTCTCGGTCCACACTTCCAAGTGATTGCTTACTTAAGTGATCAAGCAGTAAGTTTTTTAGTTGAACGTAGACAAGTAAGAGTTTCGACTAAACGTCCTTACAACAGAGTAAAGCAAACCAATTTTGTAAACAGCATCTTGAAAACATTTTTATTTGTTGTTTTACTTTCTCACTCCAATGGATTAAATAATTGAGAAGCATGTAAATAAATTTCACTGTCCAAGTTTTTCGTTTTAAGAGCTGCTGGAAGTTATGGAAGTCGATTAACGGGAGCCGGTTGGGGTGGATGCGTGGTTTCCTTGGTCGCTGAAAATCGAATTCAGGAGTTTAAAGCGACTGTTGCCAAAGAATACTACAATTCAACGCCCGAAGCCTTAACTCAAAAGCTGTTTTGCACGACCGCTGGACGAGCAGCTGGGTACATTGAATGTACTCAACGCTGATATTTCTTAATCAGGTAATCATCACCCTGCTTCACGTCAAATTAATTGTACAAACTCAAAAGAAGATATTGTATTGTTAAACAGCTTAAATTAAAATCTGCATTTCTTTAATAAACGCATTGCATATCACTCGTGAATTTTGAATGGCAGCTCTTCTTCAGAAGTATACTCAGGGGTACACCAGACATACAATGAAGCCTTGGTGATAAACTTGCCTTTTCCGTCTTTCACTTTAGCCGCCTTGGGAAGCTCTTCCTTCATCTGAGCATCATTTCACACGTCTCTCCTTCACATGCATAATGCAGCATGTAAAAGCATGCCTACTTGGATTGAAAAGTCCAGCAAAGGCCAGAGAGTTCAGGAACACAGCTGACGAAAATAGAGCAATACAGCTTTAAATTCATGCAACTATTTTCACGTTACCTGTTAATTTGCAGCAATGAATCAGTGAAATGATGTGAAACAAATCTGCCTGTCAACAGCCCGGTTGATGTGTCGTGAAGCAAAATAGGGGACCCTTAATAAAGGAGTCAGTCAAAAATGATGATCTTTCACACACAACTAAAATAAGCTCGAATGGCTGTTCCGCAAAGTTTTTTGATTGACAAAATTGAAGAAGTCATTGGTTTTTCCTTATTCCATAAGAGCGCTAGGTCCGAGAAACGGATGATGACTCTGCCGAAGTGCGATGCTTTAGCTAAGTTCTCCAGCAGCTCAGAGAAATTGACTCAATAATAGCAGCCCTTTGAATAAATCCACCATACTGGTAGAGCTAACCAGCTGTATTCGATTTTACTGATGCTTCTTAGAAGCATTTAAAAGTTCACTCAACTTCAAAATTTGGAATAACACAGTGCTCTATCCATTCTACTGGCCTTCGTCATATGGTTTGATTTTAAAAATTATGCAATTCCTGATTCAAAATCTTTACGTGATGGGTTCCGATGTTGAAAATTTTCAGTCAGAAAGGCGTTTTCAAAGTTGAAAATAGTTGTGAATTGAAAACTCTTATAATTTTAAACAGAAGTTAACGATTCGATTGGTGGAGATGAAGTCTAAAGAAAGCTTTTAAACATCATTCCTCGGAAGATTTGTTTGGAGCATTTTCATTATTCGAGTAAATGTTGGAAATTTCAAGGCCATATTTGTCAAAATACTGCTAGTCCTAAGATACTGTCCATTACCCGTGGCGATAAAAAATTGGAGAACATGAGTATATTTCTGAATAACTTCAAACCAGAAGGTTCCAGTACACAAACAATAATACACAACCTTGAGGTATGCACACTACTAATAGGATGAACTAACGCCGCTTGACTAAGGACCGAGGTATTTATGCTGTTTATTTTTATAATAAGTCTGGATGCTTTTCAAAATTTCTTGAAAGCATTGTAGCTGTACTTTTTCATTGGTTTTCTTATGATCCATAGTACATCAGCTCATTTTTTGAAAGCTTTTGTACACGCTTAAGTTCAAAATCATCAATTTCGCTACTACATTTGGGAATACCTGACTGCAGCGCATTTAGACATCTACAGAATCTTCTAAAAATTATGCCTAGTACAATACCACCCAAAAAATGGTATGGAATGTCAATCATACATTTTCATTGTCTAAAAATTGATTCTTGGAAATCTGGGTTTTGAAAGATAATTGCCGTTTTGACTATTTTTTGATAATAACGTGAAATTAGATGGCTCCGCAATAAATAAACTCTTGTATCACTTCTTTATAGACAGGGACCCACTGTCACTATTAATCAACTCATTTTGTTTATTTGGATGCTGCATCGTCACAGCCGATCGGTTTCAAGGGACATCAAAATGCAAGTCTCAACTGGAAATTTGTTTAGCCTAACAAAGACTTGAGATGGATGTTGTGTAAAATATCATGCAGAATATTCATTCTAAAACAACAGTTGCTGAAGAAATCAGTAACCGCATCTAGCTTAGTGAGGCAGTTTATGTCCAAAACGAATTTTACATTCATCTACTCGCAGTTTTAGTGCTCTCTGTGCCCATCAAATGTGACTTTGTAGATCAAGTAATCCTAAAATTAATTCCTGTAACGAGTCGAGCTTAAAAGCAATTAAAGGTAAGGTTAAGATTTGTATTTGAATCATTTGCAGATCTGTGTTAAAAGACCTATACAGTGGGGGCCCTGCGATTTCCAAAACATAATTAGTACATTTCTCTGCGTATCCAAAAAATTTGACACCCAAACTGAATGGAGTATCTTAACTGGAACGGCTCGATGCCTCTATGCCAGAAACGACTACTCTGTATTTTTCTAATTCAAAAATACAGAAATCAATCTTCCTTTCCACAGTAAACTCATTTGCTATCCTACTACGATGTGTAAAAACGGCATGACTGGGTATTTCAAATCGACAGCCCAAAAACCATGTGCCACCAATTACTTAAATCCGACTGAAATTCACTTTCTCAGAGGCTCTTTTCATGCTTCTTTACTGTTCTCTTTTTCCAAAAATTTTAAATTTATGACTAACTGACGAATCAGGCTAAAACAGAGGTGCAGAAACCAGTTTCTGCATGAAGTAACCTAGGTAATCTGGAATGTAATATAATCATGGTGACCGAACTACGATCCCAAAAAAGTAAATTTTTGAAATTTTGGCCAACAAATTCGCAACAGATGGCTTATAAGAATTAAAGATAAGTGCAGCATTAGATTTTGCTAACTGAATCCTAACTTTGCATTTATCAACTACTAATTCACAGCTGCCATCCCTGAACCCATTCGCGAACGTAATTTTTTTTTCATATAAAAAGTGCCCGCAAGTTTAAGGTTTCTACCTAAAATATGCTTTAATGTTTTCTACATCTTGTCAAATCAGGGCTGTCTTGCCTGCAGAATTGAACATTCAATAGACAGGCTTACTAATCTGGACTTTCGATTCCTTTTGACCATAGTGTGATATCAACCAAGGCTGTGGGTTCACACTATTCCATCTTCGATTTTATGGACTGGAGACCATCAGCTCGAAAGTTCAGGACAAGTAAGTCTATGATCGGATACTGCTTAAATTGTTCGAATGAATCAGCTTGAATGTTATGGAATTCGAGCTGATGAAATGATCCTTATTCAATGAGGCAATGGGTCGAAAATTGGGCGGCAGGGCTGTAGGAAGGAACTGAACGGGTCTGTGGGTGAGAATAAGAAGGATGACTGCATATTCATCCTTTGATAAAGCTTCTTGAAACCGCATGCGTCAAACAAAAGACTTCTGATTTCTATGCACTTAACTTTGAGTTCCCTGGCTTAGTCTATGAATGCTACTCGTTAGAACTCAAAACCTCTATTATTTTTTATCAATAATGAAGGGTTTGGTGAATATTTTATATTTTCTAATTTCATCTTTGCCAATCATGTTATTCACTGACACTGCACTAAGAGATAAATGTATATCATCAACAAGCGTTAGGTTTTGTTGAAAGCTATGTTAGATGAACTTCTTAAGATCAACTTGTTTATCATTGTACTCTATGGATTAGAATCGGCGAATCATTGAAATGAAACGACTGAAATGGAGTTTTTGTACAATAATCAGGCCATTTTTGCACTGAAGCACTTCAGAGGCTGCCACAACCTTAGTACTGAGGTTACAGTGATCCTTTGATTGTAAAATCCTTGTAGTTCCAGTCCACTCGGAATCGACCGCATTATGGTTGTAGGTAGCTTTCTATACATCACACATGCATCTCTCCCATTGGATATTGTCATGCTGTCATACTGGCTGAAATCCTATCACTTTGGCCAATCTTATTTGGTTAACATATCAAAAAATTTGCATTAACAAAGTCAGTGTTCAAAAAAAATGATCCCTGGTACCGCTCTTTATCTGCAAAATCGAAAATCAATAAGAGTATTCGTTCAAATTATTTAGGTATTTCAAAAGTTGATAAGAACCAATAAGAATTTTCCTGGGCGACATCTTTCGAGATTATGGATAAATGGGACAAAATATTTATTAAAAATTTTCATACATCATGTAACACCGCCCAGAGTTTCTCATGGCTGGTATTCTTTGGTTTTACATGGATGCTCAAAATTGTCCACTGTTTATCGTTATTTTCAAGGGCAACACTTTTGGGGGCAAGTGCCTCTTCCTTGATATCAGTTGCTATGATGGTCAAACTTACTCTCAAACTCCTCGTGGTGACCACCGGTAACCCCAGGGGCAACTCTGAGGGCTAATGAGGGGGGTGGCCGGTTAGGACTAATCACCCTGCGGACGTAAAAGATATTAGATTATGCCAGCAGAAGTACAACATCTTACAGCTTGGTAAACGAGGCATGACTTAAGCAACCATATTTTCGGTCTCAAACTGGACTATGGAATGCGCGTGCATGTAGCAACAAATGGAATTTCCGCCAAAATGTTGACTGATTTCTGGAGCAGATGTGAAGACGGACGAGGATGGACGAGGTGCCACTACGAAGCTGAACTGCTGCCTGTATGACGAAACCATGCTAGAGAAGCGCTCGACAGCCTAAGACGTCAGCAAATGTTTTAACTGTGTTCTGCGCTACTTGTTGCGAAAGCTATTTGTACTTTTGTTGTACCCCCAATAAGTCCTTTGGACTTGCCCTAATGGGTGGGAAGAAAATAAATAAATAAATAATCACTTGCTATAGTTCGCATTCGTTTAGAGTTATAAAAATGCTGCATTTATATAGTTCGTGGTTAAAACAATTATTACAAGGTTTGACTTATGCTGGTCTAGTTAATAGAGGTGTGTAATCGTATCTGGTTTGTGAATGCCATTTATGCCAGATGTTTTTCCTATTGAAACTGGCAAAATCCAAATAGGCTGATTTAAGTATAAAATCTATCTATTTTAAAAAAAGAGCCCTACGGGCTAGCTTAATCACCTGACTTTGCTCTTAGTGATCTGTAAAATCAGAATAAATTGCATCTGCTTGAACCAGATCAGTTTGAACCATCTATAATAATCTATTATCCTGCAACCTATATTTCGGGACATTTTCATAATTACAAAATGAGCAAGATGAATCCATTTCCTTGGATTTTAACCCGGATATTAAACTTCCACCCAGCTATTAACTGAAATTTTGTAAAAGTGGGAAAAAATGCAATTACTTAGAAGCTCATTGCGTAGGAAATTAGTCACAAAATAAGTTCAAAATGGCCTCGCTGGCGTTCCAGGTGATCCATCGTTTTTCGCTAATGGGATATGCAATTTCGGATTTAATCATCTAAGCAGTAATGCCAAATAAACATTTTGGGATGCGTTGAAAGAACATTATTGAGGAAAGAAACTTCATTTTCCTTACATACATTGACCTCAATGAAAAGGCTGGTTTAAAACTTGTCCGACTTGCTCTCTTATGAAGGTTCCGCCTTTCGAAGGTAATTTTTGAAATGCTGCTTCCATCCTAATCTATAGAAGGTCGTCTTCCCAGGTTATCGTTTTCAAACACCTTGTCTGACATTGGCCGAACATGGTCATCCGATCATGGACGTTCTGTTTGTCCAGCCTTTCACAGATCAGCAGTTAACGGCAGTGAACGAATCATCCAATCACTGTTTGTGATTATAAAACAACGGTGTTATTTCCTAAATGGTTTACATTCAATTTCCCGCTTTACATTTTGCTGTCAGAACGCCTTTGAAATTTTAATTACTTTGAATTTGATTATTTTATACTTCAATTTCAATATTTTTGCCTCCTACCTATCTATTACTTATTTTCGCTCTTGAATTTGGACATTATCATCTGTTCCTTGGATAGATAAACAGCAGCAGATGTTTTTTTGCGATTCGTTTAATTCAAATGGCTAATATTTCTTGATTAGCTAATCTTTCATTGCCATGGTACTTAAATAGAAAGTAAGCGATTGGTTCACCATCTCAATGACACCTTTGGTGAGCCATTGTATTGCCCTTAAATCGAAAACCATTTTTATTTAAATTGGCTATTTTTATTACAGGTTGGCCTCCAAGCTAGAAATGTCATTACTTTTGCTTGAGTATCAACTTATTTTCTCATGAGAAGACAAAAACGGCCTTGTGATTCGACTAAGGATGACTTTTAAGCTCTTATTCCGGCTTTCATTTGGTAGATACCTGAAGAAGGTATTCGACTGACTCCTTGAAAAGTGATTCGGTCCTATGCTAAACTTATCAGTTTCCTGTCAGTGAGAATCAGTATAACTGACTATATTTCAACCGAATTTGATTGCGTTTTTTTACTCCAAATTCTTCAATTTTTAAACTCTCTCTATTGCTTTGTTATTAATGATAAAGCCACTTTCATTTTGGACATTCATATTATTTGATAATCTCAAATCCTCTAAAGAAATATGAAGGGACCTGGTGGTCAAACCTACTCTCAATCTCCACATGGTGACCACCGGTAACCCCAGGGGCAACTTTGGGGGCTAATGAGAGGGGCGGCCGGATAGGACTAATCACCCTCTGGATGTATATAAATAGATTATGCCAGTAGACGTACAACTTCTTCCAGCTTGGAACCCGAGGCTCGATGTAGTTAACCAGATTCATGGTTTCAAAATGGAGTGCGGAATACACGTGCATGTAGCAATGAACGAAGTCTCCAACAGAATTTTGAAAGATCTCTGGTGCCACAACGAAGCTTAACTGCTAACTGTATGACGAAGCCACGTCAGAGAAGACACCAAACAGCCGAAGACATCAACAAACGTTTTTACTTTGTTCTATGTTACTGTGCTTACTTTTTGTAAAAACTATTTGTACTTCTGTTGTACCCCCAATAAGTCCTTGGGACTTGAAAAAAATGAAGGGACCTCTAAAGTACGATTTTTTCAAATGAGATCGCATTTTGATAAGAGAAAACATGTAAGATATAGCAAATGATTTATAATCAAACCATCACTATCAGGCACCTCACTTTGTCTTGGATGGCGAAATAAGGGTTCGAAGCGTTCAATCAAAGAAGCGCTGGGTCGGAAAACTTAGTGGCTACATGTTTGACAGGATGACAAAGTGAGACATGATGGCTAACTGTGTGGCTATTAAAGGCATTCAAGTGAGCACAGAGTTTGCCATTTACGCTGACTGAGAGATTCAAGAGGTTGAAGGCAACGAACGATTCTCTATCTGCCATCATCTGAATTTCTCTTACTCCCATTCAACCTTGATTTTTGTATTGGTTGTTGGCAGACGAAAAGTGAATGCCGCGACCAGCTGGAACTGTATATTGAAAAGCCATTTACTGAACGCTCCGACTATTGATGAATTCGTCGTCTCCTATTCTTCAAGGACCCAAAAGTCCGACTATCAATTCCATATTATCCATAATTTGAAATTTAATAAACTCATCTGTATATAATAAATTTCTGCCCACCCACTTCTTGTTGTGTATATTCCTCAAATTAGCGGTTCGAAAGCTTAGGTTTCACTGAACATGGTTGTGGTGACATAGCAAAAAAGCCATGAATAACTGCAAAATCTCATCTTAAGATAGTAAATGCTGCTGGAAAGAAAGACTATTTTTAAATCCGTTGAATTTGGGGATGACTTAAACCAATAAACAACTAAATAACCGCGTTTCAATTTGAAAGAAACATTAACTATTTTTATTTGTCACTTTAACCGCCTACAGGTGTATTTTAAATCTACTTAATAGAATTGACATTCTAAAAGCGAGCTACTTAATATTTTATTAAACTTCCAGTAAACTTTGACAGAAGGTTAATGTATATTTCCTCTGGCAGCTGATTCCCCAGATAAAATTTCCATTTTCGACAATTGCCGGCTTTGTTTCTTCCAATTTAAACGCATTTTCACCTAGAATTTTAATTTCTTTTAGCCAGTTTGCATACTTAAAATCCATTTGACTCTGAAAATTTGAAGACTTGGTGCAAAGGTTGTGTTGATTTAAATAATGGGTGTCTTTAAAACACCTTCCTTTTTCATCTTCCCTACAACGTCAAAGGTATTTTTTCAATTGCACTTTACTTAAATTCCAGCTATCATAGAATCATTATTTCCTCTTTTCGGTTTTGTTTAGTGTAACTTTATTTTGAAGGCCTGAAAAAGAGGCAGAGAATATGAATTCGCAGTTCTTCTACTTTCAGAATTTTATATTTACGAATCTGTCAAACGATATTTTAAAGCTTCATGTTCTCAGACTGGAACAGTAAAATACCACTGAAGTGATCTCTCAAATGTCACTTCCTATTAGAGCAGAGTATTTAATTTTGATCTTCAACAGGGCACCCTACCCTAGGCCTACTCAATGTGCATCTAAGTAGATTAAAGAAAACGCAAACTATCAAACCATTAATACGATTGTATGGGACCCAAAATTTTAAACCTTGCAATTTGAGATGAAGGAATGTTTGTACAATCAACAAGTTTGACGGTAAATTCATCTCACGAAGTCATGAACCTGCCAGAAAATCTCACTGGTTCTTGGTCATTCAGTGCTCTGAACAAACTTTTGGGCGTAATGCTTTAAGGGATAAAATTTTAAACTGATTTATATTGTTGATTTTGAAGGCTACTTAAAAGGCCATTTGAACCAACTGATAGTCTTATTGATTTAAGGAGACTGTTTCCAAATAAGCATGAATTATTTAGGGTAATCTTGGGTATGGTGGAAAATGAAGACCGTCTGGGCAGTTACGCCTGGAGGTTTTTCTACACGCGACCATCCTAAGCGACTCCAGCAGCTATTGATCTACCGAGCAACCATCGATTCAACTCTGGAATACAAACTCTTTATGACTACTTTAAATAAGTGAGTGGATATTCAGATCTTTTCATCTGGAACCGTCAAACTGGTATATTATATGAGATTTCAAGATAGTATGTCGTGATTACGAGATGTCATTTTGGTTAGCCGAATGCCCATTATACGAACTCATGATTGTCACAGGTTTCCAATAAGGTCCTAGTTATTTAAAAGTTTTTGATTAGCATTAAAAATATTTGGTTGGTGAAAAATCATTTCATAGAAAACAATACCTTGTCATTTCGCGTCATTTCTTTAGGGTAGCTTGATAGTTTATCGTTAAAAGTAGTCTATGCTGGTCACTGACTAGCATTTCGGATTTCAATGGTGATATTACATTTTAGAAATAAAGAGTCTGCGGACATTATCGTTTGGACTATTAAAACCATTCTTGTTTTTTATGCCATATCTTATTCACAGGATGAGCTACCCTGAAGAATAGCAGGTATCACCATTTAAACGTCAAATACAATCAGTAAAAGTGCTTCATTGGCATAAAACCAATATAAAATGACCCATTCTAAGACCGAGTCACTATTCACTCGTAAGGACAATGATTGGCTACACTCTTGATGCTTGGTCCTGATGAAACAAAGGCCAAACTTTGATCGTTTGAACAGTCGATAAGGTAGATCTTGACTCTGACGATCAAGGTCATGGCGTGGATGAAGTATGAGGATTAATGACTATTGTCGCATGTTCTCTAATCAATTCACTTCCTCAAACTGACTCCCGGTTTCGCAATTCACAAGGGTGCTAAGTCAGACTAATGTTTACCTTCAAGTATGCAGTAAGATAGAACCTACTAGAGCCAGCAACTTGACATTTAGGTCGCAATTGAATCATCCTTGTCTAAAAAGAGGTGTATACTAAAGAATGTTTGCTAGACACGCAACCTTTCATTTGATAAGGATTTATGAAGGAAAACAGTCTGGAATGAAAGCCTACTCGACCGATAGGTTCCTAGTTATTTTTATACAACAGACACTTCTTTGATTGAAATCACAATTAGGTATGGAATTGTTGTAATGGATGGAAAAAAACAAGCGAGAAACTCCATTTTTCCCTTTTCTTAAGCACAAAATTATGTTACTTTTAATCAGGAAAAGCATCAAAGGACAGACAGTTATCGAATGGTTCGAGTTCGTAATATTTATTTAGACTGCCCCGATAATAGAGAACCATATTTTAATACGAGAAACTGACTTTAAAATACATTGCTAGATTCTGATTCTTAGGTAATTGAAACGGTTTCATAGATCGAAACGTGGCTAAAAATATCAAACTGGCTCTGTACATTTTTCAATTGATCCCATTTAAATTTAAAATCATACAAATCGATCACAGGAGAGCAACATTGGATGACACAAATACTTCAGTCTCTTTGCAAACTATGATAATTTTGAGGGTGATATCTTCAATTTTCTGTTATGAGCTATCACATTCTCTTCAACAGAATCGTTAAGTCAGTCTAGATTGTGTGATGCTCTTTTGATTTAATCACTTTCATTTGATCTCCTCTCAGATGAAAACGGCAGCAATATTGTTTATCATTCTGATTACTTTATTTTGCTGATGTGGTCATTGTACTCAGAGTTACTCTAGTACACCCATATCCGTAAATAAGAGCAACTGTAAAGGAAAGTGTATTAATTTCTGTCTTTGTATTATGGACGTACTCAACTGCACTCAGTTTATTCTAAAGTTACATATATTTTCAAATCCATGTAGCATTTCGCTATCGGGTTTCTCTCGAGGAGGTGATGAGCACATCCTAAGCAGTTATGGAAATGCTTTCTGGAATTGTTTTTCTATTCTAAATAACGGAGATTGGATCATCATTTACATCATCAGCTTCCTTAATTAGAAAAAAAGCCCTAAGTCCCTTAGCATTCTCATGAACATTGACAGGAACATGACAGGAAAATAAACAAATTGTAAATGCCAATCTTCTTGAAGGCACTGAATGCCACTGTTTAAAACCAAAATTTGCTCAGCTTCGTACGCTTGTTTTTTGGTCATCAAGAGACAAATGCAGTATTTTTGTAAAAACGTCAGCGGTTCTGATGTCAAAGTTTTTTTGGTGTGAGCGCTATCCTTTCTTTACTCGCTGCTCTGACCTGCAAATGTACACAATGTGCACAAATGTAAAACCGCATCAGCCAAAGGACTTAAGAGCCTTTTGAGATGGATACCTAACTGCCTCGCCTCCATAAAAATCTTCACGAAAAAAGCCAAGTGTGAGTCTCAAATTAGGGATTACTCGAGTGACTAGCTGACGAAAGCGCTTCTCAATTCTCGCAGAAATACGATTGAAATCTACCTTCATAGATATCTCTTTCGCTACCTCGAGAATCATTACCGGGGCGACTGATAAAAATAAGACTTTCATTACGGTAAATATCTCGTAAAGTCGCTCAAAATTTTTAATTGTTTATCCTTTTGAATCGCAAGACCTTCGCTGTCCAACATTTAGAAGTAACTAGAACCCTGCTTAAGTAGAGTAAAAACGATGAGAAATTGCCTGTTCGCGTCAGTGAGTACAAGCTGACCTCGGGTAAGTACACCCCGTCGCTTGATGCTCATGAACCGGAGGGTTATAAAATTATTTGGACTTTCTGTAAGGACTACCAAGGATAGGATTTCGAGCTTGAACTTGGATAAGACCCCTTGAAATTCATGCTTCCATCACCCCACATTCTGCAGATCGGTCTCGATAATATTCCATTGTGAAAGAAAACAAACGTCAAAAGAAATACGATGAGCTGAGAACGAATAGTCGTTCCTTCCCTTTCAACGCTATCCCAATCTCAGCATCAATGGGATCATATTTCAAAGGAATACGTTCAAAGGTGTTGAAAAGCATTGAGATTGGCTATTTGCGAATGTTCTCTGAAAGGAAGAACGCGCTCCCACCTTATTGGTAAAATCGCTGCAATCCAAACGATACGAGTTCTTGTGAATGAAACCCATGGCTTTAATTTTTTGAGATCTTCCGATGGAATTAGAAGAGCAGACTGCCACTTTTATCGGATTGCCAACTAGGATTCAATGTAATGTCTTTCGCTGAGCTCTTATGGATTGTGTGCCGAAGCACCGAAGATGTAGAAGGTCAACCATCAAGGAGTATCTTTTCTCAAATCACAAAATACCCCGTAGCTAGTTGGAGAATACAGTATTTGTTTCAACACTCTTCAACCAATAATAATCAAGCCATCCAGAACTCAGATTGATTGTAATGGAGTTTCTTCGTGTGCATATTGTATGAAACGTGGTGAATATTAGAATCCTTGAAAGAGTTTTCTCCTAGATTGATTAGCTCCAAGGTTAATTTGACATCGGAAGAACCATTTGTCCCAGATGCTGAATAAATTCCGAATAAATTCAAAATATCTGATTTTGAAAGTCAAAATAGTGCATTTTTGTATGTGGTGTTATTATTTTGAGCATGTGTGGCCTAAAGACTGTTAAAAATAAAAATAAACAAAAGAGAAACTTGTCCGTAAAATTTTTAATTTACTGATATCACCATTTCATACCCTTGAAGTTAGGTACTTGAGCTCTAACACCGAGGCGTTACCATCTTCACATGAGTTTTTATGTATGTTCCGGATGCACCCCCGAACTGAAAATTTTCCATTGATATATAACCGGAAACCACAGGCAGACATCACGAGTTCTTGACATCTACCAATGTACTTTGTTTAAATGCCATGGAATCAACAAAAATGCTTGTGCAGACAGAGTCAACTTTTTTTCTATCAATGAATATGTCAAATCAACTTAGACGCGATTTAAAGTCAGTCCCTTACTAGAAGCCCACTAGTCCTAGATTTGATGCAAACTAGGTCACATCCTCATCCTCCCGTTTAAAGAAATAACCGACCCTTCAAAGGTGACGTTATGTCCGATCCTAGAATTCGTTGGCTTTTAACACTCTAATATGGTTTTCGACTGAAGAAAGTAACCGCTGATAAGTTCTTCAAGCCTGGTATATACAGAAAGGGCATAATTTAGCCTCAGATCAAGATTAATTGCCTATAATTAATAATTCATTACCTCTTCCTCTCTTGCAAGTTGATCAAGACGATTTACTGAAAAAGGCCAATTTTGAGAAGGAACAATAGAGGCAAAAGTAAAACAACTATGATTACCTCCGGATGTTCGCCGGAAATGCGAAAATTAATTACGCTAAGTTTGATTTATTGTACGACCAGCCAATCAAGTGGTTACAATTTTTAATAACTTGGACTGATGTCCATTCAACTCAAAAACTTGATTTTTTGATGTACCAAGTAAATATCATGTTATGAATTTGAACCACCAACGCGGAATACAGAGTAATATCGCGGCTCTGGCGGCTCTAGGAGCCACTGAGAGGGGCAGCCGCTTAGGACTATTCACCCACTGGACGTTTAAAATTAGATTATGCCAACAGAAATACACCTTCATACACCTAAATACCTGGAATCCTGATCTCAAACTGGACTATGGAAAGTGCGTGCATGTAGCAACAAATGGATTCTCCGCCACAAAGTTGAAAAGACTTCTGGAGGATGTGTGGGAATTGTCTGCCTTAACAATGTCGAGGACGGGCAGGATACCACTATGAAGTTTAACTGCTACTTGTATAATGAAACCACTACTCTACTTGTACTATTCGTTGTAAAAGGTTATTTGTACTTTTGTTGTACCTCCAATAAGACCTTGGGACCTGCCCTAATGTGTGGGGAGTAATTACTAATAATAATAATAATCGAGTTTAAATTAAATAAGTTCAAATTTAAAATGAATGGTAATAACAAATCATTGATACACTATCGTTGCCTTTTTTCGTGTTATTCTTTGTTCTTATAAAACTATTGGACAGTTTACTTAATTTAGAAGGTGACAGACCCAACAGGGAGAGAAATTTCGACCTTTTTTTCAAAATAAATAGGCAGAAACATAGACTGAAGAAAATTATGATAGGTATCAATGTGGTAAAATTCAAGCGGCTGCCTACGATTTGCTACTTTTAACGATAGAAAAGTTGCATAAAATGCCAGCTTGCATTAGCAAAAGTTTCAATATATGCATCTGTAATGAATGGACAATAATTGGACGTGCAGTATGAACGTAGAGTATTTAACAACGAGACGAATAGATCCACAATCTCAGATTATAGCTGTCAAAGTGCCATTCATAATGCAGCTCAAATATAATTGCTTAAACATATGCATTTACATAAGCCACTCGCGTTAGTATCAGTTTGTATGTCAAAGCGAATATTCATTAACTAAAAAATTTGATCACAAATTTTTATCTGAGGTAGCCAGAGGAAAGTTTTTTGATCTAGAGGAGTGCAAGTGAACTAAAATTTTCGAAATATTCCAGTCTATATCGGCGAGTTCGAGCTCCGGCCTGAGTACCTTCCATTTTTAATAAATGAAGCTTATCATCTTTCGATGAATAGACAACGAAATGAGTTAGAGTTATATTAACTAGTTGCCTGGTTTGATGCGACTTTGTTTTGAAATGTAAAAGCTTTTTGTTGCGGAGCCTAAATATAATTTCATGTTCCAGCTGAACAAGCCCAGGAGACTTGTCTAGACTAGTCTAACGTGTAACAAACTGGCTGATTCATGACAAGAAGCACCGGTGAAATTACGCTTTATGGACAGTGTAGAGAGCTAAGAATCGCTCTACGCATTATTCCAGTTAATATTCTATTTGGGGAGTTGAGGGATCGGAATAGTATGTCACTTCATTTCTGACCCTTCCACGAACTATGTTAGTGTATAAGGTCTGGTCAGATGGACTCTGTTATCCAATCGTTTCATCAGTTGATTCTCGAATTTCTCAATGACAGTATCTGTTCATTTGACAGGAGAAGCGTGGTTATCAGTAATGATACCTTTTCCGAGTAACATTGTAGTTCATACTTCCAAAGAAGGCTAAATTTGATATTTAAGGCTCAACGCAACTGAGTGAAGTCCCATGATATTTGTGATTAGGACAGCTTTTCCGATACATCTGAGAATCAGCTGCATGCAAAAAAATACCCATTTGTCTTGACTTTGCTTGATAAGGATGATTGGAAATGTCACAGCAACTATTCACCGATTTATTAACAATGCGTGTGTTTATTTTTTGTTTAATTATAAGGCTTTTGTGACGGTTACCGCTCAAACCTAAATGCTTCATTCATGCGATCAGTTTGTCCACCAAGTATAGTAAATTATGTCCTTATAACCTCTGTACACCTATTTTGAAAATTAATTAATCTTGCTTTTTAGTTGATTCTTAGGTATTTCACAATAGCATTCCTATAAATCACCATGGAGACTGAGTAGTCTATTATATATCTTTATAGCTCTAATTTCAATTTTTTCAACATTGGGTTTACTCTTTTCGAAATAGCTTATGAGTGTAAGCTTATTAATTTCAAGAAAGAATGTTCCACACATTCGAATCCGCCTATTCAAAAGGCAATCAAAGAACCACTGGAAGTAAATCCAACCCCGATTAGTCAGCAACTGTAATACTTATAAATGCCAAATCCTGCTTTTATCTCTTATTAGTGCATTGGCTTAGGAACAACTTCATAAGTAGGCAAAGAATTTAGTACCAGAACCGCGAAATCTGACGCCCACGGAGTTTCATAAGCAAATGAAATAACTATCGAAAGTATTCTTGGAATTCAGTATCCCCATTTCTCTAGTGTGCGCTTGTTTAAGAATCTTCGTACTTATCACGAGTGTCTCTAAGACACAGAGGCCATATTACCGAAGTCAAATGGAAACCAAAAAGCATCGTAGAAAAGAAAGTCCACCAGTGATTGATACGAAACATCATAAAACTTGCCCTGTTGATTGAAGGCTCTTAGGTAATTAACTAAGGCCTAAGTTTTAGCTTTGTTCCATACCAGACACTTTGTCTAGAATCACAAAAGTCGGAAGATTGGATCAGATCATTCAAAATCACTGCTTCTTGATATTTTAGCAGAGTTTTTACTACAGTACCACAAGAAGGTGAGGAAAGTAAAGTTCAGATTATTTTTTTATTTTTTCATTTACTCTTCACCCATTAGGGCAAGTCCCAAGGACTTAATGGGGGTACAACAGGAGTACAAACAGCTTTTATAGCCATTTAGCAAAACAGTTAACACAGAACTGTTAAAACATTTGCTGATGTCTTCGTTTGTCTGGTCTCTTCTCTAGCATGGCTTCGTCGTATAGGCAGCAGTTCAAATTTGTCGAGTCACCTCATTTGTATTCATCCATCTTCGCATCTCCTCCAGAAATCAGTCAACATTCTGGCGGAGATTCCATTCATAGCTACTTGCACACGCGTTCCCTAGTGCAGTTTGAGACCACAAATCCGATCATTTACGTCGTGCTTCCTTTATCAAGCTGTAAGAAGTTGCACTTCTACTGGCATAATCTAATATTTTTTGTACGTTTGGAGGGTGATTATTCCTATCCGGCCGCCCCTCTCATTAGCCCCCAGAGTTGTCCCTGGGGTTGCCAGTGGTCACCACGAGGAGGTTGAGAGTAGGTTTGACCACTTACGTTCAGATTTTGGATCTAAAGCACTGATTCGCTTCAGGTTTACTCTTTTCAAATCGATTACCATATCAAGTATAAGTTTTTACGTTCTCTGTCTTCCAGCTTTGTTTCAAAACAGTCTTTTTAAATAAAAAGATTGTGGGTTTAGACTGCTTGATTTGGTAGTGGCTATAGGATTATGGATCTTGTAAAGTTGGTAATTTTGTGGCTTGACTGTTATCACTGAACCATAAAGGGATTGTTGCAACATCTGATGAATCGAAATTAGAGCGCTAACTACAACTATAGGTGAACCGGCTAGAATAGGTCCTCACCAACGATGACAGAAGGAATTACGTTTCTACTGCAATTAATAATATAAAGGAACCGAATTACTTTCCTAACCGACACAAATCAGATGCACTCTGAAAGCTGAATGGCTATACCAATGGGAAAAGGGGTAACGTGAGTGTCAGGGCCACTCACATGGAACGCAGTATCCGTGCGTTATGATACGTGCATTAGGAAAGTCAAGGTCATATGTTTAATAGTGCATGAATTTTGATTAAACCGCTAACAAAATTAGAATCGGTATGCAACTTCCCGTTCAACAAACCATAAGTCAAAAGTCAAAAATTCACCGAAATTACAGATTGTCCCACTCTTCTGCAGTTGACTTTGATTTCAACGATTGCCAAGCTTTCTAATATATTAAAGAAATAATGTCAAATTTTGGGACCTACCTGAAGCACTTGTTTTTCCACGATATCCTAAATCAAATTTACCAGTGGAATGCTGCCATGGTACTGCTATTTGGCTACAGTGTTCAGCAACAAATAGCCTTAAAAGCCTGTTTTACAAAGCAATGTTAAAACTATTATTTGACATACTCACTTGCAGTTAAAAGTACTATTTAAACTAAAAAACTTATCCATCGTCTCAAAGTCATTACTAGGCCGTAGTTCAAATCTTCATTGGAATGCTTTTAATTTCTGTTTATAACCCAGTATAACTTATGGCTGCATTTAGACTGCTGTTTTTTTTCATTTATGGTCACCAATATGGCTAGCTGAAGATTCTAGTTTTTAAAAATGATAAGATCGGAATAAAAGTCGAGCAAAACAAATTATTAAATTTTTTATGTAACTTTGGCTGAGAGCCATAACCAGGGATGGCCGGTTTATTACCATTTCCCTTAATACTTATTGGGATTGATGGGTCGAACCGAAAATGGTTTTATTGAACCCTAGCCTGAGATTCTATTTCCTACATCGCTTACTGTTTCGGTACAAACTTTCTTTGTGATATGGTGCTTACTGGTGCTTCAATGAAAGTGATGTTAAGAATGAGTTGTTCTGATGCTCCTCATTGTTTAAGAGCTATGCTCCCAGAATATATGCTCCTCCAAAGAATTTGACGGAATCTAACCAGATTGGCCCAAATAAAAGATTATGGAGTAATATTGAAGACATAAAATAAATTAGAATAACCCTGGAAGCTTTAGCATTGGGATACATTAGAAGTGCTCTAGAGACCACTCCGATTGTAGTGGCATCAAATGATTGACAATATCAAACCCCATGTTCTCGCAGTATTGTAAGCTAATTCATATCCCTCGGAGATGAGTGAAATCGTAAACGTCAGTGGCATTGCTTATTCGTCTCTTGTAAGGCTGGTCTTGTTTCTGTTGAAACGAATTCCGAACATTGGGAGCAAAATGACCAGTTAATGCACTGAGATGAGCTGCAAGTGGTCGCAGAAACACCTCACTTTTTAAGCAAAATTAAGCAGCTTTCAAATAAAAAAACGTCCAAAATAACACCTGAACGTTTTTTGAAAGTTGTGGTTCTTTGAGTCCACCGATATCCTGCAGAAAATAGTGCAATAATACTGAAATTTCAAAAAGACTTAGATCACACTAAACGGTGTCATGTTATTCGGTTTTAATGCAGTTTTTTTATAACGGCGATAGTCAAGAGTCGAAGTAACTTTGCATGGAGGAAATTGGAAATAAATACTTCAGCCGAGATGAGGGCCTAGGAAGTGCGGCGAGAACTCCAACGGAATGAAAGAATTCTGATTATTAATTCCATCACCCTAAGCTCGCTAATACTCTGTTGATGTAACGTTGGTATCTAATTTATTCCTGTGCCAATATTTTTAGTAAGATTTAGAAAACCCGGAATGCATACCATACATGAAAAATTCATGGAAAATTCCGCCTTAGTCTCCTAACGATGAAATGAAGTCTTCACGAATTACCATAAGTTGCTGGATCAGAACACTCAGAGCAAACGATAGTTTTTAACCAGCCAGTTTCGCTAACCAATTCCGGAAAAGGAATCAACTAATTATTGCGACACCACGACTTGTTTTCATGCATGGATGGTAAAGCCACATAGTCAAGACGTCAAAAAGGACGCCTTAAATGGTCACAGTGGCCTAGTAACACTTAATGAACAAATTTTACGTGGAAATTAGTGCAGGACGAAGGCTAGCAAACGTCCGTCTTGAATTGGCTTTCATTAGGCTGCATTACTGTATAGAAATACCATTAATACTCGAAATTTTTGCGAATCAGCCTCAAAACTTTTGGATGGAACTTCAAAATCCCTCTTTGTTTGTTGGAATCAAGTTTTTTTTGGCTTTGTCATCCTTTTTAAGGTTTCACAATTTGCTGGAGGCTTAATGCCTGCTAGATGAAAGATCATTTCCATAGTCGAGGTAGACTGAATTCGATGGCGCAACAAATTTTCGTCCTCAATTTGTCACCACCTCTGAGCCATCTGAGCTAGTTTTGCGATTTTTAATCTCGATTCGCTTTGCTTCAAGGGATAACTAGATAGGATTTCATTAGATCTGCTCAAAAAGTAATATTCTTCCGAAAGTATTTGATTTAAAAATAACAAACTGATAGAGCTACTAAGGACAGCCAGAGGATGAAGTCTATTTCTAAAGACCGAATTTCAAAAGGGTAAGGCTGAAAATGCTTGCCAAGAGATTTCGTGGAGATCATGCCTTCGTAGGCTAATGGTGCATGATGATCTAGAGGTTGAGCCGATCCGCAATATTCTCACGTGTCTGTCTGATTCTCATCATAAACATTTTAAATGGGCAACATGGAGACAAGAATAGATCTAAACGCACTTGGCAATATGTATCTTCTTATTTATCCAACTTCAGTTTAAAATACTGAAATTACACAAACCAGTTAGACCATAACCTGGCAATGAAAGCTAAAAACATAAGTGGAATTCAAAAGAGAAGGAACCGAAAACAACTTTTTTTAGGAGTTTTTCTCATGAAAATGCTAAGTAGTGAGATATGTAGGGCATAGAAATGACTCCGCGGATAGGTTCGTGACGGGATTGAAAGATTTTGCCAAAGTAGATAGAAACAAAAAATGTTGAACTGAATAATGCATGAATATTGCTGCGCAAGCTCTATGAAGGAAACTAACTAGCTAATCTAACGTAATATCAAAGAAGGAAAGGTCATTTTCGATTCTATGTCTATATCGCAAATAATTCATGCAGCAACAGTAGCTTCATTCACATTTTAGTGAATAGGTCTACTAGGTGAATTTAGGGGATAGGGATCAGACGCTGCCAGTTGGAATGCTTCATAGACAATTTTCTCTTGATTCACTAATGGCAAGTATTTCCTGTTAGGTATCTGACCTTCTCAGTCGTCTTCCGAAAGCTACCCTGTCCTAGTTCAGCTATCGACTACGCACACCAATGCCAAGCTTGTAGACCGTTGCCATCGTGACTGAGAACGGATGACATTTTTTCGGTAGAAGGCTGCCACACTGATGAACAGGCAAGGAGTGATTATCCGCCAGCTGCCATTTGCCTGGGAAGTCACCTCAAGCATAGGACAAACAGGAGGTGATATCTGGTTAATCTGCGGCAAAAGTGAGCATAAATTCAACATTTAAGATGGAACTGCATTGTAAACTTGTGACTTCGTTCCTAAATTCTTTATATTGTTTGACAATTCCTCCTTCAGCAAAATCTATCAGTGACTTTCGAGTGTAAATGAGCATTGTCTGTACCATTTTAAAGCAAAATATTTACCGAATGTGGGCAAAAAGATTGCAAAATATACCGCAGTACGCAAATAGGAATCATTTAACCAGCTGCGAGATCTTAGTCTTTCCTGACGGGCTCTAAGTAACTGATTGATTGTCGAAGATGTGCATGTTCCCAGTATCAGTTAGCCAGTAGACTTCAGGTACATCCATAAGTAGTCGCAGAGAGCTCGCTAGACAATAATCCAAAAGAATTTGTATTTTACTTATAAATGAATTCTAAGTTTGTCGGCGACTCAGCTTCCTTCCGAATAATAAGTCTTGATAACTTAAAATCTCATAGTGAAAAAAATATGCTTGAATATTTTATCCTGAGGAAGAGCCTAGACCAGATTGAGAGCATATTTTAAGATAATAGTGACTCTGACATCACCTTTAATTATATTCATAAACTAGCCTTTAATCGCACCACGTCTGGTCCTATCCAGTCGGCCTTATCCATATCGTGTTTTTACGTTGTTATCACGACGTCACCTTGTTGTCAAGACTTGCTGAACTCCAATGACGCCATAGTGACGAGTGAGTCAAGTCAGTAGTCTTTACAATAAGTTATAATTAGCATGAAATAAAAGAGGAGATCAGACAATAGAATGGAATGCTAACTTTTTTTGAACTCGGTCATATTTCCCCACTTTTACTTCATTCCAATGTCCTCAATTCTCAGTGATTAATGAAGGTCTAACTGCATTCGCCACCAAGTTTAGTCATCCTAAGGATCTAGCCTTTATTTCTTTCGTGTAGTTTTGATAGGCTTTCCTTGATCTTCAATGGTTGAACGATAGACTTCTCGCTTTGAACGATGATATAGTACCAAACTTCCCTCCAAATTATATTAACTCTCCTACTCCTGAGGATTCAGTGTTAAAGAGGAAGCATACGTTAAAAAGCCAAAATCACTTTGATTCGTACCAGTTAGGTGTACATAACCATTATAATCTATGTTAGTCGATCATTAGTAAAGTTTGCTTCCTTAGATACGTGTTTCTCCAGCGACAGTACTTACAATCTGTATCAAGCTTGTTAAATCATACCAGTCGATTGTACCATCTTAGAATGTTTTAACCAGTATGTCTTTATTATTTCTCTGCTCTTCTAAATTGACGCTTCCAGATCGCTTGTCTTCGAGACGGGAAAGCCGGTAGAGGGCTCTTTGTTAAATAAGCACTGGTTCTTTGAGCTTGGCCGAAATCTGCGCTGCAGGATTTGAGGTGGCCTTTGTACGAGGATCAGTGGATGGTAATTTGCTGATGGAGCTTCAGCTGAATCTTTGGTGGGCATTGTGATGGCCATATCCTATCACAGCTGCACATAATGATCGACGTCCTCCTAGAATACTTCCTCATTTGTTCCGTCCTATTAGCACCTCTACAAAGTGTTCATTGATATTGTGGTGATAATGAAAATGCTTACTAAGGTCTAGATACTGCCAGTCTTCCAGTACAATCTCTTCTATGCATTGCTTCGTGAGTACATTTGGATTTCAAAAGTCTTGCGGTTACCCTTTTAAACAGAGACATTCACCTCACTTAATTGCCTTTGCTGATAATGACGCAGCCTCTTGGTGTGCTCTCACATTCAGCTTTTGATACATGTTGATATTATTTCGTCAAATTCAGATGATTGTGGGGTCAACAAATGTGTGTTGGCTTTTCTTTGCCCCTGGAAATTGGGCCGAGAAATGAGGGGCTCTCTTGTTGAGCATTCACTTCCGCCATATACGGGTAACTAGTAACGTTTGAAATTCTCCGCTATCTTTGCTACTAGTCATGAATTTTAAGAAGTGTAACATTATGAACTTTTTAAATTACTTTCGTAGAAATTATAGTAGCTTAAATGTGAGATAAGGACAGCATTGATCGAAATGAAATAAACAATAAATTACACTTGATTGCCACGCCTAATTTGATGTGGACCGAATGCTCCCGAAAATCCGCCCATAACTTCAAGTGGGTCCTCAAAATTACTGCTTGATTGTGTACTTTTGATTGACTTTAGATCGGCAAGCAAACATTAGCGGTGATAATGAATTAGTCTTCAAAGGCATTCATGGATTGTTTGTTCGAAGGTCATCGGTTCTTGGTGTGTTCGCGGCTTCAGAATTTGAAATATTGCGCTATCTTAGTCGAATATATTTACGAAGATTAAAACTTTGGCTGGAGCTCCGAATAAGCTTAAAAAATATGCAACTAGGTTTGATACTTTGGGTTGGGCTAGCTTGTGTATTCATCCTAGTCGATTTCTCCCGTGCATCTGAGGTGTTTCATTGAAAACAAAAGTCCCGGTTCTTGTGTAAATTGCGTTATATTAGACACCTCATTGCGCTTGATCGTTTTTGGAAAGGTGAAGTTGAGGGCCTTGAAAAGGCTAGGGTCTGGAGGAGGGTGACTGAAGACATGTCCTGCTAAAACAGATTCAAGGTACACAAGTGACTACGGAAATCAAAAATAAGCATGCTTCGAGTAAAAAAGGATGTATTTTACTCTGTTTATGTTTCATGTTTTTCATTAAACGAGCTATTTTAGAAAAGCAATTAATCAAATGACGGAATATTTAAATAATGTCTAGCTTTTAAAGTAAATGCTTAAATGCTAGCGATTTACTTTCCGTTCATTTTTTAGGCACAGTCTAAAAATTCGCCACGAATTCACCTAACAATGGGTAAATTTTGCTTAGACTTCACTGCCACTCATTTCATTGAAAGAAACAGTCAGCGCTTTCTAGTCAAGCCAGAATTTCAGCCTCTAAATAGATTGGTTACAAATGTTTAAAGTAGCCTTTGCATTTCTCGCACTTATTTAAGCAGCAGACCATGTCTCCCGGTAAAACGCAGTTGAATGTTTTGGTTTCGAATCCAGACTCTTCACACGAATTAGTGAAATTCTGTTTACTTGGGCAACAATGTGACCCAGTGTGACTGATTATCTCGAAGCAAAAAGAATGAGTTAATGGAAAATGTAAGGAAAACTACGAACCCACCTCATGTCTATCTAAGCTGATTCGAAGATCTTCTAAAACTCCGATTGGTATACTTTTGTTGTCAAAATTACAAATGATTATTGAAACATAGATGAAGTGGTCAGAGGTAATAGGCAATTTTTTTTCTGAAGTGCATATGTAAGAGCCAAGTTGATTCTGTATATGATCCACCATTTGATTAAGCTGTATATTACCACTTCATTTCAAAGATTGGTTAATCTGGGCGTCAATTCAGTAAAGATTCAATAGATTTTACAGTAAAACTCCGGTTGGACTTAGTAACGTGTCATCACATGCTCGACTGAATAGCCCGATGAAACTTGAAACGAGCAGGAATGGTTTAGTTGAGCGTGCGATACAATCTTTAATCTGGCAATGCTGATAACATAAAAACCACAATAGATTTACGTCTGGTCTATGAGAGTGAATTAATTATGATAATCTAGCGCCTTAAACAACATCCATTGTTGCTTTCAATACCATTTGCCAATATTTACCAGTGTTAAATTGTAACTTCTGAATTCCATAGATTTGGACTCCACAGATAGCAGGTCATTATCTGAGATCTGAATGCCTACTGTGAAAGAGGTTCCATTCTTCTCAGCCTTAATCGGAAAAAAAGAGTGCAAACGATTATGTTGATGCCAAAACATGCTCAAGAGATTTCAGAATTCAAAAGGAATCTGTATGAATACCTAAATCAAGCGCAGGCATAGTTTAAACAGCTCAGAAAATTGAGTCTTCTGAGTTTCTGAGTTTACAGAAAATGTAATGTAAAATTACTTAACAGTAAATTTCTCTTCATAATCGCACCTTCAACTTTGTGAAATCAAGCATCAAGCATCAAGCCTCGATTCTGAAAATCTTAAGCAGATCGAGTGGAACTTTTGATAATAATCCTATTTCGCCAGCACCGATATTTCGTGGTGCCATTAAGGCATTGCCTCAATTTCGTGGTTGCACTGCATAACTAATTTAGAGATTTTGTACTTTAAGCTGATTTGCAGAATATATAATGAAAACGAATCCACATAAGGTCCTATTATCCATGGCGACTTCGTAAACTGATCATAGAATTCTTTAAGCTAAAAGGCCTTAGGAAAATATTAACGTTATATGCATATTAAATAAGGAATGTGTTTATAAAAAGAATCATTTAGTGTCTAAATCTAGAAGATCACAGGACTACATTTTCAGAATCTTAGCTCAACATTTTATTGTAGTGTTATAAGTCAGGCACCGTTGGTGTAATCGGGAAGATGCGACGAACAACAATTTTGAATGGAAATCTACTTACTGAATTTTTATCAACACTCGCAAGAAGGTTTGCAGGTTTTTGTGCTGCAAGACGTAAAAGAAAGTTTCAAAAATGATTTAATGGCTAATTTGAGCATCACAGGTAGAAATTTTGGCAGAGGGGTTTCTCATCTTCCCTGTGTGTATCCGGTAGGTCAACTAGCCTAGTCCTACTATCGAATACAGCAGACTCAAAACATTCAATATGGAAAGACAGGATTAAATAACCTTTTATCCTGTTAACATTTTATCCTTTATCCTTTTATCCTTTTAACATTTTATTTTAAATAAAACCCAGTTTTTGGTATCTCCGAGGGGCAATACTAGTTGATTGGCCAGATGCAGAAAATCGATGTGCGAGATCATTCGTCTATTCGAATTTTTGATTTATCACAATTAATGAATGATGAAAAGTTCTTGGTTTTTGAGTTCAAATGACTGCTGTTGTTATGCACCGCAGAACAGGTCGTGAATAAAGTAATGTATTGAGAGAACCAGTGTGTAAATTATTTAGCTGGAACCGTCACCTTATATGGCACTTAATTCAAAGTGTATAGCTAAGAATAATTTATAGCTAGGAAAAAAATCATGCTGGACTACTTGTATGATGTTAGTGTTAATTAGAAAAAGCTTAAACAGGAAGATTTATATACTTCGTTCTATTGGAAATAGACCAATAAATCCCAACTTTATCGTTTAAACTGCAAGATGAAATTAAACTTAGGAATAATAAATTCGAGAAATGTCAATGAAACTAAACAGCTTTCACTTACCACATGTCAATGTGGAACAATTAAAACAAAGTAAATAGACCATTGTGACGTTAACGGCATAGTACTTGGCCAAGCATCAAATCATTGTGAGATTTGCGGATTCGCCATTGGCTCCTTCATGCAGCCAATCAGGGTAGAAAGAGAGCGTGACCACCAATCATGACACCGGCAGGTAAGCGTTCAGCTGATTTGGAGACCGCAGCTGTGATAATTCCACACTTTAACAGCTATTAAATAGAGTTTTCACGGCTTCTACGCCCTGTATTTCAAGGGCAAGTCTGAATGGGACCTTTTTTCAGTTTCCTTTGTCTAATTAGCTTGGTGTTATTTATAGCGCTCGCGCAACAGTCTCAAAATTTCGAGAAATGTCCATTCATTTGCCTCCTTTCCATAGGCAAAGAGCTATTTTGTACCTCAACTCCTGATGCAAACTATACGGATGTCAGCTGCCAGAAGGATCTGATAAATGACCGATTTATCATCGGAAATCGCAGCAGTATTCGTCGAATCTACCCTGGAGGCTTGAAAGACCTTAAAACATTCACATCCGATGGAGGTCTGAGTATTTTTCTCAATATGAACATCCTTGAGCTAAATGTCACGTCTTTCACTGGCCTAGAGGGTGTCCTCCATAATCTTGAAGTTCTGCATGTTAGTACCCTTCATCCAGACACTCTGTTGCATCATCGCAAGATTACCTCCCTAATTTTTGATAGTGATCGCATTCCTAAGTTACCAGATGCTATCAGAGAAGAAGCAAACGTTCCAACCTTTCTGCGACTCAAGCCGCAAGATCCCAGCGTGCCCATTGAAGTGAACGTAGAAGTTCGATGCCACAAATGTGCCGGCGAACAACCAATTCAGGAGTCCGCGATTTTGACGTTCGCTCATCAGCAAGCTGTAAAATCGGGTGAAACCCTCGACGCTTTTAACATGATCTACATGGATAACTGTCCAACTCTAAATAATGGTCTTGGTTGTCCGAAAAACGGGTCACTTGAAGATTACATCCTAAATGTCAATGCCTCCAGCGGCTGGGAGCTTTCTCTGGAAGTCCTTGACGAAAGTGATCTGAAAGTCGCCGGTGGAACGACGCGAGTTAAGCCCTTATTGCTCTCCGTGATAATTTGGTGTACTGTCCTCACCGTTCTTCTCATGTGCCTAATAGCAGCATTGGTAATTCGACGCAGAATCAGGGCCAGGAAACGAGAAATAGAACGACGAAGTGCCGCCTCGCAACGTCGATGCTCGGCTACTTCTCTAAAGCATATTATCTGTGGAACTTTCTCTTGTGAAGAGCTACATAGGGCCTCTTTAAGTAACGGTGGAACATGGATCTATGGAACACCCTCTCAAAATTCTTGCTCAAATCTCTTGAGCGAAACACGTAGTCAATATTCGTTCAGACCTCCACCATTTCCTGGGGTGGGCTATCCGCACTTTCGTGGGAGTGTATACTCCACTGAAATACCTCCAGGTTATCGTGCATCTATACCTGATTTCCTCACCCTGACGCCAAGGAATAAGCCTTCTTTGGTGAATGGAGACGCCTATTTAGTGAATGGAGATCCTGGTCTACCACCCCTACCGACTAGTCCAAGTTTCCGTGTTCCAGGAACTCCCGCGTATAAGAGGTCTCATGATGGTACTTTCAAGATGGTACAATCTTAGCGAAATTCACAATTTTTGATAGCGCCTCTTCCAATGTCAAGTGAGTAATCTTTTGCTTATTTACAAATTAACATTTTTTGCCTTTGATCCCCAGCTTTACACGTGATCATAATCCAAAGCTGAAGCATAGTTCGATTTTAATTTTTGTGCTTGTTTAAATTAACCTGCTGTTCTACTTTACTTGCTTATTTCAAGGGTTTTTAAGGGTTGTTCAATAAGGAGATTTAATACATACCGGCTAAAATGGCGTTTGGTGGGGACAAAATCTAATTTTGACTTAAACCTCTGGTTTAATTTCTGCCTTAAAAACTGTAGTTTTGCCAAGCCAAGAGCCCAGCCGCTTGCAATTTTGATCAAAGTAAAAAATATGAAACTTTAGCAAATTAAAACAGAAGTTAAAATTCAACTATCTGATTTAGTGTACGTTATTTCATTCAAACCATGTTAAAGCACTCTCTTCCGGGGTTCATAAAGTGGAATTAGTCAACTTTCCTAAGTTCTACTGGCAAGATCAACTGGTATTTCACATGGTTCGGCGTTAAGTGATTCATATCCGCTAAACGCTCCCTGTTTAAAATTTGTCCTAAACTAAATTCTGAACATAGGAATTCTGATTCATTCCTGTCCCTAAATATTTCGGATTTGAACGACTATTCTTCGAATCTTCCAGGTCAACCTGAATATCAAAGAACCACTGTGTGATCACATCTGAAAATATGCCTACTATTATGTCCAAAATCTTGTTATAAATGACCATTAGACTGTATTAATTTTCCAAAAAGCGTCGTAAAATCTGTGGTAAATTAGTTGTTTTCAAAGTTTTATGAAACCTTTTTTCGGATCTCTACCAGTTTTGGTGCTTTAGATGACTATGATCCAAACGATTTCAGAACCTAACCATAATTTTAAATTCTTTATCGTTTGACTCCGGCGGCAAATCACAAAAAAATGCCTATGTTGTTGGGATATATTTGCATTTTTTGGGCCATAAAACCCCTATTCGTCATTGGGGCTGAAGTAGAGTATTTATTTAAATGCAGTTTCATACTCAAAATGACATCCCAACATATAATGAATTACTTTCAGAAGATTTTGGATAAGCTATGTATTCTCATAATTCAGAACCTGGAATTTCAGAATAATTGGTTGTGATTACTCAAATTGGAGTTTGTCTAGTCATTCTGGGATTTAAAGTATCAAGACTTCTCTCATTATGAATTAAGTAATGAGATTGGTAAAGGCATCTGTGAAAAAGCAGCCTTTCAGTTGTGAAGGTCTTGATTAATTTTGACTGTCAAGCATTTAGGAATTTCGGCATCAATGTTAGACAAGATTTGCTACCCAGCGGAATGGGTTTCTGCTCTCCATCGAATTTGCGAGGTTGGATATTGAAGACTAAAAAGAATAGTTAGTGGCCATCTCAAGTCAAGTATAAGCTCTTTTTATTACCCGCGCACATATGGTGTGTTCGAATAAACAATAAAATGAAGAAGGTGGTTATGTGTTGTTTAAATCCATAACTCATTCTTCATATGCAATTGTTCGAAGGGGCAAGGGTAGACAGAACACCTTTCACAGAAATCCTTGACTAATGTCCCATCTATGAAGAAATTGTTTGCAGTATTTAGCGGCTACACGGTCGGCACTAGTGCAAACCCATTCCCATGTGAAGTCAAATTCGCTCTGGACTTGATATAATCATCCAGTATCTCTTAATGTGCTGTTCTTCATGTTCTATGTGTAATCATATTAACTAACACTTGTTTGTAAATTGTTACTGGGAAGGAACTAATTGTCGGTAGATGGTCTTCTAAATCGTCGGTCTAGAAACCTTCTGCTGTAACGAATTCTCAGTCTTCTTCAGATCTTGTTAAAAGAAAGTATATTGAGGCCTTCAGTCTTGAAGTCAATTCAGGAGTAGAATTGATGATTCTTCAATCGTAGTTCTGGCAGGTTTCCTCTTTTACTTCCTTTCGGGAAACCCCTTCTCGTTGTCCAATCCGAAATGCACTTGTCTGCCAAATTGAGCCGCTATTCCCGTAATCCATCAATTAGACAATTTCTGTCCCTTTGCGGTCTTTCCCAGACTTAGAAGATAGCAGGATGAAACAGTTCCAGATGCAATCATTCACTGTGCTCTATCGAACACAAGGTGGCTATTTCAATTTCTCACTCTAGTGGCTATTTTCCGAACTTTATGAATCCTCTACAGTTGCATTCATTCAATACAGTCATGGTTCTGTGTACATAAAGAGCAGTGTATCTGAAATTTAATGATGGTAGGCATAAGGACCCATCCGTATCACATTCTATGACTATCATTTGTGCATTTTTTTTATCTCAGTATTATATCTGATTTTAAAGTAGTCCCAAGTCTGCACTGGCGGCCAAAAATTAAGATCCGGTCTAAACTACTCACAGTAAAAATATCGCGTTAGTTAGGGCCTGATTTTCAAAGAATTGACATCTCTTGTCTTCTTGAAGGACTGTGTATGATGCTGCGGTTCAGGAATGACAGCATTCAAACTGATTTTGCAGCTCTCCTATCATTACCCAGATTCTGATAGAACAAAAGCAAAGAACAGATTATCTCAAACGATTTGTCTCAAACGATTTGAGTCGAAATCGCAATTCAGAGTTTTTAACTGAAAATTTTGCAAGGATCTTTGACGTGTAGGTAGTAAATAAAAAGACTTCACGCATTTTTTTTTTTTCATTCTATATTTGATAGTGTAAAAGCCGGTTCACCTTAATTACAAATTGAATTTAACTAATATTTAGAAATTTTCATGATGTGCTCCGCCCACCTTCCGCTGGAAAAAGTTCACACTGATCATTATACATGGAGGGAGCCTTATGAATGTTAACAAAAGTTATTACATACCTCTTTGAAAACATTCCTGCCCTGTAAGCCATCCCACGCTTGCCATTCCGGGCTTTTAGCGCTAAAGGTGAAGTTCACTTCGAATTTAGTTTACTTTACGTTTGCGTGTCAGCATAACTTGTCAATTTTTTCAGCACATTCCGGAGAAATAATCTTGATGACGGAATCGAGATTCACCGTCTACGCACCAAAATGCGGCACCTATGGGGCGGTATTCTGAAGTGCACATGGAGCGTGTCGCAAGATTCAAGATGCCGGCTATAGCATCATGGGCATGCACTTGGGATGAACATGCGTGTAACCCTTGTGACTCATTGTGCTGGTCTGCGTGTGCGTACAGGGCGTGTCACTATACCGGGTCAGATGAAGTAGCCTGTGTGACGCATCTAGCTGCATGTGGCTTACAAAGAATCGGCCAAGTGTAAAATTTCAAATATGCCAAGAGCCTCTTTAGATGGCTTCCAGCACCTTCCATTTTCCGTACTTATTGTGATGAAAGTCCCATAAATTAAATTGCCGGGAGTCTAATTAATCCGCTACCCACCACTGTAGGTCAATTATGGAACGTCTCTTCAGAATGAGAAATATGGATGCATAAAGGTCACTTCAAACCTCCGAAGGATGCTCCTAAGTTATTGGCTGAACGGCCATTCAAATTAAGAACTGCATCCTTACTAACGATTCGAACTAAAGCATAAAGTTACCTTCCCATGGACATGGGAATGCCATGGGAATGGATTTATTGTTTTCCGACTTTGGATTCCTGAATGCTTCATAAAAAGCAAAAATCTGATTGTCACATCAAGGTTCTTTTGCCCGAAATTCGGACAAATTGACAAAAATGTTGTTTCAATTTTCGAAGTGTGCTAGCTTTAAGCAAAGAATGAAACATCATCAGAAACACAGCACAATAATTCCGTTTTCTAATGGAAGTGGGCGTTTCTCTCTTACGCTACCTACAGTGTGAAACTTGCTGGATAATTATCAACGAAATTAGTTTAATTTCCCGCACACGTGGTTGTGAGATGCGTGACCATGGTAGCAGAAAAATAATAACGACGATTAGTATAGTATATGAAGAGTAATAGAAAAATGAAAGTATATGATCTTTAAAAGTAGCAAATTCACATTATTCTGAACAATAGCATAGAAATGGTATTTTTTTCTGTTCCAAGAAGCAATAACGGTTTTCTTTTCCATTCTTTGAGGTAAATAGCCGAATGAAGGATTTATTATTCAACTTTTATTAGGACGTCATTCGAACATGCAAACGCCTGAACTAAGTGTCCGAAGAGCCTAATTTTGCACCTTGTGCCTTTCAACGTAAATCAAAATACTCCCAGAAGGGATCTGAAAAAGCGAAAAAGCCAAAATTATGGCGACCGTTCAAAAGGATTATGTAAATTACGTCACTGGCCAACGATTGGCACAAGCTTGAAATTACACATGGTGTAAGTTCTCCCAATAACAAATGAAATCTCGTTGAACTGAGTGGGATTAATGTAAACGAGTAAGCCTAAATGCAAACTACAGCTGCATATTGCCTTCGATAGCACGGAGTTTGGGAAGGCAAAAAGTTGCTTGAAGATTCGCCCATTTGTGCTTTCACTTAGCCACTTGCGTCATATTCAAGCATCTTTTCCTGCTTTTTGGCTCACTGTTCGACCAAGAGCAGTTTTAAATTTCGCTTTCCATTTAAGACAAGGAAAGCCGACTAGCATTGTTGAAAATTCGTCTGACTCAAAATAATTTAAACTGCTCTGCTTTCTTTTAAGTTGTCCAAAAGTTTGGTAGCATTCGCACCTCAGAGAACCGAAGGAAGTCCGAGGTGCTGGCCTCATGCAGTAGATTCTCCTTCCCCTGGGTCTCTAATTAATTGTCCATTAACCTGGATTTATAAATGATTAACTTTTCCAGGCCTTCTAAGTGGCTCATTTTCGACTTTATCGACAATACTTTACTAGCTGGGTTGTCGTCTTTTGCACCTAATGGTTGGTTTACTTTTTAATTAAATAAAACAAAATTTCATGATCAACTATGATATTCAGCCTATTCGGCTATAATGGGCTCAGTACAACAACACCTGGGGCACTTCATAAGTTCTAATGATTCATCGTGAAAGAACGATATGTCTTGATGGAACTCTCCCTGTGTTTCTACTTACCGAAAATTCACCTCTTATTGTTTGACTAAACCTTGGCGGCTGCTAAATCTTTGAATTTTCGGTGGTTGACAATGATTTCATTTCTTGTAGTTTTAATCATAGCGCATTCCAAGAGTGGAGCCTTGTGCCGTGAAATGTCGACAAAATGATAAAGGAACGCCGTCGGAGGGTGATTGGAAATGCACGCTGACATGCATTGGAGAAGTGAGGTTTTTAAGCAATCAGATGAAGCAGGCCAATTCATTTTCTCTCTCGTTTTACATTGAAAATCGTACCTTCTTAAGCGCCTCATTCTCTATCCGGTGTTATTGCAGATTTCTGAGTAGTTGTGTTCAAACAAAGGAGGTGGATCCTTTCATTGTCAATTTCAGCTAGAAAGTCAATTGCAGATACTAATTTGAGTAAACTTGATGACCCATCGATAGATAACTTCTCGGCTGAACTAACTTGATAGTGTCGAAGGAAAAGTTGGCTTGGTATCGACACCAAAATTTTAGTGATGTAGCCAATGAACTTCGCTATGCATGAAAATAGAGTCCATAGCTGAAATCTTTGAGCCGCCTTTAATTCGTATTCCAGGACATTATTTTCAACTTTATCGTCATCGGCCACCTTGTTGAATTCATTTTAACTCATGTGTCCGCCTTTCCTGATGGTGTCAGGTGAGATGGCCGATCTCACTTCCACTGGGAGTCGCAAGACCATATCCATTCAATTAATAAAAAAATAACCAGGCATTTACTTCAGATCTTTTATAAAAAAACACCATGACTATCATGCAATCGGAGGTGTCTGCATCAGTATTACTATCGGCATCACTGATTTTGTATCTTCGGCTGGCTCCGTAGCATTTATGTTTCTTGCGATTCCCACAATCAAGTAATTATTTCAGGCATAGTCACTGATCGCCAATTAATTCACTATCTTATCCTAGAAACATTTTAGCCAGGTATTATATCAATGATTGTGAAGTCACTCTCATCCTTTCTTACGCGTAAAGCTATTAGCATTGCCTTCATCGAGATCATTTATCTGACATCATAGTTTCCTCAGTTACCAGTGAAAGGACAGAACTCATTGATCCGGGTTTTTTCACTGAAGAAGAACTTCGCTCTTACTGTTATTCCTGCTCTTGAAAATATCAGCGTTTTGATCCATAAAGGAGGTTCATATCATCCATATTGAGTCGATAGCACTAGCATTTTAACATTTTGATTATAAAATTATCCACATAACTAAAATCTTATGGTCGGCAATTTATAGACATTGTCTAACATTTCTTTGGCTGAATGGTATGTTTTCAACCAACATGTCAGAATTCGCTTTCTTTGTTTCTTTCGTGGAACGATTTCATTTTTCTAGAGTGTCTGCCTGGAATATCGTTTGACTTTAAGTGATGTTTTTCAGGGAAGGCTGGACCTGAGTGGCCATAATCTCCTGTTTTTTAAGTCGTTGTGCGATTACGGAAGTTTATCTTTTTTGCAAGAATTCAGGAAATAAAGTGCATTAACTTTTTCAATGACTGGCTCCCTTTGCAAAGCTTTAGTCATGATTGTTTTATCCAGAATTTAATATTTAGGGGTCAGTCATGTATTGCTGGCATTTGGTCTGATCACTAAATTCAGACACAGGGTTCATTTTGTTATTATGCTATTATTATTGTTGTTATTATCAAACAACTGAATTCCTTGAGGCTTTAAGGTACAATGAATTAAAGTGCCAACCCGTTCAAGGTTTTTCAATTCAGTAGAGTTTGAACAGACATAGTCGGAAACTTTCTAGTACCTCAGAATGGTGTGCGGCCCACGAAAAAGTGATGCCAGCCCCATTCTCCGGTTCAAAACTGATAGTCACCAGGGTGCGGGGAATTTATTCTCGGTGCAATTTAACTGGAGATATGGATCCCATTCGCAGTGCTAAATATAGTTCCAACCCTGTCCAGCAGAACAATTGCAATCCCATTTAACAGCCAAATCTGATATCCACAGTAACGTTTAATAAAATAGGCGCTCGTATTAAAATGTGCTCCTGACTGCTACCTTTACCTCAATATTTTAACAAATCAAATTCTAAAACGCCCATTTTAAGCACTTCTCTTTATTGCTTATGTTGAGTATCTAACTAGTCACGTCACGGTTGTAAAAACTACCTGTGTAATGGCTTTCAGTCGAATGATGTATCAGAACTCGTTGTTTGGGCACAACTGGACTACTTCGAATTTACTGTTAGCGTCGATTGTATTCTAATGATTGCTAAACGTGCTTGTAAGCATAAACAATGCAAAAACTGCTAAGCTGTCACTTGTTAGTTTTATAAAAACCACATTTTTCGCTCGCAATTCAAATTCTTAATAGGTTTCTTGGGAAAAATTGGGCTGCCACTTGCATATCCATCCTCATTGATAACGCAGAACCTTCATGTATATTACCTTAAGGTATTCATCATGAGAGCGGAATAGTCCATGCGGGGATATAAGAAGTTGCCCTAATGCCTATTTGTCCATAAACTCTGGGTTTTAATGCATCTTTGAATCTCTTGCAGTTTCATGAATCAGCTAAAGTACGTTTCAATGAACTATTCAAAATGTCCTTGTGAGTGTTCAGGCCAAAAATTGAGCAGTGTATTTTACCAGAATCACATTTGGCGTTCTAATTATCCAAATGGTTGCATCAGAGGACGGTTGAGTATTTCTAAGTAGCATCATCGTTTTACCCTAATAAAATGGAATGAAATGCTCTCTAAATATCAATTTATTTCTGAACCAACAGAACCTGCATTTTGTGTCCAAACTTTAAGTAAAACTAACAGGAATCTATTAAACTCTTTAATGTGTACCCTTAATATGTTCTCTAACTTCAATTCATTAAATTACTCGCCACTCATTTTTTTTTATTTTTCAGCCCTTTCTTGCACAAATGTCAAATGTTATCACGTAGGCCAACGTTCACCAGCAGAACTCTGTCATTACTGTCTGTTATGCACAGTTAAGAATGAGGATCCTCTCCTTCGATGTCACGCGCCGTAAGCTACTATTTTGGTTATTTCTCTGCCCCAAGAACTCTCATTCATTTTCTTTGAAATACCATTGTGTCTGAATGTGCTTTTACAACACTCTGCCCTCTGCTTCTACTTCGCCGCAGTTGCCACTTTCCAAAGCCTGGTGTTTCATCCTCCCAGCTGACCCCGTCTACTGTGTACAGTGGTTTGGAGTATTGTGAATCAGTGACTGTGCATTTCCCTTTGCAGAATTGTATTGTGCCCCAAACGATGTGCACGCACCAACACAAATGCTACAAAAAACCTTGCAATCTGCTAATGTCTAACACTAACGCTTTACTCTTATACCTCCTGTACTCCAGGTAATCCGTTTATTTTGTATAGCAGCACTATGCTTCTGTCTCAGCATTGTTCTCAATTTCGCCTTGGGCGTAGGATCGCACTAACTACTCAATTTTAATATCATGAAAATCGTGTAATAGAATGAGGAGGCGAAATAAAGATACTCAGAAATTCAAACGCAAAATTTTCCCAATTTCATGCACCATTCCACTTTGCATTAGGATGTTTCTGTCAAAAATTTAGCTTCCGTGATTATTCAGGTCACGCGATCAATTTTAGTATCCTCTTCGTGACTTGACTGGAAGATTTTTCTTCTTTTCCAGTCAACTTCTTTGTCCTTCTTAATGCGCATCTCGTTGTTGAGTTTCGCTTCTAGACTGAAAAATGCATAGCATTGAAGGTATTTTAATTTCAATCGGAGTCGTTCGAAAAAGCCCTTAAAATGAACAAGGACAATGAAAAAACACACAGAGTTAAGTATGAAGGTTGAACGCCTTATAGTATTATGTCCATGTTGTGATTGATGATCCAATCTAGATAAAAGCTTAATTGAAATATATAAAGATAGTTGCATCAAGAGTGTAAACAAAAATCGCATAACGATAAATTACATTGCAGGGGGGTCTATTTATTTCGTGTAAATATGAACTAATTAATGGGCGCACTTTTCGGGACTTCAAAGCGTGATAACAGGAGTAATAGCCATGCTCCTCATGCAGTTAAATGCTGTCTAATTACATTTTTCTTTTTCTTTTTCTTCATAATGACATGGAAAACAACTTCTTGAGTAGAATATGACAGCTTGTTGACTACAAGACTCACGGTCTTTTGAATTCATGACATTAGTGAAATCTATCAGGTTAATTAATTGCTCTGGGCATTTATTTGGAATTGATAGTGATTTGAGCTTCGTAACCGATCTGATCAGAGTTTTTCAGACCATGATTCCCCTTCAAACGCTTGACTTTGCCATCTTCATTGCGACTGATTTGGTGTGATATGGGTGTTCTAATCATCACCAACTGACATGAGGTGAAGTAGGCAATCCAGCTTTCGTCAATGGCCTGTTTGATGACAGCCAAACCTGGAGATTGTAACGTCACGTCACCGATGCTTTGTAATAGTTCGGAGGTGAACTGTTTATATAATTAAAATAATGGTATGTATACACTTCTATATGTCGAACTATCATCCCCATAGCGATTACATGATCGCGTTTGATGTCGAATATTATTGTGTTCGCAAGGTTCAGGCGCCATATGGACTGTGTACTTTTATCTCTGAATTGAAAACTCGCTACTGAATAACTTGACTGTTATTCGTCTTCAGCATACTTATAACCTTTCAAGTTTTCCATGATTCTTGGTAGAAGATCTTGAGTATTTTAATTCTAACCACTAGAAAATGAGAGATAAAAAAGGGATAAACAGTTCTATTTACGTAGATGATGATCAACTTAAGATAAGAAAACCATTTGGCTTTGATATTTTATGAGTGATGAGGTTTACTGTCTCATCACTTTGGTTATCATCAACATGAGTGGTCATTTGATTAATTTTTTTGCTTTGGCGAACGATCACCAAGTTTACTTCTTACCCATTGTCTCCATTTGAACACGTCGATGCCAATGTACATCCTGCCCTTAAAGTTTAGTCTGTCACATGAACCAGTAGTATACAAGGTACCGATTTTTACTAATGTGAGTTCGCTTCACAAGAATTCCCATTTCTTCAAGAAAATTGTGATATTGGTGCATTTGAGAACCTGACGTGTTCGTGAACTCACACATGTGCTGGATGGACTGCAACTTTGGTGAATATTTGATTCCAGAACGCCTTAACGCAAGTACAAGGCAGAATCTGATTTCAATCCAGACTAAAATTAGCTTTGGAATTCCCCAGCTCAACTTGAGATAATGAAAAAAACATGAATTTTTCTTTGTGAACTGTGGTGGAAACAATCTTCAGGGACGTTTAAAGCGCTGGCGGGAAATAATATGATACAGCCAACAGTTTCTCCTTACAGTCACCGAGAATCAGATGAGCAGGCTAGAAAATCAACTGTGCCACAGTGCTAAGAACTGCAGAATCCTCAGTTAGAATGAATACCGATTTCTAGAGCTAATTGGCCGAGTTTACTTGAGTAAAAGATGGATTAGAACCGCGGAGGATAATATGATGACTTGTTGTGGTGAAGCAAGGTGGAGTAAAAACTGGCAGAACCCTTTTTTGAAGAAAAATATGGGGCTAATCTTGCTATTTTTATCAAAAACAAAGCAGCAACTGGAAATCATTCCGTCTTAAAGAGCTCATCGACAGCGACCCATACGTGTTTGTGAGAGACGTATGAGCGAAATCTCACTCAGAACTCTGGCTGGCCACCGTTAGTCATCAAAACACAAGGAGATAATATTTTTTTTAATATTTCCCCTGGAAAGAGTAAAATAAAGTCACATGAAGCATTTCTCTTTTTTTGGAAATAGTGAGGCACTTAAGTGAAAGTCTTGCTCCTGTTCTGACTGAATAGCCTTACATCCGCAGACTGATTGGCTCTGAGAGAAGTGTTCTGTGGCTGTACTTCGCAATCCACACTCCACGACCATAATTTCGGAAATCGGATGTCATCATATTACTGAGGCCTGGTAATTGTACTGGCCCTTATCATATCTGGTTAGTGATTCTTGACCGACGTGTAGGTCTCAGTAGTTGGGTGTCATGATTGAGAATTAAGAAATTAGTAATCCAGAATAAACAAGTTGAATCAATCACTCGAACCTTTGTTATTTTACTCCTTGTCACAAGACGCTCTATTGAAAAGTCTGCAGTGGAATGTCTGCTTGTCCACCTTTCATCATGCGTGTTTTCTGATTCCGCTTCAACTCTTTATGGCTAACTTTAAATTTTTCACTAACTGACCCCCATCAGGTATTACCAATTTAATAACTACTCTAAAAATCGTTTCGAGGGATAAATGATAATAGTACCCCTACGTGCTTGATGTAAATAATGGTGACCACTGGATATAGGGCGCACAGATGTTTCCTGCTTCGTTTCAGCTTTGGGAGATAAAATCTCGATTGTACATTATCCCACCAGTCGCCTTCACTTACAAGGGTACCAGGTCGAGCACTGTATTTATCTGTTTGTTTGTGTCTCGCGATTCGGAGTCACTTTATGGGTCTTTGGAATCGGAAAACCTCCCAGGTACAATTAGTGAACAGCCCTTCTTCATCGCTTTGCAATCGCAGCACCAGCATCATATGTAAATATAAAATTCAGACTGAAATTCTACTTGTTACTTTGAATGGATTCGTTCCATCAAATTACTATTGCTTTTGGGAAAATTATATGATATAATTGCCCTGCAAGCCTTATCAGAATCTTTCACTCAAGATGCATTTCTAGTGTATTTATTTGATTTCCATGCCTATTAAAACCACTCACTGTTTATGTCTGACTTACCAGTTGGTGCTTGTAGGGATATCGAAAACCAAAAATTTACGAATCGGAATTTAACTTTGCTGATTCATCCTCCCGTTGCATAATTGGATCAGCGCTTCCAGCTGTAAATCCAAATTTTCGGAAATGATGCTGTATGTTGATGATGTCATCTCGTTCCGAAACCTGTCAAAACTTTGTGAAATAAGCAACTTATAGTGAGTGATTTCATGTGGGTCTGCGAGCACAGAATCAATCACAGAGTGTTGGGTCATCTTTTGTGAGGAATTTGAGCATTGGCAAATTCGAGAAGTCAGTGAGGATCGTCTTGGTTGACAAGCACTGTCAATATAGGGGTATGATCGATGTCTGGTCAAGAAAATCGTCAGATGCTAGTGTAGGCAGGTGTTATCAAGATTAGTGACAGTTGCAACAAGCTCACCTCTTCATAAAATAGGCGATCTTTCCAACCAAAAACCTGCGGCAAATTGCTATTCACATCAAAATCATTAGACAAATTAAGCGGGCACAATGTCATCTTAATGTGGCAAAGAACGCCTAGGTCCATCAAGACGTTGGGAGAAATTGGACCTATTCCAAAAATCAACTTTAACTTTGGATCAGCATTTGTTTTAGTCTTTTTTTCGATCACTCGGTTAGTTAGCTGAAACTATATAACCTATCTTTTCAGCATAGTGATATTTCGAAAAGAGCGGGAAAATTAGTAGCCATCTAACTCATTTACTGGTTACCGAACCTTTAGATAACTTCTCGTCACATTATCCTAGGGTCCTCATTTTTGTTTGCTTGTCTGTTTCAGCTTGAATATACGAGCCCTTCTTGGTCTTTGGTCATCCACTTCCAGTTAAAAATATGCATTTTTGGCTTTCATAAGAAAGGTTGAGATTTTCGGTTAATTAAAATTAATAAACGTACAAAAGGAGAGCGCTACTTTAAAATACGGTTTTACTTAACCCAAAAAATAAGTGTTGATTTCTATTAAAGCGCTTCATGATCCATTTGCAGTTGCAATTTTCATTTTATATACCCTCCACCCATTAGGGCAAGTCCCAAGGACTTAATGGGGGTACAACAGAAGTACAAATAGTTTTTACAACAAGTAAGCACAATAGTTAACACAGAACGCAGTAAAAACGTTTGTTGACGTCTTCGGCTGTCTGGTCTCTTCCCTGGCTAGGCTTCGTCCTACAGTTGGCAGTTCAGATTCGTCGCGGCACCTTGTCTATCTTCGTCCGACTTCATGTCTCCGACCAGAAATCTTTCAAAATTCTAATGGAGACTTCGTTCGAAACCAATGAATCCGGTTAATTACATCATGCCTCGTGTTCCAAGCTGTAAGAAGTTGTACTTCTACTGGCATAATCTAATTTTATGCGTTCGGAGGGTGATTGGTTCTATCCGGCCGCCCCTCTCATTAGCCCCCAAAGTTGCCCCTGGGGTTACCCGTGGTCGCCACGAGGAGGTTGAGAGTAGGTTTGACCACCTGCAGTTTTGATATTCTGTTGTGTGCAAAAAGCACATGGTGGTAAATCTGTGCGCGTTTCAAATGCGGTCAAGTTGATGTTAGGCAAGACTTCAACTTGAGGCTTCTAAGATCTCTAACCCGAGTCTGGTTGTTAAATATATGCAGTGTTCAATTAATTTCAAAATGAATCTGTAGTCGATTTGGGCTGACTTGAAAATTCATAAGGATATTCATACCATTTACCTTACAGCAGATGATCGAAAGCCTTTAACCGAACTCATAGTTCATTCACTGGATCCTTTATTGGAACAAGAAATTACCTTCCTGCACTAACAACAAGAAAGGATTTTACGTCATATCTAAAAAGCTCGAATGGTCAGAAGGAGAATGATGCAGAGGAATGGAAAAAGACCTACGAGAAGGAGGATTTCCATTATATTTCAGTGGGGATTAACTCAACTGCTACGCACTCTCACCACATCGCCATAAAGGAACGTAAATTAAAGTTGTCTTTTGAGTAAAATTTCAGAATTTGTCTGAACTTTCATAAATTATGAAGGGAAGGACAGCTCATAAGCTCCTCAACTTGGTAAAGGCTCCAAAAATTGCTGAACCAGCAACGTAATGAGTTTCTCATCTTGGTAATGTTTCACTTGATTTTTAAGACATAGGTTATGGGGACACTAAGTGTTTTGTTTGTTTTATTCAAATTACACAAACTTCAACCATTAATTTTAGCATACATCGACAGCCTGTAATTACATCGAAATGCTGGAAGCTAACTTAGTTGCAGTGCTGTTGGTCATAACTTTATTATGTGGAATAGAGAGAAAGAAGTCCTACTTCTGGCACTTGTACCTATTAATTACAGATAGAACCTTGTATATAAAAGGTTATGCAGCATTAAAGAAGACTGTTAGGAGCAGATCTGTCTTTGAGACACGACTCTCGTTCTGCACACCACTCTGACTCGCTTGAACTTGCTTCCGTACAATAATTGCGTCTATAACCATTCCTTTGGGGCGACCTATGTCTTTCCCCATAACAGCATCTCTCCATTTCGTGGGCACTAGCGCCCTGACTGCTATGAGCCTGCTGTTGGCCAGCATCCATTAAACCAATTTTTAACCAGCAAGGCTATTAGAAACAGGAGCGGAGGTAGCCCTGGTAACGACATCGGAAGTATTGCTTAATTGATTAAATCAGAGTACGCTATACTGTGATACTAAAAAGGGGCTTTAAACATGAAGAAGTGATCAGACACTGGGACATGAGCTGTCTTATTGTGCCTTTTTTTCTCGGTCAGCGTTACTCTGGTAGTAAATTGTCCCATAAGTGATCGTGCTGAGATCCATTTAGAGTTTAATCTCTAAACAATGGCCAGTTTTTCCTCCTCCAACTTCATTTTCGGTTCCTGCTTGCATGTGGATTGCAGCCGGACTCAAGAACTTAGCACGATTTATACTTTGGAGGTAAACCATGTTTGTGCCTTAACCTTGATGTTCTTCAGACTTACTGATCAGATAGCAAATAACGTCTAATCGTTTCCATTTAAGAGGCTGAAGCTTCGGTAGGATCGCTGCAGAAACTAAGTCAACAGAAGAAGGAGATTATTTCGATTCTGAATGTGACTGAGGCCAAACAAAAACTTCACGTTAAAGTGCGAGCCAGTTCGCTGTACGAATGCACCAGTACAAAACTATATTGTCTCGACCGTATCAGTAGGTAACAATTCAGCCATGCAGTAATCCAGTTTCTATGCTCGCAAATTTGTTAGTCTTTTCACAATGTGATAAAAAATTCCAGGCCTTCCAGACTGACTCATCTTATATAAACAAATATTCGCTATCACGTAGGTACCCATTCAATTTATCATGCTAGAGGTTATGAAGCCTCTGGATCCTGTGCTGCGTATTCAGACTACTGAAAGTCATTTCAAGCGGCTGTGACGGTTGGTTAACAGTTCTGTGACCCTAAGGCTTTAAATAGCCTAAATAGTAATTTCTCGTCTAAAGGGCATTATTCGAATTTCAAAATCTTAATGTTACAATTAACTTTTCAAGATAATCCGACAACCTCTGAAAGAAAAGAAGTCAAATTTGGTAGTTTTAATAAACTTTTAAGTAAGTGAATTCGGAAGGGATTCGTGTATTATGCAACTGAACATCAGCTTATAACGGTTATAATTTTCCTTTCTCTTAGTTATTGGGACAAATTAAAATGCCATTCATAAAAACAGTTGGTATTAGAGTCATGATAGACTCCCATGTTTGAAATTTCGAAAGCCAAAAGTGTAATTAATAGGTTAACCACCAGTTTTGGTAAATATGTATATCTGGCATTCCATAAAACTTCCATAATTCCAACAGAGGGGCTTGCTGTTGCCTAAATTATTGGTTTTGGGTATATTGGGCTACTTTTAAAGCCGGTTCCATGAGATGAAGGAAAGATTTTAAATCTTTTGGTTCACTCACTGATTCCATTAAAAGACAATGCCGTGTCGATGGCTGCTCCATTGCTTATTTCATGAGGTACTGCTACAAGACAGCCATTAAACTTAGAACATTAACATTGCGCTTTCAACTGGGCGCTCTTCATGAAAATAAGTAATCATGTTGAAGCTCATCCTTGTGATTCCTTCATCCCAATGTTTCTAATTTAAAACTGAATCCTTTTGTCCTTTTGCTAGATTGCTAACGCCTTGAAAATATTCTTTCAGTTGGAGCTGATCACATTTGACCAGACAGGCCATCCAAGTGTTTTAAAGGCCATTTCGATGTCAAGAATAGTTTTGTTTTGACATCCAGAATGCTCGAATTTGAGTGAAAAACCATGAAGGCGTGGTAGAATTCGTCCCAGGAACAGCCTGGCATAATTGAGATAATGTGCACCCGAGTCCCTGAAGTTGAGCTCTATCAAGCAGAAGACACTGGTAGTTAGGTCACAAAATCGAAAGACAAATGGATACCTAGATGTAACCAATGTTTCGAGAAAAGGATCAGAACTGAAAAATCGCAGTATAGGGTTCAACCAAGGTATTGTTTAATTCAGGTGATGGTTTTTTAATGCTCCAAAGGTAACAAATTCAAAAATTCAGCAGCGTTGTCAAATCGATTGCTTAATCAATTACAGAAGGTCAGATATAGTACTGAGAAGAGGCTATTTAAGTTCTTTTATGATATATATCTGCTAATTGCATTACCGTTGGAGTGAGGTCAAGAAAAACCTCTTTGTGGAAACAGGCATCACTGCTGTTAACTCACCACAATTTACAACCGCTAAGGAGTAACAAGTCATTTCCTTAACAAAATGGAACTACCACTTCTGATTATGCGCTTCTGCATCGAATTAGGCTAAACTGAAGGCACTAATTAGAGTGGGGCTAAAGTGCCGACATCAAATCTGTAACTTATTTCTTTCAATTATGTAGATACACTGGTTGTAGTCTTCTCGGAGAGTAGCCTAAGCTTGTGCCTCAGTTCACAAATAATCCAGCCAATGGAAGAGGCTGTTTCTAATCAATGCGGAAATGACCCAATGAACCTAGCAAATACAGGAATCATCGGGAAAGTCATGTATAGCTTTTCGAGGAAAAGGGGCAAGATTCGTTTTCTGAATTATAAGACTACGAAATGCTTCTAAAATCAGTTATCGTGGTTGAACATTTGATCACAAGATACCCGACTTATACGTACTGTCTTGGATAGGCGGAATAGCAGCGCATCCTTGGATCTCGAAGCCTGCATGAATTTTCGGATAAGACATCGGTAAGTAATTCTTAAAGACTCTTGGATCCAAATCTTACCAGCTACTTCGATAGTATAAGCGGCAAAGATTTAACACCTTGAAATAAACTCAACTGACTGTACTACTTAGGAGAACGTTGACTGCGCTTCTTCGTAAACGGCCGCCACGGGCTCTACGTAGCCCTCAGTCGTTGCAACTTAAACTGACAGTTAATCAGTTAAAACCGGTCTTTCAAAGAAGGTCGAAGAATATTGCAGTTCCTTAGACAGAAGGTCTATGAAAATAACGAAAAATAAATTCGATTTAATAAACTTAATGCAATGTATCAAGAATATTAGAACTTTGAAGAAGTCTCACTGGTTCTCGCCTGCTATTTTCTTACGCTTAGTTAGCGATTTCTTCAGGTAAGCATGCACACACATTTTTCATAACACAGGTTGGATGGAAGTAAAAGAAACACGTTTGACTCATTGAAGGTTAGTGGTAGTGTCCATTTCATCGTACGTTTGCTGGTTAGACGAATGGGATAACCAATAAAAACTAAACCTGATTAGATCGCGTGTATTCGACGGCTCCCGACATTCCACCTCGATAGATGTCGTCTCGTTGGCTCTATTGGAGCACTTGCACTATCATATTTCCGCATTCTACTAATCGGACAGCCTCAACAGACAGAACTGAGTCATCTCAAATTTACTTTTTGCGATGTCAAACAGGTTACATTAAACATACCGGCAAAAGGTGAAACTCAATCTTTATAAAATAGAAGTGCTTTCACCGAAACATTCGCGACTATGAGAGTACTGAAAGAATGAATCTTGAGAAATTAAGGCCTTTCACACCAAATGAAAGACTGCTTCGATAGCGAGAAAGTCCCTGCAAACAGCTCTATTGCTTTGATCTTTCCCTTCAACCAGATAATGGGAGTTGGCTATTATTCAACGCGAACAGATTGCACCCTCATTCCGAAGGAGTTCAGACTTCGTAAACCAGCACCATTATCCTGACTTTCTCATCTTATTAGCTGGAATCCCCCAGCTCTTTTAAAACAGAGGCTGGGTCGAACATTTGACATTAAGAAATAAGGGTCTGGTAATTGCACAAAACGCTCTTGAGCTTCTATGCAAGCCACATTTCATTGGCTGGTTGAACCTGCACTCTCCTTACTGGACATCCTCAATCATTCGTACTGAGTCACCCTGGAATTTCTTTGTTGTAACCCTAAACGTGGGCAAGCATGCGCTCGATGCGAAAGTACACCCGCTCCCGTCCCCTCTCCTTCGAGATTTCGGTGGTATTAGAGTCTATGTTATGACCAAAATAACGCTTCTGATAATATGGAAATGGTTGGTGTTGACGGATTGAAACTAACATGAATAAAGTCAGATGGTATATTTTGATGGCGTTAGTTCCTCCTACAATGAGAATATGGGAAAGACAATCACACTTGATAAACAATCTCCGCTGTCGTGCCTGGTGGAAGACAGTCATCACACTCAGATATGCACTTTTTATTTGGTATTCAAGATGCGCCAATCCAGCTAGAGAAAGTGTCCTTATCGGGCTAGTTTCACCTGTCTAATGAATTAATAACTGAACCACCCCTTTTTGGCATAGATTAGAGTGTAAAATGCTATCGATACCGGTAAGGTCGATCACAGTATTACAGCGTCCGGTAAACCGACAGGATGAACCCAGAAATAAAAATCTTAGGGTATCGCCTCAGGAACTTATGATTAAGCTTAGGTTGAATTTAAGAGCAATGCTGTAGCACATGCTCACTTCCGGATGCCTGAAACATTGTAAATAACCTTAATTGCTTTCCTATAGTCCCTAGACCACGAACGTGGTAAACTTTGCTAGCATAGTACTAGGGTTGCCTTTAAGTGAAGTCCATAGTGGAAGATTTTCAACTGGAGCTTCAAGAGAGAAGGAGGTAAATGTTATTCGTTAGGAGAGGGCATTCGAATAAGAATGGCCGCAAGTCGCGTCACAAGATATAAATAAGCGTCGACTGAGGGCGGGATGAAAGCAGTGAACCGACTGTCCTCCTTAATTTGGGCAGATTATCATTCAGCCACGAATCAACTATGGAGTACTGCGCGCTTTCCCACGAAAATACGCGGGTCTAGTTCATTTACTTCACTTCTAATTTTAAGCCTCCTGGGTAGAATTTGGTTCAAATCCACCTGATGCTTAAATCCTCACCCTGTTCCCATACACTTGGTAAGTGACATCTTCAACGGAAATCTTGTTTGTTTAAAATGCCAACATATTAGCACTTGTAAAATCCTTCTCGGACAATGTTTTATTCATCTAAATAGCGTTCTTTAAACTGGAAAGGAGAATTAGGATAGGGAATTCGATCAGGTGACGTCGCAACTAGAGGAAATTTCAAATTTTTTCAAATATATATATTTTCAAAAGGTTATTTACTTAAATCTTTCACAACTGAAGGAAAAGCTCTATGTCATACAACGACGGAACGAGAAAGTGAAAGTTCTTTCAATTTTGATTGGCCACAACAAAGGAAGGAGATTCTGATTGGACAGAAAAGCGCCTTTTCGTTAAGCATTATTGTTTGCTCATATGGCAACATTAAAAAGTAAAATAACAGATAGTTCAAAGAAATATTATAACTACGCAGATTGGTTAGTTACTTATTTGATCAATATTGAAGCCAGGGATCAGTACTGGCCAAAAGGTACCTTTTTCCTATCGAAAACTTGAACAATATTACCATTGGTTGTTTGGCTGTCATTTATTGCTTTATTCTTTCCAGTAGCAAAATCAGCAGAGGATCTCCAAGTATAGTTATGACAAGGCTGCCAATCGCTTCCAAATGACATTAGCCTGTATGTGGACCTATGGTTCTATGAAATCCGCATTACTTGTATATTTCCACCGACAGAGAGAAGGAAAAAAGTAGGATGAATTGGATCAAGGAAACCTTTTCAAGAATCATGATGAAGGTCACAAAGAAACCTATAAATTTAGCCATTAGCTGGTTAGAATGTTGCACTATACTGGCTAAAGCTGTCGCAAACAAATTTTAAGGCAGGGAAAGAGAGCTACCTTGAGGAGAGAACATTCTGAAATTATCTCTCTTCCAAGAACTGACATACTACCTTAAAGGTCACCATATAACGGACGCTTTCTTTTGACATCTTACCATAAAGCATCGGGGAGCAAAAGAGCAGGTAATGATCTTCCTTGCCAGTCAGTACTGTTTCTAGACCTAGGAGGTTTTGAACTTGTTAACAAGACACACGATCTCTGCAGCTGAAGAGAGAAGATCCAGGGACTATTACCGTTCCAAAGTAAGGCAACATTAAAAAGAAAAAGATGAATAGACGTCTTTTATCATCCTCCAGCTTTTGGGGCCTTTTTGAATTGTGCCAATTTCCTCGGGAACTATGCTGATGTCATTACTAAATATGTATATTCCTTTTTCTAGTAAGACATGGATGGAATTAATGGAATGGTGTTTGGATTACAAGTTGAGGATATCCAGAGGTATCGGCAACTGAATATGCCAATGTCGCAATCAATGGTCTTGAGGTCAGCCATTCGCCGACTTCGCTGATTTTCAAATTTTCTGCTCTGTCTAGCACACCACGCCTAGTGGAGGGTGAAAGAATTCGTTCAGACAGAAATAATTAATGAATTTTGAAAAAAACTGACCACAAGTTGGTACTAGAGACGGATTTGGTAAAGCGTTTGCAGCATAAGAATGCGCATTTTTGGGAATGGAGCATGACTAGTTGTTGTGATTTTTCTCCTAATTCGATATCTGAAATGATAGACTTATTTATGCAAATATATTTGAATAATGTTATTCGAGAGCTTTGATTTGCCAAATATTTTTCCGATTTATTATCAGGAACTACTTTTAGTACTTTTTGTGCTGTAGAAAGCATGCGACACGTCTAGACAGGATGCAATTGTATCGCGTTGCAACGAGCTAAAGATAACGATGATCTCAAGGACAAATGCAAGGAGGCGCCATAAAGTCTATCAGTAAATTTGAACAAGAAAGCATTAGTAACTGCAGAGCATGGGTCTTGAAGTTTAGTTTCGACTAAAGTCATCTATGCAAAAATTTGTCGAAGATCAGACGTCGAAACTCAGCTTCAACACTTAACTAAATGTCCCAAATATACACTTCGAGTGTCTTGCTTGAAGATAATATGAAATCAACTAGGGAACAATTTAGGTATGCACAAGACAAAAAGGCCAAAGGTGCTGAAGATTCGTAGATTTGACTTATTCTCCGATATCCCATAAATAAGAATTATGGAATTAAACTACCTAAATATCTCATGGGCATTTTTTTAATTTTTTATTATTCTCCTCACCTATTAGGGCAAGTCTCAAGGACTTATTGGGGATACAACAGAAGTACAAATAGCTTTTATAGCAATTAAGCACAACAGTTAACACAGAACAGTTAAAGCGTTTGTTGACGTCTGGTCTCTTCTCTGGCATGGCTTCGTCGTACAGGGAGCAGTTCAGCCTTAAACCTAGGTAGGTGGTCAAACTTACCGGTAACCCCAGGGGGCTAATGAGAGGGGCAGCCGGATGGGACTAATCATCCTCCGGACGTATATGACTAGATTATGCCAGCAGAAGTTCAACTTCTTACAGCTTGGTAAAGGAGGCACGACGTAAATAACCGGGTTTGTAGTCTCAAACTGGAGTATGGAATGCACGTGCAAGTAGCTGTGAATGGAATCTCCGCCAGAATGTTGATTTCTGGAGGAGATATGAAGACGGACGAATTCGGACGAGGTGGCTCGACGAAGCTGAAGCTGAGCTGAACTCATAGGCATTACATTTTTTAAGGCTAGATTTAGATGGTTTTTGACCCCAAGAAAAATATTATTTAGCTGTCATTATAACCGATTCTGGTCTGTGGTCCATCGAAAATATTTATTTGTCTTGTCGACTCAAGATGTTTCATGATCATTCCGAAAACATTCATAAGAGGTCTTTAGTTTTGAGTCTCTTTGTTGAAGTCGAAGAACACCTTCTCCAGTGAAACACTATAAAATAATCAGAAGTTTGAAAATATAACAGCAAATGGCAAATGGTGAAAAAGCGCTATGCTAGCTCACTTCCAAGATACGAACATCAATAATCAGACTCTAAGGGTCAGGAATTCATCCTCCTTATAGAACCAAACCAATGAAGTGATTAAATTGCACTTGTATGGGACTTTGAAATACGCATATTAAGGTGATATTACCTACTGTGATCTTAATTATAGAAGCATTTCTTGACATTACTGTGATCTTATTCAATATATCATCAATCAACCCATTAAACAATGGATTCGCACAAGTACTTAAAGTTGTTATTTAAAGTTTGTCAATTCTATTGCTATAAAAATGTGAACTTTTGCGATTTAGATTGATAATTATGGTTAGACGTTGAATTTATTGAGTTTGACTAAGCAAATTGTAATAAATTGAAATGAATCTCCAGCAAGCATGAGCTCGATGAAGCTGGGAAAGTAGTCAGTTAAAGTCTGGAACATAGGAACACGTCAAACCTCGCACATGTGCAGACATAGAAACTAAGTAGAGCGTGGGCCTGGGAAAAGGCAAAACATGGCAGTTTGTTACATTCCGAGTATTCAGAAGTGGAGAAAAACGAATAAGGGAAGACCAAATTTGCAAGCTGTAGTCGTAGAATAAAAGTGATGGGATTGATAGTTTTGAAAGGGAATGAAACAACTCCTCTAAGCCCTTTTTGTATGGATTTTGTAAATATTGAAATGAATATATCACTGACATCCTAAATACATTGGAATATAAGCGATATGGAAAAGAGGGATAGAGATAGTTGAAAAACTGCACGTCTAAACGCTGCGTCTTGTGTTTCATGTTTTCTGACTCACTTGAGCTCTATAATTTAAGTTAAACACTTGGAGAAATGTGCGCGATAATAAAACCAGGTTTAATGCAAGTGAATATTTTCATTTAAACACTGATATTGTTAATCGCCCTAGCCATTGGTCTGACTTAACGGTACCATCTGTTGGTTGATTGTACAGGTACAATGTAAACGTATGTACCAATGCGTAGTCCTAAGTCAGTAGTTTAAGTGAACGATGAAGATTAAATAACCTCGAATAATTATTTATCATCTGAATCCGGAGAGGAGAGGAAGCGCAAGTCATTGAAATCAGTTGTTCTATACCTAGGGTTCTTTCTGAGTAGTATTAGAACTTTTCGATTTTTAGAAGTGACCCATTTTGAATGGAAGTTTAAGCCCTGGTTTTTGCTTTCATCATGATCGGGATAGCATTATTCTCTAATTTGAATAATTCTGATCTCATGCAAACGCGATGACAACCGTAGCTTCCAGTTAACCTAAACGATAGGGGTTACAAATCGTATTTTTAACCAATAATGGGGGTGGACTAAATTTCAAATTAGAGACGCAACTTAGAAATTTAGATTCTTTCAACTAAAAAATGTGTGGTTTTGGGTTTATGTTATCTACTAATGCTAACTTACTGTAACTTTAAACAAACCAATAGTAGGATAAAAATCAGATTGTTTTAGTAGATATGCAGACCAACTTGAGCCATAATTTCATGGAATGCACAGTGGTTCTGCCTCACTTAGAAATTCTGGTCTTTTGTTTGCACAGGTAATTAATTCATTTTTTTTTGGAATCACTCTGCAGTCTTGAAAATTTGCGGAATTCTCTGTTCGTCTTTCCTTTTTCTAATGAAATGACTCAATAGATAATGCACCCTTGATGTTTATTCCGTCTATTAAGAAAATTAGCATCAAGTGATTATCACTTTAAAAGAAAATCTTGAAACACTTCAGATTTGGCTGAAGAGATTGAGGTAATCTTCAGAACTTAAACTGGAGGACCGCCAGCCCTTTTCATTAAGATTTCCTTCGCTCCTAATCTTGTCAGATCAGTCGATTTGTAAGATTTTAATGTTCTCGAGAGGAGGACTTTCGGTAAAAACCGGTTTTTGAAGTTAGATTCTTTAACTAAATCAACTCATCAAAGTAATAGGTTCAATTATCTGTTGATCATTACTGCTCGATCCACCATTAACCAAGACAACATTTATTTAATTCATTGAAGTCCGAAACCTTAGTAAACGTCGGCCGAACCCTTTCGTCTTAGAAGGTTTCACGCGATAGCATCAATCTGCTTAGAAGCCGGCATTTCACATTACCTTAAAGGAATAATTAGGCACAAATCAATTGGTTTATCAGAGAAAGGCTCCCAAAAGGGGTCGTGAGTTGTCGTGACGCCAGGTGGATGCACCAATGGATAGGTAGTACTAACATGACAAATTTGGAGACAAGCAGATACTTGTTTGTTTTCTAATGGCTAAGGAATTTCTTGTAAGCCCAACCAATCTCCTGCTTTCCATTGTGTATTTTGGATAGACTAAAGTCTCATTAGACGGTAAAATGTGCTAGCAGTGAGTAAACCACACCCAATCGTGGTTTTAACTACGTTATCGGTTGATTCTACGGTATGCGCACATAACAACTGTCGGTGAGATGGGATGTTTTCATTCTAGTACGTAGATGCATGACTCAGTCAAGCCATTCAACAATTTTGAGACAGAATGACGCATCTTGTCTGGAGGTATTGCTATGTGCGTATGTTGACGTTGAAAGAACAGAAATAAGAAACATGAGGTGATTTCAAAGCTGTTGGACGGCCAAAAATGCACTGTATAGAGAAAATGTTTTAAAAAAAAATAAAGAAAATTTATGCTTAATTCCTTGGAAAAATATCGAACTTAAAGAGAAGACACCTAAAAGATTGCCAGTAGGAAGGGTGGAAGGTCATGAACATATAAAGGAATCCGACAGGCAGGCCGGCTCAAAAGAAAAGATATGATTGCATGAGACTATTATGTTCCAACTTCAAAAGTTTTTAGACTAACTGGATATATTCTTTCGCCAATGAAAACTAGGAGTTTTCATTTTCTGAACATACGTGCACATGAATTCCAGGATTTCCAGCTTAAAGCAGAAAAAATCTATGTCAATACAGTTTTCGGCAGCCGCCTTCTTGATCAGTAGAACTGAGGATCATCAATAAAAACACATATTGTTATTACAGCCCGGAAAATATAGTTTCCTTTGATCTGTGCGAACTCCAGCGAGGGAACTTTCCATTGTTTTCATTGTATGATTTCTTTTGGGAAGCCTTGACAACACCAGAAGGATTCAAGGGGGAGAATGCGGAGTAAGCTGGTGACTTGGTTTATAACTAATATTCAATTGGTTATTTCATCTGTGCATACCAGCATCCGAAGACAAGTAGAAGTTGCCACGAAACTGTGTCGGTAAGTCCTCGTCTATCGAGGCCCAAATTTTCGCTACGCCCTCTGAGTTAGAAAACCTGGAAGTTTAGAAAATACGAAACATTGTAGAATAAGCTCATGGCTAGCTTCGCCGCTATGCCATTGTGCCCCTCACAGCTAACGTAGGGATTGACAGTACCTGCTCACATTACTTGCTCCGGTCCCAACAGGGGTACCAAACCAACCAATAAACGTAACTCACCTTCGATTGATCAGAGTGCTCATGGTCAGGTAGTGCCCTTCGAGCTACTCTTCATCTGGTTTCAGACAAGTGCAAATTTCTGTCGAAAACTTTATTTTAATTAGGTCTTAAAATCAGCCACATTATGGTTTGTTCCAGTTATAGATTAAATTCAAAAAATTCATTCTTGATATTTCAAACATGAAATATTTGCTTTTGGCTTTTAATTTGACTCTACGTTTCTGCACTCAATATTTTATAGAACTCAGCTATTATTCTTCAGTCTGAATATCTCCTTCGAACCTGAAGGTTGGACATTTCCGTTTTAAGCGAGGAAAGGCGCTTTTCTACAAGAGCGAATATTCAAAGTTTGCTATTAAGTGGAGTATCGATAAACGTTTACAGCATTGTTGTAAGATAATTCGAAATTAACCAAAAAAGCCATTAAAATAATTTTAGTTGGTTAAATATCAATACCAGCTAGCCCATGGCAAAACTTCCCTGTGGCTTACTCTGGGGAAGGACAGTTAATTTTCTGAGTACTTGGTCAAATATAAATAAACGATAGTCCTATTTACTGCTAAGGCTTTACATGCTGCATGTGGATGGTCTTGTTCTTCGATTTCGTCTAGTTTTGATGATACTGTTAAACACAAATTGAGATCCTTGGAAATTTATCGTATCTTTACCCAGAGTTGGGTTTTAAAGGAAACCAGTAACGAGTTTGAATGCTGGATTACTCACCTGGGACTTTTTTTCTGACGAAAGTTATTTCATGCAAGTAAAATCGTTCTAAAGACTTTGCTAACCGAAAACTGTCTTGCTAATCAATGCGTTCAGCCCGACCATCTAGATCTGCCAAATTTAGAACAAATTAAAGAATTGGTGCGATTACAGACAAAAAGACTGGTTAGATGATCTCTGAGGCGTCAAACAGGTGGCCATATACTGTGAGAGAAATTTTGGTTAGAGAAATTAGAAGGCTATTTGCTGTTCCAATAACTGAGCGTCTTCATTAATTCTCTCCTTTCGATCCGTTATATTATTCTTTGGCCTTAACAGTAGCATTACTTAACGACCATAAAAGCAGGACCGCTGATGCACTTCATAAAGACAATGAAACATAGCGAAATAACCAAATGCGAATTCCTCATGAAAACATCGAAAAGCTGAAACACTAAACTAACTTGGGAAAATTACTGAAATCCGAATATTACAGATTCCAAAGAATTAAAAAACAAGGTTTTAGGAATAAGAAGCCTACTCGAGACCCTTTCTCTCCAGCTATCATTTCAGGTCTTTGTTAGTCAAAATTAATGCCACCTCCAGCTTAAGGGATTTTAGGAGAAGTACCAGCGAACCTCAATCATTGACTCATTCTTGGGCTGTTGAAAAATTCGGAAAAACACTGACTTGAAAAAAAAGGAAAGGTCGATCTCAATAAACAATTTTACAAAGTGTCCAGAGAAAGTTGGTACTTGTTTCTGAATCCGCTAAATAGCAGACTTTCATGAATATGTTCAGGGTGAAATTCCCAATTCCCACAACCTTGAATACCTAAAGACATTCACTCCTTATCCGGATGTCATCCATTTACTGTGACTTTTAATGTAAGAAACGATAAAAGGAATGAACTGCTAGGTAATATATTGCAGTTCGCTATTCTTGGGGCTAAATCTCTAGACTGCAGTATCACTTGCCTCTCTTTTCAGTGATGCCCGAGGTCATAATTTTTTTGCCGTGGCAGCACTAAACTCAAATTAACTATTACCTTCTCAAGCCAATCACCTCTGGAGTAGATTATTTAGCAGGTAGGTGTAATGGGTCGTTTGATTTAGGAGGAATAGATGGCCATACTGACTGACACAGTTCACTGGACCGTAAAGCAGTTGAATCAAAAGTAAGTCTGAGAATTTACCATGACGAAGCATATGAGCTGTCGAAAAACCAAATTATTTTGTTTCCCCCTGATACAATTGATAGTTACTATCATTCATTTGAATGGAGGAAAATCTTAGCTTCAATTAATCGCTTTGAAGCACTTAATGAGGCGATCATTATACAAAATAATTTTGAAGGAATTGTTTTGTTCATCCGGACTCTCAACGAATCAAAGAAATCGGGGAAAAATATTCGTCCCTTAAGCAGAACCATTTTCATATCAATCAGCCATTAAATCTATCCCTAATCCGACGCCAAAAGGAAATTAGCCGAGATAATTTTATGGTCATTGAAAAGCTCCATGCATAACAGGTAGATAATTTCGCAACGATTTCGAGACGTCTGCGTAAAAATAAAAAAAGTGCTTATTCTTATCCTATATTTGCTTCCCCTAAACGACGACCATAAAACTTACACGTGTGCACTCGGCAGAAAAAGACCTGGCCAGTGAGAAGCTGTCTTATCAAAACGCATTTGACCATCCCCAACCCAGTAAAAATGATTAAATTGGTGTCAAAACGCGGTCCATTGGGCAAGCAATGAAAGTGATATTAATGCAATAAGCCGAAGGAACAAGCCGACACGACCCATTATGCTAAACTGCTCACACAGTCAGCCAGGAAATACTTGATGGAGGGTCGACATGTTAAAACTTTACACCAGCAAGATGATTCTATTTTCAAATTGGAATTTAAGGACGGTTTTGTTCACATCGAAAAATGTAGTGTGTTGTCTACTGAATTCATTTATTTTATCCTTGATACCAGTTAGTCTTGCCCCGAACATCTGAAACACCCTGCCATAGTACCGATAAAAACAAGCATTTTTTGTACGTCTGGCTACATTTATTCAATCTGATACTTGGATTAACGTTGATGTATAAGTGAGTCTACTTGCTGTAGTTGAAGAATATTCAGTAAACTCTCGTTACCAATTGGCTTTTACATGTAATCATTGGCTGGTTTATACTTCAGTTATGTTCTAAACAGCATTTTGAAAACCGGGCCACAAATTGTCTGCGAAACAGCCATTTCGGAAAAATTTATAATAAGACTAGAACATCCAAACCACTTCTTCAGTTTTAGCAGGTTGAAAAAAAATAAGGTGACTGAAAAAAATGATTTAGTGATGAAGGTCGAATTCTTCGATTTAAAATACTCTTCGAAATAGCGATAATAAATTTATCAAAAAGAAATTTTATTTGATTGCCGACGTTATTCAAAATGTCCAATCAAGCACTTCGAAACATGTACTTTTCAGTCGGAGAAAAGTTTGTCGTTGTAAATACTTGATTGAAAGCTAACACACTTTTGAATATTAAATTTGTTTAATTGCTCTCTTTTTAGGCTCAAGTGGCCTTGCACCATTCAAATAAGGGTTTTTGGCGTCCGGCTGTGATTTGCCTGGTTATTCGCTGAAATGAGCAAATTTCTCGACCCATGCGACGAAGAATCGTGTACAATTACTTGGAGGAGTGCTTGCTGTTCCAATCCCAGGCCTGTATGCTTTGTTGGAGTGAATAAAAAGTTGGATATTTTGTCGATTAATCCCATTTTAGCTGTGGACGAGATTGTTCCCAAGGTGTGTGGAGTCACCATTCATTCGGAGAACATATTTGCAGCTATTGCACCCGATTTTTTAAGCATATAAAGTAACTCTCTCTTAAAATTTATCTTTAGTAAAACTTACTTTGGCATGAACCTAGTAGAGCGCATATATTTCTTCCGCTTACAACAATGGAAGGACGGCTTTGCAGATTATCCAAATACTGGGGATCTAAGTGGTGGAAAGCTAGTCTATGAGTACATAATAAACAACTTACTTCCATTGTGGATGAAATGCACTCATTGTAACCGATGGCGGCTCATACCACTTAATTACAGCTGTGACGCAAAGTTTGTCACGAGTAAATTTGTTTGTTCGAAGATTTCACAAGTACCTACACAATTACAAGTTGCAGTTGAAATTGTCGGTGAAAAGTTTATGTTTGTGTCTTCGTTTTTATTTTTTTTAGTACGCTTCATGTGAAGCTCCAGAAGACGAGGTATTTACTTTATAATCACACGTCCTTCCACGGTTGAAAAACGATCAGGGTTGTTTTATCCATGTTTACTTTTAAGCGCGTTGCGATTGCTTTACAACGTTTCAAAGACAATAAATTCCGTGTTCGATCACCAGGACTTCTTCTGCATAGTCCGCTCACCTTCCTTTGCTCGAAATTTCCTCCCTTTATATTGGGTATTGCCCCACCCCCGCTATTGTATGAAGATATTCAGGAAGAAAGTAGGTTTTCTACTGGTGCTCCAATGACTTGTGTTCAGAATTCGCTGAATTTAGACTACCGTTCGTCGTCCCTCGTGATAGTCATTATATTCCCGGCGCTTGGTGTCCCACAACGTGTTTTCGGTGGGAATCATTCACATATCCCGCAATTTTGAAGTACGTCTATAATCCTGGTTCTGTTATGGCCTCTGCTTAACTGGTTATTTTTGTGCGTTTTGAACCTAGATATGGACAGGTATACTATGCAGTGAGGAATACGGTAATATACCTTTGGAATCGTGAGAAATTTGTATGTCGATTTCCATTCTAGTACCTTTTTCGTTTCAGTACTGCTTTTTTATTTGCTTCTTTTACTGCTTTGCAGGACATGGTTACTGTTGATGAGGCCGCGAAGCATATAATCAGTCGAGGACTTATACGAATTGTAATTGTTGAAGAATGGCTCCCAAACATATTGGCTCATTTCACTGATCGGTGTCTGATTAACGTGGGACGTTGTGTAGAAGCGCGGCGAGTACGGGTACGTTTCATTACATTCTTTTGATCGTAATCTCGAGTCCTGTTTATCTTTCCCACCTACTGACTATTTTCTGCAAAGGGCTTGGTAATGTTGTGACTACTTCTCCCGCTTTAACGTGCGGCACTTAATCGGTAATGCAAATTTCGCATCTCTTCGATCGGCTCTCTCTTAAATTTCTTCAGTCTTACACATGTGGGATGTTCCTTGAATAAGGTCGCATGCTCCGAACTTTTCTTTATCTTCTTCTTGGGCGTAACGAGGTTTATCATGACTGGAAGAAATCGCATTTTGATATAGGGTCTTATATTTTAACCGAGTTAACGTCTATTATGGTTACTTTGATTCCCGACTTAAGCCTAGTACTTGTCGGCCTCAATAGACAGATCAAGTTTTCAGATTAATAATTACTATGTATATAAAAGCATAAAAATCTGTTATTAGAAGCGGACCCTGAAAGTGTCGTGGTGACTATCTGACCGATGGGTCATCTCGTCAGTAATAATCGTATCTCTGCATAGACCAATTTAAACCGAAGAGATCCTAATTTTTATTGATGTGTTCTTTCAGTCAAGGGAAAAATGCGACCGTATATGCGTGCTTGTTGGGCCCATGGATCTGAAGTCTGCCATTGTCTACCGTCAAATTCTCAACAGTCTGGAAATTCGAAGCTTGAACAATCATGGCTCGGTCCTATACACAACTCTCTCTAGTTTCCTCCCACCACCAGAATTCAATTCTTCCCTCCTTACAATGGAATTAACAGTAAGGAATGTCTTAAATTTAAATTGACGAGATTTTCTCCATAATGATTGAACTCATTGTCAATAGACTCCTGTTCGTATCTATGATTTTCCTATTTCCAATCATGTCATTGCTCCGACCAACAACTATACTATGATACTCGCAAAACAAGTTAGTTTTTGTTGCTCTTCTTGAAAATCACTCAAAATATCTACCTCAGATGAATTTATGCACGAGTATTCAAGAACTTCCGACTTTATTCCAACGCAGTGTTGAAGGAACAGTACGCATTCTTCCAGACCATGCTGGACAAGCTCAAGCTCTTGTAAATAGGCTTTTTTACGTCACGATGAAGAATGCGCAACTTGGCGACTCTCCTGATAATGCTTCCATCCAAGGTATTGGCGTGTTATTCACATATTTCTACCTAGTTTTGTACCCAGCTGCGAATTGGTGCTTCTCTCATTTTAGAACTTATGGATTCTGTATGTTCTGAACTGATGGCTAAACTACGCGATCCCACTGAGTTTCCTGTATGCTTAGATGCTATTGCCAATCTTTTAACTGTATTTTTAAACCTAGCGTTTTAATTTGCCTCTGCAGCTTGATCTTCGATTCATTGAGTACTTTTACGCTTGCATAGAAGAACGCCTAACAGAGCTGATATTGTCTTGTGAAGAAGGAGCTGGCCCAACAACTGCGTGTCTTTCCGATTTGTCTGCCACAAACCTGTACAGATATCTTCAGTCGAAAGGCGGCTTTTATTTACACACACTTCGACTCCTCAGCAAGCACTTTCTGCCCCGAGAGTTCATAGAACCCGATGCTTACCATTCCATCATAAACGGACTTGTCCCTAATGACAAGGTGGAGAATGCTGTGCGTTTTATAGTGGGAACTTATGGTGATTTCGCTGGTTTGTATACTTTAGAGAGTGGTGACTCTGAATTGCGCCCTACTCACTCGGTGAATATTTTTCTACTTAAATCTCATAAGTCTCTATTCCTTAATAGTTTACGTTTTTTCCGCCAATTTTTCAGGTCGTTGTGACGGTTCCTTGCTCGCGGCTGAAGATTATTTTCTGTGACAACCCAAGGGAGGAGGCACTCCAAAGACATCGGGAAGCAGAAGAGCCTGAAATATTACAAATTCTTCTGCCTCATCATTATCGCATGGCCACAACGAAGAAAAGAGAGGCTGAAAAGCCAAAATTTACCTATCCTCTTGCCCACTTTACAGGAACTTTCCCGTTGTACATGACCGTGACACTTATGTATCATGATCCCTGGTGGCGACCGATCCTATGCAACGCGGGGACATGGGACAAGATGTATAAATGCTATCAGGCCACGGATCTAGACGAACTTCCGTTCGAGTTCGCCGAGGCTCCGAAATTATTCGCGTTTATTCCAAAAAGCAGGAAAGAAAGAGGATTTTGTCATTACTTCAAGGACCTTTCCCCGTCTGTAAGTTAGGAAGGCGGAGGTCCCTGTATCTCCCCAGTACAAATTTCCCTCATATCAATTTTTTCTCCTTAAGGACTCAGGTCGTGGTATCATCCAAACATGCATTTTTGGCGCTCATCTGCGCAGCGACTGGGCGAAGGATGATGATGAATGCGTGAGTCAAGTGGACAAGTATCTGAAGCAGGCTTTCGTAACTAATTCTCGCAGATCTGGTAAACCGTTGGAGTACCATGTAAAACGTCTTTATCCACCCTCGGTCTCCTTTGATTTGAACAGCAGCCCTCTGGTGGAGATTAAGTCAGAGAATCAGAAACTCGTGGATGAGACTCGAGCTGTCGGCTTCAACACGGATAATCTTGATGAGGTGTATCTCACTGAATCGAGGTTTGAAATTAATGGGGACTGGTGGCGAATATTGTCGGAAACGGCCTCGATTCATGTTCTGCCGGAGCTGACAGCCGTGTGTCGTTTGACGGAACCTATTCTAGTAAGTTGTGTTCGTGTGTAGAGGATAAAGTAAAAGTGCGAGTTGCTGTGATTTGACATTTTCTCTAAGCTTAAATGGAGACTGCTAGTCCCATAGGGCTATTGAATGTCCCTTTCTCCCCAGGATTATTGGGATGATGATGATACGATGAAGTTACAAGAATGTGTACGCCCGCTTTTTTACAGAACGAGTTATGAAAACCCACCATAAGAGCAGATTCAGGTTATGTAAACTTCTTTCCTTTGAACTTCTCCATTTTACAAAGTGTCTAGCAAAATTAAGAATTTTAGGCCGACTTGATCCCTTTTGTGTTGAAATTTCAGGTTTAGCTACAGCAAATCACTGTTGAAAATGTGGTGGTCTCGGGATCCTTCAACTAGAATCACCTTTCTTCATCGCTCAGGTCTATTAGATCCCACATTTTGTAAGGATTAGTGGGTCATCAAGGGCTGCAACCCTAGGCTACATTTCACTTTTCGTGCGAGGGAGTTCTCCAGTCCATAAACGGGTTCTTTAGACTTGAGTCCCCTTTGCTAAACCTCAGAAGTAGGGACTCTGGATTCTCATATTTGCGATTAAAGTCCCTTTTGTCTCTTTGTAGAATGAGTTATATGCAATGGATTTCCTCACTAAAGAGGTTCTTACGGGGCTAAAATGGGCCAAATACGTATTGGCTGAGCTAACCAGCAAAGATTGGACGCAGAGGAGTACATCCGGTGACCCAGAAGACGAGGATGACATGCACAGTGATGTGGAGCTCGAAAACGCCATCTCGGAACATCTGCCATCGGTGGAGGAGTCCTCGTAAAATGCACTGAAGCGGCCTAGTGTGGGGGAGGCCAATGGATTAAATAATTAATTATATTTGTGAAGAAACGAAGGCTATTTGTATATTTGTTTTGTGAATAGCTTAGCATTGATCTAATCAGAGCTTGTACCAATTAAAATTTTCTATCTGCCAAGAAGAGGTAAGCATAACAAAAGGGACTTTAAGTTTTAGGGTCAAATTTTAGACTTATAGGTTCAAAGTGAGCTATTTTTCGTGGAAGTTTAGTTATTTTTACCGGCGCCTAAAGGTTAGAGCTGTACCAGTTGCATTGCAATTAGGTGAGGGGAACTCTGGTTAAAGGGGATCGGGGTGGTCATTCTCACAGATTAGGTTTTCATTGTTTTGCATTCATGTTAATCTTTAATAAGAAAGGAATACACCTGTTTAAACTAATGGCAAGAACTATCCACTATTTAACTTCAATTCTATTGTTTGAAGGAATGGACAGCGTTTCACATGTTCCTAGCTTTCGTAGATCTTGAAACGGCTTTCGATTTGACATGGTGGGTTTCACTTTCGAAAATCACCCGTCTTATTTTTGTCTCCTGCGTCTACTCGATTCTCTACATTATTAAGTCTTCTGCGTTGACTCGCCACAACTGGCTGGTGCGAAGCTGTGTGATCGCGATGCGGTTTAGGACGCAGGATCTGGCTTATTTCCCAAGCCAGCCATTTCCTTTGAGCAACGTGTCATGTTGACCTCTGCCGAATAACCCGCCTCGAATGTGAATGTTAAATTATGCAGTTCTTTAGACTATCATGGGTCGATTTGTGCCATAGTTTTCCATGAAAATTAGTCCTGGGAATCGTTAAGAAAAACATAAATCAGATTAGAAAAACACCTCGTAGAGTTGAAGTATGGACAAGTTTAGTTTCAGCCGTGGTTTTACAGAGTAGTAGGAGGGGTGAATGCATTTTTCAAATTTAGCAGCAGCCAGCATGACCGACCGCGCTAAGCGATGACTGAATTGGAGAGCCTCGATCGAGGAAATAGCATCATTTCCTGGTATATAGAATGGTCTGCACGTTCCTTCGATATACCTGAGGTTCTTTAATTGGTTGAGCTAGTTTGAGATCTCATGGATTAGCGCTTCTAATGACTCTTAACGTGGATTCCTGTGCATGTTTTGTCTCATCGTTAGCACTGGAAAGCTCCCCACCATAAATTTGGATCATTGAGCTTTTCATACTTTAGCAGTTGAGAATGAAGAAGGATAGCCATACTGCAAACGGACATCAAAGTCTAGGTTACACGCCGTGGTTACAGAGAAAATTTGGCAGTGGAAAGCGTTTTCTCAACAAAGCAACGCCTTTTTAAACCATTAGCCTTTCTTTAAGCAAAACAGACGAGGAGGGATTTCGCCTGGCCATTGTACAGTTGAAATGCGCAGTTTTTGAAAGCTGCATAACCACTTCGCTTAGTTAGGTACGTTGATTGGAGTGAACATGCATAAATAACAGTACTAAAACTAACTAGTTGCTAAAATAGACGTTGAGCCCAGTGGTCATTTGTGCCTGAAATGCCTCACAGAATGGGCTGAACATGATATGAAAATCCTAAATAAGGAACTATGAATTCGCAGTACAATCATATCTGCCGGTTTTTACCAAGATTCATACTTGATCAGAATATATCACAGGGCAGATGGAATTCAACGATGAATTTCAAACAGGTTATGCCGCCTCTCGAAGACGGAGGGCTTAATATTTCATCAACGGGATTGCTTTCGCCAATAGAATGCTGTGATTTGAAAAGAGTACCTCTAGGTGGGAAGAGCCTGCGTGAGCGCATCCAGTAGAAATTGAACTACTGTTTACGCGTTGCTGTTTTGACCCATTCAATCGATTATCAAAGCCAAGGTAGCCAAGAGCGGGAAGAGGTAGCGAGGCAGTGGCCAGAATATTCTAGGTACATTTGATTAATTACCATCTAGAGACGCAGTTAACCAACTTAATTTTGAATTTTGAGCTTGTGTAATGGAAATAGGGCGAAAACGGAACAGGGTGGGTATAGAGGTGATCCTGCATTTGAACAGTTGAGACAAACAGGAATGGATGTGAGGTCAGACACAAAAAGGGTCGCGCACAAGATATTGCGGATCGTGAGAATGATAAATATTGGTGTAACATTTCTGAGTCGTTCCAGAGACTAATTTAAACCTCGGTTACTGGCATTTCGTCCTTTAGGGGCTTTTCTATTGTATTGAGTGAAACTGAAAATCCAGCAACTGATAGCCAACAAAATAGGGATAGGGAAATTTGGCGAATTTTTCACAACTAGTTCGATCTGCTCCGCCAAGGTCTTTGAATGCACAGATGCACCTGGGGTGAATCAAACTACAGAACCGAATCGATTACTAGGGTAAAGCAAAACCGAACCACTCCCATAACCAGAGTATTCCAGAGAACGCCCTAAGATTGTGTCCGCTTTATTAATACCATATTGATAAGGCAGTTATTTACAAACGAGCTTTCGCTCGTAGTCAAATCATATGCTCTGTTGTTGTGCACTGCTTCCCGCTTGCGGAGCTAGTTGAACTCGTGCTGTTGCGTCATACAAGCTAAGCCCTAATTGTACTGGATGCGAAAACCGCTGATTCTATCTAGTCATTGGCCGATCTTCAGTCGATAAAAATAACTGAAGCTGAAGGACGAGAATCAGCTTCTAAGTTGCATGCGCCAAAATTAACTGTTCAGTAAAGGGCCAATCGACCGCATTGCTTCTGTATTACAGGCGTGATGACAGACGCCTCTTGCTACCACGAAATCTAAATCTATCTTTCTACAGTCATGCTATTCGACTTTCCCCAGGTGGGAGCGATGTCGCATAAAGTCGTCGATATTGTAACCGAAAGGGCGATAGAGAAATCGTAAAAATTCCATGCCTTCATCGCCATATTCGGCAGTTTATATGAAGAAGACCAGCTTTGGAGATCGGAAAGTAAGATAGCCCGTTTGTTGAGACGGCTCCTAAGCCATTCTAAAATCATTTAACGCCAAAACACTGCAGCGCTCCTTTAGCGAATCGGAGGTATCCGCATCGTGGTTGAACAATGCTATCTACAATAGTATTCCTAATGCTCGACGTGGTCCAGTTACCAAGGCTTGTGAGTAACAAGCCTTGATAAGTCATGATTAGCAAGCGCGATGCCGAAGGCTCCTCGGTCATTAGTACTCCCACACACTTGGTAAATGAGATAACAACCTAGGCCGCAAGCAAATACCGAGATCTCAGAAGGTATGTCTTTCTTTTCAAATAGATACACAAATATACACTATGACCGATCGTATTCACCCACACTTCACTTCTTTAAATTTGATTTCATATACTTGAACTGCTTGGGATCGATGCCAGCAGCTCTCAAACGCTCATCTGAAAGATTTGGTTTCTTCAGTTGGTTCTTATTGTGGTTATGTAGTCTTCGCTTCTTCTTTTTCTGTTCCGCCTCTTCCACTATCGGCTCCTCGTTCTCTTCAAACTTTCGTCTCTTCGTCGGATGGGGTTCTTCTTTTCTCTTCACCACATCTTTCGCTTTGAACTCGACTTCAGATACGCCTTCTGAGTGGTATTTATTGGCCACATTAGCCACCGGGGAAATGTTTTTTTGTTTTCCTTCTGTTTCGACAGCGACCAAAGTCGAGAAGAGCTCTGCTTTGCGTCGCTTTTTCCGGAGACGTTTCAACGCTTTCCTGAGAACGTAAATGAAAGAAGGTACGAGTACCACTTGCAATCAAAGTAATGATCAAGGTTTGAGCATTCAGTAGAATTAAACAAGAATCGAGTGAAACAAAAGAATTCCTGCGTTCTCCAGATTGAGAAATCCGAAATGGATTGACTTCGACATTTTAAGCTTTAAACAAGTGCGTGGATAAAACAAGGTACCTTTTTATTGTCGGGAAACTGAACAATTCGAGAAGCATGAAAGCATACTTGGCCAGATGCAATGGGATGCTTCCACTATCTGGATGACTGAAGTTTTACACATAGAAAACGTCTACGGTCGCAATATGATATCTGATAAATATGCACTCAAAAAAAAGTGATGAGTCACTGACAAAGGTCTGGTCAGCCAAAAAGAGACGGACGAACCGATTTCATAGAACTGGAATATTGAGAGGACAGACCCACCTTAAAGTTTTCCAGAACAGCTTCTTAAGTCTGTAATGCATGAGATAATGAATAGTAACAATGAAGACCGATGTATTTCACTTACACTTAGACAACTAGAGATAAAAAATATCATTTTATAATCGCTATAAATAAAACAAAATCTTAAGCTCACTTTGACAGTTGTTTCTGCTCGCCATCCACCGAGTCGATTTGACCCTCCTTCTTAGGATTGTCCTCCCCGTCGTCATTCTTCAAAAGTGATGGAATTATTTCTACTTTCTTGCGGAGCAACTTCGAGGAATGGTACTTTCGAATATCTCGCTCTTCTTCCTCTTCAGTTCTGTATGAAGGAGTAAAGTAATTCATAAAAGGAAAAATTACTGCTGAACTTTCAACGGCCTTCAATAACACCAACCAACCCCATAAGTAGAGGAGCTAAAAGACCAATGAAGTTTCCAATTCTCACCTGCGATCAACTTTGAGCAAATACACGAAAGCCTTTGATCATGCGGTTCAAAAATCACGAAGTGACTAAGTAGAATACATTCAAGTAAATCCATTGGTCCGAATCACCAAATGTTGCTGTAATCACCATTACTGCGTTCGTAGCCAAGAAATAGGATTAAATAGACAACAATTTCAATACAAGAAGTTAACACGAAGCTGAAGATACATGCGCAAGATGCACCCGACTCTAAGAAGTATGATACGTCATCAACAGGATCAGCAAATCTCAAAACCTATTCAACTCTGATAAGACGAAAATTCCTCCTAGTTAAACGAAGGAGTTCGTTATACCAGTGGGTGGCGAAATGAAGCTTGAATGAATGACAGATTGCTATTTTTACATCAAGGGGACTGTCTCTGAAAAATCCTGAAACTACCATAGTTATAAGAAATATCATACCAAACTCAAAAGGTTAGCGAGAAATGGAAGCGATTCGTCAATGCTCAAAGTGATCAACAACTGATAGTCTTGAATAAATATACTAAAAATGTACTTCTAAGGAAAGATGTTAGGAAGGCTGCTTTAAGAATTATAAAAAGCTTGAACGACTAAGATAACTAAAAGAGTTTCATCTGGCCCTATTGTGGAACTAACTATGCATAATCGCTTTCTAGATAGGTACAAATGAACGAATAAATCAGAGACCCGGTCTGGAGTAATGTTAATCGATAACGGACCGCAATAAGTGTACGACTCCATCTACATAATGCCAATATCTTAAATATGAACTCACCGATAAGCACTCATGGTCTTGACTGAAACCCATCGATTGAGTTCCTTCTCATCCGCTTTAAGAATCTCCTCCAAACTCAATCCAAAGTCATTGGGTTTAACGGAACGATACCTGAATCGACAGTAAACATCATCTCCCGATCCAGTCCCGTTGATAATATCTTCACAGTCGAGTTGGTAGAACTCGTTAAAATACTTTTCAAAGTCGGGATGCTGTCGGGGGTCATAGGTAGGCTTTTGGCGATCAAGCGCATTCCGTAGAAGAGAACGACCACGTGCTCGTTTGCCACGTTTCCGGGGGACCAGAGTAGAGTGGAGTTCCTTTGCAGCACGAGCTAGGGCCGACATCTCCTTGTCCTGCACTTCTACTTCCGATTTTTCTTTGTCCCCTTGAAGAGGACTTTCAGCGCCATCTTGATTAGCGTACCTATGCTAAACAGACAACAAACGTATGAAAAATATGAATCTGAATATGTATGTCAGCATCGGAGTTGAAACAATTAGGTTAAAGAATACGCACAAGGCTTCTACAGCAAAATCCCCAGCTTTCTAAACCAGCACTGAAAGCGATATAGCTTAAATTTAGAAGATCAAATTCTACAGGCCAACTCACCTGCCTAGGAAGGTAATCGTCATAGTTGCCGGTATCCAGATTTTGCATCAAGAAACTGTCCTCATCATCCGATTCTCCTTTAGGAGCTTCATCTAAAGCATCGTCGGCAGTGGAAGCGCCGTAGTAGGCTTCACCGAACAGTTTAGAAACTAAACGATCGTGTGCCTCAGGGTCCCAGTCGTTGTCAAGACAGTCAATCATCTCCTCTGTGATCTAAAAAATGAAGGACGTTTTAGATTTAGCCAAAGATGCTACTCAGCTGAATAAATCAACCGAAAGGGGCTAAGGCAAAGCAGACTAAAGAGAATAGTAAATTTAGAAGACGATAAAGCGGATCAAACTAGCAACTTGGTTGAAAGCAGCAATACATGCCTTTAACTAAAAAAGTAGTCTTTATCAGATAGAGTAATGAATATTTACGACTAAAAATACGATTGCCATTCATCAGCTTGGCAAACTAGCGATAGCTAAAGACGCATTCCGTCAATGTCAATATCTACTGCAATCCAATAATATACACAATGAGTTTTTTCCCCGAGGCATCAAATAAGGTTTCTGGGGACGGACAAGACAGAATATACTTGCACGAAGATTGAATTTTGCGTCTTTTGTACAATTTACGAATCTGGATAAAGTCAGATTTTCTTTAAAATAGCAAGCGAAAGCTCAAGGCCAAAGACGTTTGGCAAACATGTACTTTAGGAAAAGTGAAGGTGAATACCAAGAGCAAAAATAGTACTTGTTTTACAATTCGCCTGGTCAACAAAATTAAATAAATTGATAAGAGAGCGTAAAACTGGTATTTAAATTATGCATTAATTAGAGATCCTTGATAGGCGAAAGTAATTAATGAGACCTACTTCGTTCATGGGAGGATCATCGGCCTCCTCTCCATGCACATTGATCTTCGCGTCCATGGCGACTCCATCTCCACAGGTCCGACGAATTCGCTCTAACTTTTCAGCGAATTCGGTCATCTTCAATCGCTTCAACCGTTCAAGATCCGCCATTTTAGCCGCCTTTTCGGCCGCTTTACGTTCAGCTCGCGCCTTTCGTTTTTCCGCTCGTGTTTTGCCCCTCGCCGACGGTTGACGCAGGCTATCTTCTACCTTTCGAGGATAGGTTTTGATCTAAGTAGTAGAAAAGGGGCAAACATAGTCAGGAGAGAAGTCCTACGGTGTTGTGGAGCACTAAGAAGGTAGGGAAAGGATAACTTACAAATTCCTTGTCATCTTCTTCAAATCGATAACGCGTCGCGATGGTTGTGGGGTACTCCTTTTTCTAAAGGATGACAAAAGATAACAATGAAGATCCAAAAAACTCCTTCACAAAAAAAGAAGCCTATATAAGGAAAACGTAAATGAGAGACTCAAACTAGATAGGTTTATTCTTTAATGTGAGTGCAAAAGAAGGGAACCGATGAAATAATAGCCACTACGGAGATTGTAAGGAAAAGAGCCCCCAAATATGAATCAAGAATAATGAAACTATGAGATAAATAAGATGGTACCAGGAATGTATATGAGAACCTCGTTATAAGGTGCAAAGTTCTCCTGCAAAAGTGCGTGTCCGCAGTGCAGCGGTAGCATGCGTATCTGGCCTCGAAACCGATTGGAGCACACCGAGTGATTGAAATGACCATCAGAATTAGTTAAATATCGATCTACAAAGGACTTCTGAATCAGAATAGCTTCAAGATACCATCCATATCCATAAGATAAAAGTTGGGAGACGCTTCCAACTTGAAGTTTTTGAACTTGAATAAACATTTCCAGAACTGCTTTGCTTCCCATTCAGAAATGTCAACATAAGAGGAATATAATCTCTCAAGATGCAAACCATGCAAAGCTGCAACCGTATAGGTGGTAAATACCATCCCTCGGAAAATCGATTGGGAGGTTCTTAACGAGTGTTACCCATTCAGTACCTATTTACTCAGCACAAGAAACGGAAACTAACAGTTTAACCAGTAAAGTCAGATGAGAACTTTGCACTAAAAGGCAATGAAAAAACGAAGTAATTTGAAATCCCCCCTACTTTCAGATTAAGTACATGTTTTTATTCTCAATATATTGTAATGAATGAATGGGTGAATGAATCGGGGGGGGGGGGGGGGATGAAGCGGTTTCTACTACTTCAATCAGAATTGAGTAACTGTATAGCTGAACACCACTAAAAGCATCATACTTACTGCTTGCCCATCCCCCTTTTGTATTTCGAGAAGCTTTCTCGAAACTCTTTAAACCTGCTGCTACAGGGGCTTACCAATTCTTCATCACTCTTATTCCATGCGTCTTCAAACCTCCTAGCCTTGACTATAAAGTCATCATCTTCCTCCAGTTCTTCAGCGGTAGTTAGCAGAGGCTCGATTCCGATAATCTTTGATGATCCAGGCTTGGCGACCAGAGTTTCATCAACTATTGCATCAAAATCTGGTTTAATAGAGGTTTTCTGTTGAAGGGGTTTCTTCTCCGCAACCTTCCAGCGGCGATTCACAAGATAATCACGTAAGAACTCCTCATCCTTACCGGATGCTTGAAAAGTGAAGTGAGATGTATCCTAGAAGTCACGATATAGATCATGTTAGAGATGGGAAGAAGCACAACTGGAATCTAATCAGGCTTTGATAACACACAAGTGGAAGTTTCTTGGGATTCTCTGATTTTGATTTTGGAGTCTTCCTGGAAAGTAAGTCTCCCTTGTCCTCTTCAAAGAGTTTTTCGGTTTCACTGAAAAAAAGGAAAAGGATGATGCTTGATATCTGCAGATCCTATTTATTTAGAAACAAAGGAACCGGTCCCTACGCTAAAAAGGCCTCCTTTTGGGCCTTAACATCTTGGTTCAAGTTCACAGGGGCACTAGATTCGCTATCATTTTCTTGGTCCCGAGAAAAAATGAGATCTCTGGTGTGGTCTTTCAACAAAACTGGCCGTTCCTTCTCTTGATCCTTCTTCTCTCCACCATCAGGTTTCTCTCTGAACCATATCTTGTTCTCATCTTTCAGGGCTGGATCGTCACGACAAAGGGCATCGTAAAGACGCAAGAAATCCTCATGTTCCTGTTCCTCCCACTCTGACTCTGATTCGCTAGAAGAGGAAGAAGACTCAACAGCACTGCCTTCCGAATCTTCACCTTCTCTAAGCATTTTTTTCAGTTTTACATCGCCGTATCGGGATTTGAGTTTTTGCATCTCCTCCTTTTGACGATATTCGTTATAGTGCTTTGCGAACTCTTCGTTGATTTTAAATTCCATTTCTATACAAAAGAGCAGAATACTCATTGGAAATAGTGATAAACCGACTAGATATGGGCAGATCAGAAGACAACAAGACAGCCGAAATGTATATATTTATGTGGAGCACGATATTTGGGAGATTGCATAGAATGGTAGTTTTTTTCAACAGGAGCTGGTGATATTGTACTCCAGGAGTTTCACATAAGGAACACCCTCTGAGATTTCATTTACAGAGGTTCCTGTCGCCGCCAGTTTTGTGGACGCATAGACAGCTAGTTCACCAGTCACCATAGGGGTGACTTTCCCTGACCATCGGATTGAGTTAGAAAGGCTGCCTGAATTTGACGAAGAAGTTGAGGATTTGAGGAAGTGCCATTCTGAGGCATTGATTACAACGGCGACTGAGGCATACTTGGCAGGAATATCGAGACGGAAAAGATGACGTTTATTTACATCTAGGTTCATACGAGTAGGCTCGAGCAGTCGAGCGCCCACCCACCAGTAAGTCTCTTTGGGAAAAGCGGGTACCAGACCCGAACCACTCGTTACAGTGGGCCTTCGAGCGTCGACCAGAATTCGATAGACACATTCCAGATGGTCGCTAGACTCAGTAGCAATCGTACCTGTCTCTTCAAAGGCTGCGTAGATTGTGAGGTAGTAGAACGCGCTGACAGGCAAACGGAGATGGTAATGCGCATTAGCCGAAGACGCCGAGCAAATCAGGGAAGCAGCAGTAGTTGTAGAGCCACTAGCAACACTGCTGGCATTATTGTCGAAGTTAGAGGAGCTAGAAGGCCGCATCTGAAGGAAAGCGAAGTTATCGCAATCCGCCATCTGTTGACCTGGACGGTCGAACGACTTCAACTGGTGGCAAAGCTAGGAAGAAGGTATAGGTAAGCAGGCCGGTAAAGTGGGAAATCGCAAATACTGATGAACTCACTCGCAAGCCTGAACTAATAAAAAAGGGTATCTTGAGCGGATCTGAGGACGTATGAAGGATGTAAGGTCGATTGCTGCTGCTTCCATTACCACTGCTTTTAAGAAGCCAGACGCCGAAATGGAGTGCCGCCGGGGTCCGACCTAAAAACCCAACATCCGGAAGTCGACCCATCACCACCAGTCTTGAATAGTTAAACTCGCAGCACTGCACCTAAATAGTATGAAGCAACCATGAATTAAGATAATCCTATTTAATTCCACTGGAAAAAAATTCAAGAGAAACAAACGCTGAACAAGTAAATAACATGCTTTTAGATCTGTCAAGTCACCTGATAATACACAAGTCTTCATGTGGTTTGCATCTAGGAAATTGGGCAGGCGATGATGATAGCTTATAATTATACTCGCATCTGCAATCCAGAACGGCCTATTAAACGGTTCTTCTTTTTGAGTTTAACTCAAGAACTATCCACTCAGCAAAGTCATTTGCCACTTATTTAAGTAAGCAGCACTACTCAAGATAAGACCACAAACACTGATTATTATAGATAATCAAATAAAACAAATATCATCTAGGATAAGAGTACACTTACTTGGAACGAGCAGGCGAGTTCACGAATATCATCTCTTCGCCAATCAGAAGAGACGTAGACGTTGAGGTAATAGCGGCCGGGTTGTGAAGGCGCACAATGGACCCTGACCATGTCTGGAGGTTTGATGAGGACCTCTGCAAGAGAGAAGCCCCGCAAAAAACTCCCATCAGCGCTATTCTCCAAACTGCAGGATATACCGACGAAATAAGGCATCCGCAGTTTTATACTTACCTACAAAGAAGGAAATCACGTTAAGAACTGTTTTTGAGGGTGGCATGAAAACTCCTTGATTGAATGCGTGATATACTCTAGTCAATTGAAAATGTTATCCGGATGAGACGTTAAACTGAAATCGAAAAGTTAAGGCACAAAATGACTTTTTCAAATTGTTTTTAGAATGAGTTTCTCATTCCAAACTTTACTTCTTCAGTTTTCCCTCATTTAAGAGTCCTCTAATTTTGTTATTCGATTCTTTATCTACAGTAACAATTTTTTTAATCAGGGAGCAGCCGCCTCAATATGCTTATCTCAGGCAGTAACGTATTAGATAAAGTGAAATTCCACCTTATTAGATATTTCTAATCATCAAAAATGACATATGCAGAAACTAATCTGAAGGCGGAAATATAGTTTTCGATGTTTTGGGACTGAGGAATATAAGAACCATCAAATTTCATTTTAATCCATTCAAGTTTGGAGGCGTAGGTCTGCTTTTTTACTAAAAACATTGTTTAAGACGGTTACGGTTAGATCTTCTCTTTCAAAACTGTTCGACTAGATTCCTCTGTTTCCTTACTGAACCAAATCTGAAATGTTATCAAATAATTGTCTTGGAATGTTGAACAGGTTTCAACCCGCTACACGTAAAATATGATGGACGCTCGCGAAAACCTAGTTAAGTGGACAGTTTAAGCCGAGTTTCTTGCTTGCAGCAGCGAGTGGGCCTCGTGAAAATTCAACTTTTGAATTATCTCCACCAATCCGAGAAAAGTGGATAATAATTTTGCATAGGACGTTATTTCGAACTGCCAAACCATTACGAGCGCCAGAGAGAACGAGTAAAGTAATTAATAAAACAGAATGAACTTACTTGCCCATTCCTAGTGATAAGTTTTTGGGAATACGGTTTCTTCAGTGAGAGACCAGCATTGAAGAAGGCAGATTTGAGCACGGGCAAGGAGACAAACCTCGCTTGTGAGACAGGCCTAGCGTGGAGAAGCTGCCAAATCTTGTTATCTGGCCAGTGTTCAAAGATATGCTGTTCAGGGTCCGTAAAAAAGTAAAAGTCATCACATTTCGGTGGAGGCGTCTCTGAAACTAGACAAACATTAACTTCGAGGTTCAATCTTTGATAAAAGGTCAGAAAAAGTGGTGACGACAACTTACGGCCAGACGATAGAGATTTCCATGTAGTGGTCGCATAGCGGGCGGCCCAGTTACAATTGACAAATCTCCAGCCACCAGCCACGTAAACGGCCAACCAGGTATTACGGAATAGAGATCCCTGTTTAAGTGACATTCCTGGACGGTAACCGGCTCCTTTTGAGTAGCCGGATATGTATTGGCAGTAGATCCCAGCAAATCTAGATCATCCAATGAACCAGATGAGAATTAAACTCACCTGCAGAGTTCATGAAAGAGTTCATTCCGTGAGAGCGTACCCGTTTGGACGTTTCGAAGCATTCCGATGAAGGAATCACCAGGTGCGGAAGGATCGTATTCAACGATATCGAAGTTCTTTGTCGTCACCCATCGAAATAGACGTCTGAAATTTGAAGTTATGGGACAATTTAACTCTTACTAGAAGTGGAGAAAAAGAGGAATACATTTTTTCTTGAAATTCACTCACCTTGTAACCTCAACGTCAGACTTGCAGTCCTTCTTCAGTTGGGAGACCAAGTCGGTTATTAGAAGTGGATTCGCATTCAGCATCTACAAAGTGAAAGAAAAGCAAATATCTAGATAAAATGGATGAAAATTTTCTTAGATCCGCCGATTACCATGAGATTAATACTGTGGGGTTACATTTCCCACTTCAAATCCTTTTTTTTTGTAATCCATACTAAACAATGGTCTCTATCAGAGTTTTGTTAAGATTGCCTTCACGTTAGAGGTTACTTCCATTAAAATTTATGTATTTTAGATGTGCTCCGGTGATGTGGTAGTCGAACACGCGTTGGACTCATTGAAAAACAGATTTGAAACTTATCAGGACTCATCCGATAAGACCATCCTTTGGTTGATAAAGGAAGAGATAGAGAGGAGATCCCCATTCAGACACATAAAGACACCTCCCTTCTTATCAAAAAAGGGAAAGAGATGGTACTGTTCTTAGATATGAGCTCGGGTACTGCTATATACTTAAGCGATTCCTTCCGTCACCGAGATGACTAATGAATGCGAAAATCACCCATTTTCTGATATATAATTAGTCTTGCCCTGGGAGCACAGGATCGTGGAACAAGTGCGCTATTATATAGTATTCACTGATCTGACCTCAAAAGTTCTGGCCCCCTTAAGAGGCCAGAGGATATGTCTGGGTGTAAAAAATAAGAAAATTTCGCATCCGAGAAACAACTCGCATCAGCCAAATCTCAAAACTCATCAAGCGAGACTCGTACTGTGTAATACACTTCTCGACGTAGAAGATCATTGGGTGAACGGTTCCCACGAGACGAACTCTTTTATTTGTTGTTTCAGGACTTACAAAATCCAAGGTTGGCCAAAAAAACATCTTTTAGATTGTCAACCATTTCTTCATCCGAAAGAGCATGAATTGAGTGCTACCCAGCAGGCAACGCTGTCTAAATCAGTCCACAAAAGAAAAGCTGGCTGAAAGGAAACATGTAGAGCTGATGCACAATTTGTTTCTCTCGATAGGTTGTCAAGGCTTTAAGTGCATTTTTTCCCATTAAAGACTACGATGAAACAAATAAAGACAGTTGAGTAATCGGTCCCTTTGCAAGTCGGGCAGCTGGTTACTTCAAAATTCAGAAAGTCCATAGACACGAATGCGATCCATTCCTGAAAGGACGAGGACTATAGGAGTCTTCGGTTAATTCTCCCTCGTAATGGTTAGAAATTTGCAGTCAAGACTGTTGCTAGTGGATTCAAGATGCATGTGCTTTGATCATGTGAAGTTAAAATGGATAGGTAGGTGACTTTGGGAGCAATACCAGGGCTAATCCACGACTTGGTATGAAGAAATACATTGGTGAGTTATATACATTTAGCATAGAAGTGGGAGAGTGAAAAATATATGTTGAATTCAAACGCGCCATCAAAGTAATCGAAAATGCACCGGAGGTAATTAAACGAATTCATTTAATAGCAATTAAGATGAAAAGTGCAAGGCCAAATGAGTTGGGGATAATTGTACCAAATTTCCGCGTAGATTTAGATGTCAAACGAAAACCAAAATTCTACTAAGAGGATTTAGTTTAAAAAGGAAGTTCAATGAAATGAAACTAGCCGATTTAAAGCTAATTAATTTAAATGCACATGGTCCTTCAGGGGGGATGACGTTCAAAACTCAGTGCTGCCACCGCACACTAACAAATTCTGAAATAGAAAGTGATACAGAACCATCTAGAAAGAACATTGCCTTAGGGTTTTTTGTTTCACAATAACGCGAGTCAATAAGAGCGACCAACCTTGAAATCATCAGATCTGTTACATTTAGTCTGTCTCCAAGGCTGAGCGACAGGTCTGTGAACGGGAATTGAAGAGACCGTGGGCCGAAATGACAAGTGGGATGACGAAATCTTCGAGCGATAGTTGAGAAAAAGGCAATCTGTTCGGGACGGATGGAGAGACAACAGGCCCAAATACATTATTTTAATGACTGACTTTTCCCGAATCCTTTTCGCTTTTAATCCACCCAACTAGCACTTCTGCACATGAAGTTTTGACTTCAACGGCTGTATCGGATTATCCCTAACTAAAACTGCCCTTAGAACAAAAACAAGATGATACCAAGCAAAGAATGTGAATCCTATTCCTGAAATAGATCATGAACCATCAAAGTCAGCGAACCTTCAGAACATGTTCATCAATTCGAGCCAGCTCTTCCGGCGATGGGACTACAGCAGACCTGGGAGTTGGTGGTGGAAAAGGTGCCGGCGGTGGCATAGCCAATCGCGGAGAAGAGGGCTCAACAAGTCCCCCAGGTGGAAGTAAAACTTTAGTAGTCCCACCACTACCGCCACCACACGTTGAAGTCGCACTGCTATTACCATTTTTACTGACATTGATTGAAGTTGTATTGACTCCAACTGCATTATTGTCCAGTTTGCCCTCGTCCTGAGGTTCACTAGATCTGGTTTCGTCCTCTTCCTCTCCGCCCGCGGTATCAAGGGCACCAGCAAGTTTTAAACGAGACGCGAAGGTTTGTGAGAGGTCAGTACTCATATCACTGGTGGTTCCAGTGACGATATCGACCTGAGAGGTATCGCTCTTCTGGGGAGCGCATTCCTAAATAGGCGCAAAGTAATACACGTAGACTCACTAGTCGATGAGACTCATGGCAAGAAATCAAATCATGTAAAGTGAGGGCATTGTTTTAATTTTAATCATCTGGGGATTTAGAAAAAGCAGTAGTGGTTTTGGGAAAATCGTTGAGTGGAGGGAGATCCCCAGAGGGAAGGTGGAGTTAAGATAGTCACGCCCACTGGTCTGAGGACAGTAGGCCGACTTTATCTTTCGTGCAGTACCGACGAGCAATAGACAAGTGAGAACGACCGATTTTTTAGAAGCTACCTATGCTTAAATGGAATGTCTGAGAATTTAATTGCCTCAAGAATACTAGGGATTTCTAACGCGTGTCGGTGAATAAGAGTTCCGTAAGTTCAAATGGCTTAAAATTTCAGTATAATTAACTTCTACCAGGCATCGTATTTGGTCGAGAATTCGACAAATAAATCAAGCAACTGGATGACACGCAAAGATTGAAATCATTCGGTAGTGGGCTTATGAATAAAGAAATAGGACCAGAAGTCACCTAACCTGAAGTTTAAAAGCTTCTTATTTGAAAGTGCAGAGGAATTTGAGAAAGGCGTGGTTACTAAAAGGAAACGACGAAAGTTAAGGAGAGAGAAGAGGGGAAATGTTAAAGCAGGGCTTAAAGCTGTTGTACGAGGAAAGATTGATTATAAGAGATGACGCGGGATGGCTCTAGGCAGAAGGTGATGCTAATACCTGAAATTCGATATTGATATAAGCAGCGCGAGGACCTTTAATGCAGGAGGGAGAACGGATAAAGGAGTAGGGCCTGAGGAACAGTGGAAAGGTTCCCAAGAAGGAAAGCCCCTTATAGACCATGTGGAAGGTCGCTACAAGATCTGTATCTGTACTATTTTATTACAAAAGCTGGAGTGAATAGAAGAATAAGTGCTTTCGGTTGGATGGCATAAGATCTAGTGATTGAAACCGGTACAAGCGATTATCACAACATTTCATCCTTGAACGCAGTTTTTGATGAAATAAGCCGAAAGAGGCAAAGGAACGCATGCTAAAGTAGCGAGGATACATCGAAGAGCATATTTTTCGCACGAAATAATAAGAGACGCCAGACAATTTTGTGGATGTGAAAATTAAATTAAAGTCAGTTAGTTTAGGTAGCTATGGCAACCAAGTATAAGAATGAGTTGAAGTCAATGTAAAGGTGAATCTCAAAATAATAGGAAAGAATAAAAACCAAATAATGGTAATATTCGCGCTAGGGCGAATTCATTCTACCTGAGGAAATGGATGATAACGTGAACAAGAACTTTCATTAAGAGTGGAGCGACTCCCCTACAAAACCCAAACATTTATAAGCATCGCGAGGATGGCACAATCCACCGCAATATCCAAGTAAGGAGAAAAGCAAAAAACCACCAGTTATTTCTAAAGCTGATTCTGTTCTGTGATCGATGAGAAAGGCACAGGTGCCTCATAGCCGTCTAGATTTTGACTAGAAGTATAACTCCGGATCTGAGAAATCGAGGAGACATGGGTCGTGAAGAATAATGAAAGCGACTGAGCAAGTTAGGAAATCCCCTCGCAAGAAAAGAGTGGGAGAAAATGAGGCTTCTCATTGAGACTGTCTCACTTCCAAGAAAACGGATATCAGTCAAATCTAAAGAAGATGGTACCTTTCGATGCCTAAGCCATGAGAAACTACGTTAGAAAGAAGTCTCATGGCATTGGAAGCCAAAAGATGGCTGAAAAGACACTTTATGAAATTGAGCTCCATATCTTTAATCAGAGGAGTACAAAGAGTACCATTCAACAAAACTGAATGTAAACTACTGCTGGGCTGATCTTACCAGCAGCATATAAAAGTAATGCTCTAGCAGTCCAGCTGGACATTAAAGCAAGCTATGGTCAAATAGTAACATTCGACTCATGAGAATACATTTAATCACCATTAGAGGTCGGCTAAGTCGTTAGTAAGGCTGAAACCTGTCAAGAGCAGGAGCAATAGAGCGAAAAATGTGAGAACATGGGATTTTTCAGATGGAGGAGAGTTTAAAGTCACTGGGTGGGAGAAATAAAGTGCAAGAGTTTTCCATGAAAAAGCTTGGGTCGAAAAGACGAAGTGAAATTAAGAAAACACAGGGAAAAACGAGGCTAGGAGAGGCAAAATAAGGAAAAGTAGCCGACAACCAGGCGGTTTGAGTTGATGTCATCATGACATTCAACATGCAATATGCCGATTTAGGTAGGTGTGCAGGCAAAAGAATAGTGCTTGAGAAAAAAATAGTGCTGCTAGTGTCTACAATTAGCAGAAAATAAAAAATGAAATAAACGAAATTTGTTTATGATGAAATCAAAGAAGCAACAAACGCCAACAATCTAGCGATCTCGAAATACGAAGAAACCCGGTTAAATGACACCAGCATTAGCATTGACCGTGAACAAACTATACTTCCAGACTGTTAACAAATAATGGAAAGTACAAAACACATTTTCAAAGCCCTGATCTCAGATTTAAGTGCAGTTAATTCAATAAAGAGCCAAAAGACAGTGATTTAGTCATCGACCACGCCGCTGACAAGGGATTTTAAGATACCACGATTATTGAAAGGAATGCTACTCTTAAAGATTAAGTGAATTATTTGAATCAAGACATTTACCAAGTTCATGAAGCATTACCCCATAGACCTAGGCGCTAATGTATTTAATTGAACTATTCAGTGGAAGATTTGTCATTGAAGGCTGAATTCATGAATTTCCTAGTGCTGAAGGAGTGAATACATTAGAAAACACAAAAATAGTCAGTGTGAGATATGAAAGTTTTACTGTTCTACGAAAGTTAGAAGACGAATATTAAATCTAGACTATCTTAAAACCAATGCTGATACTGAAGTGAAATATTTGGCTGTTGTAGACGGTTGAAGATGATGATCGGCTTTTTTCACAGACCTGAGACGACCTACGAAACAAGAATACGGACCGAATCAAGAGATAATGTTTCGACAGATAAATATCGAAAAGAGCAGAAGACCTTCGATGATTAGATGGTCTTGAAAGCGAATAAACTTTTAAACTAGATCCAGGCCTATATCGAAGGAAGTTACCTTTCAACTCCCCCTCAAGTTGATAAGTCCACATCAAGCATGAATGACGAAAGGATTCAAAGAAGTCGATTTGACAATCTGAACGGCTGAATCAAACACCAAACGAAGAGTAATACAGAAATCGATGATCAACGAAAATAAAAGAATAATGATTTACAAAACACCCAAACAACTCAGCCAAAAAAACAAAAAAAAACGCAGAAACGTACCCAAAAGAAATCCTCGTAGAACAAGTCCATACTTCACACCAGCGATCTGCCGATAAAATGACTTAAGACTGCGTGCTAAGATTTAAATCGGCGCCACGAAACAACCAGCATTTATGAATTGGTGAAATTACCGGCAACCATTGCTGCTGGGTTTAATTGCAAACACATTTTAAGTTTTACTTTCTGGTCCCTGAGGAGTACATCAAGAAGACTCTAGACTCTTAGAATACAGATCGAAAAGAAGTCAAAAGAGACATGAGCTTAGGAGATATTGCAGCGACGACTGGTCTGCGAAATTCAGGCTCTTTAGTTCGACAAAAAAAGTTGAACTAGAGGTGCATCAAAGCATTGGCGCGAGAATTGGCTTTCAAGCCAACCGATTAGCTTCTATTTTACTCCTAGTAAGTGGGTATGAGAGGGGGGAGGGGCCTCGGCCTTATTGACGCGAACGGCGATCACATAAGCAATTTATTTCAGTGGTAGTGCTATCACCAAAATTAACGCCCACGCCATTACTCGGGGTGTGACCTATATGATGAGCGATCAAAATACATAAGACCATTAGACTACACAAATGGCAACAATAAAACTAAATGCCATGAGGAGCTTAGAATTATGCAGCATGAGTCAACGTTCTGAATGAAGGTAATGGTGCTTTTGGGTTGGCGAACATATTCAGACCATGACGACCAAGACCATTGAGCAAAATCAATAGCGAGTAAAAGCTCACAAGTAAAGTTTAAAATTGTCATTTCAACTTGAGATGACTCGAAGAAGCAGCTTCACATAGGTAGTTTAGACAAGTAACTTAATGTGCATACTGATTTACAATTCCATGATAGATTTAAACAGCTTGGACAACGTTGAAAGTGACGAAATCTGCAAGGAAACCAACCCATTTATGGCATGCATACATTTAGGCTGATCGGTATGGTTTGGCCATCTACTACAAGCGCAACAAACGGAACGTACCTGAGGGTTATTGCATAACTTGTATGGCATTTAATTTGCCGTACCTGGTAGCAAATATTTACTATCAGCGGGAGAAAAGGGTAGAGACCGTTTAATTATCTTTGCGAACATAAATTCTAAATCATCGAAGTAACTAAAAGACGATACAGAGAAGTACGGCCACTGAGGGAGGGTCAAGTCAGAAGTTCTAGGTTCCGTCTGCGCTCTCGTCTAGAAGTGCCCAGTCCAAAAAGAAGGGGTGAGAAGTGACTGCTCTAAGAGTGGTTACGCAAGAACAAATCTGGCGTAGAGAATCAAAACGTTCTGTGTCTTAACCCGAAATTCCTGTATGACCGTTCAGTGATTGGTATTACCGCTACCAATAATTCCCCAAAAATGCTACAGCTAATAAGCTGGTTAGAGAGAGAGATACAAAGTGAACGAAAAGCAGGGGTTTAAATACGAAGGAGCAGAACAAAATTTGTGCAAGTTGGGGAGTTAGCGAGCAGGCAAAAAACGCGAGCAAGCGGTGAAATAACACACAACACATACCAAGGACAACACTGAAAAGGAAAAAAAAGCAAATTTAAAAAATGCATTTTAAAACACGTAGTTAAGTGTTAGACAGCTATACAAATATACGCACATACTTCTAAGATAGTGAATAGCCTGCACACACCGTAAAGGAAATCGGCACTAAATTTGGAAGTTTCTGACAAAATTTTCCCCAGCACGTTGAACAATTGATCATTTCTATGTGCTACTGATTACTGTTCTCTAGAGCCATTTCAGCATGGCAAACCTATGGTCATGTAACTAATTATGAAACTGATTTGGTGCTTCAGAGTGCCATTTAGTAAGGACGGGCAGAAGAACTGACATTAGATTTTAAACTATCACAAATATTCCCTAAAGAAAACATGATTCAGTGCAATATAACACCCGAGAAGCCACCAGATGAGCTTTTACAGATGCACAGTAAGGCACTGAAGACGAGGAGAGGCGTAACATACCACTTTTTAGAAAGCTTGATTTTTCTGTCGCAATTAACGCCTCAGAAATAGCATTGCAAAGCAGATGTATGCATCGAAGCACGAACCGAAGAAAAATTGGATTCCACGATGAACATTAAGAGTGTAGATTACGAAGTTTAATAGACTTTCCCTCCTGAAACTCGACACTAAATACTACACATACCTGCCCTACTAGTGATCTAATAAATGAGATACTAACTAGCCTATCTCGACCATGTGGATACTCATGGCTAATCGTTGCTCGGGCGTAGCGAGCAACTGCTATTACCAGTCTCACGAAAACAAAAAAAAGCATGTCTGCAATAAAATAACTGAGCAACTTCAAAATTCAGATTTCAAGAGTATATACCGTAAACCCCTTGAATAATAACAAGCAACATAATAAATTAAATATTAGAGAATGTGATTATTTTATAAATGGCTCGCTACATCATCAGAGGATTTGCCTGGATATTCACATTTCTATCTTGACTCGACATTTTTCTAAATAAGCGATATGGAGGAAAGAACAGAGATTTCCTACTTTTGAAGAGTAAATTACCAAGCAACAAGTCAGCAAAGAGCGACTAAAACGTACTTGTTGACGATTCGGTGTAGCAAAGATTATACCTTCACTGGTAAGATAGTCTAGAAGACTCAAAGCTCTCTGTCGCATTTCCGGACGAGTCAGGGCCTTCAAGAGAATCGTCTGAACTTCGGCAATTCGACCTTCAGCAAGCATGGGTTGTAACCGCATCGCTAGAGCATCTACAGCTCTAGCTTCCTCCGCCTGGTCCTCCTCACTAGCGGCGACGTCGGTTGGGGGCTCTGCAGGAGATACCATGAAACCCCTTCGTTGTCGACGAGCTCGAGGGTTCAAGGACCTCGTTCGACGACGTCGACATGCCTGTAGTGAGACATTCCATGAGCTTAAGAGCATGATAGAAAGAAGTACCAGACGGAAGCTTAGACCTACTCGGTTTAGGGGTTGTGAAATTGCAATTGGCCAGAACTCATCACTAGAGACGTTATTGTCGATATCTCCATGGAGATTAAGGGAAGGTGAAGTGGAGCCGGAGGACGATGAGGAGTAGTCGAGGACTCGCCGACGAGAAGAACGGGGCTTTAGATCGGTGACAGACCGATAACCAGTGGGCAAGGAATTATGAAGCTTGCTGCGTCTTCGCCTCTGGTGAGTATCGCTTGAGGATCCCTCACTAGATTCCCGTTTTGCCTATGGTAAATATGTGAAGAGAAATGAAATGGTTGATGAAACCAACGAAGAAGATACAGCTCTCAGTAATCTGATAGTTGTTTGATGGTGAGGCGTCCTAAAACTCCCTTCAGCTTTAAAAATGGAAAATGAAGGCTTTCATTACACTGAAACAATGCGATTAAATACTTTTAAACAAGAAGTCCAAATCATCGAGAGAAAGAAAACATCGGGAGGAAATGAGCATAACTAGAAGCCAAACCCACCAACCAAATCTATAAATATTGTTGATTGCGTCTGATATTCAGTTTATTTCGAAGCCTGAGGGCAAAAATTCAATGGTCCTCAATTTTAAAAAGCGTAAACCTGCATTCAGGGATGTTCAAGTAGCTCAAATACAGAACCTTTGCGGAGAATTAACAATGGGAGGCCAAATTAGAGGTCGTCGAACAGAATTCCAAGGTAAACTAGCTAGTATGACTCGTCCATTAGGGAAGATGACTTCAAAAGACCTCCTTTTTCTAAACGATGCTTACTTTTCTACTCAGGTTAGCTTAAATAAAACCATAGCGATAACACCGCTGTAGTCGTGCGGTAATTACGCCACCTCCAAAATGGGAGTTGGTGGCTAACGAGTGCTCCAGAGAGGATAGGAAATGACCTGCCGTTCCTTATCATCCAGTTAATACGGCTGAACCAAACTCGTAACCTTCTAACTTACAGTGCTTGATCTAACTCCGACGAGGCTTCCAATGATAAGGGTACTAGGTTTTCAGGCCTGGTAGGAGGGTCGAGTAAGACGCTAGACGAAGTGCGACCCCAGATGAACTGCTGATCGATCATGTATACCGTGAGGAGAAAGATGATAGGAATGAGTTAAAGGAGAAATACGCTGAAAGAGCCTTTGGGTTTCAATGAATGATAATTTTTCTGAAGACTGCCTTTACAACTCGCCCCATAGGTATGTCTGTGCATCAGAAGAGGCAACTAATACTCAGAATTTTTCAAAAAGGTGATCGCAAAAAATTTACCATTTGTGGGGGAAAAAAAATTAGGGTGTAAAAATCAGAACAAAGCTTTAGCAAAACTTGACCAAGTGAAGTGTGGCAAATCGCGTTTGCTACATTAAAGTAAAAAGGGAACTGACAATTGGGGACAACAGCCTGATTTTGCGAATTGCTAAATAAATAAATCAATAAATAAATGAAAAGACCACTTCAAACAAGGCTCAACTGGAAAGACCAAACAAATGCGGTTCTACTAAAACGGTTTTTTTATGACGAATTTATTTTAAAATTGAAAGACTAAACTAGGAAAGCAAAAGGGAATAAAGCAACGAAAATTTACTTAACGGTAACAGCAAGTTGAACCATATCGATTTTTTAAATGATGTCATTTCATTTCAGATGGGTCCTATTTTGGACGTAAGCTATTATTAAAGACCAGAACGGTGCGAAGATGGTGCAGCGATGGCTAATCTGAAGGGCTCATCAAAATCCGATATTTGCCATAGATACTGGCTAAATACTGACCAATCGGAGAAGCAATAATGTGCCTTCTATCTAACCAAGGGTCAGAGAGTAAATCGATTGTCAAAACCCAAATACGTTTCTGAATGCATCATTTCTTTCGCATGTAAAAGGCATCGGTAACTTCTCTCCTGTAATGGCTCCTCCCAGCGCACCTTTTGATGATATTGCCTAAGTTATGCACCTCGATGTTCCTCTGACTGAGAGGCTGAAATTCGACTCTTTTATTGATCATCGATGCGTGACAATAGGTGAACTTTCAATTCATGCCGTTTACAGTTAGGCCACCACTTCGACGAATTTTTGCGACTATTTCCAGAAGTAAAAGTCAATAGCACCTTAACGAAATTGACCATTAAGGATTCTACCACGACGGCCTTTTCAGTTGGAGTAATTCGCAAGCCCTTTCTAGAGAGCAATTTCGGTTTGGGTTTAACCCAATGTTTCTAAATTTACCTCATTTTTTAATTAATAGTAACTTTCAACAACTCCAGTGTCTCAAATAAGAAGCCCACCCAGCGATTCAAACTCATTTGAACAGTTCTTGATCGATTAAAAGTTACCTCGACGTCAGCGTTCAAACAAAAGTACAAGCCAGACTAAATACTTGATGTACTATTCTCGAATTGGTGGCAATAATATAATAAAATATAATGCAAAATCATTTCTGAATCTATTCGAGGTGATATTAGGACTGCGCCTCCGTGATAGTACAAAGTTGAGATTAACTAACATGGGAAACTCGTGTTCATTACTCAGTCAAAGAGAATTTAGCATATGTCGGTGATGAGAAGTCGCGAACGTGCTTAACCCGTCAAATGCCAGTGCTTAGAAAGAAGTCATCCAATGGTACATCCTGGATTGAAGAGACTCCCTCTATCGTATTCGGTACAGGTATCCATCTGCTTGCATTTATGATGAACAAACACTTAGTTAAATTGATCATGCAAATTTTCTCAAGTGATCACGAGGACCTAGAACTGGAATATACGTCAATGAAACTAGGTAATCAAAATGCGAAAATCTCACCGACTCATAAGTTGTAAACACTTAAGCACAGAATTTAAGCATCGCGAAGATAGACCACCACTTGAGACTGAAGAATGGTGATCGGGCTTGACGAGAAAGGAAACGGAGCGTGAAATAATGATGGGCTGATCGTAAAGAAAGACTAAATAGTTCTAAAAGCAAGTCTATTTCATAATTCAATTATTTTAGGTAAAGCAGGACAACAAAAGGGAAGTTGAAAAATTAGAGCGGTATGTCAAAAAACTCCCTTGGAGATTTAAGAAAAGCTCAAATTCAATAAGCTTACTGGGTTACCATAATTGCAGACACTTAAATTTTCATAGACGGCGGTAAGACAGTACCTCTTTTTGATGCTGCTAACCAAATCGATATCGAACACAAATCTGGTAAAGACCAGTTACTGTTATTCGAGATATCGACATGAGCTTTGTGATCTACTAATGCTTCTGATAGATTATATCAGTTCAAAGAAACCTCTCCTGAAGTCTTCATTACCCTGCCTACTGACAACACCATGTTTACTGTTTTGCACTTTCAAAGCCTTTAGTAAAAAATGAACAAGAGGCTAAGGCTCCAGGACCCATTTGCAGTTGGAAGGAATAAAGTATCGGTGTCGATTAAGATTGGGTGTGGACTTATTTGATTGACGATTTTCAGCCTTCTAATTGAAGACAAAGGTAAATATCTGGAAAATATGGCTTCAGCCAGCTCCGTATCCCTTATGCCCAGAACACATCCATTTGACATGTGAACTTTCAGAACTTGAAAAGTATTCATGCGGTACTCATTACATCTGTTCATTTCTCACACTGCAGGAAGGTTTAGAAGTTGATTTGAGTTGATTTGGCTGACAAAAGTTACGTCATGGGAGTTAGACAGTACCAGAAGATTCCAACCGATTCCAAAAGGTACATCAACTAGGTTCAGTTTGAACTAGGAATGAGTGTAAGGGTGCTTGATAATCAAGCACCTAAGCTACAAGTTGGTCCTCACTACGTTTCTTTCATGATAATACTTCTGTTTATAAAACGACATCGAAGAGACCAGGTTTATTAAGGGAAGTTTAGTAACGAGAGCCACAGGGCTAATGCTGTTTCAGCTCCATTCCGTATATGCTTTGATCTAAAACTTGTTTAAAGAGTACTACAACCATATGGCGAGCAAATCCTGAATCCGAGGGCTCTGACCTAGATTGGCTTAAGAGGTTTGGACAAATGGCATCAGATTTTGCTGCCCACGGGGTGTGAGAACAGAATGAAAACTTCCAAGAATTCTTCGGTTGATTCTACTTACTCAACGATCCACTTCTTCCATGAAATGAGTATTCACAAAAGTCAACAACCAGAAGCAACGAAAATCATGTTTCATAAACACACGCAAAAAATAGCTCACCGACAAATAACTTCTACACGGAAACCGCACTATACATTTTCAGATTTGATAGACATGGATATCGTTTCGAATTCATATACCGGAATTGGAAACTAATTCATCATACAGTCATTAGAATATACCCATTTTAACAAATTTTTGGCCTTAAAGGTATGCAGCGATTTAGCGTGGGACCGGTGCGTTCAGAATAATGAGAACGAAAATGAAACGCAATACTGAATATTTAAGAACCAGTGGCTGAGAGTGAAGATCTACCCTTAGTAAAGTGTTGTTTACGTATTCGAAGTACCCTGGAAAAGCATTACATAAATCGACAAATCCATCGAATAGAAGCGAATTCCAGATTTGGTCACCTACGGTCAGGGAAGATGATGACCGAATCAGGCAGACGAACATTAATAGCCAATAATGGTCGTCGTAAACGCAATGCCGGGCGTGAAAGAGCCTAATAAACATTGGTGACAAATGGGCTTTAGAAACAAGTACCCAAAATTTGGGGAAGTTGTGATTTTAATATACAACATCGCTTAATTTTGGATATGATAGTACCCACAGTAGTCAGAATGAAAGGGGGTATTGCATAAGGTTCTCTGCTTGACTCAAGAAAGGGAATAAATACTTGGCAAATGAGGAAAACTGTAAGAAAATGAGTTCTTCGGCATGCCATATTTCAACATATACATAAAGACATTATATTAAGAAATGACATAGGAATGTAAACTAATCTTTGAACTGGAATTATAGAAGATACTGATCCGATAATATATTCTGTTGCGTGCGTATTCGATTCATCAGATGAGACGAGCTCAAAACTCGCCATCGCACTCTGAGTGAATACCGAAGGAGAGATCCTCAAATAGAGACTAAAAAATCCATTCTCCTCGAAATAGGGATCAATAATACTTTTTACCAACACAAGTCTGGGTTTATGCTATGCTTATAGTTTACGTCTTATTCTGAAATAAAGGATTGACAAGTCGATGAAGAAAAATCCTTGATCGATCAGTAAAACGTTGGCCTACAAAATATTTTAATTTAGTTTAAAGTAGAGCAGATATGCATTTAATTACTCAGATTTTGACATTCGAGACAGTAGAAGGACTATGAGGTGCAATGTGGCAAATGTCTTCTAGCTCATGGTACTGTTGTCACGGTTTTGGGTCACTGACTGGGTTTCAGAAATGGAACGGTAGATTCGCATTGAAAACTACAGAATTTCACAAAAAAATTATTTGCTAATGAGTTTTAAAGTTTTCACACATGAAAACACGACAAGGTCATCAAAAACGATGGCTGAGCATGAAGTCTACCGACATTGTTATATGAGCAGACTTTACCAAAGATCTCGGTAAAAGAGCACAAAAAAAACCGGTTTTAATGACAAAACAACGTCAGCGAGTTCAAAAATATAGAGTTCAGTTTATTTATTGTATTCTGGTCTCAAAAGAATCAACTTGACTTATAAATGGTGAGTTCAAACCGATACTACAAAACGGTGACTTACCGATTGTTTCGAAGATGATCGATGAAACGATGAGGCTCCGGAATGGGCTAGCCTCTGACAAGATCGGCAGAGTTCATTCTGTCTTGGAGCATACAAGTGCAATGGTTCGCTTGGGGACAGGGTAATAAGTGAGGGCGGTTCAACCACACTCCGATGATAGATCATAGCGGAATCGCGAAATGTGGGTTGAGAATAGTTAGTGAAGACATTTGCGTCTGGCCCTCGGACACTGGTCAGTGTCTCATATACGATGGCAGGGTAATTTGGATTGCTATTTGGAGGCGATTGGAACTCCCAAGAAGGCGTTCGAGCTTCCGAAATTCCAGATTGAGAAGAGAGAGGAATTATAGATTCAGTAATGTGAGTAAAGGCGCTGTTGTTAGTACCGAGAGAATTAGAATCGGCACGAACACTTGGTCTGGCTATGCGTCTAGGCACTGCAGGTACAGTTCCGGCAGGAGGTGAAGTAAGAGGAAGAGATGGACAATAAGAACCAGGGTGGATAGAAGAACTGGGAAGGCGATATGGGAAGACTGGGAATCCACTGCTGCTGTTTATAACGAGCTCTCGAATTTTCGGCAGACGAGAACGAGAAAGCAGCTCTTCACTTGGAAAGGATTGAGAGTTAGAGTTCGAAGACGCCAAAATTCCAACAAAAGGAACATCTTCAAGGGGATTCGAAGTCTGGGTCAGGAACTTGGAACGCAAAGAGGCTATTTTTTCTCGATGCTTGGAAGCCTCAGAAGCCACTGCTGTTTGAGGCTGTTTCTGACGATAATGTTGCTTTGACTTGTCACCATACATTTCTATTCAATTACACAAAACTTTATAGCCACAGAAACCAAAGAGAACAAGAAGCCTGGCGCATCACGTCCTTAACTAGAAGACGTGGATTTAGAATCAGCGTTTAATGGTTAGCCGAGCAAAACAATCATAATCGACTTAATAATTCAAACTGAATTCATCATTTTTACTGCAGAATCGTAATAAGTTTTAAAGATTATTCATTTCGCACACCATTGATTTTTGAATATTAGTTTGATAGTTATTTAATTCTTCTCGCCAAGTCAATTAATAACTCTGAAATTGGTCAGTTATAATGTTTCAAATCTACCTAGCAAATTTGTGTCAGAAATAATACTAGTTTTGTAATCGCATCAATACATTATGTAGGAATTATTCGCTTCGTTCTGTTTTACGAAGAATATTTCAAGATTGCAAATGACGGAGAAGTTCAGAAAAGTGCACATCTTTAAACATTTATACTGTTCCGCTGGAATACCAACATGAATTTTTGGCACAAATTTGTACAAAATGTATTAAAGCACCTCGATGTTTCAAGTAAAACACCACTGAAAGCGTTAAGCGGACTACGAATCCCTACAAATCCATCTATTCCTATTCTTGTTTAGCCCATGACTCTTCAATTTTAATCCATGATAACGTTAATTTAACGGTATTCTGTTGGCAAACGATTAAATTTATTTGTATTTATGGATCGGTATGGCCATTTTTAATGCTTATGTTGCATCTACATTCGTATGCCCAAGCCCTATATCTGGGGACTGTTAATAAGTTCTAAATTAGTACTAAACTAACAGATTCACCCTGTCTGAACCTATATGCATTAATTTTCAAGGGTTTCTTCTTTGCAGCTTTATAACAATGCTCATTGAAAATAATAATTCAATCCAGATCAAATCGTGTTGAGTAATTTTCAGCCAAGTCAAACTATTGTAGCGAATGAAATTCGTGCTAATTCTAAGCACCCTATTTCACCTTACTAAGTATTATTTCAATTAGACTAAGCAGTTAGAGTCGTGCCTGTTTTGCAAATACTGAAGCCAGAATTATTTAAATGAAACCAACAAAAGTAGTTTTATTGATTCGAAACATTTTTTTGGCAGCAATTAAAATAGAAAATAATGCAGATATATACGGTGTGCCAACCTTAGGCGTCGCATGAATTGGGTCCATCTGCAGAAATATCCTCTGCTCTATAAAAGAATGCATATCATTAGACTTATCCTGCCCTCATTGACAATAGAACACCAACAGCACATCCCACAATGTGGGTTCGTTGAAACACGTGGCAGCATTTGAATAGTACAACCGACTGAGGGCTAACTTTGAAAAATAACAAAGTAATATTCGATGTCGACTTGCAAACAACCATTTAGCCAGGTTTTAACTGCCTTGCGAGGAAACGTTTTGAGTTGAATGGTGGCTAGGCAACTTTCTAAGCTGATGTGATATACAGCAAATGGCATGGCCTACAAACTTAATATGGTGAATTTTTTGGTAATTCTGGACGAAAATGAACTTGTTCATGAAAAAAATAGAAGACTTTTTCATGAAATTGAGTGGGTTCATTAATTGTTAATTGGTTACTTCTGTTCTACTGTCTTGGAAACTATGCTTTGATCAAGTTTTCAAGGGTTATACTTAGTAGAAGCCCCAAATCTTTGGGCTCTAAAGTTGAGTTGACTTAAAATGGTAATTAAACAGTGCGATGGAATCGAAGGACGAAATGCATGATGGTAAAATGATTTTAACTGAGGTCCAATTGCAATGTTCTGATTCTATTCAGGCTATTTGAACTTTTTCAGCTAGTTCGGCCAACATTGTAACGGTAGAGAGCCTTACATCGTTTCCCCCAGAGGGATGACTTCCAGCGATCAAAATTAGAGTCAATAATTATATCGGAAAAAAGTATTTCTATTGACTGAAAATTGGAGCTAAAAACTTGTGAAACTTCCTTTGTACTTTGACTCCCTCTTTGCGATCCATGAATGAACCAGATTTGCACTTAAAATGGCTTTTTTTGCTAGGTCAAACATATATAATCACCGTTTAATAAATGAGTGAAAAGGTCGTTTCGAGTTGTAAATTTTTAATTTTGATTTTCAAAACTTATCTCAGTAAAGTTATGAATTCGAATGCGATTTCAACGCGCCAGGCTAATATTGCGGACCCAGAGTTGTTGATAAGTCGATAAACTTATGAGGTAACAAATCCGCCTTCATTCAGCAGAGAAGTTGAACCTCTGGACAAAAGTACAATTGAATGAATCGCATAATCTAATTGGAAAGTGTATTACGAGTTTTACCTCGAGGAGGGAAAGGAGAAGTGGGAGAGAAATCAGGATCTGGTTTCTTAGGGTGTCACATCCCAACAGACTGGCCTCAGTAAGAAGACAATGCTGATGGTCAATTTTGTCATTCTCGTCAAAATGTCTCTATGCTTTGTCATCTTCGGTAGAGCTGATCCTTCGTGGGTGTCTGAAGTAAATTGAGGTGGCTCATCACAACTATGACGCCTGTTTCAATGATGCACTATAGCTGGTCTCATTCCAGTGAAAACCAAGTGCTTAGGGGCGGAACTGATTAAAAAGCTACCCATGTTTATTACGGAAATAATAGAGTATTTTTACGATCCTTTAATGAAAAAAGTCTGGGCTTTTCCTAATAGACAATATCTGAGTCGACACTAACCATTCCACTAAACCTGCATCGACAGAGTCGGGTGCTATCTCTTGTTAAAGCTCCCAAGCGATACCTGCTTCGGGTTAATAATTCACGATTAGAGTAAATGTACCACACTGGGTGTTTCAATAGTAGCACTTCCAATGCTCTTCTGAGTAAGGAGTTTCCTTTCAGTTTTACTAACTAAAGTGTCGAATATTCAGCAAGATTGTGATTTCATGCATTGTTTTTAAACAATTGCATTTCAAATTTATTTGACCTATCGAGTAAAATAGGTGTCTGACTGTTCAGTTTAATTAGAGCAACGCAACTTCCCAATTGCGCCAGTGACAAATCACTCAGATAAAGCAAACCTTTATCATTTTCATACACCTAGAAAAGTAAATGATGACAATTAAAGCCAGTGGGATAGAAATATTATTCACTGTGCTGTAAGATGTAGCATCAAGTGCGCTAGAAGTCAAAAAATTAATAGAATTGTATTACTGGCCAAAGTTATGAGCAGAGCAAAAACAAGCGATTGCTAGTTGTCTTTTTTCAACTATTGAGAGGTTTTTATCTGAAGGAAAAAGACAGTTCTGTATGTTTTTGATCCTGGCAATTGGCGACTCTGTTGATGAATTTATGTTCTCGGATTTTTCCACCTTCATTAAATATGTTTACTAAGTCAGTGAAATTCATCCGATCTCTCAATATTATAATGTGACCTAGTCTCTCCGATATTGTGATGGAGTCTTCATAAGGTGATTATGGCACTGATATATGCGTTGACTAAAGCTAATTCTTCTGTATTTGAATGGTTAAACAGACTGCACTTGATAGAGAAACTGGCTATACCTCTATGATCCTGAAAATCGTAACATGTACTTTGATTTGAGCGCTTGCAAAGAGTAATTAATCTGAGTAGAAAGCGAGTCATAAGTTCATATGAAAAGTTCTAGATAAAGTACAGAAGGTAGAAGCTTTGTGGAAGGGCGATATGTTCCATATTGAAAGTGATTTCTGCTGGATTTCAAAAAAACGGATTGATTATTCCGTTGGTTTCAAGAACACTTTGAAGTCATTTTTCCGGAGGACTTTTACCGAGAACGTCGCTGAAGAGAGTAAGCTTGGTAGAGACGAGGTTGGAAGGTTAAAGAATGGGATCCTTGTGCTCTACAGTTGAAATCTTAATCAAATTATTTTCCATTTTTTGTAAGCGTAGCATTTTACATAATGCCCATCATCATTATTTGATGCTGCGAATATACAAAGATGCACAATTGAACTAAGCCACATGATGATGGTAGGTGTGCTTGAACACAAATAGCGTAGTAAATATTATTCCTAAGCAGTACCGATACTGCTCTCATCTACAAATCGAATTGAATTTTTAAAAAAAACTTTTGACTAAGTTCACTCGTGATAGGCAACCTGATAAATGATCCCCATGGTCTTGTTATGGGACTGGAATTAAAATCAGCATTATGCGAAGTGACAGTGAGGGAAAGATAGGCCTTTCACCACTGATCTCCCAGGAAATCAGTTGCCAGAGGGTGCAAAAAGGATGCCATAGGCTCCAAATGGTGGCTCAACGTCTTACCAAAAATCAAAGATAGCATTGTTAGTCAAGCTGCATCCTAAAGAAAAAGTCAAAATTAAAGTCAAGCATTATTCATTTGATCAGCAACCTATGTTACGCCATGGTATCACAAGGAACTCGAAATTGGCTTGAGATATCGAAAAGGCGCTTAAAAAAGCAGACCTCTGAACTGTTTAATTTATTGAAAGCAAAAGGAAAGTTGGAATTAGTAGACAGAAAAAGACCCGACAGCCTAAAGAGCCAAATTTAATATTTACTTCAGGTAAGAAATGATACGGGGATCTAGGATAATCGCAAATATTTCATTCAAATGAAGGCCAATTCATTTTAGTAAATGTCTATTCAATAGATAAATCAGCTTTGATTAACACATTTTTTCTGAGTTAAACATCATATTCTCAATATCCATTAGTTAATAAACTAACATTCGAATTCTTATGCTTTATCCATTGAACTGAGTGTGCAAGGTACCCTGATTTCATTTGACCGTTTAGACAAACCGCATAGCCCTAAATAATATGCGATTGAGGGGGAATACTGCCTTCGACAGAAGTGTGGAGGAAAAAAAGCACAATAAATTTTGTGCTTTCCAAGTTTTTTTTCTCCAAATCGAGGTTGGTGACCCGGCCTGTTTCTATGTCATTTCAGTTGTCAAATTTTTCGTTGCGGATTTACGTTTCATACCTCACCGCAAGCACAATAACTCTACTTGCCAAGTCAGTGGACTTTAAGACTGACTTTTAGCAGCTGAAGATGTCAAAACTCAAGAATATACTATGATCACCCATTGACAGCCTAATTTCAAAGTTCTTAATCGAGAATACTCTTAATTGATCAAGTTCGCTTGACCTACCAAGAAAGGAGAATAATTTATCAAAGTAAACCCAAATCCCACACTCTTAGTAGGTCAACCAGATGATGATTCAAAAATTGGTTTTTCAGAATGAAAAAATGGTTTAACAGAATCAAGAGCCATCGTAAAAAAACATATATCCAATTGAAATTACTCTAAAAGACCATGAATAGGTTATAATGCGCTTTTAATTGACAGGAGAGCCTCCAAATACAAAGATCACTTACTGCTTGGGGTGAACGCTGGAAGAAATGCACTGCTCGGAAGAGGACTTAGAACACTTTATTTGTTTGCACAGATGAAATGTGTATTGATCAGGGGCCCTTTTTAAAAAAATATCGTCCACTGTTCTAACCAGACAGAAGTGGATGCCAGCCAATGTCGCCTACAGTCGGGTCCTGCTGTTTTTGCAATAAACCCTATGTTCTGGGAATCTCTGCCCCGAATTTGCGAAATCTGTTTGTGTCACAATGACCATATTATTCAGTCACGACACGTGCAAAACGACTGATCATTTAAAACGATAGGCTACTAATACCATCAATAAAACCGGAAACAGAGGACAATGTATCTTGTTCTATACGCTTCGTCGACAAGAGAGTTACTAGACTTATAGATAGAACACCATCCAACCAAAGCTTGCATGCGAAACGTACTTTCATGGCTTTTACCCTTGGTGTTGACCTAATATTTACGTGTAAAGGTAAATTTGCACAAACGCGACCTTCACACCCACATGGTGCTAAGTGGTAGCGGCAGTTTCTTTGAGGCTGAGTGTGCATGGGTCTCTGATTAGACGCTTGGCAAGACCAGTCGGTTTTAAGTTCTAGAAAACACACGCCGTAGGCAATTGAATAGGCAGACATAAAATAAGGGGTTGGCAAGTCAATGTTCAAACGAGGCAGTGGAGCAAAACGTGCAATGAAACGGCAAAATGAGAATTTCATCCCAAAGCTTTGACTATATCTTGACTTAATTAAGAAGATTTCTCATTCAACAAACAGATCACTTAACCTTTTCTTAAGCGCCTATTTAAAGGGGGCATGTTCATGACTGGTGGCCCAGATTTGCTTTTATTTAACAGCTTGTTTAGTCTCAAGGGAATGTAAAGTAAAGCCAGGCTTGCAACGAAGCGCGGTGTAATCTAAAAATAACCTGATGTACTTTTGACTTAGAACTAGCTAACGAATATGGCCAAGAAATGGGTGCTCACCTAAAGACAGAAGACTCTGTGTCATCTAGGGTCCGATAAAGGAACTGACTACAATCTGTTGGATTGTTGAATTAATCAATTTATAATTTCATCATTTGCAGTACTTTAGACAAAGAATAGTAATTTGTTACCCTGTCGGTTTTCCCTAGCTATAGTCCTTGAATATCTGTCGAAAATCTATTCACTGAAGTCAAGCTTGGAATTCATACACTTTAGACCATCTTTCCATTTTCTTATGCTGAGACTGATTGGTTCTACCAATTTCATCTCGACTTTCTACCAAACGATTATTTTTTCATCGTGCCAGGATCGGCTAGAGGTTAGATATCAATTAATTCAACCACAAAGTATTAATTTCAAAACTCGATCAGCTGCTCTAAATATTTACAATCTTCAGATTTATACTAGCGAGTTTTAGCCAAAACGTGGTTAAAAAAATTTGTAACAATTAAAAAGTTTGTTTTTAATATTGATTTAAATACCGAAAACCTAAGGAGATAACTGGAAAATTGCCGGGTATTGCCACTCGTATAGCTGAGCGAGCAGTTGAAGTCGAAATCAAGCGAATTCCGTCCGAGCATCGTCTAAGTGAAACTAATTTACTTTGTTCACCAAATAAACTCGGTCTTTAGCGATTTCCGCAGTCCAAGTTGGGATCAGGAATCCAGGTATTTATGTCGTGCCTCGTTTACCAGACTGTACGAGGTTGTACTTCTGCCAGCATAATCTAACCTTATACGTCCGTTGGGTGATTAGTTCTATCTGGCCGCCTCTCGCATTAGCTCCCAGTGTTGCCCTGGGGTTACCAGCGGTCACCACGAGGAGGTCGAGAGTACGTAGGTGGTAGTGCCTATTATAAAGTTCTTTACCGTAAGCTGTCCGTTGGCGTAACCTCAGCTGCTATTGCACATTTGCAATCTAAGTTTTTATAATCGCATCTACTTTTATGTGCTCAGATAATACACTTTCAGTCGCTGGATTTTATCGGTTCTTCTTAACCAGTATTTCCAAGTTTATTATCACTGTTAGGCGGAAGGCTAGATCTCATGACTTACCGGCAGCACGTAAATGCGGATAAAACAGATACGGACTGGAGGGCAATCTTACTACTAGGTCAGACCTAAGCCAGAGATAGAAATCGGCACATGGTAACTGAATGCAAGGGAACTTAGTGGCAGCCATTTAAAGTTCAATTTGTACTGATGCTTGCTACATTCGGCCATGCCCTTCTTAAAGTTTCTTGCATACCTTTTGTTCTCTTCTCAGCATTCGGTTGGCTCTGTAGCAGTCTCACGGTTTATAATAGGCACGTATGTTCTAGCTTGTCTAAATTCGCAGTAGTATAGAGATGCCAATTCTTCCAGGTCGTAAGATTTTTATTTAATATACCAGTAAAATATTCATTTCAAATGATTCTTCAAAAGCTAACCGAATGGTTCAGGATCTTAGATCGAGCGGAAGAGCTTTGCAGCCTCCAAGTGATCGTTTGGCAACAACTTGAGTTAGTGATATACATCTCATTTGACTCAACCAAATTGTCAAAACTTTGCATTAACAATGAGGAGCGTCAAAATAAATAAACTCAGTTCATGAACCTGTTGTGAACCATTTTAAGTAGTAACAGATCAGATTTCTCTCAAATCCTATTAGAATACAACTGGTGCTTGCAGGAAAGTTAGAGACATGGCTTATGAACTTTTCCGAGTAGAGACTTTGAAATGCAAACAATTCTCTATATTAAGCGGTTTGAAAATGTACAGCGAATTGAGAAGACAGTTTTGATTCAAATAAAACTGAGGAATAGCATTATTAAAACACTTAACCAATTTAAACCACAGCAAGGGTGGTCCGGTACCTCCACTGAAGACCAGGAGACCTGCAAACATCGAAATAAAGTAGGCAGTACTGCTGAATCGGACCGAACGAAATGGAAGATGCAAAGTAGGTATTAGGTGCGAACATTTCCAAATTAGATACATTTACTTATTCCAAATTCCAAAATACTCATAAACATTTTATTCCTCAATAAATGCTTAGTAATCAGTCAAAAGATATCATCAAATTTTCTCCAATCCTCGGATACCCAGAGTTCTTAACAATCGCGAGAAGTTTCCGATAAAGTTCAAGTGAACCTTTGCATCACACTTTCCACGATAGTACAAGGTCACTAAGAGACATACAAATTCTATTCAGCCAAAGCTCTGAAACGCGCGGTTGATAAAGCCCTCAAAGTAGAGAGAAACAGTCAGATGCGTTCATTCAAACATGAAAATACAACAGGCTATTCAGCCGATAATAAGTGATCGTTTAAAGTGGCATTCACTTTGACTAGTAAAGGCCCTGAATTAAAAGGGGCCGTAACTGGGCTACTTCTGAGAAGATTAGACACATAGAGGGCGAATAAGATTAATGACCTCATATAAAGTAGGGAAAGGGACAATTTTTAAAAATTTTTATCATATTAGCCGTTTCCGCGATTCTTATTACGAAAATAGAGAAGTGGGACGACTTTATGAAAAGTACACAGTAAATTTACTATGGATAAACCTGCCGTATTCATTTTAATGTTTCGAGATGATGGACTATAAAAAGAGAGCTAAATTAAAATTCTACTTAACTTTGAATATTTCGATTCGTACAATGAAAGCGATTGTCTTATAGGTACGATAAATTGAAAATGCCAAATTAGAAAACAGACCCTTCTGAAAATGGTTTCACTGGAAACGGGAGGTTAAATATATCATCATGAGTACTGAAATTGTCATGAGATGTCGCAGCTATCTGACCTTGACTGTTGAATGGGGCAGGGCCACGATAGTAAGGTATCAGAATGTTTGAGATCACCACTCAGTCGTCTCCCATATACCGACACCACTAACAAATAACTTCCCATGCATTCTTCTTTCCTCTGGAGTATGATTGTTATAAATAATGTCCACAGGTTTCCGGTTGCAGTTAAACTCTTATTAAAAGTCAACATAGGTAACCAGGACACTTATTAAAATCTTCTTTAACAGTTTTCAGGACTTGTGATTGCGATGAAGACTTTGAAGTGAGAAAAAATTATGCTGGCGCTTAGGTGGTGGGAATTTTAGAAAAGATCGTAACTATTAAGAGAAAATGCTTGTTTTAAAAAAAATGGATGGCAAGAGAAGCCTAAGGAAAATTGAAACGGACTCTTAAACAAGAATTGAGAAAGCCTTGAAAGCTTTTTCAAAAAAGAGTGATTAAGGGATCGCAAGAGTACTCATTAAATAGAGCAGAAAAGCTGCTTTGCTTAAAATTTTCTTTTGAGGTAGGATCTAAAAGTAAGGAAGAAAGTAAAGAAAATTACATAAAGGAAACGAATAAAGTCAGCAGATGTTCAGTAAGAAATCAGCATTTCAAGCTTTGAGTGCCAAAAAATATGGGGGGTTTTTTACGTTCAGACAGACCTTTCAGAGTTTGAGGAAAAAATTAATGAATTGTGGTGTTGGAGGGCCGATTTTCACACGCGCTGATCGTCAAGGCACGCTGAATACCATGTCAAAAGACCCCATGGTTCGCTAGTAGCCTACACTGAGGATATCAACCGCATTCAAGTGAATTACTGCCTCACTCACTTTAGACTTACAGAATACTTGTAAAAATCTGTCACTATCTTAAGATTAAATAAAAAAAACATTTCACCGTACAAATGAAGTTTTATTAGCTTCTAGTGTCCGAATGTGTCAACTTACAACCTTCAAGGCTAATTTAAGTTAATCTAGTCCATCAGTGTTTTAAAGTGCAGAAATTACAGCCTCTTCATTTAACGTAGACCGAATCGTTAAGGTGTTTCTATTTAAAACGTGTAATCGACACACTTTATGAAAACTAAACTAACCACTAGAAGTGTTATTAAGTAGAGGATTTGCGGAAGGAATGTATCTTTAATTTGGGTGGTGAATCAGCAATGATAAATATTGTTTTAAAAGCCAAAATTTATGCTATTGGAAAAAAAACTGCGATTTTACTTCCCACAAAAGATTTCCAACTAAAACCTTCTCATGAGACTAATGCAATTTATCGAAGGACAGTTTGAGAAATCGGCTCTGTTTCTCTAAGAAAGTGGAAAGATTCACAACTGTTTCCCTCAGCAAAACTTCAGAGCCTTCTTTCCAATGTAAGACTCATAAATTTATCAGACTGGTTGTTAACAAGGCAGTGAAACTGGAAGTGATCTGCCATCTTAAACTAGTTATTCAATGTGGAGTTTCACCAGAACTTATCGAATTGTTCTTTAATTTTACACTTATTCGTGAGGAACAATGTAAGCAGAATTCAAAGGCAGATAAAAACGGTTATTTGTTTGGATATGTCAGACTGCTTTTTAGTGGGTTCCAGAATACTAATAAGAGGGGAAGTTACAATTTCGGAAGAATACCGAAAAATCAAAGAGCTATGACAAATGCGAGTTACAGTTCTTTGGAAAGGTCAGAAAAGGCCAATCGCAAGCGCCTCCAGCTAAGGGAATGAATCTAAAAAGGTATCGAAGGGACACTGCTATTTCATCTAAATAATCTCATCACATAACTTTATTTCAATTAATCTGCTGCTTCAACTCTGTTGGCAGTTTATATGAATTGTCATGATTAACGACGCTTAAAGAAGATGTGCGATTCAACGTTGGTTGGTGGCGAACGGGAGGACAGTTAGGTTCGAAGATCCACATTCGAGTCACTTGCGCAGTGGATATTTTGTAGGTGCTTGCAAAGCTGCTGCCAACATGAAATAGCAGTTGGACATAAGCCTTGGATGAAAATGCATTAACTCCCGTATTATTAATATTAACTGAAATCTTGGCACAAAGGTATTGCCAAAAAATTTTGACAACGAAGAGGATCTCACAAATGCCCGTCGCATCACAGAATAACTTGTGAGAGTAAGGTTCTATTTCGGGGCAACTAATTTGGATATGAAATTCCCTGTATCTGTATTCTTTAATCCATAAAGAGAGTAGCACTTGCGGGGTAGCTAGGAGCCATTATGATTAAGAAGCTAGTGAACGAAGCCGCTACCACTCATAGCAACAATGGCTATTCACTATCAGACTGATGACCTCAGCTTCTTTAGAAATTCGGTCTGGGACTTTAAGTTGCCTTACAGAGGGTGATGGCCTAACACCAGTTCACATTTGTTAAATGCATTAAGTCTATCTCTTACAGTAGTAGAGTGAGTCCAAGGTGAGCCTTACACACCCAGCTGTCAGTTTCAGTTAAGCTATGCTAGTACCGGTAAAGATGTCCACTACAATGAATTTGGAACATACTTAAGAAATGGCACTCTTAATATCCTTATGTGTTTTTACATGATGCTTAAATGGCTTTTCTCCTTGGGTACCAGAAGACCGCTCTGCCACTAATGATAACTAATTACTGGCAACTGGAAAATTTTCAGATTTGATGGACGTAAGTTTAAGCGGAACATTCTTAATTCAAGTTGTCTAAAATTCTAAGGATCGGTAGAGTTATTTATTGGGAAATTAAAAAAGTGAAAGCTTTATGAACATTCGCTTGATAGAATGTTACTGTGCTAAACTAACTGATATTGACTGTAATTCTAGAAAACTTGGCTAGTAGTGATCGACCAACTTCGGAGCCGAAATAATTTGAAATTTTGAGGCGATTCGCTTCTAAAATTACCCAAAGTCGGTGAAACTAAATGACTCAAAAAATAGTAATGGAAATGAATCCATCAGTTCTGTAAAATCTACTCCTCTTTAATACCAAAATCAAAAGCCATACATTCAAACCCAATTGTATCTCAAATTTAATAGCTTTGATGGTCGCGATAGCTAAGTAGAAGAGCTACTAAACTCCTCCAAGCCGTGAGGAACCTCTTCTTAACTACCAACTGCATTTTAATCAAAATACAATTCAACCGAAGCAAACCTAATTTCATTTGAATGAAAGCCTTGAATCACGCCCGCCCAAAAAAATGTTTCTTAAAGCCTAAATGTACTGACAGAGATAAGGAGATGACAAGGAGAATTTGATTCTGTTAGTTATTTCAAATTTATTTTTCGTACTCTGGATTCACTAATCCATGATCTAGAGCGATACGTACGGAGGAAGGTATATTGTGCAAATGAGTATCTAGACATTTCAGATTTGAATGCTTACATAAAACTCAAAGTGTTAACATCGAATGCATGAGCCAGAAATATAAACACATGAGAGACAAAATCACAACGTTATACCTTCATTAAACCTTGCGTTTGGTTAAAATTTTATAGATAACAGCAATGATAATTTACTCTGTCAAGGAAACAGGTTTCTTTACTTTCATCAGAAGAACTTAAGTGTAGATTAAAATGCGATGTTTTGAATCTAATACATGAATAAAAGAGTCTGACTTGACAGATTAAAAGCTTTGCTTTTGTATGAGTCTCAAAAAATGAGAATATACGCACAGTAAGCATAAGATAGTTACAAATTTGGAAAAATGTTGTGCTGATAGCGACACGTTTGTATTAATAGTGCCGTAAGCAATCGTAAATCAAGCTTGCATATACAGTTATCAAATCCAGTTGTTATCATTGCAAAACAATCTTGGGGCTTAATAGCTCTCAGTTAGGTAAATTTAGTACAAACTCAGTAACCTGGTTCCTTATTTGGTTCCTTAGATGAATTTTCTTAAGAATAGACCTTAAGCGTGTGTTATTTGAAACATACCGAAGACTGAAGTAGCTGGAATTCATGGTAATTATTTGAAAAAAATATAACCGATAATTTTCAAAGAACTTTAGGGAATTCGAATTACGATAGATATTTGCAAGTATACTTTAGAGCAATTAAATAGAAGTGAGGGAGGACTTTCGTTTTAAGGATAAATACAAACAGCGAGAGACACACAGAGCTCGACCAGCTATAATAGAACATGAACATGCAAGATGCCCCAGAACTGCCTCTGATCTGGTTTTAACCAAAGCGTCAAAGGTAACATCGAGAGACAAACACTGAGGTAAAAGTTTGGGTTCAAAGTGAAATTGATGATCTTTCCTCCATCAATAGTGGATAATTGAAGCCGAAATATCTCACTTGAGGGGCAGTTAACCAGTTGAAAATCAAACTCAAAATCGTAAAGCTAGGTTTCACCTAAGCCGAAGTGCTTCAATACTTCCATCTAGTTAATGGCAGCCACGACATTAATAGCCAAATATCCTCACCGAGTTGTTTAGGTTTGTGAGTGTAAATAGCAAGCTTCTTATTACTCTTGATTGACGATTTATGATCGAGATGTGCAGCTCGCAGCGTGATACCTGCCAGAAACTCTGAACAAAAGCTGGTTCTCTTGGGGTGAATTCGACCATTTCATGCAGTCGGATAGGCAGTGCATACTTTTATTCACATTTGTAGAGCAATTCTTCTTAAGAGACGTATAAAATAGCACTGCCACTGAATTTTTTGAGTAGATGTAATTTGACCTTTTTTTCAACTGGTTTCAGTAAAAAGTGGCGGGAAAGAAAAATTCCAGGATACATGCATAATAAATTAGCTCTTTCAAAGTCATAAATAAAAACGTATATTTTTGTTCAGCGCACAGTTTATAGCTTTGTTCTTGATACCGTCATTACTTCTGAATAGTTTCAAATCAATAAATAATGAACATTCTTGGGAAATTCATGGGAAACGGGATTTATCAGGACGAATCGCGCCAACCATTTCATTTCATGTGGGAATCGGAAATTCCATTGGCGAGATTAATGTGATCTCAACCGCTGAACGGTAAAGTAACAAAAAAACAAATTTACTTATTAAAATTTCTATTTAAATTTTCCGGTTCTTTTAATGTTGGTAGTTGTGATCCAGTTGACAGGTATTGGTATTTGGGGGCAGGGATCGGGTGCTACAGATGAGTCTAACCCCTTCCGACAGCACATAATCTGGAGCATTCCTTTCGTCCTGTAACTGATTTCATAAGTGGCTGGCTGCATAATCTGTCAACGAACGACCGTATATTTCCAATAAACTGCGCAAAACCGAAAGCCCTCTTTGTTACGAAGACAAACAACGTGGAAACGAAGGGCAATGGGGAGTTATTTTTACCTGAGGCGAAAGGACCTAACCAACTTTATTCACAAAACTTGATGTTTCTATCCTTATAGAACTCTAGCGGCTACCATCTACAAAAGCTTAGGAGATTCAGCTGAAAGGCATGATAATGAAGAGGTTCGAGATACATGCAGCTGCAAGCACCCTTGTGGTCACAAATTAGGATGTGCAACCTTTTAGCTCTGCTTGATTGCGAGTTTTACTTTCAAATAATTTTACTTGCTCACTTGAATCCAACAAATCGCTCGTACATGACGCTTCATCTTAAATTAGTAATGCAATATCTTTTGGTCACCAAGAGAGATTTTAAGAGTTTCGAAATTCAACGTTCTCACTGCTTCTTTTAACGCAGTGCTGCCAATCTGTTAACAGGCTTGACTTAAGATGTTTGGAAAAAATGCCTAACCACCTCTTCTCAAAAAGAGTTTAGTATTTTTTAATGAAACTAACAATTCTCTAATTTAATCCTAATCTAATAGTAAAAACAAAATTGAGACCTCAGTGTTGATTCATTCAACCCTATATGATGGCTCTAAAGATTAGGTGATGAATTTCAATTGCAGTTTCTATCAACTCCTTCCCACAAGTGGACGCTTCTCTGCGTTAAATTCTAGCTTTAATTGATGTAGCCAATGAAAGTTAATTACGAATTTAATATAACCACTTCCGGTTGGATTTCATTCCAGGCTCAGTCCTTTGACATTTTCGTTAGATTTTGTTGTACTATTTTTCAGGGATAGAGGGATATCGGGCAACACAATTACTGCCATTTATTTAATTGAGTTCTACTATTTTTCTATTTGACCCATTTTTTCGAATCCATACGCCCTGAATGATATCTTTCATCAATTTGATTTCCGCAAAATTTTAACATGTGATTTAGATTTCTGGTGGCAAGTTCTGAGCCACAAACAAAAACTGGGAGATTTATCTCAGTCAAACATGAGTTCTTGCGATTCACCATAAAATTCAGCACCTATTATGTTCCCATTTTGCTCATATCGCTGCGTTACAAGATCAGTAGGTATTAATCCACGAATATTTAGCATATGGTAACCAAAGTATTTGATTTTTATTTACTCCCCACCCATTAGGGCAAGTCCCAAGGACTCATTTGAGGGTACAACAGAGTTACAAATAGCTTTTATGACAACAGTTAACAAAGAGGACATGAAAAGCGTTTATCGACGTCTTCGGTTTATTGGTCACTTCTCTAGCATGGTTTGATCGTACAGGCAGCGTATCAACTCCGTAGTGGCACCTCGTCCATCCTCGAAATTTTTAGGGGCAGATAATCTTTATACCTCTTCGGAGGTGGTACTGTTTCTGTCATCAGTTGTGCTTATCCTCTTAGCTATTTCCCCTAGAAAATACGATTTCGGTTAACGGTGTGTAATTACCTCTATACGTTACTTAACAAATAGTTAATCTATTAGATCGTCTAACTATTGAATGAAGACCAACTTGGTGCGCCTGGATTGGATTTTGAGATTTTTTTATAAATATTTTTTATTCGTCCCCGTCCCTTAGGGCAAGTCCCAAGGACTTATTTGGGGTGCGACAGAAATACAATAAAGTTACATATTGTATCAAAGAATAGTCATTTGCCGTTTAGCGACTCGCTGATCTTTTCTCGGCAAGGTGTAATAACATTTTTATTCTTCTGCTGCATCTCATGGAGTACCTCGGTCAGAGTTATCCACATCCGTGATGGAGCAGATGTGTTTTTCATTCTTCCTGTTGGACTTTTCGTCGCAGTATTTTTTCCTACCTCCCACTCTATCGGTTTTCTCCTTCGTATTCAGTTTTTCTGCTTTCTCTACTTCATTTTGATTCTATTCTCTCCTCTGTTGATTTCTCCCTTTCTCTGATTTCGACCGAAGGGTGAGAGTTCCTAATTTGTCTTTTTGGCCAACCTTGAATCTTGTGTCTCTTAAGGCAGTCTCTAAGAGGGCACTTTACGGTCCAGTATCTCTTCAGTTTTATGTTTTTCTTCGCAACTCCCTTATAATGGCGAAGAATCTTTGGCAGTTTGCGCTGGCACAGAAATTATCACGTTGCCTTTCTTCTACCAGTCTAGGTGTGTAGTTTTCGTCTAGAACTTTAGGCCTTTACTTTGGATCTAGTAGCCATGAATCTGAATGCTTTTGACATATTTCTTTCGCATCCTCAATTAATTGAAGCATCCAGTTCCTTGTATGTGAAGCTTTCTTTGTTTCGCCTTTTTCAAAGTTACTGTCAAGTATGGAGAGTATCAGGCCATCTTTGTCCATTTTCAAGCTCTTCCATAGGTTCGACCTCTTTGCCAGGTTACGCATTGGGAGTTCCTTTCGGAGTTCCTTGACAGTTTTGGCTCTTTGCGAATACAATCCAAGTATCATATGTCGAGCCATATTCTGTATTGCTTTAAGCCGATTGTTATCTTTTACTCTCAAGACAATAGTCGATAATTCATAAGTGATGGCAGGATCAACAAAATTCCCATCAGATGCGCTTTTAGGATGTTTTTGAGACTTCTTGAGCGCAGAAATGGTCATCGTCGTATTAGATGCTTTTTTGCCCTAAGTTTGCATTCATTGCTCCGCCGAGCTCTCTGGTGTCTTGAATTATGGAACCAAGGTATTTGAAGTGTGAGACACGTCGGAATGACATTCCTGCTGCTTCAAGAGGCGTTTGATCTTCATCATCACCAATTTTAAACCAGAATGTTTTTTTCGCTGTGAATTGCATTCCATATTTTGCATCTTTTTCGCCAGATGCTCTATTGTTCTGGCAGCTGCGACCTAATTCATTGCAATAATAGATAGATCATCGGCATATTCTAGATGATTTAGCTGCCATCTTTTGCCTGAGTGATCAATCATCTGAACTGCAATGACCTTGAGCGAGGAGAAGGCTTAATCCAATATGAGTTGGAAGGCTAAGTTGAAGAGAAGTGGTTTCTCTTTTGAGCCTTGTCTCACACCGCGTTTCATCACAAAGTAGTCCCTTGTTCCCTTCATTTTCCACATTGGTGAGTCAGTCCATCAAGGACTTTACTGAATGGTCAAACCAAAAGATCTGGTAGCACACTACCAGGAACTGTTTAAGGAAAGAACCATTGAAAAAATTAAAAATTATGACTTTCTACCAAGAGACTCATCTATTTCAATGGAGGTGATCGAGATAGCTAAAAATAGATTAGAACCATATAAAAGTCTCGGCGAAGACGGAATTAGATCTGAGTTGCCGAAATGGGACAATCAGTATCTAAAAGTGTTCAACGACATTTACAATGGGACCACTCCTATACCTCGAGCCTGGATCGATGCTGGAGTTGTAATTATCTACAAGCGGAACGGTTCGCAGACAGATCCTGCAATTTATATACCAACCTTCCTTCTAGATGCATTAGGGAAGTTATTGGCATCTATTCTCTGCCACCGCACCACAGAGGCGCCACCTTGCCGAACTACCCTCAAGAACCCAATTTGAATTCTGTGAAGGAAGATCAACCGAACAGGTTATTCTTAGTGTAAGAACCATTATACAGGAACCCGTGGAACAGAAGCAGAACATAATGCTAGTATTTGTCAATCTCGAAAAGGCCTTTGACTCGCTGCTTAAAGCTGCAATAATCAACCGAATGATAGATCTGGGCTGCTCTTGGATTCTGAGATACCTTTTCTTTCGCAGCTACTCATTTGCTAATCATTAGTACTTCCAGCTTTCATCTAGTTTACTATGCCACCTATTTGCTATCTTGCATAACCATATTTTATCAATCGCCTCCAAAGAAAATAAAGATTTTCAAATTCAGGACTTTTCTCCATTTCGTCCATTTTTGATGACTTGAAGATATTTCACTATTACTAATCAAATAGCAATACTCAAAATCTTTAAAAGCAATTTTTATTATTATTACGAGCCTAAATGCTCTACACCGAAATGACAAAGAGAACTTTATAAAAGGGATCCTGGAGTCCATATGAAGGCTTTGGGCTTTTACTAAATCTAAAAATCACCCAATTGTAGTGTACGACATTATGGATAAAAACATCAGAATATAATTTTTCTGCAAGGGATAAAAGTCTGGGCCAGTTGTAATATTGCCGCAGTTTGAGTAAGACGTTTGTGCAAAAGGTATAAAGATTGTAAAATATTTATTTGAAAAGTCTTTATTCTAAGGAAATTGACAGTTCAACTGGGTTTAGAAGCATATCTTCTCACCATCTTTGTCAGTTAACCCATTCGCTTGTAAAAATGTCTGAAATCGCAATGTTCTGTCAGGGCTGTACCCCAATAGAAGCAGAACTGTCAGCAAAACTTCGACACCGAACAGTCTGTTCGCTTATATTTTGAATACTTATAGAATCAGCATGGATATACCCGCGTTATGGCTGCGTACAAGCCTAGGGGTCTATCTTCCTATAAGTGAAATACTGTTTATCAGTCATTACATATTTATTGCTAAAACGTCAAAATTTCTTGAAAGTATGTTGAAAGCCTAAATAAATAGGCTAAGAAGGAGTACGAATTCAAAAAGGGACCATGTAATTAAACAAAAACAAAACGTTCGTTGCGTTTTGCATCATTCAGTCTCGTTCAACACTTTTCTCATTGCCTGCGACTTCAGCTGAAGCCTTTTTTTTCAAATTTCAAAGTTCAAACAGTTCTCTCGAGGGCAAGCCGCGAAAGTAGACGTAAAGAATGCAAAGTCAATCATTGCCACTGGATATTACAGTAAATAGTTACCAGTAGGTGGTTTACCATTTCTGCTCTTGCTCAGAGCCACTTTAGGCAACTAAGATTCGTAGTTCAATGAGGGTATGAATTGCTAAAACAGGACCGCATGACGAATGTCAATTCCAATTGTTGTACGGTTTCGGTTGCCTGTCGGAATTGGCAAACAGAATTGTAAATAAAATAAATATAAATTGCATCAACTGCACAATAAGATAAAATTCTAAATCTACAACTTGAAACGGTTTCAGAATCAGGGCAAATGTTGGGAGACAACTCGCACTGAGTCAAACGGTCTCCAGGTACATAAATTAAGGGGGAAAAGATAAATAAGGCGCAATAAAACTCAAAGCAGCTTCCAGCTCCAATTGCTGTACAGCAAACGTTTATATTTTTTGTTTAAAACGTGTTTTATTTCCCTAACGTCCAGCAAAAACTCAACCCTCAAAGCTGTTGCAATAAAACCAAGAACTAGAGCCAAGCAGTTTTTTACTAGTAAGCGACTTTACACCGGGTAAGAGTTCATTGACTGACTCAATTCACCTCTTTCGTTTATCGTATCTCGATGTTCTCTAAGTTCTGCTTTACGTCCAAAGAGATTCACAGACTAAGAATATTTATTTTTGTCGTCGGTCCTCTTGAATCTGATGATTTCCTCTAATAGCGCAAGATACTTTTTACTACTGAAATCCCAAAAAATAACACATTTTATCAGCTCTAATTTTTTTATTATTTTGGTAGATCTACTTATTTGCCTTCTTTATTAAGCCAAAGTGGCCCAGAGTTGGTGTCTTGTTAGCCTTGTCCTGTTTTCCTTGTTAGCTCAGTTTAAGTCCGTCAGGATTTAAACGCGGAAACTTCATTTCATTGGAAGGTGCCGTAAAAATAACCCCTTAACTGCAGTTAAATTTGAGCCTCGAACATCCAATTCTTATGGAGAGTGGAAGCAACATGCAGTAAAACCAGCCAAACCAATTCGTCTCTCTATAATTTGGACGGAATATACAAATTTTATGGCTACTTCTGTTTTTGCTATTCAGTAAAACAAAAGAATGGAATTATATTTTCTTCTGAGTTCCCAATTTAATCTCATGATAGAAAATGCTCATTAAAATGCGTTTGCTCATTAATGCTTTCCTTAAAATTTAGAGTCCAAGATCTGCAAACACCATGATTAGGCTGTAAGTTGTGAGATCAGGGCAAGTATTCAATCCGAATTGCCTCAATAACCGAAGGCAAATTAACTTTTTAGAAAGACGAACATATTGTTCTTAACTGCTCAAGACTGGTAGTGCTATCATCACTATTTATTTCAAAATTCACAAGTCTAGGTACCATTAAAGAGTCAAATAATAAGAATAGCTACTTATTTCAAAATGATCTTTTGTCGTGAGTAGGTGAGATAAATGGGCACATTGGTACATTGCTTAACTTACCAAAAGAACGAAGCAGAAGGTTAGCGGTATGGCCGCGATCCCAGGAATGACAAAGGTAAAGGGGATGAAACGAACACTTTATCATAGGTGTGGTAGTCTAACCCACTTTCAACCTCCTCGTGGTGACCATCGGTAAGCCCAGTGACAACTCTGGGGCTAATGAGAGGGGTGGCTGGATAAAAATAATCACCCACCAGACGTGCAAAATTAGATTTTGCCAGCAGAAATACAACTACATACAACCTGGCGAATGGGGGAAGACGCAAATGCCAGGGTTCATGGTCTCAAACATGGACTGTGGAACGTGCATGCCTGTGGCAATGAATGAGATCTCCGCCAGAAATTTGAAAAGATTTCTAGAGAAGGTATAAAGATTGTCTGCCCTTAACAATGTCGAAGACGGACGAGGTGCCACTACGAAGTTCAACTGCTACCGGTGCCATGGAACCTTGCCAGAGACGTGACCAGAGAACCGAAGACGTCGATTATCACTTTTACTGTCTTCTGTGTTAACTGTTGTATGCCTCATTTAATAAAAGCTATTTGTACTTATGTCGTTCCCCCAATAAGTCCTTCAAATTGGCCTGATTGGTGGGGAGTGAATAAAAAATAAAAATAAAGAAGGTCACTTGACGGGAAAAATCAGTGCTGCTGCCAATAAACTAAAATGATTTGTTTATCCTTGACAAGATTGAATCAAATGACTTTCCATAGGGCTTATTTATTTGAGCGTGAGTTCAACCACTAAACATACTGCATATTTAATGATAACATTCAAAACACAAATGGAAGGAAAAAAATATTATTGACTTGACGATTTGATCTTGAAATAAACGGATGATGAATAAACCTTTGAAGTGATTTAAAAGGCAGAAAATCGATAAGGCATTTATTCACAGTATCTTTTACTTGAAATACACCAGTAGTATTATGCAGCAGTAACTTTAACCAAATGGTTTTTCAGTAAGTCCGCGCAAGCAATTTCAGTTACTCTCACAAAAGTCAATTATGCGCCATATAGGAGGGTGTGAAGCCACCCAGATACAGTGTTTAGTTAGAACTTCAATCCGGTGTTGCAAAGTACCAGTCTTGTATGCCCGTTTTTCGCCTCAAATATCTGTCGGGAAAAAGTGCTTAAAAAGATAAGCTAGAAAGCCTTTCTACTGAATATAATGGATTTTGATTTAAACCAAACTTTTGTAAGAGCATTCAGCCAGCTGCTTTAAGTTGCTAGAAATTAGCATCACTAAGTATGGAAGAAGTAAAAGTCCATCAACAATCTCTCCAAGGATGAAGGCTGTCTAAGTCTTGCAAGTAAGTAGAGCTACGGAAAGCCTTAGTCAAACTGAAAGCTTAGAATTAAAACTACACCAAACTTTGTTAAATATGTAAGTCTCCACCAAATTGAAGAATCGCTGGTCTCATAATGAATATATGGAACCAAAGAACCGATTTAAAAGAAAAAGAACACGTAATTGAAGGTCGAATAGGGTACAAGAGCTGTAGATTTATCAGTTGCAAAATTGCACTGAAGTTTAAGCCCATAGGTAACCATCTACAGGTTCCAACAGCACATTGACGTGTTGACTGGGTGCAGCTCAAACGATGAAGCAATGAGCTCACTCGAATTCGGTCTCGTTAGACCGAATTAGCGAGCGAGACTGGAGAACTTCGCCTCAAAGTTCAACCTCAAAGTATTAACATGAATAGCTTTTATCTAGTGCTGAGAAGGGATGTAATTTAGAATCGTAGCAGTCATGAGCAGTCAGTTTATTATTATTTTTATTTATATTAATGACATGTTAAAACCTATATTTATACTAATTTTACATCATAGAGTTCCTATTCTTAAATAAAGAAACCCCACAATTAATTGCATTCCTGTAATGCTTGGTTATAATCATAGTTTTCTTAGCAGGATTGAATTTTGACAGTATATCAATACACCAACTGTTGTTGTAGCAAGTCCTCATTGAATCTTTGAAGGAAAATAAAATGAAATAGTTCTGAAACACTGAGTCGTCTTGGAAGTATAAAATGTTGTGGTAATATCTCCAAGGAAACATTATTCAAGAGTTCAATGCAGGATTATAAATTATTCGTTACTGATACAGCTTAGATCTATTGCAACGCCAATTTTTAACCCAAAATAAAAGTATGGCCAACGGTATAACATCTACAAGATTGAAATTGTAATGAAGCAGCAAACAAATGCAGATAAAATGCACACAATTTCAGTCTTGTAAAGTTTATAATAGCGTTACTAAGTTTTTTTCATGAAGAGCCCGACATGATAGCAGGTAATTGTTTGGATTTGGATTCCTAAAAGGTTGATTAACTTTATTGTACTTTCATGCAGAAGCTCTAAAACACTTAACCATTTAGTGGGCAAAAGATTCTGCAATTCTTCAATAAACCGCTTCTAAGGCCTTTGATGGGAGTCAGAGATGAGTAGACAAAGAATCATAGCATCTGAGAAGACTGACTGCTTTGGCTATCCCACAAAATTTGAAACAGTTAGAGGCAATTTTTAAAATTTAGGATCTTGGCTTAAAAAGTATCATAAAAGCAACTGCAAATTCACGCAGAACCACAATTTCCATGGCATCTGTGAACAAATATATTTAAGATGATAGAAGATATGAAATAATTTTTCATACAAAAATGACAAACACATGGCAAAATATAGAGGTTGCACAGAACTCCAAAGACGATTTTTTCAAAGTGTTAAACTGAAGAGGACGTTCACTACAATATGCGAAATTTGGGGATTTCCAGAAGTGTCTCTTTTATGTAAAAAAAGTTTGCACGACTTAAGTTGTCGGATTTTACGTCACTGGACAGCAAAACTGTAACTCTGAGCTGTTGCGTTGGGACTAAAAAAGTGGTTGATCTGCCTCGAGTTCAACGACTTGTGGCTTTACTATACTTTTCACTGTTGGAATATGCATTTCTCCTACTTTTCACTACCTGAATTTAAAGTCAGCCCTTGATCTACAACTGAATTGGTTGAACTAGGATCTAGTACAAACGCACCTTATGAAGTTCGGGTAATGATTTTAATATATTAGATTCATATCAATTTATGCGAGCCGTGCAAAAGTTTCTCAGATGCGAAAAGTTTCAAAAACGCTTTAACAAAATTAATAATTCAAAGCAGACCACGAGAATATTGGGGTTTGAATGAAAGCAAATGGGAAATGCATAAGTGTCTACGGGGAGAAAAAAGTATCCAAAAGTCAAAATTTTACTGAGATATCAATTTTTATACTCTCTCCTCCTTCATGTGTAACTTGAAATACCGTCGATTTCTTATGACAAATCATTAGAGCTTCGGGAAAACCAAAAGTCTTAAGCACATCGCCTGATCATCTTGGAGGTACCCATAATTTCATTTCATAAAATTTACATTTTGAGTTTCTGAACCGGCAGGTCCCAACATATTTCTCTTTCCCTCAATCATAAGTAGGTATTATTTTGAGAGCAAATGAAGTTAGGGATGCCAGTTTCAATAAATGAACTGATAACTGCCCTGGTGTACACGTGAGGGGTATCAACTTCCACTAAAGCCTGTACCATTCAAGTTTATGTTGCCAATAGTTAAACCATTAAAGGAACTACACTTTCAATAACAATTTTCGGAGAAACTGAAACCAGAAGAATAGCTATATCAGAAATTTCGAAGTTCAGTTCTTACTCTAGTAAATGAGAAATATTTCTCCGATGATCTGAAACAGAAATTGACTTTGATCATACGCCTCTGATCAGCTTGTACGATTTGTCTTTCATTAAGCTAAAGGCCTAGGCAACTGATCAAGGCTTCATGGTGGGTGAATCGATGAACAAATGATTGGATTTTAGGGGTAATATTCAAACCAAAAGTTTATTAAGATGCTGTGGAGGTAACACAAGTTTTTTTGCTACAATCAGAACTGAGAGACTTATACAAAATTTTGTTTACGAATATATTTAAAGCAAATGAAAGAAAGATTTGTTAATTAATTAGCTTAGAAGCGTTCGAGTAGAAAACCGATTGGTTGAGGAGGCAGAAGAGCTGATCTGCTATTCGTTGGTGCTGAAGAACACACGCACTCGAAAAATGTGACTTAGTTCTTTAATGACTCGCAATTTTCTCAACCTGTTGCACCAATTTCTTATTTTTCTCTTCCTTTCACCATTATCTTCCTGTTATTTTACTCTCGATTAAATATCTAACTTCACAAAGGAGTCTTTTCTCCCCAATGGATAAATTGTACGAATATTCACATCTTTCGCCTTCTGCGCATATACCTTCGGGATCTTCGTCCATAATGAATGTTTTTGGGAGTAATAATGATCCACTCTTAGAACCTGCCAATAAGCTCAACAGTCTAACAGAGGATTTACTCACAAGAATGGGAAGACGAGTTAGCCAAGCTTTTAATTTGCGATCAGCCTACAACAAGGTCAGCGATGAGTAAGTAGATCAGTTCTGAAATGATGTGCAATGCAAATGTTACATAGTGTACTTTAATCAACCCAACTCAGCCCTTGAATTCCAAAATTTAAATCAAAAAAAGTTTTGATAAATCACATATTTAATTTTTTATTATTTTTAATTGATCATTAAATTGTGATTGAAGAACAAGCGTTTTGATATACTTAACAATAAACGTTTTTATTTTACATTTTAAATTGATAAAAATACTTATTATATAAAACGAAATATGCATCGCAAATAAATTAGTTGAATTTGCTTATTTTGAGGAAGTAGTACCACGCTTGGAAACACATTATCAGAGCTTCAAGTTAAAGTAACTAATATGCAATATACCTTACTTAAAATGACTTCTTGCCAGTCTGATGTACATTGTTCAGTAAATATTCAAGTTTTTATAGCATTTTACATATATTTTCAATCATAATTTACTGACGCTTACATTTGTCGCTTCATTTAATGTTATAATCAGTAGTTAAATGAGCCTCCTGGGCTTGAAATGATGCAATGATCCTTCGGACTTAGAAATTCAACAAGCTAGGCAATTTGAATGCTTGCCTACGTAAGTCTCCAGGAATGATTCTCATTATAGAGTGTCAAGACTTCGCAGTCATTTCCGTTTGTGTTCATTTTTTCTTAGTATGGATAAAAACTACTTATAACATTAAGACATTAAGTAAATGAACACTTCTTATGGTCTCATACACGATGCTAACAAAAATGAGGAAAGGTTGCCATTCTAAGCATGAAATCAGAATTAGTCAAAATACTTTTTACTGATAAATTCTAAATCTTTAAAAATTTTCTAGAGAATCCAGTATTTGATGCTTTTATCATTATTGCGATAAACACGGTAACTTCAAATATAATTTTCTTTGTGCCTGGTAAAATAACTCAAATTTGGTTATTTTGATCTAGAAAAAAGAGATCCAATAGTTAAGCGAGCACCTAAGAAAACAAAAAGATGTTGAAGTGGACATGATTCCTATTTTTGACCCACGAATTTATAAGTTTGCGTATGTATGACGTTTCTATGAAAAATATAAACTTACACGCACATTCTAGAATCTTTACAAAAAAGTGTGAAAAGTACTTCGAGTCTCTCAAACAGTAACTTCTGATCTAATTACCTTTTAAATAATAAATATTTAACTAGAGTGCGTTTTGATTCGCCACACTGATCATATTCGCTCCTTCAGAAGTGCATGCTGTCATAAAAAATTTTACCGAACTCATATCCACAAGCTTGTATATTAAAACAAAATAGTGCTTTGTTGACCGCACTAAACACATGCACAAAAGATAAAGCAAAACTGTCTTGACTTTTGAAGTGAAGCACTAATTTATATGATTAATTACAATTTATAAAAAATTACTAAGAGTCGTTTCTACTTACAATATAGAAAAAAAATCAAATTTTAGAGTCATTGAGTGAATCGAAAAACACCAGCTATTCAAATTGATTAACAAAGATATGAACTTCCTTGAACATTTAAAGTTTACTGAATTTCATACCATTCGAAAAGGGACCGAGCTTAAATAAAACGTGAATTAATTTTAATGACAGTCATTGAACTCATTTTTGTAAGCTGATCAAACTTAACTTCATCGTTATAAGCAGCCAAAATATTTTTAAGTGGCTACATAATGCATGTTTATTTATGAAAATCAGGACGAAATTTCAAATGACCAGTTCCTATAGGACCTTATCATCTCCTGGCGGGAAAAAGAGGCACACATTAAGCAAAATCATTCGATCGGAATGATGAGGAGAGCAATTGTTCGACGGCATGGATGCGATCCACCCATATAAATGAATTCATTTGGCAAATATAAATATGATTAAAAAATATTCTTTCAGAGACTTGGAGACAAAATATACTTTTTAGATTGCTCAGATGTGCATTTCTAACTTCTATCAAGTTCAGTCCTAGAGTGATAGAGAACATTTACTGTTCACAGTTATTAGAAATCTTGACGGATTTTAATTTCTGTAATCTTGTAATCTTCAGATTTTGATTTATAATTCATGAATAAGCAGCCAAGAGGGAAGCTTTTTATGTACATTGTAGACGCTTTGCTGACTGAAATTTTTTCCCTAAATATACATTCAAATGCCTTTCAGTGATCCCGGTATAGATCTCCAGTTCACTTAAAATTATAAAACAAATAAAAGTGAAAAGTAATTTCAGTTCAAAAAAAATAATAAGTGTACATGAACAGTCATTTGAATCGGTACTTTAAAAAGTCGTTTTTAGTAACAGTGTCCTCAATGCAAAGATTATTTATGGAAAAAAATGCAAATTTTAACAATTTTTTGCTTAGAAATATATCATTCTTTGCAGTTCGTTGCGCCTATCTATTTTCTTAGAGTTCTTTACGATCATAATGTACTGCTGTCCAGCATTTAAAAATGAATTCCTATGTACCGATGTAGATTTAAGAAACAATTGATGCGAAAACTGTATAGTAATGCATTAGAGATATATTAACAATATTTTGCACATAAAAATCATATACTATTTCTGATATACTCTTTTCCGCAATGAAAAAAGCATAAATTCACTTATATCTGCCGCGACTAAGCTCTTGAAGAATACTTATAAGCAGAAGTGGCCCATTTTATTCTCGATGTCATCGATATGACTTGTTTATACTTTGCTGTTATCTCCATAATGAAAATAAATTACTATCCTTGATTAAAAATATTGTATATTTACGCAAAAACTTGCTAAAGACTAAGGACAGCCATACAAAAAAGTAGACATTAATTACAACTGATAGAAACATGTGCCCTAAAAAATCCACTAGATTGGGATTAAACCCTGTTTCACATAATAAGTAGCCAAAAAATTTTCCAGTCCGCCTGAGCCTTTTATGGAAAACCACATTTTCCCTAGGTCCAAAGGAAACATTAGAGAAAAATTTAAATCTAGTGATTTTTCGACTTGGTTCTAAGGTTACATCAGAACTCTCCAGCATTTTCTAGAGATCTCTACCAACCCAATTCGTTATTTCAGGATAATAAACGTCTATGGGTGAATTTCTGAGCTATCCTGATCACTGTCCTAAAATGTATTAATAAAATGATTTTGTTTATTTTTTATTTACCCAAGTTAATTTTCCGGACAAGCGTCGTTTAATAAGTATTTTACTAAGGAAACGGTACCATAAGCGATCCTTCAAAAGGCACCGTTAACCATCGCAATGGTCATTTCAACAACTGGAGTTTACTTATTGAGTTTGAACTTACGTAATCAAATACTTCATTGAAAAGGGTTTGTTGATACCTTTTATCGCGAAGAACATCGATATCTCAAGAGTTAGCGTCGACTCAGAATATGGGACTTTCGTTATAGGACACGGTTTTCAATAACCATCGAAACATTCAAAATCATATTGTCTAGCACAGATAAATTTTTTTGAACAGGATTATTATAATACTTTATCTGCATTATGATAGAAATAGTGTCATTTTTAAACAATTCATAAGATGCGTTCGCTGTAAAATTAGGAAGTACACTGCCTTAAAATACACACATTACGTGAAAATTGTCCCTAACAAATACGCCGTGACATTTCCATCTGGTGTTCAAAATAAACTACAACCACAAATCAAACTGAAGAATATTAAGTCCATTTGACTAAGCTGACACATTCAAAATTTACATGTGATATTCAGCATCAATTTTCTAAAATTTCAAAAGTTAAAACATGGGCTGAATACAGCTGTATTGAAGACGAGTTTAATGGAAAGGTAAATTGTTGTCTCTACAATTCGACTCCGCCTTTATGAATTGGCATGAATATTTCAAGAGGTCACTTTATTCGCACATTTAATTTTATTTTATTAAACATGGGCTTTGAAAACATTTTAAATGGGTTAAAGGTAAAGTTGGTGTCAAGACGATGCAAAATAGATGATTTATATATAGTGTAAGCAGAACAGTCCAAAATTATTTCTAAATCTTCATAAAAAAGCTTATATTGAGATAAATGTCAGTTGTTAGCAAGATTTAAAAGAAAACTTGCAGTTAAATATTTCTAAAATTAAAAATTTTGCACATTGAAAAGGTTTGCATTTTCAAAATTTGAACTGACTCCTAAAATCAGGGCGTTTAGATAGGCTCTTCATCCGCATATCGATTTGTTCATAATTTTTGAAAAAAAAAACGTTCTATTTTGAAGTAAGAACTTTAAGGCATTACCATAGTAGCATTATCATAATATTTTTACAACATCAAGTTGAAATTAACAGAAAGATGCCTTCGAGCGATCGGAAGTAAAGTCCATTTATAAAAACAATTTCGATTCATTTCAGAGTTCTTTGGCGACATAAATCTCGTAGTTATGTAGAAACGCTTTTCAAATTGAAAACGACTTATATAGTTGTGCAATTTGATTTTCATTATACTACTACCATTTTTGAGTTTGATCAATTTGAAGCTGGATCAAACGTGCTGATTAACAAGGCATTCCAAAATAGGCAATTTTCAGTTCATTTCGCCCTTTAAAAGGCTACTTTTTGGCTAAACTCAGACCTTTCCTTTACCACTGCATTTGGCAGTTTTTAGGATCCTCATCTTTTGTTCATTTAACAGTTTTGAAAGTGGTTACTTTAATTTGCTTACTATTTGATTTTTTACTATTTAAATCATCTTCTTTTGACTTAAACTCCCTGTTAAAATTTGCCTTTGCGACATCCAATGAATTAATTATTTCTTTTTATTAATTGCTAAGCTTATTATAAACTAAAAATAAACCGGAACTAAAACTCAGACTGTTTTGCATTATTGAAGCCATCGTATTAAGCACAAATTTTATGCAAATATCAAGATTTACAATGGTTTTATTCAAAACCATGAATATTATATCCTTAAAATTTATCAAAAGTGGAGAGAATTTCAATTATTTTCCATCTATTTTCAATTGGATTTGATTCTAACTGAGTTTCTAATCGAAATGCAGTCTTATTTAATAACTTATGCAGTTGCAAAATGTCTCCAACTGTTTTTTGAATCCATTGAATCCCTGCGAGTGACTGATCTACTCACAGTGAGCAAGTACTCACTCGTACAGACAAATCGTAATCATAAATGAAATAGACCCTTGATTTTTAAAACGAAGGGACTATAAGCGTGTTGGCTAGTAGTTGGTGGATTGCTCCGAATGCCCCTTGCTCAAAAGCAGCAAAAACCAGCTTTACAGTAAATATATATGGCTCTTTCTTTTAAACTGCATGCTTAGTGTACTAACAAATCGGCCTTCCTCCGCAAAAATTGGCGTCGAACAAGGGTAATCCAAACAGTCTACTATTCAACATTCAAATTACTACTCGTTTATTCCTTTTCCAAGAAATTACGCTAGTCGCTAACCTTAGATGGTATTTTTATTGCAGAACTATAGATATCAAATAAACATCCAGGAAACCTTTAGCCATCCATGATTTGGGAATAAGTTTCACTTGCATTCGCTAACATTTCCCTATTCTTATGAGCTTCTTACAAATTATATGTAAACACTTGTAAAATTACCCAAAATCTAGCTTAAAGAACTAGTATCTAAAAGAATGGCTTTGCTTCTTTACCTGATTATTTATTATCCTTCTGGGTAATACTTAAAAATAAAAATGTTATCTGCTAACCGAAATATTCAAACTCATTTAGGTTAGCGCATTTTCATTACTCAAGTGGTACTTTTGAAGGTTTGATTTTAATTCAAAACAAAGGCTTACTTTAATTCGAAGGGATATCAGAGTACGTGATAAATCCGACTTTACCTGGATAGAAAGGTCCCGATGGTCCAATAATTTTTGCTTTGATTTAAGTGCATTCGTTTTACATAGATTGCTATTAAGCTCAGGTAACCTTTTATTCTCGAAATTACGACATTTTTAAAGAGTTTTCTTGTAGTTGAAATGTCCTAACTTACGGTATCTGAAAATATTGAATCGCTTTTGCGACAGCGATTGGCCAGCTTGTTTTCAGTATTCACTATCTAGATGGCCTCTTAAACGATCCTGTGGTTGAGTAGCTTATCTCGAATTTTAATGATGAGCTCGAATTTTGGACGCTTCTTTCGGGCAGATTACTTTGATTTTGGAGATTCTTTTGAAACGCCGATTTTGAGAGTCAGTAAAGCAAACATTGTAATTAATTAAGTCAGTAAGATTGATAAAAAGGGACATGCTTTCTACCTACAGCTTATCTAGCTGATGTTTCCATATACGCTAGAAAACATAAGCTGCGCGGTGTTATTAAGGCTACAACTGTACAGATCTTCAAACTGTACTGCTAAATTCCGATCTATGATCACCAGTTCGGTTGGTTATTTATGGTTTAGTTGCCGAATGAGTTTCTTTACTAATCTGAATCTAACCTTTTAACACAACGAAGACACCAGCGACACTGGTTTAAGTTTGGCACGATTGCGAGGGGTACTGATATTGAGGACTAGTCCAGCGCTAAACAGGAATTTGAGCCTGTTTAAGTAAAATAATTAGCATTTCAGACCCTAATACAATTTTCTTGTAAAAAATTCTCTCAGCACCTCAAGCTTAGTTGTGCATCCTTCTTTGTAGACATACTGAATGGCAGATATGAGACTCTTATGGCACCCTGTAACGCAAAAATGAAAAGTCACAATCGAAGTTTATCTTCTTTGTTCCTTAGATTTGGCTCATTAATTACAACAACCAAGACGCATGCACATATTTAATGTTTACAACTGCACCCATTTGAAAAATTAAAACAAGTTGGAGACATAATGCGCTAGTTGCAAAATTTTAAAATTCATTGCATTCATTTGAGTTACAGAATTAAATAGAAGCTTTCAAATATAAAATTGGTTGACATTTGAATGGATATAACCATCATGAAAAAATAGCTTCGTTTTAAGATCGGGTTCACTAACGAGGTGCATTCGTCTGATTTAAAGCCACGAATTGACCTTCCCTTTAACCTTTAAATTCTATATTCGCAAGGATGTAGTCCATTCTAGGAGCAAAATTGAAGAGTGAATACAAACTTTGCTTTTCAGAATTGCCACTTTAAGGACTAGAAAAATATTTTAGGGTCTATCTTAGATACCACGCTAAAATCCGGCTTAAGGTTTTTAAAGTTTGCATGAACCAGCTCTACGTTCTGACTCAAGCCACTTTTATGTGCATGAGCGCATAATGACATTTCCGCTCCATCAACCTTTCCCTTTTATTATAGCTGCGTCTAGCACCTTCAGCTAGCGCTAAAATTCACAGAATTTGAACGATTCCTTGATCTATTCCGTTGATTTTTTTATGAGAGCTGTTGCTGCTGGTACAGAAGTCCACGAAAAGCAAAACCCATCAGCCATCTAACGTGACTTGTAGATGGATATTTCACGATAAGGGTTCGGCATGATAGTCTTTCGAATAAATACCTCCTTCTTATCGACAATATGAAACCATTGTCTCTTCCACCAAAAATTCAACGAGTCTGCCTACTTAATGTCTTTGCTTTTATGATAGTTTTTCTAAATGAAGCAAGTTCAGGAACTCAGGTTAGAGAAAGTGGGAAAGATCATTTATAAGACTTATTTGTTTGGACACTATATTTTATCTCTGAGGTAACAAATGGTCCATTATGAATTATGAAACGGTCAATATTTCATTTCACAGATGTCATTCATGAATTCAAAGTTCTTGATGAATAAAACATCCTTTTACTTTTCTGTTAAGGCGGATATTACTGAATAATACAAATACATGTGTTACTCTTAAAGCGAAAATTATGAAAATTCTGTTTTTGACAGAAATTTCCAGGGATTAAGTAGGAAATAAGAGACGAATGCAGCTTTTAATTCAAAGAACATAGCAATTCAATTTATATAACGCAATATTGTGTATTACAAACCACTAAACAAAGCTTGAAGGCCAATACATGAAGAACAAACTAAAATTCTTCATTATTGTAGTATCTGTAGATGCACACCCGAAAAATTTTCATGAAATTAACATTTTGTCACGCGCAAACAAATTTATTGAGTAAAATATCAACAGTTCATTTCCGCACTGGAATTGGAGTGAAGACTCTGTACTTGAAAGACCTACTTAGATTAGGCCTACTTGAATGTTTGGAGTTCACAAGGAAACGGTTGCTTTTGAGTAGCTGATTTCATCAGTGAGAACTCTTTAGTAGCTGCCTAGCCTGTGCTTATAAAGTTGATAAGTAGCAAACTAATCGCCAATTACGATGTACTACTTTTGGTTCAATTGTACAAATCTGTGATAGACAGATTTAAACGGCGTCAAATTTTTAAACCTATTCAGTTAACATAGATTTGCCTTTGAGAGACGAAAACACTCCCTTTACATTAACCTCTTCTAGGATATAAACGTAAATGCAGTAGTTTTAACTTTAATTTCTGCAATTTGGTCTAAGTGGTGAAATTAAACAGCTCGAAACTGAAAACGGTGTCATAATGTTGCAAACCTTTTAAAATAAACATCATGAAATTTAGATGTCAAGTCAAAATTTGACTTTAACGATTGCATTATAACTTGAGTCATAAAATCTACTGCCATGTAGCTCATGGCCGTTTATAAGTTAATCCATGTGGTGAAACATTTTCCATCAGGCACTGTACCACTTGCGTAGGCTATCTTATGATCTAACTAACAATTTTGAGGCAGAAATGAGATCGTTCCAAATAGTTTGGTCATAATCACTACCCCGATGAGTCTTAAGTTGGAAGTCATTTACGCAGTGATCACAATCGGTTTCCAAGATCTGAACTGTTGTGGTATATTTTGCGTTTCAATTTTCCAATAAGACATGCTTGAAGTCAACGAAATCCTCTACAAATATGATGTGTTTCAAAGGTATTATAGGCTATTAGAAAACAGAAGTCATTAAGAGGTAGGCGGGAAAACACCCAATCAACGAACTGAGGCGATATCAATTTATAAATTTCATGGTGACAATCTACCTGTAAACTTTGACAAGAAATCCAGACATTTGTATATTTTGCAATTAGAACGAAATTTTTCATTTTACATTTACGAAAACAAGTGTAATCAATGGGACGATTGTTGAATTCGTGCAATCATTTGCCCTCCCTAGCCAAGGGTCTAGTCCATCGTCCCATGTATTAAATCAGTAGTTACATGCACTTTAATATATTTCATAGTGCCTATATAATCAGAGGAATCTTAACTGAACTTTAGTAATTTAGACATGAACTAACTGACTATAAGGAAACTAAGAATGAGTCCTTATTAACCTAATTTAAAAACAAGAGGCCCATGTTCTAGTGCTGTTTTGCAAAGCATTTTTTGGCTCCATTCAGAAACACCGGAATTCGGGGTATTTAGCAATTGCAGATTTTAAATTGCAAAAACAACGCACCAAGTATTTGTTTGTGTAAACGAATTACTTAGCTATTGTCTACACATTTGTTTATTATGCCGTTATGTGTTGCCTTTTTTGGTATGAACTTGATGGATTAAATTAGATCGCTTGGTTATAGTCACATTGTATGTGTTTTTCGTCACAGATTCCTGAACTTCTGTTTGATTTTCTAAGTAATTAGTATTATGAGAATTTCGCCTTGTAGTAGTTTTGTTAAGGTCGGATTGTTACAGCGGAGCAATCTATATGGCTAAAACAGCACTCCGACGAATGTTATAACAAAGCTTTTATATGTAAGCTCCTCCTTAAGCCACGCTATCTATTAACCTCAGTAATTGGCAGCGAATTTTGATTGTGAATAAGCAAGAAGCCAAAGATGATATTTTGAATAACATCGGCTTGGTTTCAAACGCTCTGGCGATGCTAAAAATTGAAAATTAAACGAATTTCGAGTCGGCGGTGGGGGCGAGTGCCTTTTGATTGTTGAGCTGTTTCTGAGGACCTTCCATTTGACCATCCCTTTGCAGAGCAGTATTGACCAGTAGCCGTTCTATCCACTCCTTATCCTTTAATGGGGTATGTGTAACAACGACCTCAAAAATAATAGAACGACATCTACTAACCATTCAACAGTTGTTGAAAGCCAATTGCTCATGCACTCAGAAGTAAGTAAAAACCTTGAAGTATAATTAAAGCACCCTAACTTGCTGGATTTTCAGGCTTTTTAATGAAAAAGATAGAAAAAGAGAACGTAAATAATGAACTGAAAATCAGTCATAAGTGATTAGGCATAATGCTTATATCAAAACGCTAATTTCGCATTGCTTTAGGATTACTGACCATATTCGCAACTTCACGGACTTAGCTCGTAAATTCTAGTTTCCAGTCAGAAATTCCTTGCAGTCTGCTTCTAGTAGCCGAGGCTTTCTAAGGCTATAACTAGCCAGTTTTTCAAGGCTTTTACTTGTAATCGGTGATTTTTCCAACCGTTTAAATACCAGGTTAATCTCCGCTTGTTATTTGGCTTACGAATCTCAGTCAAAGATAGGGAGGAATTTCCAAAAATCCCACCATTGCTGAGTTTCAAGGTATCTGCGATGAACCACTCACAATTTTTTCGTCTCGCTTTCATTTAAACTATAAAAATTAAATAGCATTGCCTTTGTTACTAACTTATTTTCGCCTAAGGTTTCCTTTTATGAGATACTGATGATTTGCAGTGAATTTTGTTTTTCTAAATACAAACACATTCACTGTTTTTCCTACCATGATGGTCTCCCTGTAAAACTTCTCTCGTTACATGTTCATAGCGTTCAGCGTTTTAAAAAAAACCACAAGAATTTTAAAGCTGGCCCTTTTGTTTTACACAATTTCCTATTTTGCATTTCGTTTCTTGCTTAAACTGTCAACAAAACTTTTTGCTAGAAAAGAGCTTTAGACTAATACCCAGAGAATAAGGAAAAAATTCATATTTTTAAGTCAATTGATATATAATTGCTTAAATAGTCTAAATGGTTTCTGCTTCCTTAATTAAGACAAACGTTTCCTGCATGGGCTTAATATCTTGGACCTCCTGATAATAACTAAACTTTTGTAAGATTTCGAGGTTTTGTTCTCAGACAAAAGATATTCATCAATTAAACTTCCTATTCACATTAAAGAATAACCGATTGTTTATCAGAATTAATTCGGATGGTGAATTAGGAATTATTTTTCCATCAAGACTGTAAGCACCGACCGGTTATTCTTGCTGTCAGACCTATAACGGATTTGATTGATGATCTGCCTAGATTAAAACTAATCGCCTCAAGATCACACCATGATCAGTGTGATCCATTGATTGATTTGATTTCAACACAAGATTTCCATAACACATCAGTTGGATATCTTTTACTTTGCTTGTTTTCATTAATATTTACTTTTATAAAGAATATTAAAATTAAAAAAAATGCTAACATCTTTACTTCTGTATATTCAAAGATAAGCGTTTGAAGATACTAAAAAGCAGCTTTTTTTGCTAAATGAGTTTATTTTCAATTTCAAGTCATGCATTCAAGAAAATGGGAATTCCTTGTCAGGTACAGCCTATTATTATCTATCAATGGTATACTATTACAGCGCTTAAAATCACTTTCATACATCAAAGACAAGTGAATTTGGTTATTTTAGATGATTCTTTTCTAATCGGAAATTCCCAACCCTTTAGGAGCATTTCTTTTTTCCAGACAAATTTGCAGTTTGCGGGCTATTTTATTCATCATGGACGAGCTAGGTTTCACTGATCCAAAGAGCTGCATATCTGAACTTTTGCGAACTGCAATTGATAGTTTGGGACTAAAATGGCCAGTGGATTGGTAATAGTCATCTAATTTTAGTAAAACTGAGCATTCAAAGATGAAGAGAAATTCAGTATAGTACTGTCTCAGCTAAGAAAAAAAGTACATTTATATTCCCTGAAGTATTTTCTCGATCTTGTCAAAGTTTGCGACCCTTCACCACATCACTAACCGAATCTTAGAAGTATTTATAGTATCAGACTCCCACGTTAGAGCTCCTATTCCAACGTATTAGACCATTGTTCATTCATCAATTTTAAGTTTTGCTGAATTCATCCGCTTGTTTTAATAATAAAGCCTAAAATTCATTCCAAATCATGACCCAATAGAACGTCGTTTTCCAAAAAAATCATTTAGAGAAACCCAAGATATGAAATAGCCAGGTGATAATTGATATAAGCTATTCTCATTTATAACTGCTTTCATGGGTTCCTAAGCCATTATTAATGTTTTTATTTATGTCTGTTTGCTAATCTTTCGCTACTATTTAAAGATTGGTTACTATAGCCTATGGAATGGCTAAGGCGAACATAGGTGACCTTTTGTATCAACTTCATGCAAAAGGTCGAAATACATATGAACTAATGTAATTTCGGATTTTTCGATCAAAGTTCTTTTATTTACCATGGTAATTTGTTCATCTCCTGATCTCAAGATAACCAGTGATTTTAACCTTGTACTTTGCATGAGTTTAAGAGGCATACTGCATAATAAATGTCGCACTTTAAACCGAAATATCCAGCAATAGGCAGTCTTCAACTCGGGATATTATGATTACTTCTTGGTGAAAATGAAGTTATTTTGCATAAGTCAGACCACTGATATTTGAGTAAGCTTCTTAGGGGATGAGAATAGTGGGTTATGACATTAATCAAACTTATGAGAGGATACAGTGGTATGAAATGCAAGCACAAGACTTTTGATTCACAACAAAGCCCCATAAAAAGGACAATTTTACTTTCTATTTATTTCGAAATCGGTCTCATCGCAACACGTATTTGGAGTTTGACTAAAAGTCTTCCAAAGTACGGATAATTTTGATTCAAAGTGTTAACCGAGTTTTGGTTAGAAAATGAATTAACCACCTCAAAAAACAACAAAGTGAATCTTGCTAATCTATTTGGGAAGTTCAAGGAGCTAGGACTCAATGTCTTAGAAGAATTGCACATCTGCTTGGGAGTGGCTATTTTTCTCTCATTGATTGGTTTAATGAGGTTTTTCATTAGGGAAACACATAACTCTGATTATTGTGAATTTTGAAATATGTGCCTATCCTTTAGGTCGGTCAACGGAGTAGAGTCAGTTATATTTTACCAATTGTTTGCATTCATTGGTTATTTTCATGTCTCTGCTAAGATCGCCAATCACGATTTCATAAGCTGAATTTCCTATTTAATCTGAGCCCAATTTTGACCAAACTGGACTTTCATACTAGTGTGATTTCTGGTAAGACCTCAAATAAATTAGGCTAGAAATATTATTTACATTTCTGTCCCAAAAGCCGCCCACAAATTCACTCTTCAAGGCGTTGAGTAGCATCATAAAATACCTTAATTTTTCTGAGCGTCAAAGCAAAAAACTTGGCTAAAAACGGTATACATAATGCAACCAGTGAGATGAAATGCTACTCTGATTACTTCAGTTCATATTTACATTGTTTTTTTAAAGTGCTTAATTAACTAACTACAATTTTTTCACTGTTGAATTTGATTTAAATAAAACCATTTGTCCCTTTTAAAAATAGAAAGGCCAGTCATTACTCGTTAACCTAGGTCGCTAGGAGGGTATTGATTTAAATTTAAATTAACTCGAATTGGCGGAACAGAAAAAAATCAATCTTGCCAATGGTGCTCCGGACTCGAACTGTACAAAATTCATAAATTCGGTTAATCACTCAATTCTGAAGTACTATCAAAAACAATCTCTCAACAAAAAGAAAGTTGGATTTTCTTTTTTTAGTTAAAACACACAACACAGCACACTCTCGTGCTAATTTGCATTAAATTCGTTTGCCGTTTTCAGTAAATGAGACGAAGCCATTATAATTTGATACTGCCAATAAATGCCTTGACGTTCAGCCCTCATCTACCAAGGTAAAATTGGCGTCGTCGGAAGTGAACTTCATTGTCTCAGTAACTGTAACGGTAAGATGAAATGCAACTTGAAAATCTGCGATCATGGAGCAAACAAGGTACAGAAAGGATGCCTGACACTGTAGCAATCCTTATGTAAAAATTTAAGGGTCCAAAGATATTATTATGACAAGCTTTTCAAACCAAAAACATCGACAGTAGGGCATTCTGTTTTTAAATTTTTTTATAATATGTTGGCTAATAAATTGATAGAATGGTGTATTTTGAGTAACAATGCTGTATCACTTAACAAATTAATAGTGCTCTTAATGAAAATACTCCTGCTTTGGGAGTAACATTCCTTAAAACATGTGGGTATAGCAACAGTCCAACAGTTTTAGTTTGAGCTTAACTACTTTTGTTCAAATAAAATTAATATGCTAAAACCCTTCAAAATAGCACTTGATCGAAGACGCACCACTAAGCTTTTCCCAATAGGCGATTGTTCAACGGATTTGAGTGATCATTCTCTCACTTAAGAGAATTAAGCTTGGTAACGACTGGGATGACGTTAATATGTTGTTTTATTCTCTACATGCCCAGAGCGTCATTAGATTCGCTCAGAATCTAGCCAGCATATTGCCTATCTCTTGGTCCAGCATTAGCTCTAGTCTTTGAATTGATTACAAAGCTTTTGAATTACAAAAGTGATAATGATATGATGTTAAATGGGGTCAAAAGAAGAGATAAATTGAATTCTGGGTTGCTCACACTCAATAAAATTTTGACGCAAAGGAATTTACACATTCAATTGCTTTAAATTTACCTGGTTTCCATACAGAGTGTGCTTAAAAGCAGTTCTCTTGGTAGGGCCTTACACAAAAGAGATGATGCATAAAATCATCAATATTCACAAATACGGTCTTCGAAAGATCAAAAATTACGTGCACTTTAAATTTGCTTTGTGTTTGTCTTATCATTCAAAAGTAAGCTGATTGACTGCTCATCAGGGTAGCCTTGTCTCGGCCCTATTTGTTAAGGAGATTCCGACTTAGGAAGGAAGAGATTAGAGCGAATTGTCATTATATGCCGCATTTCTTTTCCATTTATCGATATAAAATGACCATAGTAGTCAACCAAATGGTCCTCGATGCATTTGCATAGCTCAAAGCATTAGTAGTTAGTACTCAACGCAAGTAGACATAACTGGTTAGGCCCTTAACTATTCCTTTTCTACCATTTTAAAGACTAACATGCACATGATCAAGTGTGCTATCAGGAATCAGTAAGTCAATTAAATGGAGGGTCTTGTCATAAGCTAAGCATTTAATTGGTTTGTACAACTTAGTTAAATTTTCCATTGATTTGGATGATTTCTATAAGTTATGGTCAACTAGAAAGTTCTTAATTGAAGCTACATTTTGGGAAAAAAATTATCCAACAATATAAAATAGTAATACTAATTTCTCGTGCTTAAAATATATATCGAAGATTCCTTAGGAGCCTAGTTTAAAGTCAAATTTATAGAGAGACTTGATTGATAACATTGATGAAAATAAATTTCCGACATAGAATGCTGAACTACACTTAGATGAGATAAAAAAATTTAGTGAATAATGAGCAGACTCTAAGGAAATAGATGTGCTCACTAAGACAAGGAGAGACACTAACGGAAATAATTCTTGTTAAATAAACATCAAAACTTTATACAGAGAAGATTCATGTTTTTTATTGAATCCTATTTACTTTTGATATGATGATATTATAAATTAACAGTAAAGCTATATTTAATTCAAAAATTCCTTTTAATGGAAGGATGTTGATTAAAAAATGAATAGAAAGTCATGTGAGATTCCTGGAGAAGGAGGCATTAGAGTTACTCATGTAACTAAAACTGTGTGCAGATAGTCTTTTGATCACTCTAGCCAATTACTCTCATAAATACAACATTTATACAATAACCCATGACCAAGAATTCTCGCTTCCCTCTTGGCCAATCCGCGGGCTGAATTTAAATCCTAATGATAAAGCAATCATACTATTTCAAATCTAGTATTGTAAAGGAGAGTTTATGAACAACAAAAGGCATTCATTAGGAGCACGTCAAAGAAATCCTGAACATGAAAAATCGGAAAAATTGGAATCATCCCTAAATCAAATTTCAATTACCACTTCAGGATAAAGGTTGCGAAACAGTTCTACTTTATAATATTTAGTAGCGTTAAAATAGATTCAATTTGAAATAGATTTTTCACCCATAAAAATACAAATTTCGCCCTTTTGCTTTCGTAAGATCTCGGCTTGTCCGAAAACCGTATTTATTCTAAAATATTCAAGTAAATGCGCATCAATATTATATTCAAACTTTTGCATAAAATACTTGAGAGAACACTTTGAATAATAATTTCTTTATTTAAATTCAAATTAAAATAAAATGATGAGATGCCAAAAATCTTTAGCATAGTTTGAGTGGTTAAACCAAAAACGATTTCCGCTATTGATATTCAGACCTTATTAAAATACTAAATACTAATACAATAAAACATTATAGTATTTTTTTTCAATTAAGTGACAGATACAGTTATTTTGTTAATTCGTAAAATTTTTTGTGAAATTTTTGTCGGATATAAAAAACTTGCCTTAGCTGCGTTTCTTTTTCGGTGGGATCATTTCATTTTCGCAGTGAGCAGTTGGGGAGATTTCATTAACTCTGCTTGAAGTTGGTTGAAATTATATCTGACAGAGAGTTGAACATTAATTTAACTTCTTTTAGGTTGTCGAAGCTTCTTCAATTTCAATATTTATGGGGTCTCGTTTTTGCAAAATGTGGACGCACTGAAGACCTCCACAAAGTTAAAGTCATCATCGAATTTGAAATAATATCCTAGAAATAAACTCAAGAAGATACCTCAGAAAGAGCGAGACTTTCATTATACTATAACATTTATGGAGTGAGTAATTACTGCAATCTGGCCTGTAGAAAAAAAATTTCGAATGAATTTTCCGAAAAAGTAAAGACACTGGATCAAGCTAATTTTCATGACTTTCAACTGCAGAAAAACCTTTTAAATATTTCCTGTTAAAAGTGTGCTGATAGGCTACAACTTGAAATTTTCAGTAATGATTGTAATACAGCAGTAATTTCTACTGCTTAAACTAGAAGCTTAGAGGAATGTATTAAGATGTATGCCACCTGAAAGAGCATCAACCCTTATTCGGGCTCTATAAAGTTTCATTTCGACTCATCCAAATTACCACTTTCATTCTCAAAAGTTGTAATTTCTTCTAACTCTCTAATTAAATAACACTCTCAAAAGTGTTGATATCGTTAAATTTACCCCTCCTAGGTATTAAGACGACCTTCTATTTGATATATATATTTGACTTGTTGACAACTGTCTTTTCACTGACCAGAGCGGAGATGGTATCTCCAATGCTGGCACTTCTAATGTTTTTTTTGCATTAAGGACTCTTCGTCAGTCAAATCTAATTTTGAGCCACGTTCGGCTACTTTCCATGCGAGGGAGTTCTATGATTTGAACAGAGCCCCTCAGTCTTTATGGAATGAAGTGGAATCTTGCATTCATTTTCCCATGATTACTTGAAAGCGTTTTTCTCTTTCACATTGTGTCTTGAATTGCCGATTTAACGTTTATATTAATTATTTGCCATAGAAAATGCATTCCCGAGAATCGGATTTTGAGAGTCTATCCTTTAAATCAACCAAAAATCATAAACATTAATGTGAATCATGCGGTAGATATAACCATAATGTTTTGAGTTAAAATGAAAGAATTTTAATTCTTAACTCATCATGATGAAATGGAACAATCTGTTTAAAGTGAGCTCTTTATGGAAATAAAACACTGTAAGTGAAGGCTATTAGGCATAATAGGCTTGAAAACTTGAAAGCAATACGATCTTGTTTTCAATCTATACCAGTAAATTGTTCTAGGAAAGAGGTCTGATATAAATAAAAAAAAATTACAAATAATACTTTAAAAGTTTACCGAAAACAACCTGCTTCAAACATTAATCAGGAAATTGGACCTTTCATAGGCGTTCTAGGGTTTCTGGTCCTCAAAATACCACATTTTCTTGCCAGAGATGGATGCAGTCACTAGTAACTGTGTAACTGCTTCTGAAACCTTTATTATCTAGCAGTTTTGGAATCTTACATGACGGCCTCTCTGGATAAGATTCAATAAATTTGAATTAGAAGACAAAAAAGGGGATTTCATGTAAATTCTCTATGAGGTGCCTCGATTTTTGCAACGGATAAACTGTAGAAGTCACGACCTGGCAAAAATAAAAGTTGCTTGATAATGATCCCTCTTTTAGCTAAGGCATTTGATGGCAGATTACGCTACGAAATATTTATATTTCAAAGCATATTCTATAAAGGATAGGAAAATTTTTGTAGCCAAATTTTTTTTCCACCTTACTAACTTGATGAGGTGTTTGTTAATGAGAAGGAGAAATAATTTAATTCATTTCATTTCCTGCTATGCAAAATTAGAAAAGCGCCAACCTTTTCAATCAGTAATTTCCTGTTCGCGAAGGCTACCACCCTGCCTAAGTCTCAAATTACCAGGCTGTCCAAAAATCTGTAGATCGGTGTGGCTAAAGATTGTCAACTTTAAGTAGCAATGTGAAATTTAAGACTGGGCTAAAAATAATTTAGTGTCGCGAAGGACAAACTTTTCTCAAGTGGATTTGAGGATGGAAGGAGTTGACCCTGAACGAACTATTTTGGGCTTCCGTCAAATTTTTTCCACCAACTTTAGTGATCAGGGTTAATTTAAAAATTAAGCATTTAAAAATAATGAAAGTCACAATGGTTCACCTAGCAGAGTCTGTTTCAAGGTGTTCATCACCATTAAACTTTGTACCAATAACTCACTTCAAATTAAATTTTAAATTGACAATGACTCGAGCATGAATTTCTATCATCATATTCGCTATAAAATCTTCGTTTCCTCCGTATTTTGTCGGTAATAGCCGAGAATACTAGGGCAAGTTTTGCAATGCACTTCGATTTCGGGTTTTCTTGACCGGGAATCTTGACATTGCATAGGATCTTCTCTGTAAACACTCAGAGACTCCACCATGGTGTCTAAATCTAGCTGAGGGCACTAGAACGTTGCCCTTATGAAACCCATTCAAATAGGAAGAAGAAAAATCTCCTATCCTCAATACCTGATTATTTAAAAAGGGATGTTTTCTAGGGCTTTGTTTTGAGACCGCTAAGTTTTGAAGATTTCGGCAGGAATGAATTTGCACTAGTCTCTTTTGAAGATGATCATAATTGACCCGCTGTTATAGTAGGGATCAAACATCGTTATCTGCAGGAATCCTCTAACTTACCATGTTTTGATCACTTTGTATGGATATTGAAGTTATTAATTAATTTGGATTAAATAAATCTTCTGTCATTTGCGCCTAAGGCCTGAATGGCTGACGAAGATATTCCAGATCTGTTGATAATAATAAAATTTCGGTGTTTCTGGTAAAATACATTTAAGTTAATTTCTAATAAGACCTACTCCCTCCAGTTATGTTGCGACTAAAATATATATGTGAAATCTTTTTACCGAAAACTATAAATCCATCTTGTCCAGCACTATCTACCTGCTCATATCCAACTTGTTCGTTTTTTGAAGTAGAAAGTTACTTAGCGACAATTTAAATTATAAATTAAATGTGCACGAATTCAAAGTTGCTTTATTTTATATTAGCATTCTAGTTTAAGAAAGATTATCGGTAACCAGAGTTCGTTTCTGGTATCTAAGCAAGAAAAATAATGGTGAAAATAATGGGTATGTGAGTCGTGTGCCCTTTTTTTTGAATAGAAGCTGTTTACAAATGCGTTTGCTTAGATTTCACTATCTTCACTATCTTACTTACAATTGAAAGCGTTCTTTAAGCCTCATAGGTTGCATGAAATATGTCGACCTGAATTGCGATCGTTCTGTTCTACGATCATCTAAGATCTTCTCTTGAATTGAGTAATTTTGCCTTTCTCTTCCTCTTCACACCTGTTCCACCCTGTACTTTGACATTCTTGTAGCTGATGGCCCGCTGCTTGGTCCTCTCTCTACAGATACGCTTGACACAACTGGCCAGATCAAAGTGAAGCATGCTAATAAACCAAGAGTGCCCTTGTAGCCAGAGAGTCCAGGGAGTACACTTTATTCTTGAAATAGCACCAAATGGCGTTTGGCGAGTAGTGTATGACCTCTTCAGTGATCTTCTGGAGATTTCGCTGTAATATTATTTTCAGCAGCTGTCCTGCTCTCAGCAAGCATCCTCATTGGCTTCTGTCCAGTTCTAGGTAGTCGAAAGGCCCAAAAATCCCCACCCCCTTCAACTTAGATTCTTTCATCTTAGTAACTTTGTTCAACCACCTGTATGTTGATCAAGTTGGCCATGCTTACTAGACACCAAATAAGCCATCTAGCAACTAGCAAACTTCTAAATATTTCGTTGCTTACGTTAAATTATAGTCCATTGTTAGAAATCATCCATCTTCAGTATGAGCCTGCAAGCACAGTTTAACTGTAAAAGACATTTGATGAACGTAAATATTTGGTTTATACTCAGTGGCGGCTGATGATGAAGTTGGAACGTGTATTCCCATTTCGCGTAGCTGTTCTGATTTAAGACGTTATCCTTAGAATTTGAAATAAGGGCTTTTAATTCCTAAACCTCGACCTGATTTGAATCGTAATTATTAGACAAGTCTAAGCTAATTGAAAATTTTGCCCCCAAACATTACTCTTGATTCGTATTCAGGTAAATATTATGTTTGGATAAGGCTCAGACTTGTGTAATGACATTTTTTCAAACAGTCTTATTGCGTGTATTTTAAGTGGTGCTAGCAATTAGCCATGTACCTTTTCGAATGGGAGTTATTTGAGCCTTGCTGGTTGATTGTCGGTTCAAGATACTTGAGGTGGTATTCTAGAGGCATAGTTTATTACTATAAGTTAAGGAACTACACATGGATTCTTGCAGTATTCAGCATTTGTTAGTTCGAAATGTAGCCATGCAAAAGGTTTGCAAATTATCTAGATATGCATTAAAGACAAGAGCAGTCTGATAACCTACCATGGGTGTGTCTATTAAACCGCTTACGATGACCCGTCGCATTATCAGAGACAGAATGAAATGGTTTACCTTGACCATTGGACACGGAACATGGTATTAATGCGAGATACTTATCAGGGTCAATTTCTTGTCTTCGATTCTTTAACAGTTATTGTGAGTTTCTAAATCTTTATAACTGCTGTATAGGATAATACTCCAATTTAGAATCAGAGACTGAAAAAAAATCATTCACTCTATCCTCGCTGATAATACGATTTGACAAGATTTGGTACTAAAGCATTTAGAATTATTTATCTCATTGTACTTCTCAATATCATGGCCAACGCGAACATCATCATTTCAAGAGGCTTAAAATTTTTGCTTAAATATCGAATTCTGAATGTCAAATAATATTTCGGAAGTTCATGACACCAGTCTCATGAAAATGCTTTGTTTAAAAAAAGTAGTTAAGTTTCAGAGCTGCCAACCTCACCGCTACACATGCATCTCCAAAGTTTCATTCAATTGTGCCACTGAAGATTGTCAGTTCAATTAGCTAAGTCCTTAAAATTCTAGTTTGACAACTTATGAGTTAATGTGACTGGCTGCTCAGCACTGGTTTCTCTTGTTTGGGAACTGACTTAGCGTTAGATTTGTTTGATAGTACTTCAAAAGTGGTTGTAACCTATTAAGCACAAAGAAATAAACTTTGGCTTATATTCGCAACCCTTTAATATTAAAAATGTTAAAACGTTTATTCTTGATGCCAGTATGAATTCTTGTAATGGCTATGTATGCAACCTGAGTACAGGCCTTTGAAAACCAAAAAGTTTAAGCTAAAGAAATACATGCATCACTAGATAACAGAACATGCCTTTTAAAATTTTCTAGCATCAACTACTCTTCGTGTGATTTAAGTTTCTAAGGATCTTATAGTGGATCAGCTGTTATTTGATTCCTACTTCAGTGAGAGAGAATGCATCATGTTATTACTTCAATTGAAGACATCTTGTCAATCATAAGTGATGGTCGCTACTCAATTCACCGAATTTTCGTAAATAGGCCTCAGACACTTGGCACTGTCCTTAATAACGTCAACAAGTGTTGTTTTCTTCAAGTTATATAGGAAAATCTGCATATTTTCTGCAATAGCGCTTAATAGCCTAAGTTAGTACCTACAGGCCATTTATTTAAAGTAGACGGTTTCTCATTTGAAGGGCTTGTCAGATTGTATCTGGGAATTCTTAAAGATTTATGAGGCTTCAAAATGACCTTAAATACTTCTTTCAATTTCCTTCAGATTATTTTTACTTATTCTATTTGGGAAAGTAGTTTGATTTTCATAAAAGAGGAAGAAGGGATTAAACAATAATGGGCTAGCGCATAATTTGGTTCTATTAAAAATAGTAATCAAATAAATGACAGAATCACTTACCATAAATTAAACAACCAAAAAACACGATTACTTTGATGTTAATGAAAAATGATTTAACGACACCGCTATTCTTTTCTGTGCCGAAACTGACAACCAATTAGATATTAGGAAAGTGTTAGCCAATCAGAATGCCCCAAGTCGTTGAATTCCGGGATACTTGTCCGTTTGGGGAAAGATGTTGAACTAGAAGCCGTTGAGCTACTTGTTCAGTCGACCACGTAGTTATTTAAAGTGTTTAAACAGGAAGTCTGGACTGCCAAAATAATAATTTCATGCATTACATCGTCAATTTGGCGGCCGCACCATTTGACATTGCCAAAATGCAAAGCGAGTCCTCCTATCCTCTGCTCAGAAATTTTTCCAAACTTGACAGCTTTTCTCAAATCAGCTCAACAATGGCTCACTCCTCTGGGAATAAGCTCAACTCTGATTCCATGGATTTTGATCAGTACAAAAGGTACAACAGCCTTTACAAAAAGTTTTCACAAGCCCTTATTTTAGAAGTAGTAATGACGGGAACCCATTACATAAGTTAAACAGGAATTAAATTGATTTTCTTCTGCCAATATTTTAGACCCCTTCATGGATTTCAATTAAGTATGTCAGATTTGAAGGATGCAGCATCAGTGTCGAAGAAAGGAGCGGGATGTCTGTTCACAAACTTTGAAGATGTTCGAGTAGGTGTTTTTTGATTACATTTAATACTGTGTGCTTCATCAGCATTTTGTCATAGTTGACCTTTGTTCTGAATCGGCTTCTACAATTCAGCCTAAATTGTCAGTCTAAAATTTCATGTTTGATAAATGAGATACCAAAAACAATAAATGGAATGGCTAAAAAATAACTAAGGTTTTCTCCAGTATTTTCAATTTATGTGTTGTTTGTAATTGTGATAATTAATTCACTTTCAGTTTTTTTTATTAAATTTTCAAAACAATTTTACTAATTTAAAACCACTTTCATTGAGTAATCGATTCATAGTGAACATGAAGACAGCAATCGCGCACTTACTTACTTATGTTTCTTGGCGATAAAAAGTGGGCATTTTACGGTCCAGATCTCTATTGTAGTATCCGAAATCTCCGACACATATTGCTGAAATTCATGTGGCAGCCAAAAGGGGCAGACTCCTGTATTAAGCAACTGATATCATAGCAGACTAACCGATAGCCCATGTCTGGAAAAAAATAGCTTTCAAGCGGGAACACAGAGCTGACACCTCAAATGCCATTTATGAGAGATTCTGGAAATGACTGATAGTCTCACTGAGATGAATACGAATCTATGACCTCGCTTCATATTTATGAAACTGACAAGGTTTTGAATGTTTTTAGCGATGAATATCTTGATTGAATTCTTGTATGGTAAATTTTGTATTAATAAAACGAATATAAAACTTATCCATTTGAATTCTTTAGGGCATTCCCCGTTTAAATGGAACACCATTGACGGAGTGAACTGAATGAGATTTGATCGAATGCCATCCAAAGGAGGCTACATTTCAGAAAATGTTAATTTGCAATCGAGCCTTCAATTGACAGAAAAGCTCATATGCTCAGACATTTGTGCTTTTCAAGCTACTCTCTTTAGAATTCATCTACGAAGCTTTTTTCTAAGAGCTCATCAATACTAGGGCGTTTCAGAGTTACTACAATGCCAATGGTTGATATCCATTAGAATTTATGCCTATTCTTGTTTAAACACAGTAATCATGGCCATCACGTGTGAAAGACCAATTGTAATGAGACTTTCTGATTTATCTCCTTGGGCTTCCTATTTCATGTAAATTATTTTCAAGTAATTTTCACCCACCGAAGCCACCGACATAAATCACCCTCTTTATTGTGCCACCGAATGAAAAAAATTTTAGTCAAGTGTTCTCCTTATATCCAAATTTAACTGGCCAATCGATTCTTGTAGGGAAAATTGTTTGATCATGTTGGTGGCGAATCATTGCAACTGATTAAAAGATTCAAAACATCACATTAGTACTTAAAAATGTACTTATAGCATGACGTTTCTCATTTAATGAGCATTGAATTGTACATAAACGTGCAGCTGTGTCGAATAAATTCATTTGAAAAATAAAACTGTTTCTGAAGTGCAGTTAGTCCAGTTCATAAATCTACGATTAAATTAGCCAAAATATCGTAATTTATAAAAAAATTTTAAATGAAATATTACAATGTCATTTTCATTCTTGTTTGAAATATTTTGCATTCATTAAAATGAGTATTTATTCCCTTGAGCTCATAATCTTCATTAAATTAATAACAAAATTTCTGCAGCTTTTGTAATAAACTTCCGAATTGGTTAGCGTTTTTCACGTGGCTTTGCCGATTTCATTTGTTCGCCCCTTCTAGATATCAGCTACCGCAGTCTATGAAATTTTAAACTTAAATGAACTATTTGATTGGCTCATCTGCATAAAAATTGTTAATGTTATCCAACTTTACTGAAATGAACTATTTTTTTAACTAATTTCAGTTAACGGATGAAGAGCGTGTCTACCTTAATGCGGCTTCCTTAGGCGATGTTGGAGTTATCCGAATGTCTCTTGAAGATGCCGACTCTTGTCCTAATTTCAATGTAAACTGTGTGGATTATATGGGTCGTAATGCCCTACATCTCGCCGTTGACTCTGAAAATACAGATGCTATTGAAATGCTTCTGGATAAGCTGTCATTTGAATGCATTGAAGAGGCTTTACTTCATGCAGTCTCAAAGGGTCTGGTGAAGATCGTCCGCGTAATCATCGAGCATCCAAACTATATGGCTTGCGAGGAGCGATTGAAACGTGTTGATTCAAAGAATTCATTTTTTCGAACCACAGAGAAAAGCCAATTTTCACCCGATATTACACCTTTAATCCTTTCTGCTCACTATAACAACCATGAGATGGTCCAGATGTTCCTTTCGCGCTCCCATACAATAGAAAAGCCACATCCAATATCATGTCAATGCACAGACTGTCAACTCAAACAGGACTACGACTCGTTAAAACGATCCAGATCTCGTCTCAACGCGTATAGGGCTCTCGCCAGTCCCGCCTACATGGCTCTCAGTTCTCCTGACCCCATTATGGCCACCTTTGAACTCCGTCAAGAGATGATGAAGCTGGCAGAAATAGAAAAAGAATTTAAGGTTGTTCAAGCGAAAAAATTGTTAAATAAATACTTTTTAATAACTTGCAGAGGTCAGGCTTTTATTGTTTAAATACTTCCCTCAAATGACGACCCTTCATGTGCAACATTCCAAGCTGCCAATTCATTGAGGCAATTGATTCTTCGAAGCAATAAACACTGAATTATTTAACAACCATCTATTTAAAATCCCTTCCTGATTTCATTTGGACCTCAGCTAAGATTAATTTTTTCACATGAGAAGCCTTCTGTTATGGATTCCATGCAGAACGATATGCTGAAGTGCAGCTGAAACGCCTACACAGCACTTCCCAAATGAATCCTCGAATGGTTGTATAATCCTTAAAAATGCAAATATTACAAAAATAAGCCTGATGAAAGTGTCAGCGTATATGCGCCTATAATTTGGGCCATAATAACGTTCGTTTGGCTCAGTACGGACTTACAATTTGTTTTAAAATGACATTTTGTAACATGTCGTACTGACCATGTGATATTTTATTAACATCAGCACTCTAGTGAATAAAAAAGCCTAAGTTATCGTTTGGCTTGTATTATTATTATTGTATTTTAAATCTATATAATAAAAGATAGAGGCCTGAAATTTTAAATCATAATTTGTTAAACAACACTTAAGTGAGATTCTGGCTAGCGATTCACCAAATAAGTCTGCGTTAGGAATTAGTTAATTTAAAATAAATTCATCTTAAAAAGAAGAATATAAATTTTAAGCATTGACTTTATTGCGAGAGTTCTTCATATACTTAGTTATGGTATCATCCGAGAACAATGGACTCAGAATGTTCAACTCGGTTTCAGTATTTATTTGCTTCATTGTTAGTATGGATGAAAGTGGTTTTGTTCGAGTGAAGACCTTGAGGGATTAAAATTTTTGCTTCAACAACGTCAACCGCTTTGAGAAGCAACTAGTTTCTTACATAGCCAGGCTGGGGTACATTTAATTTCCTCGTCGAGGAGGGCTCTGAGAATACTCTACATTTAAGTATATTAAATTCGATGTGGTTACAGTTTTTCACAGAATACTGTCATACTATTTCAGATCATATTGTCAATGATTTTGAGCATGTCAAAGGTGCCTGAGCCCGCCAAACTTGGTAGTCTATGTCTGTTATTAAGCTTCTTCAAAATTTGGTGTGAATGGTTTTTTCGAACCTCAAACTTAAGGGCTTGAAAAGCTTTTCAGATGGCCACCAGGACTGATTGATTGTTTGGTCTACTCAAGGATAGCCACAAAGCTCCTAAGGAAGAGCATTTAACATAAGAGCTTTGAAGAAGCCAAAACAGTATCATTTAATGGTTATAAGCTTTGGCTAATGCAGATAATTTAAATTATAAAGTCAGAGACTGAAACAAACTACCAGTCGGCTCTTTAATGGTTGCAAGGCCTTAAGCAAGATTTTTTATGGTTTGTTTTTGTTTTGGTCCGTAAAAATAGATGATTGCTTAGGTAAGCTAACCAGCAGAGATCTTCTTTATTTAACTGCTCATTTTCCTTTAAAGCGTTTGAAGTAACTAGATGGGATGTCGAAGTACACTTCGCTGTTAGCTTAGGAGAAAAAATTCTGTTCCAGTTGAAGCTAAATAAATGATTGAATGATTTTTGTGGAAGACAGCATATAAGAATAATCACTGACCTTATTTCTGAAGAATTCGAACGAGGTAGTGGTTTATATGTGGTTTAACGTGAGATCAAAATTAGACGGATGCCTATTTATGGGTTGGGCAATGTCAAAGTGTCAAAGAGACGTAAGATTGTAAAAGATGATTATTGACTGGTGCTGATTTTATCTTGACACAGAAAAAGACCTTCTTGAATGCAGGTCTCTAGTGACCATTTAAATGAGTATCTCCCCTATTTGCTTCTTCCATTTTTATTGAAAGTTTCTAAAAAAATTATTTTTTTCAGCGTGAATATTTGACCTTGGTCGAACAATGCATGAATTTTGCCTGCGAAATGATGGATCTTTGTCGAGGAACTCAAGAAGTGGAGGCCGTCATTTCCGATTTTCTTGAAGACGGAGCTAATGTTCGTGATCCTCTGGGCCGGTTGCGACTTGCCATCCGATTTGAGGAGAAAAAAGTTAGCCACCAATATTCTCGGATATACTTGGGCTTCATGATAATTTATTGCCTTATCTGTCGTTCTGTGTTTGATTATTGCAGTAGTTTTGATGAATGGCATGGGATTTTTAGAATACTTTTAGCACCGCAACTGCTTAAAACTGTTTGACCCTATCAAGATAAAATACATGAAGAGAATGAACGAAATTAATTTTTTCCTCTGGGTAGACTCATTCAACGTTCATGAGCTTATTCTTGATAGGACTTTTACGGACAAAAGTGGATTTCACGTGCAAAACAATTACGTAGTCTTTATAAGTACTAAGTGAATTTAATGGTGCTTTCCATATGTTTTTCTCATTTGTATGCCCTAACGCATTATTCCATACATTTTCTTTGACGCATAGCATGATATTTCTTCGACCGAATTCGTTACAAATGCCACTTTGTATTTCTGTATTTATTTTAATCTCGGAGTTTCAATTTATAAACACGATGGTCAAAGAAGACTTGGGTTGGTTAGACCCCACCGTTTAGGCCACCTGCACCGACGCGCAACTTGTCCAAAATGCGGGTAATTTCGATCAGCGATTCCATAAAACGATTGATGTTGCCACTGAACGAAGTCTACTAAGTCTTGAAGTGACTCCTGAGCAAGTTTTCGCAGAAATTGCCGAGATTATATGGCGAAGCTTCTGCTAACGACATAAAACACCATACTCGATCATCCACCGTTTCATAATTGACCATATTCAGCCAAAGATTTATACCGTGAACTGGATCGAAAAAAGACTAGTGAGCACTTTCATAAGGAAAGCACCATGAGATAATTAAAGTTATGGCAGTAGACAAAGAATCTACAATTTTAGACCTCAAGTAGAATTACTGGAGGCAATAACACTTCTGTGAGACGATTTAGACCAAATATCAGTCGATCTCATTCAGAGAGTCCCATGAAGCTGGTCACTTTTGGCCTATACTTAGAATGATATGAAAAGCTAATGAAATTCGACGTGTTTCATTTGAAAGCTGATCCCGAATATTTTGCAAAGCAGTTCATTCCAGCCAAATTCAAGCTTAGGAGCCTAATGCTGGAGTTCATTGTATCATTCTTTGCATGCAATATAAACCTTTGCTTTGCGGTGATAACTTCGGCTTTTCGCACTCTGGGCCAATTTAAATAATTAATGCAATTTTCTAATGATTTAAATATATATATTCCTTTTGCCATTTCCGTCATTATTATAAACAATAGAGTTAAAAATCTCACAATTGGCTAAAGCATTGTTTTCGTTTAACCACATGATTGATGCTATAGCATTGAATTTTCACTTTTTCATCAAGTATTCCACTCTTTCAATAGAGAGTATAAGCATTTCATTCATACACCTCATTAGAAGGCGCTGTTTTGGCAACGCTAATAATACCTACGGAAATCACTGAGATTTTCTGACATAAAATTCATTATTTACTAATTGTTTTATGTTTTCTCAATATTCACTCAAATGACACTCATAGAGATCAGAAGAAAAGACGTTGAGAGAAACTCAAATGGATAATTTTGGGGTTAAACTTGTTAGTTTTTAAAATAGAAAATATAACCTCAAATTTATTTACTTCACTGACATTTGAAGTTCACGTTTGTGGACGATTTAAAAAATTTAAACTCATTAATTTTTCACTAAATTAAAAATTTTCAATGGCTAATTCATTTATAATATTGATATCAATACTTTAAATTCATCTTCCAAAGAATGATTCTTGTTGGAGGTTCTTACTGTTTGCAACTTGGGCTCAAACACGATTCGTCTAGTACAGACATTTGTTTGCTTGCTTTCATGGTACCATCAAAAAGATGTTTACTTAAATATTCTACTATTATAATCAAACTATTCGAAATTGATTCATACTTTGAGTCAGACTCAAACGTTTAATGTCTGGCCTTGCTGTGATCTTTACCCAGCTTGTTTCACATTTTTTCCCCGAATGTTCTAATTTTGAAAAACTAGACTTTAGCCAAGATGTCAAATGTATACGTAAAATTAAAAATACCGAATGCATTATAAAAAAAGTATCGAATAAATCTTCAATATTGTTTACTTTAGAAATCGCGACTGCTTTTTTCAAAATGGGATCTGGCAAGTACTTTTTAAGAACTGTTTTCATAATAAAGTGCAAAACTCTTAAGGATGAATACGAGAGACACGAGACTAAGGCAAGCAAGATTTATGTAGGTTGACCATAAGATTTTCAAGAGAAAAACGAACGTTCTCAATACTGGTGGGAACGCTTGAAGCTTGGTAGAATGAATAGACGCCAAAGATACTAAATTTACTTTTCGAGATCTTCGAGTACCTACTTTTAGCCATGGAATGAAGTTTCTTTTTTGTCGAACTGTGAGAATATGAGTGTGAGTCTCGGCTGTTATTGGAATTTGTATATGTTGAGCGGTTTACTCTTAAGGGCACTGATCATGTTAGGTGCGTTTACACAAGGAAGAAGCCGCGATGACCACCGAAGATATCTCTGCTTCGTTAAACATTTCACCTTCTATTGGTTGTTAAAAGTGCTTAAATGACTGAATTAAAATGTATGTTTTATTGAAATCATTGCATTTTTAATTGTTGATATTGTTGATATTGTTTTTACTTGGAATGAGAAATATTTGGCCAGAAATAGGAGGGTTATCGAATCTCACTTTAATCCAGCGTCCTCTCCTTCATTCCTTGATAAATATTTTCAGTTACAAGTTCGTTTGATGTAGACGTCACTGGTTAACTCTGAATGAAATGCAAGTCATAAGACAGGACACAATTCAACAAAATTATAATTAGGAGACAATTCCTTGATTTGTTGAAGGCTTGGACTTTCAATTTTTGATTTTAGTTTGTTGCTCATCCCAACTGCCAGCAGTACCTGACAAGCATATGGTATGGATCGGAAATCGCGTTCCTTCAATCCTGGTCACTCATGAGGAAAATCGGGTTGTCAATCATTGCAATGCCACTTCTTCCTTTAATTTGCGCCTTGTACATTCTTCTGCCTCCAACCGATGTACGTTAATGTTTAAGTTACATAGAATCTTACATTACTTGCCCTGTCTTTTATGAAAACTCATTGAACAATAAGGAATGCGGCCAAAGATTAGAAATACTCAGTACCTACTGGTAAAACTTGTGTTTCTATTTTCAGGATTCAAACACATCTATGCCCACGAGAATCGGATTAGTAAGTTTGATTACGTTATATTACTACCAAAGCTCATAAAAAAATTCATGAATTAATTTTCGGGGAAAAATGTATGGCTCTCGTTTCCGTTAAGAGTGGTTAAGTATTTTTATTTCAGGCAAGGAGATTAGAGCAAACACCATGTCAGTACGAGGATGCGCACTAGATAATGTCAGGTCTTTTGTTTTACACCATTAATAGTAAAGACTATGGTCATTAAGATCAACAAGTTTTCGTTCAGGCTTTGTATGTGAGTTATAGATGGCAAACAGATGATATTCTCGCGACGTTTTGCTTTTTCTAAGTCAGTCACTTGCCCGAGTCGAATCCGATTATGATCGAGATCTCATGTTCTTGTGGCAATTTGCAGATTTGAGTTTATCAATTTAACTAATGCTTGAGTTTCTAATGTGTACTCGATCTGATTTTGATGTTTAATCTCATCATTATTGTTTGCTGTTGCGAAATTAGATAACTGATTTTATTTCCATGGGCGAAGTTTAAGATGAAGTATAGACCTAGAAGTTGAAAGTCACGTTGCTCGTGTCATATGATAAATAAGTGGTCACAATGCCATCCTTTCTTCACACACAAGCCTTTATGAAAGACATTACAGATCTCATTAACTTTGAGCCATCCAAATCATGGTCTTGCATCAATGTATGAAGTTGTGCTACCGAAGTTGGACACTAACTCAAGAATCGCGAATAATAGGAGCTGGATATCTATCATGCTAAATCGGTTTGTCTGAATTACATCCACCAGCCAAGCAGCGACGTTATAGTTTCCTTTTTTTTCTTCACAATGAATGCATTTTTAGCTTCCATAGATAAAATGTAAATTAGTTCATTTATTTGGGAGGTAAATAAGACTCACTTCAAAGGCTTCCTCTTGTACTCATTACTTTAAAGGTTCTTATAAATGCCCCATTTTGAGGCTAATCTAATATTGACAAGGAAATGAAATGAAGTTCATTTTAGCTGTTGAGTTGAATGGTATATCAACTTATGTTTTTGTTCCAGAGAAACAAATTGAATAAATCACACCAATCTATTACAAAATTTCCATTAGAAGGGGATAGGATAGACATAGCTCCAAGGACTGGCCCTTTCAAGAGGCATTTGAGCTTTCGTTTTGAATTATTGTCATGCACCAATTACAGCTGGTCGTTTGAGCTGGCGTTCTTTGAAAAAATAATGTCAAGTTGCTAAGGTTAGCTAAGGTTCGAGTCTGCCGATACAACGAATTCGCGTGTTTTTAGCTGCCAAGCATGCTGATTTATTAGGTTATAACTGTAACTAATATTAGCGAGGGATATTTTATAAATTTAAACTTAGGCAGAGGGTATTGATCTTAGCATGTACTCATTTGACCTCAAGACCTTTTATAGGCTACTATTTATCCATTTTCAACACAATTAAGAAGAAGGGAATTTTTTAGTGTATGGTTATTCCATGGCTCTAATTTCATTCCGTATCTTTGGCAGTTAAAATAGTGTTTCATGCCTTCGATTTCACATTCTGAAAGGAAAATGGGCATTAATATGCTCAAACGAAACCTCTTAAGCGCCTACCATAAAAAAGCATGATATTAATGTAATCTCAGTCGGAGAAATACAGTAGATTGAAAGAATTGCAAGTCCAGGAGGGTCAAAGTGAGGATATGATTAGTAGTGTCTTATAAAGACGCTCTAACTAATGCAAATAATGAGACTCAAAACGTTCATACTTATCCAGTTGTCCTCAAAAAGTAACATGGTTTATTTTTGCATACCGGAATGGAGTCGGAGCCATCACCGATTTAAGTGAAATAAAGATAAGAAATGAGTGAAAAAGAATGCAGTAACTTTGGATTATTAAAAGAAAGAATATACACTCATACAGCCTGATAACTTGACAGCATCTTCAAAGGTGTGGCATTAGGATGGTAGCAGCGCATATATTGCTAGTTATGCGATTCCGAAAGGCAAAATTTTTTAAAAGAACGCATAGACAGCGAAACACTTCTGACATTATTGTCAATTTATGTGCTGCCTTGTTTTAAGATGGAAATTCTATTACGTTAACTGAAATTTAACTGCGATGAGGCCAAGTAAAGGTCAAATTGGGAAAACTTACATTTGATCAAAATTTGATGTCATACAGGTCACACATACGCCTCTACTCCGAACGCATTTTATAAAAAATTCTAGGGTCTAGAAATCGTCGTGTATAGAAATATTTGAAAAAGACCTTTAAAACGCTACCTGCACAACAAACTGTATACTCAAATCTAACTGAATGAGTCGAATAGCAACTCACACATCAGGCTATGACGCTCATAAGAACAAATGTAAATCTTCACAGATTGAATACTTAATTAATTAAACTTTTGAACCGCTCAGAACAAAATTCATCTTACCAAATTGAGCAGCTAATAGAAAGCATCGTTTTGTCAAGTTTTTATTTGAGACGAAACCAAAAGGTAGGATTTTAACATGAATCTGGAATTTGGGCTTGGCTGGAATCGAGGTAGCTATGTTCATCTGGGATTCTGTAAATGGGATCTTGGGAATAAGCAGGAGGGAATAGATGCGTATAAACTCAATAGCAGCCAACCAACGGGATTAGGTGGGCGATTTGCGCCAACACACGGATCAAAAAGCATTTTACTGGTCATTATCAATCCATTTCTTTACGAGTTTCCCTACTTCTATCATATATTCTGTGATTTCATATAATTTAAATAAAGAGAAATCCTTTAATGGCGTAAATTCGAATTCTCCACAAGCCTTGCTCAAACTTTATGATAAATTAGTTTAATTCAAAGTATTGTTTGGTTTGTTGTTCACTATTAACACAAAACAAAGTTCTTTCTCACAAACGCCTTTTGAAATAGTAATATACCAGGATTATTCCAACTAGTTTAGTTTGCGATTCATCATTAACAGTGAATGCCTTCTGTAATTCTAGCGATTAGTCTTGGTCAGACACTAGTGTTCACTTTTCTGTGAAATCGTCGTCAAATCAACCTTTCTTAACTGAACGAAGGCAGAATTCTAACTTTCGATAGATCAAGTAGCATGCTACATGGACTCTATCATGTTCTTCAGGAGGCAGGCCCCTGTACCTACGTTTCTAGCATAAGTAGAGCTCTACACGAATTTATAGTGCCAATGAGTCTACCTCTATATCACCTTTCGATCTAGTTGGATCCTTCGGAGTTAGAAAGAGGCGATTTCAGTTTTTTTTTCCTAAAATTTGATAAGATGAATAACTTTGACATCGGGTTAGCGTCCAAGCTCTAAGAAGACGGTCAAGTTGTAAACTTACTTCTTTGTGGTTGATCTTGCGCCCGCCAGCAGTTCAAGCACTCTACAAACTTTTACGACCGAAAGAGACTTACACTATTCCTTGATCTCGAGGTGCAGTGTGAATAAAATCTTCAAGCTTTCCCAAGAGTCTGATGCAATTAATTCTCTGTAATTTGCTTATTAAAACCACTCGTTTTATAGCAAATCATCGTGAAGTTCTCCATCACATGAAAATTTTATTTTGTCTCGCATTTACAAAGATGTACTCCTGATTTAAGTAAATTGCTCACCAATCCTCATCGTTATGAGTCCTCCAGCCGAAAATGCAACTATGGAAGGTATAAGATACATTCGGAGAGGTTGTCATTGCTATAAAATAGTTGTTGAGATAAACATCCATTTATAACCCAGAGCTTGAATAAACCTTTGGGCTGTGCATACTTCGTTTGAAGCTAATTTGGGTAATTGAGATGAGGGTCAGGTCATTTCAAAAGATGAGATCTTAAAACAAGGCTACGCTTTACATAGGGTCTATCTTTGCGGTCTTGAAAATTTTACATTTAGCGCGAGTTGGGGTTGTTTGTCTTGGTGCCTCGATCTCTGATGATTGGTTGACATCGGATTCCCAAGGTATCTTAGTTATGCAGCCAAATCCAGAATGTTTAGATGGTTTGGCTGCACTTTCATGAAACTTTTGGCCTCAACCATTAGTTTCTTTGCCGTAGTTTTGTGAGTGGTGGTTGCCAGTCTTTGAAGTGCTTAATACTCGATGCCAGAGCTCTGGTATGGCTCAACCGAATAGTTTAGTGAAAGCGTAGGGAGGTGAGAAGAATAGTTTCACCCATATAAATAATTCGCTAACATTAAAATATTGGAACTAACTACATAGCCTCTTTTTTGATGCCTAATTAGGGTCAATATCTTTGATCCTTTCAATTTTTACACTGTTCGTGGCACGTTTTCTTCGAGAAACACTATGAATCTGTGTGTAATTAAGGAAATAGCCCATGCCATTAACAGCAAAAGGTCTCAAGGCACTATTTATTATTTTTATGTTCTATTGTTTTTCAAACTAAGTGCGCCATTTTCATAAAGGCATATCGACATGATTGACCCAGTGCTGAGTCTGCATGTCATCCCTGTTAAAAGAACACTAAACCCTCTTATATCCATTGCTCCGGTGTATACTCTTGTAAATAATCTCAAAATTTGGTCAATGTAGTGAATGTGCATGTCTCACCTTATTTATTTATCATTTCAACTGCGTTGAAATGACAAATGTGGATTTACTTCTTCATTAGACTAAAAAATTATAGATGAGTATTAAAAGACCAGAGTAAAAAAGGGCTTCTGCAGCTATGCGAATGTGTGGAAAACTTCTTTTAAAATGCTGTTTTTAGGAAGCTCATTCAGTAATTTGTCCAGGTCCTGTAGGATAGTATTAGCTATTGCAGTGAGTTCTAGACAAAGACCAGGCCAGCAAAAAACATTGGAAAACGCAATGCACTCATTCGGCATAGTCACAATGTCTGACTTGTAGCTGCACATTCAGTCAGAACAAACGCTCTGACTCCAGCTTGCTCCATACATCAATTTCAGATTCAGTCGTTTGCATGTGCCGTTTTTGAATGGCCGCGTATCCCTTAAATACCTCTCAATGAGATTTCATGTAAGCTAACATACCTCAGTCTTACCTCCTTGGGTGCTGGCACTGCTGTTTTGGCTTGATGATTCTATGAGTGGTGAATGTTGGAGACACAAAGAACGCAGCAGTCAGTTTTATTCATTCTGATGTAAGTAACAGACTACTTGAATTTGCATGCAATATTTTACTACAATCAATCCTCATCCCTTCTATACTTTCTCTGCAGTTGACCCGAGCAATGCGCTGTCCTGCAATGAAGTTCGCCACCCACTGCATTTCTCATTTTCTTTTCCTCATCCTGCTGACAGCAGCAACATTTCGACTGGAAGAAAAATACGAAAATCATGAAGAATACAATCCAACTGAGCGAAGTGTGCAATCCTGGCTGGAGGATAACTTTCGACCAAGCAGAGCCATCATAACACACGTTCAAGTCTGTATAGTATTATGGATAGCCGGTTAGTTAGAGCACAACAAATAAACTGAAACACCTTGAAATCAACATCTCTCCGCACCTCTTAATTATGGATGCGAGGAATGGGAAAGGGATGGTAGGCAGATAGGCTATCTTGGGGCATAAATTTACAATCTTCAAGACTTAAAATGAACACTTCCTAGCCTTATTCTAGACGATTGACCCTCAATCTTTCTCATTGACTCAGCACTCAGGAACCTTGTTGACTTTCTGATTGAAGAACCTCTCATTTAGGCGTATTTTAGTCGCTGGGACTTTCAATCAGTGCCAGCATTCACACAGGCTTTTACCGAGTCCAGTCAAATTTAAACAATTTGTTTTTCTCAAATGCACAACAGTGTGTGTTATTTGGTGAAATTTCTATTCTCATAAGGCAGAGTCTAATTAACTTCTGGCTTGGTAACCCTGCTTCCGATTAGACGTATTAATATTTATCAGACTGCTTATCAAATCGTTAAAGGAACCGCGTTTTTGTACTATTTTCAAAAGAGTTATAAATAGCAATGGAATGGATTTTGACTGGCGCTATGAGTTTCTGAATTATTTAAATGCCTGTTAGAAGTCACGCAACAGGGAATCAATTACCAGGGAACGTGATAGTAGTCATTTACAGCTCATATACTTGGGAACTTCAGTGTTGATTAAAGATATCATCTACAATTATTGTCTTCGACTGGTTGACCTCTCTATCTTATCCTCGTTCCCTGAATCATCTTCTCCTAGATACTTTTGAATAGAAGCTCTTGTACGCGGATGATGGTCTAATCAAAGAGTTCTGCCTTGGTCTTCCATTTTCAAGGCCAATAAATACCAAGCTTTAGCTTCAATTCAGATTATTGAAGGTTCTATTTTGATGGCAAAATATTCATTATTGTTACAATCCTTAATTCACCATTCATGGGATGGAATAGTCCATGGCCTTGACTATCAATATACCTCTCAGTTCATGCTTAAATTCAACCAAAATCTGCCTTCGTAGAGATTACATTTTATTTCAGTACGCTGTTTCTTGTCCAACCGCAAGAAGAGCTTAGGGCAGATGGCCAACACTTATAATACTGTTAGTTCCAGCAGTAACCATGCATCTCATGGGTGAAAATCATTTATTGAGCATCCAAATTCAAATCGAAATAATCCACAGAGAATTTTTAATCTCCTAAAATTAATTCCTTTCTGACTTACAAAATTACATGACATATAGTTTCCGAATTCGATATTTATTTTAAGGGATGTTTGTTATTGCAAGGAGAGATTATAACAAACTAGCTGCTTTTACTCAATATAAAATGTAATTCAAACACTGATTAATTAATTCCTTATTTCGATACAAACTGTCATTCTGAATAGCTATAAAATGACTCCTTGGTCGAATATAAAAGGTAGAAGTTGACCTCAATAGAATGACAGTTTTCTCTTTGGTATGAGAATTGAGATTAATGAAAATTCTTCAATCAAAAGAAACTCTGTAGTGAGTCAGTGCCATGAAAACATGTTTTAGCCCTTAAGCAGATAAGATGAGATCCAGTTATGTGTAAAATACCCTCGGTGTAAGTTTGTTGCATTTATAAGGGTATTGAGGATATTTGAATACCTCATCGCCTTCTAATACAATTTGGCCTTTTAACGTCCGAGGCCAGTCTCGACTTTCTTTCAAAGTATCAAAGTGTTTGTTTACTAGTCTTTATTCAATGAACTGCGGCTTCGTCCAATCAACGATGCGTACATCATGTGTGTTTATTTGTCGACACTACTACATGTGCTTCCAGGACTTGCGCTTCACAACACTACGGATTGAAAACATATGGTTATTATAATGACTTCATAGTGCCTACTGAATGGGGATAGTGTTCATTTCTAAATTAGGTAAGGCTGATTGGTTCTAAGTTAGGAGATGCCTCGCCTTAGCTGGAAGAATATTTCAGTTAATTTTAATAAAACCAAGTGTCCCTTCTACATTCTCTGCAAGATCTCGGAGGCTAAACATTTTCATCTCATTGTAGTTAATGGTTTTATTTTTGCACCAATGATCTGATGTATCTCTTCACTAAAGCGGCTTGTACATAGGCTATATTCCCTGCTCTTCCTTTATCTGGATACTTTGGATAAGCCTTATTTATTTAACTTATAGGTCATTTCGTTGCGGAGATGAAACACGTATACTACTCTGGCTTCCGCGTCTATATTTCAAGTTCCTACAACGTCATAATCTACTGCATTCTCTCGCTATATATTGCCAGTTATACTCTCCGAATCATCGTGTATCAGTGGGTAAGAGACGCTGATACCGCCGTCAATGCTACCAAGATAATTGAGGATCTTATCCGAAGCAATGGAAGCTCGAAGGTTCCATCAGTAGTTGCGGAGTGGAAAACCATCCAGCCTGGTAGAGTAAGCTACTTCATTGAAGCCTGTGAGTCTAAATCGAAATGCCTTTTTTGCTCATAATTGACGTATCCAACTATTTTCATTCTCGCACGACCAAACGCAATATTGCGCTTCTTGATGAATAGAAATTGACTGGAGGTTAGACAGTATTACTAACAAGGATTGACGGAACTAATCAAGTTGAGCTTAAAAGCATTTGCTCCTTAGTGCTTAGGATAACAGTAATGGCTCGAAATGTTCAAACAGCGAAAAGCATAGGATGCCATGAGGTTCGAACATGACATTTAAGATGCTGATATCATAGGACTTATGTCCTGAGGAAATGCACTACTGTTTGAAATCGTAGTTTCCAGCCAGAAAAATTTGACCATTTAGGCAAATAGAATTAATGAGACTTAAGAATAGTATTCTATTCAAGAGCTGTTGATGTGAATATATGCTTTCCGATTAAAGTTGCATATTTTAAATTTAACATGGAACCCATCTTCGTATGTGAACGATAAATGAGCGAAAATTTCTTTTGAAATTTGACGAATCTGGGATGGTAGCATTATCTAAATTTCTGCGCCTCTGATACTTTGAATGGTCGCCTCTCTACAGTATCGTCATTAATCAGCAAATATTATTTTCCGTCCAATATCTTGATTGTCAAACAGACATTGCCCTTCAGGATCGCGAGGTAGTTAAAACTGGCTTGATTGTGGCCAGTTTTCACGCAGTCGTTGGATATGTTAAAATAGTTTTTCTTGATTTCAACATGAACTTTTCGTTAACTTAACCTTTGAACCCAAAATTACACTCCAGCTGCTTGGAGCAGAGATTTATCAGCCTTCGATAGCTAAGATTATTACAATAATATGTATTATCACATTCGTGTCAGAATATTAAGATAATTCAGTGTCTTAATTTATGGGGGGTTCGATACGTAGAATGATAAACGACATTTTATCGTTTAAAACGTCTTAACACAATAGACCCTCATGAAAAGTGAGTATCATTACTGAAATTAGTTCTTTTCGCAATACTTAGCTATTCGCTTCAAGAACATTGAATTAAGTTCTTTGCAAAATCGTTCATCTCCTCTGCGTGGCCGGCGACTTTCCATGTAGGTGTTCCATCAGTCTCGCCTTTACTGCACTATTTCGTAAATAAGAGCAAGGCGTCAATTCATCCAACACTGTCCCTATCAAGCGTGTTTCATATCAATGACAATAGAGACTGTTTTGGTTTCGCAATTCTCGAAGCCGAAGTACAAAGAGGTTCTAGCAAGAATAATGAGACGCAAATCATAGACTGCATGCCGATGTTCATTCAAAGCAATGAAACATTTCAGCATTATGGACAGTGGTCTTGTTAGCCGAGCATAAAGACTTCAATAAATGCCTATGCTCTCCCTCTGGATATTTCGAACTTTTCAAAGCTTAAAGATGGCTGGGATGTTTCATCTCCAACTGCAACCTCGATTCCTGAATCGCAAGCATTTACTGCAATCTCCGACCAAAGAGGCTACCGGTTAAGCTCCGACAGACTCCACTCATCAACTGATTGATCTGTTGGACGGGACTAAGTACGAAAACTTCTCGATTATCCTGTTTCAACCAGGGGAAATTCTTTAGTGTTTGAGGTTAAATAATTTAAATTTGTAAGGAGGTATCTAAATTCCTCTAAACTTGGCCCTAATTCATAACAACATTTGAAGCTGTACATCCCTGATTCAGAAAGTATCTATGTATGTTATATGTGATCATGGTAACCAAATAATCACACTACCAACTAACTTATCAAAACCAATTGCTAAGCAAATGAATAACCATGACTTAGCAAAGTCAACTGTGAACATTTTCACTTTCAAATCTATAAACAAAGCTTAAGCCCGAAAGAGAGTCAAACTGATAAGAACGAAATTAAATATGAATGTCTTAATCATGCTTCACTTCAGCAACAGGATTTTCATTATAATTGGCAGTCCTTAATGCCTTCGGGCCTAAAGAAAAACATTTCTCATTTACCAATACATTTACAATTATAAACCATAAAACGCAAAATAAACATGCTCCCTTGAGTAAATAAAGGTAACGATTTGGAAAAAACTTCTAGTGGCACTTAAGTACAAACATTATTTGTTTTCGAATGCGCTGATTGTGCTATTCTTTCTGAGGCAACTGATTGGGGGCTCTACTAACCAGTCCATTCCGTAGAAATCTATTAATTCCAAAACGTAAAAACTTCCTCACATAATTATTTTCTAATATTATACAATGGTGCTCCAAGATTATGGAAAAGGCTGATGCTATAAACGCTTGTGGATGCCATGTTTCTCCTATATTTCCAACCCTAAGCTGCGCATGGGAATGATTTTATCTCAACAAAAGATTAAAAAACAATGGGTTTCCTTCAAAGTCCACATTTTCTGGGAAACCACTTTTACTTAGACGGATGAGCTGACCTTCGAAAATAAGCATTTACCGTGTCAAGATGGCCTGCCAGAACCCGGAAATGTTTTTGCTCCCAAAACATTCTGTTCTATGCTGCAATGCTATACTCTCTCTTTCATTCAGTTAATTCAAACTGATTAAGGTAACTTGTGTATGGAGGGACATGATTGTGTACTTGACAGCATTAGCCCGAGACATCGGGATAAAATGCCCCTGACTAATGGGTGCCAGGACCTCTATGTAAGGTTTTATACCAATTCGCCTGTGTAAGTAAACGCGCTTTATGGAATCTGTTGTATTACGTCAAAAGTTCGATATGTTCAAATAATCAGGAAAATGCTTGAATTCCCAATATGAGAGCGCACTGCAATGTACGTTTCTAGTGTCGCTGCAATTTTAACTTTCTTGAGTATTATGTGAACGATTTGGTTTCTTAATGGCTGCGTTTGCCGTTCTCGATAGGTTGATAACACAGGTGGACAAGGTTAAGCTGACCTCACTTGATCAGCTCAGACCTGATTCCCCTGACCATTAGTTTTAGCGCGCAGCCAAAGTGTGCGTACCGGAATAACTCGAGCTCTTAGAATACAAAGTGCTCTCTGCTGGTCAGTTGAGGAGTTTTCTGATAATCATCCGCCAACAACACCAAAATATAGATAGATAATGGGTAACCATTTACCAAAGTGCCTCACAAATGATGTAACCATGGATCGGATATTGCGATTTCCACCATAAAACCGCCGTCACTACTATTTACTTGATACTAGTGCCACCCTTCCCCAGAATACAGTCACCAATGCGGATAGGTATCTAAGATGATCAAAAGATATATGGCCAACTCAAGAGGAATAAAGTAAATAGAAATATGAATAGGACCAGTTATTAAGACGTCAAATCCTATCTGGTAGCTCTACTCAGCTCATAACAGCTAGTCACTATACCCGTTTCGGCTTCCATGCTTTGAATATAGAGAGCTTACGCTCATGAAATTAAAGTTTTCAGGCGACAATGTGGTGAAGTGGCAGTTATAATCATTAAGTATATGTTTCTGTGTTCTCGCTGAACTTTGTTTTATTATATCAATATAAGCTGCTTCATTTTTGTCCATTTGGTGAGACAGAGAAAGCCGCAAAAACTGTCTCTTTCTTCTCTTTGACTAGATTCTTTTGCTAAATTTCTTAGGTTCAATATTCCATCAATTTCAGCTGGTCAATTAGGCATAATATGATTTTTATTTGAAGTTTTCGTAGGTCATTTCGGAGTTTCAAGTAATAAGCGATATTCTTACTTCCGAATCCCCCTGCCTAACAACTAATTTTCACTAGCTCCGTCATTTCACGAGCTCTTTTACCGAAATGTCGCCAAGTAAACCTACTTTTTGCTTATTTATGGTATACACAACCGATTTCGGGCGGAAATTCCTGCTTTCTAAAGGGTTTTGACACATGAAATATTCAGAACTACTCGAACCGTGACATTCATGTCCAGGTAGCACAAAATTTAGAGACTTCGTGACAGTCTGAGCTTTGAAATGCAAAGTTATGTTGAAATGAGTGTTCAAATTTGTCACTCTAGTTTAAGTATTGCATTTTAAATTGGTTAAACTGAAGAAATTCTCAAGAAACCTTGCCTCGTTATTTTAGCATGAAGAAGTTTTTAGTTTGTAGACCTCGTAATTTGTTGCTTTTGCCTTCAATTATTTATTAGTATTGTTGCTACCTCAGGGAGATCCAGAGGGGACATAATCGCATCCATTAACTGCTGACCACTTATAATCAAGCGAGTGGAAGGTTGCACTTGAAGAAGATGAGAATTCAGACATATCAGTGTAGACATACGTGATTGGTCGCTCATTCGGAAGCTCAAGACATCCAGAAATTGCGTGACCGGATTCCACAAGTCAGGTCACACTTTAGAACCACAGGAGATCAATCAACGCTTTCAGGAGTCATTTTAATTCAAATTCACACACTTTGGAGTGATTATGGAATAGATTGTAGCGTAATTGACCTGTGCCAAATGCCAAATCCGTTAACTATTTTTGGATTTGCAATAAGACGAACTGTAGAGAATATTATGCTTGCATTTAAGAAAATTATCGCTTTTGAGCTATTCGAATCTAATTCAAGGATTATTTGAAATATGAAGTAAAAAGAATGGTAATGTATTCATTGGTTTTCAATATTTCATCACGGATTGGCTGTTTTTTGCGGTAAAATATTTCAGGAAATCGGTACCTAAACTGACTTAATAAGCAAAGCTAATTGCCAGATAATAAAAATCACCTCAATGACCAAGGGCGAAATGAGGAATTTGAAGCTTGGAGCCTCTCAAGAAATAGGCATAATTTGTTCAGGTTGGCGTTCATTTTAATCATATTTCATTTGCTGTCTAACCTTGTTTAAATTTTACGCCGCATAATCCCTATAACGAATTAATATTTGAAAAATAATTAACCGAGTTTCTTTTCAATTTTTTTAAACATTTGACTATAAGATGTTGCGCTTCTAAATTTTAAGCTTTAGGTAATTGCTCGCAATATATTTGAATTTTCGGTGTTTCCGTTGGTGCATTCCAACTGCTATGGCCATTGTATCATTTCTGATTAGCGATGCTTTTTACTTAATTTTTTTTGAATATTTTTAGCTATTAGGTATTTAAGAGTCTATGCCATTGCATCACGGTAAATGCTACGACTTCACGAATAGCTCTATTGAAGGTGAAATAAATCAGTGGTCTTGGGATGGAAATGTTGGGAATGGAGTTATGATGAGAATATTGCACACTAACGAACACTTTCTCACAAATTTTCCCTGGTATCCTCTGCAACAAGCAAATAGGAGTGTTGTTGAGACCTACTTCGATGCTTATTCACTATTCCCATATTGTTCAGTACAGCGAACTATTATCAAGTTATTTCGTCAGATCGTGGTATTTTGGGCAATCGGAATGCAAATGTCATGCAAAAAACTGTTTCATGTTCTATTTTGAATCCGTTTTAAGAACAGCACAAGGAAGCTTTCGGTGGGGTGGCTTCAAAACTCATTATTTAATTAATCTCCATGGTAAAACTTGTATGTTGCCTGCATCGTTATGAACTTGGCTTAATTTGGAAACAAAGAAACAATCCTACTATAACAGTCATACCAAACGATGAGTTCTTTGTGAAGTTCTCGTTACAAATTGCTTCGATTTTTGCTTTGTAAAGGCAGTATCTCATAACTTGACGTTTGCCATGCTTGTGAAGAGATGCTGCTGAAATGACCAAAATTATAGGGAAGGCTATCATGTCAAATGAAAGGCTGATATAAGACATTCAAATTTCTATATAGTCACGCAGAGATACAGTTCCCGCAGGTAATTAGCGTGTGCAAAATAGAGTCGCAAATGGATAGAACCCTCCAAACAAAGATTGGCCGATTCTGCTTTGTAGCTTTCTTCTTTTGTGATCCATGTCTGAGCCTAAATTTCCAGCTTGGCACATCATGCGAACAAAGTATATAATTTTTTTACGTGACTCTTAAGTGACGCCAACTATTTCAACTTCCTTGACCAGCGCGATTTCAGTGGAAGGCAAACGATCCGGAGATAGTTTCGGATGTGTTGTTTGCCATCGCGAATGTTTTCAGCTTTGCTCGGACTACACATCTGATGCCAGCATTCGAAGCTCTGGGTCCTCTTCAAATCTCCTTTACTCGAATGTTGATGGACATTGTCCGTTTCATGGTCTTATACGTCTTGGTGAGCGATTTGCTTTTTACCAACTCTATATAGTTAACTGTCGTTCTTTGTTATGAGTTCACACAATTTTTTCACCTCAAGTTTTTGATTGTATCCACTAATTTCTTCAAAATAGGATGCGTTTTTTTCATAAAACCAATTCGCATGCTTTTGAAATATCTTAGCGGTGAATATCTGCATGGACTGATAAAAATGATGAGAGAAGGTTGCTTATCTTTTATACATTTTGTAAGTGCTCGTATTATATTTTTGTGGCATACTAGTCTGATCTCTTTTTAACGTGAACGTTGCTAACGGTCGAAGTTTGAACTTGATCTGAATGAAAGATGGAGTTCTTTTATGGTCATCACATTCGAAAAGGGTCATTGATATAAAGGCCTAATAAATATTTCAAGCGTCGATGACGACTCGAGTCCGCATTCGACCTATCGAGTAACTCTTCAGCGGTCAAATAACCGCTTACAATCTAAAACGTTACTCCAAAGATGGATAAGCAGTTGAGATCCTTGCTCATTGAGGCATAAAGTACCTTCTCACTTTCCAAGTGTGAGAGGTAGCTTTCCTTCAGAACAGCATGAGTATAATTATCATCCATGACGATCCCAAAAATCTTAAATCTAGATCCTTCTACTCCCTAATGAACATAGGAGCATGGTTCTAGGAGTAATTTCCGAGTTCGAGATTGATACCAAAAATAATCTGCATAGGCCTTACCCAGTGTGAAAGAGCAGCCATGCAGACATCCGGAATAGTTCTATGTTGAAGTCTTCCAAAATCAAAATCTTTGTTGCTCCATTTCAGCTGAGTCAAAGATATGTGGGTATAAAAATAACTGAACATTGGAAGAATTCCCGAGTAAAATGGCTACTAATTGATACAGGGAGATGAGATCAGATAGATGAATATATGCTTCTTTTGATGATTCTGGCTACTTTTGACTAGCATAAATATCTTTAAGAGAGGTGTCTCTTTTATGTCGGCAATAAGAGAGTTTGTTGATTTTTTAATTGTGTTGGTAGATCCTATGTTTTTAAAGTGTCAGCTGTATCTCGGTTGTCATTACTTCAATCCATTTGATCATGACCCCTCTTGTTCAACTAATTAGCTTTGATTCGAAACCCGTCGGCACACAAAACTGTAAAAGTTGGAGAATAGGTCTGAAATTTCAGTACCCCACGTGAACTCTTGAGTTCATCTCTGTTCTGGACTTTTAGAGAGTTGGCCGTAGAGTCTTGCAGTTTGAAATTGACTTTTTGGAAAGCGTTATTCTTGTGAATCCAGGGGATTTGCATGTTAATGAGTCAGTAGCCTACTTCAGAGATCACGTTGAACGTTCATTGTTGTGGCGTTGGTTCTGGCCATAGCCTCACTGATCATCTCAAGGAAAGGGTTCCCTTAGAAACGACGCGAATTTCATTCTTACTGGACAAATACCTTAAACTTCATTTTCCAGAGAGATTTCCTCCCACTTTCATTCCTTCCTGATTTCTTTTCTTGGAGTGTAAGTGTAGCATGATCTTCCATCTGCAAGCTAGTTGGAGGTTTTTAGAGTCGAATTGATATACTAAGTTGTGAAATAAACAATAACTCATTAGTTTCTGGCCACGTGTATTCAACTGATTAACAAATCGCTGAAACGAAAGTGGTCTACTAATAATCTTTTTAATATATTCAGGTCATATTCGCATTCATGGTTGGTTTGCACAATCTCTATTGGTACTATGGCCTTCAAATGATAAGTTCGCCGAACGGTTCAGTAAAACAACCCGCTACGGAAGCATTCGAAGGGTAAGCTGACACCTTTATAGATTTTCGGGAATACAAAACTATAAAAATTGTAATCTTTAACACTTTCTGTTTACCAGATTGCGACACACACTATACAGTTTATTCTGGGCCATGTTCAGTCAAGTAAGCATATCAAGAGTGCCAATTCGTAGACCAAGTGAGTGCTTTGGTTTCAAAACTCCGTAAAATGACTCATGAAAACGGAAATTACTGCTGCTAAAATAAACTTCCAGACTGATTTATTAAGATTATACTTTGAAATTCACAAGTATTTTTTGGTTTTCTCTTTGATATTTTGCCGTACGGTGAACAATAGGTGGTGGTTGATTGGTTGATTAGCGGTTCTACAGTATTTTGAAAAATTTCACCGCCTCGGAGAATCAAAGTTTCGTCTAATATTGCCCTATGTATGACCATAAGTTTTTTTTCGCTTAAACTTTAATATATAATTGATTTTATTTAAAGTATTATAGCTACTTTTGAGATGGTTATATTATTCACCACAATCTTCGCAACAGAAACTATTTGCAGTTTTTGAAAGGCTACATGGCCCATGACGCTATCGTAATTCCATCGGAGGAATTTCAAATTATTGTTGAAATATCGATGGTCGACATATGTAGAACAGATGGTGGTCCGAAATGGGGTTAGGCCGAGGCCTTATCGGTACCTTGTTGATCCATGTTTTCTGAACGGTAATGCAGTGAGAACTAACCCCAAAATCAATCTCTTGCAAAAAATAAAAAGGCTGGCTTTTTCCTTCGGCTTTCCTTCCATTTTTCAATCCGGACCCCGGGAGCCATCGACATTATCTTTAAAAAATGGCCACTCAAGACTAACATGTGTATCAAGCAAATATACTTTAACCGGTTGTATAACTGCAACTTATTTAAGTAAAACTTTCATTGAAAGTGAATTAATTCAAACAAATGGATTTGAAACATATTAATCATATTCTAGTCCTGATCTAGACTTGCCAACTTATGCTATGGCAATCCTCGTGTAATTTTATCTCTCAAAATCGTCTTAAGTGGCATCGTCACGAGAGTCCTTAAAATGGTCCTAGGAAACGGATTCTTAGGAAATCTGTGCTTCGCATATAGGTGTGGCTTGTGCTGTTAGATTAGCGTTCGTGACACGCTTTTGAGTCTCACTAAGGCTTGTTGAGTTCTGAACAAATCGTCATCGTGGAAACACCTGAACTGTGATGAGCCCCTGTTTTCGCATCTAGTACCCTCACTTTCATATATCGCCAAGAGTCGTATGGTTTCTTATAAACGTTTGAAATGAATCCCAAATAGCTGATAAAATAGGCAATAACTACAGCATTTGCCCATGATTTTGACATATTCGATGACGAGAGTTGGAAGTAGCATTGTGCTGGATACCAGCCTGCACAGAGACGACAAATGAGAAACCCTTCATCAAAGGAGCTCCAAAGTACCTTCCATCACCACAAGATAAGAGCCAGAATCAATTTCCCTCATATAAATATGGATTTAAAAAGCAAAGAATACTAACTTTTAGCTGCTTTCTTAAAGATGGGTGTTTAGTTCCTGAGCAGACGTAGTGATAAGGAGCATGCACATTAGCAAGAAGTCTGGTCATGGCTAACAAATATGTGGATGAACTGCTGATCGTTGCTGGACTATCAGACAATTTCTGATGCTCAAAAGCCAGCTAAAGCATCTCATACACAATTCTTAAGTCCAAATTACAAATAATTAGATAGTCAGCAAAAGATTTGACAAGATTATTATATTAGCTGTCCATCAGACGTTGCACCATGACAACCGTCGAACGCATACTTCCATGTTTTGGACATTCGCTTCTCACCAGTTTCCGCTCTAACCGCCATAAATTGCCAATCATAATAACAGCCTACCCTTGTCACCATTGAGATGATTTATTTTTCGAATTCAGATAACGTGGAGCACAAATACACCGATGGTATGGTCGACGTTGACGTCAACACTGCTGTTGTGGACAGCGTTGGGATGATTCTCTTTGCTGTCTACCATGGGATTATCATAATTGTTTTGGTCAACATGCTTATTGCCATGATGAGTCATTCATTTGAAAGCATTCAGGTGAGATACGCATACCAACCGAAACTCTTCTATTTGAACTTGAATTTGCCCAGTTCCATCTCTCATCACCAGACTATCTCCATTCATCCTGATAAATTATTGCTAGCTTACCGTATTGGCTCTTTCCAAATAACGGATTTCTCTAGCTACGTAAGCTAGTTTTCTCAATTTCAAAGGTCGATTGCAACCATCTCGAAAATATGGCTCCAGCCTTCCTCATTAATGAAAGAATTAAGACTCTAAATATCATAGAAGGCCTTCTAGAAAATAAAAATGACAATCTTTCGCGCCCCCAGTGCTCGATTTAGCAGCCCAGATGCATAAAAAGCATGTAGTCTCTCTATAATGCTCCCTCCTTGTGTAGGCTTCAAATACTCGCCTTTAATTGGCCGATCCATCTAGTAAAATGTCGTCCAGCCAGTACGATTCCTAGGTTGAATGCTTTAAAGATATGTCGTGAAAGACGCCACTAGCATGTAAGGTAGAAACTTTCTATGGGCTCCTAATTCATATAACGAGATCAAAATGTAAATGTTAGCATCTGTTTTTCCACACAGTCGATTCTGCTATGACAGACGGTATTTTGGTGATAGTTTCGGCCGCTAGTCTCATTTAATCAAATGCTTGTAATTATTAGATGAATAGTACTATAAATCTTCTGCCAAATTACTTGGGGTTTATGGAGAATTCATATATTTACAAAATGAATTGAAGAGAAATAGATTATGAAATTCCTTCTTTTCGACATTCCCCTTTTACCTAGGCAAAAGATGACTGCTTTCAATTCTTTTAATCAGAGGAATGAATGCAAATGTCATGTAAATCTTGAAGCAGTTTTCCGCGCTACATTCAAAACGATGAACTATATGATAGCCATTTATCCGGTGTTTCCTTTTCATTTAATGCAACAGGCCTCAAACTGTTCGACTCGTCCCAAGACACCCTTCAAGAGTTAGACCCTTTTGAGGGATCATGCCGCAAGCAGAGTCTACGTCTCTTTGACTGCACTTCTATAAAAATTTTGGTCTTCATAACAATCAGAGTTAGAGTTTTGCGTTCAGGAAGCGGGTTTCCCCATTACAATCTCTTAAGTCGTCTATTGTCTTCTTTGTCCGTTGGCACTGAGTTTCTTTCAAGTCTCCTAATAATAAGCAGCACACTTAAATGCGTTCAAAAGTAGTTCAAATATTAATATTTCGATTTTATGTAAATTTCCAGTTTTTTTATTAATACGGTTAATAAGAATAAGCAAATAACTGTTTGTAAATTATTTTAACTAGTGCCGCAAAACAAAGCGGAGTTCAATGTACAGGGAAGTCAATCCATTTCGCATGATTCAAACCAATTAGACACCTATCGTTTTAATATACCGTAGCCGTTGACTGAACCGTGTACATCACCTTAGGTGACTTCCTAACTGGTCCATCAATAAGGTTAATATGTCTGACTATTTTTCGATCTCAATTTAGTGGCGGACCCGGAATAACCAGCAGCCAATGTAGGGCACTCATTTTACTTTACTATAATTTTGGCCAAGAGCACGATTTGTCACATGATCTGAAGCTTAAGAATTAGGCAGACGATGAAGCTACGGAATGGAATGTTAACCAGATATGCCAGCACAAATCCTTCCATTTAGGCTAAGCTGCGTCTTGAAACTAAATAACAGAATCAACCTCTACAGTGTTGCCTATCCTGTTGTCCAAAATACTGTCATAGCAGGCAAGCAGAGTAGCACTTTAATGACATAAGACGTTGTTTTCGACTTTCTAGGAAGACTGCGACGTTGAATGGAAATTCGCTCGAACAAAACTCTGGCTCAATTATATCGATAATGGGTCAACTCTTCCACCTCCATTCAATATTCTTCCAACAGTTCATGGCCTAACTCGTGGCCTCAAGCATCTCAGGCGATTTTATAAAAATGAGGCTGCCGTTGTTACCACTTACGCTAGGAGTACCCATTTTATAAAAGTGAGTTTGGCAGAAACGTCAATTTCGTAGTATTGCCTGAGATCTGGTTGGGAAATAGATGACTTTTCCGTCAAAATGGTTCAGCCAATGGACAAATAAGCTTTGAGCATGATATAAATAACTTTGACTTGAATGAATATTTCTATGCCAATGCTTATAATTCCCCGGTTTTGGAACCTTTTGTGCCACTCATTACGAACAATGATTTAAGCGCTAATAAATCTAGGTAGGAAATCATAAACAAACTTCAAATATTAGCAACATCATCGCACTACCTGCCCACAAAAAAGAAAATTTTTTCGTTTTCATTTTGTTGTACTCAAAGAACCAAGACTTGAAATTGGATATAAGGCCTTCAAATGGTCAAAATTGTTCACGCGGAAGTCTTTATCAACGGAGTAGCTGTTAGGCATTAAATATCAACGTTCGAAAAAAATTTAATGCCTCTCCAGTTCTGAAACCTTTCTGCTACCACTGTCCTTCAGACAAAATGCCGCGATTATTTTCAACGATTCTGTATGGTTCTTTTGGCACCGATTTGTGGATCCTTTGTTCAGGGAACAAATCGCCAAAAGTAATTAGTGGGGCTGTAGGCAGACCAAGAAATGCAATTCTGTTACAAACAGTACTCATTAGCGCCTTTTGTTATTCCGTTTTCAAGTAGTCTACTAAAATGTCACCAAATAACTAACTCCCGGTATTCAGGTTGACCCATACCGGTAGGAAGTGTACACATCATGAGACTTTTTTGATTAAACGGCAAATGTGCGGGATCTCGTTGTGCTTTCGTTGGTTTAGTTTCTTAATCATGAACCGGTTTCACTGCTACTGACTAAGAGGAGCAAGGTGTGTTTTTCCGCGTTTTCTCTAGAAATAGGGTATAGGTTGATTTTGGGAGCCCCTGAAGGAAAGGGTAAACTGAATCTTAACCATCCAGAGATTCGCAATGACACCCAAAATGAGGCACCTCCTCGTTAGTAATGACGAATTTATAATTAGCCAAAGTGACAACAGTTGATTTTTAATGGTCTTAATTATTGCATCATACCAGTGCTGTGCACTGATCTGAAACTTGATTTTGTGAAAATAGTCAGTAAAACAAGATCTTTTGAGTCTACAAAATTTTTTAATGACATGAAATTGGCCTTTCTGTTGGTTAGTTAGTTACTCCTGAAAGCTGCTCCAAGGCTGTTTGCTAAAATTTCATTAGTACCCTTATGTACTGCCCTGATAACGCAATGATTAGAGTTAATCACAGCAATAGCCTCCCATTTATTAAGATCAAAACTGTCTGATCTTCAATTCCGCTTAATATATGCATAAAACTATGGAACCCATTATGAAAGTCATCTGAAAATACCGATAAGAGAAGATGGTTTCTTTTAAGTTCGAAAGTATCGGTCTGGGGGGCAGGGAAATACCGATAAATGCTGTTATTGGTAAGAATATGCAGTCTACGAAATAGCAAAATTTAACTGTTTTTGAAATCTTGAAAGCGGATTCAAGGATGAATAGGTTTCACTGAAGCTTTTATTTTAATACTCCCCATTCATTAGGGCAAGTCTTTAGGACTTATTGGGAGTACAACAGAAGTACAAACAGCTTTTACAACAAGTAGCGCACAATTATTAACGCACAAAACGGTAAAGCGCTGATCGACGTCTTTGGCTCTATGATCACTTCTCTGGGGTGGTTTCGTAGTACAGGTAGCAGTTCAACTTTGTAGTAGCACCTTGTCTGTCCTCGAAATTGTTAGGGCAGGCAATCTTCGTACTTCTTCTAGAATTCTTTTCAACTTGCTGGCGTAGATTGCATTCATTGCTGCATGCACGCACCTTCCGCAGTCCAGTTCGAGACCAGGCTGTGCAAAGTTTTACTTCTGTTGGCAAAATCTACTTTATACGTCTGATGAGTGATTAGTCCTATCCAGCCACCCTTCTCATTATCTCCGGAGTTGCCCCTGTGGGTACCGGTGGTCATCACGAGGAGGTTGAGAGTAGGCTTGACCACCTTCACTGATGCTAAAGGATTTTAAAACTCGTAGTCATTCTAAGCGCATTTCTGCAAATGGTCATGCATGAGGACAAAATCTTGAAAGTCTTATTTAGAAGTTTACTCCTTTTAAAGCTCATCCACGCATACTCTTAGCTTCTGTTTCCATAAAAACCTCCTTATCATTCTCCTATAAAATTTCCAATCCAGAAAATGTAGCTAAAAGTCATATCGAGCAGAAAATACCCATCTGGTTTCTTGTGAACACCACGCTAAGCTCTTCCGAGTGTGTACGGCTTCTACTCAGGGGCTTTCAAAGAATTGGTCCTCACATACATGTTACTAAGGATCTTGCATAGTTATTTACCAAGCGTTTTCCCAAAGAGTAGTTGCTTACAAAATGATAACTTTATACATATCAATTCGTTTGGGGGAAACATAATGTCTAAGTCAAATATATTTTACTAAGACATGTTCCTAAGCGACCTGGTTGAAGTATATTAGTTTTACTGCATTTTGGCGTGGCTATATAACTCAATTCTAGAGTCTCTTTCGTCCAAATGAATATTGAAGTTGCCATAGTTAAAGCGTCTTTAAAAAGGGTTTTCGTGGATTTTGGTAAGTCTGCAAAAATCTATTCAATGACATTGGGTGACTTTATGGAATCATTCTCTCCAAGAGTGCTCAATGTTGTGCGTTTACTAAATACGCATTTATGTCCTTAGTAATGAACTGCAACAATGGTCATGGATCGAGACTTTTGATTTATTGCCGAATCGCTATAGCAAAAAGCTTATTTAGTAAACTTTCTTCTCTTAATCTCTAATTGAAAAGCTCATGAAGTATTTGGAGTTGGTGCCTTTTAAGGCTTAGCTTAAGGAGGGATAAAATAATGAATTCAACCGTTCGGCTTCTTTATGGCCAGTAGAGATTCTCACACCAAGACTTGGCAGTTGATTTCTTAACTTTTCCGACTTGCACGAGGGGATTCGGTAGATAAGTCTCTCTGTCCAACTTTACACCACCGTGCATAGTTTAAGCTAAATGCAAGTTAAAATTGATTCCGCATTATTCAGTGCCCTGCTGTGTTTCTCCAGATGACAATGAGAGTGTCTTAACAAAAGTTTTCAACCATCCTTATGTATAATTTACAACGGAATGCTATAGAGCCCCTTCTCATAGTGGCAAAATCAACGCCTGATAGTCTAAATATCGTTACCCGCTTCTAACAAATAATTCATTCAAAGAAACTCTTTCCGCCTCATTGAAAACGGTTCTGTTGTGAGATGTAAATCTTGCAGCCACTTTCTCAACAGGAGGGCGTTGCTCCACACTAAATTAAAGATTTATCATACTGATCCATTCATTAATGGCATCTATTACCTCAACTATCGTCCAAATGCTCATAGATGTTTTTCATTGTTAGTTAGTAAATTGACTGATGACTGGGTCTGTTGTCGATTCTTTCAGACCAAACGGGAGAAGATCTGCAAAAACCGTGATATTGAAGTGCAGGAGACGTCATATGCCGATATTATGCAACGCCTTGTACGTAGATACCTTTTCAAACGAGAGCGTGCAAAGGATACAGAAGGTGTGTTTGAATTCTATCATCCATTACCCACTTTACTTTCTTATTCTAATGCGAAATCTGCTGCCTCTCGAAAGTGTGTTTGAGTGTATGCAAAAAGGGGAGACTTTGAAACACAAATTCAACCATCTATCAAATTATAAGTAAATTAATTTAATAGACTTTAAACCAGAAAATTTTGATATAGCAGTTCTCGTCGCCTTAAATATCTTCAAATAAGGGAGTTTGCTGTCTGTATGTTCATCTTTCCGATTTGTCGAATTGAAAAAAAGTAGATAAATAGAAAGTTACCGCCTCAGGCTCCGAGAGTAATTAGTAGCTCCATGGTTAGGATTATTGCTGAAATGTATTCTCGTTAAATGTTAATGAGCTTGACTATTTATATAGAAACATTTTGGTAGATCTTCACCTGTATGGCACCGTTTTTACAGCTTTCAGCAAAGTCGATTGGCAACGAAGTCAGAAGTTGGAATTTTGATCCCATGGCCAACGATATGAATGGCTTCAGCTTTCCCAGCATAAGTTCAATTATTCAAGTTAGACTTTTACAAACTAAAAGTTTCTCACAAAATGGATTGAAATGATAAATGGAACACACAAAACTTAGCTAAATTCGTCTAACATAATAGTTTAAAGGGTTAAATAAACTGTTAAAAAGATGAGAACAAAATCTGCCCAACTATAAATGTCAGGAAATTTGAATTACACCCATAACGATGAATGTCATGGAAGATCAACTACGTTTCATCTAGATGGTAAAGTAAATTTGAAAGACGCATTTAAATTGTAGAGTATGTCGATAGAGGGCAACATTAGGTACAAAAGCGCGTAGGAGATTAGTTCACATTCTCTAGTGGCCGACAGCGAGTCCGCGATTTATCCTAAATTTGCCTTTATTTTTATTTATTTTGATCACTTGATTTGGCGTTGTTAATTTAGATGCCACTACTCACGTCCACATTGCTAAGAATTGTCTTTCAATACCTGTGGTAGGGAGGGAGAAGGTTCCTTACACACCTCACCGAAGACCGAAATTGACCATATGCCTAGTTACTCCAATCGCTAGTTGTGCGCTGGTGGATTTCAACCTCATTTTTGAATAAATCGGACACATGGATGCTTCCAGACTCCTCAGTTGTCAAAATCCAGCATTGGAAAGAAGTTCTGGTCATAAAGTATACATAAAATCTTTTATTTTTCGGCAGTAGCAAAGATCCTTTAGGTTTGAGAGATATAATGCCTTTACTGCAAGTGATTTTATCTCACACAGTTCAACGCCTCAAAGCCTTCTTTTGCCAAACGCTTCTTCTGCGGGTCAAACTCCAGACGAAGGAACTACGACACTAATGAAACCAGAATAGTTCGAGGATACTTCCAAGAATGCTTCATTGGTTAATTTAAATATTAGGGCTCTTATTAAAAGGCCCTCTACCAAACGCTATCAATCCCACCCAAATAGCTGTTTGGTGTCACCATGATTTTCCTCAGATAAAGTGCCCTGTGTTTAAAATATGCCATCTGCAACCCTGTACCTACACCATACTCTCAAGGCTTGCACGTCATACTGCGGGGCCTTCTCGTGACGGGTTTGGCTTGTGTGCGCCTTTGGAGCATAGTCTCAAAATTGCCTTTTATATTTATTGATGGCCTCCTTTGGAAAAGTAAAGACTCAGATCTTCATGAAATATTTGTTAACTGTTCAACTATGATGCTGAATTTATCCGGCAGCTGGGATTTTGGCAACAGATTGTCTGAATTCGCTTAATTCCAGTTTTTAGCTGTAAGGCAAAGGAAGGCTTATGCTCTATGCACAGTACCACAAACGTCTCAAAGGACAGGGCTCCATTTCTTTTGCATTATGTCATTACAGCGTTTTTTATCAGCTGATTGTTCCAAGCAGATTTTTGAGCTAGATAAAATGGCCTGAGATTTGACTTTGTAACTGCTTTTCTATTTTAAGAAAGGCTCAGTTCTTGAACGCAATCAAAAGTTAGCAACTTTACTCAATTCCTAGGAAAGCCAGGAAAATCATACAGCTTCTAAAGAATTCTTTGCAAGATTTGTTCAAATTCTAACACTAAACCCAGTCATTGAACTTAAATTGAAATATTTATCGTATGCAATTTTTTCAATTTATTGTCTTAAATTTTAAATACTTTCTCGATTTGAAGGCGAAAAACCGAAAGAGAGTTTGTATCTCCGTGCAGACGACTTAACCGCAGCGGAACTGTACGGTGGAGGTGGTGGAATGGATTTTGCTGGTATGTATAGTCATCATCTTTAAATATTATTCTCGATTTTACTATATTTACAAGCATTAATGAATTTGTGTCACCAAAATGTCCATATCATATTAACTTGTTTATATATATGGTTCTAGGCTATAAATAAATTTAACTCATGAGATTCCTAGAAAAGCTTGCCACATATGACTCTTTTCTTTGTGGATACATAAGAAAATTCGCCTAAGTAGAGCTCTACATGCACTCATAAATTGTAATGATGGTAGTCACCCAAAGCTGCACCCTGATTTTTCTACAGGTCCATTTACATAAGCTTTAACTGTTAACCGATCATGAAAGTTCATCATAGATCTAGTCCCTCTTTACTTATGGCCACTGACTGAGTGTTTTTCGATCCACTAAAAGAGGAAAAGCTCTTAAATTACCCACTTCTTAAGTTTGGTAATATGTAGCCAACCAACAATACATCGTATCCGTAATGTTCATGCAAGGGAAACTAATATTTACTTCAAGACTTTAGTCAATCACACAAGTTGGACTGCATCTTAGATAAATATTAACAACGTAGGTTAGTCCGGTTTGAAGAAACGTGGTAGACATAATATTTTAATCATCATACATTGAAGAATTAACAACCATTTCCTCGGCTAGCAAAGTACCAACTCCATATTAGCCTCCATTATTCCGATTAAAAGCTTGAAGTTTGGCTTCTTACAAAACCTAGAGTCAAGGTTTCATTCCAAAAACTTGTCGCTTGCAAATAAACCTCCTATGCTTTTTATACTAGCAGAATGGAGAATTTTCCGAATTAGGGACCAGATAGTTCGAGACCCAACGCCAAAAGCTGTGATGATTTGCTATGCTTTTTATTTTTATATCACGATCCCATTCGTTTTATGATACTTTAAGGAAATCTAAGTTGGCGAAAAGGCTTCTATTTGACTGACAACTTTAGTATTGTTTCTCTGAATTCATTAAACTAAGCTTTCCAGGTTGGCCTCTTGTTTAAATCGGCACACTTCGCCGCTTTAAGTTCCACCAAGGCTAGCGAAAATAAGCAAGTGAAGTCCTACTGAAAATGGCTTTATACAAAACGAATCTTCCCAATCTGGGCTCTAAGAGCTAGAATTCCTATAATTTTCTGGAATGATAATTTGAAACATTTTTCAGATTTAAAATAACTGTTTAACCTTCACCCTTTTCCATGTAAATAATTTAAATAATAAATGATAAATCCTTAGTCGACATTTTTGTCATTAAAACCATTAGGTTTCATTAACCTAAGCCGTCAATATAGTTTTTTTGAATACTGGGTCCGAATCGCACCGATTTAACTACAGCTCTTTTTAACTCGTTCAGTGAAAACTTGATGAAAAAACGCACTATGAAGGGTCCACTAAGGAGTAAAGGAGTTTGGCTTTAGGGTGAGAATCTGTCATTCGAAACACCAAATTATTTTTCGTATATCATTTTTGACCAGTTGGTTCTCTTCCCATTCACTTTCACCTTTGAATTTCAATTCTGGGTTTATTTGTAGTGGTTTGATCTTTAAAATTCAGGATATTGCAATGGATTCCTTCCTCGAATAGCACTATACTTCTCGGTAAATATCCATAGGTTCGACAGAAACTCGGTCGTCGAAGCATCACTAAGTCGGCCAATTGGTCCTCCTTCTCTGTTAGACAATTACCATGAATACTTAAAAGGGTGTTAGATGCGAGTTTATATACTTATACTCTGCGTTAACTCTTCTTGAATCTGTTTCCATTTCTTTCAGTGAAGAGCATAGTGGCTGTTTTCAGCATCTTTTGAGGCATTCATTTCAATGGATGCCATGAGTGAGCATATAAACTTCGCCTGCTTTCACACTTAAATTCGTATATGGCTTCATTCTTAACGAACAGTGCTGATCTTTAGGTATGTTAGACTCGTCCATCAGAAACGTCATTCGCATTCTCTCTTTGGTGACAAGTAGGTGCTATCTGACCTACATTTATAGCAAAAATATAACATCTTTCTAAGCAGTAGCTGTTTCTTAAGGTTGGTCATAAATAGCAGCAGTAACCCAGTTACTTACTTATCCATTTCGCATTTGAATGAACTTAAAGTCAACAGTTTTGTCTAACATGTTGAATCATGCTTCATTTCCATTTCTAAATGAACATGGATTTCCGAAAAAAGGCAATGTAGTCGTCGAATATTTGCTTAATACTTAATCTTTTGGTAAGATTTGTAAAGGAAATTTTTTTCAGTTCATTTGCTATAAAGTTTAGCTTTCTACAGCCTGTTTTATAAATGCCTCGGCTTGACTTTTACCGGTGGTTTGACGATTCTATGCGTACACACAAGTACACATGAAGACAAAGGCAAAATAATCATGATTAAAAAATATATATACTTGTTCAGAAAATTCATTAGTAATGCCTTCGTGTTGAGATGCTGCTACTGGTAAAGCACCTTTAGTGACCAAAAGAGAGTCTCATCCTTTTGAGGGATAAGTTAACTAGATTCCAGTACATGTAATTAAACCATTTAATAAAATAACGAGCTACAATCCGTGAAATGCATTGTCTCACCAGCTAAAGTTCTAAATAATTGGATTACAATGAAATAACGCTAAGTTTCGAGAACTTTTTACTTTTCGAGACAAGTGAGGAGTACAAAAAACTTTTACCCAAAAAACCACATTTGTCTTAAGCCCTTCGCGTTCCACCAAACTCGCCTGGTAGCTCTAACTTTCTTCTTTCCATTTTATTTTACAAACAGATGTTTGGACCTTCTATGTTGGTCGAATTGAAGGTAGCTTTCACTCATTCCAACTATAGTCAAAAGCGAACCCCAATATCTCGACAAATTTCAGGAGAGATAATGAAGACGTATCCGGGGACCTAAATGAGTCAAATTGAAAATTGCGTAGTTGACTGAAAAGCATTTCAACGAGGATGGTTTTTAATCGCCTATTAGAGATGGTTAAGACAGTCTCTCTTCTGCTGGGTAGTTAGCTTCGACAATTAAACAGATTTCGTACCTCCCAACGGGAAGAATAATTTTAAATATTAGTTTGCGAGCAGTTTTTGACTTGTTTTATAAATTTTTAATCCAAATCAAACCGATGAACTATTTCGACTTCTGCCTTTTTTATAAGAAGATCCGTCTCAACTAAGGCTCTTAATTATTACATCGCTTACAGACTTCTGATACATTACAATCTGATCAATTTTCAAAGTTCTTTCAGTAATTTGGTAGAAATTCAAAAATGGATGGGTATAAATTGTTTCTGCCTCTCTGGTCTTCAAGCAAGTGCAAACCAATAGTTCACTCTGTAATACTACACAGATTAAAGCATTTCAGTTTTTTAGTCTTAATTTAATGATCCCACCATGATCCCATTAGTTTCATTTTAGATCGTGGAGGACTAATAGAGAAAACACTTCAATTGCTGTTTATACACCTTATTAAAATGATACAGAAACTCGTGTGCATTTCAGATGCAGAGGACGACATGCCTTCTGTAGGCATACCCCAGTCTCGCAGTACGCCAGCTGGTAATCTTGGCGATGGTCTAGCATTAACTGGTGCCACAACGAGTGCTTCATCCCGTCGAGGTCGCCGAAGTGGCGGGAAGAGGTATTCTGTTGTTGCTGGAGGAGGAATCCCGTTCGGTTTCATGAGTCCATTCAATATCCAGCTCCCACAACTAGATGGTATCCAACGCTCACAGAAAGTGCTTGACATGAGGCTTCAGAACCTCCAGGTCAGGACTTCATTTCCATTCTAAAAGCACCAAATATTGTCTTATCTAATGACTATTGAATTGACTAAAATCTTGAATCAGTGGGTACCGACACCACCTTCCACAAAGTGAAATTTCGGGTTTAGAACAAATTCAACCATACATTTCAATTTTTATATTCAAAATTCATCGATATACATAAAGATGTGAATGTATTGGTTTTTAAACAGATAAATTTTTGGAATAAGCAGACCCCCTTGGCTATATTTGCCTAAAAATTTGGCATGTATGCGAATTGGCGACCTGAGGCTTCCCATCTGATAGCATGCTCATGTTTATTATTCAGCATTATACTTGAAGCTATTTGAATCACATTTATATGAATATTCGTTTCACATTTCAGAAAACTTCATAAACCTCGTGATTTTAAACTTCCATAAATTTGACGCTGAACGAAAATGGCAAAAAAGGGCTTTTTGATGGGCAGATCCAACTATTTTCAAAAAAAACTCTAGAGAAACCCTATAAAGTAGTACAGTTCTGCTCACCCTGATCTTAAGTGACTGACTTCTTCCGTATTTTTGATATCAATGTAGACGTAACCATTGTTTAATTCACAAACGGAGAACCCATTATAGATTCTATTTTTGACTTTCACTCTACCACAGCATTGATTAATCTTCCAACGTTTTTGACAAAGGTCTTGTTTGGTTTCCATCATCAAATAAACCCATTATTGATTGAAGCGTATAATGGTTTGATATTCCGACCAAGTCAACAAGGACATGAGGCTGCGATGTCTTTATTTATGAAAGGCGCCCAATAAGGACACGCTATCGGTAAATTCAATCTTTACTTCCATTTTACTTGAAAAATCCATCGTAAAGTGTGTCTTCATCGAAACTCATATGCCAATGCATAGTTTGGGCTGGTCGTAAATTTTCGCCTCGCATCGGTCTTGGAGAAACTACACAAGTAAGTATATCGTCTATCATGGTCAAGCCTCCATATCAATAATCTGCTATTTTGCCAATCATCCTGCGCTTTTTACCCTTCACAATGAGAATAACCTCCGAATTAACCTCCGTTTCGCCTAACTTAAAAATAATTCACAATCTAAATCTTGTAAAAATTAGCAGCAAAAGTTAACTTAAATATAAACATGATTGAGCAATATAAAAGAATGATCTCTAGGTTCATGATTACAAACTATGACGACATGGTGCCTTCTTTCCGCAATGGTGTAAGGACCCGCTCCAATTTAATGTCTATAATTTAGCATGCCTATTTATTGCTGATAAGTTCATTCCGGTCATGACTGCGTTTCATGCTTTACAGGGACCGATTTCAATTCAAACTTAAATGTGAAAACTAGAGTGGTTTCAGGATTTATAAATTTTTTTCAGGTACCATGGAGTTTTCCTGGTTAAATACTTCAAAATTATTCTTTGATTTCGATCAACAATTAAGTGGCAGAGAATAAATCTAAGTTTAAACCAGTGCACATTTTCGCCGCATAATATGGGTACTGAATTCACTCAAAGAATAACCAACTTAAAATGGTGCTACTGTAAATGTTTTGTTGAGCAAATTGCATATATTTACGTTCCAAGTTAATAACAATTAGGCATTAGGAGAGCATTTGTAATTTTGAATTTTATTATCAAGGCTAATAAAGCCACTTTGATTATTTCAAAAGCGAGAACCATCTTCTGACAAATATCTGCCCGTCCAACATTCTTACGATTTGTCCCTTAGCCATATTTACCTATTAGGCGTATCCATTATTACTTCTGGCTTTCTTATGGCACCTTTGGAATTTATCGTATTATGACGGATCTCAGACACTCCAGGCCTTAGGCTAATAGCCAAGGGCTGCTAATTGCGGTAAATTGAAAGCTCTCTTTAGGACTCGAGGAATCATTTGCGACAAGAAGGAAGTTTGGGTTGCACAATTTCGATAAATCTCCTAAGAACTTAGACAGCAACCAAAAGTTTTTTTTCTGACGGAAGATATAAATTTTAACAATCGTATTTCAATACGAAATCTTAAAATGCATATCCAAGAGACGCATTCGTCCCCGTCGAACTACTTTCCCTCGAAGGTAAGTCTTTCGATTTTACACCTGTTGAAGACTCGTAGTTCAATAAAGTTAGATGCAGAAACGGTAGAAGGTACCCAAACATTGGTAGTTTCACTGAAGTATACTTTTTGATTCAGTTCAGAGTACTTTATCTGCTCAACATTTTAAGCGCATATTCAAATCATTTGAGCTTTAAAATATGGCATCTTTATGTGTAGGGAAAGGCCTAAAAAATTTGATTTCAGAAAAGACTATTGCGAAATTGTCTTTATCGGTTAAATTTTCTAATTTTAAGAATATTGCCTATTTTAAAACATGCGTAGCGCTTACCGATGTCAATTTTTTATTAATATCACCATAATAGCAAAAGCTGTGCAAATAAACCATTGAAAGAGGATAAGGCATGTAGGTAGTAACTCTTGCTGTTTCTGATGAGTATCTTTGGTTAGTCCGGGCTCTGGGACACTGCCAGACCACGAATCCAGGTATTTGCGTCGTACTTTTTCTTCCATAATCTAATTCTACACGTCTGCTGGGTGATTAGTCCAATCCGGTCACCCTTTTATTAAGCCCCAGAGTTGCCCCTAGGGTTAGCGGTGCTCACCACGAGGAGGTTGAGAGTAGGATTGGCCACCATCCTCAACGATATATTTTCTCCTTCTCATTCTCAACGCCCGATCAATAAATTTTCTCGTCTTCTACATGTCACTGTCAGTAAATAACTGTTGGACATTGAAAGGTATCCAAACGACGGAAAGAGAAAAGGTTACCTGCTTTCCTTTACCTTGCTGATTTGTCATATCTCACTCGTAGATAATTTTGTAATTTAAAGCATAAAAATTAGCGCTGAAGTTGTTAGTTTTTAGATGGTGTTAGATAAGAATATTTTCACCTAGTTCAAAATCAAATAAGTCTACAGCACATTTCTTTTTAAACAGTGGTCCCGTATCAGTAAGATCAATTATCATTTAAAGAATGTCCTTTCGCTTTATTCAGCCATCAATTGATCTTCAACGTTTTTCTATGTTTGTTTCATTAGTTTGTTTAGATCCCTTCTAGTCCATTCACTGATTCAATTTCCAAGTTTACGTGTTGACAAATGAAATAGGGGTCATAAATATAAATGAACCAGATATTGTTTATTTTTAGTAATAAAATTTGATTGGCATTTAAAAATTCCAAAGGCTGCACAACATAGGCAATAGCTTTAATCTAGAACTATTAATCAGCTAGATGTTAGGCTTTAAGATCTTAACCCACCAATTGAATATTGGATAAGTGAAATCAGTCTTATAAATTTTGGAGTTATTTCCAGTACATCAATAAAGAAGCCCTGATGCACTACTGTAAAAGTGGGGATCCAAGCCCTGGGCAGGTAGTAATTCAGGAAGTCCCAATAACCAATCAATCAGTTAATTCTCGAGCTTCCCAAAGGAGGGATCGGGATAACTTAAATTGGTAATTCGTTATAAAATCATGACAAATTATTAACTAGCAAATAAAATTTCTCACTCACACTTTTAGAAATGAAATAACAATGGCAACCTTGGTTCTAAATACTCGTATAACTCATAGTTCGAATTTCATATCAATCATAAACTGAACAACTTGGAGTTTCCAGAACTTATTATGAAGAATACTTAAATATGCTGAAACATGTTCATTTATTAAAAAGAAACAGCGAACATGAGGGATGTTTTTTAGTCATCAATTTAAGTTATTTTCAAATGTGGACTTGTCTTTTCTCGATGCCTTAATCAGACGCTGGAGCATGAGAACTTTTAGTGTCATTTTATGAATATGTCTGGGAGAGTCATCGTATAGAATTCCACTTCTATGACCAGGTGAACAAACCAAAGTTTTAAAGTTTTATTTGTTTTCCATGCAAGGGAACCCGAAACTTGAGGCGCGTGCAACAGAATTTTAAAAATATCAAGAGTTTGACTGTATGTACTGAGCGCTGATGGTAATGATTTTCAAGACTTTCTGCAGTTATTTCAGACAATTGAAAACATCGTCAAGTCGTGCGAAAAAATCTTTCTGCTTCGGAATGTAATGATGCCCTAAAATGGGACACCACACGTACCCTTCTATCGGTCGTGGTCTATTTCACCATTGCGAGATCATTCATGCCGAAATACTGTCGGATAATTAAAACAAGTGAAACCATTTTCAATGAATGGGTCAGCCTCCTTGAACTGTTTTTAGGCAAATGATTTACTGCTGAGCCAAGCGCCTCAGCATTCCTTTCATTTGCTGTGCATAAGAATAAGCTAAGAACACTTCAACCTTTGATTAACCGCCTCTAGAAACTCCAGAGCGCTAAAAGGAAAGTACTACAGCTGAACCAAAAAAAAGAAATCGGTGAAAGCGAATTTTATTTGTTTTTCTTAAAATGCATTTGTTACTGATCAGAGCGGTCTGTTCAAATTAGACAGCCCAGACTCATTGTGAGTATGATCAAATTTAGCAGTTCGGGAAGTGGGACAAATTAAAGAAATCAAAAAATGCAAAGTAAGGCATCTACAACCAAACTGACAGCAGAGTTTGAAAGCAACGATTTACATAAAGAAGATTTTTTGGGACTAATGAGGCCATTTCCCTTTGAAATGCAACGTTACGAATGTGACCACCGTAATCTCGCATGCAGTCATGTTAAATATAAGAGCTTTTATTGACAAACGTTGGGATCTGAACCCATTAATGCGCTGAAGGACAATAAACAGCCTCCCAAAATTAACCTTAGGTAGGTATAGACTGATTAGTTGACCAAGGGGCGAATTTCGCTTGCTTCTGTTTGCAAAAACATGAGGAATTCAAGCTACACTTTGTAAAATAGCCTTACTGGGAGTTCAAAAATTACTAGACTGGCATTGGTGAATTCGAAATTTGAGAATATGAAGTCATAATGGGTTTTCTATTTTGTTCACTTAACAGAGCCAATCTGAACAGTTGAATAGTGCCGCAGGCAATGCGAGAATCAAGGAAGAGGTGATTCACGTGCGATCGCTCATTACAGAAAGTCAGAGGGCTCTTTCCTCTATCATCAAGGCTATTTCACAATTGCAAGAACAGGTAATGCCTTATTTTTTTGACTTATATCGGTCACGTCAGAAGGCATAAATACAGAACCACATTGCACCGCATTAGGGGTGTACGTCTATGGAATGGAGACATCCTTAATGGTATATTTGAAAAATGGATTATCGGATCCATCACACACACACACACACACTATTTACAAGGAGGACGATCATGGAGTTCGTTGAGAAATTCGTAGCATCAGCTCATTCAAGCAAACATCAAAAATAAGATGTGTAAGAGAGACTGCGACGCAAATGGTGGCGCATGTGATTGGGCAGACATTACTTTAGGGTAAAGTTTTAGATGACCTCGAAAACTATCATGGACAAGCTCTAACACACAATAAACGATCAAATTTCCAATGATACTTAGAGACTCTTAGAGAATTATGGGTGACCAGAATTGAATGATAAGTGGTTGCCTATTTAAACATTTAGTACATGTGTAACCTCAACAGTAGATAGCGTTCAATAGCTAGAAAAGACTGACTGATCGTGTTTACTTACAAAATTACTCGTTATTTTCTTTATTGATGGATTTACGAGTGCCGGTTGGGATTATTCGAGCTCAAATTTTTGACCTAAGTTTGAAAATGTCATAGCTCACTTACTGAAAGTGTTCACTTAAAGTTTAAAAGCAGTAACAGGGTTAAATAATAAGTCATTTGACTAATTGCCATACGAACTCGGTCCACTGCCTCTTAGAAGAATATTTATTTTAAGTTGCATCCAGCATTGATACGTATTCCCTTCAAGAATCATTTATTCGAAAAGCCTTACCTAATACCCGAAATTGCCTAGAGGATATCTTCAAAAGGGAATGAGAGCTCAAGAGTCTAAATGCAATCATGTTCATTGTCTCTCAGCCGTTTTTATTAGACTGACAGTTACCTCTGGTCTTTAACGTCAACTTCAGTTCTTACGTCTTTAAATAAAAACAAATCGAATTCTTGCTAATCCGGCAATTAGAAGCATTAGTTCTTTAAAACGACTCTTTATAAAAAGTTAGACATTTCGATAAAAATGGAAATGGTGAAAGGAAATGAGGTACAAAAGTAAAGGTGAAGAGGAACGCTTACAAAATAAAAAATTTTACGAAAAATATCCTGTTAGTAAAGAATGGCGTTTACTGACGCAAATCACCCTTTCACGCCACTTGAAACAAAGGTATTTGCAATGACTTTGTGCTCTTAAGTAGATTCCATGCTTTGATAACGGCTTTAAAGTGGTCTGACGTCTCAAAGACAGGAGGACATCAATTCGTTAGTGCTTTTGTAGTTTTTAGATATTTCTAAGGGCAGCCTGGAATTGGTCTAGCACCAATAATGGTATAAAAGACAGAAGCTTGCCAACAAACCACTAGCGTTCAGTAATTGTAGCCTGGATGGGGAGGCAGATTCGGTTACTCTTGCGTATGTGATATCGGTCAGTTGATACTAGAATTAACGTAACCAGCATAGGGATTAGATCGAGCGAATATGTGACACTTTAATGACGCAGATAAATAGTGACACTAATGCATCACATGATTACGATAATTAAGCCATCCGATCGTCGACGATTCAACAATTTGACCTGTTTAAAGCACCGCCTAAAACAATATTGTCCATGTCTTCAAACCAATTGATACTCAAGACAACATTGGAGCCTTCCTAATTTAGGCGATAGCGGCTGTTAGAGTGAGTAGCTTAATGGCTGCTTTTATAATTGAATGAAGTTCTTGCACTGCCACTAGGTCTAGACTGGTCGCCACTTCTTACTTAATTCGAATGTATGAACACATTATAACAGAAACATTTAATGAAGCTAGACGTTCACATGTTACGGTTTTAGGCTCGGTTTAAGAGAGAGGTTAACAGGGAATAACTGATCGTTGTGTACTGTTATGATCACGCACAATGAGCCGATATGAGAAGGCATGTTTAGCATGCTTGATGAAATAGGATCTTTCGAGTCATTTCTTACTACTTTAGGTAGTTTTATTAAATCAAAATATGGAACAGTGGATAAAAGCTCAAATTGGAGAACCCAACAAACGCACCATTCTTCTGGAAGAACGGCGTCCGGCTGGAAGTGCTTCAAAGCTGCGCGAACGCCATCGATCACGCCGTCTTACCGCTCGCCGCCCCTCCACGGAACGCGACAATAGTCTAAATCCCTACGTATAAGTCTGCCCTCTCCCTTTTGAGACGGAAAAGTACGAAATCGACAACAAAGCCTGTGCGATCCAGCGCCTTATATTTTATATATGAGTACATACGGTACCTTCCATGTTACACATTTCCCCCGACTTTCTGTCAACTCGCGTTCCATGACCTGATAATCTTAGCCTTGGTCTCATTGTCGGGCCTTTGAGGTGGATGTCTCAACTTTCTACACACATATGCACCCACAGGTATCACTACTAACTAACACCCCTTTACTGTTGCACCTTCGCGTCTCCCTAAATTTTCCTGTTCCTTTTTTCATGTCTTGGCCACTGGTGGCAGGAGTGCACAGTCCAGTATAAAATATTCTTTAGCTCTGCTCAGAGCGTTTTTATCTTGTATGAGCTTCCGGTGGTTGGATAATGGACCGTAACAATATCATTGTGAATCGGATTGTAATTCAGGGATTAAAAAGCCGAATAAATATTAGCTGGAAGAGGAAAAAAAGTATGTGAACAATATGTACTTTCTTGAATCAAAAGGGATGTCAGTTTAATTTAACTGGGCGCTGAACATAATCTTTTAATTTTCAAATTGAGTCCTCTAATGGATTTTTGTTAAATTACTGACATCAATTAAATTGCATTTGAATTGTTGCGGTATAAGTGGATTCGTTTAAACCGTAATTATTTTGCTAAATTGAGTTTCATATGTAGACATAGATATATATTAATTTTGCCTGAATTAATTAATTTGCGATTGTATGATTTCTTAGATTGTGGACGAAGTTGGAAGAATTTGAACTGATTACAGATTGGATTATTAAGGAACGAGTATAAACATACCATGGTTTCGAATGAACATGTATTAATGCCTATCATCATGGATCACCGATTCGATTTGCACCAGAGCAAGTCAAGTAGTTCCACCTCGAGAATCATACCAGAGGTTGACAGCGGATCACTCGTTAAGACATATATAATATAATTTCATAATTTATGCTCAAGCTTTCGATTAGTTTGTCTTACTCTTTTGATTTAATATTTATTATTCAAACTCTGCTTCTTTTTTTCCCATTGAAAGGATAAGTGACAGTTCTGGGGCATTCATTTCAATCAAATCTGCAGTTGATCATATTTATACAATCAACTCATATCTATAATCATTCTGAGGTACCTTCTTCCGCTTTTCAATCAACTTCATCATCATTTCAATTCCAAAACATAATCAGCATTACTGTTAGGACGAGGCCCCTCGCTCACAAAATAGATGACTTTCTGAAGTAGGCAGTTTTCTAAACGAAAACCAGGCACAGAAGTTGGATCGTCGATTCACTCATGTGCTGAGAATTTGAGGTGGCTGCATGGCTACTAGCTTGGCCCTTCTGTTCCATATCGCCATACCGTCTGGATAACGTCTGGATAGATTCACACTTCGTTAATGTTTTGAGTTTCAGGTAGGAATTCGCGGTTAGAAAGACGACAGTGCAGGAAACGTTTGAAAATGAAAGACTGACTGTAACTCGGATTTCAAAGTTACTTCAAGCCATTTCTTGGAAGCTTTTCAAATACAACCTCTTTCATTAGCAATACACCTTTTGCACTACATTGTATTAGTTATTCAGGAGATTAGCGCCAATGGCAGAAGCTCAAATGGGTTTTTCAAACACTAAAAATGAAACTTCATGACTTAGAATATTTCCATTTTTGCCTGTGTGACGTCTAGATGCGAATGATACTGATGTCTACGATACAGAGAACTATGTTTGGAATACAGAAGCTCAATGCGAAATTCAAAAGGAGTTTGAAACCTCGGCTTTGGGTAAGGGTTACTGAGCAGCACCCTTTGACGGTTTTCTGTAAAAAGAAAAGCATCACAAATGGTGATTTTCTAATTTAGGAAAGTTTAAAGAATGAACACCTTTTGTAATGCAATTACTCGTTTTCACTAGGTCATAGTCTAAATCTTCGTCTGTTTTACTGTTTTTATGTCTAGTCTAAATTCCAGGCAGCAAATATACCGAGTTAATGAGCGGATTTCCGTTCTTGAGGACCATTAAATTCCTAAGATCTGTATGGAGGATCAAAGGAGCTTGGACAGCATCGTAATAGCTTAAGATATTAAGCATATCTATGGTCATAGACCGGACCGATTATATAATTACAGAAAATTTAAAGCCATTAAATAGTAAATATGAGAGAGAAGAGAACAAATTCGAAATGTGGGTATCTTTTGCTCTGCTAGAACAAAAACTGTTTATTGCTACAATCTCTTTTGACAGTGTTTGAATTAAAACCATTTTCCTAAATTTCACATTTACTTACTAAAAGAGAGATAAGAATAGAAAGGAGATTTAGGGTACTCGCTTCCTCACAATCATTTGATTCTAATAGGAAAATAGACCTGGGTAAGTACAAAAGTCTTGACAAAGTGACCAAGTTGAGGTGACTCGTTGCACTCAGGTGACAAAATAGGAACCTCGAGCATTCGGACTTTATTTTATAGTTGATATACCTCTGGCGCAGAATGAGACTACTCAATAACTGCAGTAGAAGTGTGGCAGAAATGTGGACAAGATGAGCCTTGCTAGTTTATATCATTTAATATTCTTTCAGAGGTTGGAAATTCCATAAAAAAATCAAATCAAGTCTTACCCATCAGATTTTCACATTCGCCTCAGAACGATGGGGCTTAAACTGGGGAGATCGACCTCACTGGATAAACTGCTGACCCCAACATTGACCTGCAGGATTAATGCATAGAGGCGAAATGGAAATCACAGTCGTGATTGAATCGTTTTTCACGCGAGATACTGAAGATGGAAAGCGGACAATGGGAAAGGGTCTCACAGATAAATTTCCTCTTTCAAGGGCTAATTTGGCCGGAACATAGCTCAGGATATCATCCTGGTTGAGTTGTAAGATTAACTGCTTCCAAGAGAGCACTATTGTTACCATTCTCACTAAATAATTAACTCTGAATAAACTCCCTCCTTAATAGTTTGTTTTTTAAGTACGAGCGAACGTTAGTTTCATTTAAGTTTTAAAAGGGACTTTTTTCAATAATAATATTAGTTTAAAAAATGCACCTGTTTTCGATGTCATAATGTTATGCTTGAAGTTGTCGTATGCTTGTATGAGTTGCTTATTTTGAGTTTTAAAACGCCATGAGTTCACCTAAATTTATGTTTTTGAACTTACCTTCACTAACACAGAGATGGAAACTTTCTCAAACCCGAATTGAGGAAACACCACTTTCTTGCATTGTTCGACGATTAGGATGGTTTAGCTAATGGGCTACAGCGATCTGCATAATCAACCCCACCATTTCAGAGCTTGGCCAGGATCACATGGATGATGTCTACAGTTGACGAAACTCTAAGACCTCATCGGGAGGAGCTTTAGATAGATATTTAGGAGACAAAGTGGTCACCGGAGGTGAAGCTATGGTCATCGAGCAGCTAATGAACGCATAACCGAAACAGTTTGACAAAACCTTGGTAATCTTCCTTTAAAACCCCCAGTTCGAATTCCACGTGCCCATTATAACACTCCATATGGCCATTTGTTCAACTCTTGCAAGCTAAATGCCAAAAATTGTGGAAAAACATGACTATACTGAAATTAAATTTCCTGAATTAGACCTTCAGTTGCTAATAAAGTATCATTAAACTTGATATAATGCGAATTTTGCAGTGAGTCAGGTCAACCTCGATCTCGAAGTGCTAAGGGGCATAAGTGGTCGCTAACTTGAAGATGGACGAGTCCTTGGATTTTGGATCAGAATCTGAACTACCCTCGAATAATTTTTGCTACTCCGCCAGAACCCTGCCATTTAGATCCTCTGCGGCAGAGACCGTGATAAATAGCTGCTTTGGTGAAATAGAAAGAAGAGAATTTCCGCAAATGGCATTCGTTCCTTTCAAGAGCAGGTTCCAGCGGTACCTAGTTGTTACCCTCATGGTCAAGTAGTGCAATTGCGGTGCTTTCAGGTACAACTGGTTGAGCTACTTTATAAACTCTTGATTGCTTTTAAATATTTCTGTGCGAACGAATTTGACCGCAGCTTAAATTTCCTTGAGCAGAATAGCATCCACCCAAGCCCTTCAATGTCTCTTTTTCAATCTTTTGCCTTGTTTGACTATTTCAAGAAGAATCCATACGAAATGTTCCTTCATGGCTTATTTCGTAATTCACACCTCTTATTCACGCTACATTACGGAATCCATACTTTATTTATGTCATAGTTAAAATCTCTCAGTTTACTCCTCTTGATAAAGCACTAAATGACGAGGTTTCAGGGTCAGAATTCAACTTAAAATCATTTGTTTTCTGTAAAACTGGATTCAAGTATTTCAGACTTTTCGTACACCTACTTTCAAAGGGGAAAAGTTACAACTTCATTTCTAGTGTTAAATCCACATCGCTTTTCAACTTATTTATTACGGTAGCGAAACACTGGGCTACTACCTAAGAGAACTTCAGGGAAGGCCGCTGCGACTTGGTCGAATGCATAGCGAATCTCAACATTAATAGTAAGAAGGAGACAGGGTGAGATTTCGTGTTAGCTGAGTTCCTAGCTCAATTGAGTCCATCATCAAATGCGCAAACAGGAGTTAGAGCTTTCGAGTGCTTCCTATAATTACTTTGGCAAGATTGAGACGAAACAACAGAGCTTGTTCATGCGAAAAAATGAGGACAAAATGTTCATTTTTGCAATGATGCGGATCGAGACGCACGTAATTTATTTGGTTCGGAGACGATCTCAAGGCGGTCTTCGACTTAATGCCAAAATGCTAAGGTACTTATATGGGTATTAACTGAGGTAATGTCATTTGTGTCCAATGACTTGTGATTAGCCTCAGAACAAGTGATCAGTGACTTCGCGCCGGTGACTGCATCCAAATCCAAAAGCCTGGACGAAACTGTGCTGTCGAAAATTGTGAATTATGCTGGAATGGACCGGCTCATTGTCACCTATATGCAGCTCAGACTCACCGACGTCGTTGCTCCAATACGTGGCCAAAGAATAAATGCCTGCTGATTTTTCTGCGAACAACCGAAAAAAAGGTGTTCAATATTTTATCGCTACTTTGGGGTAATGCAACATTCCTGAAAGAAGTGTTCTGCCAGATGAACCGACCATTCCATTGTCATTTAAGTTTACGAATCTGAAGATCTGCTTTAGACGAAGCTCGAATTCGGATTTTTTTCTCATCTGTAGCACAAGTGAAAAAGTATTCAACTTTTCATGACAATCTGCAGAACTTCCAAAAGTGGGTGATCTCGAAATACCCAGTTTTCTGAGTTGGTGCTGAAATACTTCGTTACGAATCGCTCCACAGTCATAATATCCGGAAAGTCCAAACTACGGTTGTTTTTTTACTTTACCCTAGCGTAGAGTTCTTACCAAAGGTTTTTAGGCTAAATGTACTTTGTATTGAGGGTTCTCTAACAACGATGTTAGGCTCAAACGAAAAAAAGTTGTTAAATATCAAACCGGTGTTGATGTAAGCGATGCTTAACAATCGGTACCTTGCCCCGTCCTTGGAGCTCCTACAAACAAGAAACGCTTTTCAATCACGTCTCTTTAACGTGAATTCGATGTAAATGCCTACCTTTCAGCGCTAGGCTATTTAAACTATGTAGATTCGAAGTACCAAATTTCATTCTTCTCGAAAAAAATTTTAAGGCGAACTGAAATTGTAATGATAACAAGTTAATCCAATGCAGCTCTGGTGGTTTCTGTCGAATACATTTGTCAAAATTAAGAGGTTTTGCGTTTTCTCATTAGCGGCAGCATCATCAAACCCTTTCAATGTTGCTCTGCATAACTATAATATCCCACACCAACATTACACTTAAGAAAACCAAAACCACAGCGTTGCGGAATACGCGATGGTTTCAATTTCGGCGGCAATGAATTTATTCGTGTCAGCCTATTTGTGTGGCTCATGAAATCAGAGAATTGAGGAGTAATTGTGGACTTAAGTTCCCAGTTTAACGTTTCACACATGTCTTGGCACCTAGTTAAATAGTTTTATTAACCAATGCGACTCCCCTCAAGGTCCGCGCATATGCTAAAAGCATCGAGCACACAAACAATTTAAAATGAATAACCTACAAATCTGTAATGGAATAGCAAAATTTTTTCAGCAACCGACGCTAACGAGTGAAAAAATGTCGAAGTAGAGTGGCTCAATATATCTGATGATTATTGATCATCGCAAAGAAGATACATGATCATCAGTGCACTGCAACAGAAAAAAATACTTTGAAAATAGCTGAAGTGCCGTTAAGGGATTTTTTATTAAAATATATTTACATAGCACATTAATGATTTGAAAATTTGCCCCATCTTATACTGACTCGAAAAGAACGCGCGCTTTTCAATTTACTACTAAGATGTTTCGTAATTCTCGCTTTGATAAGCTGCTGGGTGAGTTTCTCTTCCAATTTTGATAATTTTTTGAAGCTAAGGCTACCAGTGAGTTGCTAATGGAGGCAGACTGGGAGACAAATCTTACCATTTGTGATATGGTGCGCGGTCAAGAAGTAACGTAAGATAAAATTGGGTTTTACTAATTGTTTAGCCCCAAAGATGCTGTGATGTCTCTCAAAAAAAAACTTAGTGCAGAAAATCCACATGTTCTGATGCTAGGTCTTTCGGTACATGTTCATCTGGTAGCACATTATTTTTAGGTTCTTGAGGCGCTTATGAAAAACTGCGGTACACCTGTTCATGATGAAGTTTGTGGAACAGAATTTGTGACGGGACTGCTCGATTATGCTTATGTAAGCACAAATTCATTAACGAAACCTGCAAAACTCAGCAAACAGAAGAGATCCGTTCTCGGATATTTGGGTTCATTCAAAACTGGGAGTACGCTTTTGAAAAAGTTGAGCGCTACGGTTGTCTTCACGAAGCCTATGAAGAAATCAAACGTTCTGGTTATTCTCTTCCACCGTTCCATGAAAGTGAAGCCATGTTTTCTGCTGAAGTCGCTCCGAACTGGAAAGATGGTGAAGAGTGCTTCCGTTGTAAAACCGTTTTCACAGCATTCCGGAGAAAGGCTAGTCGTTTTTAATATGTCCGCCTGTTTTTTTGTTGAATTCAATTTTCTCTATAATTATTCCTTTTTTAGCCAATCGCTGCTTAATCGGTTTGGGTAGATCGGCTAAACTCACTCTCACCCATATCCGTGTTTTGTTTTTAGCATCATTGCCGTAATTGTGGAAATGTCTTCTGCGGTGATTGTACGACTGGTAGGGCAGGCATTCCCAAATACGGGATTGAAAAGGAAGTCAGAGTGTGTGATGTTTGCCTCCATGAGTTAAATCTGTGAGTAAATCATCATTTATTAATTGATGTGAAGATTGCGAGAATTGCCACCCGCCACCTAAATACTACGCACAGCTCACATTTCCACGTGATAAGTGCCGTACTGACACTTCAACTAGCGAATCCGAAATAATTCAACTCGAGCACTCATCTCTCATTGGTTTTTTAATGTTAACAAACTTGTTGCTTCAACTACTTACATTATTGCCATTTACATTCGAAATGTTCTGGAAGTAAGATCTCTGCCTTTTTGCAAATTAGCTTTACACCAATTTCATTTCCATTAAAACGGTTGGTCTTACTAGCGGTAATTTCATAAAGCCTTTTATTTTTGAGCTAACATACATCAATATGGCTATTGGGTATGGCTAGTTGCCCAATGAAATGACTTCTCAATTCGATAACAGAGGGTTGTTCATAGCAACCTATTGCGACATACCGTTGTTCTCTCGACTTTATAATTTCCCATCGTCAGGATGATGTTCTTTGGCAGATTTAAGTATTCGAAACTTGTTCTTAATTTTTCTTCATCACCATTTTTAGACTAAGTAGTAGCGGAAGCAATGGGAACGCTCGTAAAGAAAAGCCAAAGGTTCGTCTAATTTGCATTTCCCCACTTAAATTCTGCCTTTTTTCCGTATATTTATGTTCATTCCTCTTCTAGCATACAACTTTACGTGAATATCTGAAGGTAGTACCCGCCAACCAGTTATCAAAAACATCCTTCATAGCAGTTCTCTACTCTTAACTCATAAACTCATAGATTTTCTTAAATTACACTCTCTCCAGTTGGGTCGTGTCTCAGATTCTGATTCGGTAATCGTTGTCTCCACCGACGCCTCCTATCGATTTTTAATTCTAACATGAAATGTTCTCAAAGCCTAACACACTCAAGTCGATTTCGTCATGCTGAACTTAAATAACTTGCACTACTCACAATAGACTTAAATCTTTGTTTAATCTTATAAGTGGTGTATTCGTTCTTTTAGTTGAACAAATCACAACAACAACAGCCACAACAGAGGACTCAACTTCAACATAAACTACAAGAACAAGCTGCGAGAGCGGCCAAGGAGAAGGAACTGCGTCTGAGGGAAGAGGAGGAGCTCCAATTGGCTCTGGCTCTTAGCGCTTCTGAGGCAGAATGCAAGAGGCAAATAGAGCACCTGGTAAGTTTAGACATAAATAACTCTAAATAGCACGAATCAGCTCTGAATGCGACCATAACAAAAATATAGTGAGTGGCGGTGGTGATGAATATGCCATTAACAAACTCTTGACCGATGCTACTCCCAAGAAGAGAGATCGGTTTTAGATTCTACCTTAAGCATGAATTGCCATCTCAACTTGTAATGATCAAATGTGATGATAGTAATAACAATAGTTTGTCTTCAGCTCATTTCGTCTAATTTGTGCATCTGTTCTATCTAACTTTAGTGTTCTAATTCAAGCTTATGTTGTCAATTTGTCTTTTTTCGTCTCATTACCGTTCTACCCTATCCGTCGAATATCTGCCAAGGCCGAACCTGTTTATCGTCTGAAGCTTCTAGGTCTCTTTCAGATATGATCGTTAGTAGTGATTCATGCTTCTGGTGAAACGAATTAGAATTTCCCCACCTCTTCTAGATAACCACATTTAGTCGGCATAATATCTCTAGTCCTCAAAGTGCCAACGCAGGACTCCTTATTTAGCCTTTTTCAGATCAACATTTGGTGCTTGCTCCTAAAATACCAAGTGGAGAAATCAGATCACTTCCTCACTCAGGTCTCCAAGTAGCCATAAGCCGATTCAATCAAAATAAATCAGTAACAAACCCAAGACCTGGGCTCACTGCTTCACTAATCCAGTCATCTCGCTGTGTGAATTATGCAAATGACAAACGTACGATCTTGCAACGTACAAGGAATGATAAAATAATGTTTATATGCTTTGGTTCTCTTCAGTAAACAGATAATTGAGAAATACACTGGAATAGGGCTTATGCTGCAATTATAGAGCAGAACCTTTTTATACACTTAGTTTTGTATGTTTAGTCAGCGAAAATTTCACAGCCTCAACCGCAATCCCAAATACCAAAAGTATCACCATCACCTGCTTCATTTTCACCAACGTTGCCTTCGGACATGACTAGCGATCTGGCTACCGAAGTGGATCCCGATTTGGCACTGTACTTGAATCGTAACTATTGGGTAGGTCGTGCTTCGAATGCAGATGGCAATGACTCTTATTTATCAGGATTCAGTCCCTCTGCACCGGCTTTTCCACCGCCGGTCAATCCTGATTATGTTCCAAGTGTTACTGATACGGTAAGTACAAACTTGATATGGTTTACTGAATTAAATTTAAGTAGTTCATGTCCACCGTGATGACTAATTGACGAAAAGTGCATTGTTTCAACGCTAACCGGTTCACGGTTCGATTTTCAATTAACGAGAATTTGTTTTGCTGCTGATAAATACTTTAGAACTGAGCACTTTAGTTGATGCTTTGGAATTAGTCGTCTATAACTCTTATCCCTCTTTCTAACATATTTTCAATCCTCTGAGTGTCCCCTGGATTATGACAGCGTAGAAGTTTTAGGCAAAGGTTAATTTTTCCTTCAGTCTGATTTGTTTGAGCTAGTAAGTAACTGCTTGTAAGTAAATTGAATTGATATAATGGCGAAATGAGTCGGTGCTTTACTCTAATCTAGTCAGTAATCAAATTTTTGTTTCGCCTTAAGTTTCTCATTTGATAACTTCAAACACTCATTAATACTTCCGGGGCTTTGTGTTGATTAACGCTATTTTTGTTTGAGTAACTTTTTTCACAACTCGATTTTTTGAATACTCTGTAATTAGGTTGGAACTTAAAATGTACATCAGCTCATTCTCTTTCCTTTCTAGAGTGAAAGGGGACCGGACATAGATCGAAATTCGTTGTCCGATGAGGTCCCACTTGAAGGCAGCATTCTTCCAGGTGTGCCACCATTGACTACGCCCAAGACTGAGGAATTTCTCGCCGCTCTGAAAAAGAGCCTTGATGTTTTCGGCAATCGTATGCGTGTCTGCAGTCAACGGGGACGTTCAGTCTCCGTGGATTCTACTCTTCAGACTCTTTTCAAAACTCTCCATCAAATGAATATCCAGTTGCTCCAATACTCTGCCGATCTTGAGACACGGAGAAGTGAGTTTACTCTAGTGAAAACTGGAGGAGTGTGGTATCAGGTTTTTTATTCATTCATCTCAGCCTTCTAAATAAGGATAAGCATTCCTAAGCTTAGAAGAGCTTGCTGGGGATTTTAAGCAAACAGAAAGTGAATAGGGCTCAAAGTGATAATGTGTCAGCTTTAGTTATTTTCAGTCTTTTCGTTCTTAGTTTAATTTCTCCTGGAACGAGATTGTCGTCGATTTCCGATTGTAAAAAAGCGCCCAGATCTTGTCTCCTTTGCTTAGTCAGGAAGGCTGTGTTCCTAGAGGAATTTTCGTCCTGAGAATCTCGGCACTCATGCTTCTTCGGTTTTTCAGACCTATGACCACACAGGTTTACAAGATATTCGAAATCAACTGGAAGTAAGGCCTCTTACTCGTGGATTATAGCTTCGAACTGATTCTTCATTGTGATAAGCGGTAATACTCATCGTATAATTACTTTACCTATCTGCATTTGGGATTTGGAAAAGCACCGAATTAAATAAATGACCGGTTTCTTCATCGTTTTAGTTTTCGCTTATGTCTAAGCTGCCTGTTCTTAGCAATATCACTGTTGTACAGGAAATTGAGAACGGTCTTTCTTAGCCTTTAACTGGGCGCCTAAGCAGGTAATATTATCGGACTTCTTTACCGAAAGGGTTAAATTGGACTGTTCTTATTTGCAGCATGTTTGGAGAAGGTTCAAGATCAGACCGCGCAGATCAAGGAAGCTCGGGAAGCTTTGAATGCCCTTAGAAACGACTATGCCGAACAACGAAGACGTGAAGAAGAGGAAGCTCACCGTCAGCGTCAAATTCTTATGATGCAGAAAGTCGAAATACTGCGGCAGCAAAAGAGAGTAAGACCTCTTACCTACTTCTAATAAGCAACTTATGTGGAGGCTGAAAAAAATTCTTTTGTGTCATTTACAGGACGCTATTGAGGCTCAAAATCGCCAGTTAATGGAGCAGTCAATGGCTTACCAACAGCAGTACGTCCAATACGGGGGTTACGGGGCACAAATGTATCCAGGCATGGTTCCACCGATGATGCCATATGCTACCCCAATGCATCCTCTCCCCATGGGCTATATGCAGCCACCTGCCAACTGTTATGGTACCCAGCCTCAGCAACAACATCAACAGATTCAGCCTCCAACACAGTCGCAGCAGCCCGGAGGGTTTGGACAGACGGGTCATCCATCCGCTAATGGTACTGGTGAACAGTCAATTTCTGGTTCTGCTCCCGAGCAAAAGCAGTCTGATTCGTTTGACATGCGCAGTGAGTTAAAACAATAGACTTCAGCCCTATGGACTTTTCGAGATCACAAACGAAGCTCTTACTTATGGTTATTAGTCTTTTCTGACAGTTCAGTTACCCCTTCTAGGCTGTATTAGTAAACAGAATGAAAAAGTAATTTTAAAAGCGAGGCCCAGAAGTTTCAGTCTTTAGGAGTCAATGAAATAATTGAGACTCCAGTGTTTTGAAGGTCATAGCGCAAGATACACTTGGCAGGAAAAGGGCTTCTTACCTTGAGAGTTTTTCCATTGGCGAGCCTTTCTTCGGTTCATCCTCCTTTCCCCTTCGTCCTCTCTCCCATCCTGCAAAGTGTCAATTAAATATAAATAACTGGTTTCAACATGATCCCATTGACTGGTCCTTAAGTCTATGTGTGGAGTAATGTTGCCCTACCTTAACAGAATACCTGTGACCTAGTGAATACAGAACCTGAAAAAAATGCGCAATAAATGTTGCTGTGAAGTTGCCTTTCAAAAATATGCCTTGGGTTATAGGAGAGCATAGTTTTTACTTTTTCAACCCCAGCCTTAAGTAAAAATTTGAAAAAATAATGGTGCTTGCATAAAAACACCATGATTTAACTGGTCAGAACATCAGTGAGGATCTTATATTGTCTAACTCATGTCGAGTGTCCTCTTAATTATCTAAAAATAATCTAATTTTTCGTTTCCTTTTGCTCACATAAGCCTAAGGTCTTTTCAGCTTTATAGTTACGAAATCGCTAACTAAAGGAGTATCATATGTCCTTTTTATTATATCAGGAGGGCACAATTTGAGGTGAACACACAGTCATTCTCATCTGACATAGAGCTCGCTCTGTGTATTATAAAATACTAACTTGAGGTTCTGTTTTCACTATGGCTTAAGCACACTTATTATTTTAAGGATGTTATCATCATATCATACGGGACTTTCTCCAAAATACCGCAAGCTACTGAATAGACATTTGAAGAAACACTAGTTACTGCTTGTAATTTTTTTGCATGACTTCAGTGAGTTCAGTTTGGTTTGGGTCACTCGAAAATTCACAATTATCGCAGAACAAGTTTTTCAGGTAAATCAAGATTTGTCACTTTTCTACCGGGACTTGATCACAGTTGGATGGTTTCCGCTTTACATGAAGAATAGGGGAGGGAAGGGGGAGTCAAAAAATTAAAGTTACATGGTGAATTTTTAATCTGTTGGAATTTGTGGTTCATCTTAACGTTCACCCAGACTTTACTTTCGTAAACATTTGGTCTCATGACCGGTGAATTGTGTACTTACATTAACTTTAGTTGGTAATATCTGAAAAACAGCCAATGTTAAGAATCCCCTAAAATTAGAACTTGCCGATTCAAATTCGTCATACAAATCGGCGAGATTCGATCAGTACCAAGATCTCATTATTGTATTAAACCAATCCATCTTTTTTTGAAGTAACTGCGAAACTGCTCCTGAGGACATATTAGGATAATTCAATAGACATTCTTAGTTACTGCCAGAAAGGTGATCGGGTACACTTCTCTGTAATCGCCAATGAGCAGCCAGAGACCCAAGTTCTGTGTTTCCATTCACTGCCTTTTTTCAAAAAGTGCCTATTGCCACTAGAACGTATCTCTAGTATCGCTAACTCATAATCATTCGCCGGTGATTGTTGTAGATATGTACCATCACAGCATATTACTTTGTTTCTGTATTTAGACATGATTCAAGTGATGCCGGCGCCTACACATCCCCAAATGGAGTACGCCCAGCCTGGTGGCCCTCCACTAAATCCTGACCTACTCGAGCAAATGCCTAATCCTCCTTCCGAAGATATGCCCGGAATCAAGACGAAGACCGAGATTTCATCAACCGCACAGGACTCTGATGTAGACATATCCGACAGGGAAAAACCACCATCCCCACAACTCATCTGTCTTGAGTGAACTGGTGACTCTTCTGTGCGTTTGTGTGTTTTCTTCCTTCTTCTCTCCCTGACACTTTCGGACGCCACTACTGCCTTGACATTTAAACTAACCTCCACCCTTTCTCTTGTCCATGCGCTTGTGATTGAGTCAACTGTGAAGAGTGCCCATCATTTGATTAATTGGCAATCCTGTTTCTCTGCTATATTGCTCCATCACCCTCCGCCCAATTCTTCCTCCTTTTCTTTGTCATTAACTGACTCGGTGATGGCGCACCTATAATTATTAAGTTGTTGAATGACTTAGTATCTTAAATGTCATTCCTTTTAACATTGCCTTAATTGTAGGCACATTAAGAGGCCCATTGTGACCAAATCTAAAATTGAAGGATAAATGTTTTCACAAATTCGACCATCTGAAGCGGTAAGGGTCTGAAGTTGATTATTCAATCAGCTTGAAATTGTAAGGTTTTGTTTGCTGATCCACATCCTGGTCGGCTTTGACCTCTCATAAGTGCATTTTCGACTGGCTTCCTCAGTGAACGGCCTTATTCATTTGCTTCTAACTCACTATCCATAGTCCTTTAACAAGGTCTTGAATCCTCTTTCAAGGTCGTTTTCAGCCTGAGCGTCGATCTGGTTCGTATACGTTAATGTTCGCCTGACTGGAAACGTCCCTTTCGTTCCTACTTTCGTCTACCGGCCATTCAATCGGTTTTGATGATCATACAATTTTTTCTATTATCTATTAAAATAAGTGTAACATTGCTAAGTGTAGGAGTGACAGGAAGCAAAGTACTAAGTCTGCGAAGAGAGGTTACGTCCGTCTGTCGGCAAGCGAACCCAAAATTTCGCCGCACAAATCGTCGCCAGGGTATTAGTTATCCGCAGCACAACTTAAGTAAAGCAAGGATCTAATTGTTTGCTAAGAATACGCAGGAATTAGGCGCTGTAAATGATTTCTGATGCCATAGTTTCAACAGGCCTATGTAAAACTATGAAAACGCGGAGGGTACATCACACGTGTGTGGTTACAAAATAAAGTAAGAATCCAATCACCAGACACGATAGTCTACGGTCGGTAGCACTCACATTGTGAATCCTTATAGGCGAATGCCTTGTATTTCATTCAAAAAGATCTCGGAAGACGAAAAAGCCCCAAAGGGAAATTAAATAAACCGTCTTGCCTCCTCTGTTTCACAAGGCTCTATTGGCTGTTTGAAGGTCCCTGATCAGTCCTCAACTTGATGCATTATTAGACTCAGTCAAAATTTTTGAAAACCAAATTAAAAAATTTCCTTGATAAAGAGCGTTTCAAAAGATGCAAGAGATAACTAGATCGTTATGAAAATTGAAAGCGAAATCGGGGGCGTTATTGGATTGGATTGGCTGAACTCAGCATCATCACCTTGTGCTGATGATTAAATAGAGAACCGCAACGAGACATGGCGGTGCGAAATAGAACAAAGCTAAAGAAATCGCTCCAGCAATCGTGACGTGAGACCTACTTCAATGTTCCGTCTCATTCTTGCTTATTCCTTCAACCCACATTCTACTGCTAGGTAAATCTGAGTTTGGACCCCAGCTGGGCATATTACTAGATCATAAGTAAATAAAGGCTGTCACTGTCTATGGCGTTATAAGAGCAGTAGTCAAAGTTGTCCAAGTGATGTGTTATTTACAATCCTTTTACATCCCATGCTGAAACCGGATTCATCATGGTATTCGTTGTCTTCGTTTTTCATAGTGATATTTGCTCGGTAGGCATGCTCCTGAGTGTTTTGCAACTACTTAAAATGTGACAAAATTTTGCTTAGGCTTGGGCGGATAAGATTGGTATTAATATATAGCAAATGAAATTAATTAGATCAAGTAATTTATTAATGGAGGCATTCATTTGCAACCAAAAGATAACTAACAATGACAAATGGTGAAGGCAAAACTATGGTAAAATGATATTTTTAAAACGTCCTACCTTCGGAAATTTTTAATCTGGGTAAATAAACTTAACTAATTGCTGATGACCTTGAATGAAGTCCACTAAAACGTCGGCTAAGCTTGCGCGAGGTTCATACAGTGACGGGAGGAATGTGCATGGAGGCCATTATTGGAGTGTCGAGGTATTTCTCCCTCCTTAAGAAGAGCTCTGAAGTCATTTTTACTGGTATGGCATTATAATAAAAGTTCACTAGAATGAAATATTGTCTTTGAAAGCTGCCGAAGAATTGATAAAAATATGATTTTGGGCGTTAATCCCTTATTTCAGAAGTGAGTCAGTAATAATCAATGTTTTTTTATTCATTTACTCCTCACTCATTATTGGAGATACAACAGAAGTGAAAATAGCTTTTATAACAAATAGAGCACAAAAGAAGACAGTGACAGCCTTTACCGACATCTTCAGTTCTCTGGTGACTTCTCTGGCATGATTTCATCGTACAGGTAGCAGTTCGATTTCGTAGTGGCACTTCGCCCATCCTCGAAATTGTTAAGGACCGACAATGTTCATAACTCTTCCAGAGGTCTTTTCAACTTTCTGGCGGAGATTCCAGTCATTGCCATATGCACGCGATTTCCATCCTTCTTCATCAAAATAAAAGAATGGATCCATGGTTTTGCACCAAAACTAATAACCAAACTGAAGTTGAGTTGGACATACTGATAATGGCATTGTTCAAATAAGGAAGGTACTTAAATGAATATAAGTAGACTTTGTTACTCAGAACTGGTACACGTCAAGTTAACTCTTCTATGCATTGCGTTAGTGGCTAGCTTTTGTGGAAACTCTTGTAGTTCTGTTGTATTCCCAATAAGTACTTAAGACTTGCACAGTGGGTGGGGAGGAATAAAAAAAATACCTAAGAAATGCAAGAATTCAAAACGCATAAACTGCATGGAAGTGTTTGCAATAAGTGTTAATTTAACCCCTCTCTTTCGAGGGGGAACGATCAAGAAACGCAGGTTTGTATGGGTTTAGTGACAGGAGCGACCTAAATTTGCTTAAAAAAATGATATATTATATTTTTGTGAAATTTTGCCCTCAACCTCTAAGTTCCATGAAATAAATAACATCGTCCTCTTTTAATTAATGTTACTTACTATTGCGTAATAAAACTCTTATTCATTTAAATCGAACTTAGGAAATTTTCAATTGTCAACTGTTCTACTTTATTCAACTATTTCACGTCAATCGGACATGACACTAAATTGTATCCCACTTAATATGAAATGACTGATTGAAAGCTATTCTTGAGACTGAGGTCGGATTAGTATTTTAGTAAATGTTGTCTTAATTTAAATCGCACTGTCTTAGGAGCCGGCTTAATAAACTGGGAAACTAAGTGGTCAATTTCTAACGGTCGGAGCATGATGGATATATACCTTGAAGAATTTTCTGCATTCAGGTATGAATCAGTGATGACCTTTACAAATTTTTGGCAATCAACTACAACTAACAATGGGTATTATTGAATTCGTTCAATCGGACTGCACATTCTTCCACAGTGGATGAAACACTATAAAGTACGTTCAGTGGATTGAATTACATTAGATTTTGAAAGAAACATGCACTGAAATAACCTCATGGAAATTCACCTTGGTTGACGTATGGTTGACGTAAAGCAGACTATGCCTTCGTACCTGTTCTTCAAGCATAGGTTTGTGATTTTCTTCATGTGTCTCAAATTCAAACACTTTGTATTGTCGTAATGCGCGAGTCTCGGAGTGATTAGCCATCGCACCAAACTATAGCATCAAAGAACACGTAGAAATATTTCGCATATCAGATTCGAGGCAAGACGTCATATGGCTTGACAACATAGCTAATAATTTCGAAATATATGGTGAATTTGGAACGGAAGCCATCCAGCTATCTACATTAAGCCTAGCGGATTGTAGATAGGAGCCGAGGCTCCTAAAAGTGGTATCTAAATGCTTTTTCGGCTCAAAGATTGTGCATAATTAGGCTGAACGTCAGTTCATTCAGATATTTTGCTAGAAGTTTCCTGACCACAGAGAATTTCGCCGCAGTGAAACAAAATCGTGACACGATGATGGGCTCTGCTTTCGGAGACGTCGTTCCTGATATCTCTTTTTGTCATAAATGCTTCTTCTTTTTGTTCACTTTACTTGTGAATTGGGCAAGCTTATTCATTCTTTCTCTCTCCTCCTGAGCATTTTGAAGTTCACCATCAAAACCAAATTGCTGGATAGAAATCGCTACTAATACAACTGTTCAGTATTGCACCATAATGTATAATTTGCCACTCATAGTTTGCTCTGCGATCGTGAAATGCCACTTGGTCATTATTAAACTCATCTTTGTAATTGTTCCGGGCAACCGTTTGATAAATAATTGTGGTGCATATTTGATGAGAGAAAGCTACAGCGACAAGTTGGATGCCGGATTAAATTTTTCGATCCATCAACAAATCTTGAATTTGAATTCACTTTTCACTTGGTCATCTCGGAAGAATGCAGCCATGTTTATGAACAACTTACCAAAAGAATGGAGGTTGTAATCAGAATAATAGTTTTCAATGCCAGACTTAATAAAATGAACCCACTTTGGATATGGAATGTCAAACATCCTTCTCCTAACTGCTTCCAATTTTCAAATTTTGCTCGGTTTCTTTCGACCTGGTAGTATTGAGTGCATTATCTAGAGACATAATACTCGCTAGGCTTCTTAGCCCACAGAACTGTTCGTATCTTTGAAAATTTGTTCATTGGAGAGCAAACTCGCAGTGAATTCTGAATCCTGTCTCAAAATTAATTCTGTGACAACAGCGATGTGCCTCTTAAAGACGTCAGATATGAGAATTTGCGTCTAGCATTCATTAAAAACAACTGTCTTTGAGCTAGAATGTTTCTTGGTAAAATGGAAAGGAATAACATTCAAGTTTCTCATGCATATCAATGCTTTTCCAGCAAGCAAATCTGAGAAAGTTCAGTAAAATTCAACAAATACCATTTTATAGTGTGGGAATTGAATTGAAGCTCTACTATCACTTCAGTTTCCCTCTACTAACAATTTGATATGTGCTGAGTTATTTTTCAGTAGCAACCACAACGACACGGTAAATGGTAGCCATCTCGAACTGCTCCGAAACGATGCGCATATTTATATATTTGTATCCATGTATGAATGTATATTCTTGCCTACAAAAGGCGAGTAGCAATGAGTAAATGAAAAGATGGGGGCTGAATTGCCTTGATCAATTAGTTTTTTAAACTCAAATTTTCACTGCAGATCCCCCCTAATAAATTTTGTCACTAATCAACAAATACATGTTCCGATGTACTCACACAATTGCAGTACGTTCAATCTATTGATGCAGTAAAGTGCAGATGCATTTAAGATGAAGTGACTGTTAGCCGGACATAATAATTAAGAATGTATAGTTTTTGAATCCACCCATACAGCTGTCATTTGGAATACATTTTATGGGTGTCAGTATTATCACCTCGTAGTAATCCAGCTAAGACCTTTTCACTTGAGGCGTGATATTGGAGGCAAAAGCGATGTTGTCTTTTCGTCAAACAAATAAATAAAATAGCACTCAGTCCTCTAAAACTGTCTGAACAAAATAGAAACCCCCACTTTGCCGCTTACATGACTGCGGTCTGCTGAAACCCACCTTTCTAATTTGCATCAAGCTACTTTACATAGTTTTGTCAATCGCTCTCGTAGATTCTTCCTCTATAGTGGAAGTTTCCTATCTGATGCATATGCGAGAAACGAGACATCATAGAAATATAACCAAAATCAACTCACCATTTCTTTTAGACAAATGCCCATTTGAAAAATAAATCAAAGCACCGTTGTAGACACGGCGTATTTCCTTGTTCACCAGGCAATGAAAAAACGGCTTGGACACAAATTTTAAATAGAAGTCTAGAGCTTAACAAGGATCAGCAGAACAGGACAGAAGTGAAATCAACTTGCTCTCCTTTGTCAGCCTCCAAGGAACTTCCAATAAATGTTTCGCAAATCTATGACTGCATAATCGAAATGCGACATATCTAATAAAATTTTTTGCTAGACTCTCGGCCTATTTCAAGGTAAGTCCTTCGTTTGTTTTGTCAAACAGATAAATTTTTTTTCAGAGAAAAATGTGTGGTCGAAAGCCATGAAATGGAAATTTTCCGTTGGAATTACAGTGGATTGGAATAAAACTGTGAAGTTCATCCCTTTGGCAGTTCTAAGTGCGCATCTTTCGACAAACGCATCAGCCATTTTTTGATTCAATTATATTTTACTATTCAACCTATTTTTAAATCTCTTCAACTGGCCTCTGACTTCGTTTCATGCATACTAAGATGAAATTATTCAAAAGGTTCAATAAACGCTACTTTTCAAGGGTTCTTGTACTAAATCATTGCCTTATAGATAATTCATTTTTGGGTTTTATAGTATCCCTACTGTATGCTCTTAAGAGGATGGGCAGTCATGTTACAGAAGCTGTTTTGCGCAAGTGAATTACTTCAAGGCTGCGATGCTCAAAAGTGGTGCTCATTTATCCACCGTTAGGTAGCAATATAAATGAACGTGTACAACTATGCTGCCTAAAGATTATCAGAGAGCAATTCATTTCTCTAAATATTCAACGTTTCGATGAAGACGCAATTGAACTTTTGACTTAAATGCTAGTTCTGAAGGCTAACACTGTTGCATTGTGTAAGGCCGTAGTAAAGAAAAACGAAATTGACATTCGATGATTGGTAGAACAAAATCAAACAGTGAACAATCATTTCGTAAAAACTCTCATTCAAGACCATGCTTGTGAATGTTTCTCCAAATCACACTACTTTAATGATGTTCCCTGCGTTGTTCAGTGGAAACAAACAATAAATTGAAACGGTATTTCACTTCTAACATACCGACTTTTGAAAACGAAGCAAAGCGTTAGGGATCCTTTGATTACGTTGGCTGCTTCAAGGTATTGCAAACAGCCGGATTCCAACACAACAATAGCCGCTGTCAAGGCAACGCTTAAATCGAGAAAACGTTAAAAAAATGATTTAAAAAAGGACCCAAGTAACACTGTCTTAGATAGTGTAGAATCGGATTAATCAAGGTGGGTTCAGTGTTGTGCTGCATAGGTTGCAATTGTATTGTATTAGTAGCTAAAATTCGGCTGAAACTCTGTATTCGAGTCAACCTATCAAGATTTACTTACTTTTGAACGCAATCGTATTAATTTAATTTCAAAACGCAAGATGATGACATGCACCCAAATTATTAATTGCCCCAAGAATGAGGAGAAACTACATTTAGCCTGCTTCGTGGTGGTGTCCCGTATGAAAGCAAAAAGCAAAACAACTTTGAGAACACAGCCAATTCGCCCATTTGGCTCTGTATTAATCAAGGGAAAGTGACAGAATGGATCCAGAAGGAAATGCGCCAGTGATGGTCTATTTACATAAACACAATGAAAGGAAGCACTCACAGGCGCAGACAGTGAGAGCCGGTTGAAGTATTCCTGCTGCGATCCTGCTTGCAGTATTCTGTAATATAGCAACAAACAATATAAATGAAAAATGAGAGAGTTTTAAAAGAATCATTTGGTAATCAAAGCAAGTTGGTAAGGATCGAGGTTTTCACAATGACTGTTGAATCAAAGTAATGACTTTGAATTGTTCTGACTGATTCCCCTTATACATAGTCGGTAGAAGTCGACTTGTTCGCGAAACGCTAATTTCCATAATAATAAGTGCTTAAATTTGTATTAAGTATCACAAGTTTCCATTGATTCCGGATTTCTTGAAATAGCCGTATCTGATTGCGAATTCTGCGCCGCTTCAAGTTGATCGCCAGCCACTTACTGTAACACTCAATGGTGCCTGAAACTCAGAGTAATAATCTAGATTCTAGGAATTGCTGAAACTAAAATTTCTAAGCCCCATGTTTAACAGCTTTGATTTTAGAAATTAAGAGGTAATTTATCTTGCCTTAACAGCGCAATCGCAGGAACCGCAGGTCATTCTTCAGGAAGACAGTGGTCCACTTAACACACTCTATCAGGAACCGGTTTATTCATTTTGCATTAATTGTAAGTTTCTTCAACAGCCGTGCATGAAGCAATGTCTCACGAGGTGTTCTGGCGGAGGGCTCAATTCAATTAAGGAAAGGAAATAGAAAAGCACTATGCAACTCTAGAATTCAATGTTTTTTTGAATTTTTGAACGCCGGCCAACGTTCAGGTGATTGATCACATTTTGAAGGCAACTCAGCCCCGGTCCATTCATTTACTCATTGCTACTCGCCCTTTGGAATGAACACGTCGCAAAAATCTGCAAGAATATACATTCAAATATGGGTATAAATACATAAACATGCGCATCATTTCGGCGCAACAGTCATGAGCTGGCATTGAGCGTGTCGTTGTGGTTGCGGTGATACGCGGAAGGTCCAGCACATATCAAATTGTTAGTAGAGGGAAACTGATGTGACTGTAGATCTTCACTTCATTTACCACACTATAAAATGGTATTTATTGAATTTTACTGAACCTTAACAGGTTTGATTACAGGATAAAGTTCATATGCATGAGAACACTGGAGTCTAAATGTGATCCCTTTCCAGTTGAATCAAAAAAATTTCCTCCTTATTTGTAGAATTAAAGCTGTTAGGCTTGGGGTTCAGTAATTTCGATTTCAGCGATTCCAAAAATCTAGGTTTTTACTCTAAAGGTTATTTAGTGCTGCAGATTCTGCAATCAGACGCCACTATTTCACGGTACCTGAAAGCAGTGGAAACAAAATTTTTTACGGAAACGAACATAATTGCAAAGGAATTGACCTCCGCCGAATATGTTTAAGGGGTATCGGTCAGATGAATTCCAAAATCATTATATAGCTAAAAGAGATCTTTGTGATATCCTCGTTGCGTTGAATGCAAAATATTTTCTTTTAAAATACTATTTTTCAAAGTGCTACCCATTTATATCGACTTGCATTAAAGCCTGACAAATGGGCAAATTGGCTGTGTTCTCAAAGACATTTCCGACATGAAGTTGGCTGAAGTTGGAGCAATCCTCAAGATTCGAGGTTTACACGAATATAGAGTTTCAGCTGATTCATAGCAACTGATGTAATACAATTAAAACCTTTTTAACAAACCAATGAACCCACTTCAATTATTCCAAGTCTGCAATATCAAAATAGGTATTACTCGGGTCTTATTTTAAATCGTGCTCTTGATTTTTTCTCGAATTCAGCGTTTTCGTAATAATGCCTTTTGTTATATTGGAATCATGCTGATCGCGATACATTGAAGCAGCCAACGAAATCAAACGCTCACTAACACTTTGCTTAGAACTCAAATGTTAGTATGTTTGACGGGAAATTTAATTTCAATTAAATGTTTTTCGTAGTGAAATTTGCTCGGTAGGCATGCTTCTGAGTGTCTCGCAGCTACTTAAATGTGACGAAATTTTGTTTAGGCTGAGGCGGATAAGACTGTCAATATTACATACTGAATTCAGTAAGTGATAGGAGAACTTCACTTCACTTCTTACGCTTTAAATTAATTTTCTTGATTTTACCGAACTTTGACAGATTCGATTGCTGAAAAAGCACTGAGATGTATGAGAACTAAGGATACAGATGAGTTAACTCTGGTGTCTGAGATTTGTAAGAGAGTAGGATTTGATAATTGCTGGTAGCCGATGAATTAGTAATAAGCGAGATGCAGCTATTTCGTAGAAGCCCCAAATATCAAACAAAAATTTTTCATAAATTCGAGTCTAAAATTTAAAATTTTGGAATTAATTGATCCAAATGGTTAGGATCTAACACCGTCTAAGTTGAGAGGCTTGGCATTGAGTTCCCTTGGTCAAGAACTTTGGCAGTTAGATCGAGAAATCATGATCCCACTAGTGACTTCCCTAATTTACATCCTACGTTGCAAACATATTTCTTGTCGCAAGCTGCAAACTAAACACGGATGAACCCGAATGCCTGTAACAGGATCCTGTACATAGACTTCGGGATTTGTAAATACTGTAATCCGTAGCACTGCAATGAATTTCAACTCTTTCGTGTCTAAAATAATCCAATCTTTTGATCCAGTTAGAAAACGAAATACCTGAAGATACATTTATCCTCCTTAAGCCCATGCTCCTTGTGTGATCACATTGTAAATGCAAAGAATCTGTCAAAAAAGCACAAGAAAAAGCATTTTGTTAAAAATAGCACCTTGTCAATTCTTGTTTAGGAAGCAGCAGACAGATAGACTCTTGTAAACTTCAAAGATTTTTACTTCCGATGCTAAATGTCTTTGTGGTTAAATGTTGCCATCTATTTTACAACGCATTTGAGAACATTTGGTGATACAAGAAGATTTGCTTTACAAAACTGCTTTACATTCTAGTTTGATTGAAATTAAAAAAAGCAGCACCTCTTACTGCGCATTTGTTTCTTCAATGTTGAAATTTGTCATGAAGGACAGCAGTGTGTGAATAAAGTGTTTTTTAGGATACAGAAAAGTCAAATAGAATGCTGATAAGCAGAATAGTGTGGACAGTTGACTTACACAGATCATTTTGTGGAATTGATAATGAATATTGAGTCCAGTGCAGAGATTAAGGTGTAGCAGAAGGGCGCGTTTACAGTGTCGTGCCCGAAAGGTGGCATGGCTGTGGCACGGAAGTTAGGAGTAGGCTTGAAAAATAGTCCGACACTTCTAAAAGGTAAGGGAACTCTCCTAGGTACGTTCATATAGTTCTTTAACGTTATCTTGAAGAGAAGTATACAAGATGCGATATCCGGCGTCTGCGTAAAATATTTGAACAATATTTTATCATCATCACAGAGCCTCGGAGCCGTGATTTTCAGACACGCAACTTTCAGTTGCAAGGGTGAAGCATGCGATCAGGCGCAGTCCATCCATCGCAAAGCTGGTGGTACACAAATTGAGAAATCGCAATCACATCATTTGACACAATTGCTTTTTTCTCCCCTCCATTGAGTTAGTTTCTTTTTTTGCTCTTCTGTAACCTATTGCGATGATAAATGAGGCAAAATATAAGTTATCAAATGATTTTTCTTAGTAAAATTGACTATTAATTTATCCATATCCAACGTATTTTGTGTTTATTTCAGTAATTTCTGCACAGATCTTGTATTTAACCCACTTAATTTTAAACCAGACTAGCATTTTACCTAATGGAATATGCCTTCGGCTCAGTTCAAACACTGATATGCGCTGGACGTCGCTTTGTTTTCCTAAAGAAAATCATTCCACACAAGTGGAAGCAATTTATAATTTGTGTAAGAGTTTAAAGTTTTTTAACCAAATTCCCAAAAGTATCATATTTTAGATTATCTAACACACGTTAATTTCTGCAGAAGTGGTGATATCGCAACAAGAGCTCAAAAACACTGCGTTGCCGTTAAAACGATCGTACTTAAAGTAAACTTTTATGCGAATCGACATGTTGACACCGAATACCGTAGAGACTAAAAGCCTGAAATTCACTCTCAGATCCTACATAGAATCCATGATGGACGCACTTTCGTGGTACCTACATGTCTTGTAAAATTTGGGGGAGCAGATTTTGTTTTCAATCCTAGATGGCAAAGCATGTGACAAATCACGAGTTGAGTTTATTGTTTTTGAAACGAAACCATGGAGTTCGTAAGCACATCAAAATTGTGATTTTTGATTATTGGAATGATTGAAATAAATTTAAAATTAAATAAACTTTTATAAATACGAAAAGGAAGACTCCTTTTTCTCATCAACCATGAATGAAATCACCGCATAAAGAAATGTGACATCATCTTTTGGTTTTTGCGGATCGTTGTCTAGTCACTTAAATAAACTCTTGCAAAGAGTCAATTAGATTCAAGATCCTTGAAAATGCTACAATAAAGGCCTTATTTCCTTTGAATAATCCAGGTGTTCGAGATGTTTTCCTCAGTGAAAACGCAAATTTACATGAAATTAATCCACCTACAGATATCTAGAGTTCACAAATCGCTTCCGAATGAGATCACAAAAATGCATTTTTTTAATCTAGCGAATGGTTTTGCATATTTTTCTCTGCTTGTAAAAAACTGCCTTCGGAAATTTAGAATATTCCTGTCTTTGATACAACCATTTCAAATCCTAACCTGATCGGCAACTCGTTTCGCGAAAGCAACGTTAACTTTCAGTTGCATCTGTAGGTTTCGCAATTTTCGATAAAGCGGTGAAAGTTATCAAGGAAGTGTGCTTTCGTGAAGTAGATTTGGTTATGAGCACAAGCTTTAAATTGCATTTCACCCTGTGCTTACAAGTCATTCCGTGAAAACGAGTTCGATCAAGTCTCCTGACTGGATGTGAGGATATTGTGGAAACATTGAACAAGCTTTTTCATTTACACATTTACGTTCGCTGCTTGGCCATATTTCATAGATACAAGTTGAAAAAAGCATGAAAAAAGCAAGAATTTACAAGTAACTTTAATTTACCCTCTAAAAAGCTGTCACATGTAAAGTAATAAAATCTTAAGATTTGCAATAGAACGGCTAGACATAAACAGGTCAAAGTAGTGGCCAAATATTTTTTCAAAAGTTGAATTGCTGAATGCCGCCTAACGGTCAGTTGGTTGATCACATTTTGAAGGCAACTCAGCCCCGGTCCCTTCATTCACTCATTGCTACTCGCCTTTTGGAATGAACACGTCGCAAAAATATGCAAGAATATACGTTCGTACATGAATATAAATATATAAATATGCGCATCGTTTCGGCGCAGCAATCGAGGGCTGGCATTGAGCGTGTCGTTGCGGTTGCGGTGATACGTGAAAGGTGCAGCACATATTAAATTGTTAGTAGAGGGAAGTTGAAGTGACTGTAGAACTTCACTTCATTTCCCACACTATAAAATGGCATTCGTTGAATTTTACTGAACTTTTACAGATTCGCTTGCAGGAAAAGCCTCGCAAATCGCGAGTTCCTAGAAAATGAGCTCAATGCTCCCAAATTGAAAAAAATCAAGCGAAATTCTAGAAGAGAAAACAGTACCATAGTCTGTTAAAACGCTATACAATTGCATGGCGTCTCAGTTCCTTAGTCCTTAAAGCCACCCAAGTAGAGACTATTTAGGTAGCATTCATTGACGAAACCGCTGCATTTGTAGAGAACTTGGATGTTCTCTGTTCACTGCATTGAGGACCGAGCAAAGGGCGAATCGGCTGTGTTGCCAAAGTTGCTTTACTTTTTGCTTTCATGCGGGTAACCGCCATGAAGCAGGCTAAATTTTTTTACTCCTCATTCTTGGGCAGGCTTCAGCTGATTTCTAGCAACTGATATGCAACAAATTATTGAACCCACTTTAAATAATCTAAGTCTACAGCATCTGAGTAAGCGTTGCTTTGGTCTTGTTTTCAATCACGCTCTTAACATTTCCTTGATAACGGCTATTTTTAATAGAAGCATGCTTTTTGCGATACCCTGAAGCAGCCAACGAAATCAAACGCTCTCTAACACTTTCTTCAATTTCAAAAGTAGGTGCATTTGATTTGAAATTCGGTTTCAATTAAGCGTTTGTCTCCACTGAACATCGAGAAACATCCATGAGCTTGACAAGCTTTTAGAAGAGATGGTTTGCTGTTTGATTTTGTTCTGCAAATAATCGAAAGGGGATTTCTTGGTTGAATAATAAATATCTTCGAGTCGGCCTAGATATCCGCAAACATTTTTTCTTCAATTGTCGTTTCCGAAAAAATTATCATTTGCTATTATCAGACATGGTTGTTGAATGAAATGTCTCTTAGTTTATTCATAATCTTACTTATAAGTGCGAATTTTATTTACGAACGTAATTTACGAATTTGAACTTGTTAGAGCAAATAGCTTCAACCCTTAACACCACAGAGGATTATTAGCTTTTGGGCACCTCATTAAAACGCCCTCATATTGCGGCTTTCATATATTTTCAGCACTAGCGTCTGCAGACAACGAGGGTCAACTGAATTCCGGAAAGCTGTTTCTGCTATCCAGTCCAGGAGGATGAAATATGCTACGATTCACGTGTTAGATCTTGGATTTTTTACAACAAATCAAGGACTATCGAATAAAATACCCGATGGAGAAATTTGAGGTCTATTTGAGCAGAAGTTTGTCCAGCTCTTTTAATTTATTTAATTTTTTATTTTATTTTCTCCCCACATATTAGGGCAAGTCCCAAGGACTTATTGAGGCTACAACAGATGCAGAAATAGCTTTTATAGCGATTAAGCACAACAGTTAACACAGAAGAGTAAAAACGTTTGTTGACGTCTTTGTTTGTCTAATCTCTTCCCTGGCATGGCTTTGTCGTACACGTATCAGTTTAGCTTCCTCGAGCCACCGCGCCCGAATTCGTCCATCCTCATATCCCCCGAAAATCGACATTCTGGCGCAGATCCCATTCAAAGCTACTTGCACTTGGATTTCATATTCCAGTGTGGGACCATGAATCCGTCGTGCATCCTTTACCAAGCTGTAAGAAGTTGTGCTTCTGCTAGCATAATCTAATTTTATACATCCGGAGGGTGATTAGTCCCATCTGGCCGCCCCTCTCATTAGCCCCTAAAGTTGCTCCTGGGGTCACCACGAGTAGACTGAGAGTAGGTTTTATCACCTGTTCTTTTAATTTTTTTACTTTTTTTATTCGTCCCCACCCTTTGAGGCAAGTCCCAAGGACTTATTGGGAGTACAACAGAAATACAATAAAGTTACATATTATAGCATAGTGACTTGCTGATCTTTTCTCAGCATGTTTGCATGAAGCAATAGCATTCAGTTTTTCTGCTGCATCTAATGGAGTACCTCGGATGTGTTCTTCCCAGCCGTGATGGTGCAGATGCGTATTTTATCCTGCCTGAGGGACTTTTCGTTGCTTCCTGCCTTCCACTCTATCATTTTTCTCATTCGTATTCAGCTTTCCTGCTTTTCTAATTCAGTTTGATTGTTTTCTCCTCTCTGTTTGTTTCTCCCTTTCTCTGAATTCGACCGAAGGGTGACAGTTCCTAATATGTCTTTCTAGCCACCATTGAGTCTTGTATCTTTAAAAGCAATCTGTAAGAGAGCACTTTAGTCTAGGGTCGAGCATCTCTTCAGTTCTATGTTCTTCTTCTCCGTGATCTTGTCTTACGTGCATTCGCATATCTTTTACTCTGGCGAAGGATCTTTGGCAGTTTGTGTTTGTACAGTCAATATCACGTCGACTTTCTCCCACCAGTCTAGGTGTATAATTTTCGTCTCAAGATTTAGGTCTTTCCTTTGGATCTAGTAGCCATGAATCTGAGTGCTCTTGCCATGTTTCTTTCGCAGCCTTAATTAATTGAAGCATCCAATTCCTTGCATGTGAAGCTATCTTGGTTTCGCCTTTTTCAAAGTTACTGTCAAGTACGGAGAGTATCAGGCTATCTCTGTCCATTTTCAAGCTCTTTCATAGGTTCAACCTCTTAGTCTGCATAAGACTTGCCAGGTTACGCATTGGGAGTTCCTTTCGGAGTTCCTCTACAGTTTTGGCTCTTCGCGAATACAATCCAAGTATCAAACGTCGAGCCGTATTCTGTATTGCTTTTAGTCGATTGTTATCTTTTACTCTCAAGACAATAGTAGATAATCCATAAGTGATTGCAGGATGGACAAACATTCCCACCAGATATGCTTTAAAGATGTTTTTGAGACTTCTTGAGCGCAGAAATGGTCGTAGTAAGTTTGCGATAATTGCTCCGTTTGGCTCACCGATTTCTTGAATTATGGAACCAAGATGTTCGAAGTTTGAGGCGCGTCTTTTACGCCAGATGTTCTATTGATTCAACAGCTGCGACCTTATTTGGCACAATAAGACATAGGTCATTGACGTATTCTCAATGATTTAGCTGCCTTCTTTTACCCGAGTGATCGATCACTTGTATTGCACTGTCCTTGAGTGAGCGGAAGGCTTCATCCAATATGAGTTGGAAGGTTAGGTTGAAGAGAAGTGGTATCTCTTTTAAGCCTTTTCTCACACCACGTTTCATCGCAAAGTAGTCCCTTGTTCCTCTCAATTTTCCCTTCGGTGCGTCCATCAAGGACATTACTGAGTGGATCATTTGCCAAGAGCAGCTTAGATCTATCATTCGGTTGTTTATTGCAGCAGTAGGCAGCGAGTCAAAGGCCTTTTCCAGGTCGACAAATACTAGCATTATATTCTGCTTGTGGTCCACGGCTTTCTGTATAATGGTTCTTACTCCCAGTATAGCCTGTTCGGTTGATCTTTCTTCACAGAATCCAAATTGGGTTTTTGAGGGTAGTTCGTCAAGATGGTGCTTCAAACGTTGGTACAGAATAGATGCATATAACTTACCTAATGCATCTAGAAGGAAGACTGATCTATGGTTTGCAGGAATTGTCTGCGAACCTTTGCGCTTGTATATAATTACAACTTCAGCATTGATCCAAGCCCGAGGTATAGGAGTAGTCCCATTATAGAAGTCGTTGAACAATTTTAGTAGGTAGGCATTTAGACACTGGTTGTCCCATTTTGGTAGTTCAGACCTATTCCATTTTCACCGATACTTTTGTGTAGCTTTAATCTATTTTTAGCTGTCTCGATCTCTTCCATCAAAATAGTGGAGCCTCTTGGTAGATGAGCACAGTTTTTAATTTCTTCAGTGGTTCTTTCCTTGAATGGTTCGCTTGAATGGAAAGCGATAGAACGCACCCAGATTGAACACCAACTGTGCTGATCCACTGACACGCACAATAAACAGAAGGACTGATGGGTTCAAAGTGCGAAGCCAGAGTAAATGACTCCTGCTACAAGTATATTTTTAGATCTCTACGAAGAATGGAAAATCCCCTCACTTGGTTCATGCGATTCCATAATCCACCAGGCAAACTGGAGAGTGTATACTCTACACTGCAGTACATGTACATTTTGTGCTGTATTAAATAGAAAACAACGATTGCAAGATTTAGCAATGCCATCGGAATTTTCATCGGTCAAAATTATGTTTTCTGCAAGTAAAACGGAAATAACCCTGGAATATATGTCCAACAATTACAAGTTGAATCATTCATTCCTAAAAACAACGTTTTTTTAGCTATAGGCTTATTGCAGCATTGTCGAAAAGCGGACTGATCTTAATACTATCTGCAAGCCTTTGATAACAAAAAGAATATATGTGCTTGTTAGCATGAAAACTTGTTAAATTTAACGTTTCGCAATTCAAGGGTACAGTGTTTAAGATGTCCGATGGCATTATTGCTTAGGAACGAGCAGAAAATTCGATCAGCACAGAACCTGTTAAGTTTCATACAAATCGCGAGACAGTCCTCATTCATTTACAGAGAAGACCAGCTCATTTTGATTTTATTTATGCAACAGACGCTTACAAAGTCTTCAAGAACTTCGTTACTTGCGCTGTGCAAATAATCCATTTGGCTTTAGCGATATAAATTCGAAAACGAAATTTTTAAGATAATTTCGTATTTTTACCGAAAAATTTGGGGAACATTGCATTTGTTAACGCTTGCTAAATTGGTGGCAATTAATGACTTGTGGACATTTACTAATAGTCTGGCATGTATTTAATGAGATTCATGTATTTAATTTATAAGAGATTCCATTTTAATTGCTTCCAATATTCATCTTGCTTCAAAACAGCAATGTTTAAAATGGAAGGCTTTAGTGAGCAATTAGATTGTCGAATAAATTTCATGAGAAATATACATGTCCAGCACTGCAATCTTGTCTGAAGCCAAGAAATCCTACAGTAATGTTAATCTCATACCTTTAAGTCAAAATTTAAATTTGTTCGGTCAGGTGTCCAACCAGCGATACATTGCTTGCTAAAATCGTTGAAAGGTATGAAATCGAACTGGAACTCAAATGAAACAGCACTTAAATTACTAAATGAACCAAGGTTTCTTGTGATTATCAGTGGACATTTTAAGTTTTGGCATAACCGGCACTGTGTTCGAACGCTGACAATAGAAATTTCGCCGTGAAGGTTCATATTCAATGCAATTTTGAATGAGTCAGTTGAATTGACTACCATTAACCGAACTTATTGGGTTACTTTCTGCGTGGAGCAACTTCGACTAGCATTCAAACCATACTGATTTTTGAAACCGGAAATAGCTCTTTTGGATTTATTTTTTTTCAAATTTGGAGATAGCTGTTTGAATTAATCTTCAAAATTAATTTAGTTCGTGAATTTGCGTTCTGAGTGTATGAATATGCCTAAATAATTTAGAAACATCCAGGTAATTGACTTGCTGCTCATTAGCATGACCGTTTGATCTGCATTTTCTTTAGATTTTCTGCATATTTTAGGTGACAAGTCATCGACAGTTAGTGATCTCTTCTTGACCGTCAGCATTAAAAGTTCATAATTCGGAGATTCACTTTCTGTTCGTAACTTGTCAAATCAGCGCTTCTGAACTTAAAGCTGGTGCCCAAATTTTATCTCCTTTAAACAGTATTTTGATGAAAAAATCAATGTTATTTCATTGGTTTACAAAGCAATTTGAACTAATATGCAAAGGATTTATTTAAATAAGTATTTATTTCCATAATTATCTGCAGTCGATGGACAAATCACATGCAAATGGCGATTGCAGTCTAGCGAAAGAAACTAAGAAAGAACAAATCAAAGTTTTGATCTCACTAGCTGATCACTCTCACCCTAAGCGCATTATCTGGCAGGTTTAAGCTGACTCAAATGAGCTCTAAGGCTTTGTCAAACTTGTTCCTGAAGCACCAACCTAGTATTGACGATTTCCACCAGTTACCCATCTTAAAGCAAGAAAGAATTCTCTGAATCAACGCACTGTTTTGTTTTTTCATCGAAAACGAGCCCAAGCTTGTGTACCTTGGAAAAATACAATCTTGAGGGGGGAAATCCAGAGTTGGAAAATTTGCAGTGCAATCAAGATCTGAGTAAATCTAATAACAATTTGAAAATTTCTGATTGTGATTTAAGAAGCCATCTCGACTCTATAGGCGTATCGCTAGAAGGTACCTTATTAACGTTTCTCTATTACTATCAAGTATGATTTAACAGAAACAAATCGCGCTTTGAACGAGTGTCAACTATTCTACCTTGGTGCAAATATAAATGGATCAGACAAAGCAAAGTGGACGTGACAAGATTGAAAACATTGAATTCATCAATGAAAAATTGAAGTAAAAATTGGGATAAAGATTGAGCAAAACCAACTTTGATTGTGGAAAAATTCGTCAATGGACGGAGGCAGCAGCCTCAAGCGAACTCATGTAAAAGCTTTTCTGTCTGTTTCTATTCAGATATCTGCAAATTAGCTCTATTCTTTCTATTGAATCGCATTGCATTCATTCAAAATTTTCGAATAGCTAATAAGACAGACATTATTTTGTTGTATTTAAGAGCTTTTATGGTTTTGGGATTTTAGCCTGCTTTGATGGAAAACGTTTCATTATAAATACAGTCTTATATTCATATTCATTCAAGAGGATAAACTGAGAGCTGGAGCCAAAAAGAATTCTCAACAATTGATATCAACTAGTTTTTACAAATAGTTGAATTATCCCAATCTATCGGCGAGTTTGCCTTTGCATTTCTTCATTGTTACTCACACAAAATACTTTTGAATGCAGCAAATTATCGGCCTCTTGTTTCCGCATTACTAAGAAGTAAATTCTCTAGTTTTGGAAAAAAACAGTAAACAGTACCAATCACTCTGCTCTGCAGGTATTGAAGTTTTATAATACAGTAAAATCGAACATTCTGTGAATTCCTCATTCATCTAATTGACCATTCATGGCAGAAATGGTGTTTATTTACAATTCCTTATTCTGGTTTTTATTGAAAAGTGATTACAGTTATTCAAAGAAGATTATGAAAACACATACATTCAAAAGTGCGCACTCAATACGAGAATTTCTGGAGGACGAATTTCGCACTATTATATGTAGCTACCAATCATTCAAACTTAATGAAGTACTACTGAAAATTAAAATTGCATATCTAAAGAGGTGTCATCAAGCATTAGTAGTAAAAAACAGGATTGTTGGAGAAAGAATCGAAAAATATTTGCAAACCATTTGAATTCCTTAAAATGCTACAGGAACTGCCCACTTAAAAGTGCGTGTAGTTCGAATAGCAAGGAGTCCTGGAAAAGCATCTTGTAGAACTCTTTGTGATAGATTTTCTGAGAACATCACTTTTGAGGTCAATTTTCAGTTTTTCCAATTTAAGTCAACATTTTCAGTCTGCATACACTGTCAGAACACATTGTTGCCGTAGATGGCAATTCAAACCTTTGGAATCAAGAGCCATTCGATAACATTCTCAAATGCGTTACACTTGCACAGTTTACAATCAAACCTCTTTGGACATTTGATGAAGAGCACACCCAAACTTGATAACACCCAATGACTAGGAAGCCTTGATTGCATTCGCTTTTTGAGAAATCACCCAGCATATCTGCATATCTTGATTCAGGTTTCTAGGTTTCAAATCATACTAGTAGCCGAAACGGAACAATACACTCCAGTGACTGTCCGTCTAATTGCAGCGATTCTAAGGACCAATTGGTCTTGCTTTTACCAGCTCAATGCAATGGCGTAAAGCAAATTCAACTAACTTCAACACATTATGGCAATTTTCAACATATTTGCTGTTTAAAATGATGTGAGGAGTTAATTTGACTCGAGGTTCCGATCAACCCGATTTCACTATATGTTGGCTTCTATACGCGCTGTGTCTGCAACAACACGCATCACACCAACCGACGCTTAGTTTACGATAAAATCATATATACTTGGTCTGACGATCCATTCAGTTTAATTGATAGCTCTTAAGTACTGAATACTTTCATTTTACATGACCTGCGTTCGTTCAATCAAAGTTCCATCCACTATTAATTATAAATTTGAATTTAAATACCTATTTGGTTAATTTCTGAAAAAATCGCTGAAATGCGCCTTGATGAAACCCAATGACTAGGAACCCTAAAGGGTGGGGAGAAATAAAAAAAATGAAAATAAAACAATATGATTTTGGGCGTTAATCCCTTATTTCAGAACTGAGCCAATAATAACCAATGTTCTTTTATTCATTTACACCTCACCCATTAGGCTAAGTCTCAATGACTTATTGGAGATACAACAGAAGTGAAAATAGCTTTTATACCAAAAAGAGCACAACAGAAGACAGTGACAGCCTTTACCGAAGTCTTCAGTTCTCTGGTGACTTCTCTAGCATGATCTTATCATACAGGTGGCAGTTCGATTTCGTAGTGGCACTTCGTCCATCCTCGACATTGTTAAGGACGGACAACGTTCATAACTCTTCCAGAAGTCTTTTCAACTTTCTGGCGGAGATTCCAGTCATTGCTATGTGCACGCGATTTCCATCCTTCTTCATCAAAATAAAAGAATCGATTCATGGTCCTGCACCAAAACTAATAAACAAACTGCAGTTGAGATGGACATACTGACTAATGGCATTGTTCAAATAAGGGAAGTCGGAAGCTTGATCTAAAGTGGTTTTACCTAATATTGCTTTTTACTTAAATGAACATAAGTAGACTTTGTTACTCAGAACTGGTACACTTCAAACTTCCACACCCAAATCTGAAACGCCCCCTGAATTTAGATCCTTTTTTTGCACTATATCAAGTCAGATGGATTGATGATTAGAATTTCGCTTCCGGATGACTGAGAAGAGTACGTTCGTAGGATTGCATGAGCATCATGATTGGGCTCATGATACCGGAAGATGATCACGTCAATATAAAGAGAGGATGGAATATGACGTCTATAGGAGTGTCACTTCCTCGAGAAAGGATACTAAGGAAGTTGGTGGAAGCGAATGCTGCCGTGTATACTCATACTGTTCTAGAATGCCCCGAAAGTTTATAAAGGTGACATTCAAGAGAGCCATCAGTTTCTAATGGGGGATTTGTAAGATGTTATTTATGACACCATTTCTGCACACGGCCGTGAATATGAGATGATCTTGGCGGAAATTCTCCCTCCAACACTGCCATTGTAGAAGATTCCATTTTGTCAGTAAAGAATATATATTCATCTTCGCTCGATAAAGTAATATGTCTTGTAAAACTACGATGCAGCGCTATCCTACATGTTCAATGTTATTAGTCCAGTGCGCCACTTTTACAGCAGTGGAATCGAGAGTGACTTGATTCATTTGAGCAAACGAAGATGAGCGGCCATGGATTGAATCCTCCATAGGTCTATTCTGACGCTATTCTAAAGTACTAAGACGTTCGCTGGAAAACGACAAAGTTGGCTGTTTTGTCAAAACCACATTGTACTTTCTTGTACGGGCACTTACTTTGGAAATGAGACGAATTTCTGTTAATTTTGCCTTTGAACAAACGAGGTAAGTTCTGCTAGAAAGGCTGATTCTACAAGTCTGCTTAATAAAAATAGGAGAATCAGCAAAATGGATCTTGAAATGCAAATGTCAGCTGAGTGTTTGCAGAACCATTTTATGTCTCTTCAAGTCAATTTTAGATCTTTAAACCAACCACATCATAAATCCTTGTCAGTGCTTAATGACACTCCGAGTAGTAAAATTAATGCTTAAGTTTAGCTAAACGCAGAAAAACACTAAAGAGTGTGGGCTATAAATATTGAAAAACAAAACTGCTTTCAATTTAAATTGCCACAAGGAAAAGCTAGCTTTCAAAATGAAACATCGAGCTAATCGTGTTTAACCCAAGTTAAGTAAGAAGCGTTCACTAAGATGCGGGCTCACAAAATGTACAGAACAATATTTCCAGGTTAAGTGACAGTGTCTGCTTGTGGGGACATTTTTCATGCCCAATAAATATCACGCATTTGATATTCACCGATTCGAATGACAAGAACGTTTGTAAAATACGTTAATAGCTTTTCACAAGAAAACTTTTATTACCATTCGCCTTGGGTGACATTTAGCACCTGAAAATTAGGATGCCTCCAGGCACAGGTCCTTCACGAGTTGCGAATACAAATGCTCCACACTTTCGAACCGTTCATATCCGTTAGAAATTCGTTGGCGCACATTGCACTCAAGCTGGATACTTCATTTGCACAAATCATTCTTCAGCCACTTAAGTTGAGTCTTGCTTGTTGCCGTTTAAGAATCGTGATCCTTAAGAGTGCCACAAAGCAGTCTTTTACCTCTATAGTGAAGTCCAAAAATGGAGGTAGAAATCAACAAATTTGAAAACTTTGCTTCTATTTCACAGTCACAGAGTATTGTAACATAATGACATGCTATGCTTTTGAGGCTCTTACTTCTGGAACCTGTCTGTTTCATCAATGCTATCAATCTCATGCTCACTTTTGATGCAGATATTAAGATTGGGTACCGAAAAGCGTGCAAAAGTCATTGTTCTTTATTTGTATTTTGTAGATGCATTTTTCTAGTTGGGTGCTTACGGACCATAGGAATCTTTGTGAATGTTGAGACCCCATCGAAATCTGTGCTACCGAGAGAGCAGCAAGTCCTGGACACATAAAATAGGCTTTCCTGCACTACGACAGCATTCATCAAAAGCTGCATTTGGCGATTTCATAAAAGAAATAATTAACATTTACAAATGAAGGGATCGAAAACAGCTGCCTTTTAATCTCCTATTAATCAAGAGGTGTTAGACAACTCGAAATGAACTTCCTAGAATTTTCAGCTTGGATCTCACAATCATAAAGGTCCGCTTGAAGAGATACTATAAGTGGTCACATGGGCTTTGTTGTATATTTTCTGTATGAGTGTTGATTGATAAACAGCGCCCTTAAAATGCTAGTTCTGGTGCTTTTCATAGCTATCAACTCATATTACTCCACTCAAGTAGAAATTCACGAGTTTAAAAATAAAGAAAGAACACCGAAATTCATATGGAGGCTCCTCCAAATATAGACGGTAAGCTTCATTCTCGCATTCTCCTCGAAAAAAATAGTTGCTTAAACATAAAAGAATCATGCAACTTACCTTATTGATTTCAATTTATTTAAGCTGCAATTCGTGGATTTGTTGAAAATTTCTCATTAAAATAGAGCAGAACTTGTGCTGCACGCCCCAGCGCTTGTGAGGACGCTCACCTTCAGGTTGCGGACTTGAAGAATTTCTGCTCATCACGTGGCTTTCACCTTTATTTATTCTTTTTTTCGGTTTTATGAAATTCGCAGTTACGAACTAGGTTTGAGACTATTTACAGTTGTTCATTCCTATGTACTGCCAGCAAACAGTGGATTCCCTTGAAGGCGAATTCGGACAGTGATCTTTAGGCTATTTGAAAAGTTGTTTAAGAGACATCGAACGTAGCGTATCAATCGGATTCGAACTTTTAAGATAGGTGTATTCATTTTTTAGATCAAAATGACCAACAAATGCACATTCGTATGCGCTTATTGACAGAGGAGACCGAAATTTCGCTGGAAGAAAATGATTACTCACTTACATTTCGGTGAAATTTTGCCCTAAACCTCTGAAATCCATGAAATGAAATAAATAGCAATGTTCCCTACATTAACGCTGCTTATTATTACATAATGAAACTTGATTTCACCGTTGTACTACATTCAATCATTTCACGTCAATTGGACATGACTTTGAAGACCACTATTTCGACTGAAGACATAGGACTGTAATTAGTATGAATTGGACATCATCAGATGTTCGACTCAGTTTTACAAGTTGACAGGTACCGTTTTGACTCATTGTGCCTTTCTAAACGGAACTTCGTTAAGTGTACAAAAATAAGGTTTTTAGTCGTGAAATGGATCCCATTTAATATGAAATGACTGAGTAAAATCTAGTTTTGAGAATGAGGTTTGTTTGATGCTTTAGCAAATCTTATTTCTATTTTAATGGCACTGTTTTAGGAGTCGACTTAGCAAGCTGGGAAACCAAGTGATCAAGTTCTAACGATCGGGGCATGATGAGCTTGTACCTTGAAGAATCTTCTGCATTCAGATATGAATCTGCGATGGCCTTCACAAATTTTTGCCAATCAACTACAACAATTGGAATAATTGAGTTAGTTGAATAGAAATGCACATTCTTCTACAATAAATGAAGCACTAGGATGTACATCCAGCGGATCGAAATGCGCTAGATTTTGAAAAAAAACATGCACTTTATTTACGGAGAAAAATCCAAATGAAAATTCGCCTTGGTTGGCATTTGGCCACAACGCTATGTTCTTCAAACAAAGGTCTGCGTATCAAATTTAAACGATTTTGGAGGCTTTATATTCTCACACATATCTCATGTTTGTTTACCATTTAATGTATTATTTCAATCAAAAAAATAGTTTACATGAAACAATGTGCAATCCAAGCTTAACAAACTCAAAAATTAAGTGATCGAATTTTACTGTCCATGGCATGAAATTTGGCCTCCTGGACGCGATTTCTGTATACAAATCTGAGGTTGAGATTATCCTCACAGTTGTGTTCCAATCTACTGCAAATATGGCTGAAAAATCTGCCTTCATGATGCAGAATACACGAGCTTGCATGCTAGATTTGATGTGTTCTTGCATTAATCGAATGAACAATTTACCGTTCGATGTCAAGCACAAATTCCAAATGACTATAACACAAGTTATACACGTCGATTGTACAGTTATGGACCTGTGCGTACTTTGTTCTATTGTCTGTGTATATGAGTGGATCACCACAGGTTGAATTCACTCTAGGTCCGTTCTGCTGCTCTTCGCTAACAAATAAATAGCCCATGGCTGTTGGAATCTTCATCGCCATAATCGCTTGATAAATGAGCATATTAGCCGTATTTTCAAAACTCTGTTGCTCTTTCGATTCATACGGGCATGCACCTAAGAGCAACTTGAATATACCGCATTCTTACCCTTGAGATGACTGAGGATTCGAATGTATATCATTAAACTATGCTGAAGAATAAAAGCATCCACGGTTGCAATTAAAAGAAATAAATGAATTAGCATGACTTATTTGGAAAGCAGAACATTAGCGAATTGCCAGAAAATATAATAGCAGTAAACCAATTGTACTTTAACCCATTAAACTAAACTCATTACCCAATCAAGTGAAGCTATTCTCAATCAGTAGTCTTTTAATACTAGTGCCAGCCTGTCAATTGTATTCCGAGTATTTTTTGAGACTGAGCATATACATATAATGGCAGTTTGACAACCAACTCAGTTCATTTCTTATGCTTCTGCGTCTTCAAATATGACGACGGATATGTATGCTGATTTCGAAGCACTTGGCTCAAGAAACCTTAAGGCAACTTCGGCTTAGGAACTTTACGTGAACGTTGGTTGCATTTACTTGTTTGTTTGTTCACTTTGCAGCTGTTGAAGCCCTGTGCCACTGCCTCGTACTGTTTTGTTCAGTTATTTGTTCTCGTATTGCCAATGATGACACATTTTCTCTTTTGTAACAAGTTAGCTTTGAAAGTGTCCATCGTGGTGTTCAGAATCGGCACATAAAACGAAACTTAAAGCGCATCTTCAGGGCAATCGCTGAACGATTTGACAAACGAAATGAGCTCCAGTAACCTTCAAGCAACGTGATCCATAGAGGCTTAAATCCTCTAGTCTAGAAAAATACAAAAAGCTAAATATTGTAAATAATTATTCATTATGCTGCCAGCAATCACTCAGCCCCAGGCAGTCATTAAGACAACAGACTTATTTAGGCATCGCAGTCATTGAACATTTTCAATAACCTCATCTTAGTTTATGCAAGGTGGATTCAGACTTTAAAATTATTCGGTTTACTTACGCTATCGTTAAATTTAAAAACAATCTTCATGTTTATTAATCAGTGAGAAAATCTGCAGCTGAGTGAACAGTTTGTGTCTTTTTGTTGCACGAGATTTACACAGTTTGAACCCAAGTGAATTTGACGCTATTGAAGCCATTTTGTGAATTCGAAACTTTCTTGCCTTGAAAAACTGGCATTTTGCACTTAATCTGATATCATTTCGTTAACTTCTGGTATTTTTGCGGAAACCCTATTCGTTCATCGAGCTTTGTAAGAAAAGTTTCATTTAAGGCTTTGTCCACAAGACAATGAGTCTCTTGACTAGGATCTGAAACATTCTGCTTTTCAACGTATGCTCTACCACCTTTATTTACGCATTCATGAGATACCCCATGCAATATCAAACACTTATTAACTTGAATTTTATAAATTACCAAGCGCAGGTAGCTGCTCTCTTTTCAGCCAGGTTCTGGATTTCATCGATACTTCACTATCTCAACTTCGTCTACAGCTTTGCATGAAGTCCTCTCCCAACAGCCCTCCTCCGACCTAGTACATGTGGTCAACCTCACGCCAACCAGACCACCTTCTAGGGCACTGTGCACATTCACTGCGCGGCCCTAAGGCCTCTAATGCAGGTATAAGTTGATTTAAAGAGGCCAAATGATATCGGCAGCGAATTAAGTCAGTGCCAAATTTTGACAAAAATGGTAGTCTGATTACTAGGCCAAAAGGGCAGTATGCTATAAATTAAGGGTTCATTTTCATCTGTTCTATTCTAGAAACTGTACTTTGTTTTCCAAATTCTATGCTGATATGCAGGAATTTTAAAAAACTCAGCAATAGCTTTGAGATTTAAAATTGATCCATTGCCTCCATTGCTAACAAGACCTCAAAACTAAAATTTTATACGAATTTAGAAAGTACGCTAATGTAATGACAACCAAAGATAAATGTCGGTTTGAAGGAGTGAGACTGATTTTCGATGGACGCTGGTAACAACACACTGACTACATAATTACGATCCGCAATCCTTGTTCATAAAAATTATTTTTGAGAACTTGTCAATGTAAAACACACTGTTTATTTGTAAATGCAGTTGTTAATACCGATTCTTTGAAGCTGTGTAAGTAATCGCGCAATAAAATGAAGGTCGCATTTCGATGGCCAGCTCTTAATATGCAATGTCGTTTGTTAAGGAGGGTGAAAACATTACATCTGTAGTCTTCCTTTGAATATTCATTAAAATCAAACACCTAAATTTATTGAAGTCATGCTTCACTTTCGCCATAGCTTGGTAACCTACCCGAGAAAACCACAATAATTGCATGGCAAACACCATTCGCATTTGGCAATTGCAATAAATATGGACTTTTTTAAACTAGCCAATTGTTTTACCTGATTTTCTTACCATGGCATAGGGACTTGCATGAAGGTAGTTAACACTATCCGTTGCAGAGCCTAATTTTCGTATTTACAAATAAACAGTGCGTTTTACATTGACAAGTTCTCAAAAATAATTTTTATGAACAAGGATTGCGGATCGTAATTATGTAGTCAGTGTGTTGTTACCAGCGTCCATCGAAAATCAGTCTCACTCCTTCAAACCGACATTTATCTTTGGTTGTCATTACATTAGCGTACTTTCTAAATTCGTATAAAATTTTAGTTTTGAGGTCTTGTTAGCAATGGAGGCAATGGATCAATTTTAAATCTCAAAGCTATTGCTGAGTTTTTTAAAATTCCTGCATATCAGCATAGATTTTGGAAAACAAAGTACAGTTTCTAGAATAGAACAGATGAAAATGAACCCTTAATTTATAGCATACTGCCCTTTTGGCCTAGTAATCAGACTACCATTTTTGTCAAAATTTGGCACTGACTTAATTCGCTGCCGATATCATTTGGCCTCTTTAAATCAACTTATACCTGCATTAGAGGCCTTAGGGCCGCGCAGTGAATGCGCACAGTGCCCTAGAAGGTGGTCTGGTTGGCGTGAGGTTGACCACATGTACTAGGTCGGAGGAGGGCTGTTGGGAGAGGACTTCATGCAAAGCTGTAGACGAAGTTGAGATAGTGTAGTATCGATGAAATCCAGAACCTGGCTGAAAAGAGAGCAGCTACCTGCGCTTAGTAATTTATAAAATTCAAGTTAATAAGTGTTTGAAATTGCATGGGGTATCTCATGAATGCGTAAATAAAGGTGGAAGAGCAGAATGTTTCAGATCCTAGTCAAGAGACTCATTGTCTTGTGGACAAAGCCTTAAATGAAACTTTTCTTACAAAGCTCGATGAACGAATAGGGTAGAGTTGTGATGAATTCGCTAAGGTTTCCGCAAAAATACCAGAAGTTAACGAAATGATATCAGATTAAGTGCAAAATGCCAGTTTTTCAAGGCAAGAAAGTTTCGAATTCACAAAATGGCTTCAATAGCGTCAAATTCACTTGGGTTCAAACTGCGTAAATCTCGTGCAACAAAAAGACACAAACTGTTCACTCAGCTGCAGATTTTCTCACTGATTAATAAACATGAAAATTGTTTTTAAATTTAACGATAGAGATATGTGCTTTATTGATCATTTAGCGTAAGTGAACCGAATAATTTTAAAGTCTGAATCCACCTTGCATAAACTAAGATGAGGTTATTGAAAATGTTCAATGACTGGGATGCCTAAATAAGTCTGTTGTCTTAATGACTGCCTGGGGCTGGGTGATTGCTGGCAGCATAATGAATAATTATTTACAATATTTAGCTTTTTGTATTTTTCTAGACTAGAGGATTTAAGCCTCTATGGATCACGTTGCTTGAAGGTTACTGGAGCTCATTTCGTTTGTCAAATCGTTCAGCGATTGCCCTGAAGATGCGCTTTAAGTTTCGTTTTATGTGCCGATTCTGAACACCACGATGGACACTTTCAAAGCTACCTTGTTACAAAAGAGAAAATGTGTCATCATTGGCGATACGAGAACAAATAACTGAACAAAACAGTACGAGGCAGTGGCACAGGGCTTCAACAGCTGTAAAGTGAACAAACAAACAAGTAAATGCAACCAACGTTCACGTAAAGTTCCTAAGCCGAAGTTGCCTTAAGATTTCTTGAGCCAAGTGCTTCGAAATCAGCATACATATCCGTCGTCATATTTGAAGACGCAGAAGCATAAGAAATGAACTGAGTTGGTTGTCAAACTGCCATTATATGTATATGCTCAGTCTCAAAAAATACTCGGAATACAATTGACAGGCTGGCACTAGTATTAAAAGACTACTGATTGAGAATAGCTTCACTTGATTGGGTAATGAGTTTAGTTTAATGGGTTAAAGTACAATTGGTTTACTGCTATTATATTTTCTGGCAATTCGCTAATGTTCTGCTTTCCAAATAAGTCATGCTAATTCATTTATTTCTTTTAATTGCAACCGTGGATGCTTTTATTCTTCAGCATAGTTTAATGATATACATTCGAATCCTCAGTCATCTTAAGGGTAAGAATGCGGTATATTCAAGTTGCTCTTAGGTGCATGCCCGTATGAATCGAGAGAGCAACACAGTTTTGAGAATACGGCTAATGTGCTCATTTATCAAGCGATTATGGCGATGAAGATTCCAACAGCCATGGGCTATTTATTTGTTAGCGAAGAGCAGCAGAACGGACCTAGAGTGAATTCAACCTGTGGTGATCCACTCATATACACCGACAAAAGGACAAGATACGCCCAGGTCCATAACTGTACAATCGACGTGTATAACTTGTGTTATAGTCATTTGGAATTTGTACTTGACATCGAACGGTAAATTTTTCATTCACTTAATGCAAAACCACATTAAATCTAGCATGCAAGCTCGTGTATTCTGCATCAATAAGGCAGATTTTTCAGCCATATTTGCAGTAGATTGGAACACAACTGTGAGGGTTATCTCAACTTCGGATATGTATACAGAAATTGCGTCCAGGAAGTCAAATTTCATGCCCCGGATAGTAAAATTTGATTACATGATTTTCGAGTTTGTTAAGCTGGCGTTGAAGATTGTTTCATGCAAACTATTTTTTGATTGAAGTGATACATTAAATGGCGAAAAAAAATGATGTGTAATACGTGTGCTTATTTTTAATTAGTAGTATGTGAAGTGTTTAGAAACGAAATATTAATTGTGACCTCAAAGGGACTAGGATTTTACGATGGACCTATGAAATGAAAGCTCTCTGATTCTTATAAACTTTAAGCAGGATAATACTTTAGCTCTAAGAAAAATATTAAACTACTGCCTGGTTTTGATTAATCACAGAGAATTTGTGCAAAGTAGGATTTGCACTTATTTACTTTTAAATGAAGCCATGTTAAACTTTAAGCTGTGCTGTCTGCTTTGAGGTGGCATGGTTCCATTTTATCTAATAAATAAATCATATCCTAAAATTAACAAAGTTCATTACAATTTGCTAAAAATTAGACGAAATGCATTCACGAAACTGAAAAAAGAAAGAAAGAGAATGAGAATAAATAAGCTTACCCAATTTACAAGTGGAGTGAACAAAAACAGGAGCATTTATGACAAAGAGAGATGTCAAGAACGACGTCTTCGAAAGCAGAGCTCATTGCTGTGTCACGATTTCGTTTCACTGCAGCGAAATTCTATATGGTCAGAAACTACAAGTAAAACAACTAAATGTACTGACTTTGATCTTACTAATGCATCTAACTTTGATGAATATAAAGGAAATCACAGACCTATGCTCGGAAAACAGGAACGAGGGAATAGTCTGCTTTGCGCTTGCCACAACATTGTGGCCAAATGTCAACCAAGGCTAATTTCCATAAGGGTATTTCTGTTAAAACACATTGCATGTTTTTTTCTAACTCTAATGCATTTCAATCCGCTGAATGTACATCCTGGTTTTTCATTTACCGTAGAAGAATGTGAATTTTGATTCAACGAACTCAATAATTCCAATTGCAAGTTGTAATTGATTGGCAAAAAATGTGTGAAGGTCGTCAAAGTTTCATATCTGAAAGCGGAAGTTACTTCAAGGCGCACACTCTTGATGCTCCGACCGTTAGAACTTAATCGCTCAGTTTCCCAGCTTGTTGAACGTGTCATTTTTTATAAAGAAAAGATTTACTAAAGCCTTAAACAAGCTTCAGTCTCAAAACTAGCTATTACTCAGTCATTTTATGTTAAACAAAATTCAATTCAAGACTTAGCACCCTGTTTTTGCATACTTAATGAAGCTCCATATTGAAAGGCGCAATAAGTCAAAACGATACCTTTCAACTTGTAAAACTGAGTTGGACAACTGATGGAGTCCAAGTCGTACTAATTACAATCCTATGTTTTCAGTCGAAATAGTGGCCCTCAATGTCGTGTCCAATTGACGGGAGATGTTTGAATGTAGTACAACATTTGACAATTAAAAATTTCCTAGGTTTTATTTAGGTGAGATCGAGTTTCATTATATAATTATAAGTAACTTAATGAAGGGACGTTGTTATTTGTTTCATTAAATGCACAGGTTGAGGGAAAAATGACACCGAAGTGAAAGTAATTATTTTCTCCAAGCAACGTTTCGGTCGCTCCCGTCACTAAGCGCATTTGGATGTGCATTTGTTGACCATTTCTATCTAAAAAATGAATATGCTAATCTCAAAAGTTCAGACCCAATGAATATGGTGCGTTTGATGCCTCTTAAGCAACTTACCAAATGGCCCAACGATCAGTGTCCGAACTTGCCTTCAGGGGAATCCACTGAATACTGGGGTATATATAAATGAACAATTGTAAATATTCTCAAATCTAGCTCACAACTAGGAATTTTGTCAAAGTGAATAAAAGACCAATAAGGGATATGAATAAAGGACATAAGGTTGCTGCCGACGTGAATGCCACGTTTTGAGCAGAAATGGTTCAAGTCCGCAAACTGAAGGTGAGCTTACTCACAAGCGCTGGGGCATGAAGTACAAGTTCTGCTTTAATTCAACGAGAAAATTTCTACAAATTCCCGAATCGCAGTTTAATTGAATGTGAATAAATAAGGTTAGTTGATTAATGCATCCATGTTTTCAGGACTGCTTTATTCGAGTAGGATACGATATTGTAAATTAGGCTCTGTTTTTCAGGAAGCCTAAATTTAAAATTCCATGTTTCCTGTTTGATTTTAAACTCGTAATCTCCTACCTGAATGGATAACTGTGAATTAATAACTATGACAAGCTTCAAATTACCTTTTTAAAGGCATTGTTTATCAATTAACACTCATGCATAAAACATGCAACAAAATTAACGTGATTGCTTATAATCTCTTTTCAAACGGGCTTTTTCAATTGCGAGACCCAAAATGAAAGTTCTAGGAATTTCATTTCAAGTTGTCGAACATAATATTCACAATCCTTTACCTAAACGCTATTGATCTGACCATCCAGTGGAGCTTCAGAACTGTGCTGGCTAAGGGAATTATTTGAAATTACTGGGCTACGGCTGCTTCTGCAAAAGTTTTAGTCGAAGTGGTCACGTCATGGTGTAAAGTTGTCTCATAAATCTGCCACATTGTCACCCTTAATTGCAAGTGCAGCTTGAATTTTGAATCGCTTACATCGTGACCTTGAACTGGAATTTTACGAAAGGGAATATTATGGTTATTTGAAAGAATATACAAATGAGAGTGAATCTTGATTTGAAATTTATATTTAAGACCGTAAGCGCTCCACTCGGCACCTTTCCAATGAAAAACATTTCAAGAGCTGATTCCTGATAAATTAAAATATTAAGTTGCTTGCTTGAGTTGACACATTTCTAACTCTTGATTAATAGGAAATTGAAAGGCACGTCAAGTTGACTTTATCAGTTGGGCAGTTGACTTGCAGCTGTTTTCGATCCCTTTATTTGAAAATGTGAATTAGTTCTTTCATGGTATCCACAAATGCAGCATTTGATGAATACTGTCGTAGTGCAGGAAAGCCCATTTTATGTGTCCAGGACTTACTGCTCTCTCGGTAGTACAGATTATGATGAGGTCTTAACATTCACAAAGCTTTTTATGGACTGCAAGAACTTGGCCAGAGAAACGCATCCACGAAATCGAAAGAAAGAACAATGACTCTTGCGCGCTTTTCGGTACCCAACACAAACATCTGCATCAGAATGTGAACACAAAGTAAAGAGCATTGATGAAACAGATAGGTTCCAGATGTGAGAGCCTCGAAAGCTTAGCCTACCATTGTGTCCACTAAAGTAAAATGCTCTATGATTGTGAAATGGAAGCAAAGTATTCAAATTTACTGATTTTATATCCATTTTTGGACTTCATTCAAGAGATAAAAAGCTGTTTTGTGACACTCTCAAGGACTGCAGTTCGCAACAGCAACAGACAAGACTCAAATCAAACGGCTGAACAACAATTTTTACGCATCAGCCTTGACTTCATATTTCTTGTTTACGTTGTCAAATCATACAGTATCCTGCTTGAGTGCAATGTGCTCTAATGAATCTCTCACGGGTTCGAACGTTTTACAAATAAGGTGCATGGAGGCAGCCTAATTTGCAGGTGCTGAATGTCACCCGATGCAAATAGCAACGAAAGCTTTTTTGTGTAAAGCTACTGATGTATTTTACAAACGCTCTTGTCATTCGAATAGTTGAATATCAAATGTGCGATATATATTGGGCATGACAAACATCTCCACAAACAGACACTGTTACCCAATCTAGAAATATTGGTCTGTACTTTCCGTGAGCCCGAAGCATGTTGGCCATTTCGCATCTTAGCGAATGCGGCTTACGTTATTTGAGTTCAACGCGATTCGCTCGATGTTTCGCCTTGAATCTTATGAATCACAAACAAATCAACCTTGGAAGCTAGCAATTTAAACTGAAAGCAGTTTTATTTTCCAGCATTTTGGCTCATGTTCTTTAGTGTTTTCTGCATTAAGCTAAAATTAAGCATTGATTTCTCTATTTAGATTGCCATCAAGCCTATTTTTCATGAAAGTTATGACTTGATGAGGCTTTATGACGTGCTTGATTCTGCAAATGATTCTGCAAACGTTCAGCTGCCATTTACATCTCAAGATCCATTATGCCTATTCCCCTATTGTTATGCAGCAGAACTTACCTCGCCATGAAGATAAAATTTGCATCTGTTTAAGGCCAAAATAAAAAGGAATTCGTCTCAAGAAAATACACTGTTGTTTTGACAAAACAACCAACTCTTTCGTTTTTGAGCGATGGTTCAGTTTTCCCGCGAACGTCCTAGCATTACAGAAGGATTCAGTTCGTGATTGCTAACCTTCTTTTGCTCAAAATGAATCAAGTCACTCTCAATTCCATTGCTGTCAAAATGGCACACCGGACTAATGACACTAAAAATTTCGGATAACGGTGCATCGTAGCTTAAAAAGACATAATACTTTATCCAGCGAAGACAAATATATATTCTCATTGACGAAACGAAATTTTTGCAAAAGCAGTTTTGGAGGGAGAACTTTCGCTCAGATCATCTCAAATTCACGGTCGTGTGCAGAATGGTGTCGCAAATGACATCTTACAAATTCCTCATTAGAAACTGCTGGCTCTCTTGTATGTTGCCTCCATCCACTCATTTTAGCTTGCATCGAATTGGCGTCTTAAATTAAATATTTCGCAAATGTATCACAGACGATGGATGATGCTTTGTTCAATAATTAAAAATAAAATCAGAAATTTTGCACCTGGAATCTGCAAAACCCATTTAATCTTTTGTGTACGGCAAAAGAATTCAAAGACACCTGTTTTCATTCACTGATCTTGGTTTCAAACCTCAATAAAACAACCTAAGCTTCTACGTTTTTCACGGAAAAATGCCAACGAAATACGATGATGCATTCTGATGATATTCGCCAGAAGGACGGTACTCAAGTCGGAACTGACCACACTTCCCAGGTTCGAGTAAAGTGGTGAAGTATTTCAGCGCTTGAATTGGAAATGACAAACGGCCCATATATCCTGTGATCATTGAGCGTTTTAACACGGAGATGTAGCTTGTAAGCCATGTACGTTTATTTATCTCTCACCATTTTCCCACTTAAATTGTAGCCTCAGTAAAGAGACCGACTGAAATTTCAGGATGATTGGATGCGTGAATGAGTAGGCAAGTGTAGGACTGAGTTGGGCAGTGGTACAACCTTTGGTAGGGAATAGCATATTAAATACCTGGATCTCATTAAATATATGTTTCAAAATAAATTCTGCGAGAGCAGCAATATGCTATTTAAACATGTCAGACATGAGAACTTGCGTCTATCTTTGAGCTAGAATGTTCCTTTGCAAAATGAAAAAGAAATACATTTAAGTAAAAATGCTTGAATTTCGCAACGCAACCCTGTAATTTTAATTCACTTGCTTACAAATCTCAGACACCAGAGATAAATTATCTGGATCCTTAGTTTCTCATACATCTCAGAGACCTCAAAACGAATTCACAGTCGCATCAGTTGCATGAGACCAGAGCACATAGTTGAAAAGAATAATGATTACTGTAAGCAAAAACATGCGATTTAAGCGTCTTGAATTCTCCCGATTCTCAGGTATTTATTTTATTTTGTCCTGCTTTCATACCATCAGCATCCCATTACCGACGGTTTACTTCGTCCACCATCAAGTAATGACCAAAGCAAACTATCGACATTCTCCCAGTATTACTATTGCTCTATGAACTATAAGGATGATGGGTTCAACCTTGACGCCCTGATAACAAAGCAGGAATGTCACAAATTAAATCATTACGCTCCACCACTTCACACATGCATTTAGAGTCGGTTGAAACGTAGTTGACAAATGAGTTGACTAATGCTGCAAATTAAAGCGGATTCCAAGCTGGCTGCACGATTTCTGCCTGGAATATCATGCACTTGGAACTACGAACTTCAATTGCAGCGGGTGTCAAATTGGCACATAAATGTACAAATTTGGCCATGTCAACCATCTAATCCGTACCGATTAGAGAAAGCAGGGTTGTAGTTCTCTCCCTTTCAGTCCTCCAACCCAGCAACCGAAATTGGCCTGGTGTCTCTGCATTGCTAGTCGCTGTCACTAACATTTATCTATACTTACTAATCGGTGCTGTAACCTTCAGAATATGAGGAAGTGATCCGTCAGGTTATCTAGCAAATCAGGCATAGATCTGGACAAGCCGAACAAAAATAATTTGATGAGTGTAATAAAATAACGCCAGTCAAAGTGTTAAATAGAGGAGTTGTCATTAAGTGAGCCTAAGAGGAAGTTAGTGATCTCTTGTTGTAATATAGTCAATGAATTGCAGCGGAAGAGCATGAACTATTGTTTTTAACAAGTTTTAAGTGCTTGCCTGTTCTTAAGTAACTTTCGAGGCATTCCAAAACACTCTGAGCGTACACCGCAAGATTCGCTTCCACCAACTTCCTTTGTACTCTTTCTCGAGGCAGTGACACTCACACAGACGTAATATTTCACCCTCTTTTTATATTGACGTGATCATCTCCCGGTTTTATGAGCCCAATCACGACACAGATAGAGAGAATCTCCAGGAGAATGAATAGAATGTGGGATAATTGTGGTGCATATTTGACGAGTAGATGGCATTACGACAAGTTCGACGTTAAAATTTAGTGCAAGATTTGAATTCAAATTTACTTTTAACCTAGTCATTTCGGCAGAATTCAGCTATATTTCTAACCAAATTTAAAAGACTGGAGGTAGTAATCAAAATATTATTTTATTAATGGCAGTCTTGATAAAATGAACCCAACTCGGATTTGAGATGTTAATCATCCTTCCTCTCAGTTTCATTCAGACACCAGAGTTAACTCATCTGGATCCTTAGTTTCTCATACATGTCAGTGCTTTTTCAGCAATCGAATCTGTTCAAATACAGTAAAATCCAATAAAATTACTTTAAAGTGTGGGAAATGAAGTGAAATTCTCCTATCACTTACTGAATCCAGTTAATTTCACTCAATATGTATTATTAAAAGTCTTATCCGCCCAAGCCTAAGCAAAATTTCGTCACATATTAAGAAGTTGTGAGACACTCAGGAGCTGCTTCAATGTATCGCTATCAGCAGGGTTCCAATACAACAAAAGCCATTATCAGAAAAAGCAAAAATTCGAGAAAACATCAAGAGCGCGATTAAATATAAGATCCGAGTAATACTGTTTTTGATATTGAAGACTTGATTTAATTAAAGTGGGTTCAATTATTTGTTAAATAGGCTGAGATTGTGTTATATCAGTCGCTAGGAAACAGCTAAAGCTCTATATTCGAGTCAACCTTGCTTTTTAATGGAATCGTGAGCAAATTCATTTTGAAACACGAGGTTATGGCATGCATCCGAGCTACTGATTGCTCTAAGAATAAGAAGTAAATACATTTTGCCAGCTTCATGGCCGATTCGCCCATTCGTCAGGCCTTAATTAATTAATTAATTAATTAAAGGAGAACGAGTGATAGTCTATTTACACAAATACACACACAAATCGTGGTATTTTAAAAGGAAATATTTTGCAATTTAAGCATGTTGGTAAGGATCGAGGATATCACAATGACCTCTTGGATCCAAATAATGATTTTGGAATGCATCTTACCGATCGGCGGAGGTCAATTCCTTTGAAATTCTGTTCGTTTCCACTGTTTTCAGGTACCGTGAAATAGTGGCGTCTGATTGCAGAATCTGTGCTGTCTCAGTCAATTACCAACCACTTTCTGCAACACTAAATAATGTTTGACCTTTTGAGTAAAAACCTAGATTCTTGGAATCGCTGAAAAATTAAGGGGAAATTTAATTTCCTTCAGCAGGAAAAGAATCACATATATGTAATAATACTTAAGCTTTGAACATCTACTTATTCACAGTTCTCATATTCACAGTTCATACATATGAACTTTATCCTGCAACCAAACGTGTTAAAGCTTATTTAAATTCAACAAATACAATTTAGAGTGTGGGAAATGAAGTGAAGTTCTACAGTCACTTCAGTTTACCTCTACCAACCATTTTTATGTGCTGGGGCTTTCGCGTGTCGCATCCCCAACGACATGCTCAATGCCAGCTGTCGCTTCCGTCGTCGAAGCGATGCGCATGTTTATGTATTTATATCCATTTATGAATGTATGTTCTTGGACATTTTTGCGACGTGTTCATTCTAAGAGGCGAGTAGCAATGAGTGAATGAATAGACCGGGGCTGAGTTGCCTTCAAAATGTGATCAACCACCTGACCGTTGGCCGGCGTTCAAAAATTCAAAAAAACATTGAATTCTAGAGTTGCATAGTGCTTTTCTATTTCCTTTCCTTAATTAAATTGAGCCCTCCGCCAGAACACCTCGTGAGACATTGCTTCATAGATGGCTTTTGAAGACACTTACAGTTAATGCAAAATGAATAAACCGGTTCCTGATAGAGTGTGTTAAGTGGACCACTGTCTTGCTGAAGAATGACCTGCGGTTCCTGCAAAAGCGCTGTTAAGGCAAGATAAATTACCTCTTAATTTCTAAAATCAAAGCTGTTAAACATGGGGCTTAGAAATTTTAGTTTCAGCAATTCCTAGAATCTAGATTATTACTCTGAGTTTCAGGCACCATTGAGTGTTGCAGTAAGTGACTGGCGATCAACTTGAAGCGGCGCAGAATTCGCAATCAGATACGGCTATTTCAAGAAATCCGGAATCAATGGAAACCTGTGATATTCGATACAAATTTAAGCACTTAATATTATGGAAATTAGCGTTTCGCGAACAAGTCGACTTCTACCGAATATGGATAAGGGAAATCACTCAGAACAATTCAACGGTCATTACTTCGATTCAACAGTCATTTTGATATCCTCGACCCTTACCAACCTGCTTTCATTACCAAATATTTCCTTTTAAAATGCCTTTATTTTTCATATTATATTGTTTGCTGTTATATTACAAAATACTGCAAACAGGACCGTAGCAGGAATACTTCACCCAGCTTTCACTATTTGCGCCTGTGAGTGCTTTCTTTCATTGTGTTTATGTAAATAGACCATCGCTGGCATATTTTATTCCTGGTCAATTCTGCCATTTCCAGTGATCAATCAAGAACCATTACGAATTTGAATCGGAGCTGCATTAAAGCAAGACAAATGGGCAAATCGGCTGTGCTTTCAAAGTTGCTTCGATTTTTTGTTTGTTTGAGCCCTTTCGCCATAACATTTTGTGAGACATCGCTTCATAGACGGCTTTTGAAAAAAATTACAATTAACATGTGGCCAAATATTTCCTTAACGGTTGAATTTTGAACGGCGGCCAACGGTCAGTTGGTTGATCACATTATTAAGGAAAATCAGCCCCGATCCATTCATTCGCTCATTGCTACTCGCCTTTTGGAATGATGAACACGTCGCAAAAATATGCAAGAATATACGTTCGTACATGGATAAAATATATAAATATGCACATCGTTTCGGCGCAACAATCGAGGGCTGACATTGAGCGTGTCGTTGTGTTTTAATTAAATGATTTTTCCCCTGTACTTATGAAAGGTCCCCCATTTTAAGCAATGCTTCACATCCAGAGTCCTTCAATGTCAAGTTGCAATGCATCTTCAATAAACTAATAGTTTTGCAAGTGTGTCATTAAAGGAACCCTTTACATTGTGGCCCAGTTACTTGGAATCCGATGATGCGAATTTTGAGGGGTTGCAGCGCTGAATTGTCGTTAGCTTGATCGATGAAATTTTTCAATTTTCCTCTTATCTTTGCTTTTGAAACTCTCAAGATTCATATTTCATTGCTTATTTAAGCATTCACTTTGACTAATGCTGCCTTATGTCCAGAATACCTTGATAAAGCCTAAGGTAGTTCCGAACCCTTGCCCATTGTGGGTTTCATTCGTTAAATATTAAATTGCGTATTAGAAATGAAGTGCACTAAATAGGTATTGTACAAGATGAGTGCTAAATTGCAGGTCAGAATAGTAAGCTTTCAAAAATTCTTGCGCACGCTCGTTTGTTCCTTATGTTGTGTTACGTGGTGCAGCTAATGAAAAAAAAAGTTTTTTTTCTTTCGACATGTAAGTTAAACTTGTTAGTAAGTTGAAAGCGACAACTTGCCACAAGTAAAACAAAACATAAATGATTGAAAACATTCAAGCTAGGTTTAAATATTCTTGGTTGGCAAAATTCATTTTTTAAATTCAGCTAAGATAGGTGGTTAAGATGGCACAAACTTGGGAATATCAACACTAGAGTGTATAACCTAGTATGGCAAATTTAGGCTCAAAGCTATTTAAGTCTGCTCTTTCCTACTGATAATTTCAATTTTCTGGTCGAAAAATACCAAAAAAGATGGATGCACACAAAGCGTGTCCAAAGAAATGATTCCTTTGGAGCCTCCTCCTCCGACTATTAAATCTTAAATAAATAAGAGTTGTAAAATAGCAATTTTTAAACTGGTAGGCTTTAGTGGGCAATTAGAATTTTGAATACATTTTATGAGAAATACACAAGTTAAGCACTACAAATTATTCTGAGGCTAGAAAATCTTACGGTTTGACAGCTTTTTATCCAGATATGAAATTGAACTGAAATTTAAATAAAATTGCACTTAGATTACTAAATGAACGCCATGTTTTTGGCGATTATCAGTAGATATTTTAAATTTTAACATAACCAGCACTGTGCAAGAATGTTAAAAATAAAAACGTTGCTGTGAAGTTCTAACTTCAAGACAATCATGAAAGTTTCAGTTGAATTGATCGTCATTAAGAGAACTCATTGGGTTACTGCGTGGAACAACCTCGAAGAAATTCTTTTTTGAGGGAACACATGTGGATGCTCAAAGCATTTAAAACATACTGATTTTCAAAATTGAAGATAGCTTTTTGGATTAATCTTAAAAAGTAATTTAGTTCATGAATAATTGTTTTGAGTTTTCATATGATCAAATAATGCAGAAACATCCAGTTAATTGACTTGCTGCTCATTAGTATGACCAGTTGGCATTCACTTTGAGTTATAATTTGGGCATACCAAAGGTGACAGGCCATCGACAGTTAATGGGCTCTTCTCAACGATCAGCATTAAAAAATGTATAATTCGGAGATTCACTATCTGATCGAAACTTGTCAAATTAGTGCTACTGAACATGAAGTTGGTGCCCAAATCTTATTTTCTATATTTAAAAGAGTATTTATTTCCACAATTATCTGCAGTCGATAAAAATATTAATTGCGAACGACAATTGCAGTCTAGCAATTCAGTTCAGTTCAGTCTCATCCTAAAAGCAGAACCTGACAGGTTTAGGCTGTTAAATTTATATTTTTTGCTATGATTTTGACAAACTTGTCTCTGAAGCACCGGACTGGATTTGACGATTTCCGACAGCTACTAATCTTAAAGCAGGAAAGATTTCCTTGAATTGACGCACTGTTTTGTTTATTCATCGAGAACGAGCCAAAGCTTGTGTTCTTTTGTAAAAGGAATTCTTGAGGGGTGCCATTCGGAGCTGGAAAATATGCGGTGCAATTAAGATCTGAGTAAATATAATAATAACTGAGAAATTTCCGATTGTGCTTTTAAGAGTCATTTCGAAGGTACCTTAGTAACGCCTCTTTATTTCTATCAAGTATAATTTAACAGAAGCAAATTGTGTTTTTACGAGTGTCAATTATTCCACCTTGGTGCAAAGAGAAATAAAATTGAAAAACTGAAAACACCAAAAGTTCTACGTAAAATATTATTAATGATGGAAGAAATGGAAGCAAATTATTATCTTACGAATTAATTAACAAATAAATTAAAGTTAAAAACCTGCGAATAGATGGAATAAAACCAACCTGTATCGATGGAAAAAGTCGTCAATGGGCAGAAGCAGCAGCCTCAAACGAAATACTTAGAAGCCAGAAGCATCGCATAAATCACCTTCTGTAGTTGAAAGCCTTGAGCGCAGACAAAAACCAAAATTTAGGAAAACAATGTATGATGAATTCCTGAGGCAAATGTTTTTATTTAGTTTATCAAGATTTTCATTTTCAAAGGGTTAAAGTGGCGGAAGTCACGCATTAAAACCAGTTATAGAATTGCTTATGTATTTTAGCGAATCGTGGTGGCGTTAATAAACATTAGTGGGTAGCTGTACTAACTATCTACCACTAAATTATGATGCTTGGGACTGTTTTAACTTGTCGAATATTTAATAAGCTTGATAGATAAATTGCTTTAAAGTGTTAATCTGGTACAGATGTAAGGCTATGACGAGGCGCTCCAGACTACTATTTAGACAACCTAAGTTGTTTAACTAAGTAGAATCTCACAATGTCCGCATTTTTATCTGTCGGCAAGAGTTCTATCTTCTTTTGCTGGTCTAAGTAGTGGCCAGCGTCGAAATGCGCGAATACCGGAGTAATTGACTCTTGCGCCATTCTATAGTATCAACGAACACAGGGAGCTATTTCGCACATCAGTTTAACTCAAGACGACGTAGAGCTTGACATTATAGCAGATAATTTAGAAATCAGAGTGAATTTGCTGTGGAAATCGTTTAGTTATCTACATAAAGTCTTGCAAACCGTAAATAAGAGCCAAGGTTTCCAAAACTGGCATCCAAGTGCTTTTTCTGCTAAACAAATTTGCAAAATTAAGATGAAATTCACAAAATTGTGACACGACGATGGGCTCTACTGTCGGAATCATCTTTTATAGTATCTCTCTATGTTATAAATGCTCCTTCTTTTTGTTCACTCCACTTGTAAATTGGGTGAGCTTATTTATTCTTTCTCTATTTCTTTTCTCCTTCCTTTCTTTCTTTCAATTTTGTGAATGTGTTTTGCCAAATTTTTAGCGAATCGCAAAGACCTTTGTCAAATTCAGGATAAGGTTTGCTGTTCAGATAAAACGAAACCATGCCACTCCAAAGCAGACAGCAAAGCCTAAAGTTTAACATGATTTGATTTAAAGTTAAATAAGTGCGAATCATACTTTGTACAAATTCCTTGTGATTAATCGAAACCAGGCAATGGTGTAGTATTTCTTCTTAAAAACAGATGTTAAAATGCTTAGAGTTTTTAAGAATTAGAGATTTTTCATTTCACATGTCCATCGTCAAATCCTAGTCACTATGAGGTCGCAATTAACACCTTAAGACCAAAACACTGCTCATATTAGTAATAAAAGACAAGTATACTTATAACATATCATGTATGTATACCATTTAATGTATCACTATATCAAGGCAGTATTTTGCATGACACGAACTTTAACGCCAGCTTAACAAACCTGACGATCAAGTGATCAAATTTTACTATCCGGGCATGAAACTTGACTTCTCGGACGCAATTTTGCATATATCTCTGAATTTGAAATTATTTTCAGTTGTATTCCAATCTACTGCAAATGTGGCTGAGAAATCTGCCCTAGTGATGCAGATTGCACGATCCTGCCTGCTAGATTTAATATGTTCTTGCATTAATCGAATGAATAAGTTACCTTTCATTGTTAGATAAGAGTTTCACATGGCTATAACAGAAGTTATACACGCTGATTGTACATTTATGGACTTGTGAGTATTTCATTTTATTGTCGGTGTATATAAATGGATCCACACAGGTTGAGTTCACTCCAGGTCCTTTCTGTTGCTTCTTGCTAATAAATAAATAAATAATCGGTAGATGTTGGAATCTGCATTGCTGTAATTGCTTGATTAATGAGCACATTAGCCACATTTTCAAAACTGTGTTGCTCCTTCGATTCATACGGACATGCATCTAAGAGCAAGTTGTATATACCTCATTCCTGCAAAAATCGTGCAGTCAACTTGGAATTCGCCTTAATTTGAAGCATTAATCAGCTCACTTGCCACCTCCATTTTAACCGTCACCACATGCATGTGAGAAATCAGAAAGCGTGATGATTCAAATCGTGACATTCCTGTTTTTTTACCGGGGAGTCGTCTTTATAGTTCATAGAGCAGTAGTAATACTGGGGAGAATCACGATCGGTCTCTTTGGTCATCACTTGATGATTAACAAAGTAATCTGTTGGTGATGGGATATTGATGGTATAAAAGTTGGGCAGAATAAATAAATACCTAAGAAGCGGGAGAATTCAAGATGCATAAATGGCATGGAAGTGTTTGCAATGAGCATTATTTAGGTTCTTCTCTTTCGACTACGTGCTCTTGTCTCATGCCGTTGATCCGACCATGAATTCTTTGTGCGGTCTCCATATTTACTGCAAACACAAGTCAAAAATATTATTCAGTAGCTTTGAACAGTGTGTATTCATAGAATTTGAAACATCAAATAATTATAGTGCGCTTTCAAACCTCAAAAAGTTACAGAGAATGAAAAAACACTAGGTTAAAGTAATTAAAATATCAAATAAAATGACCATTTCTTAGGAATAGGGGGTGATTCATGGAGACAAAACGCCGATAGCCGAAAATTTGAACGTTGCGTTCTCCTAAGTGACATGACAGACACATTCACTATACCCCACCAAAGGCTGTACCACGGCTCAACTCAATCCTTTACTTACCTAAGCACTCAAGCACCCAGAAATCCAGCAATTTCAATTAGTCTCTTTACTGAGGCTACAATTTTAATGGGAAAATAGTGCGAGATTATTAAATGTACATTGTTTACTTGCTAAATCTCCATGTTAAAATACTCAATGATCACAGAATTTGTTGGCCGGTTATCATTTCCGATTCAAGCGCTGAAACACTTTGCCACTTTACTCGCACCTGGTAAGTGTGGTCAGTCCCGTCCTTCTGGTGAATAGCATCAGAATGAATCATCTTATTTCGTGGGAATTTTTCCATGAAAAAAAAAGAAGCTAGTAGGTATTAGTGAGGTATAAAGCCAAGTTCAGGGAATGAAAATCAGTGCATTTAAATTCATTTGCAGAACACAAAAGATCAAATTGGTTTTCCAAATTCTAGGTGCATAATTCCTGTATTCATTTTTCATTATTGAATGGAGCATCAGCCATTGCTTCTGATATATTTGCAAAATATTTGATTTAGGAAGCGATTTTGAGACAAGATAAAATGAGTGGAACGAAGCGACATTTAAGAGCAACGTTTTGCAGTTCATGAAGAAGGCTCTACTCAATTGACACCATTTTGGCAGATTAGAAATTCAAGCGATCAGATTCTAATGAGGAATTTTGAATATGTCATTTGTGACATAATTTGAGATAATCTTGAAAAAAATCCTCCCCTCTAACACTGCTATTGCGGAAAATTCCATTTGTAAGGGCCGAATATACGTTTCACTTTGCTGGATAAACTATTATGCCTTTTTAAGCTGCGACGAACCATTATCCGCCTTGTAATTTAACATTAAAATATGGGGACATTTTAAGGACAACTTAATACTTCAAGTGTCATCATAACGTAACTGTTTCGACTTGAAATTTTACAGTGATAGCTTTACCCCAGTGAATTCAATTATTTCACGTAGCCAACACAGTTCTAAGGCTCCACTGAAATGTCAGAACCTTTGCATTTAACCAAAGGATTGTGAATATTATGTTCAACAACTCGAAACGAACTTCGTTAAACTTTCAGTTTGGATCTCGCAATCGGAAATGCCCGCTTGAAGAGAGGTTATAAGTAGTCACATGGATTTTGTTTTACATTTTCTGAATAAGTGTTGATTGATAAGCAATGCCCTTAAAATGCATATTCTGGCACTTGTCATAGCTATCAATTCATAGTAATCCCCTCAAGTAGGAGGAGATCACGAGTTTAAAATTGAGTAAAAAATGTCAAAATTTGTATGGAGGCTCCCTGAAAAAAATATAGAGCATTAGTTACCTTCTCGTATACACCTCGAAAAGTGCAGCCCTGAAAATTTGAACGATTTTAATAATTTTTCTTATCTATTTTAGTTTATTTAAAATGCAATTTGGGGATTCGTAGAAATTCTCTTGTTAAAATAAAGCAGAACTTTTGCTGCATGCCCCGGCGCTTGTGAGTGCGCTCACCTTCAGTTTGCGGACTTGAAGCGTTTCTGCTCAAAACGTGGCACTCACCTCGGCAACGACCTTATATCCTTTATCTATCCTTTATTCACTTTAATAAACTTCATAGTTGTGAGCTAGATTTGAGAATATTTGCAAGCATGCCTTCCTACTTACCCCCAGCATTCAGTGATACTTCTTGAAGGCAAATTCATAGCCTGGTTGTTGGGCCATTTGCTTAGATGCTTAAAAGGCATCAAACCCACCGTATTCATCGGCTTTGAAATTTCGAGTTGGGCACATTCACTTTTTTTACATCGGAACGGTCAACAAATGCAGGTTCGTGTGTCTTTATTGACTGGAGCGACCAAAATTTCGCTAAGAGGAAATGATTACTTACATTTGGTGAAATTTTGCCTATAAACTCCAAGTCTCATGAAATAAATAAATAAAAACGTTGCCTTCATTAATGTTGCTTACTACTGAATAATAAACTCTTATTCACTTAAATAGAATTTAAGAAATTTTCATTTGTCAACTGTTGTAATATATTCAACCATTTCACGTCAACTGGACATGACATTAAAGACAACTATTTCAACCAAAATGATAATACTGTAATCAGTATGATTTGGGCACAATCAGTCGACAGGTACAATAAGAGAAGGTTTGGTATTGAATTAAATCTCATTTAACATGAAATAACTGAAGAAAAGCTATTTTGAGACTGAGGTTTGCTTATTATTCTAGTTAATAATATATTTATTTAAATGGCAGTCTCAGGAGCCGGCTAAGCAAACCGGGTAAGTTTCTCGAAGAAACTTCTGCATTCAGATATGAATCTGTGATTATTCGCACAAATTTTTGCCATTCGACTACAACTAAAACTACAGTGGATGAAACACTAGGTCGTACATTCAGTGAAATGAATTACATTAGAGTTAGAATAAACATATACTGTATTTTCACATTCATATCCATATGGAAATTCGCCTTGGTTGACAACTGGCCACAATGTTATTGCAAACGCGAGGGAGGCTACGGGCTCGTACCTGTTCTTCGAACGTATTTCTGTGATTTGCTTCATCTGTACCAAGTCTAGTCGCTTTGTTTTGTCGAAAGGTGCGAGTCATGGAGCAATTGGCCATTGCACCAAACTTTAGCATCATGGAACACTGAAAGATGTTGCCAAGATTGACAACATAGCTTATAATTTAGAAATCTTGAGTGACTTTGTGGCGAAAGCCTCCCAAACCACTTACAAAGGAAGGAGGCAAGATTCCTAAAAGTGGCATCTAAATGGTATTTCTGCTCCAAGATTAAGCTGAAAGTCAGTACATTCAGATGTTTTGCTAACAGTTTTCTGAACACAGAAACCCTTGGCTGCTTTGAAACAAAATCGTGACATGATTATTGGCTCCACTTTCGAAGACGTCATTCCTGATATCTCTCTTTGTCATAAATGCACCTTCTTTATGTTCGCTCCACTTGTAGATTGGGTTTGGCTTATTTACTCTGTTTCTCTTTCTTTCAATTTTCTGAATGTATTTCGCCTTATTTTCAGCAAATCATTAGGATCTTTGTCACTTATAGAATAAGATTTATTTTTCAGATAAAAAGAAACCATGCTGCCTCAAAGCAGACAACAGAGCTGAAAACTTAACATGATTCAATTTAAAGGTAGATAAGTGTGAATCCTACTTTGTGAATAACCAGAACCTGACAAGGGCTGGTCATTTATCTAAAAGTCGAAATGTTAGACTGTCTGGGGTTCATAAGAGCTAGAGAGCTTTCTTTACATAAGTTCATGAACTATCTCTTAACATTTTGAGGTCGCAATACACACTGCCAATAATAGTGAATAAAAATAGCCCTTTTTATGACATATCATGTTTGTTTATCGTTTAAACACATCAATTTAGTTGAACAATAATTTGCATGACACGAATTTTAACGCCAGCTTGATGTGCCCAAAAATCAAGCGATCAAATTTTAACAAATGGGGCATGAAATTTGACTTCCTGGACGCAATTTCCGTATACAAATCTGAGGTTGCGATTATCCTCACAGTTGTATTCCAATCTACTGCAAATGTGGCTGAAAAGTCTGCCTTATTGATGCAGATTACACGATCTTGCTTGCTAGATATAATGTGGCCTTGCATGAATGGAATGAAAATGTTACCATTCGTGGTGAGGTAAAACTCGCAAATAGCTGTAACAGAAGTTATACACGCTGATTGTACATTTATGGACTTGTGAGTATTTCGTTCTATTGTCGGTGTATATAAGTGGATCACCACAGGTTGAATTCACTCTAGGTCCGTTCTGCTGCTCTTCACTAACAAATAAATAACCCATAGCTGTTGGAATCTGCATTGCTGTAATCGCTTGATTAATGAGCACATTAGCCGTATTTTCAAAACTCTGTTCCTCCTTCGATTCATACGGACATGCACCTAAGAGCAATTTGAATTCACCTCATTCTTACCCTTGAGATGACTGAGAATTCGAATGTGTACCATTAAATTATACTGAAGAATGAAAGAATCTACGGTTGAAATTAAAAAAAATAAATAAATTGGCATGACTTGGTTGATGAGCTGAACATTAGCAGATTCCCAGAAAATATAATATTGGTTAGCCAATTGTACTTCAACCCATTCAACTAAACGCATGACCCAATCATGTGAGGCCATGCTCAATCAGTAGCCTTTTAGCATTAGTGCCAACCTGTAAGTTGTGTTTCGAGTATTTTTTGAGACTCAGCATCTAAATGCATGCTGATTTCGAAGCATTCAGCTCCTGGAATCTTAAAGCAACCAAGAAAATTAAAAGAACCTGCATGTAATGCTTTAAGTTTATGTTACTAAAAATTTTGGCTTAGGGCCTTGACGTGAAATGTGGTTGTATTTATCTGTTTGTTTGTTCGCAATGCTGAAGAGAAAATTGTGAATGAAATGCGGCTTTGGGAATTCTGTACCATTACTCCGTATTTCGTATCTCAGTTATACAATTTCAATTGGTCAATGAAGAAACACTCTTTCAGTAGCCACGTAATTCATCAACGTCTTACCACAAATATCTGCAATGACTTTCTTTCACGAAGACCTCAAGCATTGTAGTTTTGAAATTGTCCATGGCAACGTGCAGAATTTGCACATACAGCAGAAATCAAAACGCATCCTTAGGGAAAAAGATGAATGATTTGACAAACCAAATGATCATTGAACAAATGAGCTTGATAATTGGACTTCCTCTATTTATTCTCTTAAAGGTAATTATTCAATATACTTCCAGTAACTACCCAACCCCAGGCCAAGCCTTTGATTTGCAGCCATATTTAGACATTGCATTCATCGAATATTTTCAGTAACCTCATCTTAGTTTATGCAAGATAGATTGAGATCTGAAAATTAATTGCTTGATTTTTACTAAATGATCAATGAAAGGAGGTGTCCTTAATGCAACCTCTACGCTTAGTCTTGAATATGGAAGTGATCTTCACGATTCTGCTTTGTTTCACAGTGATCGCTGCGAGATCCCTAGTCTGTAGAGATAAAATATTTTGTCGTTCAAACCAGTCGTTCAATTTAAGCAAGTATAAATGGATAATGCCAAACTGAATTCAACCTAGTTCCAATCTCTTGATCTTCATTAATCACCAGATTTGCACTGCTTTGAGTGCCTAATAAATGAGGAAATTAGTCGTATCGCAAACAGTGCTTTGCTCTTAAGCCGTAAGGGTGCAGATTTCTTTACGAAAAGATGAGTGGATCATTGTTTCAGCTTCTCAATAACTAGCAGTTTACGTGCATATCAGAAGTGGAAATTGCATTTTGAAGGAAGAATTAATAATTCCGATTAGTTACATGCCCAGCTGAAACCTTGCCTGTTCAATAAGACATTCCTATCAATCATATGGAGTTATACCTCCATTGAAAAATACGCACAATATAGGATACAGTCCTTACTAGGGCTGGATTTCGCTAGATAGATTATTTTCTAGAACCATCTATTTATTTGATAGTATTCAACACATCAGATAGGCGTATGATCATACAGTTAATAATTGTTCGTTAGCTAAACTGCAACTCTCTCCTTTTTTCAGAACCTACGAAGCTACTGCATAATGATATGCTGATTTGCAGACATGCAAGATCGTGCTTTCTTTGTCAATTGATTTGAGAAATCTGAAATTCAAACTCTATTTGTACAGAAAGCTATCCAACTATTTAAATTTGGGTTTGTAGATTGTCAGACCTTGCGAGTGCTGCTTTCAAGGCCCTTATTATTACTTGGAGCATTCAAATAAATGAAACATTCGCTAGCGGTATTCATAACGAAATTTTAAGAATCGCGGCAACTTTTGTTTTTTTAGACAGCAATGAGTTTTGCCTTACCCGTAAAGTAGAAATTTTGGGGACAGAAGATGAATTTTTTCTGAAACAATACTATAGTTTTGAGATATAACGTATTAAATTAATACAAGAGAAAATTGAAATTGCAATTGAAGATACATGAATAAGAAATCAAAGCTGACTAAATGAATGACTGTCAAATTCAACTATGAAATAGCATTGCCTTATTAAAACGTAAACTTTAAGTCCTATTGACAGTAAATAGCTGCGGATCACAAGACCAACAGGAGATTTTCGTCGAAAAAACTGAACTCAGAACAATACTAGCTCACAGCAGCCATTAAGCTAGGAGGTTGACTGGATCAATTCCTACTTTTGCACAAGTTTTTCATCCATTACAGCACACACTATCAGTTGTCAAGCAAAACAACAATAAGGTGGTTTCTCGTATACATTTTAGTGGTTCTTTGATAGATTAACTTTGATCGTTTTAATCTCCTGCTAATAGAAAGAGTGGATAGTACCTTAAATTAGTCACTTTATTTCAATGTTGACAAGCAAATGGGTACAAGACACTGGTCTGATAAAAAGACCTCTGTTCAATTGGTACAATTTGTTGATCATCCGGCTGCTGCTTTAAGTTGATAGGTCGCGCCAAACGCTTATTTGCGGCAAGCCTGTTGATTTCAGAAAAATTAGTCCAACGGTTGGACAGGCCTTCGATTTTGAAAACAAAAGTTGACTAATATAGTCTTTCACAAAAAAAATTAATGACTGATGCATTTGCCTAGCATTGTTGCAGTTACTAACTCTCGCTGCAGCTCACTAACTTTACCTGACCCAACAATCCTTTGAAGGACCTTTCAATGTATGTGCACTTCAGCCACCACTAAATACTGCCGCCATGATTTAAATGGAAGAATTGCATCCAATTTGGTGTTTTAGTCAGCCAAAGTGAAGTGAAATGGCCTCTTTTTTAAGGAGTTGCGTTAAAATAAGCTGTTTTAAAAGAAACAAAAAAATTAACCAGCAGAGTAAACCAAAGCTTCAGTTTCAAATACTCTGGCAACAAATCAAAGTGGTCAGATCATCCACGGCATCGCTGATTCAATCCTTCAAATTGTCCAAAATCATGGTCGAATTAAATGTGTGTCCATTTTTTCTTCAATCCATATTTTATTCTAACTTGGACATTACATCCGTATGAATTCAGTAAAAATCTATTTTCAAGTTATGCGAAAATTTCTGGAGTTGTTGGAGATTCCAAAATTACATGGTAATTATTTGTTGGACTGTCTTGACATACAACACAAAGATTCGGCTTAGCATTTACGAATTCACCAGTGCGAAGTAAGAAATTGTCCTTACGATTCTCCTTCATTTCTTAAAAGGCACAGCTTGGTTGATGAGCTGACTATTCAATTTTACTGATTGAAACTTTATTTCGGTCTCAGATGACGATGCAAGCTCTCCGATTTCAATGGCTTTATGAATAAACCAGATGTATCCAATGGGTTTGGCATAAACGTCCTTATCTACTGACGCACACGCTTGAGGAGACTCAAATGGTGTGAGTAGTAGATGTGCCATCTATACTTGCTTCAGACGAACAAGTTCGTTCATGTTAATCCTGCTCGACATTTTCGAATTCGGTCACAAGCATTGCATTTCGAATTTTAAATATTCCTGCACATGCCACCCAAATGACTTGGCAGTAAATTTGATGAAATTAAATGGTCTTGATTTTGACAAGATTCATTAAATGTGCAAGCATATTATTTAAAAAGGTAAGAGAAATAAATGTCTAAGTGAGATACATGAAATGCGTAATGATATGTTCTTAACATTCGTTTACCATTGAAGGTATGAAGTGACTGTTTCCATAAACGACTCTATATTTAGTGTACATCTTTCTTTCGTCCAAATTTAAAACAATTTTCATGTTTATAATCAGTGGTGAGATCTGTAGCTGAATGAACAGTTTGTGTCTTTTCTTGCACTAGATATGCGCAGTTTGAACATTAGTGAAATCGACGTTATTGAAGCCGTTTTTCGAATTTTAAAATTTTGCCTTGACAAACCTGCATTCTTAGTCACTAATCCATCAAACTTTTGCAGTCAGTATCACTTTTAACTGTTCTTATTTAAACTTACACAGGTTTGCACAAAAATATTTTCTTTACGTACCACTCAACCCAGAAATTGATGCATTTGGGTGCATTGTTTCGATAACACTTGGTATTTTTACGGAAAACTTAGCAGATATATCACAACTTTACCTTAATCGAACACCGCGCATTGTAAGAACGGTTTTATTTGTAAGGCTTGGTCCACAAAGGAACGAGTTTCTTGACTAGGATGTGAAACTGCCTACTTTTTAAAAAAAGCCCTACTACCTTCGTTAGCATCTTTTAGCTTCCTGTTTGTGTGGACTGTTCCAACTGACTGGGCGGCAAACACATTCATTAGATACCTCATGCAACAAATAGCGTTTATCACCTTCATGTTTTAAATTAGAAAAGGCATGTAGTTGCTTTCTTTTCAGCCAGGTTCTGGATTTTATCGATACTTCCCTATCTCTACTTTGTCTAAAGCTTTGCACCAAATCCTCCCCCAAGAGCCCTTCTTCGACCTTGCAGGTTTGGTCAACACCATGCCAACCAGACCACTTTCTAGAGCACTGTGCACATTCACTACATGGCCCATAATGCCTCTAATACAAGTATAAGTTAATTTGAAAGGGACACGTAAATTCTACACCAATTTAATTCAGTACCAAATTTTAACAAAAAGGGTAGTCTAATTACCAGACCAAAAGGGCATAACAGCTATAAAATAAGTTTTCACTTTTATCTGTTCTGTTCTAGCAACCATATTTTGTTTTCCAAAATCTATGCCGGCGTGCAGCAGTGTTAAAAGACTCAGTTATAGCATTGAGACTTACAGTTGATCCATAACCTCGACTACAAACACAACCGTAACGACAACCAATGACAAATGAGGGTTCGAAGAAGTGAAACCAATTTTTGATGGACGCTGGCAATAACACACACTGATTCCATAATTAAAAACTCGAAATCGGCTTACTCACCGTTTTCCCTATTACAATTTATAATTATTTTTGCAATATGTTCAGCCTACCTCCAATGACTTTCAAGAAATGGATACGTTTTTTTAATACAATTCGCTTTTCTCACACGACCTATCAACTTTCGATGGGTTTTCATTTATGAAAGTTACTTTGGAAAACTCGGCAATAAAAAATGCACTACTAATTTGTTAATATAAAAATTGTACTTTGCAACGGACAGTGTTAACTACCTTCATGCAGGTCCCTATACCATGGTAAGAAAATGGGGCAAAACTAGTGGCCAGTTTATAAAATTTCATTTCCATTGCTATTGCCAAATGTAAATGTGGTTCGCCATGCTATTAATATGGCCTTGTTAGGTATTTTACCAAGCCAAAACGATAGATGGTCCTTATGGAAAAAGCAAAGCATGCCTTATATACAGTTGGTTTCTTGATTTTATGAGCATGCGATGGAAGACTTCAGGTGTAAAGTTCTTCGCTCTTCTTAACAGACGACGATGCAGACCTTTATTTAAGAAGTAGCACCCCCATTTTATTGCGAGATTATGTACACAGCTTTGTAGAATATGTATTAACACTTAATTGAGTTTTTTACTAAACAGAAGCCAGTCACCTCATGTGCTTTATTAGCATGCACATAATGCAGACTCTGTGCTGAATGCGCCAAATAGATATGGAATGTGGAAAACTTGCTTTTCAATTTTGACAGTGGATGTTAAATTTATGGTTGCCTTTGTATTCAATTAATGTAAGAAAATTCTAGATGATGCCTGAGAAGTTGCCAGCGCATTGCTCAGATCCCAAACGAATTGTCCAACCTATCTAAACTATTTTAAACTGACCCAATAGTGATAAAGCGGGAATGCCTTCATGGAAAATGTTTGTGCTTCTAAAATGAGGAGATTGTTTTGGGACAGCTTGAGCGAAATCTTCAGACTTCTCTGAAGTTCTTAGCAAAAAAAAAAATTGATGTCATTTGACCAAGTAAAATTCAAATAATTCCATAAAAGGTTTGAACAATCAAAAGTTCAAAAGACTTTGCTTCACTCACTAGTGCCACAATCCCCCTTTATATATCCCAGAGGTTTATGCAGAGTCGTGCTGCATTAACAAAGCATTCTTTCTTTGTTGTGTTATTGACAGAGTTAGAGAGATTTAACAGAGCTCAAGCAATGTCTGAAATATACCACGAAATAAAAAGAGAGTCTCAGCCAAACAGTGAGGAAAGTAGACTGTGTTGGGAATTTAAGCAGCTGTCAGCTGTTTTCTTTTACTTTTAACTCATTAAGTTGAGAAAATGGGAGAAATTAGAGTTTCTTGTAATTTGGAGATTCGATGAAACTACATTGTACAATCCTAGTACCTACTTTTGATTGTAATTTAAAATAAAATAATTTCTGTAATTAACATGTGTAAATTCTACGTTACTACGTTGTGTAATCATTGAATTATACCGGTGTTTCTATTTAATATGATATGAATAACTGCACCGTAGAGCAAGAGTTATATTTATGAGCATCAGTCGATGGAAATTTGAACCATGATATTACAAGAAGAGATCATATCAAGTGAATATAGTCAGCATTTGGAAGTCAATTAAAGTTATCAAGTCGCGAAACTAAGTATAAATAGTTTGTGCGAGAATGAATAGTCGGCTGGTAAAATGCGTGTTAGTATGGAATCAACGCGTGCTGTAGCCAGCGTATACCAAATTTTGATTTTTCAGTCTTGAGTGAATTGTCTTCACTCCATTTGAAACCGATATATACAAACTTTTGAAAGTAATCTGCCGATTTAGTGCGTTAGAATATTAAGCCCTGATGGCATCTGTAAATGCCAATGTAAAAATTGCAATTTTACGCATTTGGTTTGTTCACCAAACTCGATCCCGATTTCGAAGCTGTTACTGCCCATGATTAAATATTAAACATGCACGTAATCTGAACTGTGCTGAAAACGCCGAATAGAGAACACCCGTGGTATGTGACTGGAGAAATAGAGGTCCAAAGGTGGACCGAGGCTTGGCATAGTACATTCGGCTGCCACACACTGCTTCTATATAATACCAAGTAATTTTGCTTGGTTGAGAAGTTTATAGTGCATCATTTCCGCAAACATTTGGCATCACAGGTTAGTATGGAACAAAATTCATTTGTTTGAGACCTTTTTTCGGTAGTTTTGACCCAATTAATGATTTTGTAAAGTGTCGGCTTTCAAATTATTTTGAAAAGGCAACGAGCGTTGACTTTCAGTGTACTCATTTTGCTCTCACTAATTCTTTTAATGGAACGCAGGTGTTTTAATTTTGTCAAACATTCCATTCTATACCATTTGAATTTTTCCGCAAGCATCACACTAACAATGTAATTTATAAATAATTTGATCCCAAGATTTAACCTAATATGCACAAATACTCAATACAGTTGTACTAAGACCAAAAAGCGGTTCATAGCAGCATTTGAAACTCTGCAATTTGAACCATTTGTGTCAAAAGAGCCACTGCTGAAAGGAAGCAAATATTCAGGTCATATATATCCGAATTATCGTTCTATTTTATCTAAGATCTTGCTGACTTGCCCATCCTATTCTTCCATTGAATCATGCTCATCAGGCCCTCTGAATAGCACCAATAAATCAGGCACAGGTGCTTTGAAGCCACGACACAATATTGGTCTTAAAGGCAGTTCTTCTCTTCAGCTTAGGAAAATCTCAGAGCACATTGTGAATACCCTAACCCTAAAAAGTCATCCAGATCTGTGATGTATCAATAAGACACACTACCTCCTTTGAGGTAAATACATGCTTGTAAAAGTTTATCAGAGTGCTAAAAATATCTGAATTATACAATAAAATGAAAATTAGAAGCAGCCAAAAATTGACAAAGTGGGCTAACCAATAATTTTAGACCTATGACCTGCCTCTAATAATTGTTCTCTTTAATTCATGATTTTTTTCTGGCTTAGACTTATAGAGATGGGATGACATTTTATTGAATGAATAATGAATATGAAGAAAACCACTTAAGATCATGATTGAAAAAACTTAGGACATCATTTTCCACTGTTTCATTCATTCACAAACATAATCAAAACTAGTACTCTACTAAAAATGACTGCCAGATATTGCAGCTGTGAGATGATGCTAAGCAGACTCTTATCGCTTCATTCAAATTTCTAAAATTGGTATTTTTCGCAGAACTTTACAAGACAAACATGCTATTTATTCTCCTGTTCGTGTGAAAGCCAACTATTAACACCTCGAAAAAAAGTTTGATGACTGCCAAAAGTTTTATGCGGTTATTCGTTTTCAACAGATTAAGTAGCCAAAAGCTCATGAAGTGCAAAATTCATCTGTGTTCCCAAGTGGGTTGATTTCAGATTAACCTCTGACCTTGAAAATAATCTTGAAAAGTTTGTGAATTGGTTGTTTGAAATTAATCACAGAAATAAATTCAACCCTAGAGTTATATTAGCTAAAACTGGCTTTTTAAGTTTTTCAACTCAAAACACGTGTTTTTTTAAATTAATTTATAAGAAATGCTTTTGAAAATTTGAGCTATAGACTGGAGAGTGCAGAAATAAACTGTTTAGAAGAATTAGCTCAGTACCTTCAAAATCACTCTCAGTTATGGTAAAAAAATTGACTTGTATAAAATGGACAACTTGTTTCTGCTTACTAAGAATTACATTTTTACCAGCTAAATAAACGTTACCTTGTCGTTCATCGTAGCTGAATGTTTTGCTTGCAAATTTGAATCATTAATTGAGATATAATTAAAAAATTTTCATAAAATTGCAGCAATTTTTCCATTTTCGATCCTAAAGTTAGCATCGTTTAAAATTTGCTTCGTAATTAAATAAGCTACAAGTTTTAAGAACAAAAGTATGAGTTTTGGGCTTTAACCGTTTGAATTTTTAACTGTGACTAATTGTGACTGATTTTAAGCAGTGACTATAGGCAGCAATTAAAAAATGCTTAGAAATTTACTATTGATACTGAAGTCAACTTTTCCGAACCCAGCAGATCAATGAGATTATTTCGTTGAATCGAAAATACCTTAAAGCCGCTCCATCCACATGCATTGCAAAGTGTTAGTTTTTATTTGAACCAAGCCTATCGTGACGAAGGAATAATTTCTTGGTGAGTTCTAATTGATGAAATATAAGGCGCACGAATAGTACCAAACAATTTTGATAATTATTACCCAAATAATTGGATTCGAAGGTAGATTTGAAGACTTTGGGGAATCAAATTTAGGCAGAATGAATTGTGGAAAATTCGCACTAGTGAGAGCACATTGCAATTAACTTGGATTCAAGGAAAAAAATGCATTGACTTGGAATGATTCCAAAACCATGCTGAAGCAGTCTTTGAGGGCTATCATATTATAAAGGTGATCAAAATTGATATAGCGAAATTCCTTCTGACTATTGATTTGTGTCATTTTCAACCCTTTTACTACTTCAATAGAAACTGATTAATTTAAAATGATAATCTGCTGAACTTTTCTAGACTGGTGGATTATTAACCAAATGTGCAAGGAGCAGCAGTTTAATTTGTTTTATATTACTAAGCCATAATAGAAATGGTTTCAGTGTAAAATATTTTTCAGTGCAACGTCAAAGTTTTACAAATTTAAAATATTTTTACCCTTTACAAACACAAACTCCAATGGGTAAATTAGAATATGAACATTGTTTTTATTTAAAAAAAAAATAAAAATATCACTGCTCTATTCATCTTCATATTAATGCTTATCATTCAACTTGAATGGGCCAAAGGAATACGGTACTCCAAAGCTTCGACGGCTTATCGTTTCAGCTTCAACCTTAGCACTGCAGCTTCTATTCCTTTGTAGGATGATCTGAAGACTGTGGTAAAATAAACAAATAAATTTGTATCGATGCAACGTAAAGAGGTGTAAATTGTCTTTATTCTCTAAAGCGTGCTTAATTGTTAGTGTTAGCTCGTAAAAGACGTGCTATACAGATGGACTCACAGCTTAAGGCATTCCGATATGGTGCAAAACGGTTGCGGTTAACTCCCGCTCATCACTCTATTAGACATTCTTGAAAAGTAGGGGATTCGTGTTCAGTCCCGTTAGTGCTCGAAAGGGGCCTTTAATTTATGGTGACATTCCCCGCTAAGTAAAACTGACTTTCAAGCTTGAGCTAAGCTAACTTGAAAATCGAGAGCTTCCTAATAAGGTTTCAAAAGGTGCCATTTCTTTTTTTCACCAAAATCGTGGCATGATACTCCCCGTTTGGTATCCTGGTAATTTTGGTTTATGCCTGCGCTCAATACTTTCAACTGCAGAAGGTCGCTTTGGCAATGCGCTGGATTCTAAGTATTTCAATGCCATTTGCATAAGTATAATTGTAAATTTGCAATATATTTCAGCGATTGTGCATATATCCGTGTGAAATAAAGTGAAAGCCACTAGGCATTTGAGTTTCGCCTTAATCAAAACTTAATGTATGCACGTCAAATCCACATTGAAAAACTAAATACCAGTTGGCTTTTTGTTTCCGCAAAGATCACTTAGTGAATTAGTAGAAGCATTTGGTGTTTCTGAGAAACTTTCGTGGAACTTCGCTTCGACTGGAAAAGAATCACATCAAGGTAAAAATACCTGCACTTTGAACATGAATTTGTTTACGGATCTCAAACACCTGCAATCGAATCTGTTAAAGTTCAGTAAAATACAACGAATGCCATTTTATAGTGTGGGAAATGAAGTGAAGTTCTACAGTCACTTCAACTTCCCTCTACTAACAATTTAATATGTGCTGCTCCTTTCACGTATCACCGCAACCGCAACGACACGCTCAATGCCAGCCCTCGGCTGTTGCGCCGAAACGATGCGCATATTTATAGATTAAAATCCATGTACGAAACTTATATTCTTGCATATTTTTGCGACGTGTTCATTCCAAAAGGCGAGTAGCAATGAGTGAATGAAGGGACCGGGGCTGAGTTGCCTTCAAAATGTGATCAATCACCTGAACGTTGGTCGGCGTTCAAAATTCAACCGTTGAGAAAATATTTGGCCACTACGTAGGCCTGTTTACGTCTGGACGTTCTGTTGCAACTCTAAGGAAGTAAGTTAGTTTGTTATTTAAAGTCGAAAACAACGGTTTTCGTTTATTCCTGACAGCAAATTTCGTCCCAAACCAAATTTGTGCAATTCGTTTTCACGAGCTATTAACGAAAGCAAGCCAGATGTATTTGATACAGCGGAATAATCGGAATTTCAATGAATTTGATCGCAAGCTCATAAATAGCGTTGGTATTTTTACCAATCTCGCATTTCGACTAATGAGCATTTCGACTTATGAGATTGCATTGCCAAATATGCAACCTTTTCTTGCGCAGTGTTTCACACTCAAGATTCCCTCTTTCATAAATGATTTTTCACGCAAGGAAACATTGCATTTCAGAGTTAAAATTCACCCAAGGAAATATTGGGAGAATAAATCTCGTGATAATCGCGCATTCTTTTTCTTTCTTACCTCATGTTGACTTTAAGACATCTGTTTGAACTTGTCCATGAAATGTCGGATTACGGGTCGGAACTGACAACCCATGCTCTCAAAGTGATATTTGCGTTGCATGCTTGCATTTTCAGCACTTTTTAGCAAATCGACTTTGGGTTGAGGGTCATGAAAATGGCCGTAAATTTAGTAAATATACTGATTGCAGAAATTTGTTTTACAGAAATCCGGTGTATTCAGACAAATCACAGGAAGTTTCAAAGTAGTACTTAGTTGCAACAACAAGAATACGCTGCTTCGTCATGGTGAAATTATTCTCAAAGGCCAATCAGTCCATTTACACGCTGTGATCCATTTGCCACGAATCGATGGCACATGACGGAATCGCATGGTTTGTGCTAGCAAGCTAACTAGCTATATACATGGCGGTGTGTTTTTCATATTTTGACTGATGATACCTCCGAAGTTTATGCGTTGGAGAAACCATGAACAGAAGGAATGGCTGGATTTATCGTTAATGCCTCAGACACGGGTAATTTTTTTCAAATAACAGAGAATTTAATTATTTATTTCAATATTATATACAGAAAGCATCAAATCATGAATGCGCTTTAGTTGTCGTTTCATAACATAAAGTTGCAAACAATCAAACCTAGGCATTGAAAAGGTTTCAGTTCACTTTAGAACCAGATGGCCTGTCAAAACACTTTCGGATATACAATTAGGATCTCCATTATCGATCCATCTGCATATTCCTCACCCAAAGTTGGTTAACAAATCTAACATTTCATGCGTTTTATAGCAGATATTTTCATGAAGAGCTCTGGCATCAACCAACTTAATTTTGATCGCTGCAATTTGAAGGATACCAACACATCTATCCCATTCATTTGCATGCAAATGTTGTACTTAAGTTGTTTGCTCAATATTGGTCAGTAATACTTCTGCATTCCTTTCACCTGGGTCTATTAATTATCTATTAAGAGATATATTTGGACACTTTGGTTAATAGCTTGTTTTGTTACTTTTAGGTGCTATAGTTTTTGCAACCCTAATACCCATTTACGATTTTTCGCTCGCAAATTTTCATTGACTTTTCAGGTACTCTGAACTGGTATCCTTTTGTATCTATTGGTTAACCTTCAACATGCTGAGAGCTAAGCCATTGAAAAAATACATCAAATGAGCCTTGCATATTTGCTGCTGCAGATACCAAATTTTTTCTAAGCAGCGACTCCCAAACTTGCAATTAAAATGTTTTAGGTTTTTGAATTACATTCTAGTTGAATCACATCCGATTTTTTGCGTTTAATTTAAAGAGAATGGAGTAATTTAAACATGCGATTTATAGATAAAAATTATTCGAGATAGCCAGCCGCCATCTCAGTCCTGAAATGCTCTGGAAACGCATAAATTCAGAAACAGTGAGGATGGATGAGAATTATCAATCGAGAAGGAATGGAGAGGCAAATGTTTATTGCCATAAGTACTGCATCTTGTGTTTTGATCTTCAGTTAGTCAAATTCTCAAGGTAAAAAATGGTGATTAGGACAGGTGATTGACCCTGCTGTTCTGACTTAAATAGAATTTTTCGAATAATTGAGAAAATATGGTTGGTTTAATCTAGAAACGCTAGAGCACGCAAAAATGATTAGATGTAAATGATAACTTAACGTAACAGTGTAATTTGGCATTTTTTTTTTAAATTTGCAACTGTATATATTTAGGACAAGCAGCTTCCATCCCATATTCCATGAAGTGTGGCATATTCTGTTTATGATTCTTATGGCAGTCCTGATGAGAGTGAAGCGTGCATGAGATCTTTTCGAGTTGTCAGCACTGACGCAGAAATTAATCATTTTGAAGAGCGAAATTTCTTGCATTTTTGGAAATTTTATTTGAAAAAATTCAGAGTTTTGCGCTAAACATAAGTTTTTTTTGCATATGCAATGGTGATCTCAGGATGTTTACAACAGATTGGTGTTTGAACTGAGCTGAAGGTACGTCTGGCTCGAAATAAGACCTGTGCAGCACTTATTAAAACAAATATATAAACGTTAAATAAGAAGGCAGTCGCATCAGAGCGTCAAAATAATAAGGTTTATTCAAAGTTTTGGTTGAAAGATTACTTTTTTATCTATCCGATTTCGGAAATATGCTACACAACTTGGCAGGTGGCGCAGAGGTGCATAGAATCAACTCAGTCAATGAACCGTGAACAAAGCAATCTCAATTGAGTGAGACATTTTCATCTCTTTCAATTATGTTCCACGATGCGGTTGTGAGTCTCCACTTGTGCACCAACTTTGTTAGTAAGGGAAGATCAATCGTATATTCCACGCTCGTTACCAATGTCAAAATCATGACCTTATCTTAAAGACGAACCATTGTTAAAAAATTTTTGAACTTTGTAGATTCCATTTTTTTCCTAAAAACAGCACAGTGAAACTTTATAAATATATTCAGAGCATTCTGAAAACCATTTGTTCCTGCGAATCTCCAATCAGTTACTGAAACCATCAAATACCTTAAGCTTTTAGTGGTTCACGATGGCAATCCAGATATCACCAATCAGTAGCTGAAAGAATCGGAATTGAACGTTAATGATAAGTGTAGAGATTCGGTTCTTCAAGCCATCCATATAGCTGGGTCATGGCGCTTGTTCACTTGTATGTCTTTGTCCAATGAAGCAGCACAAGCTGCTGGCAGAAACTATAAGCAATGCTAGCACTTGAAAGAATGCTCATAAACCTATGACGCTTGGTCCTTTTTCACAGAGAAGCAATTGCACAATCGCTCAGTCACAGAAAATCTCAATATTTTGTTGCTGAGCTTGTGCCGATTCCGAAATGGCATTATGCTCATAGCAGATGGTACAAACTGACAAAAGCCACATAAACGCATGATTGAGGAAGCATAGAACAAAGTGTTCTGAAAGGTTGTGATCATTGCATAAAAGCATGTTACAGTCTCAATGGTTTTCAATCTCTTCTTAAATTATTTACCATCGTTGGAAGAATAATTCTACTCCCAAACATCGTCAAATACTGAAGCTGTCCAACAAACTCAAGGCAACTCAGAGTCGTTAAGGACACGCAACGATCCCAATTTTTTGTTTTAAAGGCTCAACAATCATGCCATCGCAAACATGTTGCCACGGAAAATACTTTTAAATGCTAGAGCATCATTTTCATCACAACCACTGGATCTGATAGATTCAGGCCTCTACAAACAAACAGTCTTTCTTGGAGCTAAAATGTTTTGCCACGCCAAACTGTAATTTTAAATCATTCACTTACAAACCTTAGGCACAAGCATTAACTCATCCGGATCCTTAGTTCCTCATGTATCTCAATGCATTTTCAGCAGTTGAATCATAAGTGTGGTAAATGAAGTGAAGTTCTACAATCACTTCAGTTTTCCTCTACTAGCACTTTATTATGTGCTGGAATATCCGCGTGTCGCCACAATAACAACGACACACTCAATGCCAGCCGTCCGCTGTTGTGCAAAAAACGGTGCGCATGTTTATAGATTTATATCCTTTTATGAATGTATGTTCTTGCATATTCTCGCGACGTGTTCATTCCAAAAGGTGAGTAGCAATGAGTGAATGAATAGACCGGGGCTGAGTTGCCTTCAAAATGTGATCAACCACCTGAACGTTTGCCGGCGCTCAAAAATCCAAAGAAACATTGAATTCCGTTCCTTAATTAAATTAAGTTCTCAACCAGAACACCTCGTGAGACATCGCTTTTGAAGAAACTTACAATTAATGCAAAATAAATAAATCGGTTCCTGATAGAGTGTGTTCATTGGACCGCTGTCTTCCTGAAGAATGATCTGCGGCTCCTGCAAAAGCGCTGTTAAAGCAAGGTAAATTACCTCTTAATTTTTAAAATTAAGGCTGTTAAACATGGGACTTAGAAATTTTAGTTTCCGCAGTTCCTACAATCTAGGTTATTGCTCTAAGCTTCAGACATTATTGAGTGTTGCAGAAAGTGGCTGGCGATCAACTGAAGCAGCGCAGATTTCGCAATCAGATACGGCTACTTCAAGAAATCTGGAATCAATGAAAACTTGTGATACTTGATACAAATTTAAGCAATTCATATCATGGAAACAAGCATTTTTCGAACAAGTCGACTTCTACCGACTATGTATAAGGGGAACCAGTCAGAACAATTCAAAGTTCATTATTTCGAATCAACAGTCATTGTAATATCCTCGATCCTTACCAGCCTGCTTTGATTACCAAATAATTTTTTTAAAATTTGCTCATTTTATATTATATTGTTTGTTGTTATATAACAGAATACTAACGGGACCGTAGCAGGTATACTTCACCCAGCTTTCAATATTTGCGCCTATGAGTGCTTCCTTTCATTGTGTTTATGTAAATAGACCATCGCTGGCACATTTTGGTTATATTTTTATGATGTCTCATTTCTTGCATACACGTCGGCAAGGAAACTTCCAATACTGAAGAAGAATCTACGAGAGCGTTTAGTAAAACAATGTAAAATAGCATCATGTAAATCAAGTTCATCTGAAATTCAATCCATTTATAAAAACATTTAACCCAATCATCTGGAGCATTACCTTCAGTGGCAACTATGTCTAACAATATTTCTCAAGGTATCATTCGTACTTGACTTAAAATTCAGGGCAGATACCAGTGTGCTTGTTCATTCCTTACCCAATAAGAGCATCAGTAGAAGCGGAGGTGTCAAGTTTGTTCAGACAGTTTCGGAGGACTAGATGCTCTTTAATTTATTTGTTTGACGAAGCGATAACGTGGCTTTTGACTAAAATATAACGCTTCAAATAAATAGGTCTTTGTCTATTACTACAATGTGAAAATATTTTCACATATAAAGCGTATTTCAAGTGGAAGCGAAAGGTATGGATTCTAAAACTATCCATTCTTTATTATTATATCTGGCTAACAGTCACTTTATCTTAAATTTATCTGCATTTACTGCTGCTGGATTAAATTTTGCATTTTTGTTTGAAAGTATTGCCAATTTCTGGAATCGTACAGTCAGCAATCCAATCAACCACAAAGAGATCCTGAACACAATTTTTTTTTACAATTCAAATGTTTGTTACTCGTAGAACTTAATCAACAGCATTAGTTGATTTCTATCCATTCAAATTGACCGCTTTCGTTTTTCAGATTTGTCACGCTGATGTTTGAATGCCTAGAAGAGCATAATATATTAATAAAGAATCACTTGTAAGCAGCGACAATTACCAAAGTCTGGAATGCTGTTGAGCATGTTAACAGTCACTTGGTAATCCAGGAAACGGTTAGTAACTGAATCCAATCAAGCATTTTCTGTGCCTGACTTGTCATTCTTCAGCAAAATGAAATAACCACAAATGTATCTCAGGAATCATACAACGCTGAACTTGCATCTTCATTTAGCTTCTGCAAATTAACAGCGAATAAAGCAGTTTTTTAAATTAATGATGGTTCGCAATCGGCAACAAAGTACTTCATATTTGCAGACTAACGTATTTTCTGCGTCCTTACTAATAAGAGGACCTATCTCGGCTTAGAGTTGTGTATGAAGTTCCTACACTAACATGTACTGGAATTTCAATTTTTTAAACATACAACCAGTATTCTAGTCTGTTTTCTGAAGAATAATGAATTTTGCTAAACGTTCAATTACAAAGACTACATTAATAAAGGCGACGGCAATTGCCCCTCAATTGATGGAGTAATGCAGTTAGATGTGGAGTCTGAAAAGCTTAGTCCAGACTATTGCTCTAGAGATCAACTATTAGATAGTATGAATATGACTGGAATACGTTTTCAATCGACATCTTCATATGCCAACAGCAGTATTCGCAGGTTCATTCGTACAGTCTTCCATAAACAAGCCCATATACATGAGCTTTCTGCGATTCATCAGTCTAAAACTATAAAGCTATGAGAAATTCCTGGAATCTTTCAATAATATTCATTTCAAATCTCTAGGTCAAAATATCAAGTTCTTGATTGAATTGAGAAACATGATTAGTGCCGATAGTTTAAACACAAATATCCAAGACATGCTAATAGATTTTGAATGTAATACCGAGGAAAAATATCAAATTACCAGATCAAGCATAAAAGTATTGATGCTGGATGCCAAAACTTTTGCAATAGCTCTTCAGTGCCATCCACGCATCTGTCTCACACATTCATCTGGACCTATTGCCCTTAATTTAGGTGAATAAATTCCACGAATTCGATGAATTAACTGATCACGAGCTTTTTCGATTCTAATTCTGGGTTGACTCAAGTAAACATGTCCGAGTTCGATGAGCGTTTTTGATTTCAGATAAATCACATATTTAGTTATTAGTCCTTTGGTAAACCAGTAACACAACATTGAACAAAACTGTCTTAAAAAGACTCAACTTTAAAACTTTCAAATCCTAACTGACCACCCTATATTTGTGATTCTTGCAGCAGTCCCTCTTTTAAAATCACCGATCAACTTTCCTTCCCAAGTGTTTATTTCCCTGAGGCATCTCATATTTCTTATGCGATGTGCATAGCATAGCTCGAGATCTGAAATTCAGGTGATTCTAAGCTGATGTCATAAAAACACGACAGTCCACTTTTCACCCACAAACAGACAGTAAACCCAATTTAACTAATCCAAATCCACAAATCCATTGCAATGTTGAAATTGCTCAATTTTCACCACACTCGAAACATGTCTGTGGCTAACTTTAACTCGGCGTTCAGCGCCAATTGGGAATTGAAACGTCATAGCTGCTTCCCTTCACAAATCGGACATCTTCGCTAGTATTGATATGCTGCTCAACACTAGGGCAAATTGTATAGGTTAGTACAAATGCACTTGGTACTGCTTTTGGGCTCCCCATAGTTGAATTCCTCCCTTTGTTGATTCCTACATAGTTTAATTTTGATTTTCTTGTCAAAAGATGCACTTACGACTTTTGCTCGAAATTATTTATTGAAGTACACTAGCAAGCTTCCTGCAATCCTTTGAACTTAAATAGTGAAAGCGCCTCAACTCGAGAATGTCCTCAGCGTTTTGGCTCAAACTAATTATTTTGTTCGATGTATTACATTGAATGTACATAGAGAAATAAAAATAACGAAAGTATTAACACATGCATAAAACAATCTACCGTTGGCACAAAGTGATGCGTATAGCGCATTTGTTTGGTAATGCATTCGTAAACATGTCTGTGATTCAACACTCAGTGTCTATCTCAGAACAATAAAAGAATGGTTTGTTTATGAACTCCTGAAGTCAGTTGCCAATGCCATCAATTAAAGGCACATAAATTCAGTTGCGGCAAAGTAACGAGCAGCGAATTCAATGGCTGCATTTCTCAGCCATTCGATTGATGAACCACGTATGACCTGAAATAACCTTGAAAGAGGCAAGTAGCCTGCAATTTAAGAAACTGTAGAACATAGGAAAAGCAATTTATTCTACTCCCGTTCCTCTATCAACCCATATTGCGTAGTTTAGAAGATGGTTCTCTCCAACACTTGTACATTACCAGAGTCTTTAAGTTCGCAGAAGATGCAGTTTCTGCTTTCCATTCCAAGTTACCTGCAGCATGCTTTCTAGCACTGACTTTCCCAAACCTGTTTCTTCTAAAGATCGCTCCTCCTGTGCATTCAGAGTTGAAACTCACCATCGAAACCAAATTGTTGGATGGAAGGTGCCGCTACTTCAACCATTGAGAATCGCAAAACTATGTATATTTTGCCACTCATAGTTAGCTCTATGATCGTGAAATGCCACTTGGTCACTAAGAAGCTCATTTAATAAGTGTTCCGGTGCAAATTTGACGAGAAAAGCCACAGACACAAGTTTGATGTTGCACTTCTGTACAAGATCTAAGCAGGATCAAATTTTCAATCTATAAATATCTAGCAATTTAATTTACTTCTCACATAGTTATTTCGGCAGAATCTAGCTATTTTTTGACCAATCTACCATAAGACAGGAGGTTTTAACCATAAACGGGGTTTCGCTCAGGTTCTTTCAGCCTAGGCGTAGTTTGCACATTTTTTCTAGAAACACACAACTCGCAAGGCTTCTTAGACTACAGCACTGTTTTTATCTTTGAAACTTGGTTCATTGGAGGGCAAACCCGCAGTGTATTTTGCAAATTGCTAGAAAATCAATTCAGTGACAACAGCAATATACTAGTTAAACTCGTTAGACATGATGAAATGCATTTAGCATTCCTCGAAACAGCCATCTTTGTAAAGTGAGAAAAACGCATTGAAGTAGAAATACTCTAATTTCGCGACAAATCTCAGACTCATCTGGATTCTAAATTTCTCATACATCTCAATGCTTTTCAGTAAAATACGATTTTATAGTGCGGGAAATGAAGTGAAGTTCTACTATTACTTCAGTTTCCTTCTACTAACAATTTAATATGTACTGGGCCTACCACGTGTCACCGCAAACACAACGACACGTTCAGTGACAACTGTCTTCAATCAAGCCGAAATGATGCGCATTTTTTTATATTTATATCCATGTATAAAAGCATATTCTTGCGACGTGTTTATTCCAAAAGGCGAGTAGCAATGAGTGAACGAATGGATCGGGGCTGAGTTACTTTCAAAATGAAATCAACCAATTGGCCGTTGGTCGGCGTTCGAGAATTCAAAGAAACATTGAATTGTAGAATTGCAGTGTATTTTTATACTTCCTCTCCTGTAATGAATTGAGCCCTCTACCGGACCTCCTGGTGAGACTTCACTTCATGGACGACTTCGAAGAAACTTTCAACTAATAGAGTGTTGCAAGATGAGTAAACCGGTTCCTGATAAAGTGTTTTCGCAAACCACTGTCTTTCTGAAGAGTGACCTATGACTTCTGCAAAAGCGCTGTTTTGTTGCGCCACAGACTGTGGGGAAAAGGGTAACCACTGCAAGCTGCCATCAAGTATGGGAGTTTAGCCTTTTGGAATGATCAACGTGGTATCATGAATAAAAATTGCGCGATTGCGATTCCATAACCATGATCACTTTCATTTCCTTAGGCAAAATGTGTTGACATCACTCCAGCTATCCTCAATGTCAAACAGTTTAAAATAAGTCTTTTCGATTGCATGGCGTATTCGTCAATGTGTGTCAGTTCCTAGGTGTCATCATATCGCCTTGTTTGACAAAAAGACAACGTCTCTTTTGTCTTTAACTTACAGCTCAGATTTTTTGATGCCTAATACGTGGTGAAAAGTCCTAACAAATGGAAGATAAATTGTTTGCTTACTCAGGCACATTTGCTGAATGCAAGAGCTTCTAAAGTTGACCGAATTTACTCAATTATACAGGGCTTTCCAACAAATTTCACCTATTTAACATATTTAAAACGTCTTTCCTTTCAAAGGACTAACTTAGTAAGGTGTTACTACAAACAGATGCTTAGAGTGAACCACCACTATTTCCTACATTTGATGCTGGCACAATAGTTTACGAAAGTTAAACGCGTTTTTACCTACTGCCACTTTTTGATCGTCAAGTGTAAAACATCGAACAAAATAATTATTTTGAGCCGAAATGCTGAAGACCTACTCTAGTTGAAGCGCTTTTACTACCTGCGTTCAAAGGATCGCAAGAAGAATGCTAATGTACTTCAATAAACCAACGGGAGCTCTTCGTTGGTGCAACTGAACTCAGAACAGTATCAGCTAACAGTAGCCATAAAGCTAAGAGGTTGACTGGTTTTAATCCTCCTTTGCACGAATTTATCAATCTTTACAGCAAACACAATTGGTACTAGAAAAACGTTTGATGTTTTGCTTAGTAAAACAACAATCAGTTGGTTTCTCATATACATTTTAGTGGTTCTTTGATAGAATCACCTTAATCGTTTTGATCCCCAATATGCCTTAAATCAGTCTCCTTATTTCAACTATGACAAGCAAATGCGTATAAGACACTGGTCTGATAAAGTAGACTTTTCTTCAGTCGGTACACTTTGATGATCATCCAGCTGCTACTTTAGGTTGATAAGCCGCGCCAAATGTTTCGTTGTGGCTGATTTTAGAAAAATTAATCTTACGGTTGGGCAGCCTGTCGGACACCTTTGTTAGCATTGAGATGCTGCAAAACACTACAGAAACCGAATGAACCAAACAGTACCCTCACAGTCTAGAGAATAAGGTTATGGTTATCTAAATCTGCAAATTTTGACTGTTCGACGAATGGTAGTATCATAGGAGCCCTATAGGGTTCAACGATTCAGGAGGCATATTTTATTTGGACTTCCCTGAATTGACAGTCACATTTGAGCGTAACGCATTTGAGCAAAATTAAGGAAATATAAAGGGACCATTATAGGGTATTACTGAGAATTATAATCCGGCAATTTTTCATAATTGGCTCTCAATGTCCTTTTTTGATGGCACTACAAGTCTTACTTCTGCCTTTGGGATGAACTTCATTCAACGTTGTAGCTGGAACGAAAACTGTTCACTGGGAGAAGACAACTTAAGTTTTGTGCGCCGATGAAGTTCGACTATAAGGCGGATGGTTAGGATTTGAAGCAAGTTTCTTACGGTCAATGCTAACTGACTGATTCAGACAAATTCAGAAACCATAGGAATCACTCGAGGGGATGTGATGATGTACTGCGCCGAGACGAAGTGAGGCTAGGATTGGTTCTTACTAGGATTAATCGACAGAATTATCCCATGGCAAACGCGAAATATGAAATCCCTGAGCGCACAGACGTTGCCTTAAAATTTCAAAATTTGGGAATTTTGAAGCTCATAATTTGTATTGCACTCGTTTCGAATTAACAAACTTACAATTCTCATGGAAATGAAAAATTCGCCGAAATCTTGAGGGAAAAAAGTATTAAATTATTTCGAACTTTTACGCTCTGGCAACGGGTAGTGTGTAGAATTACTTTATTGGGAAATAAACCTATTTCAACGATAGAACCAAAGAAAACATGACCGCAAATCATGTATATTCTCTTGTCTTAGACAAAACTCAACGTTATGCGTAAAATGGTGGCGTTAAATATGTGAGCGGAAATTCTTCACTAATATAGATGTGTAATTATAAAGTGGTAAACGTGATTCCTCAGATCAGGTATTGTAATTAAACTCGCTTAGTTAGAAGGTCATTATGTAGCTGGAGTAATCTTGGACCGCTTTGAAGAAACAAGCAGAGTTGAAAGATCTCCAACGCTTGTCCTACATTCAGTTCTAGCTTTCATTATTTAAATTCTCTATTGATTCTTATATTCTTCATGGCATCTAGCAGAAAGTAATTGCATGTTCAAACGTTTGTATTGAAAATTTCAGTCATTATGATTCTACTTAGGAGAAGAGGAACAACTTAGATAAAGCAATTTTTAGGAACAGAGAGGTGAAATATTATTTACCACTTCTGTATGCCAATCAAATCTCTCGTAACCAAGCTTCGAATGAATAAGTGCTTATTTTAAGTCAGATTTGGGACAGCCTTTGCAACGAACTACTTAGATTTTCTGTGACTGAGCGATTGTGCAATTGCTTCTCTGTGAAAAAGGACCAAGCGTCATAGGTGTATGAGCATTCTTTCAAGAGCTAGCATTGCTTATAGTTTCTGCCAGCAGCTTGTGCTGCTTCATTGCACAAAGACATACAAGTGAACAAGCGCCATGACCCAGCTATATGGATGGCTTGAAGAACCGAATCTCTACACTTATCATTAACGTTTAATTCCGATTCTTTCAGCTATTGATTGGTGATATCTGGATTGCCATCGTGAACCACTAAAAGCTTAAGGTATTTGATGGTTTCAGTAACTGATTGGAGATTCGCAGGAACAAATGAGTTTCAGAATGCTCTGAATATATTTATAAAGTTTCACTGTGCTGTTTTTTTAGGAGAAAAATGGAATTTATAACGTTCAAAAATTTTTCAACAATGGTTCGTCATTAAGATAAGGTCATGATTTTGACATTGGTAACGAGCGTGGAATATACGATTGATCTTCCCTTACTAACAAAGTTGGTGCACAAGTGGAGACTCACAACCGCATTGTGGAACATAATTGAAAGAGATGAAAATGTCTCACTCAATTGAGATTGCTTTGTTCATGGTTCATTGACTGAGTTGATTCTATGCACCTCTGCGCCACCTGCCAAGTTGTGTAGCATATTTCCGAAATCGGATAGATAAAAAAGGAATCTTTCAACCAAGACTTTGAATAAACCTAATTATTTTGTCGTTCTGATGCGACTGCCTTCTTGTTTAACGTTTATGTATTTGTTTTAATAAGTGCTGCACAGGTCTTATTTCGAGCCAGACGTACCTTCAGCTCAGTTCAAACACCAATCTGTTGTAAACATCCTGAGATCACCATTGCATATGCAAAAAAAACTTATGTTTAGCGCAAAACTCTGAATTTTTTCAAATAACATTTCCAAAAATGCAAGAAATTTCGCTCTTTAAAATGATTAATTTCTGCGTCAGTGCTGACAACTCGAAAAGATCTCATGCACGCTTCACTCTCATCAGGACTGCCATAAGAATCGTAAACAGAATATGCCACACTTCATAGAATATGTGATGAAAGCCACTTGTCTTGAATATATACAGTTGCAAATTTTAAAAAAAATGCCAAATTACACTGTTACGTTAAGTTATCATTAACATCTGATCATTTTTGCGTGCTCTAGCGATCCTAGATTAAACCAGCCATATTTTCTCAATTATTCGAAAAATTCTATTTAAGTCAGAACAGCAGGGCCAATCACCTGTCCTAATCACCATTTTTTACCTTGAGAATTTGACTAACTGAAGATCAAAACACAAGATGCAGTACTTATGGCAATAAACATTTGCCTCTCCATTCCTTCTCGATTGATAATTCTCATCCACCCTCACTGTTTCTGAATTTATGCGTTTCCAGAGCATTTCAGGACTGAGATAGCGGCTGGCTATCTCAAATAATTTTATCTATAAATCGCATGTTTAAATTACTCCATTCTCTTTAAATTAAATGCAAAAATCGGATGTGATTCAACTAGAATGTAATTCAAAAACCTAAAACATTTTAATTGCAAGTTTGGGAGTCGCTGCTTAGTAAAAATTTGGTATCTGCAGCAGCAAATATGCAAGGTTCATTTGATGTATTTTTTCAATGGCTTAGCTCTCATCATGTTGAAGGTTAACCAATAGATACAAAAGGATATTAGTTCAGAGTACCTGAAAAGTCAATGAAAATTTGCAAGCAAAAAATCGTAAATGAGTAATAGGGTTGCAAAAAATATAGCACCTAAAAGTAACAAAACAAGCTATTAACCAAAGTGGCCAAATATATCTCTTAATAGATAATTAATAGACCCAGGTGGAAGGAATGCAGAAGTATTACTGACCAATATTGAGCAAACAACTTAAGTACAACATTTGCATGCAAATGAATGGGATAGATGTGTTGGTATCCTTCAAATTGTAGCGATCGAAATTGAGTTGGCTGATGCCAGAGCTCTTCATGAAAATATCTGCTATAAAATGCATGAAATGTTGGATTTGTTAACCAACTTTGGGTGAGGAATATGCAGATGGATCGATAATGGAGATCCTAATTGTATATCCGAAAGTGTTTTGACAGGCCGTCTGGTTCTAAAGTGAACTGAAACCTTTTCAACGCTTAGGTTTGATTGTTTGCAACTTTATGTTATGAAACGACAACTAAAGCGCATTCATGATTTGATGCTTTCTGTATATAATATTGAAATAAATAATAAAATTCTCTGTTATTTGAAAAAAATTACCCGTGTCTGAGGCATTAACGATAAATCCAGCCACTCCTTCTGTTCATGGTTTCTCCAACGCATAAACTTCGGAGGTATCATCAGTCAAAATATGAAAAACACACCGCCATGTATCTAGCTAGTTAGCTTGCTAGCACAAACCATGCAATTCTGTCATGTGCCATCGATTCGTGGCAAATGGATCACAGCGTGTAAATGGACTGATTGGCCTTTGAGAATAATTTCACCATGACGAAGCAGCGTATTCTTGTTGTAGCAACTAAGTACTACTTTGAAACTTCCTGTGCTTTGTCTGAATACACCGGATTTCTGTAAAACAAATTTCTGCAATCAGTATATTTACTAAATTTACGGCCATTGTCATGACCCTCAACCCAAAGTCGATTTGCTAAAAAGTGCTGAAAATGTGAGCATGCAGCGCAAATATCACTTTGAAAGCATGGGTTGTCAGTTCCAACCCGTAATCCGACATTTCATGGACAAGTTCAAACAGATGTCTTAAAGTCAACATGAGGTAAGAAAGAACAAGAACGCGCGATTATCAAGAGAGTTATTCTCCCAATATTTCCTTAGGTGAATTTTAACTCTGAAATGCAATGTTTCCTTGCGTGAAAAATCATTTATGAAAGAGGGAATCTTGAGTGTGAAACACTGCGCAAGAAAAGGTTGCATATTTGGCAATGCAATCTCATAAGTCAAAATGTTCATAAGTCGAAATGCGAGATTGATAAAAAAACCAACGTTATTTATGAGCTTGCGAGCAAATTCATTGAAATTCCGTTTGTTCTGCTATATCAAATGCATCTGGCTTGCTTTCGTTAGTAGCTCGTGAAAACGAATTGCACAAATTTGGTTTGGGACGAAATTTGCTGTCAGGAATAAACGAAAACCGTTGTTTTCGACCTTAAATAACAAACTAACTTACTTCCTTAGAGTTGCAACAGAACGTCCAGACGTAAACAGGCCTACGTAGTGGCCAAATATTTTCTCAACGGTTGAATTTTGAACGCCGGCCAACGTTCAGGTGGTTGATCACATTTTGAAGGCAACTCAGCCCCGGTCTATTCATTCACTCATTGCTACTCGCCTTTTGGAATGAACACGTCGCAAAAATATGCAAGAATATACGTTCGTACATGGATATAAATATATAAATATGCGCATCGTTTCGGCGCAGCAATCGAGGGCTGGCATTGAGCGTGTCGTTGCGGTTGCGGTGATACGTGAAAGGTGCAGCACATATTAAATTGTTAGTAGAGGGAAGTTGAAGTGACTGTAGAACTTCACTTCATTTCCCACACTATAAAATGACATTCGTTGAATTTTACTGAACTTCAACAGATTCGATTGCAGGAGTTTGAGATCCGTAAACAAATTCATGTTCAAAGTTCAGGTATTTTTACCTTGATGTGATTCTTTTCCAGTCGAAGCGAAGTTCCAGAAAGCGGTGAAGATTTCGCAATCAGACGCCGCTGTTTCACAATGCCTGAAAGCAGCGGAAACCTGTGATGCTTGTTACAAATTCAAACAACAATTTTATTATCGAAATGAGCATATCGCGCACCCTAACCCCTTGCTTCAAATTCAAACGCTGGTTTGATTGATGTGAAATTTAGTTTCAACTAATTGTTTGTTCCCACTAAATAATGGTGTGTTTTGGACTTGAAGGACGGCCTTTACGAAGTGGTCGTTCACTGTTTGATACTGTTTTTCCAATTGAACCACAAACAAGCTTTGATTGGACTGGATTTTTGCAGCCATTTTTTCTTCACTACCTCCTTAATCAATGCAACAGTGGCAGCCTTCAGGACTGGCAATAAAGCATAAAGCTTACAAGTGAAATTGTCCCACTCTTACCCAGGAAAGCATCAAACAAAGCGGGTTGTCAATTTTGTTCAGGTAGTTTTTGAGGACTAAGAGCTGTTTTGTTTATTTGCCTGACGCTTGGTAACGGTTAGTAACTGATTCCAATCAAGCAGATTCTGCGCCTTACTTGGCATTCTGCAGCAAGCTCAACGCTGAACTTGAGTCTTTACCTTCTGCATACTAACAGCGAAGAAAGCGGTTTATTCTAAAATTAACGATAGTTCACGAACCGCAATGAAGTACCTCATAAATGCAGACTAGCGTACTTTCTGCATCCATGCTAATATAGACGGATCAATTTAGACTTTGAGCTGTGCATGACGTTCCTACACCAAAAAGTACTGGAATTTCAAACTACAAGCATCCAACTAGCATTCTAGTTGGCTTTCTGAAAAAGATCATTTTGTTGAGCTTTCAATTACAGAAATCATATTAACGAAGATGACGGTAATTGTATCTCAATAATGGAGCAATGCAGTTGGATGTGGAGTGTGAAAAGTTCAGTCAAAATAACCCTTAGAAGTCAGGCTTTTGCATCACCATGTGCCAGCAGCATGATTTGCAGGTTCGTTCATATAGTTGTCAATGAACAAGCCCATTCACTTATAAAAAAGTCATCACAAATTAAAATCGGAGCATACTGTCAGTCTGATAAATGGAAGAATCAGCTATGTTCTCGAAATCGTTTCAATATTCCCTTTTATGCAGACATTTGCCTTGAGACAGGCCGCACATATTTCCCTTTCATTCTCGTAAAGAGTGATGGTTCGGATGCATGCCATCAGCTCATATTTCTTAACTGTTCTTACTCTTATGCGCTATATGTGCCTCTCATCACAAATTGCACTCCTTTGTTAGCAATGATTTTCTGCTCAGCACTACAGAGCATAAAATTGTGTCAGGATCGAGCTTCGCAACAGGCCACGTTTGATAAAGTTCCGTAATGCCTGCAAAACATTCAATTGCGCTGATGTACAATTGAACTACTCGAATTCTTTGAAGGCAATAAAAGTTTAACTGTGGGACTCTCAAGGATGCTGATTCTAATGAACTTCTTGCAAATCTTTATCAAAATAGCACCATTATGTGTTAACTGTTGTGCTTAATCGCTATAAAAGCTATTTCTGCATCTGTTGTAGCCTCAATAAGTCCTTGGAACTGGCCCTAATATGTGGGGAGAAAATGAAATAATGCATCTGGAAGTTTTATTCGATAGCTTGCAGGAAAAGAGAATGTTACATTGCATAGTTCTTGATTTGTTGTAAAAAATCCAAGGTCTAACACGTAATTTGCAGCATATTTCATTACTTTGGACTGGATAGCAGAAACGGCTGTCCAGAACTCTGTTGACCTTCGTTGTCTGCAGACGCTAGTGCTGAAAATATTTGAATGCTGCAATATGAGGGAGTTTTTGATGAGGTGCCCAAAGGCTGATAGTCATCTTTGCTCTGACAAATTTAAAATTGTAAATAGAGTTCGTAAATGAAATTCGCACTTAGAATCAAGATTATGAAGAATCCACGAGATATTTCATTCAGTATCCCTGTCCAATGAAGAAAAAACATTTGTGGATATCTAGGCCGATTCGAAGATATCTATGCTTCAACCAAGAAATCCCCTTTATATTATTTGTAGAACAAAATCAAACAGCAAACCATCTCTTCTAAAAGCTTGTCATTCAAGACCAAGTTCATGGATGTTTCTCGAATCACACGAACAATTCATTAAAACCGAATTTCATGTCAAATGCACCAACTTTTGAATTTAAAGCAAAGCGTTAGAGAGCATTTGATTTCGTTGGCTGCTTCAGGGTATCACAAACAGCATGAATCCAATACAAGAATAGCCATTGTCAAAAAAATACTAACTTCAAGAAAATGCTAGGAGCGTGATTGAAAACAGGACCCAGGCAACGCTGAGTTAGATATTTTTGACTTAGATTAAAGTGGATTCAGATGAAGCTCTGTGTTCGAGTCCTCTTCTAATGATTTACCTACTCTTGAATGCGAGGAATTTTATTTCAAAACACATCCGAACTATTAGTTGCATGAAAGCAAAAAGTAAAACGACGCAGCCGATTCGTTCATTGCTCGGTCTTCAATGCAGTGAACAGAGAATATTCAAGTTCTCTACTTGGGTGGCTTTAAAGACCAAGGAACTGAGACGCCATGCAATTGAAAAGACTTGGTGCATAGTGTTTTAACAGACTATGGTACTGCTTTATCTTTTAGAATTTCACTCGATTATTTTCCAATCTGGGAGTATCAAGCTAATTTTCTGGAACCCTGCAATTCGCGGAACTTTTCCAGCAAGCGAATCTGTAAAAGTTCAATACAATTCAACAGATACCATCTTATAGTGTGGAAAATGAAGTTAAGTTCTACTGTCACTTCAGTTCCCTTCTACTAACAATTTAATATGTGCTGGAATGTCCGCGTGTCGCCGCAACCACAACGACACGCTCCATGCCAGCCCTTGGCTGTTGCGCCGAAACGATGCACATGATTATGTTTTTATACCCATGTTCGAATGTAAATTCTTGCACATTCTTGTGACGTGTTCATTCCAAAAGGCGAGTAGCAATGAGTGAATAAATAGACCGGGGCTGAGTAGCCTTCAAAATGTGATCAACCACCTGACCATTGGCCGGCGTTCAAAAATCCAAAGAGACTTCGAATTTTAGGGTTGCATTGTGCTTTTCTAGATACTTGTACGTGTATTGACATCAAGTGCATTTGCGTTTTCACTAAGGAAAACATCTCGAACACCTGGATTATTCAAAGGAAATAAGGCCTTTATTGTAGCATTTTCAAGCATCTTGAATCTAATTGACTCTTTGCAAGAGTTTATTTAAGTGACTAGACAACGATCCGCAAAAACCAAAAGATGATGTCACATTTCTTTATGCGGTGATTTATTCGTGGCTGACGGTAAGAGGGAGTCTTCCTTTTCGTATTTATAAAAGTTTATTTTAGTTATTAATTTATTTCAATCATTCCAATAATCAAAAATCACAATTTTGATGTGCTTACGAACTCCATGGTTTCGTTTCAAAAACAATAAACTCAACTCGTGATTTGTCGCATGCTTTGCCATCTAGGATTGAAAACAAAATCTGCTCCCCCAAATTTTAAAGGACAAGTAGATAGCATGAAAGTTCGTCTATCATGGATTCTATGTAGGATCTGAGAGTGAATTTCAAGCTATTAGTCTCTACGGTATTCGGTGTCAACATGCTGTTGAATTTCCAATCGATTCGCATAGAAGTTTACATTAAGTACGATCGTTTTAACGACAACGCAGTGTTTTTGAGCTCTTGTCACCATTTCTGCAGAAATTAATATGTGTTAAATAGTCTAAAATATGGTACTTTTTGGGAATTTAGTTAAAAAACTTTAAACTCTTACACAAATTATAAATTGCTTCCACTTGTGTGGAATGATTATCTTTAGGAAAACAAAGTGACGTCCAGCGCATATCAGTGTTTGAACTGAGCCGAAGGCACATTCCATTAGGTAAAATGCTAGTTTGGTTTAAAATTAAGTGAGTTAAATACAAGATCTGTGCAGAAATTACTGAAATAAACACAAAATACGTTGGATATGGATAAATTAATAGTCATTTTTACTAAGAAAAATCATTTGATAACCTATATTATGCCTCATTTATCATCGCAATAGGTTACAGAAGAGCAAAAAAAGAAACTAACTCAATGAAGGGGAGAAAAAAGCAATTGTGTCAAATGATGTGATTGCGATTTCTCAATTTGTGTACCACCAGCTTTGCGATGGATGGATTGCGCCTGATCGCATGCTTCACCCTTGTAACTGAAAGTTGCGTGTCTGAAAATTACGGCTCCGAGGCTCTGTGATGATGATAAAATATTGTTCAAATATTTTACGCAGACGCCGGATATCGCATCTTGTATACTTCTCTTCAAGATAACGTTAAAGAACTATATGAACGTACCTAGGAGAGTTCCCTTACCTTTTAGAAGTGTCGGACTATTTTTCAAGCCTACTCCTAACTTCCGTGCCACAGCCATGCCACCTTTCGGGCACGACACTGTAAACGCGCCCTTCTGCTACACCTTAATCTCTACACTGGACTCAATATTCATTATCAATTCCACAAAATGATCTTTGTAAGTCAACTGTCCACACTATTCTGTTTATCAGCATTCTATTTGACTTTTCTGTATCCTAAAAAACACTTTATTCACACACTGCTGTCCTTCATGACGAATTTCAACATTGAAGAAACAAATGCGCAGTAAGAAGTGCTGCTTTTTTAATTTTAATCAAAATAGAATGTAAAGCAGTTTTGTAAAGCAAATCTTCTTGTATCACCAAATGTTCTCAAATGTGATGTGAAATAGATGGCAACATTTAACCACAAAGACATTTAGCATCGGAAGTAAAAATCTGTGAAGTTTACAAGGGTCTATCTGTCTGCTGCTTCCTAAACAAGAATTAACAAGGTGCTATTTTTAACAAAATGCTTTTTCTTGTGCTTTTTTGACAGATTCTTTGCATTTACAATGTGATCACACAAGGAGCATGGGCTTAAGGAGGATAAATGTATCTTCAGGTATTTCGTTTTCTAACTGGATCAAAAGATTGGATTATTTTAGACACGAAAGAGTTGAAATTCATTGCAGTGCTACGGATTACAGTATTTACAAATCCCGAAGTCTATGTACAGGATCCTGTTACAGGCATTCGGGTTCATCCGTGTTTAGTTTGCAGCTTGCGACAAGAAATATGTTTGCAACGTAGGATGTAAATTAGGGAAGTCACTAGTGGGATCATGATTTCTCGATCTAACTGCCAAAGTTCTTGACCAAGGGAACTCAATGCCAAGCCTCTCAACTTAGACGGTGTTAGATCCTAACCATTTGGATCAATTAATTCCAAAATTTTAAATTTTAGACTCGAATTTATGAAAAATTTTTGTTTGATATTTGGGGCTTCTACGAAATAGCTGCATCTCGCTTATTACTAATTCATCGGCTACCAGCAATTATCAAATCCTACTCTCTTACAAATCTCAGACACCAGAGTTAACTCATCTGTATCCTTAGTTCTCATACATCTCAGTGCTTTTTCAGCAATCGAATCTGTCAAAGTTCGGTAAAATCAAGAAAATTAATTTAAAGCGTAAGAAGTGAAGTGAAGTTCTCCTATCACTTACTGAATCCAGTTAATTTCACTCAGTATGTAATATTGACAGTCTTATCCGCCTCAGCCTAAACAAAATTTCGTCACATTTAAGTAGCTGCGAGACACTCAGAAGCATGCCTACCGAGCAAATTTCACTACGAAAAACATTTAATTGAAATTAAATTTCCCGTCAAACATACTAACATTTGAGTTCTAAGCAAAGTGTTAGTGAGCGTTTGATTTCGTTGGCTGCTTCAATGTATCGCGATCAGCATGATTCCAATATAACAAAAGGCATTATTACGAAAACGCTGAATTCGAGAAAAAATCAAGAGCACGATTTAAAATAAGACCCGAGTAATACCTATTTTGATATTGCAGACTTGGAATAATTGAAGTGGGTTCATTGGTTTGATAAAAAGGTTTTAATTGTATTACGTCAGTTGCTATGAATCAGCTGAAACTCTATATTCGTGTAAGCCTCGAATCTTGAGGATCGCTACAAGAATGAGGAATAAATACATTCAGCCAACTTCCTGGCGGAAATGTCTTTGAGAACACAGCCAATTTGCCCATTTGTCAGGCTTTAATGCAAGTCGATATAAATGGGAAATGAGTGATGGTCTATTTACACAAACACAATAAACGGAAGTAGTATTTTAAAAGAAAATATTTCGCATTCAACGCAACGAGGATATCACAAAGATCTCTTGGAGCTAAATAATGATTTTGGAATTCGGCGGAGGTCAATTCCTTTGCAATTATGTTCGTTTCCGTAAAAAAATTTGTTTCCACTGCTTTCAGGTATCGTGAAATAGTGGCGTCTGATTGCAGAATCTGCAGCACTAAATAACCTTTAGGGTAAAAATCTAGATTTTTGGAATCGCTGAAATCGAAATTACTGAACCCCATGCCTAACAGCTTTAATTCTACAAATACGGAGGAAATTTTTTGATTCAACTGGAAAGGAATCACATTTAGTCTCCAGTGCTCTCATACAAATGGCCTTTATTCCTTAATCAAACCCGTTAAGGTTCAGTAAAATTCAATAAGTACCATTTTATAGTGTGGTAAATGAAGTGAAGATCTACAGTCACCTCAGTTTCCCTCTACTAACAATTTAATATGTGCTGGACCTTCCGCGTATCACCGCAACCACAACGACACGCTCAATGCCAGCTCATGACTGTTGCGCCGAAATGATGCGCATGTTTATGTATTTATACCCATATTTGAATGTATATTCTTGCAGATTTTTGCGACGTGTTCATTCCAAATGGAGAGTAGCAATGAGTGAATGAATAGACCGGGGCTGAGTTGCCTTCAAAATGTGATCAACCGACTAACCCTTAGCCAGCGTTCAAAAATTCAAAAAAAACATTGAATTCTAGAGTTGCATAGTGCTTTTCTATTTCCTTTCCTTAATTAAATTGAGCCCTCCGCCAGAACACCTCCTGATACATTGCTTCATAGATGGCTTTTGAAGAAACTTAAAATTAATGCAAAATGAATAAACCGGTTCCTGATAGAGTGTGTTCAGTGGACCTGTGGCTCCTGCAAAAGCGCTGATAAGGCAAGGTAAATTCCCTCATAATTTTTAAAATTAAAGCTATTTCCACAATTCCTATAATCTAGGTTATTACTCTAAGTTTCAGACATTGTTGAGTGTTGCAGAAAGTGGCTGCAGATTTCGCAATCAGATACGGCTACTTCAAGAAATCTGGAATCAATGGAAACTTGTGATACTTAATACAAATTTAAGCAATTCATATCATAGAAACAAGCATTTTTCAAACAAGTCGACTTCTACTGACTATGTATAAGGGGAATCAGTCAGAACAATTCAAAGTCATTACTTTGATTCAACAGTCATTGTGAAAACCTCGATCCTTACCAACTTGCTTTGATTACCAAATGATTCTTTTAAAACTCTCTCATTTTTCATTTATATTGTTTGTTGCTATATTACAGAACACTGCAAACAGGATCGCAGCAGGAATACTTCAACCAGCTATCACTGTTTGCGCGTGTGAGTGCTTCCTTTCATTGTGTTTATGTAAATGGACCATCACTGGCGCATTTCTTTCTGGGTCCATTCTGTCACTTTCCATTGATTAATACAGAGCCAAATGGGCGAATTGGCTGTGTTCTCAAAGTTGTTTTGCTTTTTGCTTTCATGCGGGACTCCACCACGAAGCAGGCTAAATGTAGTTTCTCCTCATTCTTGGGGCAATTAATAATTTGGGTGCATGTCATCATCTTGCGTTTTGAAATTAAATTAATACGATTGCGTTCAAAAGTAAGTAAATCTTGATAGGTTGACTCGAATACAGAGTTTCAGCTGAATTTTAGCTACTAATACAATACAATTGCAACCTATGCAGCAAAACACTGAACCCACTTTGATTAATCCGAGTCTACACTGTCTAAGACAGTTATACTTGGGTCATTTTTAAATCGCGCTCTTAACGTTTTCTCGATTTAAGCGTTGCCTTGACAACGGCTATTGTTATGCTGGAATCCGGCTGTTTGCAATACCTTGAAGCAGCCAACGTAATCAAAGGATCCCTAACGCTTTGCTTCGTTTTCAAAAGTCGGTATGTTAGAAGTGAAATACCGTTTCAATTTATTGTTTGTTTCCACTGAACAACGCAGGGAACATCATTAAAGTAGTGTGATTTGGAGAAACATTCACAAGCATGGTCTTGAATGAGGGCCTTTATGAAATGATTGTTCACTGTTTGATTTTGTTCTACCAATCATCGAATGTCAATTTCGTTTTTCTTCACACACACACACAACGCAACAGTGTTAGCCTTCAGAACTAGCAATTAAGTCAAAGTTCAATTGCGTCTCCATCGAAACGTTGAATATTTAGGGAAATGAATTGCTCTCTGATAATCTTTAGGCAGCATAGTTGTACACGTTCATTTATATTGCTACCTAACGGTGGATAAATAAACACCACTTTTGAGCATTGCAGCCTTGAAGTAATTCACTTGCGCAAAACAGCTTCTGTAACATAACTGCCCATCCTCTTAAGAGCATACACTAGGGATACTATAAAACCCAAAAATGAATTATCTATAAGGCAATGACTTAGTACAAGAACCCTTGAAAAGTAGCTTTTATTGAATATTTTGAATAATTTTATCTTAGTTTGCATGAAACGAAGTCAGAGGCCAGTTGAAGAGATCTAAAAATAGGTTGAATAGTAAAATATAATTGAATCAAAAAATGGCTGATGCGTTAGTTGAAAGATTCGCACTTAGAACTGCCAAAGGGATGAACTTCACAGTTTTATTCCAATCCACTGTAAGTCCAGCGGAAATTTCCATTTCATGACTTTCGACCACACATTTTTCTCTGAAAAAAAATTTATCTGTGTGACAAAACAAACGAAGGAATTACCTTGAAATAGGCCGAGAGTCTGGCAAAAAAATTTATTAGATATGTCGCATTTCGATTATGCAGTCATAGACTTGCGAAACATTTATTGGAAGTTCCTTGGAGGCTGACAAAGGAGAGCAAGTTGATTTCACTTCTGTCCTGTTCTGCTGATCCTTGTTAAGCTCTAGACTTCTATTTAAAATTTGTGTCCAAGCCGTTTTTTCATTGCCCGATGAACAAGGAAATACGCTGTGTCTACAACGGTGCTTTGATTTATTTTTCAAATGGGCATTTGTCTAAAAGAAATGGTGAGTTGATTTTGGTTATATTTCTACGATGTCTCGTTTCTCGCATATGCATCAGATAGAAAACTTCCACTATAGAGGAAGAATATACGAGAGCGATTGACAAAACTATGTAAAGTAGCTTGATGCAAATTAGAAAGGTGGGTTTCAGCAGACCGCAGTCATGAAAGCGGCAAAGTGGGGGTTTCTGTTTTGTTCAGACAGTTTTGGAGGACTGAGTGCAATTTTATTTACTTGTTTGACGAGAAGACAGCATCGCTTCTGACTCCAATATCACGCTTTAAATGAAAAGGTCTTAGTTGGATTACTACGAGGTGATAATATTGTCACCCATAAAATCTGTTCCAAATGAAAGTTATATGGGTGGGTTCATAAACTATACATTCTTAATCATTCTGCCTGGCTAACAGTCACTTCATCTTACATGCGTCTGCACTTTACTGCATCAATAGATTGAACGTACTGCAGTTGTGTGAGTACATCGAAAAATGTATTTTTTGATTAATGACAAATTTATTAGGGGGGATCTGCAGTGAAAATTTACATGTAAAAGTGCAAAGTCTAGAAAATATAATTGATCAAAGCAACTCAGCCCCCGTCTTTTCATTCACTCAGTGCTACTCGCCGGTTGTATGCAAGAATAAAAATTCATACTTGGATACAAATATATAAATATGCGCATCGTTTCGGAGCAGTTCGAGATGGCTACCACTGAGCGTGTCGTTGTGGTTGCGACTCGAAAATAGCTCAGCACATATTAAATTGTAAGTAGAGGGAAACTGAAGTGATAGTAGAACTTCATTTCATTTCATTTCATTTCTCAGTTTTGCCTTCTGGAAAAGCATTGAAATGCAAGAGAAACTTGAATGTTATTCTTTACCATTTTACAAAGGAACATTCTAGCTCAAAGACAGTTGTTATAATGAACACCAGTCGCAAATTCTCATATCTGACGTCTTTAAGAAGCACATTGCTGTTGTCACAGAATTAATTTTGAGACAGGATTCAGAATTCACTGCGAGTTTGCTCTCCAATGGATTAAATTTTAAAGTAAGGATGGTTCTTTACTCTAAGAAGCTTAGCGAGCATTATGTCTCTAGATAATGCACTCAATACTACCAGGTCAAAAGAAACCGAGCCAAATTTGAAAAATGGAAGCAGATAGGAGAAGGATGTTTGACATTCCATATCCGGAGTGGGTTTGTTTTTTTTAAGTCTGGCATTGGCAAAATAATATTCCGATTACTACCTCCAGTCTTTTGGTAAGTTGTTCATAAACATGGCTGAATTCTTCCAAAATGACTAAGTGGAAAGTAAATTTAAATTCAAGATATGTTAATGGTTCGAAAAATTCAATCCAGCATCCAACTTATCGCTGTTGCTTTCCCTCGTCAAATATGCACCACAATTATTTATCAAACGGTTGCCCGAAACAATTACAAAAAGGAATTTTTATAATGACCGAGTGGCATTTCACGATCACAGAGCAAACAATGAGTGGCAAATTTTACATAATGGTGCAATACTGAACGGTTTCATTGGTAGCGATTTCCACCCAACAGTTCGGTTTTGATGGTGAACTTCAACTCTGAATGCTCAGGAGGAGCAAAATTCAGGAGAAATAGATTTTGGAAAGTCAGTGCTAGCAGGTAACTGGGAAAAAGAACGATTTTTACTGCTTCAAGTTTTCCATATCAAGTGAATGAAACTTACATTACCATTGTTAGAATTTACCAAGATATAATCATCAAGTTATAACTAAAAAGTAGGATTGCCATGGAGCTAAAGTATGGCGTTATTTAATGATAAGGCGGATTTTGGTGCAATATTCTACCTTCTACTAAATAAACGCGTTATTGCCGGATGCAAGGAAGTAATGTGGTCCAAGAATTTAAATGCAAATCGGTTGCTAATTTCAAAAATTCTTGAAATACTTGGCCCTTACTCAAACATACCGATTCGTTATTGTGGTGAATTCACCAATATGCACATTGAATCTGCTGTAATGTTGTAGATAAGTATTGTAAGTAATTGTAAGAATGTGCAGACAAAGTGGCAGCCTTATTGTTTTGACTAGTGAAGTGAGAAGACCTTCACTGAACTGGTTTTCAAATAGTCGCGATTGTTGCTGCTGCTGTCAAGAACTATGATCAGAAACCGGATGACCAAACAGAATCTGCAATTCCATGTGAGTTTCATTTGATTTATCCATGCTGTGGTCATTAATGCGAAGTCTCGTATCTTTTGCAGCAGAAAAATTTGAGTTTCAGATGCGGGAAACAATTTTAAGAATTAAAGCACATAAAAATTTTACAATTTTGATGAATGCAATGACCCTGAGATGTTTGAATACCACCCAATTAATTGTTTGAATGAAATGACTGTTAGAGATGTATAGGCTTTGAAATTCTCTATGTTGCCTGAGTGCTATTAAAGCACGTGATGCGCCTAGTTTCTGTTTAGCAAAATACTTGATCAAATGTTCCTACACTATGCTCCGTAGGCACTGGCATTCTCTAATACAATGAAAGGAAACATTTGTAGATTCCTCATTCACCTAAATGACCATTCATGGCAGAAACGGTGTTCATTTGTAATTCCTTAATCCGGTTTATTAATAAAAAAATGATTATATTTTATTAAATAAAGTATTAAAGTACATACATTCAAAAGTGTGCATTCGTTAAGAAAACTTCCGAAGGACAAAATTTTGGCCTTTATACTTAACTAGCCAAAGTGCTTGCAGTTCAAATTACAAGAAGTTCTGGCAAAGGGACTTGTAGAACTTGTTTTAACAAATTTTCTAAGAAGATCACTTTCAAGATCTACTGTCCATTTTCAAATTTATCAACATTTTCAATCTGTAGGCACTGTTGTCGTAGATTGATTATTCAGGCCTTTAGAGTCCAGAATCATTCGAAAATATTTTCAAACATGTACAAGCACCTTACACCTTGTTGGACATTCAATGAAATGCAAACCCAAGCTTTAGGACACCAAATGACCAGAGGCCTTCCATCGCATCCTGGTTTTAAATATTGACAGCAGCTAAAATGGAACACTATACTCCAAATTTTATCACGCCAGACTAGTAAAATATCAAATTTAACCTTCAATCTTTCTTAATAACTTGGCAAACTTGGCATCTCATATCCTTTTCTTAAGAAAATCTTAAAGCGATGGTGGTTGTCTACTGATTCTATGCAAAGGTTATGAGTCCTGCATTTCGAATTTGAGCATTATGTACTGGAGAGCAGAGTTTTTATGTCGAAGAGCAGAAACAAGTGTTTAGTGTTATTTTCGGAGGCAAAATACAAAAACAAACATTACGAAAGGTAGCCTGTGACTAATCATTCGTTAAGGCCTCCAAAACTTCTCAAAAACACCAAATATATCCGCGGATTCATTAAATGGTCTTTGCGGAAACAAAGAGCCAGTTGGTATTTAGTCTGTCAATGTAGATTTGACGCGCATACATTAAATTTCGATTAAGGCGAAACTCAAGTGCCAAATGGCTTTCACTTTATTTCACATGGATGTATGCACAGTGGCTGAAATATATTGCGAATTTACAATCACACATAACGGAATAGCGTTGAAACACTTAGAAGCCAGAGAACATCACCTAGGCAACCTTTTGTAGTTGAAAGCATTGAGCACAGACAAAACCAAAGGTGAAAAAAAGGATGGCACCTGTTAACGCCTTATTGGGAAGCACCCGATTTTAAAGTTAGCTTAGCTCAAGCTTGAAAGTCAGTTTTAATTAGTGGCCCCTTTCGAGCAAAAATAAGACTGAAACCCGAACAATTATGTAGTGAAAAGTTTTAATGGGTATGAGTAATTGATAGCCAATCCCCTACTTTTCAAGAATGTCTAATACAGCGATGAGCAGGAGTTAACCGCAACCATTTTGCGCCATTTTGTGTGTCCATCTATATAGCACGTCTTTTACGAGCTAATACTGACAATTAAGCATGCTTTACAAAATAAATACAATTTACACTTCTTTGCGTTGCGTTTATTTTACCATCGTATTTAGATAGTAATTACAAAGGAATAGAAGTTGCAGTGCTAAGGTTGAATCTGAAATGATGAGCCATCGAAGCTTTGGAGTACCGAATTTATTTTGATTCATTCAAGTTCAGTGATGAGCACTAATATGAAAACGAATAGAGCAGTGCAATTTTCAATTACTTTCTTAAATGAAAATGATATTCACATAATAATTTACCCATTGGAGTTTGTCTTCGTAAAGGGTAAAAAAGTTTAAATTTGAAAAAAAAGTTTGACTGAAAAATATTTCAGACTGAAGCCATTTCTACCACGGCTTAGCAATATGAAACAAATTAAGCTGTGATGTTCCTTGGACATCAAAAGCAATCCTTTTCGATTAAATCGAAATAGCTTACTATACAGTTGGAAGTACGTTATAATAGCATAGCGATAACGATAGTAACAATTCTCAAAATTGAATGCCATCAATTCCACCCAAACGATCATTCGCCAAATTTTGGGTTAAAAGCTTTGATCGCAACGGTTTAATGAGCATCAGATGACTTAAAACAAGCAAAATTACTTGGCATTATACAGCAGCAGTGTGTGGCAGCCGAATGTACTATGCCAAAACTCGGTCCACCTCTTAATCTCTATTTCTTTAGCCACATACCACGGGTGTTGCCTATTCGCGACTTGATAACTTTATTTGACCTTCAAATGCTGAATATATTCATTTAATATGATCTCTTCTTGTAATATCATGGTTCAAATTTCCATCGATTGACGCTCGTAAATATAACTCTTGCTCTACGGTGCAGTTATTCATATCATATTAAATAGAAACACCGGTATAATTCAATGATTACACAACGTAGTAACGTAGAATTTACACATGTTAATTACAGAAATTATTTTATTTTAAATTGCAATCGAAAGTAGGTACTAGGATTGTACAATGTAGTTTCATTAAATCTCCAAATTAGAAGAAACTCTAATATCTCCCATTTTCTCAACTTAATGAGTTAAAAGTAAAAGAAAACAGCTGACAGCTGCTTAAATTCCCAATACAGTCTACTTTCCTCACTGTTTGGCTGAGACTCTCTTTTCATTTCGTGGTATATTTCATACATTGAATGAGCTCTGTTAAATCTCTCTAACTCTGTCAATAACACAACAAAGCAAGAATGCTTTGTTAATGCAGCACGACTCTGCATAAACCTCTGGGATATGTAAAGGGGGATTGTGGCACTAGTGAGTGAAGCAAAGTCTTTTGAACTTTTGATTGTTCAAACTTTTTATGGAATTATTTGAATTTTACTTGGCCAAGTGACATCATTTTTTCTTTTTTTGCTAAGAACTTCAGAGAAGTCTGAAGATTTCGCTCAAGCTGTCCCAAAACAATCTCCTCATTTTCGAAGCACAAACATTTTCCATGAAGATATTCCCGCTTTATCACTATTGGGTCAGTTCGTAATAGTTTAGACAGGTTGGACAATTCGTTTGGGATCTGAGCAATGCGCTGGCAACTTCTCAGGCATCATCTAGAATTTTCTTACATTAATTGAATACAAAGGCAACCATAAGTTTAACATCCACTGTCAAAATTGAAAAGCAAATTTTCCACATTCCATGTCTATTTGGCGCATTCAGCACAGGGTCTGCATTAGGTGCATGCTAATAAAGTACGTGAGGTGACTGGCTTCTGTTTAGTAAAAAACTCAATTAAATGTTAATACATATTCTACAAAGCTGTGTACATAATCTCGCCATAAAATGAGGGTGCTACTTCTTAAATAAAGGTCTGCATCGTCGTCTGTTAAGAAGAGCGAAGAACTTTACACCTGAAGTCTTCCATTGCAATTCATAAAATCAAGAAACTAACTATATGTAAGGCATGCTTTGCTTTTTCCATAAGGACCATCTATCGTTTTGGCTTGGTAAAATACCTAACGAGGCCATATTAATAGCATGGCGAACCCCATTTACATTTGGCAATAGCAATGGAAATGAAATTTTATAAACTGGCCACTAGTTTTGCCCGATTTTCTTACCATGGTATAGGGACCTGCATGAAGGTAGTTAACACTGTCCGTTGCAGAGCATGATTTTCATATTAACAAATTAGTAGTGTATTTTGTATTGTCAAGTTTTCCAAAGTAAATTTTATGAATGAAAACCCATCGAAAGTTGATAGGTCGTGTGAGAAAAGCGAATTGTATTAAAAAAAATGTATCCATTTCTTGAAAGTGATTGGAGATAGGCTGAACATATAGCAAGAATAATTATAAATTGTACTAAATAAAAAAAGGAGAGTAAGCCGGTTTCAAGCCTGCATTGTCAGCTGAGACTGATATAAAGTTTCAGCTCATCAACTAAGCCGTGTCCTTCATGAAATAAACATGAAATGTAAGGACGGTTTCTTACTTCGGCGCTGGTGAATTCGTAAATGCTAAGCCGAATCTTTGTGTTGTATGTCAAGACAGTCCAACAAATAATTACCATGTAATTTTGGAATCTCCAAAAACTCCATCAACAGTGAATTCAGAAATGTTGGCACAACTTAAAAAAACATTTTCACTGATTTTATGCGGATGTAATGTCCAAGTTAGAATAGAATGTGGATTGAAGAAAAAATGGACATACATTTAATTCGACCATGATTTTGGACAATTTGAAGGATTGAATCAGCGATGCCGTGGATGATCTGACCACTTTGATTTTTTGCCAGAGTATTTGAAACTGAAGCTTTGGTTTACCCCGCTGGTTAATTTTTTTGCTTCTTTTAAAACAGCTTATTTTAACGCAACTCCTTAAAAAAGAGGTCATTTCACTTCACTTTGGCTGACGAAATCACCAAATTGGATGCAATTCTTCCATTTAAATCATGGCGGCAGTATTTAGTGGTGGCTGAAGTGCACATACATTGAAAGGTCCTTCAAAGGATTGTTGGGTCAGGTAAAGTTAGTGAGCTGCAGCGAGAGTTAGTAACTGCAACAATGCTAGGCAAATGCATCAGTCATTAATTTTTTTTGTGAAAGATTATATTAGTCAACTTTTGTTTTCAAAATCGAAGGCCTGTACAACCATTGGACTAATTTTTCTGAAATCAACAGGCTCGCCGCAAATAAGCATTTGGCGCGACCTATCAACTTAAAGCAGCAGCCGGATGATCAACAAATTGTACCAACTGAACAGAGGTTTTTTTATCAGACCAGTGTCTTGTACCCATTTGCTTGTCAACGTTGAAATAAAGTGACTGATTTAAGGCACTATCCACTCTTTCTATTAACTGGAGATTAAAACGATCAAAGTTAATCTATCAAAGAACCACTAAAATGTATACGAGAAACCACCTTATTGTTGTTTTGCTTGACAACTGATAGTATGTGCTGTAATGGATGAAAAACTTGTGCAAAAGTAGGAATTAATCCAGTCAACCTCCTAGCTTTATGGCTGCTGTGAGCTAGTATTGTTCTGAGTTCAGTTTTTCGACAAAAATCTCCTGTTGGCCTTGTGATCCGCAGCTATTTACTGTCAATAGGACTTAAAGTTTACGTTTTAATAAGGCAAGGCTATTTCATAGTTGAATTTGACAGTCATTCATCTAGTCAGCTTTGATTTCTTATTCATGTATCTTCAATTGCAATTTTAATTTTCTCTTGTATTAATTTAATACGTTATATCTCAAAACTATAGTATTGTTTCAGAAAAAATTCATCTTCTGTCCCAAAAATTTCTACTTTATGGGTAAGGCAAAACTCATTGCTGTCTAAAAAAACAAAAGTTGCCGCGATTCTTAAAATTTTGTTATGAATACCGCTAGCGAATGTTTCATTTATTTGAATGCTCCAAGTAATAATAAGGGCTTTGAAAGCAGCACTCGCAAGGTCTGACAATCTACAAAACCAAATTTAAATAGTTGGATAGCTTTCTGTACAAATAGAGTTTGAATTTCAGATTTCTCAAATCAATTGACAAAGAAAGCACGATCTTGCATGTCTGCAAATCAGCATATCATCATGCAGTAGCTTCGTAGGTTCTGAAAAAAGGAGAGAGTTGCAGTTTAGCTAACGAACAATTATTAACTGTATGATCATACGCCTATCTGATGTGTTGAATACTATCAAATAAATAGATGGTTCTAGAAAATAATCTATCTAGCGAAATCCAGCCCTAGTAAGGACTGTATCCTATATTGTGCGTATTTTTCAATGGAGGTATAACTCCATATGATTGATAGGAATGTCTTATTGAACAGGCAAGGTTTCAGCTGGGCATGTAACTAATCGGAATTATTAATTCTTTCTTCAAAATGCAATTTCCACTTCTGATATGCACGTAAACTGCTAGTTATTGAGAAGCTGAAACAATGATCCACTCATCTTTTCGTAAAGAAATCTGCACCCTTACGGCTTAAGAGCAAAGCACTGTTTGCGATACGACTAATTTCCTCATTTATTAGGCACTCAAAGCAGTGCAAATCTGGTGATTAATGAAGATCAAGAGATTGGAACTAGGTTGAGTTCAGTTTGACATTATCCATTTATACTTGCTTAAATTGAACGACTGGTTTGAACGACGAAATATTTTATCTCTACAGACTAGGGATCTCGCAGCGATCACTGTGAAACAAAGCAGAATCGTGAAGATCACTTCCATATTCAAGACTAAACGTAGAGGTTGCATTAAGGACACCTCCTTTCATTGACCATTTAGTAAAAATCAAGCAATTAATTTTCAGATCTCAATCTATCTTGCATAAACTAAGATGAGGTTACTGAAAATATTCGATGAATGCAACGTCTAAATATGGCTGCAAATCAAAGGCTTTGCCTGGGGTTGGGTAGTTACTGGCAGTATATTGAATAATTACCTTTAAGAGAATAAATAGAGGAAGTCCAATTATCAAGCTCATTTGTTCAGTGATCATTTCGTTTGTCAAATCATTCACCTTTTTTCCTAAGGATTTGTTTTGATTTCTGCTGTATGGGCAAATTCTGCACGTTGCCATGGACAATTTCAAAACTACAATGCTTGAGGTCTTCGTGAAAGAAAGTCATTGCAGATATTTGTGGCAAGACGTTGATGAATTACGTGGCCACTGAAAGAGTGGTTCTTCATTGACCAATTGAAATCGTATAACTGGGATACGAAATACGGAGTAATAGTACAGAATTCCCAAAGCCGCATTTCATTCATAATTTTCTCTGCAGCATTGCGAACAAACAAACAGATAAATACAACCACATTTCACGTCGAGGCCCTAAGCCAAAGTTTTTAGTAACATAAACTTATAGCATTACATGCAGGTCCTTTTAATTTTCTTGGATGCTTTAAGAATCCAGGAGCAGAATGCTTCGAAATCAACATGCATTTAGATGCTGAGTCTCTGAAAATACTCACTAATGCTAAAAGGCTACTGATTGAGCATAGCCTCACATGATTGTGTCATGCGTTTCGTTGAATGGGTTGAAGTACAATTGGCTAACAAATATTATATTTTCTGGGAATCTGCTAATGTTCAGCTCATCAACCAAGTCATGCCAATTTATTTATGTTTTTAATTTCAACCGTAGATTCTTTCATTCTTCAGTATAATTTAATGGTACACATTCGAATTCGCAGTCATCTCAAGGGTAAGAATGAGGTGAATTCAAGTTTCTCTTAGGTGCATGTCCGTATGAATCGAAAGAGCAACAGAGTTTTGAAAATACGGCTAATAAGCTCATTAATCAAGCGATTACAGCAATGCAGATTCCAACAGCTATGGGTTATTTATTTGTTAGCGAAGAGATGCAGAACGGACCTAGAGTGAATTCAACCTGTGGTGATGCACTTATATACACCGACAATAGAACGAAATACTCACAAGTCCATAAATGTACAATCAGCGTGTATAACTTCTGTTACAGCTATTTGCGAGTCTTACCTCACCACGAATGGTAACTTTTTCATTCCATTCATGCAAGGCCACATTATATCTTGCAAGCAAGATCGTGTAATCTGCATCAATAAGGCAGACTTTTCAGCCACATTTGCAGTAGATTGGAATACAACTGTGAGGATAATCGCAACCTCAGATTTGTATACGGAAATTGCGTCCAGGAAGTCAAATTTCATGCCCCATTTGTTAAAATTTGATCGCTTGATTTTTGGGCACATCAAGCTGGCGTTAAAATTCGTGTCATGCAAATTATTGTTCAACTAAATTGATGTGTTTAAACGATAAACAAACATGATATGTCATAAAAAGGGCTATTTTTATTCACTATTATTGGCAGTGTGTATTGCGACCTCTAAATGTTAAGAGATAGTTCATGAACTTATGTAAAGAAAGCTCTCTAGCTCTTATGAACCCCAGACAGTCTAACGTTTCGACTTTTAGATAAATGACCAGCCCTTGTCAGGTTCTGGTTATTCACAAAATAGGATTCACACTTATCTACCTTCAAATTGAATCATATTAAGCTTTTAGCTCTGTTGTCTGCTTTGAAGTAGAATGGTTACGTTTTATCTGAAAAATAAATCTTATTCTATAAGTGACAAAGATCTTTATGATTTGCTGAAAATAAGGCGAAATACCTTCAGAAAATTGAAAGAAAGAGAAAAAGAGTAAATAAGCCAAACCCAATCTACAAGTGGAGCGAACATAAAGAAGGCGCATTTGTGACAAAGAGAGATATCAGGAATGACGTCTTCGAAAGTGGAGCCGACAATCGTGTCACGATTTTGTTTCAAAGCAGCCAAGGGTCTCTGTGTTCAGAAAACTGTTAGCAAAACATCTGAATGAACTGACTTTCAGCTTAATAATGCGAAATCTTGGAGCAGAAATACCATTTAGATGCCACTTTTAGGAATCTTGCCTCCTGTCTTTGTAAGTCACTCAGGATTTCTAAATCATAAGCAATGTTGTCAACCTTGGCAACATCTTTCAGTGTTCCTTGATGCTAAAGTTTGGTGCAATAGCCAATTGCTCCATGACTCGCACCTTTCGACAAAACAAAGTGACTAGACTTGGTACAGATGATGCAAATCACAGAAATACGTTCGAAGAACAGGTACGAGCCCAGAGCCTCCCTCGCGCTTGCAATAACATTGTGGCCAGTTGTCAACCAAGGTGAATTTCCATATGGATATGAATGTGAAAATACAGTATATGTTTATTCTAACTCTATAGTAATTCATTTCACTGAATGTACGACCTAGTGTTTCATCCACTGTAGTTTTAGTTGTAGTCGAATGGCAAAAATTTGTGCAAATCATCACAGATTCATATCTGAATGCAGAAGTTTCTTCGAGGAACATACCCATCATGCTCCGACCATCAGGACTTGATCACTCAGTTTCCCAGTTCGCTAAGCCGGCTCCTGAGACTGTCATTTAAATAAAGACATTATTAACTAGTATAATAAGCATACCTTAGTCTCAAAACAGCTTTTATTCTGTTGTTCCATGTCAAATGGGATTTAATTCAATACCAAACATTCTCTTATTGTACCTGTTGACTGATTATGCCCAAATCATACTAATTACAGTATTATCTCTTCGGTTGAAATAGTTGTCTTGAGGGGTATACTATGAATTTATAACTATGACAAGCGCCAGAATATGCATTTTAAGGGCATTCAGAAAATGTACAACAAAATCCATGTGACTACTTATAACCTCTCTTCAAGCGGGCATTTCCGATTGCGAGACCCAAACTGAAAGTTTTATGAAGTTTGTTTCGAGTTGTTGAACGTATTATTCACAATCTTTTATCTAAATGCAAAGGTTTTGACATTTAAGTGGAGCCTGAGAACTGTGCTGGCTACGTGCATTATTTGAATTCACTGGGATACAGTTATTACTGTAAAAGTTCAAGTCGAAACAGATACGTTATGGTGTTAGTTGAAGTGTCAAATCGTCGCTTAAATCTGCCCATATTTTCACCCTCAATTACAAGTGCAGCTTAAACTTCAAATCGTTTGTTGGGTTTTGGCTAAGCTTCGTAGTTTTCTTAAGTCCAAACATTGGGAGTTGGCGATTTAACAGGCCTTAGCGGTGGATAAAAATTAACACTTTCACACATTAAAACAACCTTGAGCACTTTAATTGATTACAAACAAATGATATCCCATGGAATGTCTCAAGAGAATAATAAAATAGTTACCTTCCGAACTAAAAAATAACCCTATTACAGCCAGCTTGAGAGGATTTTAAGCAAAGGCTTATATCGTGGCCTCGAACTAGAATTTTGAGAAATGGAGTATTATGGTTAACTGAAAGAATATACAGCTGAGGTTGCATTTTGGTTTAAAGTTTATATTTGAGACTATAAGTGCTTCACTCGGCACCTCCCCAGTGGAGGGCATTCCAAGAGTTTATTCCTCATAAAGTGAAATTTTGAGTTGCTTGCTTGAGGTGACACATTTCTAACTCTTGATTAATAGGAAATTAAAAAGCATGTCAAGTTTACTTTATCAGTTGAGCAGTTGGCCTGCAGCTGTTTTCGATCACTTTATATGCAAATGTGACTTATTTCCTTCATGTCATCTCCAATTGCACCATTTAATAAATATTTTTTTAGTGCAGGAAAGCTTATCTTATGGGTCCAGGACTTGCTGCTCTCTCGGTTGCACAAATTTTGATGAGGTATTAGCATTCACAAAGATTTCTATGGACTGTAAGATCTCGGCTAGAGAAATGCATCCATGAAATAGAAAGAAAGAACAAATATCTGCATCAGAAGTGAACACAAAGTAAAGAGCATTGATGAAACTGACAGGTTCCAGAAGTAAGAGCCTCGAAAGCACAGCCTGCCATTATGTCAGTAGCATGTTCTACTGAGGTCAAAATGCTCTTTGATTGTAAAACAGAAGCAAAGTATGCAAATTTACGTATTTCATCTCCATTTGTGGACCTCACTTAATATACAAAAAGCTGTTTTGCGACACTCTTAAGGACCTCAATTCGCACCAGTATCATGCAAAACTCTACTTAATTGGCTGAACAGCAACTTGTACGAATGCAACTTTGACTACGGAATCCTTATTTACTGCGTCAAGCCGTACAGCATCCTGTTTGACTGCAATGTGCATTTTTTTTCATTTGCCGATTGAAGTGCGCTAACGAATCTCTCATGGGTTCGTACGTTTCGACAATATGGAGCATATGCTTGGAGGACTGGTGCATGGAATAGGCCTACTTTTCAGGTGCCGAATGTCACATGAGGGAAATTGTAACGAAAGCTTGTCTATAAAAAGCTGCTGGTGTCATTTATATTTTCTCGAATTCGCTTCTTAAATCAAGTATTTTGCGAATGTATCACAAACGATGGCTGCTGCTTCGTTCAATAATGAAAAACGAAATAAAAAGAATTAGCACCTAGAATCTGGAAAACTAATTTGATCTTTTGTGTTCTACGAAAGAATTCAAAGAAGCTTGTTTTCATCCCCTAAACTTGGCTTCATACCTCACTAAGACCTACTAAGCTTCTATTTTTTCACGGGAAAATGCCCACGAAATAAGATGATTCATTCTGATGATATTCGCCAGAAGGACGGTGCTCAAGACGGGACTGACCACACTTACCAGGTGCGAGTAAAGTGGCAGAGTGTTTCAGTGCATGAATTGGAAATGACAAACGGCCTACATATTCTGTGATCATTGAGCGTTTTAACATGGATATGTAGCTTGTGAACCATGTGCATTTAAAAATTTCGCACTTTTTTCCCATTAAAATTGTAGCCTCAGTAAAGAGACCGACTGAAGTTTCAGGATGCCTGGATGCTGGAGTGAGTAGACAAGTGTAGGATTGAGTTGGGCAGTGAGAGAGCCTTTGGGGTATAATGTTTTTGTCTGCCATGTCGCAGAAGAGGAAGCAACGTTCAAATTTTCGGCTATCGGCGTTCTGTCTCTGTTATTGCCAACTATTCCTAAGAAATGATCATTTTATTTGTACATACTTATTTGGTATTTTAATTAATTTAACTCACTGCTTTCTCATTTGCTGTAACCTTTCCAGGCTTCAAATTTTACGAATATCAACTGTTACAAGCTATCGAATGATATCTTTGACTTGTGTTTGCAGTGCGAGTTATGAGTTTTTAAAATCTCGCGTTTTTCAAGTATTTTCATTTTTATATTTTTCTATTCGTCTCTACCCGTCGAGCAAGTCTCAAGTACTGATTTTGGGTACATTAGAACTACAAGGGCTTCAAAAATGGCTAGACAGTTACACATGACATAAAACAATTGAGTTTCCGTCTTCGGTTCCCTGGTCCTTCCAAGGCATTGTTTTGTTGTGCAATAACAGTTCATTTGTAACTTTCACTTTTTGCGGCTCCACGTTGTCTTCATCTGTTTGTTCTCATCCTTCTCCTTACCCCGACGTGGTGATCACCGGAAACCTCAAGGGCAACCCTGAGGGCTAAAGAGAGAGGTGGCCGGAGAGGACTAATCACGCAATGGAAGTACAAAACAAATATCACTACGAAAAACGAAGCCACCGAATACCATGACGAATCTGGTTTCAGCATGGAATGTGATAGGATCGCAAATAACAAATCACCTGGGCAACTTTGATTGCAGCTCTTATAACGTCATAGACAGTGTCTGACTTTATTCACTTATAATCTGGTGATATGCACAGCTGAAGGGAAACTCAGATTTTACCTAGCAGTAGATAGTGGGAAAAAGGAATGAGCAAGAATGAGAAAGAACACTGAAGAAGATCTTTTCTTACGACTGCTCGAGCAATTTCTTTGGTTTTGTTCTCTTTCGTACCACCCTGACTCGTTGCGGTTTTCTATTTAATTACCAGCACAAGGTGGAATGAAAGCTTCAGTTAGCTGCTTAAATTCGAAGATGATGCTGAGTTTAGCCAATTCCAAGCAATAACGCCCCAATTTCGCTTTCAAATTTTATAAAGATCCAAGTATCTTATGCGTCTTATGAAGCGCTTTCTACCAATGAAAATTCACAAGCTGGTTTTCATCAATTTTGACTGAGTTTAATAATGCATCATGGTGAGGACTGATCAGGGACCTTTAGACAGCCAATAGAGCCCTGTGAAACAGAGGAAGCAAAATGGTTGATTTAATTTCCCTTTGGAACTTTTTTGTCTTCTGAGATCATTTTGAATAAAAAACAGGACATTCGCCTATAAGGAGTCACAACGTGATTGCTTCCGACCGTAGAATATCATGTCTGGTGGTTATGTGCTTACTTTATATTGTAACCACAGTCTATATATCCGAGGTGGTTATGAGAGGCTTTATGATGAGTTCACCAGTGCACTTTGTCTTCAAACGAGCTTCGCAACGCCCTTATTTCCTAACACTTGTGATGTACCCTCCACTTTTTTCATAGTTTTACTCGAAGTCGACATGCCAATTGGTCGAATTAAATGCATTGGCATAGGCCTGATAAAACTATGGCATCAGAAACCATTTACAGTGCCCGATTCCTGTGTGTTCTTAGCAAACTGTGCTGCGGATAAATGACACACTGGCAAAGACTTGTGCGTAGAAATTTTGGGCTTGCTTGCCGACAGACGGGCGTAACCTCCCCTCACAGGCCAGCAAAAGACGAGTAGCAATGAGCAAATGAATGGACCGGGGCTGAGTTGCCTTCAAAATGTGATCAACCACCTGAACGTTGGCCGGCGTTCAAAATTCAACCGTTGAGAAAATATTTGGCCACTACTTAGACCAGCAAAAGAAGATAAAACGCCTACCGACAGATAAAAATAGCTGACATTGAGAGATTTAACTTAGTTAAATAAAAATAGGTTGTTTAACTAGTAGCCTAGAGTGCCTCGTCATAGCTGTATATCTGTGCCAGATTAACACTGTAAAGCAATTTATCTACCAAGTTTATTAAATATTCGACAGGTTAAAACAGTCGCAAGCAGAGCATAGGTTTCATATTGATAATATTACAATCAACTTTTAACCGAGAGTTAATCATCAATTTTACAAGAATAAACAAGATGAGCATAATCGCTTTTTGTAGCGTAAATTAGCATTGTCTGATAATCGTCGGTTTGGGTGCCTGATTAATCAAAACTTAATATGTGCTGGCCATAACACGCACTGACTCTTTAACAAGCTATGCACCAGCCGAATTTTTGTCTTCATTAAAACTATTCATACATATTCTGGTGATTCGTTCATTTTTACTGGTGATTTTTAAGTCCTCATATCTTTGAGCAACGGATAGTTTTGATTTATGGAGTTAAAGCTTTAATTGCCTATGTACAAGTATAAACATCACGGCAAAATAACTACGCGGGTCCATTGGTCATCAGATGCATATCGATTGATTGCTTAGGAACTCTTATTGAGGAATTTGAAAATAATGCCTCTTTTTGTCCCTTTGAATAATTTGAAGTGCATTGTCAACATTCGTATTTGAGAGTTGCAAATATAAAGAATAAAAATTGAGCTAAAATGATTACACAATATAGTTTAAATATCTGTTCTATTTTTCAATGGTTGTTTTCATGGAATAATCAAGCAAGCCAAAGTGGTCAGCCGGAAGTTAAATCGACCAAAAATAAACAATACCTCTTCAGGTTAGGATTACTTTTGGAATAATTTAGTCAAACTTTGGAAAGACTAATTTAAAGGAAATAAATATTATTTGTCACCTACTGTTTGCTGGTTTAAATGACTCTGGTTTGATTTTCACTTATCACTACCACATCTATTGATGTTATGAGAATCTACTTCTAATACATGAGGTTCACGTTTTCTTTTATTAGATCAATGGCTAACATGCTGATATGTGTGCTTTATTGAAAGAATATGACCAAAATTGAGGCATAATATTTTCTTTCTGGTTGTCGTCTGCGCTCAAGGCTTTCAACTACAGAAGGTGATTTATGCGATGCTTTTGGCTTCTTAATATTTCAATGCTACTCGGTTGAGCAAAATTGCAAATTCGCAAAATATTGTAGTGATTATGCATGTATCAGTGTGAAATAAATTGAAAGCCACGTGGTACTTGAGTTTCGCAACAATCAAAAATTAATGTGTGCGCGTCGATTCTGCATTGAAAAACTAAATACCTGTTGGCTCTTTGTTTTTGCCAAAACCGTTTAATGAATTAGTGAATACATTTGGTGTTTTTGAGAAACTTTCATAATATTAACGAATATTTAGCAAGAGGCTACTTTTTGTAATGTGGCTATTTAAAAATATTATTTGTGAGTTTGCGAGTTTCTGCTTTTCGATTCGAAAACTATGCTCTCCAGTAAATAATATTTAAATTTGAAATGCAGGACGCATAACTTGGCGAATGTGCACGAAAATAGTAGGCAATCATATAAAAGTTGGCATTATATTTGAAAAACTTAACTTTATTTTTGTTATCACTTTGAGATATTCTTAGCAAAGGATTCAATTTGGCATGCTACAATTAAAGCTTGCAAATTTATTAAAAAAGTTTGGATGCTGAATCCGACATTTCATTTGAGTGACGTGATAAACTTTAAAGCTCCGTTGGAGTTTCTCTATGAATTTTCATTTATTACTCCAGCTTGATGAAATACTTTGTTGATCTTTGACAATAGCATGTCAAACTTCATTTACTTATTGTGAAAATTTTACCACAGTAATGACCATTGTCGAGTTCTTTATATTAGCTAACTGTTTTTGCGCAAATTTATGCAGTGATAGATTTATTCACAAGGGAGCAGTCATTATTATTTACTGCAGAGGATAGTTATGATTCAGATAAATAGAAGGTGCATTTCAGCAAGTTTTTCAGAAATAGACGAGTAAGCTTTCAAATGCACATTTGTAAACAAGGATGGATAGAACTTTGATTGGACGGAGGGAGGTAATATTTAATGAATTTGCTCAGTACTTATCCCATGGACCTTTAATAGCTCATAACGTTTAAACGCCAAACAATTCTATTCATGAAATAAACAATAAACATACAGGAAACTCCTTCATATATGGCCTACTCCATTTTAAAATTAATGTCAGATAAAGCATAATGGTAAAGTCGTACAAATGCTTTAACACACTTAAAAATATTATTGAATGACTCTGAATTCCAAGGGCTTGAATTTGCAATCTACTACAATGGTGCCCATAGACTAAAAATTTTGATTAATTTGAAAACCGAAAGTAGATCTCGAAAGTGACCTTCTCAGAAAATCTGTCATAAAAAGTTCTAAAATCCACTTTTCGAGGACTTCTGAGTAAGCAGACCTTGTAGCATTTTTAGGCATTTAAATAGTGCGCAAATATTTGTTGGTTTTGTTTAATAAAACTGCTTTTCCTACTAATGCTTACTGATGACACTTCCTCTTAAGATAGCTTACCTTAGCTCTGAATTTTCAGCATGGGTTCATCAACTTCGAGTGTTTGTTAGTCATATATAATAGCCCAAATTTTATCCTTCACTAGTTCTCTTAACGGACGCGCACTTTAAAATGTATGTCTTATATAACTTTCTTTAATTAAACATAATCAATTTTCAATAAAAACCGGATAAAGGAATTTCTGCCATGAATGGTCACTTAGGTGAATGAGGAATCTACGGAGTATTTCATTTCATTGTATTATGGAATGCCAATGCCTACGGAGCAATGTGATTGGTATTGTTAACTGTTCTTTTTCATAACTAAAAAATCTTAGTAATGTGGTAACTAGAGGCCTACTAACTGTTGCATTCAAAAGTATTTTATGTGGGTAACAATGAAGAAATGCAAGAAGAAGCCCATCGATGGACCAGGCTAATTCAACAATTTGTACAAATCAACTGATACTACTTATTGATAATTCTTCTAAGTTCCAGCTAGCGGCATGTCTTCTTGAACGAATACGAATGTTAGACTGTATTTATAATGAAACTGTTCCCATCAAAGCAGGCTGAAATTCCAAAACCATGAAAAATCTTAAATACAACAAGTAAATGAGTGTCTCATTAGCAGTTTGATATATTTTTGAATTAATGCAATGGAATAAAAAGGGTTAATTTGCAGATATTGGAATAAGAACAGACAGAAAAACTTTCATATGAGTTTGCTTGTTGGTTTTGTTCCACCTCTACCCACTTTTTTGCTTTGATTTTCTTAATTAATTCGTGAGATAATGATTCAAGTCCATTTCTTCCATCATCAATAATATTTTACATAGAAATTTTGGTGTTTTAAATCCTTTTACTCCCATTTCTCTTTGTTCGATCCATTTTTATTTGCTTCAAGGTGGAATAATTGACACTCTTAAGTAACACAATCTGGTTCTGCTAAATCGTACTTGATAGCAATATAGAGACGTTAATAAGGTACATTTGATATGGCTCTTAAAAGCACAATCAGAAATTTCTTAGTTATTATTGTATTTACTCAGATTTTAATTGCACCACAAATTTACCAGCTCTGAATGGCACCCCTGAAGAATTTCTTTTTCAAAAGTATACAGACTTTGGCTCGTTTTCAATCAATAAACAAAACAGTGCTTTAATTCAGAGAAATATTCCCTGCTTCAAGATTAGTAGCAGTTGGAAATCGTCAAATCGAGTCTGGTGCTTCAGGGACAAGTTTTTCAAAAGCACAGCGAAAAATCGAAATTTCGCAGCTTAAGCTTGTCAGATACTGCTTTTAGGATGAGACTGGACCGCTGGTGAAGTCAAAAGCCTCTCTCTTTTTTTTCTCAATTTCTTTGGCTAGACTGTAATTGTCATTCGCAAGTGATTTTTTTTATCTACTGCAGATAATTGTGGAAATAAATACTTATTTAGACTTAGAAATAAAACGCGAATTCACGGACTAAATTAATTTTAAAGATTAATCCAAAAAAGCTGTCTCGAATTTTGAAAATCAGCCTGTTTCAAACGCTTTGAGCATCCATACGTGGTCCGACGTGTTGTTCCATGCAGAAAGTAACCCAGTAAGTTCTGTTAGTGGCGATCAATTCAACTGAAAATTTCATGACTGTTTTGAAGTTGAAACTTCACAGCAACATTCTTGCACAATGCTGGTTATGTTAAAAATTAAAATATTCCACTGATAACCACAAAAAACATGGAGTTTATTCAGTAAATTAAGTGCTGTTTATTTAAGTTTCAGTTCAATCTCATATCTGGATAAAAAGCAGTCAAACTGTAAGATTTTCAAGCCTCATAATAATTTGAAGTGCTTAATTTGTGTAATTTTTCATAAAATTTATTCAAAAGTCTAATTGCTCACCAAAGCCTACCGTTTCAATTGTTGCTTATTCAAATCTCTGGTGTATTTTAAAATTTAGTTTTTGGAGTAGGAGGCTGCAAAGGAATCATTTCTTTGACACGCCTTGTGTGCATCCATCTTTTTTGGTATTTTTGAGCCAGAAAATTGAAATTATCAGTAGGAAAGGGCAGATCTAAGTAGTTTTGAGCATTATTTCGCAATGCTAGTTATAAACTCTAATGTTGATATTCCCAAGCTTGTGCCATCTTGACCACCTGTTCTTAGCTGAGTTTAAAAAAATGAATTTTGCCAATCAGGAATATTTAAACCAGGCTTGAATGTTTTCAATCGCTTATGTTTTGTTTTATCTGTGGCAAGTTGCAATTTTCAACTTACTGACAAGTTTAATTTACATGTCGAAAGAAAAAAACTTCTTTTCCCTTAGCTGCACTAGGTAACACAACATAAGGAACAAACGGGCGTGCGCAAGAATTTTTGAAAGTTTACTATTCTGACCTACAATTTCACGTTGTACAATACATATTTACTTCACTTTCCTTCTAATGCTCAATTTAATATTTAACGGGTGAAACCTACAATGGGTAAGGATTCGGAACCAGCTTAGGCTTTATCAAGGTACTCTGGACATAAGGCAGTATTTGTCAAAGAGAATGATTAAATAGGCAATGGAATGTAAATTCAGAGAGTTTTAAAAGCAGGGATTAGAGGAAAATTGAAAAATTTTATCGCTTCTGCTAAAGAAAATTCAGCGCTGCAACCTCTCAAAATTTGTATTTTTGGATTCCAAGTAAGTGGGCTGAATTGTAAAAGGTTCCTTTACTGACACACTTGCAAAATTGTTAGTTCTTTAAAGATGCACTGTAATTTGACATTGAAGGACTCCGGATGTGAAGCGTCACTTGTTTGAAGTTAATAAGGATCATGAAATGGGGAACCTTTCATAAGTACAGGGGAAAAATCATTTTAATTAAAATGTTCTTAAAATATACACTTTATGGAGTCGTATGCGTTCCAAAACAACTAAATCACAAAAAGAGCTCTGTTCGATAGAAATTTTCTCCATCAAATCACTGAATTTGTGCTAAATTTAACTATATTCAAACTATCATGATCAGAGAGATCAAAAATAATTTGCTTTCGAGTCGCCTTTTTTCAAGATCTGCATTCCCAAAGCAATTATACGTCAAGCAGTGAAAACAATTTGCAATTCAAACTATAAAACCCAATTTTGAAATAAAATAAGGTCAATCATTCAATGCACGACAAATTGCACTTTAATGAGTGAGTTGGAAAAATTGCGTGATAGCAACGTTGGACTAGATTTGTGGATCTAGATTAATTAGAATCAAGTGAATTTTCGGATCTTGAGCTATGCTTTGCACAACTCATAGGAAACGCAAGATGCTTCAGGCAGATAAACACCCTAGAAATAAAGTTAATCTGTGGTTTAAAAGGAATCACAAATAAAGGGTGATCCATTAGGATTCGCAGGTCCTAATATCTGAGTCCTTACAAGACAGATTTGTTTAATTCAATGTCACCGGCTTACCGAATGTCTAGTTACTTAATTTGTAATTTTGATGAAATCACAAGCACTCACCAATATTGTACATGTTTACTTGAGTCAACCTAGAATTAGAATCGAACAAGTTCATAATCAGTTCTATAGTTAACCCATCACATTTGCGAAACGGATTCGCTTAAGTTAGAGACAATTGGTCCAGATGAAAGTGTGATGTAGATGGGTCTACATCAAGTTTTTTGCACTGATTACAAGAAGGACACTTTAAATGGCATTCAAAAGTTGTTATAGAATATTTGGCATCCAGTATTTATACTTTTCATGCTTGATCTGGAAAGGTGATATTTTTCCTCGGTATTACATGCAAAACCTATTCGCACGTTTTAGCGATTTGTATTTGAACTATCAACACTAACCATTTGTTTCAACTCAATAAAGAATTTCGTGATAATTATTAAATGATTCGGAGGACTTTTAATAGTTATATACATTTAGACTTTTGAAACGAAGAAGGCTCATTTGAATGGGCTTGTTTATTGACAACTGTATGAACGAACCTGAAAATCATGCTGCTGGCACATGGCGATGCCTATTGAAAATGCGTTCCAGTTATATGAATACCATCTAATAATTGATTTTTAGAGCAAGAGCCTGACTTCTGAGAATTATTTTGACCGAACTTTTCACGCTCCACATCCGACTGCACTGCTCCATTATCGAGACACTATTACCTTCAACTTTATTAATGTTATTTCCGTAATTGAAATCTTAACAAAACTAATTACTTTTAGGAAGCCAACTGGAATGCTAGTTGGATGCTTGTAGTTTGAAATTCCAGTACTTTTTGGTGTAGGAACGTCATGCACAGCTCAAAGTCTAAATTGATCCGTCTATATTAGCATGGATGCAAAAAGTACGCTAGTCTGCATATATGAGGTACTTCATTGCCGTTTGTGGACTATCGTTGATTTTAAAATAAACCACTTTCTTCGCTGTTAGTATGCAAAAGCTAGGTAAAGACTCAAGTTCAGCGTTGGATGATCCCGGCGATACGTTTGCAATTACTTGAGCTTGCTGCAGAATGACAAGTAAGGCGCAGAATTAGCTTGATTGGAATCAGTTACAAACCGTTTCCTGTATTACCAGGTGACAGTCAACTTTTTCAACAATATTCCAGACTTTGATTAGCGTCGCAGCTCACGAGTAAACCTTCATTAACTTATTATGCTCTTCTAGGCATTTAAAAGTTAATCTGACTAACTTTAGAATTGCGACACACTCACGTCTGACGAATCTAAAAAGCGGAAGCTGTTGATTGGAATGGATAGAAATCATCTAGTGCTGTTGAAGACTCATTCATTTGAAGCGTCAGACAAATAAATAAAATGGCTCTTAGTCCTTAAAACTATCTGAACAAAATTGACAAATGGGTTCAGTGTTTTGCTGCATAGGTTGCAATTGTATTATATCAGTGGCTGAAATTCAGCTGAAACTCTGTATTCGAGTCAGCTTATCAAGACTTACTTACTTTTAGCGGAATCGCGAGCAATTTAATTTCGAAACACAAGATAATGGCACGCATCCGAAGAACTGAATATATTTAGCCTGCTTCGTGGCGGAGGCCTGCGTGAAAGCAAAAAGCAAAGAAACTTTGAGAACACAGCCGATTCGCCCATTCGTCTTGCTTTAACGCAGCTCCGATTCAAATTTATAATGGTTCTGCATTAATTAATGGAAAGTGACAGAATGGACCCAGAATGGAATGCGCCAGCGATGGTCTATTTACATAAACACAATGAAAGGAAGCACTCACAGGCGCAGACAGTGAAAGCTGGTTGAAGTATTCCTGCTACGGTCCTGTTAGCAGAATTCTGTTATATAACAGCAAACAATATAACAATATGTAAAATGAGAGAATTTTAAAAGGAAATATTTGGTTATCACAGCATGTTGGTAAGGATCGAGGATATCACAATGACTTTTGAATCGAAATAATGAACTCTGAATTTTTCTGACTGATTTTCCTTATACATATTCGGTAAAAGTCGACTTGTTCGCAAAATCCTTATTTCCATGATATGAATTGCTTAAACTTGTATCAAGTATCACGAGTATCCGCAGGTCATTCTTCAGCAAGACAGTGGTCCACTTAACACACTCTATCAGGAACCGGTTTATTCATTTTGCATTAATTGTAAGTTTCTTCAAAAGCCATCTATGAAGCAATGTATCACGAGGTGTTCTGGCGGAGGGCTCAATTCAATTAAGGGAAGGAAATAGAAAAGCACTATGCAACTCTAGAATTCAATGTTTTTTTGAATTTTTGAACGCCGGCCAACGGTCAGGTGGTTGATCACATTTTGAAGGCAACTCAGCCCCGGTCTATTCATTCACTCATTGCTACTCGCCTCTTAGAATGAACACGTCGCAAAAATGTCCAAGAACATACATTCATAAGCGGATATAAATACATAAACATGCGCATCGTTTCGACGTCACAGCCGACAGCTGGCATTGAGCGTGTCGTTGGGAATGCGACACGTGAAATTCCCAGCACATATCAAAGTGTTAGTAGAGGGAAACTGAAGTGACTGTAGAACTTCACTTCATTTACTACACTATAAAATAGCATTTGTTAAATTTTACTGAACCTTAACGGGTTTGATTAAGGAATAAAGGCCATATGTATGAGAGCGCTGGAGACTAAATGTGATTCTTTTCCAGTTGAATCAAAAAAAATTTCCTCCTTGTTTGTAGAATTAAAGCTGATAGGCATGGGGTTCAGTATTTTCAGTTTCAAACATTACTTAGTGTTGCAGAAAGTAGTTGGTAAGTGACTGAGACAGCACAGATTCTGCGATTTATTTTATCAAAACGAACATAATTGCAAAGGAATTGATCTCCGTTAAGTATGTTCAAGGCGTATTGGTCAGATGAATTTCAAAATCATTATCTGGATCCAAGATCCTTACCGACATGCTTTGATTGCAAAGCATTTGCTTTTAAAATACTGTAAACAGTAATGCAACAGGCTTGGCTTTCAGCGTTTGCGCCCATAAGTGCTTCCATTTTTTTTGTTTAAATAGACCACTCACTATCCAAAAGCTAAAGAACTATTACAAATTTAAATCTGCTGTGAAGCTGGAGCAATCCTTAGTTTGGATGCATGCCATCATTTCTTGTTTCAAAATTAAATAGCTCACGAGGTTGTTTCCTAGCAAATGATCTAATACAATTACAACCTATTCAACAAAACGTGGATCCCACTTTGATTAATCCAAGTCGACAATTTCGGGTCTTATTTTCAATCGCGCTCTTGATGTTTTATCGAATGTAGCGTTTTCTTGAAAATGGCTATTGTTATATTGGAATCATGCTTTTCGCGATACATTGAAGCAGCCAACGAAATCAAAAGTTCGTTAACGCATTGCTTCCTATTCAAATGTTGGTATGTTTGACGGGAAATTTGGTTTCAATCAAATGTTTTTCGTAGTGAAATTCGCTCGGTAGGCATGCTTCTGAGTGTCTCGCAGCTACTTAAATGTGACGAAATTTTGTTCAGGCTGAGGCGGATAAGACTGTCAATATTACATACTGAGTGAAATTAACTGGATTCAGTAAGTGATAGGAGAACTTCACTTCACTTCTTACGCTTTAAATTAATTTTCTTGATTTTACCGAACTTTGACAGATTCGATTGCTGAAAAAGCACTGAGATGTATGAGAACTAAGGATACAGATGAGTTAACTCTGGTGTCCGAGATTTGTAAGAGAGTAGGATTTGATAATTGCTGGTAGCCGATGAATTAGTAATAAGCGAGATGCAGCTATTTCGTAGAAACCCCAAATATCAAACAAAAATTTTTCATAAATTCGAGTCTAAAATTTAAAATTTTGGAATTAACTGATCCAAATGGTTAAGATCTAACACCGTCGCAAAACGAAATCTTGTCTAAGTTGAGAGGCTTGGCATTGAGTTCCTTTGGTCAAGAACTTTGGCAGTTAGATCGAGAAATCATGATCCCACTAGTGACTTCTATAATTTACATCCTACGTTGCAAACATATTTCTTATCGCAAGCTGCAAACTAAACACCGATGAACCTGAATGCCTGTAACAGGATCCTGTACATAGACTTCGGGATTTGTAAATACTGTAATCCGTAGCACTGCAATGAATTTCAACTCTTTCGTGTCTAAAATGATCCAATCTTTTGATCCAGTTAGAAAACGAAATCCCTGAAGATACATTTATCCTCCTTAAGCCCATGCTCCTAGTGTGATCACTTTGTAAATGCAAAGAATCTGTCAAAAAAAACACAAGAAAAGGCATTTTGTTAAAAATAGCAACTTGTTAATTCTTGTTTAGGAAGCAGCAGACAGATAGACCCTTGTAAACATCACAGATTTTTACTTCCGATGCTAAATGTCTTTGTGGTTAAATGTTGCTATCTATTTCACAACACATTTGAGAACATTTGGTGATACAAGAAGATTTGCTTTACAAAACTGCTTTACATTCTAGTTTGAATGAAATTAAAAAAAGCAGCACTTCTTACTGCGCATTTGTTTCTCCAATGTTGAAATTTGTCATGAAGGACAGCAGTGTGTGAATAAAGTGTATTTTAGGATACAGAAAAGTCAAATAGAATGCTGATAAGGCAGCATTAGTCAAAGAGAATGCTTAAATAAGCAATGAAATATGAATCTTGAGAGTTTCAAAAGCAAAGATAAGAGGAAAATTGAAAAATTTCATCGATCAAGCTAACGAAAATTCAGCGCTGCAACCCCTCAACATTCGCATCATCGGATTCCAAGTAACTGGGCCACAATGTAAAGGGTTCCTTTAATGACACACTTGCAAAACTATTAGTTTATTGAAGATGCATTGCAACTTGATATTGAAGGACTCTGGATGTGAAGCATTGCTTAAAATGGGAGACCTTTCATAAGTACAGGGGATAAATCATTTAATTAAAACACAACGACACGCTCAATGTCAGCCCTCGATTGTTGCGCCGAAACGATGTGCATATTTATATATTTTATCCATGTACGAACGTATATTCTTGCATATTTTTGCGACGTGTTCATCATTCCAAAAGGCGAGTAGCAATGAGCGAATGAATGGATAGGGGCTGATTTTCCTTAATAATGTGATCAACCAACTGACCGTTGGCCGCCGTTCAAAATTCAACCGTTAAGGAAATATTTGGCCACATGTTAATTGTAATTTTTTTCAAAAGCCGTCTATGAAGCGATGTCTCACAAAATGTTATGGCGAAAGGGCTCAAACAAACAAAAAATCGAAGCAACTTTGAAAGCACAGCCGATTTGCCCATTTGTCTTGCTTTAATGCAGCTCCGATTCAAATTCGTAATGGTTCTTGATTGATCACTGGAAATGGCAGAATTGACCAGGAATAAAATATGCCAGCGATGGTCTATTTACATAAACACAATGAAAGAAAGCACTCACAGGCGCAAATAGTGAAAGCTGGGTGAAGTATTCCTGCTACGGTCCTGTTTGCAGTATTTTGTAATATAACAGCAAACAATATAATATGAAAAATAAAGGCATTTTAAAAGGAAATATTTGGTAATGAAAGCAGGTTGGTAAGGGTCGAGGATATCAAAATGACTGTTGAATCGAAGTAATGACCGTTGAATTGTTCTGAGTGATTTCCCTTATCCATATTCGGTAGAAGTCGACTTGTTCGCGAAACGCTAATTTCCATAATATTAAGTGCTTAAATTTGTATCGAATATCACAGGTTTCCATTGATTCCGGATTTCTTGAAATAGCCGTATCTGATTGCGAATTCTGCGCCGCTTCAAGTTGATCGCCAGTCACTTACTGCAACACTCAATGGTGCCTGAAACTCAGAGTAATAATCTAGATTCTAGGAATTGCTGAAACTAAAATTTCTAAGCCCCATGTTTAACAGCTTTGATTTTAGAAATTAAGAGGTAATTTATCTTGCCTTAACAGCGCTTTTGCAGGAACCGCAGGTCATTCTTCAGCAAGACAGTGGTCCACTTAACACACTCTATCAGGAACCGGTTTATTCATTTTGCATTAACTGTAAGTGTCTTCAAAAGCCATCTATGAAGCAATGTCTCACGAGGTGTTCTGGCGGAGGGCTCAATTTAATTAAGGAAAGGAAATAGAAAAGCACTATGCAACTCTAGAATTCAATGTTTTTTTGAATTTTTGAACGCCGGCCAACGGTCAGGTGGTTGATCACATTTTGAAGGCAACTCAGCCCCGGTCTATTCATTCACTCATTGCTACTCGCCTCTTAGAATGAACACGTCGCAAAAATGTCCAAGAACACACATTCATAAACGGATATAAATACATAAACATGCGCATCACTTCGACGACACAGCCGACAGCTGGCATTGAGCATGTCGTTGGGGATGCGACACGCCAAAGCCCCAGCACATAAAAATGGTTGGTAGAGGTAAACTGAAGTGACTGTAGAACTTCACTTCATTTCCCACACTCTAAATTGTATTTGTTGAATTTAAACAAGCTTTAACACGTTTGGTTGCAGGATAAAGTTCATGTGTATGAAAACGCTGGAGTCTGAGAACTGTGAATAAGTAGATGTTCAAAGCTTAAGTATTATCACCTAAATGTGATTCTTTTCCTGCTGAAGCAAATTAAATTTCCCCTTAATTTTTCAGCGATTCCAAGAATCTAGGTTTTTACTGGAAAAGTCAAACATTATTTAGTGTTGCAGAAAGTGGTTGGTAATTGGCTGAGACAGCACAGATTCTGCAATCGGACGCCACTATTTCACGGTACCTGAAAACAGTGGAAACGAACATAATTTCAAAGGAATTGACCTCCGCCGATCGGTCAGATGCATTCCAAAATCATTATTTGGATCCAAGAGGTCATTGTGATATCCTCGATCCTTACCAACATGCTTAAATTGCAAAATATTTCCTTTTAAAATACTACGATTTGTGTGTGTATTTGTGTAAATAGACTATCACTCGTTCTCCTTTAATTAACAATGAACTTTAACAATGGACTATTACAAATTTAATTTGGAACTGCATTTAAGGCCTGACGAATGGGCGAATCGGCCATGAAGCTGGCTAAATGTATTTACTTCTTATTCTTAGAGCAATCTGGTGTCTGGTGTCTGAATGAAACCGAGAGGAAGGATGATTAACATCTCAAATCCGAGTTGGGTTCATTTTATCAAGACTGCCATTAATAAAATAATATTTTGATTACTGCCTTCAGTCTTTTAAATTTGGTTAGAAATATTTGGACTATTACAAATTTAATTTGGAACTGCATTTAAAGCCTGACGAATGGGCGAATCGGCCATGAAGCTGGCTAAATGTATTTACTTCTTATTCTTAGAGCAATCAGTAGCTCGGATGCATGCCATAACCTCGTGTTTCAAAATGAAATTGCTCACGATTCCGTTAAAAAGCAAGTAAATCTTCAGAGGTTGACTCGAATATAGAGCTTTAGCTGTTTCCTAGCAACTGATATAACACAATCGCAGCTTATTTAACAAATAATTGAACCCACTTCAATTAAATCAAGTCTTCAATATCAAAAACAGTATTACTCGGATCTTATATTTTATCGCGCTCTTGATGTTTTCTCGAATTTTTGCGTTTGCTGATAATGGCTATTGTTGTATTGGAACCCTGCTGATATCGATGCATTGAAGCAGCCCCTGAGTGTCTCACAACTTCTTAACATGTGACGAAATTTTGCTTAGGCTTGGGCGGATAAGACTTTTAATAATACATATTGAGTGAAATTAACTGGATTCAGTAAGTGATAGGAGAATTTCACTTCATTTCCCACACTTTAAAGTAATTTTATTGGATTTTACTGAACTTGAACAGATTCGATTGCTGAAAAAGCACTGACATGTATGAGAAACTAAGGATCCAGATGAGCTAACTCTGGTGTCTGAATGAAACCGAGAGGAAGGATGATTAACATCTCAAATCCGAGTTGGGTTCATTTTATCAAGACTGCCAATAATAAAATAATATTTTGATTACTACCTCCAGTCTTTTAAATTTGGTTAGAAATATAGCTGAATTCTGCCGAAATGACTAGGTTAAAAGTAAATCCAAATTCAAATCTTGCACTAAATTTTAACGTCGAACTTGTCGTAATGCCATCTACTCGTCAAATATGCACCACAATTATCCCACATTCTATTCATTCTCCTGTAGATTGGCTCTATCTGTGACGTGATTGGGCTCATAAAACCGGGAGATGATTACGTCAATATAAAAAGAGGGTGTAATATTACGTCTGTGTGAGTGTCACTGCCTCGAGAAAGAGTTCAAAGGAAGTTGGTGGAAGCGAATCTTGCGGTGTACGCTCAGAGTGTTTTGGAATGCCTCGAAAGTTACTTAAGAACAGGCAAGCACTTAAAACTTGTTAAAAACAATAGTTCATGCTCTTCCGCTGCAATTCATTGACTATATTACAACAAGAGATCACTAACTTCCTCTTAGGCTCACTTAATGACAGCTCCTCTATACAACACTTTGACTGGCGTTATTTTATTACACTCATCAAATTATTTTTCTTCGATTGTCCAGATATATGCCTGATTTGCTAGATAACCTGACGGATCGCTTCCTCATATTCTGAAGGTTACAGCACCGATTAGTAAGTATAGATAATTGTTAGCGACAGCGACTTGCAATGCATAGACACCAGGCCAATTTCGGTTGCTGGGTTGGAGGACTGAAAGGGAGAGAACTACAACCCTGCTTTCTCTAATCGGCACGGATTAGATGGTTGACATGGCCAAATTTGTACATTTATGTGCCAATTTGACACCCGCTGCAATTGAAGTTCGTAGTTCCAAGTGCATGATATTCCAGGCAGAAATCGTGCAGCTAACTTGGAATCCGCTTTAATTTGCAGCGTTAGTCAACTCATTTGTCAACTACGTTTCAACCGACTCTAAATGCATGTGTGAAGTGGTGGAGCGTAATGATTTAATTTGTGACATTCCTACTTTGTTATCAGGGCGTCAAGGTTGAACCCATCATCCTTATAGTTCATAGAGCAATAGTAATACTGGGAGAATGTCGATAGTTTGCTTTGGTCATTACTTGATGGTGGACGAAGTAAACCGTCGGTAATGGGATGCTGATGGTATAAAAGCAGGACAAAATAAAATAAATACCTGAGAAGCGGGAGAATTCAAGACGCTTAAATCGCATGTTTGTGCTTGCCATAATCATTATTTGTGTCCCTTCTTTTCGACTACGTGCTCTGGTCTCATGCCGTTAATGCGACCATGAATTCTTTGTGAGGTCTCTGAGACGCATAAGAAACTAAGGATCCAGATGATGCTGATGGTATAAAAGCAGGACAAAATAAAATAAATACCTGAGAATCGGGAGAATTCAAGATGCTTAAATCGCATGTTTTTGCTTACAGTAATCATTATTCTTTTCAACTATGTGCTCTGGTCTCATGCAACTGATGCGACTGTGAATTCGTTTTGAGGTCTCTGAGATGTATGAGAAACTAAGGATCCAGATAATTTATCTCTGGTGTCTGAGATTTGTAAGCAAGTGAATTAAAATTACAGGGTTGCGTTGCGAAATTCAAGCATTTTTACTTAAATGTATTTCTTTTCCATTTTGCAAAGGAACATTCTAGCTCAAAGATAGACGCAAGTTCTCATGTCTGACATGTTTAAATAGCATATTGCTGCTGTCACAGAATTTATTTTGAAGCATATATTTAATGAGATCCAGGTATTTTTTTATATGCTATTCCCTACCAAATGTTGTACCACTGCCCTACTCAGTCCTACACTTGCCTACTCATTCACCCATCCAATCATCTTGAAATTTCAGTCGGTCTCTTTACTGAGGCTACAATTTAAGTGGGAAAATGGTGAGAGATAAATAAACGTACATGGCTTACAAGCTACATCTCCGTGTTAAAACGCTCAATGATCACAGGATATATGGGCCGTTTGTCATTTCCAATTCAAGCGCTGAAATACTTCGCCACTTTACTCGAACCTGGGAAGTGTGGTCAGTTCCGACTTGAGTACCGTCCTTCTAGCGAATATCATCAGAATGCATCATCGTATTTCGTTGGCATTTTTCCGTGAAAAACGTAGAAGCTTAGGTTGTTTTATTGAGGTTTGAAACCAAGATCAGTGAATGAAAACAGGTGTCTTTGAATTCGCTTGCCGTACACAAAAGATCAAATCGGTTTTTCAGATTCCAGGTGCAAAATTTTTGATTTTATTTTTAATTATTAAACAAAGCATCATCCATCGTCTGTGATACATTTGCGAAATATTTAATTTAAGGCACAAATTCGATACAAGCTAAAATGAGTGGATGGAGGCAACATACAAGAGAGCCAGCAGTTTCTAATGAGGAATTTGTAAGATGTCATTTGTGACACCATTTCTGCACACGACCGTGAATTTGAGACGATTTGAGCGAAAATTCTCCCTCCAAAACTGCTTTTGCAAAAATTTCGTTTCGTCAATGAGAATATATATTTGTCTTCGCTGGATAAAGTATTATGTCTTTTTAAGCTACGATGCACCGTTATCCGAAATTTTTAGTGTCATTAGTCCGGTGTGCCATTTTGACAGCAATGGAATTGAGAGTGACTTGATTCATTTTGAGCAAAAGAAGGTTAGCAATCACGAACTGAATCCTTCTGTAATGCTAGGACGTTCGCGGGAAAACTGAACCATCGCTCAAAAACGAAAGAGTTGGTTGTTTTGTCAAAACAACAGTGTATTTTCTTGAGACGAATTCCTTTTTATTTTGGCCTTAAACAGATGCAAATTTTATCTTCATGGCGAGGTAAGTTCTGCTGCATAACAATAGGGGAATAGGCATAATGGATCTTGAGATGTAAATGGCAGCTGAACGTTTGCAGAATCATTTGCAGAATCAAGCACGTCATAAAGCCTCATCAAGTCATAACTTTCATGAAAAATAGGCTTGATGGCAATCTAAATAGAGAAATCAATGCTTAATTTTAGCTTAATGCAGAAAACACTAAAGAACATGAGCCAAAAATGCTGAAAAATAAAACTGCTTTCAGTTTAAATTGCTAGCTTTCAAGGTTAATTTGTTTGTGATTCATAAGGTTCAAGGCGAAACATCGAGCGAATCGCGTTGAACTCAGATAACGTAAGCCGCATTCGCTAAGATGCGAAATGGCTAACATGCTTCGGGCTCACGGAAAGTACAGACCAATATTTCTAGATTGGGTAACAGTGTCTGTTTGTGGAGATGTTTGTCATGCCCAATAAATATCGCGCATTTGATATTCAACGATTCGAATGACAAGAGCGTTTGTAAAATACATCAGTAGCTTTACACAAAAAAGCTTTCGTTGCTATTTGCATCGGGTGACATTCAGCACCTGCAAATTAGGCTGCCTTCAATCACCTTATTTGTGAAACGTTCGAACCCATGAGAGATTCGTTAGAGCACATTGCACTAAAGCAGGATACTGTATGATTTGACAACGTAAACAAGAAATATGAAGTCAAGGCTGATGCGTAAAAATTGTTGTTCAGCCGTTTGATTTGAGTCTTGTCTGTTGCTGTTGCGAACTCCAGTCCTTGAGAGTGTCGCAAAACAGCTTTTTATCTCTTGCTTGAAGTTCAAAAATGGATATAAAATCAGTAAATTTGAATACTTTGCCATGGTAAGATTTCCATAATAAGTGAATGAAGTTTGACATGCCAATTTAAAATATCAACGAGGTATTTCACAAAGCTGGACGAACGCCAACGGAGCTTAAAAGTATATCACTCTAATGAAATATTCAATTCAGCCCCTAATCTTTTTTAAAAATCTGGAAACTTTTACCCTTTTGTTAAGGAAATCTACTGGCTCTGTGCAATGGTTATGAGTCCCGAATTTCTAATTTGAGCAGGGTTTTTTTCAAAGAAGAAAAACAAGTTCTTAGTGTCATTTTCAAAAGGTAGCCTGTAGCTATTTATTCGTTAATACTACGAAAGTTTCTCAGAGACACCAAATGTAGCCACTAATTCATTAAATGTTCTTGTCGAAAACAAAGAGCCAATTGGTATTTAATTTTTCAATGCAGATTTGACGCGCATACATTAAGTTTTGATTAAGGCGAAACTAAAGTGCCAAGTGGCCTTCACTTTATTCCACACGGATATATGCACAATCACTGAAATATAATGCAAATTTAAAATTACACATAACGGAATAGGGTCGAAACACTTAGAGTCCAGCAACTTTGTCTAAGCGACCTTCCGGTGAACAGCTTACGCAAAACCAAATGCGTAAAATTGCAATTTTTACATTGGCGTTTACAGGTGCCTTCAGAGCTTAATATTCTAACGCACTAAATCAACAGACTACTTTCAAAAGATTGCTTTTTATCGGTTTCAAATGGAGTGAAGGCAAATCACTCAAGACTAAATCAAAATTTGGTATACGCTGGCTACAGCACGCGTTGATTCCATACTAACACGCATTTTACCAGCCGACTATTCATTCTCGCACAAACTATTTATACTTAATTTCGCGACTTGATAACTTTAATTGACTTCCAAATGCTGAATATATTCACTTGATATGATCTCTTCTTGTAATATCATGGTTCAAATTTCCATCGATTGATGCTCATAAATGTAACTATTGCTCTACGGTGCAGTTATTCATATCATATTAAATAGAAACACCGGTATAACTCAATGATTACACAACGTAGTAACGTAGAATTTACACATGTTAATTACAGAAATTATTTTATTTTAAATTACAGTCGAAAGTAGGTACTAGGATTGTACAATGTAGTTTCTTTAAATCTCCAAATTAGAAGAAACTCTAATTTCTCCCATTTTCTCAACTTAATGAGTTAAAATTAAAAGAAAAACAGCCGACAGCTGCTTGAATTCCCAATACAGTCTACTATTCTCACTGTTTGGCTGAGACTCTCTTTTCATTTCGTGGTATATTTCAGACATTGCTTGAGCTCTGTTAAATCTCTCTAACTCTGTCAATAACACAACAAAGCAAGAATGCTTTGTTAATGCAGCACGACTCTGCATAAACCTCTGGGATATGTAAAGGGGGATTGTGGCACTAGTGAGTGAAGCAAAGTCTTTTGAACTTTTGATTGTTCAAACTGTTTATGGAATTATTTGAATTTTACTTGGTCAAATGACATCAATTTTTCTTTTTTAGCTAAGAACTTCAGAGAAGTCTGAAGATTTCGCTCAAGCTGTCCCAAAACAATCTCCTCATTTTCGAATCAAAAACATTTTCCATGAAGGTATTCCCGCTTTATCACTATTGGGTCAGTTCAAAATAGTTTAGATAGGTTGGACAATTCGTTTTTGAACTAAGCAATGCACTAGCTACTTTTCAGGCATTATCTGGATTTTTCTTACAGACGACAACACATATCACAAATTGACCATCAAAATGGAGACCTTTACTTAAGAAATAGCACCCTCATTTTATTGCGAGATCATGTACACAGGTTCGTAGAATATGTGTTTACATTTAAATGAGTTTTTTACTAAACAGAAGCCAGGCACCTCACGTGCTTTAATGGCACTCAGGCAACATAGAGGACTTCAAAGCCCATACATCTCTAGAAGTCATTTCATTCAAACAATTAATTGGTTGGTATTCAACCATCTCAGGGTCATTGCATTCATCAAAATTGTAAAATTTCTGTGTGCTTAAATTCTTAAAATTTTTTCCTTCTATCTAGAACTCTAATTCTTCTCCTGCAAAAGACACGAGACGTCGCATTACTGTCCACAGCATGGATAATCTAGATGATACCTACATGGAATTGTAGATTCAGTGAAAGTCTTCTCACTTCACTAGTCAAAACACAATGGCTACCACTTTGTCCGCACACTTTTACAATGGCTTACGGTACTAATCTACAACATTACATCAGATTGAATGTGCCACTCGATGAATTCACCACAATAACGAATCGGTATATTTGATTGAGGACCATGTATTTCAAGAACTTGTAAGATCAGCAACCAAATTTGGACTAAGAGAGCTCCACAGGATTGTTTGCACTTAAACTCTTAACCATATTACTTCCTTGCATCCGACAATGAACGCATGATTTTGTTCATTTAGTAGCAGGAAAAACATGGCACCAAAATCCGCCTTATCATTAAAACAACGCCATACCTTAGCTCCATAGCAATCTTAATTCTTAGTTCCAACTTGGTGAATATACCGTCGTAAATTCTAACAATAATAATGTAAATTTCATTCATTTGATATGAAAAACTTGAGGCTGAAACTCTGTATTCGAGGCAACCTCTACAGACTTACTTACGTTTAACGAAATCGCGAGCAATTTTATTTTGAAACACAAGATAATGGCACGCATCTGAACTACTGAGTGCCTTAAAAGTGAGGAGTGAATATATTCAGACTGCTTCATGCCGGAGGCCCGCATGAAAGCAAAAATCGAAGCAACTTTGAGAGCACAGCCGATTTGCCCATTTGTCTTGCTTTAATGCAGCTCCGATTCAAATTCGTAATGGTTCTTGATTGATCACTGGAAATGGCAGAATTGACCAGGAATGAAATATGCCAGCGATGGTCTATTTACATAAACACAATGAAAGGAAACACTCACAGGCGCAAATAGTGAAAGCTGGGTGAAGTATTCCTGCTACGGTCCTATTAGCAGTATTTTGTAATATAACAGCAAACAATATAATATGAAAGATAAAGGCAGCAACCAAATTTGGACTAAGAGAGCTCCACAGGATTGTTTGCACTTAAACTCTTAACCATATTACTTCCTTGCATCCGACAATGAACGCATGATTTTGTTCATTTAGTAGCAGGAAAAACATGGCACCAAAATCCGCCTTATCATTAAAACAACGCCATACCTTAGCTCCATAGCAATCTTAATTCTTAGTTCCAACTTGGTGAATATACCGTCGTAAATTCTAACAATAATAATGTAAATTTCATTCATTTGATATGAAAAACTTGAGGCTGAAACTCTGTATTTGATATGTGAAAATCAAAGCGGAATAATTTAAGCCAGCAAACAGTCTGTGACAAACAATATTTAATTCGTTTAAATTAGTCTTATTAAAGTTTGTAGGGTAAATTAAACATTCAGATCAAGATAAAACTGTTTGATCTTGTCTACAGTAGTCCAAGAGTACTTAAAATCTGAAGACGTATTGTTTATTTCCGGTTGATTCCAATTCCGGCTGGCCACTTTCGCTTGCTTGATTATTCCTTGAAAATAACCATTGAAAAATAGGACAGGCACTTAAACTATACTTTTGTAATCATTTAAGCTCATTTTTATTTTTTAATTTGCGATTCTCAAATGTAAAATGTTGACAGTGTACTTTAAATACCAAAATGAGGCATTATTTTAAATTCCTCTACAAGAAGTTCCAAAAACAATCAATTGTTATAAATCTGATAGCCAATAAAACGGCGTGGTTTTTGCGGAACATTATTTGCAAAACTAGTGATTTAGCAGTTCTTTCACTATCTGAGATGTAAGTTATCAATAGTTCATAGTTCATAGAGCAGTAATGATACTAGGGAGAATCTTAGTCACTCTCTTTGGTCACCACTTGATGGTTGACAAAGTAATCTGTTGGCAATGGGATACTGATGGTATAAAAGTAGAGCAGAATAAAATCATAACTAAGAATCCAAGTTTCAGACCATTAAAGTGTTGCTCAAAGAAATGACGAAGGCAGATCATATCAACTACATATGAACAAATCTCTAGAATAAGTATAAACAGTTTTGGCGAAGACGAAAATTTGGCTGGTGTGTAGCTTGTTATAGAATCATCGCATGTTATGGCCAGCACAGGTACCCGAATCGACGATTATCAGATAATGCTTATTTATACTACAATAAGCAATTACGCTCATCTTGTTCATTCTTAATGTTGAATTGGGCTTACGTAACACATTCACTGTTTTTAATGTTGATGATTAACTGGCAGTGAACTTTTTCCCACAAAGATATTTGAAAAATTGACTGTAGGAAACTTAAATTCTGCAGTAGATAATGGCAAACTTTTAAATGCAGACGTCATTTTTCTGCAAAAAGTGACTCTGATTTTGCCATCGACTTTAGATTTTCCTAATAAGAGAATAGAAGCTGTAATGTTACAGATAAGGTTTACGGTTAAAGCTGAAATTATAAACCATCAAAGCTTTAAAGTACTGCGATCTCTTAGCACATTCAAGTTAACTGATGGGCACGAATATAAGTAGGATGAAATATTATGTCTGTGGGAGTGTCACTGCCTCAAAAAAGATAGTGAGGAAGTTGGTAGAAGTAAAATTCCTGCCATGTACGCTCATGTTTTTCCATAATACCTCGAAATTAACTTAAGAACAGATGAACAACCATTATGCCACAGTTCTTTTTTTATGAATAGTTTGGTCATGCTCGCTTAATGATAATTTCACGATACAGCGCTTGGAATGGAGTTGTATAATTACACTTTTTTGAAAGGCGATTATCTCATCGAGTTATTTTGTTAAGCTTATTATCACTTGTCCATATCTGTGATTGATTCGCTAGATAACATGATGGATCGCCTTCCGATAGCTGAAAGGTCATGACTAGGGTCGGAAAATATAGATCATTGCTAGTGACAGCGACTCGCAATACATAGGCGCAAGGCAAATTTCGGTTACTGGGTTAAAAGACTAAAAGCTCGAAAAGTGCGACCCCACTTTCTCTTACTGGTATGGATTAGATGGTTTACATAGCCAGATTTGTACATTTTTTGTGCCCATTAAGTAGTCGCTGCAATTATAGTTCATAGATCCATGTGCATGATATTCCAGGCAAGAATCTTGTGGTCAATTTGAGGCATTAGTCAACTCACTTGCCAACTTCACATGCATGCGCGAATTGGCGGAGTGTAAGGATTTAAATTGTGACAATCCTGTTTTCTATCCAGAGAGTCTAGGTGAATCCCATCGTCTTAATCGTTCATAGACCAGTTGTGATACTAGGGAGAATCTCGATGGTTGATGAAGTAATCTGTTGGCAATGGGATACCGATGGTATAAAAGCAGAGCAGAATAAAATCATAACTAAGAATCTAAGTTTCAGACCATTAATGCAGATTTAATGCCATTCCTTTATTAAAAGGCTCTTGATAGACCCTGGCTGGATTTCTGCTGGCATGATAATATATTTGTACGTCCAGTGCGTGATTAGTCCTATCCAGCTGCCCCTCCCTTTAGCCCTCGGGGTTGCTCCTGAGGTTTCCGGTGGTCACCATGAGGAGGTTAAGAGTAGCTTTGACTACCACATCTATGATAAGGTGTTCGTGTCATCCCCTTTACCTCTGTCACTCCTGGGATCATGGTCCTGTCACTAGCCTTCTTTTCGTTATTTTGGTATGAAAATACTTGATATAAGAAGCGAATTAGAGGCAAGTTAAAATGAGTGGATAAAGGCGACATTTAAGCGCTACGTTAGGCAGCGCATAATGAAGGCTCTATTTAATTTGCACAATTTTGGCGGACTAGAAGGTAAAGCCATTGTATTTTTGTACGGGCGCTAACTTTGGACATGGAACGAATTCCCTTTAATGTTGCCTTTAAACAGAAGAGAAATTCTTCTTCATGAACGAAGTAAATTCTGCTAGTAGTGGTCATTGTACAAGTCTGCTTAATAAAAATAGGGGATTCAGCATAATGGATCTTGAAATGTAAATGGCAGCTGAGCGTTTGCAGAACCATTTATGCCTCTTTAAGTAAATTTTCGCCCTTTAAACCAAGCACGTCATAAGGCCTCCTCAGTTCATATCTTCCATGAAATACAGACTAAGTGGCAATCTAAATGGAAAAATCAACGCTTAATTTTAGCTAAACGAAGAAAAAACTGAATGATATGGGCTAAAAATATTTAAAAAAAAAACAAAACTGCTTTCAATAATAATCGCTACAAGGAGAAGCTAGTTTTAAAGTTAACTTGTTTGTGATTCATGAGATTCAAGGCGAAAAATCGTGCAAACCGTGTTAATCTCAAGTAAAGTAGGTCGCATTCGTTAAAATGCGAAATCGCTAATATGCTTCTTGCTCACGGAAAGCACAGACCATTATTTCTAGATTGGGTAACAGCGTCTGTTTGTGGGGATGTTTGTCATGCCCAATAAATATCGCACACATTTGATATTCAATGATTCGAATGACAAGAGCGTTTGTAAAAGACATTGGTAGCTTTTCATAGAAAAGCCTTCGTAACTATTTGCCTTAGGTGACCTTCAGCACCTGAAAATTAGGCTGCCTCCAGGCACCAGTTCTCCGAGCACAGGCTATCCACGAGCAGTAAATTCAAGTGCTCCACATTGTCAAAACGTTCAAATCCGTGAGAGATTCGTTAGCGCACTTCAGTGAATATTTGGAAGAAATTTGTACATTGCACTCAAGCAAGATGCTTTACGGTTTGACAAAGTAAACAAGGATTCCGAAGTCAAAGTCGCGTTTGTAAAAGTTGTTGCTGAGCCACATAAGTTGAGTCTTGCCTGTTGCTGATGCGAACTGCGTTCCTTAAGAGTGTCGCAAAATAGATTTTTATCTCCTGCTTGAAGTCCTATATGGAGATAAAAATCATTAAATTTGAACACTTTGCTTCTATTTCACGATCACAGAGCATTTTGGCTTTAGTGGAACATGTTACTGACATAATGTTAGGCTTAGCTTTCGAGGCTCTTACTTCTCGAACCTGTCCGCTTCATCAATGCTCTTTACTTCGTGTTCATATCTGATGCAGATGTTTGTATCGGATCCCGAAAAGTGCGCAAGAGTCATTGTTCTCTCTTTCGATTTCGTGGATGCATTTCTCTAGCCAAGTTCTTACAGTCCATAGAAAGCTTCGTGAGTGTTGAGACCCCATCAAAATCTGCACTACCGAGAGAGCAGTAAGTCCTGGACACATAAAATAGGCTTTCCTGCACTATGGCAGTATTCATTAAAGGCTGCATTTGGCAATATTATTAAAGGAATAAGTCTCATATACAAATGAAGGGGTCGAAAAAAGCTGCAGGTGGACTGCTCAACTTAATAAAGGGTTAGAAGTGTGTCACCTCAAGCAAGCAACTTGTAATTTCAACTTATCAGGAATTGGCCCTTGAAATGGTCTTCATTGAAAAGGTGGCCAGTAAGGTGCCTACAGTCTCAAATATAGAATTCAAATCAAAATGCACTGTCGTTAGTATGTTCTTTCGAATTGCCGTAGTCCCCGTTTCTCAAAACTCCAGTTCTACCCACGATATAAGCCATTGCTTGAAAGCCTCTCAAGCTGGCAGTAATTGGGCTGGGTTTGCGAGTTCGAAAGACACAATTATTCTATTGTTCTATGGCATTTCATTTATTCGAAAGATGCGACTATGTTTTTTTCATTTAGAAAATCCGTAGGATTTCTTTTATTTGTAATTAATTGAAGTGCTCAAGAATGTTTTAATGTGTGAAAGCGTGAATTTTAAACCGTCGCTTAGGCATTTTTAAATAGCTAACTCCCAATGTTTGGACTTAAGGAAACTGCAAAGTTTAGCAAAAACCCAACAAATGATTCCAAGTTTCAACTGCACTTGCAATTATGGGTAAAAATATGGCAGAATTAAGAAACAACTAAACCCTTCAACCAACACCATAACGTGACCGTTCCTACTTAAACTTCTGCAGAAGCAGCTGTAGCCCAGTGACTTCAAATAATTCACTTAGCTAACACAGTTACGAGGCTCCACTGAAATATCAGGTCAACAGCGTTTAGATGAAGTATTGCGAAAAAGGTGTTCAACGATTCGAAATGAGCTTTCTAGAACTTTCAGTTTGGATCTCGCAATCGGAAATGCCCGCTTGAAGAGAGGTTATAAGTAGTCACATAGATTTGTTGTACACTTTCTGTTTGAGTGTTGACTGATAAACAATGCCTTAAAATGCTAATTGTGGCGCTTGTCATAATTATCAACTCATATTATTCCACTCAAGTAAGAAATCACGAGTTTAAAATTGAAGAAAAAATATAGACCGGAAGCTGAATTCTCGTACACTCCTCGAAAAAGCAGTCCTGAAAAAATGGACCCTTTATGCAACTAACCTTATTTATTTTGATTTACTTAAACACAATTAAAGCAGAATTTATGCTGCACGCCCAGGTGAGTACGCTCACCTTCAGCTTGCAGACTTGAAGCATTTCTGCTAAAAACGTGGAATTCACCTCGGCAACGACCTTATATCCATTATTTATTCTTTAATCACCTTAATAAAATTCACAGTTGTGAGCTAAATTTGAGAACATTTACAATCATTCATACCTATATACCCCCAGCGCTCAGTAAAAGGCAAATTCAGAGACTGATCATTGCTTGATAAGCATCGAACGCACCGTATTCTACAGTTCAAATCTTAATAAACGATAGCTATGTCAGGCGAACATTCTCAGAGCTTAATTCAGCATTGAGGAATTGAAACGATACATGAAAAAACGCGTAGAATTGAAATTTTTTTCTTTGCACTAGAACTTTTGGGATGGGCACATTCAATTTTAGATGGAAACGGTCAATAAATGCGGTTTTGCTCTCAAAATCCAAATCCAATGAAATAATTAACAGTGATTCTTCCATTAATGTTGCTTACTATCGCATAGTAAAACTCTTATTTACCTAAATAGAACTTAAGATATTTTCACTTGTCAACTGTTGTACTCTATTCAACCATTTCGCGTCAATTGGATACGACATAGAAGAGCACAAGCTTAACTGAAAAAAAGGACTGTAATTAACATGACTTGGGCACGCTCACTTGATAGGTACAATAAGGGAATGTTCGATTTTGAATTAAATCCTGTTTAAAAAGAAATGGCTGATTGGAAGCTATTCTTGAAACTGAGGTTATTTTAATACTCTTTGTTAATGTTATCTTAATTCAAATGGCAATGATGGGTATGCTTTATGAAGAAACTTCAGCATTCAGATGTTAATCTGTGATGACCTTCACATTTTCGCCAATCCCCTACAACTAACAATGGGAATCATTGAGTTTGTTAAAATCAGACTGCACATTCCTTGACAGTGGATGAAATGCTAAGTTGTACATTCAGCGGATTGTTTTTACATTAGAGTTTATAGAAACATGCACTGTGTTTTAACAGAAATATCATTATGAAAGTTCGCCTTGGTTAACATTTAGCCAAAGTGTTATAGCAAGCGTGAGACTGGCTGCGCCCTCGTACCATTGAATTACCTTATGTGTATCAAATTAAGACGCTTTGTATTGTCGAAGTATGTGAGTCCCGGAGTGATCGACAATTGCATTAATCCATAGTATCAACGAAAACGTAGAAGTATTTCGCACATCAGACTTAAGCAAGACGAGGTATAGCTTGACAACATAGCTAATTATTTATAAACTTTGAGTGAATTTGCAGCAAAAGCCGTCCAGCTATCTACATTAAGCTTTGTAGACCAAAGATAAGAGCCGAGGTTCCTATTTCGGCTCAAAGTTTTTGCATGGCTAAGATAAAAGTCAGTACATTCAGTTACTTTGCTAGCGATTTCCTGACCACAGAGGAATTCGTTGCAGTGAAACCAAATCCTGACATCGCCACGACCTCTGCTTTTGGAGGTGTCATTCCCGATATCTCTCTTTGTCATAAATGCTCCATCTTTTTGTTCACTGCAGTTGTCATTTGGATGAGCTTATTTATTCTTTGTCCCAATTTCGTTAGTGTATTTTGCCCAATTTTCAGCAAATTGTAAAGGCCTTTTTTACTTTTAAGGTGAGACTCGTTATTCAGATAAAAAGGAACCATATCACCTCAGAGCAGGCAACAAAGCTCAAGGTTTGACATGATATGGTTCAAACTAAATTAGTGCGAATCCAACTTTGTGATAAATCGAAACCAGGTGATTGTTTGGTATTTTTCTTAAAACCAAAATATTATACTGCTTAGAGTTCATTTGAGTTAGAAAGCTTTCCTTTCATGGGTTTGCGTCTATCCCTAGTCAGTCTGATGTCGTAGGAAACATTTCATTTCTAAGCACTGCATGTATTAGTAATTAAAACAAGCATACGTATTGCATATCATATTTGTCTACCGTTTAATGCATCACTTCAATTGAACAATATTTTACAAGACACAAGTTTTAACGCCAATTTAACAAACCTGACAATCAAGTGCTCAAATTTTACTATCCGGGGCATAAAATTTGACTTCTTGGACGCAATTTCTGCATATATCTCTGAATTGGAGATTATTTTCACAGTTGCATTCCAATCTACTGCAAATGTGGCTGAAAAATCTGCCTTAGTGATGCATACTACACGATCATGCATGCTAAAGTTAATGTGATCTTGCATTCATCAAATTAAAAAGTTACCGTTCCTTGTTAGGTGAGAGTTTTACATGGCTATAACAGAAGTTATGCACGCTGATTGTACATTTATGGACTTGTGAGTATTCCATTCTATTTTCGGTGTATATAAGTGGATTAACACAGGTTGAATTCACTCCAGCTCCGTTCTGTTGCTCCTTACTAATAAATAAATAACCAGTAGATATTGGAATCCGCATTGCTTTAATAGCTTGATGAATAAGCAAATTAGCCGTATTTTCAAAACTATGCTGCTCTTTCGATTCATACGGACATGCACCTAAGAGCGACTTGATTATACCTCGTTCCTACCCTTGAAATGACTGAGGATTTGAATGCGTATCATTAAATTATAGTAAAGAAATAAAGAATCCACGGTTGAAATTAAAAGAAAAAAATAAATTAGCATGATTGAGTTGGAAAGCTGAACATTAGCGGATTGCCAGAAAATATAATAGCAGTAAGCCAATTGTACTTCAACCCATTAAACAAAACGCATGACCCAATCAAGTGAAGCTATGCTCACTTGTATACCAAGTATTTTTGAGACAGCAGTTTAACAACCAAATTGAATTATTTCTTACGTCTTTGCATTTTCAAATATGATGACGAACATAGATGTTAACTTTGAAGCATTCTGCTAACGAAATCTTAAAGCAACCAAGAAAATTAAAAGGACCTGCATGTGAGGCCTTAAGTTTATGGTAATGAAAATTCGGCTTAAGAACTTCATTTGAAATTTGATTGTAATTGTTTGTTCGTTTGCCATGATGCGGCTGTAGAATTCCTTTACTGCTACTTCGTACTGCGTTTTCCAGGTATTAGTTTTCATTTTGCCAATGAAGAAGCTTTACCTCAGTCATGAAATAAAACCAAAAACACATCTTAGTTCAATCGTTGAATGCTTTGACAAACGAAATGAGTTCCAGTAGCCTTCTAGCACTAGTGCCAACCTGTTAGTTTTACCTCGAACATTTTTTGAGACTCAGAATCAAAACGCCAGCGATTCGGCAACCATATCGATTTAAACATTATGTATCTGCATTTTTAAATATGACGCCGATTATGTATGTTAATTTCGAAGCATTCTGCTCCTGGAATCTTAAAGCAACCAAGGAAATCAAAAGGACCTGCATGTAATACTTCAATTTATGTTAATAAAAACTCCGGCTTAGGAACTTGGTGTGAAACGTGGTTGTATCAGTCTGTTTGTTTGTTCGCAATACTGCAGAAAAAAATTATCAATGAAATGTGGCCTTGGGAATTCTGTATCGTCACTCCATATTTCGTATCTCAGTTATACGTTTTCAATTCCTCAATGAAGAAACACTGTTTCAGTAGCAACCTAATTCATCAACGCCTTATCACAAATATCTGCGATGACTTTTTTCATGAAGACCTCAAGCATTGTAGTTTTAAAACTGTCCGTAGTAGCGTGTAGAATTTGTGCATACAACCGAAATTGAAACGCATCTTTAGGGAAATAGCTGAATGAGTTGACAAACCTAATTACCATTGAACAAATAACCTTGATAATTGGACTTCCTCTGTTTAATCTCTTATAGGTAAATATTCATTATACTTTCAGTATAAAATTTATGTCATCAACGGAAAATACGCTCAAAAAAGTATTACAGTCTTCACTGGAGCTATATTTTAAGTTGAATAGATTATTTTCTAAGATAGTACTCAACACATCAGATAGGCTTTTGAATATAAAATTAGTAATTGTTCGTTAGCTAAGCTGCAACACTCTCTACCTCTTACATACCCTTCGAAGAAACCGCATATTGACATGTTGAATCGCGAGCAGTAAATGCAAGATCGTGCTTTCTTAGCCAAATCAATCGAGAAACCTGAAATTCAAACTGCACTTGTACAAAAAGCTACCAAACTATTTAAATCTGGGTTTGCAGATCGTTGGTCCTTAAAAGTGCGACTTTCAAAGCCCTTATTTTATTAAGAACATGCTAATAGATGCAATTTTTGCTGGCGATACTCGAAAATACGGGCTTTGGGTTGTAGAAAAAAAAAAGCCTGACATGATAACAGGCTAAACTTTCTAAGACGGCATTTCCCCTACCTTTTTTATCATGAATGCCCTTTATTTTATGATCATACCAGGCATAAATTTTCGGCCTATTGCAAGTAGAATTCGGTGGGCTTTTTTGTTTCTTTGATCAATTTCGGAAGTTCATTTCTGCTAACGAGATTTTAAGAATCGCCAGAGCTTTTGTTAATTTTTAGACAACATTGAGTTTTGCCTTATCAATAAAATAGAAACTGTTGGAAACAAAAGACTGTTTCGCCTGAAATAATAACACAGTTTTGAAGATATAACATATTAAAATAATTTAAGAGACAATTAAAACTGCATTTGAAGACATGTGAATCAGAAATAAGTGCTGACTAAATGAATGACTACCAAATTCAAATTTGAAATAGTCTTTCTTTATTGAACGTTAATTTAAAGTTCCATTCACACTGAATAGCTGCCAACTATTAGACCAACAGAGGCTCTACGTCAGAGCAGCAGCACAGCTAAGGGCTTGACTTTATTTAATCCTACTTTTGCACGAACCTTTCATCCTGCAAAGCATACACAGTCGAAAGTAGACAAAAGTGTCATACTTAGTCTTGCCAAACAACAATCAGTTGGTTTCGCGTATACATCTTAGTTGTTCATAAATTCATTCGCCTTAATCGTTTATATCCCCAACTTATAGTAAGAATGATTAGTGGCTTGAATCAATCTCCTTATTTCAAATTTGACAAGCAATTGAACATATGACATTGGTCTTCAGTAGGTACACTTTGTTAATCAACCAGCTGCTGCCTTCATTCATATAAGTTGACATTAGGTTGACAATCAGCGCTAGTAGCTTCGTTCCGGCAGACCTGTTGATTTCAGAAAAATTAGTTCAATGGTTGTGCAGCCTTTCGATTTCGAAAATAGAAGTTGACTTACACCATCTTCTACAAGAATAATGACTAATGCATTTGTCTAGCATTTTTGTAGTAACCAAATCTTGCTGCAAAGCTTTGACTTCTGCAAACATCAACAGCAAATACTGAATAAGTTAAAGAAGGCAAAATTCAGTTCCATGTTGGTTTTCAGCTCCACCGGCGAATTCAAAGGTTGATTTAAATGAGTGCGGCAAACTCATAACTTCAGCCAGTCGTATGACTACAAGCGACTCAATTTTGTGCATTTGTGCAAAAGTTTGTCGAATTCATCCCCTCAACCTACTACTCAGCCTGAGTTTACTGAAGAAATCTAAAAAATTGCCCACTCACTAATTTTTCCCGACCCAACTATCGTTCGGAGGATTTTTAAACATCTGTACACTTCAGCCAACACTAAATTTTATCGTCATTATTCGACTTGTCTTCCACTCATCAATGCCCTACAGTTTTCAAAGAAAAGCCGATTCAAAAATTGTCCTTATTCGGAATTTTATAGATCATTACCTTGAGATTATAGGGACAACTTGAAAAGCTACTACTTTGGGATTCATGATTCAAATGAAAAAAAATGCATCCCGTTTGTTGTTTTTATCAGCCAAAGCGAAGTTAAATGACCTCTTTTTTAATGAATTACGTTAAGGAGAAGCCGTTTCAAAAGAAACGAAAAATTTTACTTATGGAGTGAACCAAAGCTTCAGTATCAAATACTCTGGCAACAAATTGAAACGATCAGATTATCCACGGCATCGCTAATTCAATCCTTCAAACCTACTACAAGCATAGTCGAATTGAATGCATGTCCAGTTTTTATCAATCAACATTCAATTCTAACTTAAAAAGTAAATCGGTACAAATTCGATGAAATCTTATTTAAAAGTAGTGCGAAAATTGCTAGATTCATTTTTGATGGTCCTGTTGGAAAATACGTACATTTTCACAACTACATGGTAACTATCTATTGGAGTTTCAAGACATTCAACCCAAAGATTTAGTTCAGCATTTACGAATTCACCAGTGCCGAAGTAAGAAATTATCCTTCTTTTCTTGTTTATTTCATAAAAGACACAGCTTGGTTGATGAGCTGCCTATTCTAATTTACTGACTGAAAATTTGTATCAGTATCAGCTGACGGTGAAAGCTCTCCGATTTCTATGGCTTGACATAAACGTCCTTATTTACTGACGCACATGCTTTAGAAGACTGAAATGGTTTGAGCAGTAGATGTGCTGCATTTATTTCCTTCAGACGAACAAGTTCATTTATGTTGATCCTACTTGACATATTACAATTCGGCTTCAAACATTGCATTTCGAATTTTAAATATTGCTGCCGTGCCACTTAAATGATTTGGCAGAAAATTTGATGAAATTAAACACTCTTAGTTTTCCAAGACCCATCAAATGATTAAGCATGTTATTAAAAAAGGCTAGAGAGAGAAATGTCTAAGTGAGATGCAGGAAATGCATATTGATATGTTCTTAACATTCGTTTGTCATCGAAGGTTTTGAAGTGACTGTTTCCATAAATGACTCGATATTTGGTGTACATCTTTCTGTCGTCAAAGTTAAAACAATTTTCAGGTTTATCATTTATGGTTAAATCTGCAGCTGAATGAACAGTTTGTCCCATTTTATTGCCCTAGATTTGGGCAGTTTGAACTCAAGTGAAATCGACGTTATTTATGCCCTTTTTTTACTTTGAAACTTTCTTGCTTTGATAAACTGGCATAGTTTAGCCGTTTGTCAGTAAATATTTTGCGGTCAGTATCACTTTCAATTGTTCTTATTCAAACTCACAAAGAGTTACACAAAATGATTCTTTCGGCTACCACTCAACCCAAAAAAATGATGTATTTCGTTCGTAAGTCTAATATCATTTCGCTAACCTTTTGTATTTTTGTAGAAACTTTTGCAAGTTTATCACAAATTTACCTTAGTCGTACATCGAACTTTGTGAGAAAAGTTTCATTTGTAAGGCTTGGTCCACAAAGAAATGAATGTTTTGACTAAGATCTAAAACAGCCGGCTTTTTAAAAAAAAACCCTACCACTATCGTTAGCATCCTTCTAGCTTCCCGTTTATTGGACTATTCCAACTGACTGGGCAAAAAACACATTCATAAGATACCTCATGCAATACTAAGCATTTATCAATTTGTAGTTGCTTTCCTTTCGGCCAGGTTCTGGATTTCATCGATGCTTCACTATCCCGAATTCGTCTACAGCTTTGCACCAATTCCACTCCCAACAACCTTCCTTCGACCAAGTACGTGTGGTCAACACCACATCAACCAAACCACCTTCTGAAACATTGTACACATCCACTGCACGGCCCATAATGCCTCTAGTGCAAGCATGTTGATTTGAAAAGAACAAATGAAATCTACAATAATTTAAGCAATTGCCAAATTTTAACAAATTAGATAGTCTGATTACCAGACCAAAAGGGCACCACTTCTATAAAGTAAGCGTTCGTTTTTACCCGTTTTATTCTAGAAGCCATAATTTGTTTGCCAAATTCTATGCTGGCATGCAGCAGTGTCAAAAGACTCAGCAATAGCTGTGAGATTTACAGTTGATCCACAGCCTCGACTGCTAACAAGGCCTCGAAACTAAAATTCAATTTAAATTTAAAAAGCTCACAATCGGAATGACAACCAATAAATATTGTCGGTTTGAAGAATTGAAAGCGATTTTGATGGATGCTGGCAACAATACACACCGATTCTAAATAAGATTACACCGAATTTGTACCGATTTACTTTTTTTTACTTTTTTTTGGGTTCTTGAGGGTAGTTCGTCAAGATGGTGCTTCAAACGTTGGCACAGTATGGATGCATGTAACTTACCTAATGCATCTAGAAGGAAGATTGACCTATAATTTGCAGAATCTGTCTGCAAGCCTTTGCGCTTGTAGATGCTCACAACTTCAGCATCGATCCAAACTCAAAGTATAGGAGTAGTCCCATTATAGAAGTCGCTGAACACTCTCAGTAGGTAGGCATTCAGACATTGGTTGTCTCATTTCAGTAGTTCGGACCTAATTTCATTTTCGCCGGGATTTTTTGTTGTTTTAATCTATTTTTAGCTCTCTCGATCTGCTCCATCGAAATAGACGAGTCTCTTGGTAGATGAGCATAGTTTTTAATTTCTTCAGTGATTCTTTTCTTGAACAGTTCCCGGTAGTGTGCGACCAGATCTTTTGGTTTAACTAGTTTCCTTCCAATTTGTGTATTCCATGAGGAGTTTTCCTTCATTATGTCCTTCAGCAATCCAGTTCGACAAATGGATCAGTCATTTTTATGAATCAGTTATACTTTACTATTCAACCTATTTTTGAATCTCCTCAACTGGCCCTTGACTTCGTTTCATGCAAACTAAAATGACATTATTCAAAATGTTCAATAAACGCTGCTTTCCAAGGGTTCTTGTACTAAGTCATTGTCGTATAGAAAACTCATGTTTGGGGTTCAAGGTATCCCAAGTGTATACTCTTAAGAGGATGAGCAGTCATGTCACAGAAGCTGTTTGCGCAGGTGAATTACTTCAAGTCTGCGATGCTCAAAAGTCGTGTTTATTTCTCCAACGTTAGGTATCAATGTAAATGTACGTGTACAACTATGCTGCTTAAAGATTATCAGAGAGCATTTCATTTCTCTAAATATTCAACGTTTCGATGAGGACGCAGTTAAACTTTTGACTTTATTGCTAGTTCCGAAGGCTGCCACTGTTGCACTGTTTAAGACCGTAGTGAAAATATAAACGGTTGCAAAAGCCTGGTTTAATTTGAAGATATTTATGCTTTAACCACGAAATCGACATTCGATGATTGGTAGAACAAAATCAAATAGTGAACAGTCATTTTTCAAAGGCCGTCATTAAAGACCATTCTTATGAATGTTTTTCCAAATCACACTATTTCAATGATGTTCCCTGCATTATTCAATGGAAACAAACAGTTATTTGGTACCGAATTTCACGTTAAACACACCTACTTGTGAATTAAAAGCATAGCCTTAGGGATCGATTGATTTCGCTGGCTGGTTCAAGGTATTGCAAACAGCCGTGTTCCAATAAAACAATAGCCGTTATCAAGGGAATGAAAAATTCCAGAAAACGTTAAGAGCGCGATTGAAAAAAAGACTCAAGTAACACTGATTAAAAAGTGTAGACTCTGATTAATCAAAGTGGGTTCAGTGTTTTGCTGCTTAGGTTGTAACTGTATTATATCAGTAGCTAAAATTCAGCTGAAACTCTGTATTCGAGGCAACCTCTAGAGACTTACTTACGTTTAACGAAATCGCGAGCAATTTTATTTTGAAACACAAGATAATGGCACGCATCTGAACTACTGGTTGCCTTAAAAGTGAGGAGTGAATATATTCAGCCTGCTTCATGCCGGAGGCCCGCATGAAAGCAAAAATCGAAGCAACTTTGAGAGCACAGCCGATTTGCCCATTTGTCTTGCTTTAATGCAGCTCCGATTCAAATTCGTAATGGTTCTTGATTGATCACTGGAAATGGCAGAATTGACCAGGAATGAAATATGCCAACGATGGTCTATTTACATAAACACAATGAAAGGAAACACTCACAGGCGCAAATAGTGAAAGCTGGGTGAAGTATTCCTGCTGCGGTCCTGTTTGCAGTATTTTGTAATATAACAGCAAGCAATATAATATGAAAAATAAAGGCATTTTAAAAGGAAATATTTAGTAATCAAAGCAGGTTGGTAAGGGTCGAGGATATCAAAATGACTGTTGAATCGAAGTAATGACCGTTGAATTGTTCTGGGTGATTTCCCTTATCCATATTCGGTAGAAGTCGACTTGTTCGCGAAACGCTAATTTCCATAATATTAAGTGCTTAAATTTGTATCAAATATCACAAGTTTCCATTGATTCCGGATTTCTTGAAATAGCCGTATCTGATTGCGAATTCTGCGCCGCTTCAGTTGATCGCCAGTCACTTACTGTAACACTCAATGATGTCTGAAACTCAGAGTAATAATCTAGATTCTAGGAATTGCTGAAACTAAAATTTCTAAGCCCCATGTTTAACAGCTTTGATTTTAGAAATTAAGAGGTAATTTATCTTGCCTTAACAGCGCTTTTGCAGGAACCGCAGGTCATTCTTCAGGAAGACAGTGGTCCACTTAACACACTCTATCAGGAACCGGTTTATTCATTTTGCATTAATTGTAAGTTTCTTCAACAGCCGTGCATGAAGCAATGTCTCACGAGGTGTTCTGGCGGAGGGCTCAATTTAATTAAGGAAATGAAATAGAAAAGCACTATGCAACTCTAGAATTCAATGTTTTTTTGAATTTTTGAACGCCGGCCAACGGTCAAGTGGTTGATCACATTTCGAAGGCAACTCAGCCCCGGTCTATTCATTCACTCATTGCTACTCGCCTCTTAGAATGAACACGTCGCAAAAATGTCCAAGAACATACATTCATAAATGGATATAAATACATAAACATGCGCATCGCTTCGACGACGGAGGCGACAGCTGGCATTGAGCATGTCGTTGGGGATGCGACACGCCAAAGCCCCAGCACATAAAAATGGTTGGTAGAGGTAAACTGAAGTGACTGTAGAACTTCACTTCATTTCCCACACTCTGAATTGTATTTTTTGAATTTAAATAAGCTTTAACACGCTTGGTTGCAGGATAAAGTTCATATGTATGAAACTGCTGGAGTCTGAGAACTGTGAATAAGTAGATGTTCAAAGCTTAAGTATTGTCACCTAAATGTGATTCTTTTTCAGTTGAAGCGTAGTAAGCCGGTAAAATCGAATCAAACAAATCTGTCTTGTGAGGACTCAGATTTAAGACTTGCAAATCAGAACTGACCATCTTCTATTTGTGATTCCTTAAAACCACAGACTAACTTTATTTCGAGAGTATTTATTTGCCTGAAGCCTCTTGCGTTTCTTACGAGTTGTGCAAAGCATAGCTCGAAATTCGAAATTCACTTGATTCCAATTAATCTAGATCCACATATCTGGTCCAACGTTGTTATCACGCAATCAAATAGAGGACCGCAAAGAGACATAGTGGTACGAAATAGAACAAAGCCAAAGAAATTGCTCGAGCGATTGTGATATGAGATCTTCTTCAGTGTTCTTTTTCATTTTTGCTTATTCTACTGATAGGTAAGTCTAATTTTGCCCCCAGCTGTGCATTTCCCCAGATTATCAGTGAATAGATCTTTCACTGTCTACGACGTTAAAAGAGCAGTAACCGAAGTGACTCACTGATATGTTATTAACAATCCTTTTACATTCCATGCTGGAACCAGATTCGTCATAATATATTCGTTTTCTTCGTTTTTCGTAGTGGTAGTTGCTTGGTAGGCATGCTCCTGAGTGCCTCGCAACTACTTAAACGTGACTAAATTTTGCTTAGGCTTGGGTGGACAAGACTGTTATTAATACATAGCGAATAAAATTAATTAGATCAGGTAATTCATTAATGAAGGCAATCATTTGCAGCCAAATAAAATTAACAATGTCAAATGGAAAAGAGAAATTTTAGTATGGGAATATAAGCTTAGCTTATTACTGGTAACACCTAAATGGAGTCCACTGAAACGTCGGATGGGCTTGCGCGAGGTTCATTCAGAGGCGAGAAGAATGTGCATGAAGGTTATTATTGGAGCGTCCTTAAGAAGAGCTTTAAATATCATTTCTTGCTTGCGTCGCATAAGAATAAAAGTTCACTAAGATAAAACGTTGTCTTTGAAAGCTGCCAAAGAATTGATAACAATATGATTTTGGGTGTTATTCCCTTATTTCAGAAGTGAGCCAATAATAATACTGCTTTTTACTTAAATGAGCATATGTAGACTTTGCTACCCAGAAACGGTACACTTCAAACTTCCACACCCAAATCTGAAACGCCATTTCAATTTCGATACTTTTTTCACAATATGTCAGGTCAGGTGGATAGATTATTAGAATTTCGCTTCCGAATGACTGAGAAGAGTACGTTCGTTGGATCGCCTGAGCACCCTATCCCACATTCTATTCATTCTCCTGCAGAGTCGCTTTATCTGAGTTATGATTGGGTGGAATATTACGTCTGTGGGAGTGTCACTACCTCGAGAAAGAATAATAGGGAAGTTAATGGAAGCGAGTCCTGCCATGTACGTTCATAGTGTTTTTGAATGCCTTGAAAGCTACTTAAGAACAGGCAGGCAACCAAAACTTGTTGAAGCAGTACTTCATGCTCTTCCACTACATTTGTCTATTGTGAATTGTCTGAGACCATACTCGTTGACTAGATTACAACAAGAGATCACTGGCTTCCTCCAATGCTCGCTTAATGACAACTCCTCTAAACAACACTTGGACTGGCGTTATTTTATTACAACGTCTCGAAATGTGGCTATCTCATCGAATTATTTTTGTTCGGCTCGTCCATATTTAGGCCTGATTTGCTTGATAACCTGATGGATCGCTTCCTGATATTCTGAAGGGCACAACACCGATCAGTAAGTATAGATCATTGTTAGTGACAGCGACTAGCAATGCATAGACGCCAGGAAAATTTCGGTTGTTGGGTTTGAGGACCAAGAGAGAGAGAAGTACAGCCCTGCTTTCTCTAATCGGTACAGATCAAATGGTAGACATGGCCAAATTTGTACATTTATGTGTTCATTTAACACCCACTGCAATTGAAGTTCGTAGTTTCAAGTGCATGATATTCCAGGAAGAAATCGTTCAGTCAACTTGGAATCCGCTTTGATTCGCAGCGTTTGTCAACTCACTTGCCTAAAACTTTTTCACTAATTCCACATGTATGTGTAAAGTAGCGGAACGTGATATTCAAATTGTGACATTCCTGTTTTGTTACCAGGGCGTCAAGGTGGATCCCTTCATCCTTATAGTTCAGAGAGCAGTAATAATACTGGGGTGAATCACAGTCATTCTCTCTGGTCACCACTTGACTGTTGACGAAGTAATCTGCTGGCAACGGGATGCTGATAGTATAAAGTCAGCCCAAAATAAAATAAATACCTAAGAAGCGGGAGAATTCAAGACGCATAAATCGCGTGTTAGTGTTTGCAAAAATCATTGTTTGGGTCCCTTTTTTTCGACAAAGTGCTCTGACGCGACCATGAATGCGTTTTGCTGTCTCCATTTCAACTGCCAACACAAGTCAGGATGTTATTCGATAGCTTGGAACAATTAATATTTATAAAATTTGAAACTTCTAATATTTAAAGCGTGCTTTCAAACCTCAGAAATTTTCAACAAATAGAAAAGCACTAAGTTAAAGTAATTCAATAATTAAACTAGTATGTGCAAAGAAAGATGATTACCCTTTTCTTAGAAATAGGGGCGAATAACGGTGACGGAACGCCGATAGCCGAAAAATTGAACGTTGCTTTTTCCTCTGCGACATGGCAGACACAATCACCATTCCCCAGCAAAGGCTGTCGCACTGCCCAACTCAATCCTGCACTTGCCTATTCATTCATGCATCCAGGCATCCTGAGATTTCAATCTATCTTTTAACTGAAATCATAATTAAGATGGAAAATATTGCGAAATACTTAAACTTACATTAGTTAAATGCTACTTATCCGTTTCAAAATGCTCAATGATCACAGACTATGTGGGCCGTTTGTCATTTCCAATTCAAGCGCTTAAACACTTCTCCACTTTACTCGGACCTGGGAAGTGTGGTCAATCCCGTCTGACGAATGTCATCAGAATGAATCATTTTATTTCATGGTCATTTTTCCATGAAAAGCCTAAAAGCTAAGGAGGTTTCATTGAGGTTTGAAGCCGAATTTAGTGAATGAACACAAGTGCATTAGAATCCTTCTGCAGAACATAAAAGATCAAATTGGTTTTCGAAATTCTAGGTGCCTAATTTCTGATTTTATTTTGCATTATTGAACAGAGCATCATTCATCGTCTCTGATACAGTTGCGAAATTTTTGATATAAGAAGCGAATTTGATACGAGATAAAATGAGTGGATATAGGCGACATTAAATGGTAAAGTTAGGCAGCGTACTAAGCAAGCTCTACTTAATCCACACCATTTTGGCAGACATGAAAGTTAAGCCATCAGTTTCTAATAGAAATTTTGAAGATGACATTTGTGACCCATTTTCTGCATACGGCCATGAATTTAAAATGATCTTGGCAAAAATTCTCCCTCCAACACTGCTACTGCAGGAAATTTCGTTTTGTCAATGAGAAATCATACACTTTTGTCTTCACTGGATAAATTACTATGTCTTTTGAAAGTATGATGCACAGTTATCCGACATTTTCAATGTCATTAATCCAGTGCTCCACTTTTACAGCAATAAAAATTGAGAGTGACTTGATTCATTTTTAGCAAATGAAGCAGAGCCATCACGAATTGAATTTTCCATAGGCCCATGCTGGCGCTTTTCTATAATACTAAGACGTTTGCAGGAAAACTGAAATACCGCTAAAAAACGAAAAAGGAGCTTGTTTTGTCACAACAACACTGTATTTTCTTGGGCATGCGCTAACTTTGGAAACTTCTTTCAATTTCGCCCTTAAACAGATGCAAATTTTATCTTCATGGACGAGACAAGTTCGGCTAGAAGGGGTGATTCTACAAGTCTGCTGAATAAAATTAGGAGAAATCAGCATGATGGATCTTGAAATTTAAATGGCAGCTGAGCGTTTGTAGAACTACTTTATGCCACTTCAAGTGAATTTTAGCTCTCTAATCCAAGTACGTCTTAAGGCCTCATCAAGTCATATCTTCCATGAAATACAGGCTTATTGGCAATCAAAATGGAAAAATTAAGGCTAAAGATTAGCTTTCAATGAAGTGCGAACTCTGGAAAAAGTAGTTGATTCAGCACACATTATTTCGGTTTTCATACGAATTTCAAAATAGACTGAAATATGGTACAGTTATGACTTCACTAGTTAAAAAGTGGCTTTAATGTAAACAGCGCGAATACAAAGAATACAAATTGCTATGGTGACGTTGTAAGGAAAATTTTAAATTTACTAATCCTCAATAAATGAAGGAGCTTAAATTGTGTTTAATACATATTTGGCTCGATGGTTCCGTGGCCTTATTTTTTCAAGTTTTCAAATTTTAATGAGTTTGCCCCATATAATGTTGAATGGATTCAACCGAAATTAAATGTCGTCAAGAAAGCAATTGAAAATGAAAGATCCTTTCGAGCATTAATTTAGAAAATAGTAGTTTCATGCCAAAATAGGCCTCCGCATAAAGGAAAAAGGGAAACTTCCTTGAGAGTGCACCTGATTTGTAGTCCAACAAATGCTTAGAACACAGTAATCATTGAATTATGTTACAATTTTTCTCAATTTAAGGTAAGAAACATACACATTCAAATCCCTTTTTTAATCTCGTTCACCTTTGATTTAGAGAAGAAACTGAATTAGTCTTAAAAACATCTATGCACATTTGTAAATAAACGTATTTTGTAGGAGCAAATCAATCTGATTTTATGCAAAAGTAAATTTTAAGGCCAAATCAACTGTAAATCAACATAGTGTAACCAAAGTAATGCCTTGCAGTAACATTTGGAGTTGGCTTTGACCAGAAAATAATCAGCACATTTCTTTTGTGACTCAAGCTTGTAAGCATGACCGCTAAATGAATTTATCTTTTACAACGTAAATAACAATTTAAATCATTAGTACTGCAATCCACTCACTCATAAATGATAAATTTTACGTGTAACATAATGATCGGCAAATGAACTATTTTGACTTTATTTTATTTTTTTTCAAAGCTAGCTGGAGAACATCTCTATCGATAAAAACTCTTTTCGTGAATCAATTATTTCGAAACGCATAGGACCCAATAAAGTCTATGATTTAAGAATATTTTAATTAAAAGGATCTCTTCTCTGTACTTACGATAGGTTCCCCATTTCATGCTCCGTGTTAACTTCAAACAAGTGATTTTTCACATCTAGAGCCCTTCAATATCACATTGCAATGCGTTGTCGAATTAATTAGAAAGAACTTACAATTTTGCAAGTGTCAATAAAGGATCCTTTCATAATGTGGTTCAGTTACTTGAAATTCGATGATGCAAATGCTGAGAGGCTGTAGCGCTGAATTTTATTAGTTTAATAAGTACGATTTTTCAAATTATCTCCTCTTCTTGCTTCCAAAAAATCTCTTCACTCACACTTCATTTCCTGTTTAAACACTCTTGTTGACAACTACTGCCTTTTGTCCAAAGTACCGAAGCACTAGTTATTGTAGGTTTCATCCGTAAAGTATTATATTAAGTAATGGAAGTTAAGTGCACTAAATGGGTATTTTACAACCTGAGAACAAACTGTGGGTCAGAATTGTAAACTTTCGAATATACTTGCCTGCACAAATTTGTTCTTTATGTTGTATTACTAAGTGTAGCTGGTATAATAAAGTTCTTTGTTTCAATTTGTTGAGTGAACCTGTTAGTAAGTTGCAATCTATGACAACTTGCCACATGTAGAACAAAAACACAAATGACTGAAAACATTCAATTTTGGTTGAAATATTCCTGATTGGCGAAACATATTTTTGAAATTTAGCTTAGAACAAGTAGTCAAACATGGCACAAGCTTGGGAATATCAACACTAGAGTCTATTACCAGCATGGCAAAATAATGCTCAAAACTACTTCAATCTGCTCTTCCTTACTAATAATTTAAATTTTTTTTGGCCCAAGAAATATGAAACGAAATACATGCACATGAAGCGTGTTCAAAGAAATAAGCCCTCTTGAGCCTCCTCCAACTATTGAATTGCATGCGTTTTTAAGGCAAACTGAACTGATTTGCAAAGATTTTATTTTAATAAGTGTTTACTTTCATAATTATCTGCATTCGATGGAAAATTTACATGCAAATTACGATTACAGCCTGGCAAAAGTAACTGAGAAAGAGCAGACCGGTATCAAAAGTGGCATCTGACAGGTTTAAGCTGACTCTAATGAGCTCTAAAGCAGTAAAAATTTCTAATCTCCGCTGTGCTTTCGGCAAGCTTATTCCAGAAGCACCAAACTTGAAGCAGGAAAAATTTCTGTGAATAAACGCACTGTTTTGTTTATTTATCGAGAACGAGCCAAAGCTTGTATACTTTGTAAAAGGAAATTCTCGGAGGATAATGCCAAGAACTGGAAAATTTGCCATGCAGTTGAGATCTGAGTAAATGTAACAACAACTTAGAAATTTCTCATTAAGCTTTTGGAGCCATTTCGGCCCTGTAGTTGCATCGCTAGAAAGTACTTTATCAACGTCTTTGTATTGCTATCAAGTATAATTCAACAGAAACAAAATGTATTACTAGCGAGTGTCAATTATTTTACCTTGGTGCAAATATAAATGATTTGAACAAAGAGAAATAGAAGTGCAACGATTGAAAACACTGAAATTTTTATGTGAAATACTATAAATGATAGGCAAATCGAACTCAAATTACTATCAAACGAATTTATCAATAAAAATCAAAGTAAAAATATGGGTAAAGATGGAGCAAAACCAACTGTTATTGATGGACAATGTCTTTGATGGACGTTTATGTCAAGCCTTAGAAATCGGAGAGCTTTCACCGTCAGCTGATACTGATACAAATTTTCAGTCAGTAAATTAGAATAGGCAGCTCATCAACCAAGCTGTGTCTTTTATGAAATAAACAAGAAAAGAAGGATAATTTCTTACTTCGGCACTGGTGAATTCGTAAATGCTGAACTAAATCTTTGGGTTGAATGTCTAGAAACTCCAATAGATAGTTACCATGTAGTTGTGAAAATGTACGTATTTTCCAACAGGACCATCAAAAATGAATCTAGCAATTTTCGCACTACTTTTAAATAAGATTTCATCGAATTTGTACCGATTTACTTTTTAAGTTAGAATCGAATGTTGATTGATAAAAACTGGACATGCATTCAATTCGACTATGCTTGTAGTAGGTTTGAAGGATTGAATTAGCGATGCCGTGGATAATCTGATCGTTTCAATTTGTTGCCAGAGTATTTGATACTGAAGCTTTGGTTCACTCCATAAGTAAAATTTTTCGTTTCTTTTGAAACGGCTTCTCCTTAACGTAATTCATTAAAAAAGAGGTCATTTAACTTCGCTTTGGCTGATAAAAACAACAAACGGGATGCATTTTTTTTCATTTGAATCATGAATCCCAAAGTAGTAGCTTTTCAAGTTGTCCCTATAATCTCAAGGTAATGATCTATAAAATTCCGAATAAGGACAATTTTTGAATCGGCTTTTCTTTGAAAACTGTAGGGCATTGATGAGTGGAAGACAAGTCGAATAATGACGATAAAATTTAGTGTTGGCTGAAGTGTACAGATGTTTAAAAATCCTCCGAACGATAGTTGGGTCGGGAAAAATTAGTGAGTGGGCAATTTTTTAGATTTCTTCAGTAAACTCAGGCTGAGTAGTAGGTTGAGGGGATGAATTCGACAAACTTTTGCACAAATGCACAAAATTGAGTCGCTTGTAGTCATACGACTGGCTGAAGTTATGAGTTTGCCGCACTCATTTAAATCAACCTTTGAATTCGCCGGTGGAGCTGAAAACCAACATGGAACTGAATTTTGCCTTCTTTAACTTATTCAGTATTTGCTGTTGATGTTTGCAGAAGTCAAAGCTTTGCAGCAAGATTTGGTTACTACAAAAATGCTAGACAAATGCATTAGTCATTATTCTTGTAGAAGATGGTGTAAGTCAACTTCTATTTTCGAAATCGAAAGGCTGCACAACCATTGAACTAATTTTTCTGAAATCAACAGGTCTGCCGGAACGAAGCTACTAGCGCTGATTGTCAACCTAATGTCAACTTATATGAATGAAGGCAGCAGCTGGTTGATTAACAAAGTGTACCTACTGAAGACCAATGTCATATGTTCAATTGCTTGTCAAATTTGAAATAAGGAGATTGATTCAAGCCACTAATCATTCTTACTATAAGTTGGGGATATAAACGATTAAGGCGAATGAATTTATGAACAACTAAGATGTATACGCGAAACCAACTGATTGTTGTTTGGCAAGACTAAGTATGACACTTTTGTCTACTTTCGACTGTGTATGCTTTGCAGGATGAAAGGTTCGTGCAAAAGTAGGATTAAATAAAGTCAAGCCCTTAGCTGTGCTGCTGCTCTGACGTAGAGCCTCTGTTGGTCTTATAGTTGGCAGCTATTCAGTGTGAATGGAACTTTAAATTAACGTTCAATAAAGAAAGACTATTTCAAATTTGAATTTGGTAGTCATTCATTTAGTCAGCACTTATTTCTGATTCACATGTCTTCAAATGCAGTTTTAATTGTCTCTTAAATTATTTTAATATGTTATATCTTCAAAACTGTGTTATTATTTCAGGCGAAACAGTCTTTTGTTTCCAACAGTTTCTATTTTATTGATAAGGCAAAACTCAATGTTGTCTAAAAATTAACAAAAGCTCTGGCGATTCTTAAAATCTCGTTAGCAGAAATGAACTTCCGAAATTGATCAAAGAAACAAAAAAGCCCACCGAATTCTACTTGCAATAGGCCGAAAATTTATGCCTGGTATGATCATAAAATAAAGGGCATTCATGATAAAAAAGGTAGGGGAAATGCCATCTTAGAAAGTTTAGCCTGTCTTTGTGTCAAGCCTATTTGGTCTTTGAAGTTCTATCAAATAAATTAATGGCTTTATTTAGTAATCAATCTTCTTTGAATTTCAGCATAAATAACAACTGTATTAATTTTATTGAGCGTATTTTTCTTTAAAGACTTATCTCCCCTTACTGCCGAGTAGAATGGTTTTTATTTAACAAGCGAATTTCAACTGGGCGTGTCTCTAATCGGAATCGTTGATTCTTTCTTCCAAATGCAGAGATTAAATAAAAGATTTGATTTGGTTGTCGAACTGCTATTATTTAAATGCTTATTCTCAAAAAATGCTTAAAATTTAGCTTAATGTTTGGCGCTAGTGATAGAGAGATACTGATTGAGAATAGCTTCACTTGATTGGGTGATGTGTTTTGTTTAATGAGTTGAAGTGCAATTGGCTTACTTCTTTCATATTTTCTGGAGATTTCCTTATGCTCTGCTTTTCAACTTAGACATGCTAATTTATTTATTTATTTTGATTGCAACCGCGGATGCTTTTATTCTTCAACATAGTTTAATGATGCACATTCAACTCCTCAGTCATCTCAAGGGTAAGAATGAGGTATATTCAAGTTGCTCTTAGGTGCATGTCCGTATGAATCGAAAGAGCGACAGAGTTTTGAAAATACGGCTAATGTGCTCATTAATCAAGCGATTATGGCAATGAAGATTCCAACAGCCATGGGCTATTTATTTGTTAGCGAAGAGCAGCAGAACGGACCTAAAGTGAAATCAACCTGTGGTGATCCACTTATCTACACAGGCAATAGAACAAAATACGCACAGGTCCATAACTGTACAATCGACGTGCATAACTTGTGTTATAGTCATTTGGAAATTTTACTTGACAGCGAACGGTAAATTTTTCATTCACTTAATGCAAGACCACATTAAATCTAGCATGCAAACTCGTGTATTCTGCATCATAAAGGCAGATTTTTCAGCCACATTTGCAGTAGATTGGAATACAACTGTGAAAATAATCTCAACTTCGGATATGTATACAGAAATTGCGTCCAAGAAGTCAACTTTTATGCCCAGGATAGTAAAATTTGATTACATGATTTTCGAGTTTGTTAAGCTGGCGTTAAACATTGTTTCTTGTAAACTATTTTTTGATTGAAGTGATACATTAAATGGTAAACAAACCTGATGTGTAATACGTGGGCTTATAGTTAATTAGTAGTATATGCAGTGTTTTGAAATGAAATGTTAATTGTGACCTTAAAGGGACTAGGATTTTACGATGGACCTATGAAGTGAAATCTCTCAAATTCTTATGAATAATAAGCAGACTGATACATTGGTTTTGAGAAAAATATTAAACCACTGCCTGGTTTTGAATTATCACAAAGAATTTGTGCAAAGTAGGATTTGTACTTATTTACCTTTCAATCAAACTATGTTAAGCCGCAAGCTTTGCTGTCTGCTTTGAGGTGACATAGTTCCGTTTTACCTGAAAAATAAATCTTATCCTAAAATTAACAAAGTTCATTACAATTTGCTGAAAATTAGGTGAAACGCATTTTCGAAATTGAAAGAAAGAAAGAGAGAGAGAATAAATAAGCTTACCCAATTTACAAGTAGAGTGAACAAAAGTGGAACATTTATGACAAAGAGAGATATCAGAAATGATGTCTTTGAAAGAAGAGCCCATCGCTGTGTCTTGATTGTGTTTCACTGCAGCGAAATTCTCTGTGGTCAGAAACTTCTAGCAAAACATCCAAAAGTACTGACTTTGACCTTACTTATGCAAAACCTTTGAGAAGAAAAAGCATTAAAAAGCATCTAATTTTGCTCCACTTGAAGGAAATTACAGGCCTGTGCTCAAAAAAAGGCACGAGGGCATGGTCTGCTTTGCGTTTGCCACAACATTGTAGTCAAATTCCAACCAATTCAAATTTTCCGTAAAGATATTTCTGTAAAAATACAGTGTATGTTTTTTTCTAACTCTAATGCATCTCAATCCGTTAAATGTACATCCTAGTGTTTCATCAACAGTAAAAAATATGCATTTTAATTCAACAAACTCAATTATTCCCATTGTTAGTTGTAGTTGATTGAAAAAATTGTGTAATGTTAATCACAGGTTCATATCTGAATGCAGAAGTCACTTCAAGACACATAATTACGATGCTCTAACTGTTAGAACTTGATCATTCAGTTTCCCAGCTTGCTAAGCCGGCTCTCGAGATAGTGCAATTTAAATCAAGATAATATTAACTGAAATTTCCAACAAACCTCAGTCTCAAAACTAGCTTTTACTCAGTCATTTCATGTTAAATAGGATTCAATTCAAGGCTTAACACCTTGTTTATGTATACTTAACGAAGTCACTTTTTGAAAGGCACAATTAGTCAAAACGGACCTGTCAACTCGTGAAACTGAGTTGGACAACTGATAGTGTTTAAGTCATACTAATTACAGTCTGATGTTTTCTGTCAAATCGGCGGTGTTCAATGTCATGTTCAATTGACGTGAAATGATCGAGTGCAGTATAACAGTTGACAATTGAAAAATTCCTAGGTTCTATTTAGGTGAAATCGAATTTCATTATACAATAATAAGTAAAGTTAATGAAAGGGACGTTGTTATTAATTTAATGGAATTAAGAAGTTGAGGGCAAAATATCACCAAAATGTAAGTCATCATTTTCTCTAAGCGAAATTTCGGTCGCTCCCATCACTAAGCGCATTTGGATGTGCATTTGTTGACCATTTCTATCTAAAAAATGAATATGTTAATCTCGAAGGTTCAAACCTAATGAATGTGGTGCGTTTGATGCCTCTGAAGCAACTTACTAAATAGCCCAACGATCAGTGTCTGAATTTGCCTTCAAGGGGCGTATAGGAATGAATGAGTGTAAATATTCTCAAATCTAACTCACAACTGTTAGATTGTATTAAAGTAAATAAAGGATAAATAGATGGTATGATGTCGTTGCCAAGGTGAGCGCCGCGTTTAAAGCAGAAATTCTTCAAGTCCGCAAACTAAAGGTGGGCGTACTCACAAGCGCCGGGGCGTGCAGCACAAGTTCTGCTTTATTTCAACGCGAAAATTTCTACAAATCTACGAATTGCAGTTAAAATAAACTAAAATAAATAAGGTAAGTGGCATAATCCATCCTCATCTTAGGACTGCTTTTTTTCGAGGAGTATACGAGAATGCAGTTTATGGTCAATTTTTTTTAGGGAGCCTCCACATAAACTTCGTCTTTCCTGTCCAATTCCAATCTCGTGATCTCCTACTTGAGTGGAGTAATATGAGTTGATTACTATTACAAGCGCCAAAATTAGCATTTTAAGGCACTGTTTATCAATCAACGCTTATAAAGATACTATACACAACAAACCAGTGTGACTATTTGCAACCTAACTTGAAGTTGAAGTTTCCGATTGCACGATCCAAAATGAAAGTTTTGCGAAGTTCATCTCGAGTTATCGAGCTGCTTATATACAAGCCTTTGTCTAAATGCTAATGGTGCAGTGATTCAGTGGAGCCTTATAACTGTGTTGGCTGCGAAAATTATTTGAAATCACTGGGCTACGGCTGCTTTAGCAAAAGTTTAAGTCGGAACGGTCACGTTATGGTGTTAGTTGAAAAGTTAAGTTGTCTCTTGAATCTGCTATATTTTCACTCTTAATGGCAAGTGCAGTTTGAACTTTGAATCATTTGTTGGTTTTCAGCTAAGCTTTGTAGTTTTCTTAAGTCCAAACATTGGAAGTTAGAGATTTAATAGGCCTAATCGATGGTTTCAAATTCACACTTTCACACATTAAAACATTCTTGAGCACTTCAATTAATTACAAATATATGAAATCCCATGGAATGTTTCAAGTGAACGAAAAATAGTCGCCCCTTTCGGACTCACAAACCTGATTCCATTACAGCCAGCTTGAGAGGCTTTCAAGCAAAGGTTTATATGGTGGCCTTAAAATGGAGTTTCGAGAATTGGGTTATTACGGTTAATCGAAAGAACCTACTAACAATAGTGCATTTTGATTTAAAATTTATATTTAAGACTATAAGCGCTCTACTCGGCATATTTCCAATGAAAGGCATTTCATGAGCTAATTCATGATAAATTGAAATTTCAAGTTGCCTGCTTGAGGTAACATATTTCTAACTCTTTATTAAGTTGAGAAGTTAGCCTGCAGCTGTTTTCGACCCCTTCATTTGTACATGAGACTTATTCCTTCCGTGATATTGCCAAATGCAGCGTTTAATGAATACTGTCGTAGTGCAGGAAAGCCCATTTTATGTGTCCAGGACTTACTGCTCGCTCGGTAGTACAGATTTTGATGGGGTCTCAACATTCACAAAGCTTTCTATGAACTATAAGAACTTGAGTAGAGAAACGCATCCACGAAGTCGAGAGAGAGCAATGACTCTTGCGCACCTTTCGGTACCCGATACAAACATGTATATCAGAAATGACCACAAAGTAAAGAGCGTTGATAAAAAAGACAGGTTCCAGAAGTAACAGCCTCAAAAGCATAGCCTACCATTATGTCAGTGACGTGTTCCACCAAAGTCAAAATGCTCTGTGGATGAAGCAAAGTATTCAAATTTACTGATTTTATATCTATTTTTGGACTTCACTCAGGAGATAAAAAGCTGTTTTGCGACAATCTTAAGAAACGCAGTTCGCATCAGCAACAGGCAAGACTCAACTTAGGTGGCTGAGCAAAAACTTGTACAGACGCGACTTTGAATTCGGAATTCTAGTTTACTTTGTCAAACCGTAAAGCATCTTGGTTGAGTGCAATGTACAAGTTTCTTCCAAACATCCACTGAAGTGCGCTAATGAATCTCCCACGGATTCGCACGTTTCGACGATGTAGAGCACTTGAATTTACTAATCGTGGACAACCTGTACTCGGAGAACTGGTGCCTGGAGGCAGCCTAATTTTCAGGTGCTGAATGTCACCTAAGGCAAATAGTTACGAAGGCTTTTCTATGAATAGCTACCAATGTCTTTTACAAATGCTCTTGTCATTCGAATCATTGAATATCAAATGTGTGATATTTATTGGGCATGACAAACATTCCCACAAACAGACACTGTTGCTTTCCGTGAGGCCGAAGCATGTCAGGCATTTCACATTTTAACGAATGCGACTTACGTTACTTGGGTTTAACACGATTCGCTCGACGTTTTTCCTTGAATCTTATGAATCGCAAACAAATTAACTTTAAAAGCTAGCTTTTAATTGTGACGATTATTATTGAAAGCAGTTTTGTTTTTTTAAATAATTTCAGCCCATATTATTCAGTGTTTCTTGCGTTTAGCTAAAATTAAGCATTAATTTTTCTATTTAGATTGCCAATAAATCTGTATTTCATGGAAGATATGACTTGATGAGGCCTTATGACGTTCTTGGTTGAAAGAATTAAAATTTACTTAAAGAGGCTGCCATTTACATTTCAAGATCCATTATGCCGATTCCCCTATTTTCATTAAGCATACTTGTACAATGACCACTACTAGCAGAACTTACCTCGTTTATGAAGAAGAAATTCACTTATGTTTAAAGGCAACATTAAAGGGAATTCGTTACATTTCCAAATTTAGCGCTTGTACAAAAAATACAATGTGGTATCGATAGAATGAAGGAAATTTTAAATTTTTGAGCAATGGCTCAGTTTTGCTGCGAACATCTTAGTATTATCGAAGAGAATCAGGAAAATCCTATGGAGGATTCGATTCATGGCTGCTCATCTTCGTTTGCTCAATTTGAATCAAGTCACTCTACTTTCCATTGCTATAACAGTGTCGCATAGGACATTGAACTTGTTGGATAAAGCTACATCGAAGCTTTCGAAGACATAAGACTTTATCCAACAAAGAGAAACCTATATTTGGTATTAACAGAAAGGAATTTTATGCAATAACAGTGTTGGAAAAGAGAAATTCTGCTAATATTATCTCGAAGTGTATCGATTCTGGTAGCAGTCTATTTATGCTCATTAAAGTAAAAAGCAGTATTATTATTGGCTCACTTCTGAAATAAAGGAATAACACCCAAAATCATATTGTTATTAATTCTTTGGCAGCTTTCAAAGATAACGTTTTATCTTAGTGAACTTTTATTCTTATGCGATGTAAGCAAGAAATGACACTTAAAGCTCTTCTTAAGGACGCTCCAATAATAACCTTCATGCATATTCTTCTCGCCTCTAAATGAACCTCGCGCAAGCCTAGCCGACGTTTCAGTGGACTCCATTTAAGGGTTACCAGTAATAAGCTAAGCTTATATTCCCATACTAAAAATTCTCGAAAATAAAGAGATTTAAAATAGCATTATACTCTAACTTTGTCTTTTCCATTTGACATTGTTACTTTTATTTGGCTGCAAATGATTGCCTTCATTAATGAATTACTTGATCTAATTATTTTTATTCGCTATTTATTAATAACAGTCTTGTCCACCCAAGCCTAAGCGAAATTTAGTCATGTTTAAGTAGTTGCGAGGCACTCAGGAGCATGCCTACCAAGCAACTACCACTACGAAAAACGAAGAAAACGAATATATTATGACGAATCTGGTTCCAGCATGGAATGTAAAAGGATTGTTAATAACATATCAGTGAGTCACTTCGGTTACTGCTCTTTTAACGTCGTAGACAGTAAAAGATCTATTCATTGATAATCTGGTGAAATGCACAGCTGGGGGCAAAATTAGACTTACCTTTCAGTAGAATAAGCAAAATTGAAAAAGAACACTGAAGAAGATCTCATATCACAATCGCTCGAGCAATTTCTTTGGCTTTGTTCTATTTCGTACCACTATGTCTCTTTGCGGTCCTCTATTTGATTGCGTGATAACAACGTTGGACCAGATTTGTGGTTCTAGATTAATTGGAATCAAGTGAATTTCGGATTTCGAGCTATGCTTTGCACAACTCGTAAGAAACGCAAGAGGCTTCAGGCAAATAAATACTCTCGAAATAAAGTTAGTCTGTGGTTTTAAGGAATCACAAATAGAAGATGGTCAGTTCTGATTTGCAAGTCTTAAATCTGAGTCCTTACAAGACAGATTTGTTTAATTCGATGTTACCGGCTTACTACGCTTCAACTGAAAAAGAATCACAATTAGGTGACAATACTTAAGCTTTGAACATCTACTTATTCACAGTTCTCAGACTCCAGCGGTTTCATACATATGAACTTTATCCTGCAACCAAGCGTGTTAAAGCTTATTTAAATTCAAAAAATACAATTCAGAGTGTGGGAAATGAAGTGAAGTTCTACAGTCACTTCAGTTTACCTCTACCAACCATTTTTATGTGCTGGGGCTTTGGCGTGTCGCATCCCCAACGACATGCTCAATGCCAGCTGTCGCCTCCGTCGTCGAAGCGATGCGCATGTTTATGTATTTATATCCATTTATGAATGTATGTTCTTGGACATTTTTGCGACGTGTTCATTCTAAGAGGCGAGTAGCAATGAGTGAATGAATAGACCGGGGCTGAGTTGCCTTCGAAATGTGATCAACCACTTGACCGTTGGCCGGCGTTCAAAAATTCAAAAAAACATTGAATTCTAGAGTTGCATAGTGCTTTTCTATTTCCTTTCCTTAATTAAATTGAGCCCTCCGCCAGAACACCTCGTGAGACATTGCTTCATGCACGGCTGTTGAAGAAACTTACAATTAATGCAAAATGAATAAACCGGTTCCTGATAGAGTGTGTTAAGTGGACCACTGTCTTCCTGAAGAATGACCTGCGGTTCCTGCAAAAGCGCTGTTAAGGCAAGATAAATTACCTCTTAATTTCCAAAATCAAAGCTGTTAAACATGGGGCTTAGAAATTTTAGTTTCAGCAATTCCTAGAATCTAGATTATTACTCTGAGTTTCAGACATCATTGAGTGTTACAGTAAGTGACTGGCGATCAACTGAAGCGGCGCAGAATTCGCAATCAGATACGGCTATTTCAAGAAATCCGGAATCAATGGAAACTTGTGATATTTGATACAAATTTAAGCACTTAATATTATGGAAATTAGCGTTTCGCGAACAAGTCGACTTCTACCGAATATGGATAAGGGAAATCACCCAGAACAATTCAACGGTCATTACTTCGATTCAACAGTCATTTTGATATCCTCGACCCTTACCAACCTGCTTTGATTACCAAATATTTTCTTTTAAAATGCCTTTATTTTTCATATTATATTGTTTGCTGTTATATTACAAAATACTGCAAACAGGACCGCAGCAGGAATACTTCACCCAGCTTTCACTATTTGCGCCTGTGAGTGTTTCCTTTCATTGTGTTTATGTAAATAGACCATCGCTGGCATATTTCATTCCTGGTCAATTCTGCCATTTCCAGTGATCAATCAAGAACCATTACGAATTTGAATCGGAGCTGCATTAAAGCAAGACAAATGGGCAAATCGGCTGTGCTCTCAAAGTTGCTTCGATTTTTGCTTTCATGCGGGCCTCCGGCATGAAGCAGGCTGAATATATTCACTCCTCACTTTTAAGGCAACCAGTAGTTCAGATGCGTGCCATTATCTTGTGTTTCAAAATAAAATTGCTCGCGATTTCGTTAAACGTAAGTAAGTCTCTAGAGGTTGCCTCGAATACAGAGTTTCAGCTGAATTTTAGCTACTGATATAATACAGTTACAACCTAAGCAGCAAAACACTGAACCCACTTTGATTAATCAGAGTCTACACTTTTTAATCAGTGTTACTTGAGTCTTTTTTTCAATCGCGCTCTTAACGTTTTCTGGAATTTTTCATTCCCTTGATAACGGCTATTGTTTTATTGGAACACGGCTGTTTGCAATACCTTGAACCAGCCAGCGAAATCAATCGATCCCTAAGGCTATGCTTTTAATTCACAAGTAGGTGTGTTTAACGTGAAATTCGGTACCAAATAACTGTTTGTTTCCATTGAATAATGCAGGGAACATCATTGAAATAGTGTGATTTGGAAAAACATTCATAAGAATGGTCTTTAATGACGGCCTTTGAAAAATGACTGTTCACTATTTGATTTTGTTCTACCAATCATCGAATGTCGATTTCGTGGTTAAAGCATAAATATCTTCAAATTAAACCAGGCTTTTGCAACCGTTTATATTTTCACTACGGTCTTAAACAGTGCAACAGTGGCAGCCTTCGGAACTAGCAATAAAGTCAAAAGTTTAACTGCGTCCTCATCGAAACGTTGAATATTTAGAGAAATGAAATGCTCTCTGATAATCTTTAAGCAGCATAGTTGTACACGTACATTTACATTGATACCTAACGTTGGAGAAATAAACACGACTTTTGAGCATCGCAGACTTGAAGTAATTCACCTGCGCAAACAGCTTCTGTGACATGACTGCTCATCCTCTTAAGAGTATACACTTGGGATACCTTGAACCCCAAACATGAGTTTTCTATACGACAATGACTTAGTACAAGAACCCTTGGAAAGCAGCGTTTATTGAACATTTTGAATAATGTCATTTTAGTTTGCATGAAACGAAGTCAAGGGCCAGTTGAGGAGATTTAAAAATAGGTTGAATAGTAAAGTATAACTGATTCATAAAAATGACTGATCCATTTGTTGAACTGGATTGCTGAAGGACATAATGAAGGAAAACTCCTCATGGAATACACAAATTGGAAGGACACTAGTTAAACCAAAAGATCTGGTCGCACACTACCGGGAACTGTTCAAGAAAAGAATCACTGAAGAAATTAAAAACTATGCTCATCTACCAAGAGACTCGTCTATTTCGATGGAGCAGATCGAGAGAGCTAAAAATAGATTAAAACAACAAAAAATCCCGGCGAAAATGAAATTAGGTCCGAACTACTGAAATGAGACAACCAATGTCTGAATGCCTACCTACTGAGAGTGTTCAGCGACTTCTATAATGGGACTACTCCTATACTTTGAGTTTGGATCGATGCTGAAGTTGTGAGCATCTACAAGCGCAAAGGTTTGCAGACAGATTCTGCAAATTATAGGTCAATCTTCCTTCTAGATGCATTAGGTAAGTTACATGCATCCATACTGTGCCAACGTTTGAAGCACTATCTTGACGAACTACCCTCAAGAACCCAATTTGGATCCTGTGAAGGAAGATCAACCGAACAGGCTATACTTCGAGTAAGAGCCCTTACACAGAAAGCCGTGAACCAGAAGCAGACCATAATGCTAGTGTTTGTTGACCTGAAAAAGGCTTTTGACTCGCTGCCTACAGCTGCAATAATCAACCGAATGATGGGTCTGTGCTGCTCTTGACAAATGATCCACTCAATACTACCAGGTTGAAAAAGGCCGAGCAAAATTTGAGGAGTGGAAGCAGTTAGGAGAAGGGTGCTTGGCACTCCATATCCGAGGTGAGTTCATTTTATTAAGTCTGGCATTGACAAATAATATTCTGATTACTCCCTCCACTCTTGTGGTAAGTTGTACATAAACGTGCTGTAGAACGTGGCTGAAAACTGCTACCCTTATTGAACGCGAAATCGATATATAACTTTGCTTTTTAAGTAAGCATGCCAAACACTAAGTAGTGGAAAACGAATCGAGAATGAACGTTATTAATCTCGCAGTTGCGCTTAGTGACTGGACCTAATATAATAGCATAAAATTGCATTACTCCCAATAAAATATATATATTTTTGTTCGTGCAAATAAATTGAAACATCCGTCAAAATGAGCAAACGAATCTCACTCTCTCATAAGTAAGCTCTCATTGCTTTAACTATTTGAATATATCGTCAAATAAAGCTTTCTCTTCCCATCAGCTCTTAAATAAAAGTCAGCAGTTGAAATGTTATGTGTTTGGACGATCATTAAGCAATTTTTTATCCTGGAAGCATTTGCAGTTGGTTAAAGATCACCAATAATGACACTTTCAACATCTTTGGCTAGACAACTGAATGAATATGCCTTTTTTAATTGATGGTATTGGCAACTGACCTTGGAAATTGATCAGTTAATCATTTTTTTTTCAACGTTTTGTGATAGAAGCTAGGTCTATAAACACAGACATGTTTACGCATGCATAATCAAATAAATGCGTTATGCTCACCACAATGTGACAACGGTAAATTGTTCTATATATGTGTTCATAGTTGCATTAGTTGCTTAATTCTCTATGTATATTTTACTTAAGGTAACTTTCCGACTTTGATTGAATAGCCCCAACCTACACAAGGATTAAATTAACACATGCAATCAAACCAGACTTTCGAGAAAGTGAAAGAGATGTTATATTAAGATATTCATGGGATCTGGTAACCGGACTTCATTGAAAGCTCAATAAAGGAGAAAATTAGCTGACTTTGAAGTCCCTACATTTGTTATTATGCAGACTCTTTTTCTTGGAAGGTGAAAAACTCATTTTGGATGAAGCTTTAAACAGTTTTATAAATTTCGTCTGCATCGGCAAATAAGTTGACGTGCTGGAAATTGAGGAACACTCATATACGCAATGGTTCTTCTTAAAGTGTGACTGGAGTTGAATTTCCGTTAAGCACCTAGTTTATTCAACGCTTATTCATTCACAAATTCATTCGAGGACCATTGAAACATTGGACTTATTCTATAATAACGCTTGGGCAGTTTTCGGTAGGCATGGTTCATTCCGTTTGTTAAATTTCAAATAATTCGGCTTTAGGGAACTTGAAGTTGTAAGGGATGTCAACAAAGTTTCGATTCGTAAGCAGAGAAAAGTCAGAGCATGCTACACTTTGATGTGCCAACCCACAACATTATCAGTGCGATTCACTTATGAATTTTACCTTAAGCAGTTAATACTTCTCCGAAAGACAACTTGGCAGTAGTTCAAATGCTCAAACTTCAATTGAAAACACAAGTTTTGCACAGAAGAGCCGCTTAAAAGTCAACCTTGTGTTACAAGATGTAAGGGTAGTCAATGCCAACTCAAATTTGAAATTCTAATTGAATTGGGCTTTCAAAGTAAATGGTATCTCATATATTTTAGTAAAATTGAAGTCCATAAAAGGGAAGGTCATTTTTAAGAAAAGCAATAATTAAGCTGATTTGAAGTTGGCTGTATCTTATTAATTTTATTTCGATATTATGGTTGAACAAATTTCGCGCTTCAAGGACTTGGAGAAGAACGTACAGACAGTATTTTGAGGCAATGTGCTTGCAAGAGTGCCAAACATTTCAAGTGGCAAGTTAATAGCTATCAAACTAAGCGCTCCTAAGAGACAATCATGATCTGATGTGTTCGTATTGCTTTACTATTCATTTCCAAGTTACCTCTTCACAGAAGTCACTTTTGTGTGGATAAAAAGGAAACCATGGAACGAAAAGCGTGTTGATGGTTTCAGCTAAATCTTTGAATAAACCTAATTATTTTGCCGCTCTGATTTAATGTTTATGCATTTGTTTTAATGAGTGCTGCATAGGTCTCATTTTTAGCCAGACGTACCTTCAGCTCAGTTCAAACACTGATCTGCTGCGGACGTCCCATTACGTTCCTAATGAAAATTATTCCATCCTAAATTGCAACTGTATATGCAGAAACAACTTATATTGTGCGTAAAATTCTGAAGCTTTTCAAATAACTTTCCATAAATGCAAAAAATAAGCTTTTATTATGTTATCTAAGATAGTAAAATATGTAACAAATTACGAGTTGATTCTAGACATTGAAAAGCGAAACCATGGAATTTGTAAGCACATTAATAAATGTAATTTTTGATTACTTGCATTATTAAAATGAATTAAAAATAAGTATTTTCTGAATACGAAACGGAAAACTCCCTGATTGAAATCACCAAATTAGGAAATTCGACATCAATTTTGGTTTGTGCGGAGTGTTGACCAGTCATTTGCGTAACTCCTTGCAAATAGTCAATTAGAATTAAAATCCTATAAGACGCTGCTATAAAGTTCTTATTTCCTTTAGAGAATCTGCGTATCTGAGATGTTTTCATAAGGAAAATCACAAATGTTCTTGATATTAATCCACGTTTAAAAATCGCCTTCAAGTAAAATAACAAAATGCATCGATTTAACCTTGCGAATTTCTCTGCATATTTTCTCCTGCTTTTATGCAACTACTTTCGGAAATTTAGAATATTCTTTCATTTGATACAAATGTTCCGAATTCTCAAATTAATCGGCAAAAATGATTCCTGAAAGCAGGTTTCTCAATTGTCGATAAAGCGGTGCAAACTCTCGAGGAAGTATGCTTTTTCTGAAGTTGGTTTAGTTATGAGCACAATTTTGAATCGCATTTTACCCTGTACTTACAAGTCATTCTATTGTCACCAACTAGCTTACGCAGATTCAATCGGGGGTTTCGATTCCCTTTTATCAACTTAGCCTGCATGTCTGCAACCATTACCCATGTCTGAAATGGCTACCCTCTGAAATCACAAGTAAGAGAAAGTGGTGCCGACTTCTGCAAATAAACTTCTAATGCACCTTCAGAGACATGTGAAAGATTTCAAATTAGCAAGATGAGTACTGAAAGTAATCAAAAATGGGTTTTCTCATTTATTAAACACATGAATCTCATTAAATACGCGCCACATGTTAGTAATAGTCATGATACTCAATAAATGCGATATATTAATTGCCATAAGTTTAAAAATCGTGTACAAAAATGCAATGTTTCCCAAATTTTTTGGTAAAAATACGTAATTATATCAAAAACCTCGCCTTGGAATTTATATCAAAAAGCCACCATTGGATTATTCGTCAGAGGCTTACTTTGAATAGTGCAGGCGTCTGATGCAAAATTAAATCGAAAAGAGCAGGTTTTCTCTGTTAATGAAAGAGGACTGTCTCGCGATTCATATGAAACTAAACAGACATTTTGATGATCGAAGTTTCTGCTCATTTCTAAGTGATGATGCCATCTGGCATCATATATTCTGTACACTTGAATTTCGAAACTTGAATCTTTACACGTTTTTTATACTGACAAGCCCTTATATTCATTTTGCGATCAAAGGCTTGCAGATATCACTAAGATCAGAGCCCTTTTTGACAATGCCGCAGTGAGCCTAAAGCTCAAAAATGTTTTTTTTTCATGAATAAAATATTCGGCATTTAATTGTTGGACATTTATTCCAGGGACATTTCCATTTCACTTGCAGAAGACATAATTTTGACAGATGAAACTTTGCTTGGCATTGCTAAATCTGAATAATCATCCTAATAATTCCATCCAATTTATTGGTAACATTAAGTATTAGCTGAATGTTTTTGAATTCAATCGTACCTATCAGTAAGTCTCGCTCTGAAACATTTCGAAATAAAAATTAAACAGTTTGTCAGGTAATCAAATTCACGTTAGATTGAGGCAAGCGCGGTGCGCCTGCTAACATACATTTACCAAGATTAAGTTGCATCCTGGATAACGATAGCTGGAGCGGTTGGTAAAGAATCATGCATGTTAAGGACACAGTGAGATAGGTTTATCACCAAAGTCCAAATAAGTAAGTTTTTGGTTATCTTCATCTGCAAATTTTGACTGTTCAACGAATCATAGCATCACGAAGGCACTATGAGGTTCAAAAATTCAGGTAGCAGATTTGCATTTAGACCCCATGAATTGACAGCCGCATTTGAGCAAAAATAAAGAGATATGAAGGGACCATAATAGGGTATTACTGAGAGCTATGATCCGGCAATTTCTCATTCTTGGCTCTCAATGTCCTTTTTTGATGGCACCAAAAGCCTCACTTCTGCCTTTGGGATGGATTTCATTTAAAATTGTTGCCAAAATGAAAATTAATCACTGGAAGAAGACAACTTAAGTTTTATGCACCAATGGAGTTAGACTTCAGGGTGGAAGGTTAGGATTTGAAGCAAGTTTCTTACGGTCGCTGTCAACTGACTGATTAAGACAAATTCAGAAACCATGAGGAATACTCGAGTGGGTGTGCTGACGTACTGCGCCGAGATAAATTGGGGCTATGATTGGTTCTTACCAGGATCATTTGACAGGGTATTCCCATGACAAAAGCGAAATATGAAATATATGAGTCGTACAGACGTCGCCTTCGAATTTTAAGATATTTGAAACTTATAATTTGAATTGTAGTCATTTCAAAGTAACGAGCTGAAAAATTTGCTGAACTCTTGAGGGTAAAAATGTTAAATTATTTAGAACGTTTGGACTCTGGCATTCTTTATTGTGTAGGGTTACTTTAACAAGAAATAAACCCCTTTGAACGAAAGAACCGAAAAAAATATAATCACAAACCATGTATATTCTCTTGTTTTAGACAAAATTCAACTTTATGCGTAAAATGGTCGGGTTAAATGTGTGAGCCGAAACTTTTCACTGTCATAGATGTGTAATTTTAAAGGAGTGAACTTGAGTCCTCAGGTTTGGGTTTGTAATTAAACTCTCTTAATTAGGAGGTCAGTAGGTAGCTGGAGTTATGTTGGACCACTTTGAGGAAACCAGCAAAATCAAAAGATTACCAGCGTTTGCCCTGCATTCAGTTCTAGTTTTCCTGAATTTAATTCTCTTTTAATCCTGATATTATTTACGGCATCTAGCAGGAATTAATTGCATGTGAAAAAGTTTGTACTGAAACTTTTAGTCATTGCAATTCTACCAAGATGAAGAGAAGGAGCTTTGAGCAAAGAAGCTTTTGCAAACTGACGAGTGAAATATTATTCGTCACTTTTACATGCCAATCAAATCCCTCATCTGTCTGCTTAGTTTTAATTCAGCGTCCACTATTTACAGAGGGTCAGGCCAGCATTTATTCAAATAAGACATCTTTCCTCGTCACCAAGTTTCAAGTCAGGTTTGTTTTATTTATAAATAGTCAGTTTGCATAACCTGCCCTGAGCATAATGCCGCTTTGGACTTAAGATAACTTCCGCAACGAACAACTGAGATATTCTGTGACAAAGCGATTGCGCAATCGCTTCTCTGTTAAAAAAAACCCGACGTCACTAGTCCACGAGCATTCATCATAGAGCTAGTATTGCGTATAGTTTCTGCCAGCAGCTTGTGCTGCTACATTGGACAAAAAGCATAAAAGTGAACAAGCACCATGACTTAGCCATATGGATTGCTTGAAAAACCGAAACTCCACACTTATCATTAACGGTTAATTGTGTTTCATTCATTTACTGGTTGGTAATATCTAGATTGCCATCGCGAATCACTAAGAGCTTAGTGTATCTGATAGTTTTGTGTTATTCTTGTACACTACGCCGTGCTGTGCTTTTAAGCTATTAACATATAATCGCACTCTGGGTGATGTTTTTTCTTGACAAATATTAAATTATATGGACTTTTTTGAATCTGTTGCTGTCTAGACGCACGCGTTGAATCAGGAAGTCTAAATGTCCAGAGAAGCTAGCTCACTCTTAGCTTGATTATATAAGAAGCTAAAATGAATGCACTTGTTCTCGGTATAACGAAATTTTTGTATTCATTGTATTGGCTGAGTTTACGGCCATTGTAATGACCCTCAAAAGAGTTTAATTAACCTCAGATACAACCCAAATGCTGAAAATATGAAAATGCAGCGCAAACGATACTTTAAAAGCATGAGTTGTCAATTTCAATCCATAATCCGACTTTTCATAAACAAATTGAAACAGATACTTTGGAATGTGCGATTTCCAAGAGACTTATCCTACTAATTTTTCCTTTGGCAAACTGCAACAGTTGAAATAAATTATATTACCTCTTTATTTGTAGGATAAGAGCTGCTAGACAGGTTCCAGAAATTTTAGTTTTCGCAATTCCCCGAATTAAGATTATTACCTTAAGTGTAAGACATCATTGAGAGTTGCAGAAAGTGGCTGGTGATTATATGAGGCAACACAGATTTAGCAATCAGATAACGCAATTTCAAGAATACTGAAATTAGAAAATAACTAGTGGTACTTGTTTAAAATAAAAGCAATTCACGTCATGGAAATGATTATTGTTGTAAACAAGTCGACTTCTACCGAATGCGCTTAAAGCATATCAGTCAGAACAATTCTAAAATCTTTATTTTGATCCAAGAGGTCATTGTGATATCCTCCATTTTTTTTTAACTTTTTTGATCGCCAAACATTTCCTTTTAGAATATTCTCATATTTTATAGTTTTAATGGATCTTATAACTTGGCATCATATTAGTACTTCCTTTTATTGTGTTTGTGTAAATAGAAGATCACTGGCAGAATTCATTCTGGGTCCGTTTTGTCACTTTCCATTAATTAATAAGAAGCCAGTACAAATTTGAATCCAAACTGATGAATCAAGACAAATAAGTGAATCGGCTGTATTTTCAAAGTCGTTTTGCTTTTGGCTTTTGTGCGGGCATCCGCCATAAAGCTGGCTAAATATATTTACTCCTCATTCTTAAGGCAGTTAGTAGTTCGGATGCACGTCATCATTTTGTGTTTCGAAATAAAATCGCTCGCGATTTCGTTCAAAAGTAAGTAAATCTTTATAGGCTGACTCTAATGCAGAGTTTCAGATGATGTTTAGCAACTGATATAATACAATTGCAACCTATGCAGCAAAACACTTAACCCACTTTATTTAATCATAGTCTACAATATCTAGGTCAGTGCTACTTGGGTCCTATTCTCAATCGCGCCCTTAACATTTTCTAGAATTTAGCATTTTTATTGATAATGGCTATTGAAATCATGCTGTTTGCGATACCTTGAAGCAGCCGACGAAATCAAATAACCCCTAACGCTTTGCTTTGAATTCGAAATTCGGTGCATTAGACGTGAAATTCATTTTCAATTAATTGTTATTTTCCACTGAACAACGCAGAAAACATAATTGAAATAGTGTGAATGATTAATATTCATAAGCCTGGTCTTGAATGATGGCCGTTACGAAGAGAAGGGTCACTGTTTGATTTTGTTCTTCCAATCATCAAAAGGCGATTTCTTGGTTAAAGCATAAATGTCTTTTAATTAAACTAAGTCTTTGCAACCGTTTTTCTTCACTACGGCCTCAAGCATCGCAAGAATGGCAGCCTTCAGAGAAATGAAATGCTCTCCGACAATCTTCAGGCAACATGCATATACACTTATATTTATGTTGATAACTAACGTTGGACAAATGGACACGACTTTTGAACGTCCCAGCCTCGAAATAATTCACTTACGCAAAACAGCTCCTGTGACGTGGCTGCCCATCCTCTTAAAATTATACACTTGGGATACCTTGAACCCCAAACATGAGTTTTCTATAAGACAATGACTTAGTATAAGATTTCTTGAAAAGCAGCGTTTATTAAACATTTTGAATAATTTCATTCTAGTTTGCATGAAACAAAGTCAGAGGCCAGTTGAAGAGATTTAAAAATAGGTTGAATAGTATAGTACAATTGATCCATAAAAATGGCTGATCCATTTGTTGAAAGATGCGCACTTAGAACTGACAGTGGGATGACCTTCACAGTTCTATTCCAATCCACTGTAAGTCCAGCGGAAATTTCCATTTCATGGCTTTCGATTACACACTTTTCTCTGAAAGGAAAAATATTTTTTAACAAAACAAACGAAGAACTAACATTGAAATGGGCCGAGAGTCTGGCACAAAATCATAGCAGATGTGTCGCATTTCGATTATGCAGTCATAGGCTTGAGAAACATTTATTGGAAGTTCCCTGGAGGCTGAAGCAGGAGAGCAAGTCGAGTTCACTTCAGTCCTCTTCTGCTGATCCTTATTTAGCACTAGACTTCCATTAAAAATTGGTGTCCAAGCTGTTGTGATTGCCTGGTGAACAAAAGAATCGGCCGTGTCTCCAACGGTGCTTTCATTTAGTTTCTCAGACGGACATTTGCCTGAAAGAACTGATGAGTTAATTTTGGTTATATATCCGTAATGTCTCATTCCTTGCACACATGTCGGTGAGGAAACTTCTAATATTGAAAAAAATTCTACGAGAGCGATTAGTAAAACAATGTAAAATAACATAATGCAAATCAGGAGGTGGGTTTTAGCAGAATGCAAATATGTAAGTGGCAAGTTCTTTCGAAATTCAACCCATTTATGGAAACATTTAATCCAATCATCTGAAGCATTACCTTCAGTGGCAGCTATGTCTAACGATATTTCTCAAGGTATCATTCGTACTTGAATCAAAATTCAGGGAAGATCTTAGTGTAATTGTTCCACTCTTACCCAATAAAAGCATCAAAAGAAGCGGGGGTGTCAAGTTTGTTCAGAAAGTTTTTGGAAGACTAAGTGCTCTTTTATTTATTTGTTTGAAGTGGTGATAATATCGCTTTTGACTAAAATATAACGCTTAAAATGAATAGATCTTTGTTGTATTACTACCATGTGACAATATTTTTACGCAAATGAAAGCTATAGGGGTGGATTCAAAACCTATCTATTCTTAATTATTATGTCTGGCTAACAGTCACTTTATCTTAAATGTATCTGCATTTTACTGCTGCTGGATTCACTTTTACATTTTTGTTTGAAATATTGCCAATTTCGGGAATCATACAGTCAGCAATCCAATCAACCACAAGGAGATCCTGAATACATTTTTTTTGCAATTTAAATGTTTGTTACTCGTAGAACTTAATCAACAGCATTAATTGATATCTATCTATTCCAATCGACCACTTTTATTTTCCAGATTCATCAGATTGACTTTTGAATGCCTAGAAGGGCATTATAGAGTAATGAAGATTCACTAGGGAGCTGCGACAATGGCCAAAGTCTGGAATGTTGTTGAAAAAGTTAACAGTCACTTGATAATGCAGGAAACTATAATTATCTGATTCCAATCAGGCATGTTTTGCGCCTGACTTGTCATTCAGCAGCGAAATCAAGTAGCCGAGAACGTATCTTGAGGATCATCCAACGCTGATCTTGAGTATCCATTGGGCTTCTGCACACTAATAGCAAATCAAACAGTTTTTTTTTTAATTAATGATAGTTCACAATTGGCAATAAAGTACCTCATATATGCAGACTAACGTACTTTCTGCGTCCTTACTAATAAACGTATCTATCTTGGCTTAGAGTTGTGTAGGAAGTGCCTACACCAATATGTATTCTAGTCTGTTTTCTGAAGAATGATGAATTTTATTATACTTTCAATTACAAAGACCACATTAATAAAGGCGACTGCAATCGCCCCTCAATCCATGGAGTAATGCAGTTGGACATGGAATCTGAAAAGTTTGGTCCAGGCTCTTGCTCTAGATATCAACTATTCGATGATATTCATATGACTGGAATACGTGTTCAATCGACATCATCATGTGCCAACAGCAGGATATGCAGGTTCATTCATACAGTCGTCAATAAACAAGCCCATATACATGAGCTTTCTGCAAGTCATCAGTCTTAAACTATGTAATTATGAGGAATTCCCGGAAACGTTCAACAATAAACATTTCAGATCACTAGGTCAAAACATCAGGTTCTTGAATGAATTGAAAAATATGGTTGGTTCTGATAGTTTAAACACAAAAAGCTAAAAATTGCCAATAGATTTCGTATGTTATACCGAGTAAAAATGTCAACTCGTCAGATCAAACATAAAAAGTATTGATGCTGGATGCCAAACCTTTTGTAACAACTCTTCAGTGCCATCCACGCATCTGCATCACACATTCACCTGAACCTGTCGCCCCTATTTCAAGTAAATAATTTCCGCAAATTTGATAAATTAACTAAAGAACCGATCACAAACTTGTTCGATTCTAATTCTAGGTTGACTCAAGTGGACATGTCCAATTTCAAGGAGTGTTTTTGATTTCAGCGAAATCACATTTTTAGTAATTAGACATTCGCTAAGCCGGTAACACTAAAATCAAACAAAACTGTCTTGTAAGGACTCAATTTTAAAACTTGCAAATCCTAACAGACCACTTCCTATTTGTGATCCTTACAGAAACTTCTTTTTTAAAACCACCGATCAACTTTCTTTTCCAAGTACATTTCCCTGAGGCATCTTACGTTTCTTATGTGATGTGCATAGCATAGCTCGAGATCTGAAATTCAGTTGATTCTAAGCTGATATGATAAGAACACGTTAGTCCAGTTTTACTCCACAAACAGACAATGAGCCCAATTTCATTAATCTAAATCTACAAATCTAGTCCAATGTTGCTATTGCCCAGTTTTTATCACACTCGAAGCATGTCTTTTGCTACCTTTAATTCGGTGTTCGGTGCCAATCGGGAATTGAAACATCATAGTTGCTTCTCATCACAAATCGGACATCTTTGTTAGCATTGATATGCTGCTTAACACTACAGCAGGCCCAGAACCACGCAGATTTTAACAAACTTAACAATAGTCTATAAAATTTAAATTAATCTGCTAGTTCTATCAAGCACATGAATTCCATCTTAAAGGCTTCAATCCACTAGTTACAGAACTTCATTAACCCCTTCTCTATAGAGAAAATTTATGTGTTAGTGATAATGCGCTTGGTGCTGCATTTTGGCTCCCTATAGTTAAAATTCTTCCCTTTTTTGAGTCCCACAAGGTTAAATGTTGGTTTTCTTGTCATAAAATGTATTTTGTTAATTCTAATCAACTATCACGGAAGAAGCAAAAGGTCTGTAAAATGTTAATTTGTTGAATTCGCCGTTAAGCTAAGACCTAGAATGGGCCGATCTGGTTATCCGCAGTTGAATTCGCTAAAAATAATTTGGTATATCATTTAAAAATGCTATAAATCAATCGAGTTCGACGATAGTTGAAACTGTTTTCTACCTATCCCACTTTCATTGGCCCTAGCTTATTGAATAGTTGGTACTTTTATGATATTAAAATAATTCAATGTAGAAAGTTATTGTTTGTTTTTAAACTTCTAGGATTTTTAATGTGAAGATAAACGAATTTCACTTGATCGATGTATTTTAATTTTTTTCGAGTTATTCAATATCCCGTTGCAGAGCATAATGGTCATGATTTCAAATAAATATAGCATTTTTTATTGACAAAAACTCTATGGTAATCTTTATACAAATGGAACCCATTGAAAGTTGATTGGTAATGCAAGAGAATCGTTTCATATTAAATAAATGTATTTACTACTTGAAAGTCATCAAGTAGGCTGAATATATGGCAAGAATAATTATAACTAGTTTTGGCAAAACGAAGGGTAACCCGATTTTCTTACCATGGTATAAGGACTTGCATGAAGGTAGTTAACGCTGTCCGTTGAAGAGCTTAATGTTCATATTAACGAATTGGTAGTGCATTTTATATTGACAAGTTCTCAAAAGTAATTTTAATGAACAAGGATCCATCGAAAGTTGATAGGTCATGTAAAAAAGCGGATTGTACTAAAGAAATGTATCTGTTACATGGAATTCATTGGGGACAGGTTGAACATATAGCAAGAATAATTATAAGTTGTTATAGCGAAAACGAAGAGTAAGCCGGTTTCGAGCTTGTAATTACGGAATCAGTGTGTGTTATTGCCAGCATCCACCAAAAAATGGTTTCACTTCTTCAAACCAACATTTATCATTGGTTGTCATTATAATTGTGTGCCATTTAAACTTAAATTGAAATTTTAGCAGTCGATGCTATGGTTCAACTGTAAATCTCAATGCTATAGCTGAGTCTTTTAACACTGCTGCATGCCAGCATAGATTTCGGCAAACAAAATATGGTTTCGAGAATTGAACAGATAAAAATGAAAACTTATAGCAGTTATGCCCTTTTGGTCTGGTAATTAGACTACCCACTTTGTTAAAATTTGGTACTATATTAAATTGCTGTAGAATTAATGTGTCCCTTTCAAATTAACTTATACTTGCATTAAAGGCATTATGGGCCATGCAGTGAATGTGCCTAGTGCTCTAGAAGGTAGTTTGATTGGCTTGATGTTGACCACACATACAAGGTCGAAGAAGGGCTCTTGGGGGAAGATTTTGTTAAAAGCTGTAGACGAATTCGAGATAGGGAAGTGTGAATGAAATCCATAACCCGACTGAAAAGAAAGTAACTGCATGTGCTAAGTAATTTAAAACTTCAAATTGATATGCGTTTATTGTTGCATGAGGTATCTTTCGAATGTGTTTGCCACCAAGTCAGTTGGAAAATTCCAGACAAGCAAGAAGCTAGAAAGATGCTAACAAAGGTACTAGGGCTTTTTTTCAAAACGCAGAAGGTTTCATTTCTTTGTAGACCAAGCCTTAAAAATGAAACTTTTCTTACAAAGCTCGATGTAAAAATAAGGTTAAGTTGTGATACATTTTCTGGGGTTTCCGCAAAATACCAAAAGTTGATGAAATGCATTAATTTCTGGGTTTTATGGTAACCGAAGGAATTTTTTACGCAAAATTTTGTAAGTTTAAATAAGAACAATTGAAATCGATATTGACTGCAAAGCATTTACTGATAAACGACCAGTGTACCAAGCCAGTAAATTTTTGATTTGAGCAAAATAGCTTTAATAACGTCAATTTTACTTGGGTTCAAGCAAGACAAATCTAGTACAACAAAAAGACAAAAGCTGTATATTCAGCTACAGTTTTCACCATTGATTAATGGATAAGAAAATTGTCTTAAAATTTAAGATAAAGATAGGCACTCCAAATTTAGAGTCATTTATGAAAACAGTCACTTACTTAGATGTTTCTTTCTCTAATCTTTTTAAATGACATGGTTGCGCATTTGATGGATCACGTCAAAATCCCGATTGTTTAATTTTATCGTGTTTACTGCCAAATCACTTAGTTGGCATATGCAGCAATATTTAAAATTCGAAATGCAAAGCTTGTAACCGAATTCGAAAATGTCAAGTAGGATTAACATAAACTAACTCGTTCGTTTGTAGAAAGTCCAAATGTCCAGAGAAGCTAGCTCACTCTTAGCTAGATTATGTAGGAAGCTGAAATGATGAGTGCACTTGTTTTCGGTAAAACAAAATTTTTTGAATTTAGCATATTAGCTGAGTTTACGGTCATTGTAATAACCCTCAAAAGAGTTTAAGTAACCTCAGATACAACCCGAAGTCGGTTTGTGATATAATGCTGAAAATACGAACATGCAGCGCAAACGGCACTTTGAAAGCATGGGTTGTCAGTTCCAATCCATAATCCGACTTTTCATAAACCAATTGAAATAGATACTTTAAAGTCGACATGAGGGAACTAAGATCGAGAATGTGAGATTTCCAAGAGACTTATCCTACTAATTTTGCCTTTGAAAAAAATCGCAACAGTTGAAGCAAATTACATTTCCTTTTAATTTTGAAGAACTTGGAAACAATTTTTAACAACTAGAAAACATAACATATCTTCCTGCTCTCCAATGAGGTACACTACAGTCGTTCCAAGTTACTGCAATCAGATAGGACATTTAACTAACCATATGGAAAGGCAACTCTATAATTATGAAACCATTAAAAACAATTTTCGTTTCGTGGTTTTCTTTTTATTAACATAAACTTTATTTTGGTGAAGAGGTAACTTAGAGATGAATAGCAAAGCAATCAGAAGAGCTCAGATCGTGATTGCCTCTTAAGAGTGCTAAGTTTGATGGCTATCGAATTGCCACTTGAAACGTTCGGCACTTTGGCAAGCACATTATTTGCTTCAAACATACCATCTGTACGTTCCTTCCAAAGTCTGTGAAGTGCAAAATTTGTTCCAACGTATTATCCAAAGAAAATTAGTGTAAAAAGGCAACTTTAAATAGGCTTAATTTGAGCTTTCTTATAAAATTACTTTCCCTGTTATAGATTTTAAACTTAATGAAAAATACAAGGTTTCATTTACTTTGAAAGCCAAATTCGATTCGAGTTTCACATTGCAGTCAGTGTTGACTACTCTCACTTCTTGCTAGACAAGGCTGAATTTTAAGCAGCTCTTTTGTACAACACGTTTTTTTTTTCGATTAAACTTTGAGTATTTGACTTTCTCTTAAGTTGTCATATGGAGAAGTAACAACTGGTTAAGGTAAAATTTATAAGTGAATTGCATTGATAATGCTGTGAATTGGCAGATCGATTTGTAGCACGCTCCACTTTTCCCCTGCTGATGAATCGAAATTCTATTGGTACAATTTAAAACTTCAAGTTTCCTGCAGTAGAATGATCTGAAATTCAACAAACGCAATGAATCATACCCGTCGGAAACTGCGCAAGCGTTATTATAAATAAGTTTAATGTTTCAGTGGTCATCGGATGAATGAATGATATGCATTGAAATTATTCTGCACTTAACGGAAGAACTCTAACCTATATTTTCCAGTGAAGACATAGCTTCATACGAGTGGTTCAAATATTTGGCTTTACTTACTGTACTTCAATTTTCAGCATGTCAACTTATTTAGCTTTTTGGTGAAACTGTGGATTTCTTTCATCAAGCTGAATTGACTTTGCCGATACAGACACAATTTATAAAACTCTTTAGTGTTATAATTAAAATAGGTTTGTTTGCCTTCCAAGACAAAATCTACATTGAAAATGTAAGGACTTTAAAGATAGCTAAGTTCCCCATGAATATCTTATTATTACAAGTAATGGTCTATTTACACAAACACGACAGAGGGAAGCACTAGAGGTGCAATAGTGAAGGCCGAGTGAAGTATTCACGTACATATTCGAACCTCATAGTGCTCTTATGATGCTATGATTCACACAAAACAATCAAATACCTTGAGCTTTTAGTAGTTCACAAAGGCAGTCCAGATATCACTTATAAGTAAATAAACAATTGCGATTAAACGCTAATGATAATTGCAGAGTTTCGGTCTTTCAAGCCATTCATATAGCTAGGTCATGGTGTTTGTTCATTTTTATGTCTTTTGTCCAATGTAGCAACACGAGCTGCTGGCAGAAACTATTTATAATTCTAGCTCTAGAAAGAATGCTCGTGGACTTGTGATGGGTCTATTCTCACAGAGAAGCGGTATTATGCCCAGGGTAATTGATACAAACCGACCACTCATTGATCAAGCAAATATGACTTGAAATAAACACTTAATCATTTGAAACTAAGTGAAAATGTCTTATTTGAATGAACGCAGGTCTGACTTCCTCTAAACAGGAGACGTTGAATTCAAGCTAAACAGAAAGATGGGAGATTCGATTGGCATAAAGAAGTGACGAATAACATTTCAACTGTCTGCTTGCAAAAAAACTTTTTCTCAAAGCTTCTTCTCTTCGTCTAAAATAAGAGAACATACATGGTTTGCGATTATATTTTCTTTTCTTTCGCTAAAAGAGCTTCATTTCCTGTAAAAATAATCTTACGCAATAAACGTTGCCAGAGCCTAAGAGTTCAAACTAATTCAGTATTTTCGCTCTCAAGATTTTAACAATTTTTCATTTCCATGAGGAATGTCAGTTTGTTACTTCAAAATGACTGCACTTCAGTCCCAGGTTAGAAGAAACCAGCTCATAGATTTCATAATTCGCTTTTGCCATGCGATAATTCTGTCAAATCATCCTGGTAAGAACCAATCATAACTCCGCTTTGTTTCGGTGCAGTACATCAGCACACCCACTCGAGTATTTCTCATGGTTTCTGAATTTGTCTGAATCAGTAAGTTACCAGCGACCGCAAGAAACTTGCTTCAAATCCTAACCTTCCACCTTGAAGTCAAACTTCATCAACGCAACAGAAGTTTCTACATCCCACGTCTAACAGCAGAACAATACAACAGAAGTATAAATAGCTTTTATAACAAGTAACACACAGCAGAAGACAGCGACAGCGTTAACCGACGTCTGCGGTTCTTTGGTGAATTCTCCAGCATGATTTTATCGTACAGGTAGAAGTTCAACTCCGTAGTGGCACTTCGTCCATCCTCGACACTGTTAAGGACGGACAATGTTCATAATTCTTCCAGAAGTCTTTTTAACTTTTTGACAGAGATTCTAGTTAGTGCTCTATGCATGCGCTTTCCATCCTTCTCTGTCAAAATAATTAAAAAATTGATCCACGGTCCTGCACCAAAATCAATAAGCAAACTGCAGTTGAGATTGACGTCCTGACTAATAGCATTGTTCAAATAAGGAAAGTTGGAAGCTTGATCTCGAGTGGTTTTTTGTAATATTGCTTTTTACTTAAATGAATATAGGCAGACTTTGTTACTCAGAACTGGTGCACTTCAAACATCCACATCCAAATCTGAGACACCACTTCAATTCAGATCCTTTTTGGCACTTTTTTAAGTCAGATGGATTGATGATTAGAATTTAGCTTTCGGATGACTGAAAAGAGTACGGTCGAAGGGTGACCTGAGCATCTTTTCCCACAGCCCATTCATTTTCTTGTCTATTCACTTTGTCTGCATCATGATTGGGGTTATGATACCGGAATATGATCACGTCAATATAGAAAAAGGGTGGAATAATACATCTGTGGGAGTGTCACTGCCTCGAGAAAGGATACTAAGGAAATTGGTGGAAGCGAACCCTGCCATGCATGCTCATACTGTTCTATAATGCCTCGAAAGTTGCCTTAGACCACGTGAGCAACAAAAAATTGTTGATGGCAACACTTTTTGCTCTTCCGTTATATTTCGTCTTTCGTGAATTGTCTCATGCCTGATTAATGATAACTCCTTCATACAGCACTTGAAATGGCGTCATTGTATTACATTGCTTGAAAATGTGGCTACCTCATCGAATCATTTTTTATTCTATATATTATCACTTGGCTAAATCTAAGACTGATTTTTTAGAAGTGACAGCAACTCGCAATACATAGACGCCAGACAAATTTCGTTTGCTGGGCTGGAGGACTGAAAGGGAGAGAAGTGCAACCACACTTTCTCTGACCGGTAGGGATCTGATGGTTAACATGGCTATATGTGTACATTTGTGTGCCCATTCGACAGCCGCTGCAATTGAATCCCTCAGTTCCAAGTGCATGATATTTCAGACTGAATGCGTGCAATCAACCTGGAATCCGCTTAAATTTGCAGCATTTGAAAACTCACTTGCACATCCATTTCAGCCTACTTCACATGCATGTGGAAAGTGGTGGAGCGTGATGATTTAAAATTGCGACATTCCTGTTTTTTTTAATAAGGAGTCTAGGTGGATCTCATTGTCCTTATAGTTCATTAAGCAGTAATAAACCTGGAGAGAATCAAAATTGCTCTCTTTGGTCACCTTTTAATGGTTGACGAAGTAATCTGTTGACAATGGGATTAATACCTAAGAATCCAAGTTTCAGACCATGAATGCAGGCTTAACGTCGTACTTTCATTGAGAGGTTCTTGATGGACTCTGGCTGTAGTTCTGCTGACATACTAATATATTTGTGCGTTCAGTGCGTGATTAGTCCTCTCCGGCCATTCCACTTTTAGCCCTCAGGATCGCCCCTGAGTTTTCCGGTGGTCACCACGTAGAGGTAGAGGGTAGGATAGAACACTGGAAAAGAATACTAGGATAAGGACAAACAGACGAGGACAACGATGAATCCCAAGATATGCAAGGGAAGAATGGACTGCTAGTGCACCGCGAAACAAGGCCTAGAAAGGGCCAGGGAGCCGAATCTTAATTTGGCTATTCTACGCCATGCGTAAGTGTCTAGCTGTAGTAGAAGCTCTTGTATTTCTGTTGTACCCCAATAAGTACTTGGGACTTGCACAATGAGTGTGGACGAATAAAAAAATAAAATAATAAAAATATATAAGAAACATGAGAACTCAAGGCGTATAAAACGCATGGAAGTGTTTGCAATAATCATTATTTGGGCTCTGGTCTCATGCCGCTGTTGCGATCGTGAATTCGTTGTGCGGTCTCCATGTCTACTGCAGACACAAGTCAGGATATTGTTCGATAGCTCGGAACAATTGATCTTTACAAAATATGAAAATTCCACTACTTATAGTTTGCTTTCAATCCTCAAAAGGTTCCAGTAATTAAGAAAGCGCTAAGTTTAAGTAATTCAAAAATCAAATAAGTATATAAAAATGAAAATTATCATCAATTAGGAACAGGTGCGAATAGCGGAGACAAAGCGCCGAGAGCCGAAATAATGGAACGCTGCTATCCTTTCTACTACATGACAGACACAATCACTTTTACAAATCGAAGGCGGTCCTACTGCCCAACTCAGTCTCACATTTACCTACTCACTCTTGCATCCAAATATCCTGTAATTTCAGACGTTCTCTTCACTGAGGCTACAGTTTTAATGGGAACATGGTGTGAGATATTTAAATGTACATAGTTTACATGATACATATCCATGTAAAAAAATTATAATCACAAAATATGTGAACCATTTGTCATTTCCGATTCATGCGCTGAAACACTTTGCCATTTTTCTCGCACCTGGGAAGTGTGGTCAATTCCATTCTGAGCACCGTCCTTCTAGCGAATATCATCAGAATGAATCATTCTATTTCGTGATCATATTTAGTGAAAAATATAGAAGCTTTGGAGGTTTCGTTGAGGTTTGAAGCAGAGTTAGGTGAATTAAAACAAATGCCTTTGAATTCTATTACAGAACCCAGTAGATCTAATCAGTTGTCCAGATTCAAGGTACATAATTTATGATTTTATATTTCATTATTGAACGAAGAATACTCGATAGAAGATGTGAATTCGAGACGAGATAAAATGAGCGGATAGTGGCGACATTTAAGAGCAACGTTAGGCAGCGCACAAAGAAGGCTCCAATCAATCGACACCATTATGGCAGACTAGAGAGCTAGGCCATCAGTTTCTAATGAGGAATTTTGAAGATGTCATTTGTGACACCATTTCTGCACATGGCTGTGAATTCGAGATAATCTTGGCAAAAATTCTCCCCTCCCAACATTGCTATTGCAGAAAATTCCGTTTTATCAATGTGAAATATGCATTTCTCTTTGCTGGATAAAGTATTATGTCTTTTAAAACTATGGTGAACCATTTTCCACCATTTTTAACATCATTAGTCCCATGCGATACTTTTTTAGCAATGGAATTGTGAGTGAATTAATTCATTTTGAGCAAATGAAGGTGAGCGATCACGAATTTAATCCTCCACAGGTTCATATTGACGCTCCTTAAAATATTAAGACATTCGTGGGAAAACTTAACCATCACTCAAAAATAAAAGAGTAGGTTGTTTTGTCAAAGCAACATTGTATTTTCTTTTACGGGCTCTTATTTTGGAAAGAAGACGAATTCCCATTAATGTTGCATTAATGGGGATGAACAAGCGAAGGACTTAAATAAAACCGTATTCGCCTTTCCTACATTAAGTTAGCAAATTATCTAAATTTATTTAAATACACTAAAGAAGACTATTTTTGGTAACTTGCAAAGTGTACAGTCTGGATTCATCCAACTAATAGGCTTTTTGGAAAAATTTTACCATGACGGACCAGCGCACTCTATTGTGGCAACTGACTACGACTGAGTGGTTGCCACAGAGTTTCCTCTGTGTCCGTTGGTGCATTCCTGTAAATGAGTAAGCTAGTATTAGTGAGCAGTAACAAGTATTTAAATGCGTTAATGAGAAGTTGAATGAGGAGATTCGCCTAAGAAAATGCATTTCAGAATCACACTAGTTTGATAGCACTATCAGTTTAGTTTTGGAGAAATATCAACAAGGTGGATTCATAATTGACGTTTGTTGTACCACAAGTGTTAATGGAAATTAATGTCTTTGACCATGCTGATTTTGTGTGTGTGCTGCCGCACAGTTAGGCACTTTTAAGATAATGGATGAACTAATGAATAAACACTTTCTAAATTGACCATCTCTTTACTGTTACGCGGTGAATAGATTTGACGAATAGGAGATAAATTATTTGCTTACTCGAGTACATTCGCTGAATACAAGAGTCTCTTAATTTAACCGTCCAGTGTAATACATCGAACAAAATCATTATTTCGAGCCGAAACGCTGAGGAACTTCTCTAGTTGAGGCGCTTACATTACTTGCGTTCTCAGGATTGCAAGAAGCCTGCTAATGTACTTCAATAAAACCATTTCGATTGAAAGTTTAAAGTGTATATTTTTAAAAAAATTTACAAAGGGCGGAATGCAATTTTGGGTAGCCCAAAAGCAGCACCAAGCGCATTATCACTATCACATACAATTTGCTCCATAGAGAAGGTAGTTAATGAAGTTCTGTAGCTTTGGTCAACCAAAATCTAGTGGATCACAGCCTTTAAGATGAAAAATCATTAGCTAAATAAAATTAACAAATTAGTTCAAAACAGACAAATTTTAGGCTCTCTGTAGTGTTGAGTAGCATATCAATGCTAACGAAGGTGTCCGATTTGTGATGATAAGCAGCACTGGCCTAGATTTGTAGGTTTAGATTAATGACTTCAGGTTCACTGTCGTGTTTTCATTATATAAGAATGAATAAATTGACTTGCAAATTCTTGCTATTCAATGCTTCTTTCAAACTAGTATCCATGAAACATGGCCAATCAGCGAATATAAAAGTGTGAATGAAAATCCTTCAGATTGCTGACTTGTTTATATGCATGTAATCTGCATTCTTCTGGACACAATTGTTTAAATGACAAGCAATTACGCACATATCCGGTACCTGCGTAAAATATTTGAACAATACTAATCATTATCACAGAGCCTTAGAATTATAATTATCAGACATACACTTTCAGTCGCAAGCTTGTGATCAGACACAGTTCATCCGTTGCAAAGTTGGCGGTCCATAAATTGAGAATTCACAATCACACCGTGGAATACAACTGAAAGAGATTAATATCCAGTGGCGGTTCTCAATTGCCTTTTCCTCCTCTTTATTGATTTAGTTTCTGTTTTATGCTTTTCTGTAGAGTATTATGGTGATGAATAGCTCCAACTGCAAGTTTCTAAATGAGTTTTCTTAATGAAACCGACTTTTAATTTATCCATATCCAGTGGGTTTTGCGTTTATGTCAGTAAATGCTGCAAAGGCCTTATATTCAACGCATTTAATTTTCAACCAGTCTACGATTTTATCTAATAGAACAAGCCTTTGACTCAGTTCAAACGCTGACATGCGCTAGATGGCGTATTTTGTCACAAAGAAAGTCGTTCCACATTGTATGACTGTTCTACTAGTGGAAGCAACTTATCATTTGCGGAAGAGTTTAAGGCTTTTCAAACAAATTCCCAAAAAAACATAATTTTTCAGACTCTCTAACACAAATTAATTTTTGTAGAAGTGGTGACAAGTCAACAAGAGCTCATGTGAACTTCATTGTCATCATACGTTGTGTAGAAAAATATGCCTCACTTCATGCGAATTGGTTGGAAATTCAACAGCATGTTGACGACCAATACCGTAGAGGCCGACAGTCTGAAAGTCATTCTCAGATTCCATATAGAATCTGTGTTGGATGCACATTTCCGGTACCTACTTGTTTTGTAGATACGACATTCGGCAACGTCATTAAACTAATATTGACTCTTTCATGTTTGGAATCTAACTGCTTTTGCGTACTTAAGCAGATCCTGTTTAAAGTAAACGCACTCATTGAACTCTACTAAATAATGTTTAAGTAAGTTCAGATGCAATGAATATCTGTTCTGACCAGCATTGAATACGTTGGGAATTCCAATGACTGAGGAACCCAGCAAAATACTTTTGCCCACTAATATGTATTTGTTTCTCCCTCACACATTTAAATTTACTTGCTTTCACAAATCAGTGTGATCGCGTTACTTTGCAGTAGTTCAAACCCGAATTGATTTTCATGCACCTCAACGCTTTTCCAGCAAGCGAATCTGTGAAAGTTTAGTGAAATAAAGTGAGGTTGGACTATTACTTCAGTTTCCTTCTAATAATAATTGTATACGTGCTGGGACATTTACGTGTCGCATCCACAACGACACGCTGAATGCCAGCAGTCTACGATTGCGCCGAAAACAGTCACATACATGTACTTAAATCCATGTATGAATGTATGTTTTTGCATATCCTTGTGACGTGTTCATTCCAAAAGGTGAGTAGCAATGAGTGAATGAATAGACATGGGCTGAGTTGCCTTTAAAATGTGATCAAACAACTGACCTTCGGGTGGCGTTCAAGAATTGAACTGTCTAACCGTTCTATTGCAACTCTTAGGAGATTATTCCTTAAAACCTGACAGATGTTTCTAAAATGGATAAATTGGCTTGCGAATTCTTGCTTTTTAATGCTTCCCTCAACATGCATCGATGAAACATGGCCAGTCAGTGAATGTAAATTTAAAAATGAGAAAGATTTTAAAATGCCGAATCGTCTAATGTTTCTATAATATCCCCACATCCAGTCGGGAGACTCAATCAAGTTTCTTTCCATGGATTTGGGTCAAATATGCATGAACTCTTGGATTTTCCCACGATTAATGAACTGGTTCCTCATATCGTAAACTCAATGATTTAAGAATTGAAAATAATAGATCGAATTAACCAGAACACCCATTAATTTAGTACTTTACCTTTTACTTTTATTTTGCATCCCATGAATCGATTTGGACCGATGTTGATGCAGAGACTAATTTTTTGTTTTTTCTTAATCAAAACGATCACTTTCTGCGACTCTCTATTTATTTCGAGCTTATTTGTAAAGAAAATCAAGCAAAACTATGCATTACAGAGTTAAGTTTTCCTATCAGTGGATATAAACCAGCGCTTCAACAGCCATTTCCACTAGATGGCATATCATTTCTCATGTGAAAGCTATAAACACTGATGCCTCGGCATTTGAACATTGCACTAGGAGCAGCGAGTCAGACCTTGTAAATATATCCATTGCATGAAAGTGATCAACTGGAATGAAATGTTGTAGGAATCAGTACAAAGGGCCTCGGCGAAAAGAATGAGTCAACTGGTAGGTAGCCGTGTCATTCTAGAGCCGATACGTGAAACGATCAGCATATGTTTCATGTTGATCGGCGTTAAGCTCAACAATATAGATAACATAACTTACCTGAGCACATAGCAATTTTACAATTTGATGAATGCACTAGCCCTCTGATTAATTTTTTGAATGAAATGACTTCTTGAGATGTATAGGCTTTGAAATTCACTTTGTAGCAATTCGTTTAAGAACTTCTATTAACGTTTTTAAATAAAGCTGTTTCGATTTCGCGAACTCCTTTATCCTTTGCATTCCAAGATCCGACATTCTGTTGTCTTCGGATTTTTGGACTGGTATTTACCACGCATGACAACAGGGGCACTTACCTAATGGCATTTTAATTCATCTGTATAATTGTGTGGTATTTTAAAACCATTAACTTCCCAAGTGATTGACCATTTCCTTATTCTCATTTCATCAATGTGTCACCTTTTCAAATCTTGGTAGTGCTCTGATAAATCAAAACGCTTGCATAGGCAGTCGATTCTGATTGGCTTACTGCTAGCTTCCGAATAACTTGTTGTTGTAATTTACATATGCAAGGATTGGCGGCAACCATTTTGCTAATGGATTGGTTCTAGCGATCAAGTTAACGTAAGTGAATTCAAGTTAGGCAGCTGTTGGCAGACACTAGTATTGGAGGGTTTCTTTCCCCTCAAAACAAGGAGCCGAAGTCCTACCAGACGTTGGCAGCATGGCTTACTTCCTAACACTCAGAAGGGATGGGAAGAATCCGTAATTCACTTAAGTATACAACTTGAAAATGAACTCGTGATTTGCCTTATATCTCATTACCTTGGCTTATTACACAACAGTTGTATATTTATGTACATATACACGTGTATATTTGCGCACACGTTTCAACAGTCTAGAACGCTCAAATTAACCTCGAATTGATAAAATCGTCAACAGGGTCTGAGTAGATCACTCGATTCTGGCCCGTCTCGAAATTGCAAAACTAAATCAATTTCATCCAGTTTAAGAGGATTTCGATGTCGTCAGACATGAGGTACATTAATCTATAACACTGGAAATTTATCAATAATTGGCCACCTAATTGAAACGGCATCATATTGCGGTTTCAAATATTTCCATCAATAGCATCTGCAGCCAACTAGAGTCAGTAGAATTAAGGAAAGCAGCTTTTGCTGTCTAATCAAAGATGGTCAAATATATAACAAAATACGGGTAGAGTTTAAAAATTTTAGAAACAATACCATAGAATTTGTAAACACATCAAGAAATGTGATTTTTATAATTTGCCTGATTAAAAAAATTAAAAAATAAGTAAATTTTTATGAAAATGAAAAGAAAGACTCCCTTTTCTCGTTAGTTACTGATTGAAATCACCAAACTAGGAAATTCGACACCAATTTTTGGTTTTTGTGGTCCGTTTTCCAAACATCTAAATAACCCCTTGCAAACAGTCAATTAGAATCAAGATCCTTGAAAATGCTGCAATGAAGTCCTTTTTTTCGATTGGAGATGTTTTTCTAAGAGAAAACACAAATGCTTTTGGTATTAATCCGCGTACAAATATCTAGAGTTTAAGAAAAGCTTTCGAGTAAAATAACAAAAGTTCACTTACTTAACCTCGCAAATTTATCTGCGCATTTTCTTCTTCTTTAATAAAACGGCTCTTGGAAATTTAGAATAATTTTTTTTTGCAATATAACCATTCCGAATCCCCAAATTAATCGGCAAAAATGGTTTGTGAAAGCAGGTTTCTCAATTGTCGATAAAGCGGTGCAAACTATCAAGGAAGTGTGCTTTTGTGAAGTTGATTTAGTTATGAGCACAATCTTGAATCGCATTTTACCCTGTTCTTACAAGTCATTCCACGCACACGTACTGCAGTGTAGAGTTTACACTTTCCCATTTGCTTGGTGGGTTTATGGAAGTGCGAATGCCGAGCGAAAGGAATTTCTATTCCTCGTAGAGAGAACTACAAATACACTTGTAGCAGGAGTCATGTACTCCGGCTTCGCAGTTTGAACCTCTTTATTGTGTGTGTCAGTGGATCACCACAGGTGGCGTTCATCCTGGGTGTGTTCTATTGCTTTTCATTCATTAATAAATAGCTGTTAAAAATTAAAATCGGAATAACTTGATAGCCTGACATATGAAAGAATCAGCTATGCTCTTGAAATCGTTTCACTTTTGTTTTTATTCATCCCCTTCCTTTGGACGAAGTCCCTAGAACTTATTGGGGGTACAACAGAAATACAAGAAAATTACATATCAAAACATAGAAACAGTTATTTGACGTTTTTCGGCTCGCTGGTCTTTTCTCGGCATGGTTCCGTGGCGCAATAATATTCATTCTTTTGCTGCATATCATGCACCACCTCGGTCATTTTATCCGCAGCCGTGATGGAGCAGATGTATTTTTCATTCTGCCTGTTGGACTTTCCTTCGCAGTCTTTTTTCTAATCTGCTCCCCTGTCGGTTTTCTCCTTCTTATTCAGTTGTTCTGCTTTCCCTGCTTTAGTTTGGTTCTTTCCTCTTCTCTCTTGGTTTCTCCCTTTCTCTGATTTCGACCGAAGGGTGACAGTCCCTAATATGCCTTTCTAGCCACTCTTGAGTCTTGTGTCTTTTAAAGCAGTCAGTGAGGGGGCACTTTAGTCTATGGTCCAATCTCTTCAGTTTTAATTTTATCTTCTTCGAATATCCATTATGCTGGCGAAGGATCTTTGGCAGTTTGCATTGGTGCAAACAATATCACATTGCCTTTCTCCTATCAGTCTAGGTGTGTAATTTTCGTCTCGAACTTAAGGGCTTTCCTATGGATCTCGGAGCCATGAATCTGAACGCTCTTGCCATATTTCTTTCGCATCCTTAATTAATTGAAACATCCAGTTCCTTGTATGTGAAGCTTTCTTTGTTTCGGCTTTTTCAAGGTTGCTGTTAAGTATGGAGAGTATCAGGCTATCTTTGACCATTTTCAAACTCTTCCATATGTTCAACCTCTTAGTCTGTATAAGACTTCCCAGGTTACGTATTGGGAGTTCCTTTAGGATTTCCTCGACAGTTTTGTCTCTTCGCGAATACAGTCCAAGAATCATACGGCGAGCCATATTCTGTATTGCTTTAAGTCTATTGTTATCTTTTACTCTCAAGACACTGGTTGGTAATCCGTAAGTGATTACAGGACTGACAAAATTTCCCACCAGATGCGCCTTTAGGGTGTTTTTGCGACTACTTGAGCGCAGAAATGGTCGCAGTCGTATTCGGTGCCTTTTCGCCTTGGTATAGTTTTCAATTATTGCTCCGTCTGGCTCGCCGGTGTCTTGAATTATGGAACCAATATATTCGAAGCGTGAGGCACGTCGGAAAGACATTCAACTGCCTCAAAAGGCAGTTGCTTACCATCTCCAGTTTGAAACCAGAAGGTTTTGTTTGCTGCGACTTGCATTCCATATTTTTGCATCGTTTTCGCCAGATGCTCTATTAATCTGACAGCTGCAACTTTATTTGGCGCAACAGACATAGGTCATCGGCGTATTCAAAATGATTTAGCTGCCATCTTTTACCCGAGTGATCGATCATCTGTATTGCTCTGTCCTTGAATAGACGAAGGCTTCATTCAATATGAGTTGAAAGTTTAAGTTGAAGAGAAATATCCCCTCCTTTGAGCCTTGTCTCACATCACGTTTCATCTCAAAGTAGTCCCATGCTCCCCTCAGTTTTTCCTTCGGTGCGTCCATCAAGGACCTTACTGAGTGGATTATTTGCCAAGAGCAGCCTAGATCTATCATTCGATTGCTTATTGCAGCTGTAGACAGCGAGTCAAAGGCCTTTTCCAGGTCGACAAAAACCAGCCCTATTTTCTGCTTCTGGTCCACGGCTTTCCGTATATTAGTTCTTACTTCAGGTATAGCCTGTTTGGTTGATTTTCCTTCAAACAATCCAAATTGGGTTCTTGAGGGTAGTTCTTCAAGATGGTGCTTTAAACGTTGGCACCGAATAAGATGCATATAACTTACCTAATGCATCTAGAAGGAAGATTCATCTCTAGTTTGCAGGATCTGTCCGCGAACCTTTCCACCTGTAGATGCTTACAGCATCAGCATTGATCCAGGCTTGAGATACATAAGTGGTCCTATTGTAAATGTCGTTGAACACTTTTAGAAGGTAGGTGCTTAGACACTGATTATCCCATTTTAATAACTCAGATCTGATTACATTTTCACAGGGACTTTTATACGTCTTTTGACGCATATTCGGGGACATGTCGAAGATTTCAGATTAACTCAGGGACCAGCCAATGCTGAACTGAACTAATAAACGCAATCTATCTCGAGTCTCCACTTAGCTTTTGCATGCTAACAGCAAGTGAAGCGGTTTTTGAGTTAATAATACTTCACTATTGGCAATGAAGTGTATCATAAATTCAGACAAACGCACTTTCTGCGTCCTTACTAATAAACAGATCTATCTCGACTTAGAGTTGTGCACGAAGTTCCTACACCAAAAATTACTTGAATTTCAAATAACAAGCATCCAACTAAAAAAAAAATTATGTTTTTTTCGAAACCATCAATACCTAAGTGCAAGCGTACACAACTAGCAATATACTCACATTTAAGCTTTCACTTACAAAAACATATCAATAAAGGCAACGTCAATCGTCCCTCAATCAATGGAGTACTACAGTTAGTTGTAAAGCCTGAAAAGTTTAGTCACAAAACTCGTAGAATTCAGGCTCTTGCTCAAGAGATCAACTATTAGATGGTATTCATATACTTGAAATACGTTTTTAATCGACTTTATCATGTGCTAATAGCAGAATTCGCAGGTTTGCTCTTACAGTCGTCGATAAACATGCCCATATACATGAGCTTTCTGCAATTCACTAGTCTCGAACTATATGGCTATGAGAAATCCTCCAAATCATTTAATAATAAACAGCTCAGATCACTTGATTGAAGCATTGAATTTTTGAATGAGTTGAAACTGATGGTTAGTGCCGAGAGTTTAAATACAAATCGCTTAAATGCGCAAATAGATTCAGTATGCAATACCGAGGAAAAATATCACCTTGCCAGATCAAGCATAAAAAGTATTGATGCCGGTTGCCGAACGGTCTATAACAACTCTTCAATGCCAGTTAAAGTGTTCGGTTTTTATTTGATTCACATTACCCACATGACGTTGCTTAGAAGATAACAGTGGCAGCGTTCGAAATCAACAATAATAACAAAAGTTTAATTGCAACCTCAGCAAAATTTTGAATACTTGGAGGAACGAAATGGGCCTTGACAATCTTCAAGCAATATACGTATATACATGCATTTAAACACGACTTTTGAATACCCCACTCTCGAAATAATACATCTACCCAAAACAGCTCCTATTACTTGTCTGCCCATCCTCTTAAGAGTACAGACTTGGAATGCACTGAACCCCAAAAATGATTTCTCTATAAGACAGCGACTTATTACAAGAAACATTGAGAAGCAGCCTTTATTGAACACTTTGAATAATCTCAACTTAGTTTGCATGAAATGTAGTCAAAGATCCGTTGAAGAGAATCTCTAATGGACCAGAAAACAAGGTGTACTCGACCCTCAAAAATGGTTGATCTTTTTGTTGAAAAAGCTGAAATTCCAAGACTCATCGAGGTGATCTTCACAGTTTTAGCCCAATCCACTGTAAGAATAACGTCAATTTCTATTTCATGGCCTCTGATTGCACACTTACGTCTGAAAGAAAAAACACTCGGTTTAACAAAACAAACATGGGACTTGCATTGAAATGGGCCGAGAGTCTTGCACATAATCAAAGCAGGAGTGTAGCATTTCGATTGTGCAGTTATAGGCTTGCACAAAATTCATTGGAAGATCCGTAGTGTTTGACGGATGAGGGCAAGTCGAGTTCACTGCAGTCATGTTCTGCTGATCCTCACTAAGCACTAGACTTCCATTTAAAAACGGTATCCTTGCTGCTTTGATTGCCTGATTAAAAAATAACTTAGCCATAACTGCAGCGGTGCTTTGAGTTATGTTCTCAAACGGGCATATGCCTGAAGGTAATGATGAGTTGACTTTGAGTATACTTTCGTGATTTCCTATTGGTAAGGAAACTTCTGTTATAGAGGGAGAAACTACGAGAGCGATTAATAAGGCAATGTAAAATAGCATGACGCAAATCAGAAGGTGGGTTTCAGCAGACTACAGATACGTAAGCGGTAAGTTCATCTGAAATTCAGCCCATTTATAGAAATATTTAACCCAATCAACTGGAGCGTTATATTCAGTGGCATCTATGTCTTACGATAGTTCTCAAGGTTTAATTCGTGCTTGACCTAAACTTCAGGGAAGATATCAGTGAAATTGTTCCACTCTTACCCATAAAAGCATCAAACGAAGCGGGGTCTTAATTTTGTTCAGACAGTCTTTTGTTTATTTGCTAAGCAAAATGCTAACATCGATTTCAACTCCAATCTCACTCTTCATGTGAATAGGTCTTTGTTGTATTAGCCCGAAAAGACAATATTGGCACCCATAATATGCGTTCCAAAAGAAATCAAATGGGTGGATTCAACAACCATATATTCTTAATCACTACGTCTGGCGAACTGTCGCTTCATCTTAAATGTATCTGCATTTCATTGTTGTTGGGTTAAAAATTGGATTTTTGTTTGAAAGTATTGCCAATTTTAGGAATCCTATAGTCGGCAATCCAATCAACCACGAAGAAATCCTAGACAAAAAAATTTGCTTTCAGATTCAAAAGTTAATTTCTTACAGAAGTTCACACACAACAATACAACTAGACAGACTACCGGACACATAGTTAACAATCAGTGCAGGCATTAAACTAGCACTTTGAAAGCATGGTTTGTCGGTCATTTTCTAAGTGTAAGAACTTGCAAGAATACACATGGCAATATTCCCAATTTCTATACTAGTAGCTTCATCCATTTCTAAGTGGGCCACATAAGCGAAATTTTAGGGAATCCACATGCCATAGCTTTCCAGTCTGCAATGATACATTATCCTTGCCAAATAGCACACACCCCAGCATGCTTCTGCTACTCCTTAACTTACAGGATATTATTTCAAAGCGTTCCACTTCTACTTATGTTTGTGTAGGAAACCTATAATGCAGCAAACTCAAATCTTATATGAGCCGAACTCCATTTGAGTGGACCAATTTATGAGCCCAGACCTTCTGTCAGACACACCTGTCTTTAAGGAGCGTTTGATGGGATGCATTTGAATAGTCCAATTTTTCGCATCTTTATATTTATATCAAGTAATCGAGCCTCCATCATACAAATTTGACTTCAATATTATCGACATCACAAAGGTCTGTCCCTATAGCAAGACAGACCCGACGCGGAACAACAAGTAATCCCAATGCATGGCTATCAAAATTGTGCTTTCAGTGTGTCGAAAGCCCTACACAAAATCCTTAACTGAATAGTTTTGCTCAAGACTTGAAAAATCAGTAGTGCTACAGACTTGTGTTGTTTACGGAATAATGCACATTAGCATGGAATCGGTGGCAGCTTTATTTGAACTCTTCGGCTGTGATATGTAATTTAGCACTCTTTGATTAGGCCGAATGCTTTGAAACCTTAGCTACACTGCTTAGTTTTACATCTATTTATACGCATATGCGCATATTTGAACAATCTGGAACACTTTATTTGATCGCAATCAAATAAATCCTTCCAACAGGTCTGATTGAAATATGACTCTGGCTTGTCTTGAGCTCACAAATCTAGTTCATTTGCAGCCAGCTCAAGAATATTTTATCAAAATTTTAAGGACACCGTAAGAGGTTTAAGTGAACTTCAGTCCAGCCTAGACCAACTGTAACCCTTTACCAACATCGGTAAATAGGCCTAAAAATAAGTATCAACAAAGTCTAGAGAATATGTTTATGGTTATATTTATCTGCGAATTTCGAATGTTCGTCGAATCTTAGCATCATAGGAGCACTATGAGGCTTAAAATTTAGGTAGCAGAATTTTATTCATCCTCCTGAATTGACAAAAAAATTTCAGTATAACCCAATGGAGTAAAAATATGAGATGTAAAGGGACAATTATAGGTTATTACTGGGGGTTATGATCCGGGGATTTCGACATTCTTGGCTCTAAATGTCCTTCTTTTGATGGCACTACAAACCACAATTTCGCCTTTGGGATGAATTTCATTCAACGTTGTGGACGAAACGAAAATCAATCACTGGAAGAAGGCAACTTAAGTTTTATGCGCCGATGAAGTTTGACTTCAAGGTGGAGGGTTAGGATTTGGAGCAAGCTTCTTACGGTCGTTGCTAACTGATGGATTCGGACAAATTCAGAAACCATGAGAATTACTCGAGTGGGTGTGCTGATTTACTGCGCCGAGACAAGTAAGGCTCTGATCGGTTCTTTCCAAGATCATTTGACACGATTATCCCATGACATAAGAGAAAAATGAAATCTTTGAGTTAATCAGACGTCACCATCGAATTTCGAATGAATTGCAGTCATTTCGAAGTAGTCAAACAACACTCCGCGTGAAAATGAAACATTTGCTGAAATCTTGAGGGTAAAATTACCAAATTATTTTGAAATTTTATGCCCAGGCAGCGGTTGGTGTGTTGAATTACTTTAACAAGAAATAAACCTCTTTTATTGAAAGAACCAAAGATAAATATAATCGCAAACCATGTATAATCTCGTGTTTTAGACAAAATTTAATTTTATGCATAAAATGGTTGTACTTAATATGTAAGCATAAATTCTTCTCTGGTATAGATGTGCAATTGTAAAATAGTGAACTTGAGACCTCAGATTAGGGTCTGTAATTAAACTCTCTTAGTTAGGAGGTCAGTATATAGCTGGAATAGTCTTGGACCACTTTGAAGAAACCAGCAGAATTGACAGATTACCAACATTTGCCCTGCATTCAGTTCTAATCTTCCTTAAGTTAATTCTGTTTTAATCCAAATATTCTTCACGGCATCTAGCAGAACGTAATTACATTTGGAAAGTTTGTATTGAGACTTTCAGTCATCGTGATTCAACTAAGATAGTGAGAAAAAGCTTTGAGAAAGTAGTTATTACAAGCAGACAAGTGAACTATTATTCGTCACCTCTTTTTGCCTATCAAGTCTCATCCTTCTGCTTAGTTTAAATTCAGCGTCTATTGTCTGCAGGAAGTCAATAAAAGTCAGTTTTTAATCAGCATCATAGTTCATTAAATTTGGACCAGATTTCTGCAATTGTATTTCTAAACTACATGAACTTTTATTTTCACATCGTAGACAATGGCGATGGCACTTACAAAACGCAACATGAAACAGCGCTTTGAAACGTCCCTTTAAGAGAAGGTTTAGATACGGTGAACTGAACAGCAATAATTATTAGGTGGTATGAATGACTTGTCATTGCAAATCATGTCCTGCCTTGTTCTAAAGATAAACATTTTTTGCAAGCTAACATTTTAGACATAATTTGTCTTTGTTACGCTGATCATTTTACTTGAATACAATCCATCATATTTATAGTACCGACTGTGTTTCGGGTTCACTTATATCTAGCAAAATTAGAGTTCGAATTTCAGAGTTAAACCTAGATTTGCCATGCCATCTCTATTTTATACACAACCGTATTTGGAAATGTAGTGATTTTAAGCACCTATTTCTATGTTAAAGCGATCAGAGAAATACGCATCGGTTAGGTTATTTGGCAAAGCAGTCTAACATTCACGTCTATTTACTAGGACAGAGAATGATCCGTAGAGGAGGCAAAGCTCATATTCTGTATTTATGGAGCTGCTCTTAGCTGCACAATTTCGATGCATTAAGAAGAAACATAATCGACTGCGGTTTCTGATGAATAAATGAAGTTGTGATGCACCGCATGCCAATTAGCCTAAGTAAAGACAGACTTGGACTTAATTTCCTTAAATGATGTTTTTTAGACAGAATTTATTTAGCGATTCGTTCTTGAGTTCGAAGGTACACAAGCAGTCAGAATGCCCGAAAATATAAATTCCCCTTGATTCTTATGGTATAACAAAAAGGCAACCAGAAATTCACCATGAAGTCCACATCAGGAAGTGTTAATGTTCTTTCGTAACTTTATTGACAGTGCTGTCAAGCTTGTTTAACTGAGCAATGCATTCCCCAAGACGAATCTCCCCATTTAACCTCTTATTGACGCATTCATTTGCTTGATACTGCACGCCATTTCCATTTCACTCAAGAAGTTGAACGTTGACGGCAGACACAAACGAAATCCCGAGTATAGCGGTACTAATAAACAGTAAGTACAGCATGAATACACCGATTCAGCTTGACGAATTTATACTCCAAATCAGTCATTCGCAGACTTAATTCGTATTGTTTGAGGTATCTAAATAGCATTTTTTAATCATTTTCACAAATAGCCTTTTCTGGCATATTTAATTAAAATTCAAATTATTTGGTATCTTGGTGTTGGAAAGGTGAGGGAAATTTTATTTAAATTATTCTTTTAATTTATCCACAATAATGCTATTTGTAAAATTATAAGAGAATGATTTCAAAATTGCTTTCATTATGTGCATAATTAAGATTCACATTTCTTATTATGCATACAAGACAGTAAAATGAATTTTTGCCGAGAATTAAAAAATTTGATTTTTGATTTGCGGAAAAGTTCATCAAGTTGGACTAGTTTTCTCCAGTTGTCTTCCTGGACTCTGCTGACTTTCGTTTAGCCCAGAAGATATTGATGTTAGTGCCCAGAAAATACAATACGACCCTTAGGACGCATTCTCGTGCATCAAGATTCAAATCCTCGAATAAGGTTTAGGACAAATCTTAAATGCCATCTATTTAGCTGTGTTCAATCATATCACGTCGTCGGAATATTACGGCACAGTCACAATTTCATCCAAAACAAATTGCTACAAATATTTAGCCGTGTGATAAAATATGATTCAATAAAAAGTTTCTAAAAAAATTTTTTGAGGAGATAATTCCCTTTCCATTTTAGCTTAATTTATTTAAATATAAACTAATCGCTTTCAAGAACTGGCTTAACAAACTGGAAAGCAAGTGTTTTATGTCTGATAAGTGAGGCATGCAGTGTATTCGTCTAGGACAATGTCTGCAGTCAGTGTAAATCTGAGATGACTTTCACAATTGCCTTCCAGTTCACTGCAACCATCAAAGCAATTATCAGCTTAGCGATTCAGTCCACACCGCTTTCTTGCCGGATGAAATTCTATGCTGTGCAAACTACGAGCAGGACCTAATATTTCTCAGAATTGATCGTTTGTTTGAGATGATGGCAGGTGTTCTGCGCTCCATCTCACAGCAATGGAGTTGTGAGTACTTCGCTGTATTTTGCATAAATGAAGCTGGATAACCACAGGTTGAGCTTGATTTAGTTCTGATCTGTTGCTCTTTATTAAGCGTTTGGTGTGCATCAGAAAATTGAATGCCTGCTTATTTAATTGTTTGATAAACGATGAAATTAGCTGGAATTCCTTGCATTAAATTAAAATGCCATTATGCAAAGCTCTGCAACTATCGCCAAACTGCTTCAAAAATCAAGCAATCAAACAATAACACTGCATATTGGGGACAATCTCGCGTAAAATCTGAAAATTTAACTAAGGAATCTAAAATTTGAATTGTAATTGTACAGAATGTGTTCCAACCATCTTCACTATGTTTTATTATCTATCAGAATGAGCTAAGATCTCTGAAGTCTTTGGTTTCTTTACAGAATGCGGATAAATAGGATGTAAATCAATGAAGATGAATGGTTTGTCAACGTTTTGCAACCGTAGAAAATTTCGAATGAAGTGAAACATGGTCTGACACAGTGATGGGCTATGCGTTCAAAGCCTTTATTTATAGCACCCGTCCTTATCGTCAGTCTTCATTGATTTGTCTTCACCTCGTATGCGAATATCTGTCTTAGGTAAAACGAAGATGCATAAACATTCTTATGTCTTCCTCCGATTTCGGAGATGCGTTCCTCTTATCTATATTCTAGCAGTTTGTTGGAGCCTTTATTTGTCATTTTAAGACCAAAATAAAAGCTGCGCGATCTAAATTGATTGCATTTAAAATAACATATTTTATGGTTATCATGATTGTCAATAACCTGTGGATCTTTACCAGAAGCATTGCGTTCATTTAACAGGTTTCATGTATTCAATTTATAAGAGAACACATTTTCGGTATTTTTCAGCATTCATCCTGCTAATCTGAAACATCTGATATGCCCTGAAGATATACTGGAAGTTTAATTTCGAAAAACGGTACCAATTCATCCTACTTGGGACTTCATAGGGTAAAATTTTCAGGCATGCAGACAAAGTTGATGAAAAATAATCAAAATCACAAATAGAATCTGCATATGTTGGCAGGTAATAATGGGGGTTTTGAGTTAGGTGTCCGAATACTGATAATCTTCTAAACTTAACAGTAAGCAGTAAGCATGAAGCCAGCACAAAATACTTGTTTAAAAAATCAAGTCTGATGATAGCAAATGATGTTAATTTTTGAAAATGGTAATTTATTAACCATTTCACGGCTTGATTCGAAAGAAATCTTCTTGAGCTGGTTAGAACTGATATAGATTTGTGAGTCGGAGAAAAGCCAGAGTTGAATGTTTCAATCAGACCTATTGACGATTTCACTTAATTGCGATAAACTGTAATGTTCCAGATTGTTCAAATACGCGCATATACGTATAAATGTATGTATAACTAAGAAGTGTACCTAAGGCATCAAAGCATTCAGCCTGATCAAAGAGAATTCAATATCATATCACAGCTGATGAGCTCAAACAAAGCTGCCACCGATCTCATGCCAATATGCATTATTCCGTAAACAACGCAAGTCTGTAGCACTACTGATTTTTCATTTAAGGATTTTGCGTAGTGCTTTCGACATGTTGAAAGCACATTTTGCTAGCCATGCACAGGGATTACTTGTGGTTCCACGTCTGTCTTGCCTTTCTCTAGGAACAGACCTTTATAGTATTAATTATATAAAAGTCAAATTTGTATAATGGAGGCTCACTTACTTGAATTGTGTATCAAGACGCAAAAACTTGGACTCATCACGTGCTCTTTGAAAGCAGGTGCGTCTGGCAGAAACTCTGGGCTCATGAATCGGTCCACTTAAATAGAAACTGCGTCCCGAGATTGGAGTTCGACTTAATGCGCTGTGTTTCCTACGCAAATATACTTAGAAGTGGAACACTGAAATAATATCCTGTAATTTATGGAGTAGCAGAAACATGCTGCAGCGTATGCTATTTGGCATAAACAATGTATTATTATAGGCTGGAAGGGTAAGGTATGTGGATTTCTTAAAATTTCGCTTATGTGTCCCACTGACAAATCGATGAAGCCAATTGTAAAGAAATCGGGAATATTGACATGAGTCTTCTCGCAAATTCTTCCAGTTATAAAATGTTAGCTTGGTGCCTGCACATATTGTTGACTCTGTCAGTCTTGTTATGTTGCATGTTGGTATTCTTGTGGTATTCTTGCACAGTGGTGTAGATGTGCAGAAGTTATGTCATTCAATGCAGTGACTTCCATCCATTTGAACTACCAGACATACGTCTTTCAACTTCTATTCATCAAAACATTGTAATGCTTATGTTGCATTTACTATCGCTAGAGAATGAAGCCCTCAAGTGCTATAACTACTCCCCCCTCAAAAAATTTGAATGCAAGCTCTTAAATTAAACTGGTATTCACTGTGCTGCACATGCGTCATACAAGCGCGTCTTGAAATAAAATAGCTTCCCATAGCCATTTGTAGAGTAAAGCGACCGTAGACATGCTTTATTTTTACTGAGTCTGCCAAGGGCAATCCAAAGCTAAATAGAGGCGTTCTGCAAATTTCATGGGCTTTCGCCTTTGACTCTAGCGATTGGAAAAATCCGTTTGTTTATTTTTGTTCATAGAGTCTGGTTGATGTACCATGCCTCAAAAGTGTTATTTTAGGTGTCTGTCCAAGCTATCAGCGCCATGCCTGATTGACAATATGATTCAGTGGTTCGTTAGACGACTTACTCGAGAGAGTGTGCGCGGACTATTTTAATTCAGCATTTCGTTTCTGTTAAACCTGCTCTCCAACAGCAGTTGATGCGAAGCGAACCAGAGTACTCTGCTCAGTTGAGGTCATGAATTTAATGTTGAGAAATAAATTCTAAATTTTATGACTGTGTTCTGAGAATAAATGCCGTAACGCTCGTTATTCTACACCATCACATGCTGCTCGTCATCAATATTATCGAAGCCATTGATGAGCTGTATCCTTTATTTTATCGCTTTTATTAACTTCAAGTGCAATCAGCAGGTCTTTCAATTTTGACTCATTCAAATTAGCCCCGCCTCTGTTGCACTCACACTCACATGTGAGTGTGGTCGTGTTCTGGTTGCTAACTTATTAGAAGTACTTTTGCCCAGTAGGTGGCACTGGCCTTCGCAATGGACTGATTTCTTTTATTTAGAATAAAACCTTTTCATATTTGCAGTTTTAAATGATCCAACTGAAAAATAATAACGCTGCGACGAGAGAAACCTTTGTACCATTGTGTGTCCATTGATGTCTTTTGACTCGGGTTGACTCGGAAGTGCCCTGACTAACAACCAACCGCTCCTGCTAAATACCATATTGCTCGAGCTTTTTAAAGCAAAATGCAATTACCTGCGCAACTATACGATGTATAGCCTAAGATGGAATGCGATCCAAAGTAACATGTCTGAACTAAAATTGCTCTCGAGAGTTAGATCTGTCTAATATTTTGATTGAGCTCATTTCAATTTAAGCGAAACAAACTCGAGAGTTGGCTTGGCAAACTAGAGGAAACGTGACTGATTCAGAGTACGTGAGGCATGAAAAGCATCTTTTGAGGAACTTGTTCTGCATTCAAGTGTAATTCTGGAATAACTTTCATGAATAGACCTAATCAACTTCAAACCTTTATTAGCTATTTGGGTAAGTAAAATTATGCCAAACATTTTCCCTTGCTGGATGAAGTGTAATGCCTGCAGATGCTATTGATGAAAACATTTGAACGTCGCAATATGAGGGCATTTTAGATTTCTGAAGTTAAGGTTTAATTCAATCCGAGATGTTTGCTCTAATGAATTTATGGTCGTAAATAGCGCTTGTAAATAAGATTCTCACTTAGCAGTAACAGTATGAAGACAGTACGAACCATGTTTCAACAGTCATGTCTGATGATAGCGAATAATATTTCTCTTCGAAAACGGTTTCGGAAATCTAGTCCAATTTGAAATTCTCTTTCGAACACTTGTAGAACAAAATCAAACAACAAACAATCCCTTCGTAAAGCCCGCCAAACCACGCTATATTGATGAGGTTCCCTGCATTATTTCGGAAAAACAAACAATTAATTAAAGATGAATTTTACGTCATGTTCATACGCAACAATGCCGACTATCTAAATCGAAGTAAACAACATGGTTCAGATAGCGTAAGGCAAGGATTAATTTGGTGGTTAAGCCGTTATCAAGTGAACGTTGAATTTGAGAAGACAGCAGACGCGCGACTGAAAATAAAACCTTAGCAACATTGGTCTAGATAATGCAGATTTAAATCATCTGAATATGGTTCTTATTTTTCTTACATAGGTTGGTTTTTACCTGTCTTGCTTGCATTTGTCAGCTGAGAATCAGCCAAAAATCGGTTTTTGAGTCAATCAAGAGGATTTGCTAGTGATTATATTTCAACATAAAGTGATGGCATGCATCAGACCTATCAATCGTACCAAGAATGAGGGACAAATATATTGAGCCTGCTTGCATGAAACAACTTTGAAAATGCAGCCGATCCTCCTATTTGCCAGTCCCTCGTGCAATTCCGATCTAGCTACTTATTTACTAACCGCCACCCTTTTGATAGTGTAGTATCATTAATCGAACAAAATTATTATTTTGAGCAAAAATGCAGAGGACCTATATAGTTAAGGCATTCTCACTGCTTGCGTTCAGAGGATTAAAGGAAGCCTTCTAATGTACCTCAATTAACCATTTCGATCGAAAGTTGAAGGTGTGTATTTTGACATGAAAACCAACATCCAACTACGTGGGATTCAACAAAAAGAAGAATTACAACCATGGGAATCCCAAAAGCAGCATCACACGCATTATCACTAACACATACAATTCGCTAGGTAGAGAAGGTGGATAATGAAATTCTGTAGCTCCAGTCACCCGAAATCCTGTTGACTGCAGCCTAAGAGATGAAATTTATTTGCTTATTAGAACAAGCAGATCTATTCAAAACTGGTAGACTAGACTAGCTCTTGAAAGAACGCTCATGAACTTGTGACATTGGGCATTATTTTACAGAGATGGGATTACAGAATCACTCTATCAAAAACAGCATTATGCTAATAGCAGGTGATACAAACTGGACACTAATTATTCAAACCAACCGGACTTGAAATAAACACTTCATCATTTGAAACTTGGTAACGAGAAAAGATGTCTTATTCGAAGAAACGCTAGCCTGACTTCCTATAAGTAATCGACACTGAATTCAAACTAAGCAGAACGATGAGAGATTTTACTGGCACAAATAAATGGCGAATAATAGTTTACTTGTCTGCTTGTAAGAACTGCTTCCTCAAAGCTTTTTCTTTTTATCTTGGTAAAATCACATTGACTGATAATTTCAATGTAAACTTTTTCATATGCGATTGCTTTCTGCTAGATACCGTGAAGAATATTAGAATTAAAAGAAAATTGAACTCAGGAAAACTAGAACTGAATGTACTGTAATCTTTCTACTCTACCGGTTTCTTTAAAGTGGTCCAAGATTACCCCAGGTACATACTGACCTCCTAACTAAGAGAATTTAGTTACAGACACTAAATACACTTCTATACCAGTGTAGAATTTATGCTCACATATTCAAAGCAACCATTTTACACATAGAGTTTAACTTCGTCTAAAACAAGAGAATAGGCATGGTTTGTGATTATGTTTTCTTCGGCTCTTTCGTTAAAAGAGGTTTATTTATTGTCAAAGTAATTCTACACACTAGCCGGTGCCAGAGCGTAAACTTTCGAAATAATTTAGAATTTTGCCCTTGAGATTTCAGCAAATTTTTCAATTTCATGAAGAGTGTCAGTTTGTTACTTCGAAATGACAGCAATTCAAACAGTAAGTTTCGAAATTCGAAGGCGAAGTCTGTACGACTCATAGATTTCATATTAAGCTTTTGTCATGGAACAATCCTGTCAAATGATCCTAATGAGCACCATCATAGCCCCACTTTGTCTCGTTGCAGTACATCCTCACATCCCCTTGAGTAATCCCTATGATTTCTGAATTTGTCTGAATCAGTCATTTAGCAGCCACCTTAAGAAACTTGCTTCAAGTCCTAAACCTTCACCTTGAAGTCAAACTTCATCAGCGCATAAAAATTAAGTTTTCTTCTCTTGGTGACCTATTTTCGTTTCGGCTACAATGTTGAATGATATCCATCCCGAGAGTTGAAGTAAGGGCTTGTAGTGCCATCAAAAGAAGGACATTTAGAGTAAGGAAGGAGAATTCCCGAATCACAACTTTTGGTAATATCCTATAATGGTTCTCTTATATCTCTTTATTTTTGCTCAAATAGGTTATGCTCAAACGTGAATTTCTATTTACGGAGGATCAAATAAAAATTTGCTAGCTAAATCATCGAACATCATAGTGATCCTATGATGCTACATTTCGTTGATTAGTCAAAATTTGCAGATGGAAAAAACCTTACTTATTCTCTAGACTTTAGTGATACTCATTTTTAGGCCTATTTACCGGTAGCGCTAAAGAGTTGCAGTTAATCTAGGCTGGACTGAAGTTCAAATTAACCTCTCACTGGTATGGATGTGTAATTATAAAATGGTGAACTTGAGTCCTCAGACTTGGGTTTGTAATTATGCTCTCTTAGTTAGGAGGTCAGTATGTAGGTGGAGTAATTTTGGACTACTTTGAGGAAACCAGCAGAGTTGAAATATTACCAACGCTTGCCCTACATTCATTTCTAATTTTCCTGAATTTGATTCTCTTTTAATCCTAATATTCTTCACAACATCTAGCAGAACGTAATTGCACGTGAAAAGCTTGTATTAAAACTTGTAGTCATTATGATTCTTCTTAGATAAAAAGAAGAAGCTGTGAGAAAGCAGTTTCTACAAGTGAATTAATATTTGTCATTTCTGTAGGCTGATCAAATCTCTCATTTTTCTGCTTAGTTTGAATTCAGCGTTTATTATTTACAGGAAGTCAGACCAGTGGTTATTCAAATAAAACATCTTCACTCGTCACTTAGCCTCAAATGATCAAGTGTTTAATTCAAGTCATATTTACTTGATTAATAAGTTCTCAATATGTATCACCTGCCTTGAGCATAATATCATCCTGTGACAGCGATTGTGTAATCGCTTCTCTTTGAAGAAAGACCTGACGTCACAAGTCAATGAGCATTATTTCTAGAGCAAGTATTCCCTATTTTCTCTATCATCAGCTTGTGCTGCTGCTTTGGACAAAAACAGCAAATTGAACAAGCACAATGACCTAGCTAAATAGATGTCTTGAAAAACCGAAACAACACGCTTATCATTAACGCTTGATCCCAATTTGTTCATCTAATGATTGGTGATAGTTGGATTTCCATCATGAACCACTGAAAGCTTAAGTTGTTTGATAGTTTTGTGAATCTTTTACACTGCGCAGTGCTCTACTTTCAAACTACTAACCTTTAATCACATACTGGGTGGTTTCGTGATAATTATTATATTTCGTGGACTTTTTTGAATGCACTGCAGCCTGGATGCACGTTTTGATTCAAGGAATCCTAATGTTTAGAGAAGCTAGCTCACCCTTAGTTAGAATGGGTAGAAGCTAAAATGAATACACTGGTTTTCGGTTAAGCGAAATTTCTACATTCTGTATATTTACTGAGTTCATGGCCATTATCATGACCTTTAGAGGAGCTTAAGTAACCTCAGATACAACCCGAGGTCAATTTGTGAAAAATGCTGAAAATGTGAATATGCAGCGCAAGCAACACTTTGAAACCATGGGTTGTCAATTCAAATCCATAGTCCGACATTTCATGGACGAATTGAAACGACTGTTTTAAATTCAACATGAGGAAACTAAGAACGCGAATGCGCGATTTCCAAGAAATTTTTCCTCACATTATATCCTTAGGTAAATTGCAACCATTGAAGCAAAGTTAATTACCTCCTAATTTGTAGAATAAAAGCTGTTAGGCGTAAGTTGTAGAAAATTTTAGATGCATCAACTCTTAGAATCTAGGTTATTACTCGAAATGTCGAACATTATTGAGTGTTGCAGAGAGTGGCGGGCGATCAAATGAAACAGAACAGATTTTGCAACCAGATACTGCTATTTCAAGAAAACTAAAATCAGTGAAAACGCATGATAGTTGTTAAAAATTTTAGCGATTCATGTCATGGAAATAAACATTTTTGCGAACAAGTCGACTTCTACAGAATATGCTTTTATCAAATCAGTTCGAACAATTCCGATATCATCAATTTGATTCAAAAGTCATTGTAATATCTTCGATCCTTACCAACATGCTTTGATTGCCAAACATTTCCTTTCAAAATCCTCCCATTTTTCAGCATTTCTATATTGTTTGCAGAGTACATAATACTGCAAACTGTGCTGTAGCAGGAATCATTCACTCGGTTTTCACTATTTGCACCTGTGAGTGCTTCCCTTATTGTGTTCATGCAAGTAGGCCTTCGCTGGCGCATTTCAATTTGTGTCCATTCTGTCACATTCCATCGATTGATGAAGAGCAATAAAAAATTCTAACCGAAACTGCGTGAAAGCCCGAAAAATGGCGAATCGGCTGTGTTCCCAAAGTTGTTTTGCCATAAAGCAGGCTAACTATATTTGCTCCCCATTTTTGAGGCAATCAATGGTTCGGATGCATGTCATCATCTTGTGTTTCGAAATTGAAATGCTCACGATCCCGTTCATTATTTGGGAAATCAAATAGAATACTTGTTAGATTCTTATAGTTTGAAATTTGAGTACTTCTTGGTGTAGGAAATTCATTCACAAATCTAAGTTGAGCTAAACCTCTTTATTAGTAAGGTCGCAGAAAGTACGTCAGTCTGCGTATTTGAGGTACTTCATTGCCGATAGCAAAATTTCATTAATTAAAAAAACTGTTTTATTTGCTGTTAATGTGCAGAAGCCAAGTGAAGACTCAAGTTTAGCGTTGGATGAACCCTGAGATACGTTTGTGTTTACTTGATTTTGCTGCAGAATGACGAGTTAGGTGCAGAACATGCCTGATTGGAATCATTTACTAACCGTTTTCTGCATAATTAAGTGACAGTCAACTTTTTCAACAATATTCCGGACTTTGGTAATTTCCGCAGCTCATGAGTGAATCTTCTTTATACCATTGTGCTCTTCTAGGCATTCAAGAATCGATCTGACTAATTTTAGAATCGCGACACATTCACGTTTGATGAATTTGGAAAACGGAAGCTTTCGAATGGAATAGATAGAAATGATCTAGTGCTGTAATAAATTTCTGTGCTTGGGATTTCTCCGTGGTGGATTGGGTTGCTGGCTTTACGATTCCTGAAATCGGCGATACTTTCAAACAAAAAGTTAAAAGTTAATCTAGCAATATTGAAATGCAGATACATTTAAGACGAAGTGCCTCTTAGTCAGACATAATGATTAAGAATGTATAGTTGTAGAATCCACCCATATAGATTTCATTTGGAGTCAAAAGCTATGTCATCACCTCGTCAAGCAAATAAATAAAATAGCGCTTAGTCCTCCAAAATTGTCTGAACAAAACTGAAAGCCCTCTTTGTTTGATGCTTTTACTGGCAAGAGTGGAACATTTACAGTGGTATCTTTCCTAAAGTTGTAGTCAAGCACGAATGAAACCTCGAGTACTATCGTTAGACATAGATGCCATTGAAGGTAACGCTCCAACTGATTGGGCTAAGTTTTTCTATAAATGGGTTGAATTTCAGATGAACTTGCCGCTTACATATCTGCAGTCTTCTGAAATCCACCTTCTGATTTTCATCATGCTATTTTACATTGTTTTATTAATCGCTTTCGTAGATTCTTCTTTTATAATGGAATTTCCTTCGCGAGGAATTAGAAATCACGAAAAGATAATCAAAATCAACTCATCATTTCCTTCAGGAATATGTCCGTCTGAGAAACTAAATCAGAGTACCGTTGGAGACACGGCCAAGTTCCTCATTCATCAGACAATCAAAGCAGCTCAGACACCAATATTCAATGGAAGTCTAGTGCTTAACGAGGACCAACCGAACAGGACTGAAGTCAACTCGACTTGCTCACCTTCGTCGGCCTCTTCGAAACTTCCAATAAATGTTTCGCAAGTCTATGACTGCATGATTGAAATGCGACACATCTGCTATGATTTTGTGCCAGGCTCTCGGCCCATTTCAATGTAAAATCTACGTTCGTTCTCTTAAACAGTATATTTTCCTTGCAGAAAAAAATGTGTAATCAAAAGCCATGAAATGGAGATTTCCGCTGGACTTATAGTGGATTGGAATCTAACCGTGAAGATTGTCTCACTGTCAGTTCAGAGTGTGCATCTTTCAACAATAATATCAACTATTTTTGAGGGTCAATTATCCTTAACTATCAGACATATTCTTAAGTCTCTTCAACTGGCTTCTGACTTCGTTTCATGCAAACTAAGATGATTGCATTCAAAGTGTTCAATAAACACTGCTTTTCAAGGTTTCTTGTACTAAGTCACTGTCTTACAGAAAATGCATGTTTAAGGTCATAGGTATTTCAAACTCATACTCTTAAGGGATGGGCAGTCGCGTCACAAAAGCTGTTTTGCATAGGTGAATTATTTTTAAGGCTGGGATGTTCAAGAGTCGTGCTCATTTGTAGAACATCAAGTATCAAGAAAGTAACAAGCATTCGACAAATGCCATCTCATAATGTGGGAAATGAATTAATATTCTACTATCACCTTACTTTCCTTCCACTAACTATTTAATGTGCTGGGTCCTTCGCGTGTCGATGCAACCATAACAACACGCTCAATGCGCATATTTACGTATTTATATTCATGTATGAATGCATATTCCTGCATATTCTAGCGACGTGTTCATTCCAAAAGGCGAGTAGCAATGAATGAATGAATGGACTGGGGCTGATTTGCCTTCAAAATGTAATGAACTAACTGACCATTGGGTAGCATTAAAATAAATTATTAGAATCTTTGAATTCTAGAGTCACAGTATGCTTTTTTTATCTTCTTACCTTAAATAAATTGAGCCCTCCACCGGAACTTCCGGTGAAACTCCGCTTCATGGACGGCACTCGAAAAAACTTACAATCTTGGAAACCTTGAGGCAGTAAAAATCGCTGTTAATAGTCTTGCGTGATAAAACCACGATAAAGCCACTTCCAAAGAAAATTTTGCCATTATTTCAAGTCTAAACATCTTGCATTGCAGTGCATAATGTTCATATTGATAAATATGAAGAGCAGCTTGAGAATTCTATCCCTATTTGACGAGTAAGCTCTCCAAAGACAAACTCTGTGGCCAAATAGGTAAATTCACTGAACAAATATATGCAGTACTTGAATCGGAGGATCAACATGTGTAAAGCATAATTTTAGATTCAGCCCATGTAAGAGCCAGCGTATATCAATGTTCAACACAAACGATATGCAAAGACTCAGTGAACCTAAACGATGCCTGACTATGGCAAATGGTTTTTGAATCAGATGTTTTAAATAAAACATATGATTTATGAGCTAGGCGTTGTGCATCCTAAAAAGAGTATTACATTAAGTTTATAATGGTTGATACCTTTGACTTAGACAAATATCGATGGTAGGAAGTCCACAACTCTTCACACTGAAAAAAATTCTCGAGCTCAGCAATCAGTGTCAGTTAATCCACGCCACATATTTCATGTTGTAATCAAACGTTATTATTCCCACAATTTGGCACAGAATTTGAATCTTCAAAACAGCAAAATTTATTTTTATCATTTAGGTGAATCTCAAAATATTCAATCACAGAAGCGACATACTAATTGTTTGCCGAATTGGCGACTCCGCAGGCTATTTTCCTTGCTGTGGCCTTAAACCTTGATTTGCATAATTTGGTTAACTTCAAACAATGTTGACTTGATCATTTTCTTTTATTTCCTTACACCAAGATCCTCGTCCAACAGGTTATTGTAGAACGTTGACACAATTTGTCAATTGTAATCGACTTAGCGCATTTTCAACAAACAGACTAGACAACTGCTTTGATTCCATATTTTGATAAGCATTCTTTAACAGATCACATTATGTAGACTAGGTTTCCGCTTAAATGATGTTGCCGATTGTTCTTTTGAAAAGTAAATTACAAGTTTGAATAATCATTCCAAATATAATAAATTCAACTTTGAAGTACCCATTTTTGGTTTCCTTGATAAGGTGAATATGGAGCTGGCTAAAAAACAAATCGCAAATTATGCAGTGGAATATTTTAAATATTTAACAAAATCTGCTTGAGCAGATATTCTCAAATAAGAGTATATATTTAGAAAACTTTTAAGAGATACACACAAATCCTTTTTAATTTACCTGATTGTAACCTTGATCTGAGCCATAAAGTTAAAATGAATTCAAATTATTTCTTCTCATGTGATTAATAAAAAAATGCTTGTTGCAACTTTGCGAAACACTTCAAACTAGCTTTTATGTCCATCAAATTAAGTAAAGATCAAGAAATTTTACTTGATTGTGATCATTAAGGCCCGGTGGACATAATATAAGCTGAATTATATGAACTTTTCTATGCATTAGTCCCTTTCCACTTGAGCAACATTAAATATGACGGCTTTGAACGAAATGCATTTATCATGTGCAATACTGTCCAAGAGTAGGCTACTAAAGCCAAAGAAGTGAAACATAATTTGAATGGGAATCGAATGGTACTAGAATCGTAAAATATAAACCGCAACAATGGATTGAACCTACCACAGTTGCATGAGTGCATGGAAAAATTGATTTGTTCATTGATGACTAAAATGATTAAGGGAATCTTCAGTAAAAAATTTAATGTGAAATAGCAAAGTCCAGACAAAATATTCAGTGAAAGTTGCATTTAATCAAGTATTTTAACTTTTAACGCCTTAGAAATAACACTTGGCAAGTAATCCGTTTTTTTCAAAATTAACAAAGATAGTTTCAGTTTAACCGAAGCTTAGGTTAATCATTTCTACACCAGTTACCGATTTTACAGGTAATAAACTTTCACTGTCATACAACAATGAAGTCTATGTAAACCCCCTTGATTTCAGTTGTTGGAACTTCTGATATTGCTAGAGTAATCGGTAATTAGTCTGAGAGCTTTCACCGTACACCTCATATCAGCTTATGCATTCAAGTAACTTTTTTGACGTCTTCAATCACAAAATCACTGAATATACTACTGTTGAAGATCATTTGATTTTCGTTAGTTCTTAAATAAATAGTCTTTTTATCCTGTAGAATTTATTTAAATGTATAGCTTAAATGTTCTTACTGCACTGCAAATTCTTCTTCTTTCAGGCGGTGAAGACATCTTTAATAAAGCAAAATTTACACTAAATAAGTTGGGACCTTAAAGGGATTCAACTAGTACTAAAAACATAGATATTATAATTAGTGAAATCATATAGGCATACCTGTCTGGAAACTGCATAAGAATCGGTGGACTATGGTAGAAACATAAAGAGTCAATGTAAATAATTTTATTTTGAAGGAGTATTTATTCATAAATTCATCGATGTGCGTTTGCGTACAGTAAGCATCTTCTCAGTGTCTAGATAAGCAGGCTATGATCTTACCTGGCTGAGCCTTCCACCATTTCAAGACTTTAAAATAAAGACAGATGTTTGAAGTGAAATTGAAAAAGTAAGAAATAAAGAATAAGTATCTTATTTTGTGGTGATAACAGAAAAAAGAGTGTAAAATCATTTCTGTTCCTGTAAATAACTTTAAATTTGCAATGTGATCACCTGATTGAATCCAGTTACTCAAACAAATATTGGTTGCAAATTTATAAATAATTTTTTTGAGATTTTACGCCAGGAGATGGTTTATATGAGGCTGCGCTTCTCATCCAGGGCAGTACTGAGCCGGCTGAAATTAAAAGGCTGTCTCTTACATGCGCTTTCGCGACCATTATTTCAAAATCAAACAAATGTTTCTGATTTGACACTTAACTAAAGTAATGTGCTATTTTTTTTCTTATGGAAGACGTGAAGCAAATTGATGAAACATTTGGCGGGAAAATCACATGAAAACATTGAAATTTCATAGAATTGATTAACTAGAACTTTTGAGATGACATGACTGAAGCAGTTTACTTATTAATCTTTCACTTTAGAAAATTATTTATTACGTGTAAACAAAAATTTCTAGTCTATACGATAGTTATAACTTTCGCTCAAACAAACAAGTCCCGAGACCTAATTAATTCGCATTTACTTGAAAAATTGCGTGCATTTTATGGCAAATTAATTTTAGCAACCATTTTGATAATTTTAAAACTTTGGTATCTGAATTATATTGAATAACCCGGAAAAAGTAAAATACATGGATTAATTGAGATTTGTTAAAGTTCGCATTTTTTTTCAATTTTTCAATAAACATTGGCCAATAAAAGTGGGAGAGGTCGAAAACAGTTTCAATTATTATCCAACCCGATTGTTTTATAACAATTTCAAATGACGTAAAAATTAAATTTAGCTAATTTAACTTCGGATAACCAGATCAGCCTGTTCTGGATCTTAGCTGAATGGAGAATAAAATAAAATTAACATTTTACAGACTTTTAACTGCTTCCATGATAGCTGGCACTTCATTTCAGTCGTAGAACTCGAATGCTGTTTCGACTCAAAACGTAAGGGGCCTAAATAATTGAGAAAGCCGAAATACCTTCCCATTTGGGCAATTCTTAGATCAAACTGCAATATTGAATTTCTCCACAAATGTAGCGGTTCGGTCATACAATGCATGGCCAATTAATTGCTACTTTAACAGTCCCTACTTGGATGGCTTTAAAGACCAAAGAAGTGGGACATATTGATGAATACACCATGCAATCGAAAAGACTTATTTCAAGCTGTCAACAAACTTTGCTTAAGAAATTAAAGTGACCATGGTTATGGAATCGCGATTGCGCAATTTTATTCGCGAATCCAAGTTGACCATTCCATAAGAGCAAACTCCCATACTTGATGACAGCCTTCAATGATTACTTTTATCCACACAGTCTGTGGCGCAACGAAGCAGCACTTTTGCAGAAACTACAGGTCACTCTTCAGGAAGACAGCGGTTCTCAACAGTCCATCAGTTGTAAGTTTCTTCGAGTGCCGTCCATAAAGCGGAGTCGCACCAGGAGTTTCGGCAGAGGGCTCAATTTATTTAAGGAAAGGAAATAAAAAATGGCACTGCAACTCTAATATTCAATGATTCTTACAAATTTTTGAACGCCACCCAACGGTCAGTTTGCTCATCACATTTTGAAGGCAACTCAGCCCCGGTCAATTCATTCATTCATTGCTACTCGCCTTTTGGAATAAACACGTTGCTAGAACACGCAGGAATATGCATCCATACATAGATTTAAATATAGTGATGTGCGTATCGTCTCGGCGTGATTGAAGAAAGGTGGCAATACGCGGAAGATCCAGAACATATTCAGTTGTTAGTAGAAGGAAACTGAAGTGATAGTAAGACTATAACATGGTATTTGTTGAATTTTACTGAACTTTACCAGATTTGATTGCTAGAAAAGCATTCTGATGTATGAGAAACTAAGGATTCGGTTAACTCAACACTGGATTCTGCGAGTTGCAAACGATTGAATTCAGACTTTTTGACTAGCATGCTGTTGGTGTCATGGAATTTATTTTGTAGCAGGATACAAGATTCGCTGTGAATTTGCTCTCCAATGAACCAGTTTTTTAAGATACGAACAGTCTTGTAGACTAAGAAGTCTAGCAACGTGTATGTTTTTGGATAATGCACTCAATACTTTTGGATTGAAAGGAATTGAGCGAAATTAAAAAAGTGGAAGCAGTTAGGAAAAGGATGTTCGCCATCCCATATCCAAGATGGGTTCATTTTATCAAGACAGCCGATGATTAATTCTGATTACTACTTCCAGTCTTTTGGTAGGTTGGTCAAAAATATATTTGAATTCTGACGAAATAACTAGGGTCTAAGAATTTCAATAAAATCATTCATTAAAAACTTTCTAGTCCAAATCGGTTGCCAATTTCAAAGGTTCTTGAACTACTTGGCAGCTAAGCAAACGCATCGATTTGTTATGCTGGTGAAATCACCGAGTGACACTTTGAATCAGGCCCATTGTTTTAGGTAATTATCGTAGTCCATTGTAAAAATGTGCAGGTAGAGCATTAGCCTAAGTGTTTTGACTAGTAAATAAAGAATGAAAAGACCTTCAAAGATCAAATTACTCTTTTAATAAGCAGCTACTGAGAACAATGATAAAAAACTGAATATGCTAAACAGGATATGCAATTTCATATGTGTGTCATATAATTTACCCGTATTGCAGACATATTATTTTGTCTTTAGCACAACTGATTTTTCGAGTTAAAAGCAAAACCATTCATTTATGGATTTCGCGCAGTGCTTTTGATATGCTGAAAGCACAACTTTGCTAGCCATGCAATAGGATTACTTGTTATTCCACATCTGTCTTATCCTGCTATTGGAACAAACCTTTTTAATGTTGATTATACAAAAGTTAAATTTGTGAAATGGAGGCTTGACTACTTGATATGAATGTCAATATGCAAAAATTGGACTTATCACATGCATCCTGTCAAATGCTCTTTGAGAACAAGTATGTCCGGCAGAAGCTCTCGCCCCATTAAATTGGTCCGCTTAAATAGAAATTTCATCCTGAAAGTGGAGTCCGGCTCATAGAAGTAGACTCGCGTTTGCTGTATTATAGGTTTCTTACATAAACCAATTTTGTAGTCAAACTTTTCAAATAATATCCTGTAAGTTATCGAGTATCAGAAACATGCTAAGGGGTATGTTATTTGGCAAGAACAATAAATTACTTCGGATTGGAAAGTTATGATCTGTGGATTTCGTAAAATTTTGCTTATGTGACCCACTTAGAGATGGATGAAGCCACTAGTAAAGAAATCGGGAATATTGGCATGAGTCTTCTTGCGAATTCTTCCACTTGGAATATGATGGACTATCCATGCCTTCAAAATGCTAGTTTGATGCCTACAGTAATTTTCAACGCTTTGTCTGGCAGTCAGTCTAGTTGTGTTGCATGTGGGCATTCTTATAGATAAGGCACTGGTGCAAATGTTGAGAAATAATATCGTTCAGGGCAAAGACATTCATCCATTCGAACTACCAGATGTAGATTTTTTGACTTTAATTAATCAAAATATTGTAGTGCTTGTGTTGCATTTACTATCGCTTGAGTATGAAACCCTCAAGTGCAATAGCAGCTTGGTCGAATATAGACTACGCCCCAAAATTCAAATGCAAGCTGTTTTATTAAATTGGCATTCATTGTGCTGCGCATGCGTCGCACAAATCTTGGCACCATTAATTAAACACTCATGTCTTTTGGATTCACTCGGAACTGCTCTGAATAACATTCAACCGCTCCTGCTGAATACTATATTGCTCGAGATTTTCAAATCAAAAATGCCACTACCTACGCAACTAAACGACTTATACTCTTAGATAGAATGCGATCCAGCGTAACATGTCTGAACTGAAATTGCTTTCGAGAGTTAGATTGGTCTAATATTTCGATTAATCTGATTTCAATTTAAGCGAAACAGACTCGAGAGTTGGCTTGACAAACTAGAAATAACGTGACTGATTCAGAGTTTGTGAGGCAATAAAGGCATCTTTTGAGGAGCATGTCCGGTATTCAAATGTAGTTTTGGAATAACTCTCATGAATAGATCCAATCAGAAATCCAGGTAAGTAAAATCGTGCTTAACATTTTCCCTTGCTGAATGAAATGTAATACTGTGTACGCCAAGTGCAGGAGCTTTTCTTTGTAGAAATCAATGAGGCGAGAGGGTAATTGCCACCAAGATATTACCTTTTTCATTCATATTATATGCTGAAAAACGCACAAGAGGAAATTAAAATTGCATTTGGAAACAAAAGAATAAGATAAAATCGACACTGAGTCAGGAACATTTTAAGTCAACATTTGAAGTGGATTCAGCTTGTTGTATCTCAGCCTTTAGTTTCAATCGGAATCAGAAATATCGCGGCTGAATGTGCCAATGGACGCATGTCGTTGCATTAATCCAAAACTTAAGACCAGCAGTGGCTCTGCTCATCTAAAAATCCGTTTACGCATTGTGGCAAATGATGCATGCTATCAAGAATTCTCCTGAATTTCCATAAGCAGAGATGCTGTAAAGTTAAATTAGGTAGAAATTTTCAGGAAAAGATACTTGCATGAAGTGTTGCTAGGGTTGATTCGAAAATGCCCACTTCTTCTCTGCAATCTGCCCGTTGCAACTCCTAGATTAACAAATTATCTTATGAATGAGAATCGAAACATGCTAACATTAAAGTAAAATTTGACTACTTTGCGTTGTTGCTGAATGACAGCGACTGATGGCCCCATTTAAAGAACTGACTTCTCACAGAAGCATTTGCTAGAAGCGCCGCATTCCCACTTCATAGTCTGCGAGGAAAAATAGAACATGCATTCAATTTTTCATTAGCGAATTGGATCAGACCGTGCCTTTGTTAATTTGCATCAAGTCACCTCTATATTAGACAGTCATTTATTTTGACCGTAAGCCAGACAAAGGCTTGATTTGTTTTGTACTTGCTTGAATGCAGATCGTTACAAATTAATTTCAAATGTTATCCTACAAGTGACTTGCAATCATTGTTTTCTATTTGAAACAGCACAAAACGTAAATGTACTGCAGTTTAGAGTTTGCACTTTCCCATTTGCCTGGTAAGATATGGAAACGGACAAGCCGAGCGAGGGGATTTTCCGTTCCTCGTAGAGAGACCTTCAAATGTACTTGTAGCAGGAGTCATGTACTCCGGCTTCGCGGTTTGGACCTCTTAGTGTTCCTCTTTATTGTGTGTATGTCCTAAGAGTTCATTCACTTTCCATTTTATTAATAAAGAGCCATTTCAAATTGAGATCGGAACTGCGTGAGAATCTGACAAATCAAATGATCGGCTGCATTTTCAAAATCACTTCGTGCAAGCAAGTAGAATGTATTTATCCCTCATTCTTGGTACGATTGATAGGTCTGATGCATGCCATCACTTTATGTTGAAATAAAACTACTCGCATATCCGTTCAGAAACTCGTAAATTCTCACAAACTGACTCAAAAACCGATTTTTAGCTGATTCTCTGCTAAAAAATGCAAGCAAGGAAGTTAAATTTCAACCTTTGTAAGAAAACAAAAAATTCAATTTCGATGATCTAAATCTGCCTTATCTATACCAATGTTGCTGAGGTCTGATTTTCAGTCGCGCGTCTGCTGTCTGCTTAAATTTAACATTCACTTGATAACGGCTTAAACACCGAAATGATCCTCGTCTCACGCTATTGTTATGTTTGAACCATGTTGTTGTTTAAATGTTTACGCCCTGGCAATGGTTAGCGTGTTGAATGACTTTAACAATGACTTAAAACGAAAGAACCGAAGAAAATATAATTGCAAACCATGTTTATTCTCGTGTTTTAGACAGAATTTAACTATATGCGTAAAATGGTTACATTAAATATGTGAGCAGAGATTCTTCACTGCTATAGATGTGCAATTATAAAATGGTGAACTTGAGTCCTCAGATTTGGGCTTGTAATTATGCTCTCTTGGTTAGGAGGTCAGTATGAAGCTGGAGTAATTTTGGACCACTTTGAAGAAACCAGCAGAGTTGAAATATTACCAACGCTTGCACTACATTCATTTCTAATTTTCCCGAATTTAATTCTTTTTTAATCCAAATTTTCTTCACGGCATCTAGCAGACCGTAATTGCATGTTAAAACGTTTGCATTGAAACTTGGAGTCATTGTGATTCTGCTAAGACGAAGAGAAGAAGCTTTGAGAAATGCACTTTTTACAAACATACAAGTGAAATATTATTCGTCGCTTCTTTGTGCCTGTCAAGTGCCTCACCTTTCTACTAAGTTTGATTTCAGCGTCTACTATTTACTATTTACTATCTATCTATCTATTTACTATCTACTATTTACTATTCAAATAAAACATCTTCACTCATCACTTAGTCTCAAATGATCAAGTGTTTACTTCAAGTCATATTCGCTTGATCAATAAGTTCTCGATATGTATCACCTGCCCTGAGCATAATGCCGTTTTTGGATTTGGAGTAACCTCTGCAACGAACCACTGAGCTATTCTGTGACAGAGTTTTCTGTAATCACTCCTCTGTGAAAAGACTCAACATCACAAGTCCACGAATATCCTTTTTAGAGCTAGTATTAATTATAGTTTCTGCTAGCAGCTTGTGTTGCTACATTGGCCAAAAACATAAAAGCGAACAAACACCATGACCTAGCTACATGGACGGCTTGAAATACGAAATTCCACACTTGGATTTTGTGCAACTCTTTTACAATAAGCAATGCTCTACTTTCATACTACTAACCTTTAATCGCATGCTGGGTGGTTTCATGACAATTGTTAAATTTCATGGACTTCTTTGAATGTGCTACAGCCATTCACGCTTTGATTCAGAAAATCCTAACGTCCAGAAAAGCTAGCTCACTTGTAGTGAGATTAGATAAGAAGTTAATATGAATACACTGGTTTTTGGTAAAAAGAAATTTCTGCAATCTGTATATTTACTGAGCCTGGAGTTTAAGAAACCTCAGATACAACCCGATTTCAATTTGTAAAATAGTGCTAAAAATGCAACCATGCATCGCAAACAACACTTTAAAAGCATGAGTTGTCAGTTCTAATCCCTAATCCGAAATTCCATGGACAAATTGAAATAGATGTTTTAAAGTCAACATGAGGGAACTAAGATCGAGAATGTGCGATGTACTTAGGCAAATCGCAACCGTTGAAGCAAAGCAAATTACCTCTTTACTTTGATGAACTTGGAGACAAGGCCAAACAACCAGAAAATATTACTACTGTTCCCTGCTTTCCAATGAGATACACTGCGAGTGTTCCAAGTTACTGCAATCACATAGACCATTTCACTCTCCCTATGGAAGGGCAATTCTACACTAATGAAACTACTAAAAAGTTTTTCATTTCGTGGTTTTCTTTTCAACCACATAAATTTGATTTTAGTGAGGAAGTAACTTAAAAATGACTATTAAAGCAATTTGAACAAATCAGATTATGATTGCCTCTCAAGGGCGCTTAGTTTTACGGCTATTAAATTGCCACCCGAAATGTTTGGTACTTTTGCAAGGACATTTTTGCTTCGAACATACCTTCTGTATGTTCCTTTCAAAGTCTGTGAAGTGCAACATTTGTTCCACCGTAATATTAAAAGGAAATTAGTGTGAAACAGCCTACTGTAGATCGGCTTAATTTAAGCTTTTCGAAAGCCGAACTGGATTCGGCATAGTCCTAGCAGCCTTAGACCGTTTTCTGTAGTGTCTTCTTGATCAGTAAAGGGACCGATTAGTTTGGCACCAGCGTTCCGGGCATCAGATCCCAATCTAAAATTGAAATCGCCAAGGACAAATATTTGTGTGCAGTTAGAAAAGAATAGTTTGTAGGTTTTGGCCACAAGTTTGTAGAAGGATTTTTTAACCATTGCGTCCTCCGTACACTCGGTCAGAGCATAGCGTCCCTTCAGTCCAATTTTGACTCCACCTGCTATTTTGATGAAGCTTTGCAAGCAGTTGATAAAGATCAAGATCCTTGAAAGTGCCACAGTTCAACTCTTATTGGCTTCACAAAATTCGAGTATTTCAGATGTACATTAGCACAATCGAATGTTTTGCAGGCACCTCGGAACTATATCGAGTGTAGCTTGTAGCGAAACTCGATCCTGACACAATTCTGTGCTCTGCAGTGCTGAACAGAATATCAATGCTGATAAAGGCGAGCAATTTATGATGAGAGGCTCATATAGCGCATAAGAGTAAGAACACGCACGGTTTATGAGATGATGGCATGCATCCGAACCGTCAATCTTCACGAGAATAAAAGAGAAATATGTGAGGCCTGCCTCGAGGCAAATGTTTGCATAAAAGGCAGTCATGAAGCAATTTGAGAACATTGCTGATTATTTAATATGGCAAAATATCAAGCTGTTCCGATTCCAATTGGTAACGGCTCTTTATTAATGCATGGGAAGCGATAAAACGCACTTAGAATGAACGCCACCTGTGGTGATCCACTGACACACAAAATTGAGAGGAAGACTAGGAGGTTCAATTGCGAAGCCTCAGTACATGACTCCTTCAATTAGCAGTAATTGTCTGAAGACAGCCTGAAACATTTGTTTCAGCAGTTGTGTCTGATGATAGCAAATAATGTGATTTTTTAGAAAACGGTTATTGAAGAAAAAGCGGTTGCGGAAATCAAGTCCAATTTGAAGATATTTATATTTTAATCAAGTAATCCCCAAACGATTATTTGCTGAGCAAAATCAAACAGCAAACAATCTTTTGGTATGGCTCGTAATTCAAGATCATGCGCATGAATATTTCTCCAAACCACGCTATTTGAATGATGTTCCCTGCATTAGCCCGTGCAAACCAACAATTAATTGAAACTGAATTTCACTTCAGTTCCTACGCAACAATGAAAACATTCAATAAGAGCAAAGCTTCAAGAAGAATTTGGTTTCTTTGGCTGCTTAGGAGTATCGCAAACTGTATGATTCAAATATAACAATAGCGTAAGGCAAGTATTAATTTCGTGATTAAGCCAATAGCAAATTAATGCCAGATTTGAGAAGGCGGCAGACTCGCGACTGAGAATCAGACCTTAGAAACATTGGCTTAGGTAATGTAGAATAACATTATTTAATTTGGGTTCTTTTGTTTCTAGTATAGGTTGGAATTTAACAGTCTTGCTTGAGTTTGACAGCTGAGAATCAGCTAAAAGTCGGTTTTTTGAGTCAATCTGTGAGGACTTGCTAGTTCTTAAACGGATTCGCTAGTGGTTTTATTTCAAGATAAAGTGATGATATGCATCAGACCTATCAATGGTATCGGGAATGATGAACAAATATATTGAGCATGCTTGCATGAAGTGATTTTGAAAATACAGCCGATCCTCCTATTTGCCAGGCTCTCATGCAGTTCCAAAATCAATTTTTCATGGCTCTTCATTAATGAATGGAAAATGATAGAACGCACCCCGAATGAACCCCAATGACACGGGGGAACACTAAGAGGTTCAAACTGCGAAGCCAGAGTATATGACTTCTGCTATAAGTATATTTGTAGGAATGGGCAGTCTCCTCGCTCGGCATCCCCGATTCCATATCCCACCAAGCAAACGGAAAAGTGCTAACTCTTCACTGCAGTAAATGCACATTTTGTGCTATATTCAATAGAAAACAACGATTACAAGTTGTTTGCAGGATTATATTTGAAATTAACATGCGGTAATCTGTATTCAAGCAAATAAAAATAAACTGTTATCAAATATAGAGATGATTTGATGAAGCTAACAAAGGCATGTTCTCTTCCAGTTTGCTAATGAAAAATTGACTGCAGAATTGAAAAATTACCAATGCTTGCTCTGCACCGAGTTCTAGTTTTCCTAAATTTAATTCTCTTTTAATCCTAATATTCTTCACTGCGTCTAGCAGAACGTAATTGCATGCAAAAAAGCTTGTATTGATACTTTCAGTCATTGTGATTCTACCAAGATGAAGAGAAAAAGCTTTGAGAAAGCAGATTTTACAAACAGACAAGTGAAATATTACCTGTCGCCTATGTATGCCAATCATATCTCTCATCTTTCTATCTAAATGGACCGATTTATGAGCCGAGAACTTCTGCCAGACATACCTGTCCTCAAAGAGTATTTAATAGGATACATGTGATGAGTTCAATTTTCGAATCTTGATATTGATACCAGGTATCCATTGTACAAATTTGACTTTTATATAATCAACATCATGAAGGTTTGTTCTTATAGCAGGACAACACCGACGTGGTACAACAACTAATCCTATGGCATGGCTAGCGAAATTTTGCTTTCAACATGTTGAAAGCACTGCGCAAATTCCTTAAATGAACAGTTTTGCTCATAACTTGAACAATCAGTAATGCTACAGACTAGCGCTGTTTCCGAACTAATGCACATTGGCATGGGATCGGGGGCAGCTTTGTTTGAACTCATCCGCTGTGATCAGGCTGAATACTCCGAGATCTTAGCTACACTGATGAGTTGAACATCTACTTTACGCATATGCGAATATTTAAACAACCTGGAACAATTCGGTCAATTTCAATCAGATAAAACCGTCAGATGGGTCTGATTGAAACATTTAACTCTGGCTTGTCTTGAACTCACAAATCTGCTCATTTACACCATGAGGGGTTTAAGTGAATAATAGTCCAGCCAAGACCAACTGCAACTCTTTACCACTATCAGTAAATAAGCTTGAAAAGGAGTATCACCAAAGTTCACAAAATACGTTTATGGCTATCTTTATCTGCGTACTTTGAACGCTCGACGATTCTTAGCATCATAGGACCCCTATGAAATGACAACCACATTTAAGCATAAACCATTTGAGTTAAAATAAAGAGATGTAAAGGGACCATCATAGGGTATTACTAAGAGTTATGATTCGGGAATTCCTCATTCTTGGCTCTGAATGTCCGTCTTTAGATGGCACTACAAGCCTCACTTCTGCCTTCGGGATGAATTTCATTCAAAATTATAGTTGAAAAGAAAATTAATCATTGGAGGAAGTCAACTTAGGTTTTATGCGCCAATAAAGTTAGACTACAAGGTAAAGTGTTAGGATTTGAAGCAAGTTTCCTAAGGTTGATGATAAATGACTGATTCAGACAAATTCAGAAACCATGAGAATCACTCAAGTGCATTTGCTGATGTACTGCACCGAGACAAATGGGGCTATGATTGGTTCTTACCAGGATCTTTCGACAGGAATATCTCATGACAAAAGCGAAATATGAAATCTATGAGTCATACAGACGTGGCCTTCAAATTTCGCAATTTTGAATTTTGAAACTCATAATTTGAACTGCAGTCATTTCGAAGTAACAAACTGACATCCCTAATGGAATTGAAAAATCGGCTGAAATCTTGAGGTTGAAAATACAAAATTATTTCGAATGTTTACGCCCTGGCAACGGTTAGTGTGTTGAATTACTTTGACAAGAAATTAACCGAAGAAAATGTAATCGAAAACCATGTAGATTCTCGTGTTTTAGACAAAATTTAACTTTTTGCGTAAAATAGTTGTGTAAATTATCTGAGCTGAAATTATTCACTGATGTATTATAATTAAACTCTCCCTTAAATGGGAAGTCAGTATGTAGCCGGAATAGTCTTGGACCACTTTGAAGAAACCAGCAGGGTTGAAAGATTACCAATGCTTGACCTACATTCAGTTCTAGGTTCCTGAATGTAATTATCTTTTAATCCAAATATTCTTCACGGCATCTTGCTAAAGGTAATTGCATGTTGATGAGTTTGTACTGAAACTGTTATTCATTGCAATTCTGCCTAGATGAAGAAAAAAATCTTTGAAATACTCTGAATCAACCTAAATTTTGTCGTTCTGAAATAACCGCCCCTTATTATACATTTATGCTTTGGTTTTAGTTAGTACTGCCTAGGTCTTACATTTAACCAGACGAACCTCTAGCTCACTTCGAACACCAATCTGTTGGATGCGTCCCATTGTGTTCTTAATGAGAATCATTTCACCTTAGATCACTATTTTATATGCAAAAATAACTTATATTTTGCGTAAGATTCTGAAACTTTACAGATTGTTTTCCAAAAATGCAGTAAAATAAACTCTATAAACGATTTTATTTCTGCAAAAATTAAGACAACTCGAAAAGAAATCATGCACGCTTTGCTCTCATTAGGATCGCCAGATTTATTGTAAATAGAATATGCCACACATCATAGAATATGTGATGGAAGCCGCTTTGTAAGTCAGAACAATTGGGCCAGCTACCTGTCCTGATCACCATTTTGTACATTGAGAATTTGACTTAGCAGCTGCCCCTCAATTCCTCCTTAAATGATAATTCTTATCCACCCTCATTATTTCCACATTTATGCATGTTTAAATTACTCTACTCCTCTTTAAATATAATGCGAAAATTCGGATGTGATTCTATCAGAATGCAATTCAAAAACCTAAAAAAGTTCCTATTGCCAGTTCAAGAGCTGCTGCTTAGTAAAAAAACTGGTATTTGCAGCACCAAGCGTTAATTTGTAGGGTTTTCCTACTTATCATTTTAAAGGTTAACCAATAGATCTAAAACGGAAAGCTATATGGAATAGCTGAAAAGACAGTGAAAGTTCGCAAGCAAAAAATTGCTTACACATATTAGTGTTGCAAAAAAACCAATAACCGAAGTGTCCAAATTTATATGTTTATATATAATAAATAGACCCAGGAAGGCGGAATGTAGAAATATGAATAACCAATATTAAGAAAACAACTTAAGTACATCATTGATTAGCAAATGAATGGGCTAGATTTGTTGGTGTTTTTCAAATTGTAGCAATTGAAATTCAGTTGTCTACTGCCAGAACTTTTCATAAAATATCTGCTACAAGAAAATGCGTAAGCTGCCGGATCCATTAACCAACTTTGGGTGAGGGATATGCAGGTGAATCGGTAAGGGAGATTCTTACCGTAGATTTGCAAGTACTTAGACATGCCGTCTGGTTCCAAAGCGAAATAAAAGCTTTTGAATGCTTACGTTTAAATTGTTTGCAACTATCTGTTCATGGCTTTTCCAACACAAATTTTGGAGATGCCATCAGTCAAAGTATGCAAAACACACCGGCGTGGATCTGGCTACCACGGGCCATGCAAGTTAGTCATGTGCCCTCAACTCATAGCAAATGGATCAGAGTTTGTAAATGAAAATGATTGGCTTTTGGAAATAATTTCACCATGACGAACCAGCGTATTCTTGTTGTAGCAAAAAAGCACGTCTAAATATGTTTACTCCTCATTCTTGCGAGTATTAAAAGTTCAGATTTATGACATCACGTTGTGATTCAAAATAAAGTTACCCAAGATTTTGCGCAAATTTCAAATGATTTTTAGCAACTGATATAATGCAGTTACAACCTATGCAGCCAAACATTGAACCCACTTTTAGCAATCCAAGTCTACAGTATCTAAGTCAGTGTTATTTGGGTCCTGTTTTTTAGTCGCGTCCTTAAATTTTATTTCGAATAGAGCACTTCCTTGATAATGGCTATTGTTATATTGGAATCATGCTGTTTGCAATACCTTGAAGCAGCCAACGAAATCAAACGACTCCCAAAGCTTTTCCCAAACTCAAAGTTGGAGTGAAATTCGGTTTCAATCAATTGTTTGTTTACACTTGGCAATGCAGTAATCATCATTAAAATGGTGTGATTTGGAGAAACTGTTATAAGTATGGTCTTGAATGACGGCCTTTACGAAGAGATTTCTCGGTTGAAGCATAAGTATCCTGAAATTAAACTAAATTTTTGTTACCGTTTTTTCTTTACTAAGGCCTTTAACAATGTAATAATGGCAGCTTTTAGAACTAGCAATGAAGTCAAAGGTTCGATTACCTTTTCATCGAAATGTTGAACATTTAGAGAAATAAAATGTACTCTGAAGCCTTTAAGCAACATACTCATACACATAAATTTATATTAGCACTTAAAGTTGGACGAATCAACACGGCTTTCGAACATCCCATCCTTGAATTGATTCACCCACGCAAACATGAATTTTTCTATAAGACAATGACTGAGTACAAGAAACATTGAAAAACAGCCTTTATAGAACATTTTGAATAATTTCATTCTAGTTTGCATGAAAGGAAGTCAGAGACCAGTTGAAGAGATTTCAGAATATGTCGGATAGCATAGTATAATTGATAAACAAAAATGGATGATCTTTTTGTTGAAAGATGCACACTTGGAATTGACAATGGGATGAGCTTCACAGTGCTATTCCAATCCACTATAAGTTCAGCGCAAATTTCCATTTTATGACTTTTAAATGCACATTTTTCTCTACAAGAAAAAATATCATGTTTAACAAAACAATCAAAGGACTAACATTGAAATGGGCCGAGAGTCTGACACGAAATCATAAGAGATGTGTCGCATTTCGATTATGCAGTCAAAGGCTTGCGAAACATTTATTGGAAGATCCCTGGAGACTGAAAAAGGAGAGCAAGTCGAGTTCACTTCAGTCCTGTTCTGTTGATTCTCATTGAGCACTAGACTTCCATTGAAAATTGGTATCCAAGCTGTTTTGATTGCCTGATGAGCAAGAAAATCGGCTGTGTCTCCAACAGTGCTCTGATTTATGTTCTCAGACGGACATTCGCCTAAAGGAAATGATGAGTTGATTTTGGTTATACTTCCATGATGTCTCGTTTCTCGCACACGCATCGGTGAGGAAACTTCCATCATAGAGGAAGAATCTACGAAAGCGACTAACAAAATAATGTAAAATAGCATGATGAAAGTCAGAAGGTGGGTTTTAGTAGACCGCTGATATGTAAGCCGCAAGTTCATCTGAAATTCCACCCATTTAAATAAATATTTAACCCAATCAACTGGAGCATTACCTTCAGTGGCAACTATGTCTAACGATATTTCTCGAGGTTTCATTCGCGCTTGACTGAAACTTTAGGGAAAATACCAGTTTAATTGTTCCTGGATTCACTATTACATATTTGTTTGAAAGTATTGCTGCTTTCAAGAATCGTATAGTCAGCAACCCAATTCACCACAATGAAATCCCAAACGCAAATTCGATTTAAGAATCAAATGTTAGTTTCTCGTAGAACTTGATCAACTGCACTGGACGGTTTCTATCCATTCCATTCGACAGTTTCCGTTTTTTAGACTCATCGAACGGGCATGTGTCGCAATTCTAAAGTTAGACAGATAGACTTTTAAATGCCCAGAGGAGCATAATAGGGTAATGAAGATTCATTCGTGAGCTGCGACAATCACCAAAGTCTGGAATGTTTTTGTTAAAGTTGACTATCACTTGGTAATGTAGCATGGGGTTAGTAAGTGATTCCGATCAGGCATATTCTGCGCTTAACTTGTCATTCTGCAGCGAAATCAATTAGTCACGAACGCACCTTGGGGAGCATCCAACGCTGAACTTGAGTCTTCACTTGGCTGCTGCATGCTAACAGTGAATACAGCAGTTTTTTTGAAATTAACGATAGTTCACAATTCCCAATAAAGTACCTTATGTATGCAGATTGACGTACTTTCTGCGTCCTTGCTAATAAAGGGATCTATCCAGTCTTAGAATTGTGTATGAAGATCCTACACCAAGAAGTACTGTTCATGGCTTTTCCAACACTTAAATTTAGAGGTGCCATCAGTCAAAGTATAAAAAACACACCAACGTGGATCTGGCTAACACGAGCCATGCAAGTTAGGCTTATGCCATCGACTCAAAGCCAATGGATCAGAGCTTGCAAATGGACTTGTTGGCTTTTGGAAATAATTTCACCATGACAAACCAGCGCATTCTCGTCGTAGTAATTAAAGAGGGCTTTAAAGCCTCGTGTTTTAGCGTTTATTGCTGCCTCAGAGTTTCCTCTGGCTCTGTGCCTGAATACACCGAATTTAAGTTAAACGAAATTTCTCCATTCTGTATATTTACCGAGTTTACAGCCATCGTCATGATCTTTAAAGGAGTTTAAGAAACCTCAGATACAACTCGAAGTCAGTTTTTGAAACAGAGCTTAAAAAGCAAACCTGCAATGCAAGCAACACTTTGAAAGCATGGGCTGTCAGTTCCAATCCATGATCCGACAGTTCATGGACGAATTGAAACGGATGTCTTAAAGTCAACATGAGGGAACTGAGACCGAGAATGCGCAATTTCTAAGTGACTTACCTTCCCAATAGCATCCGCTGAAGCAAAATAAATTGCCTCTCAACTTGCACAAAAAAAGCTGTTAGACATGCGTTGCAAAAATTTTAGCTATCGCAATTCCTGCAATCGTTGTTTTCTATTTAATACGGCACTAAACGTACACGTACAGCAGTGTAGAGCTTACATTCTGTCATTTGCCTGGTGGAATATGATATCATACATGCCGAGCGAGGGGATTTTCCATTCCTCGTAGAGACAACAACAAACGTACTTGTAGCAGGAGTCATGTACCCTGGCTTCGTAATTGAACCTCCTAGTCTTCCTCTTAATTTTGTGTGTCAGTGGATCACCACAGGTGGCGTTCATTCTAAGTACGTTTTATCGCTTCCCATTCATTAATAAAGAGCCGTTACCAATTAGAATCGGAACAACTTGATAGTTTGACTTATAAAAGAATCAGCTATGTTCTCGAAATCATTTTGCTATTCCTTTTTATGCAGACATTTGCCTCGAGGCTGGCCTTACATATTTCCCTTTCATTTTCGTGAAGATTGACAGTTTGGATGCATGCCATCATCTCATATTTCGTGCGCGTTCTTACTATTACATACTATATGTGCCGCTCATCTCAAATTGCACTCCTTTGTTAGCATTGATATTCTGTTTAGCACTGCAGAGCATAGAATTGTGCCAGGATCCAGCTACATTCTATACAGTTGAGAAATGCCTGCAAAACATTCGATTGCGCTGAAATACATCTGAACTACTCGAATTCTTTGAAGGCAATAAGAGTTGAACTGTGGCACTTTCAAGGATCTTGATCCTTATCAACTGCTTGTAAAGCATTAATAAAAGGGCTGGTCGATGTCCTGCCCAAATATATATCAAACTTCTCCATCTGCTAATTTCATTCGATAGCTTATGTGAAAAAAGAGTGTTACATTGCATAGTCCTTGATTTTGTTTTAAAAGATCTAAGATCTAACACGTGAATTGTAGCATATTGCATCATCTTGGACTAGATAACAGAACCGCTTTCCTAAACTCCGTTGACCCTCGTTTTCTGCAAATGCTATTGCTGAAAGCATTTGAAAGCCGCAATATGCGAGCGTTTTAATGAGGTATCCAAATAATGATAATCTTCTAAAGTTAAGGCGTAATTTAAGCAGAGGTGTTTGCTCTAATGAGTTTGAGGTCGTAAATAGCGTCGGTAAATAAAACTTGCACTTAGCAGTAAGAATATGAAGACAGCAAAAATATTTCTTTCAAAAATCATGTCTGGTGATAGCAAATGATGTTTCTTTTCGAAGAAGGTAATTGAGGAAAAATTGATTACGGGAATCTAGTCAAATTTGAGGATGTTTATGATTTAACCAAGAAATCCCCTTTCGATCATTTGTAGAACAAAATCAAGCAGCGAACAGTCTTTTTGTAAGGCCCGTCATTCAAGATCATTCAAAATCACGCCTTTGTGAATGATGTCCCCTGCATTATCCCGTGTAAACAAATGATTGATTGAAACTGAATTTCACGTCAAGTTCCTGCGCAGCAATGGCGACATTTTAGTTCGAAGCGAAGCTTTAAGAATCATTCAAATTCGTTGGTTCAAATAGAGCAAGAGCATAAGGCAAGGATTAATTTTTGTAACTAAGCCGCTATCAAGTGAATGTTAATTTTGAGAAGACAGCAGACGCGTGACAGAAAATCAGACCTTAGCAACATTGGTCTAGATCGTCTAATTGGGTTCTTTGTTTTCCTACATGGGTTAAAATTTAACAGTTTTGCTTAAATTTGTCAGCTGAGAATCAGCTAAAAATCGGTTCTGAGTCAATCTGTGAGGATTTGCTAGATTTTGAACGGATTCGCGAGTGGTTTTGTTTCAACATAAAGTGATGGCATGCATGCATCAGACCTATCAATCGTACCAACAATGAGGGGAAAATGCATTCGGCATGCTTGCATGAAACAATTTTGAAAAAATGCAGCCGATCTTTTTATTTGCTAGGCTCTCATGCAATTCCAATATCAGTTTGAAATGGCTGTTTTTCAATGAATGGAAAATGATAGCACGCACCCCGAACGAACTGCAAGGACATGCACAAAATAAAGGGGAGCAGCAAGAGGTTCAACCTGCAAAGCCAGAGTATATGTCTTCTGCTACAAGTATATTTGTATGTCCCTCTACGAAGAATGGAAAATCCTGTCGCTCGGCATGTCCGATTCCATATCTTACCAAGCAAATGGGAAAGTTTAAACTCTACACTGCAGTGCATGCAAGTTTTGTGCTGAATTAAATAGAAAACAATGATTGCAAGTTGCTTGCAGGATCACATTTGAAATTAACTCGCAATAATTTGTATTCAAGCAAATACAAGACGAATCAAGCCTTTGTCTGGCTTGCGGTTAAAATAAACGACTTTCTAATATAGAGATGACTTAATGCAAAGTAACAAAGGCGTTGTCACACAATTCCAATTTGTATTAGGATGGAAAGATACTGCTGGAGAAAAATTGACGGCAGGTGTCTGTTTTCCTCGCAGACTATGAAGTAGGATTTCGACGCTTCTAAGGAGTACATTTATGAGAAGTCAGTACTTCAAGCAGGGTCATCAGTCGCTGTCGTTCACCAACAACGCAATGCGGTCAAATCGCACTTTAATGTTCGCGTATTTCGATTCTCATTCATAAGACCACTTGATAATCTAGAAATTGTGATGAGCAGATTGCACAGACGAGATGGGCATTTTCGTATCAACCCTGGCAATGCCTCATACAATTGTCGCCTCCTGAAAATTTCTACCAAGTTAAATTTTACAGCATATCTGCATATGGAAATGCAAACGTATCGTTCGCCACCATGCACTAACGGATTCTTAAGTAAGCAGAGCCATTGTTAGTCTTTACTTTTGGATTAATACAATGACATGCGTCCACTGAAGTGTGCAGCCGCGATATATCTGATGCCGACTGAAACTAAAGGCAGAGTTAAAGCAAGCTGAAGCCACTTCGATTCCAGACTTTGAATGTTTTATTATCTTGTCTTATTCTTATCTTATTCTCTTATTTCCAAATGCGATTTTGATTTTCTCCTGTGCTATTTCAGCATCTAATGTGAATGAAAGCAGTACTACTTCGGAAGCACTTACCCTCTGGCCTCATTGCTTTCGACAAGGAAAAGCTCCTGCACTTGGTGTGCACAGCATCACATTTCATCCAGCAAGGAACAACGCTTGGCATGAGTTTACGAGCCCGGATTTTTATCAACGGTTGTAGTGGATTAGATCTATTCATGAAAGTTATTCCAGAAATACATTTGAATGGAGAAATTGTACCTCAAAGGATGCCCTTCATGCCTCAAGTACTCTAAATCAGTCACGTTTTTCCAGTTTGTCAAGCCCACTCTCTAGTCTTTTTCATTCAAATTGAAATCAGATTAATCGAAGCATTAGACCAGTCTAACTCTTGAAAGCAACTTTAGTTCAGACATGTAACTTTGGATCACATTCTATCTTAGACTATATATCGTGCAGTTGTGGTTGGTTATCGAAAGCTTTTTCATTTTCAGTCACGCTTGTACGACGCATGCACAGCACAGTGAATGCCCGCCTAAATCTACAGCTTGCATTCAAATTTTGGGGAGAATTCCATGTTTGACCAAGCTGCTACTGCAACTGAGGGCTTCATACTCAAGCGATTTAAATGCAACACAAGCATTACCATATTTCAATGAACTATAGTCAAACGGATGAAAGTCACTGCATTAAATGATATAACTTCTCAACACTTACACCAGTGCCTTATCTATTATATAGAAACCAACCCACACAGAGTTAACAATTAGTGCAGGCATCAAGCTAGCACTTTTAAAACATGGTTTGCCAATCGTTTTCCAAGTGTACTAATGGCTTCATCCATTTGTAACTAGACCACATTAGCAAAATTTTACGGAATCCATTTACCGTACCATTCCAGTCTATAATAATACATTACTCGTGCTAAATAGCATACAACACAGCATGTTTCTGCTACTCCTTAACTTACATGATGTTATTTCAAAGTGTTCCGCCTCCACATCTATTTGTGTAGGAAACCCATAATGCAACAAATTCAAGTCTTCTTTTATGAGTCAAACTTCAACTTCGGGATGCGATTTCTTTTTAAGTTGACTGATTAATGAACCGAGAGCTTCTGCCAGACACACCTGTCCTCAAAGAGCTCAAGAATAATGCACATTGGCATGGGATCGGTCGCAGTTTCATTCGATCTCATCGGCTTTGATAGGCTATTGAATACTCTTTGATCAGGCTGAATGCTTTGAGGCCTTAGCTACGCAACTTAGTTATACATACATTTATATGCATGCAAGTGCATGTTCATATACATAGGCTTATATATGTTTATATATATTTCGGAAAAAATACGAAATTATCTTACAAATTTCTTCTAATTTTCATTGCTATAGTTTGAGCAACGAACTTCTTGAAGACCTTTTAAGTATCTGATAGGAAAATTAAACCAAAATGAGCACGTTTTCTTTGTAAATCAAAGAGGATTGTCTCGCAGTTCATATGAAACTGGGCAAATATTGTACTGGTCAAATTTTCTGCTCATTCCTCTGCAATAATTCCATTGAGCACGCTTTGTATCCTTGGTATGATAAACTTGAATCTAACACGTTTTTATACTGACTGGCCCTTGCATTCAATTTGTAATCAAAGGCTTGCAGATATTATTAAGATTAATTCCCTTTTTTTTGACAAATCTGCAATGACCCTATAGCTGAAAAATGGTGCTTTTAGGAATGAATGAATCGGCTTGTGATTGTTGGACATTTATTCAAGGGCAGTTTCCAATTTGCTTTCAGAAGACATAGTTTTGACCGATTAAACTTTCGATGGAATTGCTAAATCTGAAAAATTGTCTCATTAATTCAACTTAATTTTTATCAAAAAATATTAGCGAAATGTCTGTGAATTCATACACACCTATCAGTAAATCTCGATCTAAAGTGTTTCAAGATGAAAAATTAAACAGTTCTCTGGTAAATTAAATTCATATTAGAGTACAATCGAAAGTTCGCATGGACGTTCAGAATGTTGAAATTCACTAATGATAGATACTGTAAAATCGGCTTACTTACCAGATAGCCTAGATAGGTAGGTATTTCGAAATCACATACAGCTCACGATTCCTCGGTGCTCTCGAGGGCGCCGTCATGATGTTTGTTTTCATAGTCTATGGAGTCCCCTAGTTATTCCCAGAACTCACCCGAGTTTTACCTTTCCAACTCCAGTGTATATCTAATTGATGCTGATAATAAGCGGTTTGTAGCAAACTAATCATCCATTAAATTCTTAGGAGTTGTTTCTCCCCATCCAAATTTCTAAATGTACTGCTGCAAAAATACGAGATTGCGCGGTTAGGTACACAGAACAGATAAATTAAGTGATACCTACATAAAATCGCAGATTCTGTCTGGCCCATATGGCCTGTGATCATAGTCCTCAGCAGCAGCAACAATCACGACCATTAAAAAGTATTAGCTCAGAAATAGTGACGAATAAAAATATTGCTTTAAACTCTCGCTGCCATTAAAGGTCTTCTCACTTCACTAGTCAAAACACTTAGGCTACCGCTTTATCTGCACATTTTTACAATGGCTTACGAAACATATCTAAAACATTGGAGCAGATTCAATGTGCCACTCGATGATTTCACCACCATAACGAATCGGTGTGTTTGATTAAGTGCCAAGTATTACAAGATCTTGTGAAATTAGTAACCGAATTTGGACCAAAAGAGCTCAATAGGAATGTTTGCATTAAAATTCTTGGACCCTTTTACCTCCTTGTATCCGACAATAAATGCATGATTTTGTCAATTCAGTAAGAAGAAAATGATGGCCTTGAAATTTGCCTTATCATTAGAATAACGAAAATTTTTTACTTCCTAACAATCCTAGCTCTTTATTCTAACTTTGTGAATATATCTTGGTAAATTCTAACGATAACATAGCAAATATCATTCACTTGATATGGAAAAATTGAGGCAGTACACCATCGAAACCAAATTATTGGATGGGAACTGCCACCGATTCAATTATTCACGATTGCAAAATTATATAGAATTCGTCACAGAATTCCGACCAGCTTAAAAAAACTAGAAATTGTAATCAGAATATTATTTTATCATTGGCAGTCTTGATAAAATGAACCCATCTTGGAAATATGACGTCAAACGTCCCTCTCTTAACTGTCATCACTTATTTAATTTCGCTAGTTTTCTTTCAAATTGGGAGTATTGAGCACATTATCTAGAAACATAAAACTCGCTATGCTATTTAGTTTACAGGACCGTTTGGTTAATTGCAAAGCATACTCGCAGTGTACTTTGTATTCTGCTAGAAAATAACTTCTGTGACAACAAGAACATGCTATTTACACACATCAGACATGATAATTTGCGTCTAGTAGTCATTGAAACAAACATCTTTGAACTGATATGTTCTTTTGTAAAACAGAAAAGAATCATATTTATGTAAAAATGTTTGAAGTGTGCAATGACACCCTGTAATTCTAATTCCGTTCTTGAGCGATCACAGACTCCAGTGTTGACTAATATGGAACCAAGAAGTTTGGTCTTATAAAATGATCAACTTGGAATCGCAAATAAAATTGCACGATTGCGATAACATAACCATGATCACTGTAGTTTCTTAAGCAGAATGTGTTGGCATCAATCCAGTTATCCTTAATGTCAAACAGTTTGAAATTAGTCTTTTCGATTGCATGGTGTAATCATCAATATGTCTCAGTTCCTTAGTCTTTAAAGCCATCCAAGCAATGACTATTTAAGTAGCAATCAATTGGCCGTACTTTGTGCGACCGAACCGCAATATTCGTGGAGAATTAAATATTTCAGTTTGATCTCAGAAGTACCCAAATAGAAAGGCATTTCGGCTCGCTCAATTGATTAGTTCCCTTATATGTTGAGTCAAAGCATGATTCGAGTTCTACGGCTGAAATGAAGTGCCAGATATCTTTCAACAATTCTGAGCAACTACCATGGAAGCAGTAAAGGTCTGCAAAATGATAATTTTGTTGAGTTTAAACCCTACGTACGAAAATTACATATCTTTTAAACATCATCCAGCAGTATGCATTCTGCTAAGTGACCATTTTTTATTTCATTTCATACCAGTTTCAAAACTCCCCATTAGTTTTCTAGGTAACAGTAACTGATGTAGAAAACAGACTTCCCATGATAAGATGTTAGTAGTGCATTTGCATTAACACCTAACAAACGCAACTTTACGTCCAATCATGCTGAACCAGAGGTAAAAACAACTATGCTCAAGTGCATGCCAAAAACAACAACAGCATCAGCAACGTTTGAATGCATAGCATTGCTACTTCTACAATGCTGAACACAAAAGTATTCATCAAAACAACTATCTTTGAGCTAGAATGGTCTTTTGCAAAATGGACAAGAATCACATTTAAGTTAAAATACTTGGATTTCACAACGAACACTCTCATTCTGGTTCAATTGTGCTCAAGCAAGAATGCTCATATACCTAGTGACGTTGGATTTTTTTCACAGAGAAGCGATTATAGAATCGCTATTTAACAGAATATTTTAGCAGTTCGTTGCCAAGGTTGCCCCAAATCCAAAGCATCATTATGCTCAGGGCAGTTCCCCGAGAAGTAAAGCAGAAAACAACGAATACGTACGGGACCGAGTTTATAAAATGAGTAGTACAATTTAACGCTGAAAAGTACAGAATGGACCGAACAAAAATGCTTACATAACGCTTTTGTAGAATTTCTATAAATGATTAGTTCTGACAAAACAAATCTAGCTAGGTTCAAATTACTCCAAGACTGAATTGGGCTGGCTTAATTCAGTTTAATCGGTATGCTAAGACAGAATATAAGCCAAGAAAAATTAGTATGTATTTATTTCATTCAAGCTTGTAAACAAAACAAGGGGATAACATCTGTGTTGTGGTTAATGATTTGACCACCTTACTCATTGCCAAAGTAAGCAAAAATGAAGCTTTTAATAGTGCTCCATGATGCATGGTTGAGTGGATGAACAGACGCCAGCCTAAAAGTAAGAATCCGACACGAAATTCAGCCAAGTTTTTGATATGAAATAGTTAACTATAGGCAAATGTGTGTATATATGGCATGAATAAAAGGTAGGTAATGCAGATAAATTAGTGCACTCATAAGCATTTCAGCTTGCCCATTTATATATTTATTATATAAGCTTTTCATCCAAAAAGTAATTTTTTTGGGCTTGCCGTTCTCCTCGATAATGAACCAGGCTTAAATCTGAGGGCCATATTCTTTTCTGCATTGATGAAATTTAAATTTCCAAGTTATTTTTTGGAATTTTAAAACAGAAAATCAATTTTTAAGATCCGATTTTCAAATCACTTTAAGAATTGAGCTCCGTGACTTTGACAATGCTGAAGGATACAAAGTTTCCTCACAGATCTGAACGCTTAGATGACACAAAGCAATACCGATTTGCCACAAATATCGGTGGTGTAAGAAATCGACTGTTTAAGAGGATGGAGGTTATTTAAAATACTGGTTGATCCTAATTTAAGAAATGCATGAATCAAAAAGGTGAACTTGTGCAATCAATGTTTTTAAGTTTATAGTTCAGTGTTACTTAAAGTTCATCAAAATTTTATTCGTTTGTCGAATGCTTGATGCTGCAAACAAGAACGTAGTCTTAAGACCATCGCCCTTTGACGAAACTCGCCTTTCGACACTACGAATCGCTGCAAGTTTGGCCAGATTCCTTGTAAAATCACCGACATACAGGATTTAATTACAAATTGCTTAGGTTAGGACTCCATCATTAATCGCTTCGAATCAGATTAACTTGATTTGACACAACCGCTGTGAATTTCAAAATCGAACTGATTCTGAACGACTTTACTATTCGTTTCGTTAACTTGGACTCTTGCAAACTTGCGTGGAACTTACATTGGGGCCAAACTTTTCCGCCAGCAATTTCGGTTTCATTAATGTAAATGGCAAGCTCTTATTTGCAGATAACATTACGCATTCAGCTATTTTAAGGGGCTTTAAAAGTAGACAGCTTCAAAGTAAAAATCCGCAAGTGCAATTCTTTAAATCAATTCAATGTGTAAATTACTAGTGATTGAGCAAATCATTTTTTGGAACACAAGCATCTTTCATTAAAACTGCTAGGAATTTTATCAAGCATGTTCTCCATTAATGATAGGGCTCCATCTGATTGGTTGAAAGGTTTCATTAAATGGGTTGGATATCACTTGAGTTGATGTTACTGCATAACGACTTGCTAAAGTTTAGACACTGATTTGGGCCATGCTAATTTCCATTGTTTTTCTAATCGGAATCGTAGATTCTTTTTTCATGGAATTCTCGTTGCCTATGCGCATGCACTTATTAGGATTATATACAGGTAAAACTAAAGCCAACTGATTTTTCCCTTGAGGTATGTGTCCTTTTGAGGGAAAAAAGCAAAGCAATGTTGAGGATACGGCTAGTTTTCTTCTTTACCGGGCATTCAAAGCTGCATCGATGTCACTTTTTAATGGGAGTCTAGTGGTTCGTAAAAATCGGCGAATTGGGAGTAAAATAAAATCAACATGCGATTGCCCATCTACACTCCCTCTAATTGAAACGAATTACTCACAAGTATATAACTGCATAATCAGTGTACGACGCATCTGCTATGATTACGTGCAAGATCTTCAATCCAATGCAATGTAAGCCCTACGTTTTTTTGAATGAGGCAATGCTTTATCCAGCAGAGAGGAATGTGCAATTCACATCGATGAACTGGAAATATCTGCTGCACTTACAGTGGACTGGAGCAGGAATGTGAAGATTACTCCGAGGTCGAAGTTAAAAGCAGAGATAACATCAAGAACATTTCGTTTCGTGGATCATTCAGAAGCAATTAACCAATTAATTTTCAAGTCTGTTCAGTTGGCTTCTGAAGCCATCTCGTGTAAATCGAAAGGAAGCTAGAACGTTTGACAAATGTTACCCTCAGAAAGTGGCTTTACTTCAGTCTTTTTGTTTTAGAAAGGATTTGCTTCTGGGGTTGAATAGTTCGAAAATGCATACAAAATAACAGTTTGTACGGGTAGACACAAAAGGATTTCAAATTATTTGATGTTCAGACATCAGGTTTAGTTGTTTGGTGCCAACCGGGATTTCGAACACTTATTTCATTTAATTATCAATGTTTAATGTTTTGCTTCTGTCCCTTAAAGGTTAACAGAGTTCATTTCATCTCGTAAAGTATTAAAATTATTCCCTGAAGATGCCCTTTAACTTTTATTTTGCATCGCGAATTCTGAACATTGCTGCTGTTATGTTCTAAACCACATTGTTTGTGGTCACCAGGAGGGAAAAAGGCTGCAGAAATCTAAGCCAAGTTGACGAAACGTGTTGCTAATAAGCAAATGGTTTCCAGTTTATTGCCTAAATGCAACCAAATAACCTATAAACAAAATGCTAAACAGTCAAAGTTACACCTAATTTGTGATCTTTTCTGCACCAGTTTAGTTTGAAAAAAACAATTAAAGAAAACTGAATCGCACCGCATTCTGTAAAGAAACCCAAGACTTCAGAGACCTTAGCTCTGACTGACAGCTACAACAGCACAATAAAGATGGCTAGACCACATTCTGTACAACTGCAGTTCAGATTTTAGATTTTTTAGTTGATTTTTCAAATTGCACGCGATATTGTTTCAGGATGCAGTGGTATTGTTCTAATATTGCCGTTCGACGTCAAATCATTCATGAACTTGGGCAGTTCACAGCACAAAGCATTTGAATATGTGCCAAGCACGAAGGAAGTCACGGACTTGTGCTCGAAGAATAGGCACAAAAACTCAACCCCCTGTGTGCTTGCCACACTGCCGTGGCTATGCGCTAGCACATACGGGTTTTTATGGAATTATTTCTGCAAAATACAACGCAATGTCTTTTTCGAACGCTAATTTTGTTCAGTATATTGAATGTAAACAAAGCTAAATCCCAAATTTGAAATATTGATTCTCCACAAATGAATATTAGCAACCAGTAGGTCACAAAGAACGTTAGCAATCATGGGTGCCAGCAAACAGTTTAGACTTTAATCACGTAATTTTGAAGGGAAATCGTGATGGCTGCAAAGCTTTGCAAAGTGGCATTTTGATTTGATGCAACGAATCCCAGCTAATCTCATCGTTTATCAAACAATTAAAGCAGCGGGCACTTCTTTTTCTGATGTACACCGAATGCTTACTAAAGAGCAACAGCTCAGAACTAAATCAAGCTCAACCTGTGGTTATCCAACTTCATTTGCGCAGAATACAGCGAAATACTTACAACTCCATTACCGTGAGATGGGGGTGCAGAACACCCGCCATCATCACAAACAAACGATTAATTCATGGGAACAATAGGTCCTACTTGTAGTTTGCAAAGCATAGAATTTTATCTGGCAGGAGAACGGTGTGGACTGCATCGCTAAGCTGAGAATTCCTTTGATGGTTGCAGTGAACTGGAAGGCACTTGTGAAAGTCATCTCTGATTTACACTGACTGCATCATGCATTGTTCTCGAAGAACACCTTGCATGCCTCACTTTTCTGACATAAAACACTTGCTTTCCAGTTTGTTAAGCCAGTTCTTCAATGTGATAAGCTTAAATTAAAATAAATCTGTCTAAAATAGCAATCAAATAATATCCTCAACTGGTTTTTCATTAACTTTCTATTAAGTCAGTGTAACCCCACTACTAGAGATTTGCGACTTAAAAGGCACAAATGAATGCCATGTGTAGCAGTTTGTTTCGGATGAAATAGTGACTGTGCTGTAATATTCAGCCGAAACGATATGCTTGAAAATAGCTTAATAGTTGGTGATTAAGATTGTCCATAAAGCCCACTCGCAGATTTGCATTGTACTATACGAGAATGAGTCCTAAAGGCCGTTTGATGCACTTTGTCTTATTGTGTTTTCAAGGCGCTAACATCAATATCTTCTGAGGTAAACGAAAGTCAGCACAGTTGAATGAGGCAGTTTCATAAATCTGGTTTAACCTGATGAAACTTTTCGCAAATCACCAACTGAATTTTAATGTTTGTTAAATAAACTAGACTAACTTACATGCATAATATGAAATGCGAACATTGGTTATGCACATAATGAAAGCAGTTTTCAAAACCATTTTCTCATAATTTTACAAATAGCATTATTGAGGATAAAAAAGCAAAAAAATAAAATAAAATTTCCTTCACCTTTCCAACACCAAGATGCTAAATAACTTGAATTTTGAGTAAGTATGCCAAAGTAGACCAATTTTGAAAATGAGTAAAAAAGTGCTACTTAGATACTTCAAACAACGTGAATTAAGTTTGCGAATGACTGACTTCGGAAAATAAATTCGTCAAGCTGAATCAGTGTATTCTTGCTGTACTTACTGTTTACTAGTACTGGTATACTCGGGCCTTCGTTTGTGGCTGTCATTGGCAATCAGCTTATTGAGTGAACTGGAAATGGCGTGCAGTGGCAAGCAATTGAATACGTCAATAGGAAGTTAAATGAGGAGATTCGTCCCAGAAAATACATCACTCAATCAAACATAGTGGATTTATAGTTGCCATTTTACTATACCCTAAGTATTTAATGGGAATTTACATTTTTGGACATACTGATTGATTGTTTGCCTTTAAAATCTGGAACGAATCGCTGATTGTGTATGTGTGCTGCCGCACGGTGAGGTGCTTTTAAGCTAGTGGACGAACTGATGAATAAATGCTCCCTAAAATGCACCGTTACTACAAATTCAGCGAAAATTTCTGTCTGCATGCATTACATCTCTGTTTTCGTTGTGCATTGCAGACACTAGTCGAGGATGTTGCTTTGGAATGCACCGAACACGCTGGCAGTGTGCAGCAAAGAGCAGAGTCACAACAATAGTAGATCAGCCTCATCTTCTCTATCATGAGTGCAGAATATTCTTTTCAGATCTTACCATTGTTTTTATCCATTCGTGGTCAATTTAAGTGTTCCAGATTGTTGAAACGTGTGCGCATTTATATATATATATATATGTGTGTGTGTGTGTGCATATGTACATAACTAAACAGCTTTTGTTTACTAAACCAAGATGGTGAGAAATGCCACAGATCACGAGTTGATTTGACAAGCTGTGTACTTAAGTAAATAACTGATTCTTCCCATTCCTTTGGAGGGTTAGGAAGCAAGCCATGCTGCCAGCATCTGGTCGGACTTCAGCCCCACGTTTTGTAGTCATTGAAACTGTCAAATGCTAATGTCCGTCAATAGCTGCCTAACTTGAATTCATTTGCGTCAATAATGGCACCCTTCACATCTTTGGCTGGGCAATTGAATGAATGTGCCTTTAAGTGATGTTCTTCGTAACTGACATTGGAAGTTGTTCAGCAAATCATTTTTTTAATGTTCTGAGATTGACGCTGGGTCTAGAAACACAGACATGCATGCACATGCATAATCAAATGTTTGCGGTATATGCATCATTAAGTTGCTTGAGATAACACAATATTTTTGCTCAACAGCTGAACACTCGCTTAACATTCTAGCAAAAACAGCTATTCGGAGTCTATTACTTGTAGGAAGTCGTTCATACTACCTAGTGATTACTGCTGTCCTGTTCACCGTATTTTAACTTTTCCCCAAAGGGACATACAAAGCACTGTTTCATGTTGCGTTTTCTAAGTGCCATCATCAGTGCCTTCAATGTGAAATGAAAGTCCATGTGGTTTACGAATACAATTACGAAAACCTAGTCCAAGTTTAATATAAAAAATGCAGGTTACAAACTGAATAGTTAATTTTAGTTGAAATAAAATTTAGTAACGTGCACGCACAATATGAAATGCGTGCGTCCACTTTTTTAACTTTGTTCGGTCTCGAGGTAACAAACAGACTCTCCTCATGGCAACGTTTAGTGTGTAGAATTGCTTTAACAGGAAATAAACCTCTTTTGACCAAAGAGAAGAAGAAAGTTTGATCGCAAACCATGTAAATTCTCTTGTTTTAGACAAAACTTGATTTTGTGTATAAAGTGCTTGCATTAAATATATGAGCAGAAATTCTTCACTGATATAGATGTGTAATTGTAAAATGGTGAACTTGAGTCCTCGGATTAGGATCTGTAATTAAACTCTTTTACTTAGGAGGTTAGTAAGTAGCTTGAGCTATCTTAAACCACTTTGAAGAAACCAGCAGAGTTAAAAGATTACCAACACTTGCCCTACATTCAGTTCTAGCTTTCCTGAATTTGATTCTCTTTTAATTCTAATATTCTTCACGGCATCTAACACAATGTAACTGCAAGTGAAAAATTTTGTACTGAAACTTTCAGTCGCTGTGATTCTACTGAGATGAAGAGAAGAAGCTTTAGGAAAAGCAGTTCTTACAAACAGACACGTGAAATATTATTCGTCACTTCTTTATGCCAATCGAATCTCTCATCTATCTGCTTAGTTTGAATTCAGTGTCCATTACTTGTAGGAAGTCATACATGCGTTTATTCAAATGAGACTTTTTTCTCGTCACCAGGTTTCAAATGATCGAGTGCTTATTTCAAGTCAGGTTTGGGACAACCTCCGCAACGAACTATTGAGATATTCTGTTGCAGAGCGATTGTATAATCGCTTCTCTGTGTAAAAGACCCAACGTCACAAGTCAATGAGCATCCTTTTTAGAGCTAGTATTACTTATAGTCTCTGCCAGCAGCTTGTGCTGATACATCGGACAAAAACATAAAAAAGAACAAGCACCATGACCTAGCTGTATGGATGGCTTGAAAAACCGAAGCTCCACACTTATCATTAACGTTTTTAATCTCGATTCGTTCGTCTACCGATTGGCGACATCTGGATTGCCATCGTGAACCACTAAAAGCTTAGGGTGTTTGATAATTTTGTGTGAATCTTCTACGCTAAGCAGTGCTCTACTTTCAAACTACAAAACTTGAATCAGCACGCTGGATTGTTTCATGACAATTATAAAATTTTTTGAACTTTGTTGAATGTATTGCAGTCCAGACGCCCGCTTTGATTCTGGAAATCATAATGTCCAGAGAAGCTACCTCACTCTTAGTTAGATTATGTAAGAAGCTAAAACGAACACACTAGTTTTCGGTGGAACGAAATTTCTGAATAGGAGCTTAAGTGACGTTAAATATAGCCGGAAGTCAATTTGTGAAAAAGTGCTAAAAATGCGAACATGCAGATGCTGTGAATTCAACATGAGGGAACTAAGAACGAGATTGCGCAATTTCCAAGAGACTTTTCCTCACAATATTTCCTTATGTAAATTGCAACAGTTGAAGAAAAGCAAATAGTATAAAAGCTATTAAACTTGGGGTGAAGAAATTTCAGTTGCAGCGATTCCTAGAATCTAGGTTATTACTCTAAAGGTCAAATATTGTTAAGTGTTGCAAAAAATGGCTGGCGATTTACTGAAACAGCACAGATTTTGCAATTGGATACCGCTATTTCAAGAAACCTGAAATCAGTGGAAACCTGTAATACCTGTTACAAATTTAAGCAATCTATTTCGTGGAAATGAGCATTTTGGCAAACAAGTTGACTTCTACCGAATGTGTTTAAAGCATATCGGTCAGAACAACTCCGGAATCCTTATTTTGATCCAAAAGCCATTTTGATATCCTCGATCCTTACCATCATGCTTTGATTACCAAATATGTCCTTTTAAAATACTCTCATTTTTCATAGCATTTTGATGGATTTATGATTTGGTGTTATATTACAGATTACTGCAAACAGTACCGCAGCACCTGTGAGTACTTCCCTGTATTGTGTTTGTGTAAATAAATCATCATTGGCACAATTCACTCTAGGTTCGTTCTCTCACTTTTCAACGATAAATAAAGGGTTATTGCAAATTTGAATTATAACTACATTGAAGTCCGAGAAATGGGCGAATCGGCAGTGTTCTCAAAGTGGTTTCTCGTTCTGCTTTCATGTGTGCATCCGCCATGAAGCAAGCTAAATGTGTTTACTCCTCATTCTTGAGACAAATAATAGTTCAGATGTATGTTATCACTTTGTGTTTCGAAATAAATTACTCGCGATTTCGTTCAAAAGAAAGTCAATCTCTACAGGTTGACTCAAATACAGAATATCAGCTGATTTTTAGCAACCGATATAATGCAGTTACAACCTATGCAGCAAAACACTGAACCCACTTTGAGCAATCAAAGTCTACAATATCTAGGTCAGTGTTACTTGGGTCCTATTTTTTAATAGGGGCCTTTAAATTTTTTTAGAAAAAGCATTTCCTTGATAACGGTTATTGTTATGTTGGAACCATGCTGTTTGCAATACCTTGAAGCAGCCAACGAACTCAAACGATCTATAACGCTTTGCTTCGAATTCAAAAGTATGTATGGTTGACGTGAAATTCGGTTTCAATTATTTGTTTGTTTCCACCGAATGATGCAGGGAACATAATAAATTAGTGTGATTTTTTGGAGAGACAATCATAAGCATGGCCTTTACGGAGTGATTTTTCGCTGTTTGATTTTGTTCTACCAATCATTGAAGCATATACATCTTTAAATTGGACTAGGTTTTCGCAACCGTACTTCTTCACTGCGGCCTAAAATAATGTAACAGTGGCAGCCTTCAGAACTAGCAATAAAGTCTAAAGTTCAAATGCGTTCTCATCGAAACGTTAAATATTTAGAGATATGAAATGTTCTCTGACAATCTTCAAGCAACGCAGTCATACACATATATTTATATTGATACCTAACGTTGGACAAATGAGCACGACTTTTGAGCACCCCAGCCTTAAAATAATTCACTTGCGCAAAACAGCTTCTGTAACGTGTCTGCCCATCCTCTTAAAGGCATACGCATGAATTTTCTATAAGACAGCGACTTAGTACAAGAACTCTTGAGAATCAGCGTTTATTGAACATTTTGAGCAATTTTATCTTAGTTTGCACAAAACGAAGTCAGAGGCCAGTTGAAGAGATTTCAGAATATGTTGGATAGCATAGTATAATTGGCCCCCAGAAATGGCTGATCCTTTTGTTGTAAGATGCGCAGATCGAACTGACCGTGGGATAATTTTCACAGTTCTATTCCAATCCACTGTAAGTTCAGCAGAAATTTCAATTTCATGGCTTTCAACTGCACATTCTTCTCTGCAAGAAAAATATATTCTGTTTAACAAAACAATCAAAGGACTAACATTGAAATGGGCCGAGAGTCTGACACGAAATCATAAGAGATGTGTCGCATTTCGATTATGCAGTCAAAGGCTTGCGAAACATTTATTGGAAGATCCCTGGAGACTGAAAAAGGAGAGCAAGTCGAGTTCACTTCAGTCCTGTTCTGTTGATTCTCATTGAGCACTAGACTTCCATTGAAAATTGGTATCCAAGCTGTTTTGATTGCCTGATGAGCAAGAAAATCGGCTGTGTCTCCAACAGTGCTCTGATTTATGTTCTCAGACGGACATTCGCCTAAAGGAAATGATGAGTTGATTTTGGTTATACTTCCATGATGTCTCGTTCCTCGCACACGCACCGGTGAGGAAACTTCCATCATAGAGGAAGAATCTACGAAAGCGACTAACAAAATAATGTAAAATAGCATGATGAAAGTCAGAAGGTGGGTTTTAGTAGACCGCTGATATGTAAGCCGCAAGTTCATCTGAAATTCCACCCATTTAAATAAATATTTAACCCAATCAACTGGAGCATTACCTTCAGTGGCAACTATGTCTCACGATATTTCTCGAGGCTTAATTCGTGCTTGACTAAAACTTTAGGGAAGATACCAGTTTAATTGTTCCACTCTTGCCCGTAAAAGCATCAGACAAAGCGGGGATTCACTTTTTTTCAGGCAGTTTTGTTTTGTTGTTTGACGAGGTGATAACATCGCCATTGGCTCCAATACCACGCTTTAAATGAAAGAGTCTTCATTGGATTACTACGAGGTGATAATATTGCCACCCATAAATGTATACCAAGTGAAAGTTATATGGATGGATCTAAAATCTATACATTCCTAACTGTTATGTCTGGCTAACAATCACTTCATCTTAAATGTATCTCCATTTCATTGTTGCTGGATTCACTATTACATATTTGTTTGAAAGCATTGCCAATTTCAGGAATTGCACAGCCAGCAACCCAATCCACCACGAAGAAGTCCTAAACGCAAATTCGATTTACATTTCAAGTGTTAGTTTCTCGCGAAACTTCATCAACAGCATTGGATGGTTTCTATCCATTCCATTTGCCAGTTTCCGTTTTTCAGACTCATCGAACGCGAATGTGCCTAGAAGAGCGCAATAGGGTCATGAAGATTCATTTTGGAACTGCGACAATCACCTAAGTCTGGAATGTTGTTAAAAACGTTGACTATCAATTGATAATGCAGCACGGGGTTAGTAAGTGATTCCAATCAGGCATATTCTGTGCTTAACTTGTCTTTCTGCAGCGAAATCAAGTAGTCACGAACGTACCTTGGGGATCATCTAACGCTGAACTTGAGTCTTCACTTGGCTGCTGCATGCTAACAGTGAATACAGCAGTTTTTTTTGAAATTAACGATAGTTCACAATTCCCAATAAAGTACCTCATATATGCAGACTGACGTACTTTCTGCGTCCATACTAATATAAACGGATCTGTTTGGACTTAGAGTGGTGTATGAAGTTCCTACACCACGAACTTCAAACTACAGGCATCCAACTAGTGTACTAGTTGGTTTCCTGCACGCTAACAGCAAATAAAGCAGCATTTTTAAATTAACGATAGTTAGCTTTTAGCAATGAAGCGCATCTTAAATGCAGACCGACGCAATTTTTGCATTGATACTAATAAACGGATCTATCCCAACTTAGAGTTCCTACACCAGGAAGTACTGGAATCTCAAACGTGCAAGCGTCCAATTAGTATTCGATTTGGAGTTCGGAAAAATAATGAATTATGTTATTTTTTGAAACCATCATTAACTAAATGCAAGAATACACGAATCGCAAGCTACTTACATTTAAGCATTCAATTAAGAAACCACATAAATAAAGGCGAAGGCAATTGTCCCTCATTTAATAGAATAATGCAGTTGGATGTGGAGTCCGAAAAGTTCAGTCACAATAGCTCTTATAATCCAGGCTCTTGCTCTAAAGATCAACTATTCGATGTTATTCATATGACTGGAATGGATTTTCAATTGGCATCACCATGCGCCAACAGCACGATTTGCAGATTCGTTCATACAGTTGTCAATTAACAAGCCCATTTAAATGACCTTTCTGCGATTCAACAGTCTTAAACTCTAAAGCTATGAGAAATTCTTGGAATCATTTACCAATAAACATCTCAGATCACCAGATTGAAACATCGAAATTTGGATTGAGTTGAAACGCAAGAGTTAACTCAATAATCTGGATGTCACCTGTAAACATGACTGAATCTAGGCTTGATTTGTTTCTTTTTCACTTGGATACAGATTATTGCAATTCCATTTCAAATATAAGCCTGCAAGCAAATTGCAATCGTTGTTTTCTATTTAACACAGCACAAAACGTACATGTACTCCAGAGTAGAGGTTACACTTTCGCATTTGCTTGGCAGGAATAGGAATTCCACAGACCAAGCGAGGGGATTTTCCATTCCTCGTAGAGACAACAACAAATATACTTGTAGCAGGAGTCATGTACTCCGACTTCGCAGTTTGAACCTCTTAGTCTTCCTCTTTATCGTGTGTGTCAGTGGATCACCACAGGTGGCGTTCATTCTAAGTGTGTTTTATCGCTTCCCATTCGTTAATAAAGAGCCGTTACCAATTAGAATCGGAACAACTTGATAGTTTGACTTATAAAAGAATCAGCTATGTTCTCGAAATCATTTTGCTATTCCCTTTTATGCAGACATTTGCCTCGAGGCTGACCTTACATATTTCCCTTTCATTTTCGTGAAGATTGACAGTTCGGATGCATGCCATCATCTCATAATTCGTGCGTGTTCTTACTATTACATACTATATGTGCCTCTCATCACAAATTGCACTCCTTTGTTAGCATTGATATTCTGTTTAGCACTGCAGAGCATAGAATTGTGCCAGGATCCAGCTACATTCTATACAGTTGAGAAATGCCTGCAAAACATTCGATTGCGCTGAAATACATCTGAACTACTCGAATTCTTTGAAGGCAATACGAGTTTAACCATAGCACTTTCAGGAATCTTGATCCTTATCAACTGCTTGCAAAGCTTTATTAAGAGTTGGACAAACTTCTGCTCAAATATATTTCGAATTTCTCCATCTGCTGATTTCGTTCGATAGCTTTCAGGAAAAGAGAGTGTTACATTGCATAGTCCTTGATTTTGTCTAATAAAAACCTACGATCTAACACGTGAATTGTAGCATATTTCATCATCCTGGACTAGATAACAGAAACGGCTTTCCTGAACTCTGTTGACCCTCATTGTATGCAGCCGCTATCGGTGAAAACGTTTGAAACCGGCAATATGAGTATGTTTTGAATGAGGTATGCAAATACTGATAATCTTCTAAAGTTAAGGCTTAATTTGAGTGGAGATTTTGCCTTAATGAATTTGAGGTCATAAATTGCGTCGGTAAATAAAATTCGCACTTGGCAATAACAGTATCAAGACAGCACGAAACATTTCTTTCTGATGATAACAAATGATATTTCTTATCGAAAACTGCAATTGAAAAAAAACGGTTGCTGATATCTAGTCCAGTTCGAAGATATTTATGCTTCAACCAAGAAAGCCTCTCTCGATCAGTTGTAGAACAAAATCACACAACGAACAATCTCTTCGTGAAGCCCGTCATTCAAGATCATGTTTATGAATGTTTCTCCAAATCACGATAGAACTTTTGATGGAATTGCTAAATCTGAAAAATTGTCTCAATAATTCAACTTAATTTTTATCAAAAAATATTAGCGAAATGTCTGTGAATTCATACACACCTATCAGTAAATCTCGATCTAAAGTGTTTCAAGATGAAAAATTAAACAGTTCTCTGGTAAATTAAATTCATATTAGAGTACAATCGAAAGTTCGCATGGACGTTCAGAATGTTGAAATTCACTAATGATAGATACTGTAAAATCGGCTTACTTACCAGATAGCCTAGATAGGTAGGTATTTCGAAATCACATACAGCTCACGATTCCTCGGTGCTCTCGAGGGCGCCGTCATGATTTTTGTTTTCATAGTCTATGGAGTCCCCTAGTTATTCCCAGAACTCACCCGAGTTTTATCGTTCCAACTCCAGTGTATATCTAATTGATGCTGATAATAAGCGGTTTGTAGCAAACTAATCATCCATTAAATTCTTAGGAGTTGTTTCTCCCCATCCAAATTTCTAAATGTACTGCTGCAAAAATACGAGATTGCGCGTTTAGGTACACAGAACAGATAAATTAAGTGATACCTACATGAAATCGCAGATTCTGTCTGGCCCATATGGCCTGTGATCATAGTCCTCAGCAGCAGCAACAATCACGACCATTAAAAAGTATTAGCTCAGAAATAGTGACGAATAAAAATATTGCTTTAAACTCTCGCTGCCATTAAAGGTCTTCTCACTTCACTAGTCAAAACACTTAGGCTACCGCTTTATCTGCACATTTTTACAATGGCTTACGAAACATATCTAAAACATTGGAGCAGATTCAATGTGCCACTCGATGATTTCACCACCATAACGAATCGGTGTGTTTGATTAAGTGCCAAGTATTACAAGATCTTGTGAAATTAGTAACCGAATTTGGACCAAAAGAGCTCGATAGGAATGTTTGCATTAAAATTCTTGGACCCTTTTACCTCCTTGTATCCGACAATAAATGCATGATTTTGTTGAGTTAGCAGGAGGAAAAACATGGCCTTGAAATTCGCCTTATCATTGAAATAACTCCATGTTTTAACTTCCTAACAATCCTCATTCTTCGTTCCAACTTGGTGGACATATCTTGGTAAATTCTAACAATGATAATGTAACTTTCATTCACTTGATATGGATAACTTAAAGCAGTGATTATCGTTTTTTTTCCAAGTTATCTGCAGCCTGCTTTCTGGCACTGACTGTCCAAAATCTATTTCTCCTGAATTTCGCTCTTTTTGTGCATTCAGAGCTGAAGTTTACTATCGAAACCAAATTGTTTCAGAGCTGAAGTTGGATGGAAACTGCCACCAATTCAAATATTCACGATTGCACAATTATGTAGAATTTGTCACTCATGGTTTGCTCCATGACCGCGAAATGCCACTTAGTCACTAAGAACATCATGGAATGATTGTTCCGGGTAACCGTTTGATAAAAAACCCTGATAAATTTTTGACGAGAGAAAGTTACAGCGACAAGTTTAATGTTAAAATTTAGTGCTAGGCTTATGCTGGACTAAACTTTCAATCCATCAAAAGTCTTGAACTTGAATTTGCTTTAAGCTCATTTATTTTGACAGAATTTCAACCAAATTGAAAAGACCGGAAGTTGTAATAAGAATATCATTTTATTATTCGCAGACTTGATAAAATGAACCCATCTCGGAAATGGGACTCCAAACGTCCTTCTCCTAACTGCTTCCACTTATTTAATTTCGCTAGTTTTCTTTCAAATTGCGAGTATTGAGCACATTTTCTAGAAACATAAAACTCGCTATGCTACTAAGTCAACAGGAAAGCTTGGTTATTTGAAAAGCAAACTCGCATTGTACTTTGTATTCTACTAGAAAATAACTTTGTGACAACAAGAACATGCTATTTGAACACATCAGACGGAAAAGAATCATATTTAGGTAAAAATACTTGAAGTGTGCAACGACAACCTGTAATTCTAATTCCGTTCTTGAGCGATCACAGACTTCAGTGTTGACTAATCTGGAACCAATCGCAGTCATTTCGAAGTAACAAACTGATACTCCTAATAGAACTGAAAAATTTGCTAAGATCTTGAGGGTGGAAGTATTAAATTATTTCGAACGTGTAAGCTCTGGCAACGTTTAGTTTGTAGAATTATTTTAACAGGAAATAAACCTCTTTTGACCAAAGAGAAGAAGAAAATATAATCGCAAAGCATGCGGAAATTCTTCACTGACATAGATGTGTAATTGTAAAATGGTGAACTTGAGCCCTCAGATTAGGGTCTGTAATTAAACTTTCTTAATTGGGAGGTCAGTATGTAGCTCGAGTAACCTTAATCTTAGTTTCCTCATGTTGACTTTAAAATATCTGTTTTAATTTGTCCATGAAATGTCAGATTATGGATTGGAACTGCCAACCCCTGCTTTCAAAGTGCTATTTGTGCTGCATGTTCGCATTTTCATCGCTTTATCACAAATTGACTTCGGGTCGTATCTGAGGTCACTTAAACCCCAAGCTTAGTAAATACACAAAATGCGGAAATTTCGTTTCACCGAAAACCAGTGTATTCATTTTGGCTTCTTACATAATCTAAGGGTGAGCTAGCTTCTCTGGAAATTGTGCTTCCCTGAATCAAAACGTGCGTCTAGAATGCAGTACATTCACGAAAGTCCAAAATATTTAATGATTGCCATGAAACCACCCAACCCAGCGTGCTGATTCAGGGTTAGTAGTTTGAAAGTCGAGCACTGCTGAGTGTAGAAGGTTCACACAAAACTCAAGTTCACGCAACAATAGAGCCTAACTTGTGAATATGAGGTACTTTACTCCCAATAACCAACCATTGATGACTTGAGAACTGCCTTAATCGCTTCACATCCATGGAATCCAAGGGAAGACCTTAGACAGTTTACATATTTTGATTTACATCAGTGTTGGTGAATTTCTAAGTTGCATTTTCACTCATTCATTTTCGCTATCGAATAGTAAGTTACTGTCAACCAATTTCTTACATTTATGACAGTAGTTGATTGTCTCAAGAACAACCCAGACTTGGACAATCATCGTGGCTCATATTTGACTCCTCAATATTCTATTGTACTTTTCTAGACGTTGGGAATCCATTTTGATTAATTTTAGAATTGCGATTTATCAGAATCTGGAAAATCAAATCGGTCGAATTGAGTTGATCGACTTTATTTGGTACTGCTGATGCATATTTGTGAGAATAAACTTATTTGAAATGTAAATGAATTTGATTGCCAAATCTACTATTCTCAAGAGTGGGTTAGCATTACACACAATACCTGAAATTAACTTACGTTGAGGCGAAGTCTAGAAACATTGGAAACAAAGTGACCGTTAGCCAAGCCTACTTAAATAGAATGGATGCTTTTGAAACTATCTATATGATTTTGCATTTAAATACATTTTATGAACAATAGTAATGTTATAACATGGCCGCAAAAAGGGAGGCCTTTTCATTAAGTCTAGGTTCATTCACTAATAAAGGGAACATTCTGCACGCATGATAGAGAAGATGAGGCTGATCTACTATTGTTGTGACTCTGCTCTTTGCTGCACACTGCCAGCGTGTTCGGTGCATTCCAAAGCAACATCCTCGACTAGTGTCTGCAATGCACAACGAAAACAGAGATGCAATGCATGCAGACAGAAATTTTCGCTGAATTTGTAGTAACGGTGCATTTTAGGGAGCATTTATTCATCAGTTCGTCCACTAGCTTAAAAGCACCTCACCGTGCGGCAGCACACATACACAATCAGCGATTCGTTCCAGATTTTAAAGGCAAACAATCAATCAGTATGTCCAAAAATGTAAATTCCCATTAAATACTTAGGGTATAGTAAAATGGCAACTATAAATCCACTATGTTTGATTGAGTGATGTATTTTCTGGGACGAATCTCCTCATTTAACTTCCTATTGACGTATTCAATTGCTTGCCACTGCACGCCATTTCCAGTTCACTCAATAAGCTGATTGCCAATGACAGCCACAAACGAAGGCCCGAGTATACCAGTACTAGTAAACAGTAAGTACAGCAAGAATACACTGATTCAGCTTGACGAATTTATTTTCCGAAGTCAGTCATTCGCAAACTTAATTCACGTTGTTTGAAGTATCTAAGTAGCACTTTTTTACTCATTTTCAAAATTGGTCTACTTTGGCATACTTACTCAAAATTCAAGTTATTTAGCATCTTGGTGTTGGAAAGGTGAAGGAAATTTTATTTTATTTTTTTGCTTTTTTATCCTCAATAATGCTATTTGTAAAATTATGAGAAAATGGTTTTGAAAACTGCTTTCATTATGTGCATAACCAATGTTCGCATTTCATATTATGCATGTAAGTTAGTCTAGTTTATTTAACAAACATTAAAATTCAGTTGGTGATTTGCGAAAAGTTTCATCAGGTTAAACCAGATTTATGAAACTGCCTCATTCAACTGTGCTGACTTTCGTTTACCTCAGAAGATATTGATGTTAGCGCCTTGAAAACACAATAAGACAAAGTGCATCAAACGGCCTTTAGGACTCATTCTCGTATAGTACAATGCAAATCTGCGAGTGGGCTTTATGGACAATCTTAATCACCAACTATTAAGCTATTTTCAAGCATATCGTTTCGGCGGAATATTACAGCACAGTCACTATTTCATCCGAAACAAACTGCTACACATGGCATTCATTTGTGCCTTTTAAGTCGCAAATCTCTAGTAGTGGGGTTACACTGACTTAATAGAAAGTTAATGAAAAACCAGTTGAGGATATTATTTGATTGCTATTTTAGACAGATTTCTTTTAATTTAAGCTTATCACATTGAAGAACTGGCTTAACAAACTGGAAAGCAAGTGTTTTATGTCAGAAAAGTGAGGCATGCAAGGTGTTCTTCGAGAACAATGCATGATGCAGTCAGTGTAAATCAGAGATGACTTTCACAAGTGCCTTCCAGTTCACTGCAACCATCAAAGGAATTCTCAGCTTAGCGATGCAGTCCACACCGTTCTCCTGCCAGATAAAATTCTATGCTTTGCAAACTACAAGTAGGACCTATTGTTCCCATGAATTAATCGTTTGTTTGTGATGATGGCGGGTGTTCTGCACCCCCATCTCACGGTAATGGAGTTGTAAGTATTTCGCTGTATTCTGCGCAAATGAAGTTGGATAACCACAGGTTGAGCTTGATTTAGTTCTGAGCTGTTGCTCTTTAGTAAGCATGCGGTGTACATCAGAAAATGAAATGCCCGCTGCTTTAATTGTTTGATAAACGATGAAATTAGCTGGGATTCGTTGCATCAAATCAAAATGCCACTTTGCAAAGCTTTGCAGCCATCACGATTTCCCTTCAAAATTACGTGATTAAAGTCTAAACTGTTTGCTGGCACCCATGATTGCTAACGTTCTTTGTGACCTACTGGTTGCTAATATTCATTTGTGGAGAATCAATATTTCAAATTTGGGATTTAGCTTTGTTTACATTCAATATACTGAACAAAATTAGCGTTCGAAAAAGACATTGCGTTGTATTTTGCAGAAATAATTCCATAAAAACCCGTATGTGCTAGCGCATAGCCACGGCAGTGTGGCAAGCACACAGGGGGTTGAGTTTTTGTGCCTATTCTTCGAGCACAAGTCCGTGACTTCCTTCGTGCTTGGCACATATTCAAATGCTTTGTGCTGTGAACTGCCCAAGTTCATGAATGATTTGACGTCGAACGGCAATATTAGAACAATACCACTGCATCCTGAAACAATATCGCGTGCAATTTGAAAAATCAACTAAAAAATCTAAAATCTGAACTGCAGTTGTACAGAATGTGGTCTAGCCATCTTTATTGTGCTGTTGTAGCTGTCAGTCAGAGCTAAGGTCTCTGAAGTCTTGGGTTTCTTTACAGAATGCGGTGCGATTCAGTTTTCTTTAATTGTTTTTTTCAAACTAAACTGGTGCAGAAAAGATCACAAATTAGGTGTAACTTTGACTGTTTAGCATTTTGTTTATAGGTTATTTGGTTGCATTTAGGCAATAAACTGGAAACCATTTGCTTATTAGCAACACGTTTCGTCAACTTGGCTTAGATTTCTGCAGCCTTTTTCCCTCCTGGTGACCACAAACAATGTGGTTTAGAACATAACAGCAGCAATGTTCAGAATTCGCGATGCAAAATAAAAGTTAAAGGGCATCTTCAGGGAATAATTTTAATACTTTACGAGATGAAATGAACTCTGTTAACCTTTAAGGGACAGAAGCAAAACATTAAACATTGATAATTAAATGAAATAAGTGTTCGAAATCCCGGTTGGCACCAAACAACTAAACCTGATGTCTGAACATCAAATAATTTGAAATCCTTTTGTGTCTACCCGTACAAACTGTTATTTTGTATGCATTTTCGAACTATTCAACCCCAGAAGCAAATCCTTTCTAAAACAAAAAGACTGAAGTAAAGCCACTTTCTGAGGGTAACATTTGTCAAACGTTCTAGCTTCCTTTCGATTTACACGAGATGGCTTCAGAAGCCAACTGAACAGACTTGAAAATTAATTGGTTAATTGCTTCTGAATGATCCACGAAACGAAATGTTCTTGATGTTATCTCTGCTTTTAACTTCGACCTCGGAGTAATCTTCACATTCCTGCTCCAGTCCACTGTAAGTGCAGCAGATATTTCCAGTTCATCGATGTGAATTGCACATTCCTCTCTGCTGGATAAAGCATTGCCTCATTCAAAAAAACGTAGGGCTTACATTGCATTGGATTGAAGATCTTGCACGTAATCATAGCAGATGCGTCGTACACTGATTATGCAGTTATATACTTGTGAGTAATTCGTTTCAATTAGAGGGAGTGTAGATGGGCAATCGCATGTTGATTTTATTTTACTCCCAATTCGCCGATTTTTACGAACCACTAGACTCCCATTAAAAAGTGACATCGATGCAGCTTTGAATGCCCGGTAAAGAAGAAAACTAGCCGTATCCTCAACATTGCTTTGCTTTTTTCCCTCAAAAGGACACATACCTCAAGGGAAAAATCAGTTGGCTTTAGTTTTACCTGTATATAATCCTAATAAGTGCATGCGCATAGGCAACGAGATTTCTATGAAAAAAGAATCTACGATTCCGATTAGAAAAACAATGGAAATTAGCATGGCCCAAATCAGTGTCTGAACTTTAGCAAGTCGTTATGCAGTAACATCAACTCAAGTGATATCCAACCCATTTAATGAAACCTTTCAACCAATCAGATGGAGCCCTATCATTAATGGAGAACATGCTTGATAAAATTCCTAGCAGTTTTAATGAAAGATGCTTGTGTTCCAAAAAATGATTTGCTCAATCACTAGTAATTTACACATTGAATTGATTTAAAGAATTGCACTTGCGGATTTTTACTTTGAAGCTGTCTACTTTTAAAGCCCCTTAAAATAGCTGAATGCGTAATGTTATCTGCAAATAAGAGCTTGCCATTTACATTAATGAAACCGAAATTGCTGGCGGAAAAGTTTGGCCCCAATGTAAGTTCCACGCAAGTTTGCAAGAGTCCAAGTTAACGAAACGAATAGTAAAGTCGTTCAGAATCAGTTCGATTTTGAAATTCACAGCGGTTGTGTCAAATCAAGTTAATCTGATTCGAAGCGATTAATGATGGAGTCCTAACCTAAGCAATTTGTAATTAAATCCTGTATGTCGGTGATTTTACAAGGAATCTGGCCAAACTTGCAGCGATTCGTAGTGTCGAAAGGCGAGTTTCGTCAAAGGGCGATGGTCTTAAGACTACGTTCTTGTTTGCAGCATCAAGCATTTGACAAACGAAAATAATTTTGATGAACTTTAAGTAACACTGAACTATAAACTTAAAAACATTGATTGCACAAGTTCACCTTTTTGATTCATGCATTTCTTAAATTAGGATCAACCAGTATTTTAAATAACCTCCATCCTCTTAAACAGTCGACTTCTTACACCACCAATATTTGTGGCAAATCGGTATTGCTTTGTGTCATCTAAGCGTTCAGATCTGTGAGGAAACTTTGTATCCTTCAGCATTGTCAAAGTCACGGAGCTCAATTCTTAAAGTGATTTGAAAATCGGATCTTAAAAATTGATTTTCTGTTTTAAAATTCCAAAAAATAACTTGGAAATTTAAATTTCATCAATGCAGAAAAGAATATGGCCCTCAGATTTAAGCCTGGTTCATTATCGAGGAGAACGGCAAGCCCAAAAAAATTACTTTTTGGATGAAAAGCTTATATAATAAATATATAAATGGGCAAGCTGAAATGCTTATGAGTGCACTAATTTATCTGCATTACCTACCTTTTATTCATGCCATATATACACACATTTGCCTATAGTTAACTATTTCATATCAAAAACTTGGCTGAATTTCGTGTCGGATTCTTACTTTTAGGCTGGCGTCTGTTCATCCACTCAACCATGCATCATGGAGCACTATTAAAAGCTTCATTTTTGCTTACTTTGGCAATGAGTAAGGTGGTCAAATCATTAACCACAACACAGATGTTATCCCCTTGTTTTGTTTACAAGCTTGAATGAAATAAATACATACTAATTTTTCTTGGCTTATATTCTGTCTTAGCATACCGATTAAACTGAATTAAGCCAGCCCAATTCAGTCTTGGAGTAATTTGAACCTAGCTAGATTTGTTTTGTCAGAACTAATCATTTATAGAAATTCTACAAAAGCGTTATGTAAGCATTTTTGTTCGGTCCATTCTGTACTTTTCAGCGTTAAATTGTACTACTCATTTTATAAACTCGGTCCCGTACGTATTCGTTGTTTTCTGCTTTACTTCTCGGGGAACTGCCCTGAGCATAATGATGCTTTGGATTTGGGGCAACCTTGGCAACGAACTGCTAAAATATTCTGTTAAATAGCGATTCTATAATCGCTTCTCTGTGAAAAAAATCCAACGTCATAGGTATATGAGCATTCTTGCTTGAGCACAATTGAACCAGAATGAGAGTGTTCGTTGTGAAATCCAAGTATTTTAACTTAAATGTGATTCTTGTCCATTTTGCAAAAGACCATTCTAGCTCAAAGATAGTTGTTTTGATGAATACTTTTGTGTTCAGCATTGTAGAAGTAGCAATGCTATGCATTCAAACGTTGCTGATGCTGTTGTTGTTTTTGGCATGCACTTGAGCATAGTTGTTTTTACCTCTGGTTCAGCATGATTGGACGTAAAGTTGCGTTTGTTAGGTGTTAATGCAAATGCACTACTAACATCTTATCATGGGAAGTCTGTTTTCTACATCAGTTACTGTTACCTAGAAAACTAATGGGGAGTTTTGAAACTGGTATGAAATGAAATAAAAAATGGTCACTTAGCAGAATGCATACTGCTGGATGATGTTTAAAAGATATGTAATTTTCGTACGTAGGGTTTAAACTCAACAAAATTATCATTTTGCAGACCTTTACTGCTTCCATGGTAGTTGCTCAGAATTGTTGAAAGATATCTGGCACTTCATTTCAGCCGTAGAACTCGAATCATGCTTTGACTCAACATATAAGGGAACTAATCAATTGAGCGAGCCGAAATGCCTTTCTATTTGGGTACTTCTGAGATCAAACTGAAATATTTAATTCTCCACGAATATTGCGGTTCGGTCGCACAAAGTACGGCCAATTGATTGCTACTTAAATAGTCATTGCTTGGATGGCTTTAAAGACTAAGGAACTGAGACATATTGATGATTACACCATGCAATCGAAAAGACTAATTTCAAACTGTTTGACATTAAGGATAACTGGATTGATGCCAACACATTCTGCTTAAGAAACTACAGTGATCATGGTTATGTTATCGCAATCGTGCAATTTTATTTGCGATTCCAAGTTGATCATTTTATAAGACCAAACTTCTTGGTTCCATATTAGTCAACACTGGAGTCTGTGATCGCTCAAGAACGGAATTAGAATTACAGGGTGTCATTGCACACTTCAAACATTTTTACATAAATATGATTCTTTTCTGTTTTACAAAAGAACATATCAGTTCAAAGATGTTTGTTTCAATGACTACTAGACGCAAATTATCATGTCTGATGTGTGTAAATAGCATGTTCTTGTTGTCACAGAAGTTATTTTCTAGCAGAATACAAAGTACACTGCGAGTATGCTTTGCAATTAACCAAACGGTCCTGTAAACTAAATAGCATAGCGAGTTTTATGTTTCTAGATAATGTGCTCAATACTCCCAATTTGAAAGAAAACTAGCGAAATTAAATAAGTGATGACAGTTAAGAGAGGGACGTTTGACGTCATATTTCCAAGATGGGTTCATTTTATCAAGACTGCCAATGATAAAATAATATTCTGATTACAATTTCTAGTTTTTTTAAGCTGGTCGGAATTCTGTGACGAATTCTATATAATTTTGCAATCGTGAATAATTGAATCGGTGGCAGTTCCCATCCAATAATTTGGTTTCGATGGTGTACTGCCTCAATTTTTCCATATCAAGTGAATGATATTTGCTATGTTATCGTTAGAATTTACCAAGATATATTCACAAAGTTAGAATAAAGAGCTAGGATTGTTAGGAAGTAAAAAATTTTCGTTATTCTAATGATAAGGCAAATTTCAAGGCCATCATTTTCTTCTTACTGAATTGACAAAATCATGCATTTATTGTCGGATACAAGGAGGTAAAAGGGTCCAAGAATTTTAATGCAAACATTCCTATTGAGCTCTTTTGGTCCAAATTCGGTTACTAATTTCACAAGATCTTGTAATACTTGGCACTTAATCAAACACACCGATTCGTTATGGTGGTGAAATCATCGAGTGGCACATTGAATCTGCTCCAATGTTTTAGATATGTTTCGTAAGCCATTGTAAAAATGTGCAGATAAAGCGGTAGCCTAAGTGTTTTGACTAGTGAAGTGAGAAGACCTTTAATGGCAGCGAGAGTTTAAAGCAATATTTTTATTCGTCACTATTTCTGAGCTAATACTTTTTAATGGTCGTGATTGTTGCTGCTGCTGAGGACTATGATCACAGGCCATATGGGCCAGACAGAATCTGCGATTTTATGTAGGTATCACTTAATTTATCTGTTCTGTGTACCTAACCGCGCAATCTCGTATTTTTGCAGCAGTACATTTAGAAATTTGGATGGGGAGAAACAACTCCTAAGAATTTAATGGATGATTAGTTTGCTACAAACCGCTTATTATCAGCATCAATTAGATATACACTGGAGTTGGAAAGGTAAAACTCGGGTGAGTTCTGGGAATAACTAGGGGACTCCATAGACTATGAAAACAAACATCATGACGGCGCCCTCGAGAGCACCGAGGAATCGTGAGCTGTATGTGATTTCGAAATACCTACCTATCTAGGCTATCTGGTAAGTAAGCCGATTTTACAGTATCTATCATTAGTGAATTTCAACATTCTGAACGTCCATGCGAACTTTCGATTGTACTCTAATATGAATTTAATTTACCAGAGAACTGTTTAATTTTTCATCTTGAAACACTTTAGATCGAGATTTACTGATAGGTGTGTATGAATTCACAGACATTTCGCTAATATTTTTTGATAAAAATTAAGTTGAATTAATGAGACAATTTTTCAGATTTAGCAATTCCATCGAAAGTTTAATCGGTCAAAACTATGTCTTCTGAAAGCAAATTGGAAACTGCCCTTGAATAAATGTCCAACAATCACAAGCCGATTCATTCATTCCTAAAAGCACCATTTTTCAGCTATAGGGTCATTGCAGATTTGTCAAAAAAAAGGGAATTAATCTTAATAATATCTGCAAGCCTTTGATTACAAATTGAATGCAAGGGCCAGTCAGTATAAAAACGTGTTAGATTCAAGTTTATCATACCAAGGATACAAAGCGTGCTCAATGGAATTATTGCAGAGGAATGAGCAGAAAATTTGACCAGTACAATATTTGCCCAGTTTCATATGAACTGCGAGACAATCCTCTTTGATTTACAAAGAAAACGTGCTCATTTTGGTTTAATTTTCCTATCAGATACTTAAAAGGTCTTCAAGAAGTTCGTTGCTCAAACTATAGCAATGAAAATTAGAAGAAATTTGTAAGATAATTTCGTATTTTTTCCGAAATATATATAAACATATATAAGCCTATGTATATGAACATGCACTTGCATGCATATAAATGTATGTATAACTAAGTTGCGTAGCTAAGGCCTCAAAGCATTCAGCCTGATCAAAGAGTATTCAATAGCCTATCAAAGCCGATGAGATCGAATGAAACTGCGACCGATCCCATGCCAATGTGCATTATTCTTGAGCTCTTTGAGGACAGGTGTGTCTGGCAGAAGCTCTCGGTTCATTAATCAGTCAACTTAAAAAGAAATCGCATCCCGAAGTTGAAGTTTGACTCATAAAAGAAGACTTGAATTTGTTGCATTATGGGTTTCCTACACAAATAGATGTGGAGGCGGAACACTTTGAAATAACATCATGTAAGTTAAGGAGTAGCAGAAACATGCTGTGTTGTATGCTATTTAGCACGAGTAATGTATTATTATAGACTGGAATGGTACGGTAAATGGATTCCGTAAAATTTTGCTAATGTGGTCTAGTTACAAATGGATGAAGCCATTAGTACACTTGGAAAACGATTGGCAAACCATGTTTTAAAAGTGCTAGCTTGATGCCTGCACTAATTGTTAACTCTGTGTGGGTTGGTTTCTATATAATAGATAAGGCACTGGTGTAAGTGTTGAGAAGTTATATCATTTAATGCAGTGACTTTCATCCGTTTGACTATAGTTCATTGAAATATGGTAATGCTTGTGTTGCATTTAAATCGCTTGAGTATGAAGCCCTCAGTTGCAGTAGCAGCTTGGTCAAACATGGAATTCTCCCCAAAATTTGAATGCAAGCTGTAGATTTAGGCGGGCATTCACTGTGCTGTGCATGCGTCGTACAAGCGTGACTGAAAATGAAAAAGCTTTCGATAACCAACCACAACTGCACGATATATAGTCTAAGATAGAATGTGATCCAAAGTTACATGTCTGAACTAAAGTTGCTTTCAAGAGTTAGACTGGTCTAATGCTTCGATTAATCTGATTTCAATTTGAATGAAAAAGACTAGAGAGTGGGCTTGACAAACTGGAAAAACGTGACTGATTTAGAGTACTTGAGGCATGAAGGGCATCCTTTGAGGTACAATTTCTCCATTCAAATGTATTTCTGGAATAACTTTCATGAATAGATCTAATCCACTACAACCGTTGATAAAAATCCGGGCTCGTAAACTCATGCCAAGCGTTGTTCCTTGCTGGATGAAATGTGATGCTGTGCACACCAAGTGCAGGAGCTTTTCCTTGTCGAAAGCAATGAGGCCAGAGGGTAAGTGCTTCCGAAGTAGTACTGCTTTCATTCACATTAGATGCTGAAATAGCACAGGAGAAAATCAAAATCGCATTTGGAAATAAGAGAATAAGATAAGAATAAGACAAGATAATAAAACATTCAAAGTCTGGAATCGAAGTGGCTTCAGCTTGCTTTAACTCTGCCTTTAGTTTCAGTCGGCATCAGATATATCGCGGCTGCACACTTCAGTGGACGCATGTCATTGTATTAATCCAAAAGTAAAGACTAACAATGGCTCTGCTTACTTAAGAATCCGTTAGTGCATGGTGGCGAACGATACGTTTGCATTTCCATATGCAGATATGCTGTAAAATTTAACTTGGTAGAAATTTTCAGGAGGCGACAATTGTATGAGGCATTGCCAGGGTTGATACGAAAATGCCCATCTCGTCTGTGCAATCTGCTCATCACAATTTCTAGATTATCAAGTGGTCTTATGAATGAGAATCGAAATACGCGAACATTAAAGTGCGATTTGACCGCATTGCGTTGTTGGTGAACGACAGCGACTGATGACCCTGCTTGAAGTACTGACTTCTCATAAATGTACTCCTTAGAAGCGTCGAAATCCTACTTCATAGTCTGCGAGGAAAACAGACACCTGCCGTCAATTTTTCTCCAGCAGTATCTTTCCATCCTAATACAAATTGGAATTGTGTGACAACGCCTTTGTTACTTTGCATTAAGTCATCTCTATATTAGAAAGTCGTTTATTTTAACCGCAAGCCAGACAAAGGCTTGATTCGTCTTGTATTTGCTTGAATACAAATTATTGCGAGTTAATTTCAAATGTGATCCTGCAAGCAACTTGCAATCATTGTTTTCTATTTAATTCAGCACAAAACTTGCATGCACTGCAGTGTAGAGTTTAAACTTTCCCATTTGCTTGGTAAGATATGGAATCGGACATGCCGAGCGACAGGATTTTCCATTCTTCGTAGAGGGACATACAAATATACTTGTAGCAGAAGACATATACTCTGGCTTTGCAGGTTGAACCTCTTGCTGCTCCCCTTTATTTTGTGCATGTCCTTGCAGTTCGTTCGGGGTGCGTGCTATCATTTTCCATTCATTGAAAAACAGCCATTTCAAACTGATATTGGAATTGCATGAGAGCCTAGCAAATAAAAAGATCGGCTGCATTTTTTCAAAATTGTTTCATGCAAGCATGCCGAATGCATTTTCCCCTCATTGTTGGTACGATTGATAGGTCTGATGCATGCATGCCATCACTTTATGTTGAAACAAAACCACTCGCGAATCCGTTCAAAATCTAGCAAATCCTCACAGATTGACTCAGAACCGATTTTTAGCTGATTCTCAGCTGACAAATTTAAGCAAAACTGTTAAATTTTAACCCATGTAGGAAAACAAAGAACCCAATTAGACGATCTAGACCAATGTTGCTAAGGTCTGATTTTCTGTCACGCGTCTGCTGTCTTCTCAAAATTAACATTCACTTGATAGCGGCTTAGTTACAAAAATTAATCCTTGCCTTATGCTCTTGCTCTATTTGAACCAACGAATTTGAATGATTCTTAAAGCTTCGCTTCGAACTAAAATGTCGCCATTGCTGCGCAGGAACTTGACGTGAAATTCAGTTTCAATCAATCATTTGTTTACACGGGATAATGCAGGGGACATCATTCACAAAGGCGTGATTTTGAATGATCTTGAATGACGGGCCTTACAAAAAGACTGTTCGCTGCTTGATTTTGTTCTACAAATGATCGAAAGGGGATTTCTTGGTTAAAACATAAACATCCTCAAATTTGACTAGATTCCCGTAATCAATTTTTCCTCAATTACCTTCTTCGAAAAGAAACATCATTTGCTATCACCAGACATGATTTTTGAAAGAAATATTTTTGCTGTCTTCATATTCTTACTGCTAAGTGCAAGTTTTATTTACCGACGCTATTTACGACCTCAAACTCATTAGAGCAAACACCTCTGCTTAAATTACGCCTTAACTTTAGAAGATTATCATTATTTGGATACCTCATTAAAACGCTCGCATATTGCGGCTTTCAAATGCTTTCAGCAATAGCATTTGCAGAAAACGAGGGTCAACGGAGTTTAGGAAAGCGGTTCTGTTATCTAGTCCAAGATGATGCAATATGCTACAATTCACGTGTTAGATCTTAGATCTTTTAAAACAAAATCAAGGACTATGCAATGTAACACTCTTTTTTCACATAAGCTATCGAATGAAATTAGCAGATGGAGAAGTTTGATATATATTTGGGCAGGACATCGACCAGCCCTTTTATTAATGCTTTACAAGCAGTTGATAAGGATCAAGATCCTTGAAAGTGCCACAGTTCAACTCTTATTGCCTTCAAAGAATTCGAGTAGTTCAGATGTATTTCAGCGCAATCGAATGTTTTGCAGGCATTTCTCAACTGTATAGAATGTAGCTGGATCCTGGCACAATTCTATGCTCTGCAGTGCTAAACAGAATATCAATGCTAACAAAGGAGTGCAATTTGAGATGAGCGGCACATATAGTATGTAATAGTAAGAACGCGCACGAAATATGAGATGATGGCATGCATCCAAACTGTCAATCTTCACGAAAATGAAAGGGAAATATGTAAGGCCAGCCTCGAGGCAAATGTCTGCATAAAAAGGAATAGCAAAATGATTTCGAGAACATAGCTGATTCTTTTATAAGTCAAACTATCAAGTTGTTCCGATTCTAATTGGTAACGGCTCTTTATTAATGAATGGGAAGCGATAAAACGTACTTAGAATGAACGCCACCTGTGGTGATCCACTGACACACAAAATTAAGAGGAAGACTAGGAGGTTCAATTACGAAGCCAGGGTACATGACTCCTGCTACAAGTACGTTTGTTGTTGTCTCTACGAGGAATGGAAAATCCCCTCGCTCGGCATGTATGATATCATATTCCACCAGGCAAATGACAGAATGTAAGCTCTACACTGCTGTACGTGTACGTTTAGTGCCGTATTAAATAGAAAACAACGATTGCAGGAATTGCGATAGCTAAAATTTTTGCAACGCATGTCTAACAGCTTTTTTTGTGCAAGTTGAGAGGCAATTTATTTTGCTTCAGCGGATGCTATTGGGAAGGTAAGTCACTTAGAAATTGCGCATTCTCGGTCTCAGTTCCCTCATGTTGACTTTAAGACATCCGTTTCAATTCGTCCATGAACTGTCGGATCATGGATTGGAACTGACAGCCCATGCTTTCAAAGTGTTGCTTGCATTGCAGGTTTGCTTTTTAAGCTCTGTTTCAAAAACTGACTTCGAGTTGTATCTGAGGTTTCTTAAACTCCTTTAAAGATCATGACGATGGCTGTAAACTCGGTAAATATACAGAATGGAGAAATTTCGTTTAACTTAAATTCGGTGTATTCAGGCACAGAGCCAGAGGAAACTCTGAGGCAGCAATAAACGCTAAAACACGAGGCTTTAAAGCCCTCTTTAATTACTACGACGAGAATGCGCTGGTTTGTCATGGTGAAATTATTTCCAAAAGCCAACAAGTCCATTTGCAAGCTCTGATCCATTGGCTTTGAGTCGATGGCATAAGCCTAACTTGCATGGCTCGTGTTAGCCAGATCCACGTTGGTGTGTTTTTTATACTTTGACTGATGGCACCTCTAAATTTAAGTGTTGGAAAAGCCATGAACAGTACTTCTTGGTGTAGGATCTTCATACACAATTCTAAGACTGGATAGATCCCTTTATTAGCAAGGACGCAGAAAGTACGTCAATCTGCATACATAAGGTACTTTATTGGGAATTGTGAACTATCGTTAATTTCAAAAAAACTGCTGTATTCACTGTTAGCATGCAGCAGCCAAGTGAAGACTCAAGTTCAGCGTTGGATGCTCCCCAAGGTGCGTTCGTGACTAATTGATTTCGCTGCAGAATGACAAGTTAAGCGCAGAATATGCCTGATCGGAATCACTTACTAACCCCATGCTACATTACCAAGTGATAGTCAACTTTAACAAAAACATTCCAGACTTTGGTGATTGTCGCAGCTCACGAATGAATCTTCATTACCCTATTATGCTCCTCTGGGCATTTAAAAGTCTATCTGTCTAACTTTAGAATTGCGACACATGCCCGTTCGATGAGTCTAAAAAACGGAAACTGTCGAATGGAATGGATAGAAACCGTCCAGTGCAGTTGATCAAGTTCTACGAGAAACTAACATTTGATTCTTAAATCGAATTTGCGTTTGGGATTTCATTGTGGTGAATTGGGTTGCTGACTATACGATTCTTGAAAGCAGCAATACTTTCAAACAAATATGTAATAGTGAATCCAGGAACAATTAAACTGGTATTTTCCCTAAAGTTTCAGTCAAGCGCGAATGAAACCTCGAGAAATATCGTTAGACATAGTTGCCACTGAAGGTAATGCTCCAGTTGATTGGGTTAAATATTTATTTAAATGGGTGGAATTTCAGATGAACTTGCGGCTTACATATCAGCGGTCTACTAAAACCCACCTTCTGACTTTCATCATGCTATTTTACATTATTTTGTTAGTCGCTTTCGTAGATTCTTCCTCTATGATGGAAGTTTCCTCACCGGTGCGTGTGCGAGGAACGAGACATCATGGAAGTATAACCAAAATCAACTCATCATTTCCTTTAGGCGAATGTCCGTCTGAGAACATAAATCAGAGCACTGTTGGAGACACAGCCGATTTTCTTGCTCATCAGGCAATCAAAACAGCTTGGATACCAATTTTCAATGGAAGTCTAGTGCTCAATGAGAATCAACAGAACAGGACTGAAGTGAACTCGACTTGCTCTCCTTTTTCAGTCTCCAGGGATCTTCCAATAAATGTTTCGCAAGCCTTTGACTGCATAATCGAAATGCGACACATCTCTTATGATTTCGTGTCAGACTCTCGGCCCATTTCAATGTTAGTCCTTTGATTGTTTTGTTAAACATGATATTTTTTCTTGTAGAGAAAAATGTGCATTTAAAAGTCATAAAATGGAAATTTGCGCTGAACTTATAGTGGATTGGAATAGCACTGTGAAGCTCATCCCATTGTCAATTCCAAGTGTGCATCTTTCAACAAAAAGATCATCCATTTTTGTTTATCAATTATACTATGCTATCCGACATATTCTGAAATCTCTTCAACTGGTCTCTGACTTCCTTTCATGCAAACTAGAATGAAATTATTCAAAATGTTCTATAAAGGCTGTTTTTCAATGTTTCTTGTACTCAGTCATTGTCTTATAGAAAAATTCATGTTTGCGTGGGTGAATCAATTCAAGGATGGGATGTTCGAAAGCCGTGTTGATTCGTCCAACTTTAAGTGCTAATATAAATTTATGTGTATGAGTATGTTGCTTAAAGGCTTCAGAGTACATTTTATTTCTCTAAATGTTCAACATTTCGATGAAAAGGTAATCGAACCTTTGACTTCATTGCTAGTTCTAAAAGCTGCCATTATTACATTGTTAAAGGCCTTAGTAAAGAAAAAACGGTAACAAAAATTTAGTTTAATTTCAGGATACTTATGCTTCAACCGAGAAATCTCTTCGTAAAGGCCGTCATTCAAGACCATACTTATAACAGTTTCTCCAAATCACACCATTTTAATGATGATTACTGCATTGCCAAGTGTAAACAAACAATTGATTGAAACCGAATTTCACTCCAACTTTGAGTTTGGGAAAAGCTTTGGGAGTCGTTTGATTTCGTTGGCTGCTTCAAGGTATTGCAAACAGCATGATTCCAATATAACAATAGCCATTATCAAGGAAGTGCTCTATTCGAAATAAAATTTAAGGACGCGACTAAAAAACAGGACCCAAATAACACTGACTTAGATACTGTAGACTTGGATTGCTAAAAGTGGGTTCAATGTTTGGCTGCATAGGTTGTAACTGCATTATATCAGTTGCTAAAAATCATTTGAAATTTGCGCAAAATCTTGGGTAACTTTATTTTGAATCACAACGTGATGTCATAAATCTGAACTTTTAATACTCGCAAGAATGAGGAGTAAACATATTTAGACGTGCTTTTTTGCTACAACAAGAATACGCTGGTTCGTCATGGTGAAATTATTTCCAAAAGCCAATCATTTTCATTTACAAACTCTGATCCATTTGCTATGAGTTGAGGGCACATGACTAACTTGCATGGCCCGTGGTAGCCAGATCCACGCCGGTGTGTTTTGCATACTTTGACTGATGGCATCTCCAAAATTTGTGTTGGAAAAGCCATGAACAGATAGTTGCAAACAATTTAAACGTAAGCATTCAAAAGCTTTTATTTCGCTTTGGAACCAGACGGCATGTCTAAGTACTTGCAAATCTACGGTAAGAATCTCCCTTACCGATTCACCTGCATATCCCTCACCCAAAGTTGGTTAATGGATCCGGCAGCTTACGCATTTTCTTGTAGCAGATATTTTATGAAAAGTTCTGGCAGCAGACAACTGAATTTCAATTGCTACAATTTGAAAAACACCAACAAATCTAGCCCATTCATTTGCTAATCAATGTTGTACTTAAGATGTTTTCTTAATATTGGTTATTCATATTTCTACATTCCGCCTTCCTGGGTCTATTTATTATATATAAACATATAAATTTGGACACTTCGGTTATTGGTTTTTTTGCAACACTAATATGTGTAAGCAATTTTTCGCTTGCGAACTTTCACTGTCTTTTCAGCTATTCCATATAGCTTTCCTTTTTAGATCTATTGGTTAACCTTTAAAATGATAGGTAGGAAAACCCTACAAATTAACGCTTGGTGCTGCAAATACCAGTTATTTTACTAAGCAGCAGCTCTTGAACTGGCAATAGGAACTTTTTTAGGTTTTTGAATTACATTCTGGTAGAATCACATCCGAATTTTCGCATTATATTTAAAGAGGAGTAGAGTAATTTAAACATGCATAAATGTGGAAATAATGAGGGTGGATAAGAATTATCATTTAAGGAGGAATTGAGGAGCAGCTGCTAAGTCAAATTCTCAATGTACAAAATGGTGATCAGGACAGGTAGCTGGCCCAATTGTTCTGACTTACAAAGCGGCTTCCATCACATATTCTATGATGTGTGGCATATTCTATTTACAATAAATCTGGCGATCCTAATGAGAGCAAAGCGTGCATGATTTCTTTTCGAGTTGTCTGAATTTTTGCAGAAATAAAATCGTTTATAGAGTTTATTTTACTGCATTTTTGGAAAACAATCTGTAAAGTTTCAGAAGCTTACGCAAAATATAAGTTATTTTTGCATATAAAATAGTGATCTAAGGTGGAATGATTCTCATTAAGAACACAATGGGACGCATCCAACAGATTGGTGTTCGAAGTGAGCTAGAGGTTCGTCTGGTTAAATGTAAGACCTAGGCAGTACTAACTAAAACCAAAGCATAAATGTATAATAAGGGGCAGTTATTTCAGAACGACAAAATTTAGGTTGATTCAAAGTATTTCAAAGATTTTTTTCTTCATCTAGGCAGAATTGCAATGACTTACAGTTTCAGAACAAACTCATCAACATGCAATTGCCTTTAGCTAGATGCCGTGAAGAATATTTGGATTAAAAGATAATTACATTCAGGAACCTAGAACTGAATGTAAGGCAAGCGTTGGTAATCTTTCAACCCTGCTGGTTTCTTCAAAGTGTCCAAGATTATTCCAGCTACATACTGACTTCCCATTTAAGGGAGGGTTTAATTATAATACATCAGTGAAGAATTTCTGCTCAGATAATTTACACAAATACTTTACGCAAAAAGTTAAATTTTGTCTAAAACACGAGAATCTACATGGTTTTCGATTACATTTTCTTCGGTTTATTTCTTGTCAAAGTAATTCAACACACTAACCGTTGCCAGGGCGTAAACATTCGAAATAATTTTGTATTTTGTAACCTCAAGATTTCAGCCAATTTTTCAATTCCATTAGGGGTGTCATTTTGTTACTTCGAAATGACTGCAGTTCAAATTATGAGTTTCAAAATTCAAAATTGCGAAATTTGAAGGCCACGTCTGTATGACTCATAGATTTCATATTTCGCTTTTGTCATGAGATATTCCTGTCGAAAGATCCTGGTAAGAACCAATCATAGCCCCATTTGTCTCGGCGCCGTACATCAGCAAATGCACTTGAGTGATTCTCATGGTTTCTGAATTTGTCTGAATCAGTCATTTATCATCAACCTTAGGAAACTTGCTTCAAATCCTAACACTTTACCTTGTAGTCTAACTTTATTGGCGCATAAAACCTAAGTTGTCTTCTTCCAATGATTAATTTTTTTTTCGACTATAATTTTGAATGAAATTCATCCCGAAGGCAGAAGTGAGGCTTGTAGTGCCATCAAAAGACGGACATTCAGAGCCAAGAATGAGGAATTCCCGAATCATAATCCTCAGTAATACCCTATGATGGTCCCCTTACAACTCTTTATTTTAACTCAAATGGGTTATGCTTAAATTTGGTTGTCAATTCATAGGGGTCCTATGATGCTATGAATCGCCGAGCATTCAAAGTACGCAGATAAAGATAGCCATAAGCGTATTTTGTGAACTTTGGTGATACTCCTTTTCAAGCTTATTTACTGACAGTGGTAAAGAGTTGCAGTTGGTCTTGGCTGGACTATTATTCACTTAAGCCTCTCATTGTGCAAATGAGCAGATTTGTGAGTTCAAGACAAGCCAGAGTTAAATGTTTCAATCAGACCCATCTGACTGTTTTATCTGATTGAAATTGACCGAAGTGTTCCAGGTTGTTCAATTATTCGCATATGCGTAAAGTAGATGTTCAACTCAGCAGTGTAGCTAAGATCTCAAAGCATTCAGCCTGATCACAGCGGATGAGTTCAAACAAAGCTGCCCCCGATCCCATGCCAATGTGCATTAGTTCGGAAACAGCGCTAGTCTGTAGCATTACTGATTGTTCAAGTTATGAGCAAAACTGTTCAGTTAAGGAATTTGCGCAGTGCTTTCAACATGTTGAAAGCAAAATTTCGCTAGCCATACCATAGGATTAATTGTTGTACCATGTCGGTGTTGTCTTGCTATAGAAACAAGCCTTCATGATGTTGATTATATAAAAGTCAAATTTGTACAATGGATACCTGGTATCAATATCAAGATGCGAAAATTGAACTCATCACATGTATCCTATTAAATACTCTTTGAGGACAGGTATGTCTGGCAGAAGTTCTCGGCTCATAAATCGGTCCATTTAGATAGAAAGATGAGAGATATGATTGGCATACATAGGCGACAGGTAATATTTCACTTGTCTGTTTGTAAAATCTGTTTTCTCAAAGCTTTTTCTCTTCATCTTGGTAGAATCGCAATGACTGAAAGCATCAATACAAGCTTTTTTGCATGCAATTACGTTCTGCTAGACGCCGTGAAGAATATTAGGATTAAAAGAGAATTAAATTTAGGAAAACTAGAACTCGGTGCAGAGCAAGCGTTGGTAATTTTTCAATTCTGCAGTCAATTTTTCATTAGCAAACTGGAAGAGAACATGCCTTTGTTAGCTTCATCAAATCACCTCTATATTTGATAACAGTTTATTTTTATTTGCTTGAATACAGATTACCGCATGTTAATTTCAAATATAATCCTGCAAACAACTTGTAATCGTTGTTTTCTATTGAATATAGCACAAAATGTACATTTACTGCAGTGAAGAGTTAGCACTTTTCCGTTTGCTTGGTGGGATATGGAATCGGGGATGCCGAGCGAGGAGACTGCCCATTCATACAAATATACTTATAGCAGAAGTCATATACTCTGGCTTCGCAGTTTGAACCTCTTAGTGTTCCCCCATGTCATTGGGGTTCATTCGGGGTGCGTTCTATCATTTTCCATTCATTAATGAAGAGCCATGAAAAATTGATTTTGGAACTGCATGAGAGCCTGGCAAATAGGAGGATCGGCTGTATTTTCAAAATCACTTCATGCAAGCATGCTCAATATATTTGTTCATCATTCCCGATACCATTGATAGGTCTGATGCATATCATCACTTTATCTTGAAATAAAACCACTAGCGAATCCGTTTAAGAACTAGCAAGTCCTCACAGATTGACTCAAAAAACCGACTTTTAGCTGATTCTCAGCTGTCAAACTCAAGCAAGACTGTTAAATTCCAACCTATACTAGAAACAAAAGAACCCAAATTAAATAATGTTATTCTACATTACCTAAGCCAATGTTTCTAAGGTCTGATTCTCAGTCGCGAGTCTGCCGCCTTCTCAAATTTGGCATTGATTTGATAGCGGCTTAATCACGAAATTAATACTTGCCTTACGCTATTGTTATATTTGAATCATACAGTTTGCGATACTCCTAAGCAGCCAAAGAAACCAAATTCTTCTTGAAGCTTTGCTCTTAATTGAATGTTTTCATTGTTGCGTAGGAACTTGAAGTGAAATTCAGTTTCAATTAATTGTTGGTTTGCACGGGCTAATGCAGGGAACATCATTCAAATAGCGTGGTTTGGAGAAACATTCATACGCATTATTGGGTAGAGGGTTGTCTCAGCGGATTGACTGAATCCAAAGACTGGAAAGCCTACTTGAATGGTCACAATTATTCACAATACGTTCTCTAACTTTTCTACTTGACTGAAGATTTCTTTGTTGGGGTCATATAGGAGGAAACGTGAAAATAGCTCCAAAGTTAAACAAAATCATTACACTAACAAGTCTGTACCCTTAACATTTATCTCCCAGTCGATTTTCCTTGTTTATTGAAATCGGTAGTCCTTATTTTTCTATTTATTTGACTTTCATAATGTAAACCCGTCTCTTCATGCTGCAGTGTAGTTGGTCAATGGTTATTATAATTCCTCCAATGTTAGAGCATTGCACTGAGTGCCGACTCTGATTGGTGGTTAGCAGCTCTATTCAACTTGAAGGCGCATTACAGGACGGAGCACTATACAAGTTAAATTAGTAACAAGAATAAGTTCAGTAAGGTTGAAGTTGTCATTTCAGGAAGTGGAAGTGTATCGACTGTCCATCCCAGTATATTTCCAAGATTTAAGACGCTACTAATTACTTTGACAACACGGCTTTTCATATAACCCTCTATCTTAAATGTAGCCATTTTTTTACCCTAACTTCAAAACGACTGCGATTCTCACGGTTGTGTTGTTTGTGCTAGTCCAATAATTTTATGACAGTTAGATCATCGACTAAGCTGTGCAATTCCCCGAGAAGTAAAGCAGAAAACAGCGAATACATACGCAACCGAGTTTATAAAATGAGTAGTACAATTTAACGCTGAAAAGTACAGAATGGACTGAACAAAAATGCTTACATAACGCGTTTGTTGAATTTCTATAAATTATTAGTTCTGAAAAAAACAAATCTACCTAGGTTCAAATTACTCCAAGACTGAATTGTGCTGGCTTAATTCAGTTTAATCGGTATGCTAAGACAGAATATAAGCCAGGAAAAATTAGTATGTATTTATTTCACTCAAGCTTGTAAACAAAACAAGGGGATAACATCTGTGCTGTGGTTAATGATTTGACCACTTTACTCATTGCCAAAGTAAGCAAAAATGAAGCTTTTAATAGTGCTCCATGATGCATGGTTGAGTGGATGAGCAGATGCCAGCCTAAAAGTAAGAATCCGACACGAAATTTAGCCAAGTTTTTGATATGAAATAGTTAACTATAGGCAAATGTGTGCATATATGGCATGAATAAAAGGTAGGTAATGCAGATAAATTAGTGCACTCATAAGCATTTCAGCTTGCCGATTTATTTATTATATAAGCTTTTCATCCAAATAGCAATTTTTTTGGGCTTGCCGTTCTCCTCGATAATGAACCAGGCTTAAATCTGAGGGCCATATTCTTTTCTGCATTGATGAAATTTAAATTTCCAAGTTATTTTTTGGAATTTTAAAACAGAAAATCAATTTTTTAAGATCCGATTTTCAAATCACTTTAAGGATTGAGCTCCGTGACTTTGATAATGCTGAAGGATACAAAGTTTCCTCACAGATCTGAACGCTTAGATGACACAAAGCAATACCGATTTGCCACAAATATTGGTGGTGTAAGAAGTCGACTGTTTAAGAGGATGGAGGTTATTTAAAATACTGGTTGATCCTAATTTAAGAAATGCATGAATCCAAAAGGTGAACTTGTGCAATCAATGTTTTTAAGTTTATAATTCAGTGTTACTTAAAGTTCATCAAAATTTTTTTCGTTTGTCAAATGCTTGATGCTACAAACAAGAACGTAGTCTTAAGACCATTGCCCTTTGATGAAACTCGCCTTTCGACACTACGAATCACTGCAAGTTTGGCCAGATTCCTTGTAAAATCACCGACATACAGGATTTAATTACAAATTGCTTAGGTTAGGACTGCATCATTAATCGCTTCGAATCAGATTAACTTGAATTGACACAACCGCTGTGAATTTCAAAATCGAACTGATTCTGAACGACTTTACTATTCGTTTCGTTAACTTGGACTCTTGCAAACTTGCGTGGAACTTACATTGGGGCCAAACTTTTCCGCCAGCAATTTCGGTTTCATTAATGTAAATGGCAAGCTCTTATTTGCAGATAACATTACGCATTCAGCTATTTTAAGGGGCTTTAAAAGTAGACAGCTTCAAAGTAAAAATCCGCAAGTGCAATTCTTTAAATCAATTCAATGTGTAAATTACTAGTGATTGAGCAAATCATTTTTTGGAACACAAGCATCTTTCATTAAAACTGCTAGGAATTTTATCAAGCATGTTCTCCATTAATGATAGGGCTCCATCTGATTGGTTGAAAGGTTTCATTAAATGGGTTGGATATCACTTGAGTTGATGTTACTGCATAACGACTTGCTAAAGTTTAGACACTGATTTGGGCCATGCTAATTTCCATTGTTTTTCTAATCGGAATCGTAGATTCTTTTTTCATGGAAATCTCGTTGCCTATGCGCATGCACTTATTAGGATTATATACAGGTAAAACTAAAGCCAACTGATTTTTCCCTTGAGGTATGTGTCCTTTTGAGGGAAAAAAGCAAAGCAATGTTGAGGATACGGCTAGTTTTCTTCTTTACCGGGCATTCAAAGCTGCATCGATGTCACTTTTTAATGGGAGTCTAGTGGTTCGTAAAAATCGGCGAATTGGGAGTAAAATAAAATCAACATGCGATTGCCCATCTACACTCCCTCTAATTGAAACGAATTACTCACAAGTATATAACTGCATAATCAGTGTACGACGCATCTGCTATGATTACGTGCAAGATCTTCAATCCAATGCAATGTAAGCCCTACGTTTTTTTGAATGAGGCAATGCTTTATCCAGCAGAGAGGAATGTGCAATTCACATCGATGAACTGGAAATATCTGCTGCACTTACAGTGGACTGGAGCAGGAATGTGAAGATTACTCCGAGGTCGAAGTTAAAAGCAGAGATAACATCAAGAACATTTCGTTTCGTGGATCATTCAGAAGCAATTAACCAATTAATTTTCAAGTCTGTTCAGTTGGCTTCTGACGCCATCTCGTGTAAATCGAAAGGAAGCTAGAACGTTTGACAAATGTTACCCTCAAAAAGTGGCTTTACTTCAGTCTTTTTGTCTTAGAAAGGATTTGCTTCTGGGGTTGAATAGTTCGAAAATGCATAAAAAATAACAGTTTGTACGGGTAGACACAAAAGGAATTCAAATTATTTGATGTTCAGACATCAGGTTTAGTTGTTTGGTGCCAACCGAGATTTCAAACACTTATTTCATTTAATTATCAATGTTTAATGTTTTGCTTCTGTCCCTTAAAGGTTAACAGAGTTCATTTCATCTCGTAAAGTATTAAAATTATTCCCTGAAGATGCCATTTAACTTTTATTTTGCATTGCGAATTCTGAACATTGCTGCTGTTATGTTCTGTACCACATTGTTTGAGGTCACCAGGAGGGAAAAAGGTTGCAGAAATCTAAGCCAAGTTGACGAAACGTGTTGTTAATAAGCAAATGGTTTCCAGATTATTGCCTAAATAAAACCAAATAACCTATAAACAAAATGCTAAACAGTCAAAGTTACACCTAATTTGTGATCTTTTCTGCACCAGTTTAGTTTGAAAAAAACAATTAAAGGGAACTGAATCGCACCGCATTCTGTAAAGAAACCAAAGACTTCAGAGACCTTAGCTCTGACTGACAGCTACAGCAGCACAATAAAGATGGCTAGACCACATTCTGTACAACTGCAGTTCAGATTTTAGATTTTTTAGTTGATTTTTCAAATTGCACGCGATATTTTTCCCAGGATGCAGTGGTATTGTTCTAATATTGCCGTTCGACGTCAAATCATTCATGAACTTGGGCAGTTCACAGCACAAAGCATTTGAATATGTGCCAAGCACGAAGGAAGTCACGGACTTGTGCTCGAAGAATAGGCACAAAAACTCAACCCCCTGTGTGCTTGCCACACTGCCGTGGCTATGCGCTAGCACATACGGGTTTTTATGGAATTATTTCTGCAAAATACAACGCAATGTCTTTTTCGAACGCTAATTTTGTTCAGTATATTGAATGTAAACAAAGCTAAATCCCAAATTTGAAATATTGATTCTCCACAAATGAATATTAGCAACCAGTAGGTCACAAAGAACGTTAGCAATCATGGGTGCCAGCAAACAGTTTAGACTTTAATCACGTAATTTTGAAGGGAAATCGTGATGGCTGCAAAGCTTTGCAAAGTGGCATTTTGATTTGATGCAACGAATCCCAGCTAATTTCATCGTTTATCAAACAATTAAAGCAGCGGGCATTTCATTTTCTGATGTACACCGCATGCTTACTAAAGAGCAACAGCTCAGAACTAAATCAAGCTCAACCTGTGGTTATCCAACTTCATTTGCGCAGAATACAGCGAAATACTTACAACTCCATTACCGTGAGATGGGGGTGCAGAACACCCGCCATCATCACAAACAAACGATTAATTCATGGGAACAATAGGTCCTACTTGTAGTTTGCAAAGCATAGAATTTTATCTGGCAGGAGAACGGTGTGGACTGCATCGCTAAGCTGAGAATTCCTTTGATGGTTGCAGTGAACTGGAAGGCACTTGTGAAAGTCATCTCTGATTTACACTGACTGCATCATGCATTGTTCTCGAAGAACACCTTGCATGCCTCACTTTTCTGACATAAAACACTTGCTTTCCAGTTTGTTAAGCCAGTTCTTCAATGTGATTAGCTTAAATTAAATAAATCTGTCTAAAATAGCAATCAAATAATATCCTCAAATGGTTTTTCATTAACTTTCTATTAAGTCAGTGTAACCCCACTACTAGAGATTTGCGATTTAAAAGGCACAAATGAATGCCATGTGTAGCAGTTTGTTTCGGATGAAATAGTGACTGTGCCGTAATATTCCGCCGAAATGGTATGCTTGAAAATAGCTTAGTAGTTGGTGATTAAGATTGTCCATAAAGCCCACTCGCAGATTTGCATTTTACTATACGAGAATGAGGCCTAAAGGCCGTTTGATGTACTTTGTCTTATTGTGTTTTCAAGGCGCTAACATCAATATCTTCTGAGGTAAACGAAAGTCAGCATAGTTCAATGGGGCAGTTTCAGAAATCTGGTCCAACCTGATGAAACTCTTCGCAAATAACCAACGGAATTTTAATGTTCGTTAAATAAACTAGACTAACTTGCATGCATAATATGAAATGCGAACATTGGTTATGCACATAATGAAAGCAGTTTTCAAAACCATTTTCTCATAATTTTACAAATAGCATTATTGGGGATACAAAAGCAAAAAAAATAAAATAAAATTTCCTTCACCTTTCCAACACCAAGAAGCTAAATAACTTGAATTTTGAGTAAGTATGCCAAAGTAGACCAATTTTGAAAATGAGTAAAAATAAACAACGTGAATTAAGTTTGCGAATGACTGACTTCGGAGAATAAATTCGTCAAGCTGAATCAGTGTATTCTTGCTGTACTTACTGTTTACTAGTACTGGTATACTCGGGCCTTCGTTTGTGGCTGCCATTAGCAATCAGCTTATTGAGTGAACTGGAAATGGCGTGCAGTGGCAAGCAATTGAATACGTCAATAAATAGTTAAATGAGGAGATTCGTCCCAGAAAATACATCACTCAATCAAACAGGTTTGAGAGCGCTGTCAATCAAGTTACGACAGAACATTAACTTCCTACATGGTGGATTTATAGTTGCCATTTTGTTATACCCTAAGTATCAATGGGAATTTACATTTTTGGACATACTGATTGATTGTTTGCCTTTAAAATCTGGAACGAATCGCTGATTGTATATGTGTGCTGCCGCACGGTGAGGTGCTTTTAAGCTAGTGGACGAACTGATGAATAAATGCTCCCTAAAATGCACCGTTACTACAAATTCAGCGAAAATTTCTGTCTGCATGCATTACATCTCTGTTTTCGTTGTGCATTGCAGACACTAGTCGAGGATGTTGCTTTGGAATGCACCGAACACGCTGGCAGTGTGCAGCAAAGAGCAGAGTCACAACAATAGTAGATCAGCCTCATCTTCTCTATCATGAGTGCAGAATATTCTTTTCAGATCTTACCATTGTTTTTATCCATTCGTGGTCAATTTAAGTGTTCCAGATTGTTGAAACGTGTGCGCATTTATATATATATATATATGTGTGTGTGTGTGTGCATATGTACATAACTAAACAGCTTTTGTTTACTAAACCAAGATGGTGAGAAATGCCACAGATCACGAGTTGATTTGACAAGCTGTGTACTTAAGTAAATAACTGATTCTTCCCATTCCTTTGGAGGGTTAGGAAGCAAGCCATGCTGCCAGCATCTGGTCGGACTTCAGCCCCACGTTTTGTAGTCATTGAAACTGTCAAATGCTAATGTCCGTCAATAGCTGCCTAACTTGAATTCATTTGCGTCAATAATGGCACCCTTCACATCTTTGGCTGGGCAATTGAATGAATGTGCCTTTAAGTGATGTTCTTCGTAACTGACATTGGAAGTTGTTCAGCAAATCATTTTTTTAATGTTCTGAGATTGACGCTGGGTCTAGAAACACAGACATGCATGCACATGCATAATCAAATGTTTGCGGTATATGCATCATTAAGTTGCTTGAGATAACACAATATTTTTGCTCAACAGCTGAACACTCGCTTAACATTCTAGCAAAAACAGCTATTCGGAGTCTATTACTTGTAGGAAGTCGTTCATACTACCTAGTGATTACTGCTGTCCTGTTCACCGTATTTTAACTTTTCCCCAAAGGGACATACAAAGCACTGTTTCATGTTGCGTTTTCTAAGTGCCATCATCAGTGCCTTCAATGTGAAATGAAAGTCCATGTGGTTTACGAATACAATTACGAAAACCTAGTCCAAGTTTAATATAAAAAATGCAGGTTACAAACTGAATAGTTAATTTTAGTTGAAATAAAATTTAGTAACGTGCACGCACAATATGAAATGCGTGCGTCCACTTTTTTAACTTTGTTCGGTCTCGAGGTAACAAACAGACTCTCCTCATGGCAACGTTTAGTGTGTAGAATTGCTTTAACAGGAAATAAACCTCTTTTGACCAAAGAGAAGAAGAAAGTTTGATCGCAAACCATGTAAATTCTCTTGTTTTAGACAAAACTTGATTTTGTGTATAAAGTGCTTGCATTAAATATATGAGCAGAAATTCTTCACTGATATAGATGTGTAATTGTAAAATGGTGAACTTGAGTCCTCGGATTAGGATCTGTAATTAAACTCTTTTACTTAGGAGGTTAGTAAGTAGCTTGAGCTATCTTAAACCACTTTGAAGAAACCAGCAGAGTTAAAAGATTACCAACACTTGCCCTACATTCAGTTCTAGCTTTCCTGAATTTGATTCTCTTTTAATTCTAATATTCTTCACGGCATCTAACACAATGTAACTGCAAGTGAAAAATTTTGTACTGAAACTTTCAGTCGCTGTGATTCTACTGAGATGAAGAGAAGAAGCTTTAGGAAAAGCAGTTCTTACAAACAGACACGTGAAATATTATTCGTCACTTCTTTATGCCAATCGAATCTCTCATCTATCTGCTTAGTTTGAATTCAGTGTCCATTACTTGTAGGAAGTCATACATGCGTTTATTCAAATGAGACTTTTTTCTCGTCACCAGGTTTCAAATGATCGAGTGCTTATTTCAAGTCAGGTTTGGGACAACCTCCGCAACGAACTATTGAGATATTCTGTTGCAGAGCGATTGTATAATCGCTTCTCTGTGTAAAAGACCCAACGTCACAAGTCAATGAGCATCCTTTTTAGAGCTAGTATTACTTATAGTCTCTGCCAGCAGCTTGTGCTGATACATCGGACAAAAACATAAAAAAGAACAAGCACCATGACCTAGCTGTATGGATGGCTTGAAAAACCGAAGCTCCACACTTATCATTAACGTTTTTAATCAATGGGAATTTACATTTTTGGACATACTGATTGATTGTTTGCCTTTAAAATCTGGAACGAATCGCTGATTGTATATGTGTGCTGCCGCACGGTGAGGTGCTTTTAAGCTAGTGGACGAACTGATGAATAAATGCTCCCTAAAATGCACCGTTACTACAAATTCAGCGAAAATTTCTGTCTGCCTGCATTACATCTCTGTTTTCGTTGTGCATTGCAGACACTAGTCGAGGATGTTGCTTTGGAATGCACCGAACACGCTGGCAGTGTGCAGCAAAGAGCAGAGTCACAACAATAGTAGATCAGCCTCATCTTCTCTATCATGCGTGCAGAATGTTCCCTTTATTAGTGAATGAACCTAGACTTAATGAAAAGGCCTCCCTTTTTGCGGCCATGTTATAACATTACTATTGTTCATAAAATGTATTTAAATGCAAAATCATATAGATAGTTTCAAAAGCATCCATTCTATTTAAGTAGGCTTGGCTAACGGTCACTTTGTTTCCAATGTTTCTAGACTTCGCCTCAACGTAAGTTAATTTCAGGTATTGTGTGTAATGCTAACCCACTCTTGAGAATAGTAGATTTGGCAATCAAATTCATTTACATTTCAAATAAGTTTATTCTCACAAATATGCATCAGCAGTACCAAATAAAGTCGATCAACTCAATTCGACCGATTTGATTTTCCAGATTCTGATAAATCGCAATTCTAAAATTAATCAAAATGGATTCCCAACGTCTAGAAAAGTACAATAGAATATTGAGGAGTCAAATATGAGCCACGATGATTGTCCAAGTCTGGGCTGTTCTTGAAACAATCAACTACCTGCCATAAATGTAAGAAATTGTTTAACAGTAACTTACTATTCGATAGCGAAAATGAATGAGTGAAAATGCAACTTAGAAATTCACCAACACTGATGTAAATCAAAATATGTAAGCTGTCTAAGGTCTTCCCTTGGATTCCATGGATGTGAAGCGATTAAGGCAGTTCTCAAGTCATTAATGGTTGGTTATTGGGAGTAAAGTACCTCATATTCACAAGTTAGGCTCTATTGTTGCGTGAACTTGAGTTTTGTGTGAACCTTCTACACTCAGCAGTGCTCTACTTTCAAACTACTAACCCTGTATCAGCACGCTGGGTTGGGTGGTTTCATGGCAATCATTAAATATTTTGGACTTTCGTGAATGTACTGCATTCTAGACGCACGTTTTGATTCAGGGAAGCACAATTTCCAGAGAAGCTAGCTCACCCTTAGATTATGTAAGAAGCCAAAATGAATACACTGGTTTTCGGTGAAACGAAATTTCCGCATTTTGTGTATTTACTAAGCTTGGGGTTTAAGTGACCTCAGATACGACCCGAAGTCAATTTGTGATAAAGCGATGAAAATGCGAACATGCAGCACAAATAGCACTTTGAAAGCAGGGGTTGGCAGTTCCAATCCATAATCCGACTTTTCATGGACAAATTAAAACAGATATTTTAAAGTCAACATGAGGAAACTAAGATTAAGGTTACTCGAGCTACATACTGACCTCCCAATTAAGAAAGTTTAATTACAGACCCTAATCTGAGGGCTCAAGTTCACCATTTTACAATTACACATCTATGTCAGTGAAGAATTTCCGCATGCTTTGCGATTATATTTTCTTCTTCTCTTTGGTCAAAAGAGGTTTATTTCCTGTTAAAATAATTCTACAAACTAAACGTTGCCAGAGCTTACACGTTCGAAATAATTTAATACTTCCACCCTCAAGATCTTAGCAAATTTTTCAGTTCTATTAGGAGTATCAGTTTGTTACTTCGAAATGACTGCGATTGGTTCCAGATTAGTCAACACTGAAGTCTGTGATCGCTCAAGAACGGAATTAGAATTACAGGTTGTCGTTGCACACTTCAAGTATTTTTACCTAAATATGGTTCTTTTCCGTCTGATGTGTTTAAATAGCATGTTCTTGTTGTCACAGAAGTTATTTTCCAGCAGAATACAAAGTACACTGCGAGTATGCTTTGCAATTAACCAAACTTTCCTGTTGACTTAGTAGCATAGCGAGTTTTATGTTTCTAGAAAATGTGCTCAATACTCGCAATTTGAAAGAAAACTAGCGAAATTAAATAAGTGGAAGCAGTTAGGAGAAGGACGTTTGGCGTCCCATTTCCGAGATGGGTTCATTTTATCAAGTCTGCGAATAATAAAATGATATTCTTATTACAACTTCCGGTCTTTTCAATTTGGTTGAAATTATGTCAAAATAAATGAGCTTAAAGCAAATTCAAGTTCAAGACTTCTGATGGATTGAAAGTTTAGTCCAGCATAAGCCTAGCACTAAATTTAACATTAAACTTGTCGCTGTAACTTTCTCTCGTCAAAAATTTATCAGGGTTTTTTATCAAACGGTTACCCGGAACAATCATTCCATGATGTTCTTAGTGACTAAGTGGCATTTCACGGTCATGGAGCGAACCATGAGTGACAAATTCTACATAATTGTGCAATCGTGAATATTTGAATTGGTGGCAGTTTCCATCCAACTTCAGCTCTGAAACAATTTGGTTTCGATGGTAAACTTCAGCTCTGAATGCACAAAAAGAGCGAAATTCAGGAGAAATAGATTTTGGACAGTCAGTGCCAGAAAGCAGGCTGCAGATAACTTGGAAAAAAAACGATAATCACTGCTTTAAGTTATCCATATCAAGTGAATGAAAGTTACATTATCATTGTTAGAATTTACCAAGATAGGTCCACCAAGTTGGAACGAAGAATGAGGATTGTTAGGAAGTTAAAACATGGAGTTATTTCAGTGATAAGGCGAATTTCAAGGCCATGTTTTTCCTCCTGCTAACTCAACAAAATCATGCATTTATTGTCGGATACAAGGAGGTTGTAGGGTCCAAGAATTTAAATGCAAACATTCCTGCAGAGCTCTTTTAGTCCAAACTTGGTCGCTAATTTCGAAAGTTCTTGTAATACTTGGCACTTAATCAAACACATCGATTCATTAGGGTAGTGAAATAATCGAGTGGCAAATTAAATCTGCTCCAATGTTTTAGATAAGTTTCGTAAGCGATTATAAAAATGTGCAGACAAAGTGGTAGCCTAAGTGTTTTGACTAGTGAAGTGAGAAGACCTTTAATGGAAGCGAGAGTTTAAAGCGCTAATTTTATTCGTCACTGTTTCTGAGCTAATACTTTTTAATGGTCGTGATTGTTGCTGCTGCTGAGGACTATGATCACAAGCTATATGGGCCAGACAGAATCTGCGATTTCATGTAGGTATCACTTAATTTATCCGTTCTGTGGACCTAAACGCGCAATCTCGTATTTTTGCAGCAGTACATTTAGAAATTTGGATGGGGAGAAACAACTCCTAAGAATTTAATGGATGATTAGTTTGCTACAAACCGCTTATTATCAGCATCAATTAGATATACACTGGAGTTGGAAAGGTAAAACTCGGGTGAGTTCTGGGAATAACTAGGGGATTCCATAGACTATGAAAAAAAACATCATGACGGCGCCCTCGAGAGCACCGAGGAATCGTGAGCTGTGTGTGATTTCGAAATACCTACCTATCTAGGCTATCTGGTAAGTAAGCCGATTTTACAGTATCTATCATTAGTGAATTTCAACATTCTGAACGTCCATGCGAACTTTCGATTGCACTCTAATATGAATTTAATTTACTGGAAAATTGTTTAATTTTTCATCTTGAAACACTTCAGAGCGAGATTCACTGATAGGTATGCATGAATTCACGAACATTTCGCTAATATTTTTTGATATTTACAAATTTAGTGGAATTATTGAGACAATTTTTCAGATTTAGCAATTCCATCAAAAGTTCTATCGTGATTTGGAGAAACACTCATAAACATGATCTTGAATGACGGGCTTTACGAAGAGATTGTTCGTTGTGTGATTTTGTTCTACAACTGATCGAGAGAGGCTTTCTTGGTTGAAGCATAAATATCTTCGAACTGGACTAGATATCAGCAACCGTTTTTTTTCAATTGCAGTTTTCGATAAGAAATATCATTTGTTATCATCAGAAAGAAATGTTTCGTGCTGTCTTGATACTGTTATTGCCAAGTGCGAATTTTATTTACCAACGCAATTTATGACCTCAAATTCATTAGGGCAAAATCTCCACTCAAATTAAGCCTTAACTTTAGAAGATTATCAGTATTTGCATACCTCATTCAAAACATACTCATATTGCCGGTTTCAAACGTTTTCACCGATAGCGGCTGCATACAATGAGGGTCAACAGAGTTCAGGAAAGCCGTTTCTGTTATCTAGTCCAGGATGATGAAATATGCTACAATTCACGTGTTAGATCGTAGGTTTTTATTAGACAAAATCAAGGACCATGCAATGTAACACTCTCTTTTCCTGAAAGCTATCGAACGAAATCAGCAGATGGAGAAATTCGAAATATATTTGAGCAGAAGTTTGTCCAACTCTTAATAAAGCTTCGCAAGCAGTTGATAAGGATCAAGATTCCTGAAAGTGCTATGGTTAAATTCGTATTGCCTTCAAAGAATTCGAGTAGTTCAGATGTATTTCAGCGCAATCGAATGTTTTGCAGGCATTTCTCAACTGTATAGAATGTAGCTGGATCCTGGCACAATTCTATGCTCTGCAGTGCTAAACAGAATATCAATGCTAACAAAGGAGTGCAATTTGTGATGAGAGGCACATATAGTATGTTATAGTAAGAACACGCACGAATTATGAGATGATGGCATGCATCCGAACTGTCAATCTTCACGAAAATGAAAGGGAAATATGTAAGGCCAGCCTCGAGGCAAATGTCTGCATAAAAGAGAATAGCAAAATGATTTCGAGAACATAGCTGATTCTTTTATAAGTCAAACTATCAAGTTGTTCCGATTCTAATTGGTAACGGCTCTTTATTAACGAATGGGAAGCGATAAAACACACTTAGAATGAACGCCACCTGTGGTGATCCACTGACACACACGATAAAGAGGAAGACTAAGAGGTTCAAACTGCGAAGTCGGAGTACATGACTCCTGCTACAAGTATATTTGTTGTTGTCTCTACGAGGAATGGAAAATCCCCTCGCTTGGTCTGTGGAATTCCTATTCCTGCCAAGCAAATGCGAAAGTGTAACCTCTACTCTGGAGTACATGTACGTTTTGTGCTGTGTTAAATAGAAAACAACGATTGCAATTTGCTTGCAGGCTTATATTTGAAATGGAATTGCAATAATCTGTATCCAAGTGAAAAAGAAACAAATCAAGCCTAGATTCAGTCATGTTTACAGGTGACATCCAGATTATTGAGTTAACTCTTGCGTTTCAACTCAATCCAAATTTCGATGTTTCAATCTGGTGATCTGAGATGTTTATTGGTAAATGATTCCAAGAATTTCTCATAGCTTTAGAGTTTAAGACTGTTGAATCGCAGAAAGGTCATTTAAATGGGCTTGTTAATTGACAACTGTATGAACGAATCTGCAAATCATGCTGTTGGCGCATGGCGATGCCAATTGAAAATCCATTCCAGTCATATGAATAACATCGAATAGTTGATCTTTAGAGCAAGAGCCTGGATTATAAGAGCTATTGTGACTGAACTTTTCGGACTCCACATCCAACTGCATTATTCTATTAAATGAGGGACAATTGCCTTCGCCTTTATTTATGTGGTTTCTTAATTGAATGCTTAAATGTAAGTAGCTTGCGATTCGTGTATTCTTGCATTTAGTTAATGATGGTTTCAAAAAATAACATAATTCATTATTTTTCCGAACTCCAAATCGAATACTAATTGGACGCTTGCACGTTTGAGATTCCAGTACTTCCTGGTGTAGGAACTCTAAGTTGGGATAGATCCGTTTATTAGTATCAATGCAAAAATTGCGTCGGTCTGCATTTAAGATGCGCTTCATTGCTAAAAGCTAACTATCGTTAATTTAAAAATGCTGCTTTATTTGCTGTTTGCGTGCAGGAAACAAACTAGTAGACTAGTTGGATGCCTGTAGTTTGAAGTTCGTGGTGTAGGAACTTCATACACCACTCTAAGTCTAAACAGATCCGTTTATATTAGTATGGACGCAGAAAGTACGTCAGTCTGCATATATGAGGTACTTTATTGGGAATTGTGAACTATCGTTAATTTCAAAAAAAACTGCTGTATTCACTGTTAGCATGCAGCAGCCAAGTGAAGACTCAAGTTCAGCGTTAGATGATCCCCGAGGTACGTTCGTGACTACTTGATTTCGCTGCAGAAAGACAAGTTAAGCACAGAATATGCCTGATTGGAATCACTTACTAACCCCGTGCTGCATTATCAATTGATAGTCAACGTTTTTAACAACATTCCAGACTTAGGTGATTGTCGCAGTTCCAAAATGAATCTTCATGACCCTATTGCGCTCTTCTAGGCACATTCGCGTTCGATGAGTCCGAAAAACGGAAACGGATAGAAACCATCCAATGCTGTTGATGAAGTTTCGCGAGAAACTAACACTTGAAATGTAAATCGAATTTGCGTTTAGGACTTCTTCGTGGTGGATTGGGTTGCTGGCTGTGCAATTCCTGAAATTGGCAATGCTTTCAAACAAATATGTAATAGTGAATCCAGCAACAATGAAATGGAGATACATTTAAGATGAAGCGATTGTTAGCCAGACATAACAGTTAGGAATGTATAGATTTTAGATACATCCATATAACTTTCACTTGGTATACATTTATGGGTGACAATATTATCACCTCGTAGTAATCCAATGAAGACTCTTTCATTTAAAGCGTGATATTGGAGCCAAAAGCGATGTTATCACCTCGTCAAACAACAAAACAAAACTGCCTGAAAAAAAGTGAATCCCCGCTTTGTTTGATGCTTTTACGGGCAAGAGTGGAACAATTAAACTGGTATCTTCCCTAAAGTTTTAGTCAAGCACGAATTAAACCTCGAGAAATATCGTTAGACATAGTTGCCACTGAAGGTAATGCTCCAGTTGATTGGGTTAAATATTTCTTTAAATGGGTTGAACTTCAGATGAACTTGCGGCTTACATATCAGCAGTCTACTAAAACCCACCTTCTGACTTTCATCATGCTATTTTACATTGTTTTGTTAATCGCTTTCGTAGATTCTTCCTCTATGGTGGAAGTTTCCTCACCGGTGCGTATGCGAGGAACGAGACATCATGGAAATATAACCAAAATCAACTCATCATTTCCTTTAGGCGAATGTCCGTCTGAGAACATAAATCAGAGCACTGTTGGAGACACAGCCGACTTTCTTGTTCATCAGGCAATCAAAACAGCTTGGATACCAATTTTCAATGGAAGTCTAGTGCTAAATGAGGATCAACAAAACAGGACTGAAGTGAACTCGACTTGCTCTCCTTCTTCAGCCTCCAGGGATCTTCCAATAAATGTTTCGCAAGCCTTTGACTGCATAATCGAAATGCGACACATCTCTTATGATTTCGTGTCAGACTCTCGGCCCATTTCAATGTTAGTCCTTTGATTGTTTTGTTAAACAGAATATTTTTTTCTTGCAGAGAAGAATGTGCAGTTGAAAGCCATGAAATTGAAATTTCTGCTGAACTTACAGTGGATTGGAATAGAACTGTGAAAATTATCCCACGGTCAGTTCGATATGCGCACCTTACAACAAAAGGATCAGCCATTTCTGGGGGCCAATTATACTATGCTATCCAACATATTCTGAAATCTCTTCAACTGGCCTCTGACTTCGTTTTGTGCAAACTAAGATAAAATTGCTCAAAATGTTCAATAAACGCTGATTCTCAAGAGTTCTTGTACTAAGTCGCTGTCTTATAAAAAATTCATGCGTATGCCTTTAAGAGGATTGGCAGACACGTTACAGAAGCTGTTTTGCGCAAGTGAATTATTTTAAGGCTGGGGTGCTCAAAAGTCGTGTTCATTTGTCCAACGTTAGGTATCAATATAAATATATGTGTATGACTGCGTTGCTTGTAGATTGTCAGAGAACATTTCATATCTCTAAATATTTAACGTTTCGATGAGAACGCATTTGAACTTTAGACTTTATTGCTAGTTCTGAAGGCTGCCACTGTTACATTGTTTTAGGCCGCAGTGAAGAAGTACGGTTGCGAAAACCTAGTCCAATTTAAAGATGTATATGCTTCAATGATTGGTAGAACAAAATCAAACAGCGAACAAACACTCCGTAAAGGCCATGCTTATGATTGTCTCTCCAAAAAATCACACTAATTTATTATGTTCCCTGCATCATTCGGTGGAAATAAACAAATAATTGAAACCGAATTTCACGTCAAACATACATACTTTTGAATTCGAAGCAAAGCGTTATAGATCGTTTGATTTCGTTGGCTGCTTCAAGGTATTGCAAACAGCATGGTTCAAACACAACAACCTTTATCAAGGAAATGCTTTTTCTAAAAAAAATTTAAAGGCCCCTATTAAAAAATAGGACCCAAGTAACACTGATCTAGATATTGTAGACTTTGATTGCTCAAAGTGGGTTTTGCTGCATAGGTTGTAACTGCATTATATCGGTTGCTAAAAATCAGCTGATATTCCGTATTTGAGTCAACCTGTAGAGATTGACTTTCTTTTGAACGAAATCGCGAGTAATTTATTTCGAAACACAAAGTGATAACATACATCTGAACTATTATTTGTCTCAAGAATGAGGAGTAAACACATTTAGATTGCTTCATGGCGGATGCACACATGAAAGCAGAACGAGAAACCACTTTGAGAACACTGCCGATTCGCCCATTTCTCGGACTTCAATGTAGTTATAATTCAAATTTGCAATAACCCTTTATTAATCGTTGAAAAGTGAGAGAACGAACCTAGAGTGAATTGTGCCAATGATGATTTATTTACACAAACACAATACAGGGAAGTACTCACAGGTGCTGCGGTACTGTTTGCAGTAATCTGTAATATAACACCAAATCATAAATCCATCAAAATGCTATGAAAAATGAGAGTATTTTAAAAGGAGATATTTGGTAATCAAAGCATGTTGGTAAGGATCGATGATATCACAATGAATTTTGGATCAAAATAAGGATTCTGGAGTTGTTCTGACCGATATGCTTTGAACACATTCATTAGAAGCCAACTTGTTTGCCAAAACGCTCAATTCCATGACATAGATTGCTTAAATTTGTAACAGGTATTACAGGTTTCCACTGATTTCAGGTTTCTTGAAATAGCGGTATCCAATTGCAAAATCTGTGCTGTCACAGTAAATCGCCAGCCAATTTCTGCAACACTTAGCAATATTTGACCTTTAGAGTAATAACCTAGATTCTAGGAATCGCTGCAACTGAAATTTCTTCACCCCACGTTTAATAGCTTTTATTCTACAAATTAAGAGATAATTTACTTTGCTTCAACTGTTGCAATTTACATAAGGAAATATTGTGAGGAAAAGTCTCTTGGAAATTGCGCAATCTCGTTCTTAGTTCCCTCATGTTGAATTTACAACATCTGCATGTTCGCATTTTTAGCACTTTTTCACAAATTGACTTCCGGTTTTATCTGTGGTCACTTAAGCTCCTATTCAGAAATGTCGTTTCACCGAAAACCAGCGTGTTCGCTTTAGCTTCTTACATAATCTAATTAAGAGTGAGGTAGCTTCCCTGGACATTATGATTTCCAGAATCAAAGCGGGCGTCAAGACTGCAATACATTCAAAAAATTTCAAAAATTTTATGATTATCATGAAACAATCCAGCGTGCTGATTCAAGTTTTGTAGTTTGAAAGTAGGGCACTGCTTAGTGTAGGAGATTCGCACAAAACTATTAAATACCCTAAGCTTTTAGTGGTTAGAGATGGCAATCCAGATGTCGCCAATGGGTAGATGAACGATTTGAGACTGAAAACGTTAATGATAAGTGTGGAACTTCGGTTTTTCAAGCCATCCATACAGCTAGGTCATGGTGCTTGTTCACTTTTATGTTTTTGTCCAATGTATCAGCACAAGCTGCTGGCAGAAACTATAAGTAATACTAGCTCTAAAAAGGATGCTCATTGACTTGTGACGTTGGGTCTTTTGCACAGAGAAGCGATTACACAATCGCTCTGCCACAGAATATTTCAATAGTTCATTGCGTAGGTTGTCCCAAACCTGACTTGAAATAAGCACTTGATCAAATGAAACCTGGTGGCGAGAAAAAAGTCTTATTTGAATGAACACATGTCTGACTTCCTACAGGTAAATGACGCTGAATTCAAACTAAGCAGATAGATGAGAGATTCGATTGGCATAAAGAAGTGACGAATAATATTTCACATGTCTGTTTGTAAGAACTACTTTTCCTAAAGCTTCTTCTCTTCATCTCAGTAGAATCACAGCGACTGAAAGTTTCAGTACAAAATTTTTCACATGCAGTTACATTGTGTTAGACGCCATGAAGAATATTAGGATTAAAAGAGAATTAAATTCAGGAAAGCTAGAACTGAATGTAGGGCAAGTGTTGGTAATCTTTTAACTCTGCTAGTTTCTTCAAAGTGGTTTAAGATAACTCAAGCTACTTACTAACCTCCTAAGTAAAAGAGTTTAATTACATACCCTAATCTGAAGACTCAAGTTCACCATTTTACAATTACACATCTAAATCAGTGAAGAATTTCCGCTCACATATTTAATGCAAGCACTTTACACATAAAGTCAAATTATTTCTAAAACAAGAGAATTAACATGGTTTGCGATTACATTTTCTTCTTCTCTTTGGTCAAAAGAGGTTTATTTCCTGTTAAAGCAATTCTACACACTAAACGTTGCCATGAGGAGAGTCTGTTTGCTACCTCGAAATGACTGCGATTGAGTCTCAGGTTCAAAGAAACAGAGCAAAGTTAAAAAAAGTGGACGTACGCATTTCATATTGTGCGTGCACGTTACTAAATTTTATTTCAACTAAAATTAACTATTCAGTTTGTAACCTGCATTTTTTATATTAAACTTGGACTAGGTTTTCGTAATTGTATTCGTAAACCACATGGACTTTCATTTCACATTGAAGACACTGATGATGGCACTTAGAAAACGCAACATGAAACAGTGCTTTGAATGTCCCTTTGGGGAAAAGTTAAGATACGGTGAACTGGACAGCAATAATCACTAGGTAGTATGAACGACTTCCTACAAGTAATAGACTCCGAATAGCTGTTTTTGCTAGAATGTTAAACGAGTGTTCAGCTGTTGAGCAAAAATATTGTGTGTTCTCCTAGGCAACTTAAGAAAAGCTTTTTATGAACCGGCTCACTCATTTACGTAAGATTTAACACATGCATGAAACAAGCTACCGTTAGCACATAATGATGCATATACCGCATATATTTGATTATGCATGTACATGCATGTCTGTGTTTCTAGACCCAGCGTCTATCTCAGAACATTAAAAAAATGATTTGCTCAACAAGTTCCAAGGTCAGTTACGAAGAACATCACTTAAAGGCACATCTATTCAATTGCCCAGCCAAAGATGTGAAAAGTGCCATCGTTGACGCAAACAAATTCAAGTTAGGCAGCCATTGACAGACATTAGTATTTGACAGTTTCAATGACTACAAAACATGGGGCTGAAGCCCTACCAGATGTTGGCAGCATGGATTGCTTCCTAACCCTCAAAAGGAATGGGAAGAATCAGTTATTTACTTAAGTACACAGCTTGTCAAATCAACTCGTGATCTGTGGCCTTTCTTACTCGTTTCAACAATCTGGAACACTTAAATTGACCACGAATGGCTAAAAACATTGGTAAGATCTGAAAAGAACACTTAACTCTGGCCTGCCTCGAAATCGCAAATCTAAATCAATTTTAGCCAACTTAAGAGGATTTCGTAAAGACAGATTTGTGAAAAGGTACTTTTATTACAACTTTTAAATAATTATCAGTATTTAGCTACCCCATTCAAACGTCTTCATATTGCGGTTTTCAAATGGTTTCATCAATAGCATCTGCAGCCAACTAAGGTCAGTAGATTTGAGGAGAGCAGCTTTTGTAATCTGGTCGAAGATGATGAATTTTGTGACAAATCATGAGTTGATTTTTGTCATTAATAAAACGAAAGCATATTATTTGTAAACACATCAAGAAATGTGATTTTTGATCATTGGCATGATTGAAATAAATTGAAAAATAAATAAATTCTATGAATACGAAAAGGAAGACTCCCTTTTCTCATCAGCCGCTGAATGAAATCATCACATAAGGAAATTCGACATCAATTTTTGGTTTGTGCCTTTCTCAGCCATGTGGTTGATGAGCCTCGTATGTCCAGCAACAACCTTGAAAGCGATAACAGTTTGTCTTAAAGTGGATAAAGTGCAGAGCATGAGAAAAGCTGTTTGTTCCACTCTCATTCCTCTATCAACCCATGACGCATAGTTTAGAAGGTGGTTCAGCCAAAGGCTTGTGCATAACCAAAGTCTCTAAGTTAGTAGAAGATGCGGTTTATCCTTTCCATTCCAATTTACTTGCAGCATGCCTTCTAGCACTGACTGTCCAAATTCTATTTCTCCTGAAGTTTGCTTCTTCTCTGCATTCAGAGTTACAGTTCACCGTCAAAACCAATTTGTTGGATGGAAACTGCCACTAATACAACCATTTAGGATTACAAGAATATGTATGATTTGCCGTAAAATGCCACTTGGTCACTAAGAACCTCGTTGATTGATTGTTCTTGGCAACCGTTTCACAAGTTTGATATTAAAATTTAGTGCAAGATTTATGCTGGATTAAATTTCTCAATCTATCAAAAACTTGAATTTGAGATTACTTTTTTACCTAGTTAGTTCGGCAGAATTCAGCTATATTCTTGACCAACTTACCGAAAGACTGGAGGTGGTAAAGAGAATTTTATATTACCATTAGTAGACTTGATAAAATGAACCCACCTCGGGTATGGGATGTCAAACATCCTTATCCTAACTGCGTCCACTTTTTTTTAACTTCGCTCGGTTTCTTTGAACCAGGTACTCAATCGCAGTCATTTCGAAGTAACAAACTGATAATCCTAATAGAACTGAAAAAATTTGCTAAGATCTTGAGAGTAGAAGTATTAAATTATTTCGAACGTGTAAGCTCTGGCAAAGTTTAGTTTGTGGAATTATTTTAACAGGAGATAAACCTCTTTTGACCAAAGAGAAGAAGAAAATAGAATCGCAAAGCATGCAAATTCTCGATTGTTTTAGACAAAATTCAACTTTATGCGTAAGAAGCTTGTATTAAATATGTGAGCAGAAATTCTTCACTGATATAGATGTGTAATTGTAAAATGGTGAAATTGAGTCCTCAGATTAGGGTCTGTAATTAAACCTTCTTAGTTGGGAGGTCAGTATGTAGCTCGAGTAACCTTAATCTTAGTATCCTAATGTTGACTTTAAAATATCTGTTTTAATTTGTCCATGAAATGTCAGATTATGGATTGGAACTGACATCCCATGCTTTCAAAGTGCTATTTGCGCTGCATGTTCGCATTTTCAGCGCTTTATCACAAATTGACTTCACTTAAACCCACAGCTTAGTAAATCCACAGAATGCGGAAATTTCGTTTTACCGAAAACCAGTGTATTCATTTTGGCTTCTTACATAATCTAAGGGTGAGCTAGCTTCTCTGGAAACTGTGCTTCCCTGAATCAAAACGTGCGTCTAGAATGCAGTACATTCACGAAAGTCCAAAATATTTAATGATTGCCATGAAACCACCCAACCCAGCGTGCTGATTCAGGGTTAGTAGTTTGAAAGTAGAGCACTGCTGAGTGTAGAAGGTTCACACAAAACTCAAGTTCACGCAACAATAGAGCCTAACTTGTGAATATGAGGTACTTTACTCCCAATAACCAACCATTAATGACTTGAGAACTGCCTTAATCGCTTCACATCCATGGAATCCAAGGGAAGACCTTAGACAGCTTACATCTTTTGATTTACATCAGTGTTGGTGAATTTCTAAGTTGCATTTTCACTCATTCATTTTCGCTATCGAATAGTAAGTTACTGTCAAACAATTTCTTACATTTATGACAGGTAGTTGATTGTTTCAAGAACTGCCCAGACTTGGACAATCATCGTGGCTCATATTTGACTCCTCAATATTCTATTGTACTTTTCTAGACGTTGGGAATCCATTTTGATTAATTTTAGAATTGCGATTTATCAGAATCTGGAAAATCAAATCGGTCGAATTGAGTTGATCAACTTTATTTGGTACTGCTGATGCATATTTGTGAGAATAAACTTATTTGAAATGTAAATGAATTTGATTGCCAAATATACTATTCTCAAGAGTGGGTTAGCATTAAACACAATACCTGAAATTAACTTACGTTGAGGCGAAGTCTAGAAACATTGGAAACAAAGTGACCGTTAGCCAAGCCTACTTAAATAGAATGGATGCTTTTGAAACTATCTATATGAATTTGCATTTAAATACATTTTATGAACAATAGTAATGTTATAACATGGCCGCAAAAAGGGAGGCCTTTTCATTAAGTCTAGGTTCATTCACTAATAAAGGGAACATTCTGCACGCATGATAGAGAAGATGAGGCTGATCTACTATTGTTGTGACTCTGCTCTTTGCTGCACACTGCCAGCGTGTTCGGTGCATTCCAAAGCAACATCCTCGACTAGTGTCTGCAATGCACAACGAAAACAGAGATGTAATGCATGCAGACAGAAATTTTCCCTGAATTTGTAGTAACGGTGCATTTTAGAGAGCGTTTATTCACCAGTTCGTCCACTATCTTAAAAGCGGCAGCACACACAAAATCAGCGATTCGTTCCAGATTTTAAAGGCAAACAATCAGTCAGTATGCCCAAAAATGTAAATTCCCACTGATACTTATGGTATAACAAAATGGCAACTATAAATCCACCATGTGGAAAGTTAATGTTCTGTCGTAACTTGATTGACAGCGCTCTCAAACCTGTTTGATTGAGTGATGTATTTTCTGGGACGAATCTCCTCATTTAACTATTTATTGACGTATTCAATTGCTTGCTACTGCACGCCGTTCCCAGTTCACTCAATGAGCTGATTGCCAATGGCAGCCGCAAACGAAAGCCCGAGTTTACCAGTACTAGTAAACAGTAAGTACAACAAGAATACACTGATTCAGCTTGACGAATTTACTCTCCAAATCAGTCATTCACAAACTTATTTCGTATTGTTTAGGTATCTAAATAGCACTTTTTTACTCATTTTCAAAAATAGCCTTTTTGGCATATTTAACTGAAATTCAAATTATTTGGTATCTTGGTGTTGGAAAGGTGAAGGATATTTTATTTTATTTTTTTGCTTTTTTATCCTCAATAATGCCATTTGTAAAATTATGAGAAAATGGTTTTGAAAACTGCTTTCATTATGTGCATAACCAATGTTCGCATTTCATATTATGCATGCAAGTTAGTCTAGTTTATTTAACGAACATTAAAATTCCGTTGGTTATTTGCGAAGAGTTTCATCAGGTTGGACCAGATTTCTGAAACTGCCCCATTGAACTATGCTGACTTTCGTTTACCTCAGAAGATATTGATGTTAGCGCCTTGAAAACACAATAAGACAAAGTACATCAAACGGCCTTTAGGCCTCATTCTCGTATAGTAAAATGCAAATCTGCGAGTGGGCTTTATGGACAATCTTAATCACCAACTACTAAGCTATTTTCAAGCATACCATTTCGGCGGAATATTACGGCACAGTCACTATTTCATCCGAAACAAACTGCTACACATGGCATTCATTTGTGCCTTTTAAATCGCAAATCTCTAGTAGTGGGGTTACACTGACTTAATAGAAAGTTAATGAAAAACCATTTGAGGATATTATTTGATTGCTATTTTAGACAGATTTATTTAATTTAAGCTAATCACATTGAAGAACTGGCTTAACAAACTGGAAAGCAAGTGTTTTATGTCAGAAAAGTGAGGCATGCAAGGTGTTCTTCGAGAACAATGCATGATGCAGTCAGTGTAAATCAGAGATGACTTTCACAAGTGCCTTCCAGTTCACTGCAACCATCAAAGAATTTATCAGCTTAGCGATTCAGTCCACACCGCTTTCTTGCTGGATGAAATTCTATGCTGTGCAATTTACGAGCAGGACCTAATATTCCTAAGAATTAATCGTTTGTTCGTGATGATAGCGGGTGTTCTGCACCCCCATCTCACGGTAATGGAATTGTAAGTACTTCACTATATTTTGTGCAAATGAAGTTGGATAACCACAGGTTGAGCTTGATTTAGTTCTGAGCTGTTGCCCTTTATCAAGCATTTGTTGTACATCAGAAAAAGAAGTGCCCGCTGCTTTAATTGTTTGATAAACGATGAGATTAGCTGGGATTCGTTGCATCAAATCGAAATGCCACTTTGCCAAGCTTTGCAACTATCGCGATTTCCCTTCAAAATTACGTGATTAAAGTCCAATCTGTTTGCTGACGCCTGCGATTGCTAACATTCTTTGTGACCTACTGGTTGCTAACATTCATTTGTAGAGAATCAATATTTCAAATTTGGGATTTAGCTTTGTTTACATTCAACATACTGAACAACATTAGCGTTCGAAAAAGACATTGCGTTGTATTTTGCAGAAATGGTTCCATAAAACTCTGCATGTGCTTGCGTATAGCCACGACAGTGTGGCAAGCACGCAGGAGGTTGAGTTTTTGTGCCTATTCTTCGAGCACAGGTCCGTGACTTCCTTCATGCTTGGCACATATTCAAATGCTTTGTGCTGTGAACTGCCCAAGTTCATGAATGATTTGACGTCGAACGGCAATATTAGAACAATACCACTGCATCCTGGGAAAAATATCGGGTGCAATTTGAAAAATCGACTAAAAAATCTAAAATCTGAAATGTAGTTGTACAGAATGTGATCCAGCCATCTTTATTTTGCTGTTGTAGCTGTCAGTCGGAGCTAAGGTCTCTGAAGTCTATGGTTTCTTTACAGAATACGGTGTGGGAACCTGACATGCGATTCAGTTCCCTTTAATTGTTTTTTCAAACTAAACTGGTGCAGAAAAGATCACAAATTAGGTGTAACTTTGACTGTTTAGCATTTTTTTATAGGTTATTTGGTTTCATTTAGGTGATAAACTGGAAACCATTTTCTTATTAACAACACGTTTCGTCAACTTGGCTTAGATTTCTGCAACCTTTTTCCCTCCTGGTGACCTCAAACAATGTGGTACAGAACATAACAGCAGCAATGTTCAGAATTCGCAATGCAAAATAAAAGTTAAGGGGCATCTTCAGGGAATAATTTCAATACTTTACGAGATGAAATGAACTCTGTTAACCTTTAAGCATTGATAGTTAAATGAAATAAGTGTTTGAAATCCTGGTTGGCACCAAACAACTAAACCTGATATCTGAACATCAAACAATTTGAATTCCTTTTGTGTCTACCCGTACAAACTGTTATTTTTTATGCATTTTCGAACTATTCAACCCCAGAAGCAAATCCTTTCTAAGACAAAAAGACTGAAGTAAAGCCACTTTTTGAGGGTAACATTTGTCAAACGTTCTAGCTTCCTTTCGATTTACACGAGATGGCGTCAGAAGCCAACTGAACAGACTTGAAAATTAATTGGTTAATTGCTTCTGAATGATCCATGAAACGAAATGTTCTTGATGTTATCTCTGCGTTTAACTTCGACCTCGGAGTAATCTTCACATTCCTGCTCCAGTCCACTGTAAGTGCAGCAGATATTTCCAGTTCATCGATGTGAATTGCACATTCCTCTCTGCTGGATAAAGCATTTCCTTATTCAAAAAAACGTAGGACTTACATTGCATTGGATTGAAGATCTTGCATGTAATCATAGCAGATGCGTCGTACACTGATTATGCAGTTATATACTTGTGAGTAATTCGTTTCAATTAGAGGGAGTGTAGATGGGCAATCGCATGTTGATTTTATTTTACTCCCAATTTGCCAATTTTTACGAACCACTAGACTCCCATTAAAAACTGGCATCGATGCAGCTTTGAATGCCTGGTAAAGAAGAAAACTAGCCGTATCCTCAACATTGCTTTGCCTTTTTCCCTCAAAAGGACACATACCTCAAGGGAAAAATCAGTTGGCTTTAGTTTTACCTGTATATAATCCTAATAAGTGCATGCGCATAGGCAACGAGAATTCCATGAAAAAAGAATCTACGATTCCGATTAGAAAAACAATGGAAATTAGCATGGCCCAAATCAGCGTCTGAACTTTAGCAAGTCGTTGTGCAGTAACATCAACTCAAGTGATATCCAACCCATTTAATGAAACCTTTCAACCAATCAAATGGAGCACTATCATTAATGGAGAACATACTTGATAAAATTCCTAGCAGTTTTAATGAAAGATGCTTGTGTTCCAAAATAATTTGCTAAATCACTAGTAATTTACACATTGAATTGATTTAAAGAATTGCACTTGCGGATTTTTACTTTGAAGCTGTCTACTTTTAAAGTCCCTTAAAATAGCTGAATGCGTAATGTTATCTGTAAATAAGAGCTTGCCATTTACATTAATGAAACCGAAATTGCTGGCGGAAAAGTTTGGCCCCAATGTAAGTTCCACGCAAGTTTGCAAGAGTCCAAGTTAACGAAACGAATAGTAAAGTCGTTCAGAATCAGTTCGATTTTGAAATTCACAGCGGTTGTGTCAATTCAAGTTAATCTGATTCGAAGCGATTAATGATGCAGTCCTAACCTAAGCAATTTGTAATTAAATCCTGTATGTCGGTGATTTTACAAGGAATCTGGCCAAACTTGCAGTGATTCGTAGTGTCGAAAGGCGAGTTTCATCAAAGGGCAATGGTCTTAAGACTACGTTCTTGTTTGTAGCATCAAGCATTTGACAAACGAAAAAAATTTTGATGAACTTTAAGTAACACTGAATTATAAACTTAAAAACATTGATTGCACAAGTTCACCTTTTGGATTCATGCATTTCTTAAATTAGGATCAACCAGTATTTTAAATAACCTCCATCCTCTTAAACAGTCGATTTCTTACACCGCCGATATTTGTGGCAAATCGGTATTGCTTTGTGTCATCTAAGCGTTCAGATCTGTGAGGAAACTTTGTATCCTTCAGCATTATCAAAGTCACGGAGCTCAATTCTTAAAGTGATTTGAAAATCGGATCTTAAAAAATTGATTTTCTGTTTTAAAATTCCAAAAAATAACTTGGAAATTTAAATTTCATCAATGCAGAAAAGAATATGGCCCTCAGATTTAAGCCTGGTTCATTATCGAGGAGAACGGCAAGCCCAAAAAAATTACTTTTTGGATGAAAAGCTTATATAATAAATAAATAAATCGGCAAGCTGAAATGCTTATGAGTGCACTAATTTATCTGCATTACCTACCTTTTATTCATGCCATATATACACACATTTGCCTATAGTTAACTATTTCATATCAAAAACTTGGCTAAATTTCGTGTCGGATTCTTACTTTTAGGCTGGCATCTGCTCATCCACTCAACCATGCATCATGGAGCACTATTAAAAGCTTCATTTTTGCTTACTTTGGCAACGAGTAAAGTGGTCAAATCATTAACCACAACACAGATGTTATCCCCTTGTTTTGTTTACAAGCTTGAGTGAAATAAATACATACTAATTTTTCCTGGCTTATATTCTGTCTTAGCATACCGATTAAACTGAATTAAGCCAGCACAATTCAGTCTTGGAGTAATTTGAACCTAGGTAGATTTGTTTTTGTCAGAACTAATAATTTATAGAAATTCAACAAACGCGTTATGTAAGCATTTTTGTTCAGTCCATTCTGTACTTTTCAGCGTTAAATTGTACTACTCATTTTATAAACTCGGTTGCGTATGTATTCGCTGTTTTCTGCTTTACTTCTCGGGGAATTGCACAGCTTAGTCGATGATCTAACTGTCATAAAATTATTGGACTAGCACAAACAACACAACCGTGAGAATCGCAGTCGTTTTGAAGTTAGGGTAAAAAAATGGCTACATTTAAGATAGAGGGTTATATGAAAAGCCGTGTTGTCAAAGTAATTAGTAGCGTCTTAAATCTTGGAAATATACTGGGATGGACAGTCGATACACTTCCACTTCCTGAAATGACAACTTCAACCTTACTGAACTTATTCTTGTTACTAATTTAACTTGTATAGTCCTCCGTCCTGTAATGCCCCTTCAAGTTGAATAGAGCTGCTAACCACCAATCAGAGCCGGCACTCAGTGCAATGCTCTAACATTGGAGGAATTATAATAACCATTGACCAACTACACTGCAGCAATCCCGTTCCCCGATTGAATGCATTCTCATTTGGAACACGGCGATGAAGTTCACGGCCGTTTATGATTTATTTACCACAAGTGTTCTTCCCCGAGAACTTGCGTAGTATCAAAGCGGTATTTTTCAAAACATTTCTCCGCATATGCATGTCCAAAGATCACTCACGCGAGGATATGAGAGCTGCCAAGATGACCCATTCTTGAATAACTATATTCTGGCCTCCACGCGCCCAACAACGTGATAACTTTAGGGGCAAGCTCACAAGCCGAGGGTCTAGATACTGGAGTTGTTTACATTGCACGAAATGCACCTAATCACACCTGGAAGTTTTGAAGATCAATTAAATTTTAAGATATACGGACACTAGGAAGATCCCTAGGTTCATCCACAAGAACTCCAAAAGCCTAGAGCTCATAATGGTCTTATTACTGAAAAAAATAAGATCACTACATGAGGACTTGGCACCACTAAGCTAATAAATAATTTTCAAGGGAATATTATAACAGTCGATGTAGTTTATTTCAAATCCGTTTTATGAAGTGATGCAGATGACACCATTAAAACAGCAGATTTCAAGGTCTTGAATAATATTAGATAGAGGTGGCCATAGAGCTAGCTTTACACAAACTCAGACATCTGCAGAGAGCATGTCGTCGGGAATAACGACCTGTTCACCAGGTTTGAACGGAGGCAGGCCTTTGTAGGGACAAGAGGAGCAACGGAAAGCGTCACCGAGATAACACTGCAACAGATAAGGCATTTGTTCAGCCTTTGCAAAATCGACCTGGAAAAGACCGTAAAACTAACAAAAGAGCTAACTATATGAACCGTATGTTCCCCACAGAAGTGGATTTCATAAAACGAACCCAAGTAAAAGTAATATGCTCAGTCCAGTTCCACTCATTTCGTGAGGTGGTATCCTAATCTAAAAAGCAAGAAAATCCCAGCACTCAGACTCACGTTACCACACGCTGACTTAACACCAATTGTATTTGTCTTTTCAGCCTCCGAAGCAGCCTGCTCGGCTTCCAGCTTCGCCAAACCGCAGGTGCAATTCTTGCACGCCCTCCTCTTTTTTCCACCATTGATGGCTGTCGGTTCGCCACATGGAGCCACAGAGGGTTTCTGGAGGTCACTAGCAGTGAGCAGCTTCTCTGTGTTTACAAGACGGTCCTTCGTAATTACGCCAGCTTCTTCCTCAGCCTCCACGGCGTCCCAAACATCGTCGGAAACGGTCTCTGTTGCCCAGGGTAACTTTGCACTGGCCCCAGTTGGATAAGCAGATGGTGTGGAGGCACGTAAACATATACAACCACTTTCACATTCAATCTGATTTAAAAAGCAAAAAAAGATATTTTAAATTGTGTTAGCTATGAAATACAGGGTCGAACGGTTGACGACATTTATGGAATTGGTGTACTGGATTGCCGAGTAAAAAACGAATAGTTGCATAGGATGCTAGTCAAAAAATAATCCTGAAGATAGTGCAGAAAAAGCTAATCGTAGATGGGTCTGTAGAAAATTCATACCGATCACTTGGTGGCAATATTGCGAAGATTTGACCTCTGATTAGCCTAAGCAAGAGAAACAATAATACCTACAAGGATTTCATTTCAATGATCTCGGAATCAAGACCACATTCGGTTGGACCAGTGCACAACAAAGTGGATCCTCATTTCAAATGAAGAGGCGAGTTTCTTGAAAATGGGATGAAACGAACTTCCTCAATTCTAGCAAACAGAAAACACCTAAGTGGACAGCACATAGGAGATATAATCCAATAAGTTGGAGACTCCTGTGTAATGACCACCAGACCAAAAATTTAAAATTCACTGAAGAGATTCGATAACATCGACAAGAGGCCGGAGTGACTTTCGACTATTCCTATACCATCGAACGACTGATGAAGACTTAGTGCCAAATGAAGAGCCGAAAAATGAATTTTAAGGCGACCAAAAAATGGAAAAAAATGGAGCAATTCAAATAAAATATAATATAACTACTTCATCCTGGACCTTTTTTGCGTTTCATTTACCAAAACTAACATAAAACAAAAGCTACTCTGTTCAGTCAACCAGTCATAAATCTACCCGAGCAGAGATTATTTGAATCAGACTAACCTAACTATACACACTAAAAATTCTAAAAGTTAAATACTGAGTAATCGTCATAGAAGTGATATTACGGTGAGTGGTCACTATTTCTGATTAAAGCATCCATTTTTGCCAATCTTTAAGCAAAATTTTCAACGTCTGGTTGAAGAAATTACGATATAGATTGACTTTTTCTCAGAGTTCATTCAATGAACTTCAAAGGCGATCGGCGATATATTATAACTCAGCAACGGCCATCAACAGGCAGAACAAGGTTGAATGGAGCAATTGATAGAGCGAAAATCGTTTTAGCAACATAAAACTTACAAACTTAATGTCGACGAAACCACTAAGCAGAGCAGACTTTCGAATTCTCTCCACAGCGTTAGCCAAGTCCTCCCCGACGGTTTCACGGGCAAACAGGCGACCTCCAACTGGCATTTTGGTTACAAGAGCAGAGAAGAAATCGAAGTCACATTTCCCGGCAGGAAAAGCAGCTGGCCAGCCAGCCAGGACAGCTGTACCAGTAGTAGCTGTGCGATTTTCTTTGAAAATAGTAAAGTTTTCCAACTGAACACTGCCTTCAGTAACTGCAGACCTGAGTGAATCAACGAGTTCTTGCATCGATTCATTTGAAGGGGGAGATTGGGAGGCAGCAATTCCCCAGATGACAGTCACGTTGTCAGCGGACTTAAGCTCGTCAAATATCTCGGAATTCATTATCTATAGAAAAATATTGAATATACACTTGATGCGAAGGAAATAAGCGGCGTAACACCCTAGCACAATAGAATGGAGGCACGGGACACTCACGTCATAACCGCTAACGAGAATTCTACTTCAAGCTGGCTAAGCTAGGGTAGGAATGGTTGGTATGCTTGGATGGTGATTGGTTAAAAGCTCAAAGATGTTGAATAGGCCTAATTGTACAAATTTTTCATAAATGCACACTTTTACTTAACATTATAAACAATTTAGGATTGTTTAAAATTGCATGCATGCAGCTTAGTTTCAACCATTATTTTTAGCTGAACTCACTGTACCAGTAGTTAGGGTAATATTGCTGGCATTGCAAAAGGGGGTCATTTTGAAATGGATAATATTGCTTGGTCACATGGCTTTGTTTACATAACTAGTTGGATGGTGAATCGCGGAAAATTAAAGTTTGGGAATGAATGCTTAATAAAGAATCAAGTCAAATCTGATCATTTCACAGCATTTTTTTGGTAATCTACTGAGGCTCAAGTAGGTATTTGAATTGGATAGGAGCGTAAATCTCATCAAGCTCAAATATATTCTTACTAAATATGTTGTTACCAGCTGCTTTGATCTTTAAAAGACAGTTTAGGCTTGTCCCTGTCTCAAGAAGTTTGTCCTTATAAGACTAATTTCATTTTGCAATTATTGGCACATAGATGGAATGAACTTATAACCTTGCGCTCTGAAAATGCGGTGAGGTAGTACTTAATCTCATTGATCAAATGAAATACGATATGGTACGGATCATCTCAATAATATCCCCATAATCAGTAAAAAAATCATTTATGTCCGAAAGGAAACTTCCGTTCCTGTAAATACTTCAAAATATCCATACATAGATCAGGTAGACGCGGGCGATCCTATCGCAGAGTATAACCGCGGAAGGGATTTTTTGAAACCAATTCAATAGAATCGCCAGATTTTGCGTTCGCTTGACTCCAGAGCTCTTAAAATTCGCCTTTCCGTTAGTTGAATCACTATAGTTTGGACAGTATACAAATCAGGTTACCATTTGTGGCACATATGCGCCAGTTTGTATTACTTCGAAGATCTCACATACATTCACTGGCTCATTGCTGTTCCTTTATATACATTTAGGAAACTTCATTTACCGGTTAGAAGCTGCCATTTGCTCGCATAGGGGTGTTCCGCCCTGAAATTTGGCGGAAGAATCCATATACACGACACACTTGGGTAAGCACATGATCATCTGCCATGGCACAGCAAACAATTTTTTTTATTCCTCCCCACCCTTTAGAGCAGTTATTTGTGTTTATCGACCCGCTGGTCTTGTCTCGGCTTGGTTGTGTGGTGGGATGGCATTCAGTTCTCCTGCTGCACCTCGTGGAGCACCTGGGATGGAGTTCTCCGCAGTCGTGAGGGAGCAGATGCGTATTTTATTCTGCCTGAGGGACTTTTCGTTACTTCCTATCTTTCGCTCTATCATTTTTCTCATTCTTATTCAGCTTTTCTGATTTTCAAATTCAATTTAATTGTTTCTTCTCTGTTTGTTTCTCCCTTTCTCTGATTTCGACCGAAGGGTGACAGTTCCTAATATGTCTTTCTAGCCACCCTTAAGTCTTGTATCGTTTAAGGCGGTCTATAAGAGGGCACTTTGGTCTAGGGTCGAGCATCTCTTCAGTTCTATGTTCTTCTTCTCCGTAATCTTGTATTACGTGCAATCGCGTATCACTTATTCTGGCGAAGGATCTTTGGCAGTTAGCGTTGGTACAGACGATATCACATTGCCTTACTCCTGCTAGTCTAGGTGTATAATTTTCGTCCCAAACTTTAGGGCTTTCCTTTGGATCAAGTAGCCATGAATCTGAGTGCTCCTGCCATATTTCTTTCGCATCCTTAATTAATTGAAGCATCCAATTCCTTGTATGTGAAGCTTTCTTTGTTTAGGCTTTTTCAAAGTCACTGTTAAGTATGGAGAGTATCAGGCTATCTGCGTCCATCTTTAAGCTCTTCCATAGGTTCAACCTCTTAGTCTGTATAAGGCTTGCCAGGTTACGCATTGGGAGTTCCTTTCGGAGTTCCTCAACAGTTTTGTCTCTCCGCGAATACAGTCCAAGTATCATACGGCGAGCCGTATTCTGTACTGCTTTAAGTCGATTGTCATCTTTTACTCTCAAGGCAATGGTCGATAATCCGTAAGTGATTGCAGGATCGGCAAAAATTCCCACCAGATGCGCTATAAGGGTATTTTTGAGACTTCTTGAGCGCAGAAATGGTCGCAGTCGTATTAGGTGCCTTTTTGCTCTGGCTAAGCTTGCGATTATTGCTCTGTCTGGCTCACCGGTGTCTTGAATTATGGAACCAAGATATTCGAAGTGTGAGGCACGTCGGAATGACATTCCAGCTGCCTCAAGAGGCGTTTGATCCTCACCGCCAAACCAGAAGGTTTTGTTCGCTGCGATTTGCTTTCCGTAATCTGACAGCTGCGACTTTGACATATGCCATCTTTTGCCTGGTGGTCAAACCTACTCTCTAATTCCGCGTGGTGACCACTGGTAACCTCTAGGACAACCCAGAGGGCTAAAGAGAGTGGCGGTCGGAGAGGACTAATAAACCATCGGACCTACAAATTCATTATTATGCCAACGGAAATACAATCAGAGTCCACGGACAGCAAACAAATACACTTTCTGAGGTACCCGAGGATGATCGCACAGTCTTCTGGAATGAATGCTAATTTTTACCCTCCTGGAGAAATACTTTATTGCATCCGCTCTGATAATGGTTCATGTTGTGATTCTTCGATTCCATCTGAATTTTTACACAAAAAAACCTTGTGAGGAGATCAAACCGCATTCTTTTTCGAGACAGCAGCGAAAATGACTCGCCAATCGCGTAATGAGGCCAACTGAAGTCCATTCCCAGAGTGAAACTTTGAAATTAATGTACATATGCTTCGTAAAACAACATTCGCGTTAAAATAAATATAGGAGACATTTAATGAAAAATTCTGGGGGATTATATTATTCACCAGTACTCCCACCATAAAATTATAAAATTGTTAAAACCACGTCCTTTATAGGCACCATGTCTATACTTAAGCTAAGGTAAGAGAGGAGGAGGTGGTGTTTTTGAGTTTTTTTATAACGAAAGGTGATAAATCGCAAAATGATCTACAAACGTATTGCCCTGCAAGTTTGCAAATTCGTTGGATACAATCTAATCTATCGGTAAGCCACCAGCTTTGAAAGCTCAAATTCGGTAGTAATTTACCTGGCAAAGGTTGAATTGGGTATCGCCGGGTAACCTGCCTTAGCTCAAAACAATGGTTCTATCCCATCAAATAATGGCGTAGAATTCCCGAACAGTCCAATTAGTGTGCTTGTCACGGCTATTAACAGGTTTCAGTGTCCTATTACTTTTCACTAAGAAGCATCCATTTAACGACGATCAAAGACCCCGACAACTTCTTAATAATTGTTCTTAAATGCAGATTAGATAAAGTTGTTATTGATACTCTAATGCTCAATTATTATAAAAGAGCGTAGTTTTACCTTCTTTTTCAACTTCATGTTGAACATTAGTGCTGCTAAAGGTCTGTAACATAACGAAAAGCCGACGTGATAATTGAGAGTGAAGTATTTTACCTGAAATTCATGCAGGATAGCTGAATGATTCAATCCATTTGAAGATGATCCAGAACTCCCCAATTTAGTTTCACAATATGACGGCTCTATTCTCAGACCTTGACTCGGGAAGACAGGTCCAATTGATGTTCATTGTTATTGGCACCTACATCTCTGGATGACATCGTGTTGTCGAGACTTGTGAGTCATTTTGGTGGGTCTTCATAGCTTAAGTGCAATGTTGACCATCTTACAACAAACCACCCCACATTTCCAGATAATTAAACTCATGCTGTGCCGATAATTGTTGCCATTTCTGGTAAAGTGTGACATATGGGATTATGCAGAGCATTTGCTCCCATTTTCTGTACCTTTCCTATCTCCAAAGGGGAGCTTCCATTAAGAATCGTTATCTAATAATACAAGATGGGTGGGGGCTAGAATAACACTTATTTTTGATGTTAGACGATTTTATCGTGTTGATCCTCTGGGCTCATCAGATCTTTCGATGCTTTTCTCCCTCGGAGAAGATGCAGGAACGTCACTTCTAGACCATTTCCTGGTCAGGTATCTTCACCTAACGCCTCCTTCAAATTCTGCTTGGTGGTCCTTTATCCAGGGTCTCTCCATGTATGGTGGAATCCATACTGTCTTAGAGTGGGTCAGATCTGCCGAAGCGCAGCACTAGCCGGTCCGCACCGAACACGCGGTCAACTTCAATTCTAAGACTTAGCGGAAGCCAGCTCGACGCGACTGAGTGAATACAGGCTCATGAAGTTAACGAGACGGCGAATCCGGAGCCCTGAGGATGAAAATCCCAAGAGGCCTAGGGCACGCGCCACCTGCTCCGATATCACATGAAAACCCTAGCGCATTTACAGTCTATCAGGCCGAAGATCGAATAACAAACCGTGAGCAGGTAATGTCAAACATCCCACGGCCCCACTCTTCTCGTCGACATACCACACGTCCACCGATTGCTTCCGTAATCGACTACCCTACCGACTCCAACCATGAATCAGGTCTCCGAAGCTGTAGCGTATTACCCAAGTAGGGCCCATTCCTTCTATTTGTTACCTAGTTGGAAGCCATATCACCATCGCGAATAAAGACTTCCAGTTTATAGCACTAGTACGCAGCCCATACCTTGGAAGCCCCCCAAGCTCTACCGTGAAACTTAGCACGCTGTAACCATACCATGTAATTTCTCAACTTAACCTCACCTCGAAATGCGGGTTGTATACATAATTATAAAAAATGATTTGTAATTATTAACAGCTATACAGAACCAGCAAACATTAGAAACTCAATGAAAAGACAAAGGCATTGCTGAATTTCGACCAGCAAGTACCTTCCACTTGAATTCTTAGAGGACTCCGGAAGGGATTAACGTTAACAAGCGAAAGGGATAAATCCGGGTCTTTAATATTAAATTTAGAACACAGTCCCAGCGTTCGTAAGGCCTCCAGATTCCACATACAGGAATATGGGCAGGAGTCAGTGAAAAATGCTGGCAAATTTAAAGTCTAAATATGAAAATAAAGCTTGAATTCATTCAGAACTACGACAAACCTTGATTAGTTCAAGGGTTTTTTTCCAGGTTGAGTATGCTATAAACCCCACATTGAGACCTAAGAGATGATCATTTTTTTTCGAACAAGCACATATTACCGATGATAATGTCGGGCAGACCAAGCCCCGAAAGGTTCTTTTCTTCAATGAAATCATGGTAGAGACCACGCCAGGCCAGTACGGAAATTCGGGGACACAAAAACCACGACTTGTTTGCCACACGGGGGGAAATATTCGGACCGATCATTGTAATAGAGATACTTTCGATGGAGGGTGATAAGAGGTAATCCAATTCCTATGGCCTAATATAATGAACAATCATGGTACCTTGAAAACAGGTAGCAAATCCAGTTCCACCTCAACTCCAAGTAGCTGGATTTCCAAGGACTTTTTCGTCAAGATTCTTGATACTGCCTGGATATCTAATTCTTTATTTAAGCGGCCAATTCTCTTACTCTTTTCGGAGAAGATTCTGAGTATATGGTAGATAGTCAGTGGCCAATGAAACAGAAATGCAAGAGGAGATGAATTCGGAATTCTCAAGTGATTATAATACTCGGACCAATTTTGTACCTTGAGGGAAAAGAGACCCTCAGATTCTGCCTTCCACGCATCTAAGCGATTTCGACTCGACAAAACTTCTGCGTATTCGCGCAGACCATAAGCATTTAGGAAAGCTTTATCACTATCAAATATGTATTGCTCTGATTTAATCGACTCAGTTTCATAGATCAAACCCTGCCAGTCCTTTAAACTATCACCTGGTCCATATCCAGAAGTGTTGAAAAGATATTTCCACAATCCCTTGTTATCTACGCCACTTAACTGAAGCAATTCATGCAAATCAGATAGGCAAAAACTGGCGCTTGTTGTCACTAGAGAAGTGAGGAACATCAACAGAACATACGATCGGAGTAACAAAAGTGGAACTCGTTAAGGCGCTCTGATAGCTCCATAAAAGACTCCATAAATTTGCACCAAACTCTGTGCGAATGTTGAGGACTGGTACTGTTACTCAAATCCTCTAAGCGGCAACCGTCCGTGCAATACATTATAGCTTTACACGTCAAGCTAAAATTGCTGGTTAGTAGGAATTCGTTACCATTTCACAGCTTTTGGAAGAGCAACTCTATGGCCACATCTACTGCAATATGTGTGATGCCCATTATCTGATTCACTTTCTAATTTCGCTTCAACGCTTGCCATAAAACTTCGCCCCGCCGGACGAAGAGAAAGGCATGTACCTATATACCGCGCGAAAGATTCGGCCAATAAATTAAATGCAAATTATCAGCCAATTAAAAACGCGCATCAAAGGTTGCTTGGATTGTTCGATACTATACTTTCCTTTATTTTTTTTTAAATTTTATCAAAGTACTAAACTCACTGGCAAATTATCAAAGAATGGATGATAGGGAAGCGCGCATTTAAAAGATTATCAATATTCTTAAGAATCATCAAATGAATCTCATGATATAAATAGTATACAAATTGAATGTCAAAAGAATTCTTCTTCTATTAAAGGTAGCTACTTAGATATTAGGCAGTTTGGTGGTTGGTGCCATGGAATGTCAAAAATGTTTACTTCTTTGAGTGGTTGTTTGTTGATTTCAGAAGTTTTTAGCTATCATGTTACACCCTCAATCCCAATACATACCAAAATGCATAGTAGAACTCCCACAGATGACCAAGTCAAACCCGCGCCCAAAAGTATATTTGACGATCAGGTTATTAATGTAGTGAACTATGGTATGTAGGAAACACATGCATTTCATTTTGATCAAATAGTATCAAGTGGTTGATCAAGCAGGAGCAATCTACGCTGATCGGTTTTTGCAACTGTATCACTGGCCAGTGGGATAGAAAATCGATCCATCCGATTGTTGGTAGTTCGTTTAACTGCTAGTCCATCAAATTCCCAGTGTTGGCCATTTATGGACAGCGATTACTTAGGACACACCAACTAATTCATTCGCGAGGATCCCTACTTAAAATATCCGCAATTTTAACAAATAAGTATAGGATTACTTGTCCTCCAGTGAATAGAACAAGGTTTTCGGCTTCCATGCTAAGTCTTTAAAAATTATTTAAAATGCATTTTTTCGCATTTCAGATAGGAAATTCCAACCTCAATCCTCTGAGCTTTAACGGTCTTCGACCAACTTTATTGCTAGTCGGCATAAGCGACCAACCAGATATTGAGCCGACGAAATGTTAAAATCGTCATTGCGTAAGAGCTTTCTGTGTTAGGAAAATTGTCTTTTATATTGAGAAGCATCAGCCAACTTCCAGTATAGAGAGAAAGAAGGTAACTTGGTATCCTCCTTTTTGTAGAGCTCCTATTTGGCCACCCTCTTTTAGATGGATCGATTTAATGTCTTGTTGCACACCCGATAGATTCATGATGTGTCATCTGATGAGTTGAATGTATGCGCGTCTAGGCATTGCAGTTTAAAATTTTATGTAGACCTTTGCGAAACAGACACTCAGTACTTAGAAGCATTTAAACTGTGGCTAGTAAGAGGGAATTTTAGTTTTCCTACTAGACGTGCATAACTCCAAGACCATTGCTCTAATGCTTCCGGTTCAAGTATTCAACCCGACAGTTGCACTACCAGTTTGATTTGCCTATTCGAACCCCTTACCACATCTTCACCTTTCACTATCAATTAATTATTGAGCCAGACTAGAGAAAAGTGATTAGTCGTTAGCGACTTTCTACCTACAAGACCTCTGGGCACTAATATCAGAAGGACCGATGGGGTGAAAACAGCGCAATAAGCTTTTAGCGGCCCAAGACTAGTGAAACGACATTGTGAGCTTATATGTGCCGACCAAACCGGAAAGTCTACCAGCATGTTTGCTACGTTCAAATCCCCAAAATGAAACGCCTTTTTCACGACACATCCCACCGAGTTTTTTTTATGGATGGCAATATTAACAAGAACTCTCACGCTATAAAACAATATTAATCGTTCAAACCTCATAACTTGATCTCCCTCTCTTTTCGCCGATTTGGGATAAGAGGAATGAGTTTTATGTTAGTGAACCTGAAAAACGCTGACAAAAACAGAATCGAACAATAAGAAATATTTTGATCAACAATACCCATCAACACAACCAAAAGAGCGAGCCCTGTTAAACAGAACATCTTGAGGTAGGCTGATTCGAGACGGAAGCAGTAACCGCAGAGGGTTCTTCACAATGCCACAGACCGTACTCTTCGCCCACTTTCGATTGCCACAGGCGCACTGTTCCGTCTTCACTGCCACTGGCGAAAAGGTGGCCATCGGGCGAGAAACGCACGCAGTGTACGGGACCAAAGTGACCTCGACAGGTATCTAAAAGGCAGACCGGATATCTGACGTTATCTGCAAGTCCTCAAAACAACAAAAATGAGTGAAAATTGGGCAATAACAAAGACGGTCGCTTTGGGCATTATGACAAATGAATTCGTATGAGGAATCATTAGGAGCTAAACGATCTAAGGCATAACATTAAGCACGAAGTATATATCAACAAAATTAATTAACTGTAAGAGCTAGCTCATCCTAGCATTTTTAGGTAAATCTGAGAGTATCGATAACAAAATTGCCTACTAAACATCACCCTATATTGTTGATACATTATTGTCAAGGCAGGAGGAAGAATATATTGATGCCCATTTGAAAAATCTGCCATCTCAACGAGTATGCCAGGCTTCTCAGCTGTTGAGCACGCGACGACGGGGCCTGAACCCAAGTTACCAGATAAGTCAGTCGATAAACTAACAGATGATGAATTTCGTTTCTGCAAAGCTGTTAAATAAATGCCCGATGTATGAACAAGCAATCGGAGTTTTAAACGCAGCTATAATTACCGTAAGTTATTGAAAACATTTCTACGAGCAAAGTTTTGCTGGTACTAGAATAATGGGATCTACGACTCGAGTGTTCTCCGAGATGAAGAAATTACGTCAACACGTCTTCAAAAATAGTAATGCTGCTCTAGATGAGCTAATCAGGCAACTGCGAATAGAGACAGCATATCTATCCTCAATGGTTCTGAAACCTGATCAACAAGAAAAATAAAGGACAATCTGACCGAAGACAACTTTACAAGTCCGTTATTTAAAGATCTAAGAGAAAAGACTATTTTCTATTGTGCGAACCAACTCAGAAATTTAAGTAGCATTGAAAGACGATACAATTATCTAGATGTCCACCAACATTGACCACGTTCGGCCTATAAAGGGAGATCAATTGAAAGATCATCAATCAGTAAGACAAGTCAAATCGGTGTAGGATTCGAGAAATTATATCAAGGAAGAGAAATGAATGTAGCCATTGTGAACATTACTCTAGAGAGAAATGCTGAAGGAAGCAGAGCAGAGCATAACTAAATATAAGGTATTTTCAATACTAATAGATCCGCTGCTCGTTATCGGACTCGATGTGAATTCGTTTATAATATAACCTGCTAATACATGATTGAAGCAATGAACTGCTAATCATTCAAAGACAAAGCTCCTTTTGAACCTTTTGGTCGTTGCTGAGGGAGCCATAATCCACGAGAATGTTCGTTAAAATGAGTATAGAGGAACGCTCCTAAAGAGACCATGACCGCTCTGATCTACTTTTCTTTTAATACACTTCTTTAGATCCAGCAAAGTGCAACTGAAAGTAGTACTCTGAAAGAAGATCATTGGTACGTTTTAAATGCACGCAAGCATTAGAAAAACTTGCCTAGAACACCTTGCGAATGAGCGTCTAGTTGATAGATGAGACCATCCTCACATCCACAGACAAGCATATCAGCATGGGGATTGAATGCAGCCGAACAGACTGTGGCCGGGAGGGAGAAGGTGGTGACCAACTCAGAAGATCGGTTTCGGAAGTCGAATTTGTAAACAATAGCATGCCTTCCCACAGCTACAAATACATCGACAGTGAAGTCGTCACGAGGTATCACCTCTGCGTCCGTTGGAATATCGGCTATATCAGCACTCCAGAATGCCTTCTCAACGCACCCCACATCGAACAATCTTGGAGAATAAATTTCAAGAAAATAAGTACAACTACCTTATGACCTTATCTTCCGCTAGAGTTGCTATACATGAGTCGTTATTCAACCATAAACATTTTCTAATGATTTTGCCGTGTCCTTCAAAAGATCGGACGGCTGAAAGGAAAAGAATCATGTCGAAAAACTGCCAAACAAAAGCTAAAACGAAATTTTTGAATAAATTACGTGTTTCGGGAGCATTAAGGTCATAGATAAGAACCTGACGTTTGTTATTAGCACTAAGGAGGTATCGCCCGTTATCAGAACTTGAAAGACTAACAGAGCGGACTATATGGCTCTGGGGAATAGAGAATTTTTCCTGTCCATTGTTTACATCCCAGATTTTGGCAGAGAAATCGGCAGAACCGGTGGCGGCAATGGTGGCTTTACGGTTCATCGAACAAGACCATACGGCACCACCATGTCCGATAAAAGAGCCTATCCAATCACCTGTATCACCTCTTCGAAGCATAGCTTTACAGTCTGAACAAAGCCACATCAAAATCAGTAAATATATTTTTTGGAAGAAATTCAAGGATAACGTTTTACCTTTTGAAGAGCTGATGAGTAAAGGACCACAATCTGGATCATGGGCAAATTGTAGATCCACTACCGGCCTTGTGTGGCCACTACAAATGATTGGAGTCTGGCGTATAGGATCTGCCATCAACGAAGGCGGGCCAGATATCAAGCCGCAGCTGAATGCGGCTTTAAGGGCCCGGCCAATGTCAGTTCACTAAAACTATTTGAAATGTTAAAAGTATTACAGAAAATATCAGTGATTTTCACCTAAATAATTTTTTTGAAGAAACATGTTGCAGTTAATTTAGCACATTTGTAAATACGGATCGAAAATAAAAGTGCTCTTTTAAAGACCTGCAAGTTTGAAAATCTCCTGAATGGGAGTCAATCTGCCCCCAACCAGTTATGAAAGATTTGGTTATTCTGATACCAAGCAGATAAAATCATCATACAGATCTTTATTGTGTGAGACTCCGTCTAAGTACATTTTGTCGAAAGGGCTTAAGTTTCTGGCACCAACCAACCCAGATCCAGCGCTGATCATTGATTTGTCAAAAGTCAAGTCACTCCAATCTTTCCACACGATTACCAAACTAACCGCTGCCCCAAATGCCGATGCTTAGACTGGTTAATACAACGTTTGAAACATATCAAGTGCAAAAACAATCATCCGCGCGCCCAGCAAATTTCCTCGGACTAAATACTGACCCTCCTCACATTAAGTAGGTCCCCCGCCACAATGTGTGGTGGAGACTCATCATCTGCGATTGCTTTGGAAATGCAACTGCTCGTCGCCCCAGCTGGCTTGTCGCCACACTCGCCGCCGTATTCAATTTCATTTATTTAGCAAACGACCCTTTACATCCTCTTCCATTCCTGCGATTCGAAGGGACAGCTAACAGTGAGAAGAGTCTCTTCGAGTTCTGTTCGAGTCACCAGTATCAGCGAACCCAAAACCCTATTAGCAGCCCAAGTTAACGCCCCAGTAAAACTTTCAAATAAACTCGAGTACTGACAATAATAAACATCGCGTAAATTAAGAGTCATTGAGGAGAGCGGAGACCGTGGGTGCCCAAGTATCAAATAATTTACGCGAAGCGGCAGCAAAAATACCCTTTCGAGGGTCGAGGTCAATGGAGTCACGGTGATTGAAGGTAATAGTAGCTCCGGTGAGGGTGCGAACCACTCCACCACGAGCATGGAGAATTGCGGAAGCGGCGCAAACATCCCATCGACGAGCCCCACCCGCATGAACATATAGATCAGCCAAGCCGCGTGCCAATTCAATCATCTTGTAGCCTGTGCGATGAAGAGAAAAAGCGAAACATGGAACGAAGTTGATCTACGGTATTCGTTTTGATAAAGTTATTAATGGGAAAAACGTGTGTCGACCGCGTTGGCATGTTTAAACCTCAGAGAATGCTCGGACTAAAGACCGTCATTGTACTTATATGCCATGTTCATGCCGTCTAGCTGAGTTTGATGTTGATTAAATTGAACAAACCAGTAGTTTCTTTGACAGTGCAATAAACTCGTCAATCAAACTGTTACGTCTGGCATACGTAATGGCATATCAGCCGAGACGGCCAAGTCACTTTATTTATTACATTTATAAGCAAAATCTAATGAATGTCGAATAATTGATTCACATAATTCATTGGTTATAGTGAATATTTACACTGCGCATTTGACCAATAAACGATCGGCATTCACCGGCGGTCCAAAAAAAGTAATTGACCGAAAATTTTTTTTTTCAAAAACGACACTTAAGGGAATAAACCATTTCCCTGCCCCAAGAATGTTCCAATGGTTAGGTTCCAATGGTGAGGCCATTTGCGAAACGAATAGTTAAAGTAGCCGTCGAAATATAAAAATGTCTTGCTAAAACACAAGCGATGATCGAAACGTGATAAATTACTTCAAAGTCGACTGATTGCGCATGAAAAAATGTATGGGTGTGCATAAATGAGAAGCAAAAGTAAGCGTATTCTCCAACAAGTCCATTAAATTTGCACCAAATATAAAGAAAGTAAGAAAATTGTGATGGAGATCCCCAGTCAGAGAGGCACTAAGTCATCTTTCTCTGCGAAACGCTGTTGAAAATGAACAAAACAGCTGCGCCAGAACTAAGAGTACTCCGGTAAACAGAAATAAAACAAATTCAAACTATGGACCAATATTTCCACTCCAGAAAAAGGGGTCTAAGTGATGTCAGCCTCATCATAACTCGATTTACAGGAGTACATAACGAAAGGCTTGTAGGTTTGCAAAATTTATCAGTGATCTAGCCACCACGCTGACACACTAGCCCATTGCGGATTCGATGCACGCTTAGAGTACATTCAGATCAGAGAAATGTGGAATGAATCTCACACATAACCAGCCGAAAATAGACACACGGAAAACAAAGAACAGTAAAGACTGATTTCGCATGAGACACGATCGTGGAAAAGGATTCTGTGATGAAGGAAATGTCCCCTGACACTTATTATGAAGCAGTAAAGATACCATGGAACATCTCTGAATCAAGACATTCTACTGAGCCATCGCCAGCAACAGCTAGTTTGGAATGTCTTTCAAATTATTAGACGCGCACTATTAGGTTTTGAACCTGTTCTTTCTGATGAACCAAGCGCACATTGGAAGTTCCAACATAAAGGTAGCAATTGTGATTAGACAGTTTGCCGGAGTAGGTCAGATAATACTGAAGATGTTTGGTTAGATATGGATACCCTGAATATTATGTATAGAAATCTCGGTCAGATAGACAAGAAACACGCAAAACTTGTTGACTGCAAACAAGCACGCAACTAAAGCAGAGAAGCCTTTAATTTTTCAGCTAGGGAGTGGGGCGATCACTAGCAGTTTGCAAAACTCATTACTCAGTTTACTATTGTTATGTAATGTTAAATTCAAATCAAACACTTCCAGACTATAGCAACCAAGATCAAGCGGAAAACCTTGATCATGGGCAACTATTTATAACTTGGAGAAAATCCCAACAAGAAAAAGCAGTGCTTCATGACTAAAACTAAAATCTCAGCGTGACCAGATGAGGCATAAGCTGGAACAGTAAACACTGATGGAGTCATAAATAAAGATGAAGAAGGAAGGTTGATCCAGAATCTTCTTTAGTTAAAAGATGAGAAATAATAAGGTTGAAACAGGAAGCCAGAGCGGATTGAATCCTTACGACCATTCGATTAAATAAGAATACCCTTCTTTTCAAATATTGAAATGAATAACTAAAAGGCGGAGGATCAATACCTGAGCCTCCAACGGGAATGATTTCGATGGGTGTTGAACCAAATGTTTTGCGCACTTTTTCACTAAAGCCCTTCGTGCTGTGTGACCGGGAAATGAGAATCCGCAGGCAATTTTGCGCTGGCCTGATCTCTAAAGTGTTTCGTAGATTCTCTGACAGCTGAGTGCCAAGGGATGACCAATCTAAAGAACAGGGAGACACTGTTAGGAAATCAAGTTAATCTCCTTCAAAGTGATATTAAGAGATTGATTATTTCACCACAAAATACCTGGAGACTCAAATTGCCATTTATATTCTAACATGAGGCAAAATCAAATGCTTTTGTCAGTACTAATATTAACAAGCGAAAAAAAAGAATTTAAAGACAGACTATGAATAAACAAAGTAAAATATTTACTTGCAAGTATGTATCGGCAGCTATGACGATCATGAAACTGACTGATCGCATTACTTAGCTACATAATGCTTTCATAATTTCAGCAAGTTCCGCTATCGGTTTTATCCAACTCGGGTATTCGAGCACAAGCACGACCTTGGACCCTTTTGTTTACCTACCTAGGTGGTAGTTGGCTTTACTAATGCGAATAAAGACAAATTAAAATGTCATATACAGAAGCTCGTGTGACTATTTTTAACTATACGACGTTGACGATCGACTAATTCCAATTAAGCTCAACTACGTAAAATCACTTACAAGTAGTGTTCGAGAAGGGAAAATGAACAACCCCAAACATCGGTTCGCCATGTATAGCGGCACATCCCATCACAGAAACGAATTTTAGCAGATTTTCTGAAATAAACGAGACTGAAACTATAATCGCGATAACCAGAAGAATCTGCAAGCTCGTGGATCATCGTACCACTGAACTCCTGGGTGGCGTCCAGAGGATCAATCCAGAAAGATACTTGCCGCAAATGCAAAAAGATATCCTGCTCAGGAAGCAAACTGAGTAGTTTTTCTTGTCGTTTCATGAATTGATCCTTGCGGAAGATATGCCTCGTCGCCAAAGCCACTGACGACTGCTGCGGCATTTCATGCTCCTCGGAATTTACTTGCGACTGTTTAAAGTGTAGAGCAAAGTTAGAAGGAGAGTGTGGGCGTTATAAATAAAAAAGATGAGACGATTGTCCGACCTCGGAGTCTTACGGCTGGATCGATTTAATTGCAAGTATTTTAACTAGGTATCCTACCTGATTTTTCTCAGACACAGGTATTTCTCATTTATTTACTTGAAGAGTTCTATGGATATTTATGGTAAAACATAGAGTAGGCAAGAACTGTAATAATTTTGACGCCGAAATGCCGGTAATCTAACGGAAGAATTGATTATTCTTTGATCAATTGCAAGAAATATTGTAACCTTTAACTATTATTGTATTTTGGTGAGAGCAGCGTTACAGGGTGACGTTGCCACCGCCTCGAGGTACCAATGCAAGAACCGCGCTATTCACAGCACGTTTTGGACTGCCGGACCAGTGGCCTTGCAACCAAAAATCGGTAGCTCGATAATGGCAGACAAAGCAACCTCAAGATAAAAATATTTACTTGTCCGTTAACTCAAGACTCAAACCGCCACAATCTTGAAATGCTTTCCAGACTACGTCCCCAAAATCCCTATTTACGCAACAGACAAAAAAGATCTAAATACATTGAAGGGAAATGTGTCCTTGATTGAAGACTGTGCGTTTTGACGTCCCTTTGCAGACCCGTAGTCAATTAGCATGGGTTGATTATTGCAGTCACTAGATGTGCTACACCACCGGCGTACACAATAGCCTGTTCAAACAAATTACATCTATTGCGTTGGGGAAAAAAGAAGACATGACCACCTCTTCATGGACTAGGATTTCCAAGAATGGGCAATCATTCAAACAAATGTAAGTAGACTAATATGTTTCGAAGTCATAATAACTGGTGCGTCAAATGCATACGCAATTATTGCACTACTTGCGCATTTCAGTGCTAAAAAGAAAAATGATGGGAGGTTGAAAGTGTGAGCGGCAGTCGACAGCGCTCGTACTCTAGAGGATCATAAGAATTAATGATACTGATAGCCTCCTAAATATCCGACATATCCGCCTTTAAAATCACCTGACCACTCAAAATTTCGCGTCTAACTACGACAATTATGATAGCCTTTATATCTAAAATTTAAGTTCCGAGTGTGGTGAAATCTATCCACTAGAATGTGAATAACAAGTGTGAACGGTGGAGGATATTATAGAAAGATGCATTAAATATTTAAGTTTACAACCTCATCATAAGCGAACCTAAGAAGAAGTGGGAAAGCACCGAAAATAACAAAAATAGTCAGTTAAATAATGAATATTTATCTAAATGCTTGGCACAAACTTTAAAAAAAAACGAGGAAAAACATCAGAAAAAACAGAAGCACAAAAAAACTAAATAATACAAACGTAGGCGATGAAAGAACTTACTTCAATTCCAAAAATTGGATTCAAAAATGCATTGACAGCTTATGAACGAAAAATAAATATGATAACAAAAACACTATTTATTAATAAGCTAGACAAAGGGCAAGATACCGAGAGTGTAGAAGAATGAAATGAATTTATGCAATCGCCTAAAGCATGCATTAGCAAAATGAAAATTTACTTACAATTAAATCGGGGCGAAGGAGTTTAATGCGCCTAGCGATGACATAATTTGAAACAAGATCAGCTTCCGTAATAATCTCTTCGCCTGTCAAGTTGCCAGAACGATCAAGCTTGAGAAGAGCAGGTTTTCTGTGCAAATTGAGCGATTTGTGACCATATATGGCCTTGATTACCCCACCGGCTTCCTCCACGGCTGTTACCATTGTTACGAATATTGTTCGCAAACTGATAACGTCTGGACTGACCTCGTAGCCAGTACGGCCATTATCTGAGAGGAGAACTAGCAAAAGGGTGACACCACCCACGACCAAGACAAATATTCCCTTATTCGTTAGTGATATCTGCATTTTTGAACACTACTTAAATAAAGGAAAATAAGATCTATAAAACGAATTGGATGAAGGTGTGACAGTTACGGGAGTCAAAACGCAAGCAGTAAATCTGAACGATTCAGGAGAACACCATACAATATTTGTTTATCAGTTTTGATTTAAAGCGCGTGTCACATCGGATGAGCACGAAAAATGCGAGAGCCGGGCCAACAAATCACAACCTCAATGTTCGTCGAAGGGCTTGATGAAGCCCTCAAGGTTAGGTTGATTTATATTAACGCCTTCATCGCATGTGTTTTAAAAATCGCTGCTAATGGATAAATGCTTCCAAGATATCCCACAAATTATTTTGTTTCTGCTTGAACCTAAATACAGATGTGAAAAGTTTAAATTCGGTCTAATTTACATGGGCAGTCATCTTTTCCACCACAGATTGAGGGAGTTAAGTTTCAATTTCGATGCTCCTTATTTATCATTTATAAAGCTTCTGTTGTGCAACTGAGCTCGTTAGAACTGATCTGGTGTGGTCCAGAAAACACTGTCAGAGCATGGATACAATTCTGAATTGACCGATCGAAATCTATTTCCTCGAGGAACTCTAAAAAGTCATGTGACTGCAGATATACAATAATCTGGTTTTAGTTAACGCCTCGGTTATAAGTCTTGCGCATTTGGTTACGTAGTTTATTTTAGTATTCAGGCTCTTTACTGTTAAACCTAAAACAGAGAACGAATTAAAGGACAGATAACGCAATAATTACAATAACATCAGAAAATTCAAAAAGGTCAAACTAGACTGGGTGGACTTAGTCCTAAGTATTGCATGTATTTCCGGTTTCTGGAGATTTTTTGCAGCAGTTTCCATCATGGCTTTAATTAAACCACTCCCTTACTGAGAAGTGAATCTCTTAGCCTCTCTTGATCAGGGTAATCAAAGCTTTGCTTTATTTCAAACCTCAAAATCCTGTCATCGGCACATTTCTGAGAATTGGTCAAATGAAATTTATTATCATATCTTCCAAACTAACATATTCAATCAGCTTCACACCTGTAGGAGTGTTATCAAAATGTCAATCGCTTTTAAGGTCATCAGCAGGTCGATATGCTTACCTTAAAAATTCACCCAAAGGCGTATTCGCAGCAATAAGGATAATCGTGCTCAAACCTTTGAACGGATCCAAAACTACGCTTAATCATTCTGAACCTGAGCAAATGGTTAACTTATTGATGGCACTTCAAAGATATATTTTTCCATTTTCTTAAAGCTATGTTTAGCAACTTTTACTGCAGGAGTGGCACCGTGAAGTCAATGAAATTTATGGTTTTGGATAGGGAAAAATGATCAAGACTGTCAAGACGGATTTGATATGAACAAAAATCCAAGCCTATATGGAATAAACGTGGAGAGAAGTGATAGCCCCGTTTGTACAATTCCCGTCTGGCCAATATTTAATCAGTATGGATGATCATTTCAACCACTGCGCTCATTTAAAGAAAGGTCAGATCCGTGTGATCTGATTGGTGATGCTCGAACGCACGATATTTATTCCAGTTACTTTAGTCCGGAATCCTATACTGTAGACATCTTCCAGGGATTTATTATGAACGTATCCGAAAACCCTCGCATCATCTCTTCACCCCCACCTTTAAAAGCAGATTTTTCGCGATATAAATGAATAAAAGTGAGCACTCGCTTCAGCGATTTAGACAAACTCAGCTTCATATAATCAACAGTTAAATGCCTTGTCAAAAAGTAAACATAAAGCTAAACGAAAATCATCGACCTTAACATTCTCACCACCCGAAAATTGCAAAAGTCTGCTCTAATGCTTATAATAATTAAAACATTTTCGTCTAGCGTGAAGCTAGTCACAGGACTTTATCCCCAACATTAGTTCATAAGATTTAAGACAGTCAGTCTCACCCCTACCGACAGTTGCCAAGGTGCAACTCGAATCCGGGAATCTAAAAGTTATCTCCTAATGAGATTGAACGATCCGGATGAAACTCCGAAACTACCCAGAATTTGTATTTAGTATTTATGTGAAAGCTTTTCAGTAAAGCTCTGCTGCTCCAGTTTTGATTGGTTTTGCGTAAAGGCCTGCATCACTGCACCGATACTTCCAACGTTGGACATTAACGCGCTTTTGAGTAATTACTGCTCCTGATTGATGACTCGCAAATGGTGTCCATGCGTACCGTCAGCCAGCACAGTCGGAGGCTCTGAAGCCCTTGGCGCCTATTCGGTCAGCAGTCGATTTACTTCTATTTATCAAATGTGGTAGGTCAAAATGAACAAATCAACGTAGTCATTTAAACCTGGCCATCATGACAAATGACCGATGGTCGGTCGAACCATTTTCTGAGATCGTACCTCGCTTGAAGATTTGACTTATAGTTTAGCTGGAATCGACTAATATGCGGCACGCACACGATTCATGTCAATCTATGTATGGTAAAGAATTTCGGAGTTGCGGGCATGGGGTGCAGATATTATTGGGTTACTATATAATATTTCTTCTAGGACCAGTTATGAAGAAGATCCATCCCCACTTGGAAAGCGATGACCACATTTGGTTAAACTCTTGTGTGAAAATATATTTTAGCTTTGTCTTGAGAAACTGGAAATCTCAAAGTTGACTCCCTCTTGCGGTCTAGCTCCACTTCACCTCAGATTGTTGATGGCATCAGCATGTCTTATCAATATGGTTTGGAGAGAGTAACGAATGAACATTGCTGAAACGCTCTACCTATTATCAAAACAATGGAGTCAAAATCAATCACCAATAGAACAGTGCTTCGTGATATATTTCTTTAGACTGAGCTACTGAGGCAAAAGCCAAATAAATTCGATCAACGGCATTATATCCACCCCTATCCGATTCGAAGGGTCAAACACGAGGTTAAAACTTTAAATAATCTGCCATTAGTTACCCTAAAATATGAACCAGTCGCTCCCCACTCACGTCTATATCCTAACTAACCCCTATTTCAACCAGGAACTCAACATTACGACATATAATTGACCAGCATTCAGCATCTTCTAATGGCACAAGCCGAACCGAAATTATCTGCGTATTAACGTCCGGTTTTCGTTTTGCTTCTTTTGGCTACAAATAGATTATTCTCATGCACATATTGAAGGAATATGTCTTTCAACAGTAATCGTGGGGTAAGGGAGAGAAGGTCCTTGGAATCTATGTGAGTCTGTCATTAGGCTGTCCCTTGATTAATAGGTATTTATTAACTCAGCTATACTGTAAGTATTCATATATTAAGGAGACTGTCAGGATCTTACGAACAGGGAAATTGTTTTATAAAATTTAAAGGGATCCTTAAAGACAAAACGAAAAAACTTGTGGGATTGTAATAACCACCACCCTGACTAATTTCAAAATTTCATAAGAAGGAGCAAATGGGAGTTTCTTGAATGGAAAGTCGCCACGGCACCCTCATTCTTTCAAGATAAGAGTTAGAAGAAGGATCCCATCAATGCAAACTTGATTAATAATTTTATTAAGACGTCCTACGCTGGAGAAGATGGATGATAGAAAAATTTCACCAAAAGATCCAGTTGTCCCCCGATTAAACTCGAATAACTTAATCTACTTTGTGGAAGCATTCAACATGAATGTTGGATTTAATTACCAATCAACTGGAAAAATAATTATTATGCCACTTCCGATGACCAGAAATAAAACATTTATAAAAGGGCAATATACCGTCGAATAAAACCCTTAATAATTGGATAACTAGGATCTGATGCAACTCCCTCCATGTGAAACTCCAACAGAAAGCATCAATATCTCCGGCATCTTTAGCCATTGACCGAACCAGGCTGGTTACCCAATCCTATTTCCATTAGCAGCCAAACTTTGGGACCATAATCACGAAACATCAAGAATCCGGTTCATGAACAAATAATCTCATTGAATAACGTTTGTAAAATATAATTTCTCTTAACATGATCTACGGTTAACAAAGAGGTCTTCCAACCACGCGGCCGGCCCTGGCCAAATCCGTCTTGTTAAACTGCTCCAACTTTGGACACAACATTAAGATTCGAGCCCACCGGTGCTAAATAAATGGTTCTTATCTTCTAATCTGGTGACCTAACCCTGTTTAAAATAGCTAAAGTGCCAAACTCTGATTGCAACCTAGGGCTTTCTTTTTTGTTATATGGTTTCGTGCAATCGGATTGCTTCCGAGGATGCGATGTCAAGCCGTTGGATGACAGATGTCCAATTCATCTTGAACAGATGATCCCTATTCAATTTTTTCCATGACCTCCAGTAAAGACCAATGTTTTCTACGCAGAGAAAAACGCAGTAGAATTTACGCATAAAAGTGGAAAATTTAATCATATTTAGCGTGAAATTTGAGGTTTATATGAGGCTAATATGCAAAAATATTCTCACTCTCTTGTACGCGAGAATCTGCCATGACATTAACATTCTATATAGATTTTGCTCTGCAATTTGTACTATAAACATACTTTTCCATTCAGAGCGGCATGCGCAGCTTTATTTGAAGTGATGGTGCCCCCTTCAGTCAGTAACAACAATGACATTAATTCTCAAATAATTAACTGGAAGCATGAAGTTGATACGCTAATTCAAATCTATTTCATATCTCCTAATATTGTATCTGTTCTTCTATAGCTCTGTAAATCAAAGGTCATTGGGGATTACCTACGTTGACAAAGAACCTTAGTTACTGAAAAAGATGAGGGGACACCCGGAAAGGTACCACAAGACTGAGAAAAGCATACTTAGCCATAGAGACTTGTGCAAGAGAACTAAAAAACCGGATTACTCCGAGTGACGATGGCCATCGATATTCGGTACATACCTTTCAAAAATCGTTGACTCAGCCTCCAATCAATCTAGTTTGATTGGTTCCTGTTCGCAGTACTACCAGCTAGTTCGGGTCCGGAGCCCCATTAACTGAAGATCTTTGAAACGAGTCGCAAAAGAACACCGAACTAGATTCGGCACTTAGCAGCTTTTTTTGAATTTACTGCTTGAGAGCCCTCCACGTTTCCATCACAGTGAGTGAAACCATTTTTAATTAATAAAAGTAGAACCAGAATAATATCAAAAAAAACACGAGCTTGACATTTACACGGATCCCACGCAATTTGAAACACCTCGATTTTTTATTAATTATGAAAATTTTTTGCTGCATTGCCCAAGGTCCAGTTACAATCCACCAGATATTTCAAAGCTGCTTAACCACAATAGTGCCCGACTTCGAATCTAAGTACCTTGGATGCTGGATCAATGAGGTCAAATGTGACCCTTGGGTGATGAAAGACTCTCGGTGGGAAGTCTTGCGACTAACCCATTTTCCAGAAGTTAAGTCAGCTGGAAACTGCCAAAACAAATATTGTGCAAGACCCTTGATCATAGTTGGAGGTGGTCAAGCCTACTCGCAACCTCCTCATGGTGATCACCGGTAATCCCAGGGGCTAATGAGAGGGGCGGCCGGGTAGGACTAATCACCCACCGGACGTATAAAATTAGATTATGCCTGGTAAACGAGGCACGGCGTAAACACCTGAATTCATGGTCTCAAAATGGACTGTGGATAGTGCGTGCATGTAGCAATGAATGGAACCTCAGCCAGGAAGTTGGAAAGACTTCTGAAAGTGGTATGAAGACCGTCTGCCTTAACCGTGCCGAGGACGGATGAGGCGCCACTGTGAAGTTGAGCTACTGCCTGTACTATGAAACCATGCTAGAGAAGTGACCAGAGAACAGAAGATGTCGATAACCGCTTTTATTGCCTTCAAGGTTGACTGTCGTGCGCTACTTTTTGTATAAGCTATTTGTACTTTTGTTGTAACCCCAATAAGTCCTTGGGGTGCTTGAAGATAATGAAAAGCCTAGGAACAAATATAACAATATCTTTGGGTTTATTCTCTATTTCTTTATCTAGAAGTGAAAGTGCATACCATTCAACAGGACCCACTGCACAAAGTTGGCGGTGACTTAGAAAAAGTAAACTGGACCAATCTGATGCAAAGAAACTTTTAGGCACAGAGGGCAGAGTTCCACCTCTAATAGGCTTCAAACTAGTTATTCGCTATAGTGGAAAACTTTTTCAGGATCCGAGTTCTTTCTCATACCAATTAGAAGCCTGTCCCAGTGCCCCAAAAGAATAGCGTGGTTGAAGAATTGAAAATGGCGACTACTTAAAAAGATGATAGTGAGAACTGACGTATTGGTTGAATACTCCGATGAAATCCTAATCGAATTAAGTAGACATGCCCCTTTTCTTCCAGCAACCACTTCTTCAATCCTTTCTCCATTTATGGAGCCCTATTACCGATAATATTTATATACCAATCACCAAAGCATTCAGCTTTTTTACCACTTAAATGACAAATAATACCAAATTTTTTTGAGTCTTATCAAAGTAGCAGACCTTCCGAAAATTAAAAATCTAATCCAGATAAACGTACTTTATTCTTAGAGAAATATGCTTAGTTTAAGAAAATAGAAAAAAAATGTAATTTACTTTATCATAGCAATGGTAAATAGCACATAATGTATGTATATATTTGTATATATGTATTTGTGGCCCAGCACTGCTTTGGGATCACGTGGAGTCCTGAAACAACAAATACAACATTCGCATCAAATGAGTGGCTTGCCGAAAATGGGCAGATCCTAGGACTCACTTGAGACTCCTGGTGGGGCACATCACTGGATTCTCCTATCGCGGGAAGAACCACCTGGGGCACAGAAACAGGGGTGGGTAAAAGAGTATTTGTCTTGGAAATCGAAGACGTGGGCTTGATGACGGAAGCTCCAACTACAATGGCTTTCCCTCCAATTTGCCAAGTGCCCCGGCTTTGGTGTGTGGGTGCCTGACTTGTTTTAGGCGCTATAGGGGGTACCGCTGGAGCAACACCTGAAAAAACTCTTGGAGACGCGACTACAGAAGTCGTTCGTGTCTGCGATTGTGGAGAGGAATGGATCGAAGCAGAATTGCCGACACCACTACTACCGGATTCCAGTAGACATTTCAATAACTGCGAATTAGAGGCTGCAGTGACGGGATTAGCTCCAACAGAAATGCTATCCGAGGGAGTACTCTGGATTTGAGCCGAACTCTTTGGTGAAATCTTGCGGAAGGAGTGATATTTGTGGACTATTTGACGCTTACTTCCAACGCCACTGACCGAACGAGGTGGATTAGATGAGGCAGTACCCCCAACAGTCGCTGGTGTTGCAACCACGGGTCGTCCGGTGAGAAAGCCTCCCTCCATAGTCGCTGGCACAACTGGAAGCAATTGATTAGCTGTTAGTAATAAAGACCTGTTATCTAAACACATGTTCGTAAATACAGAAGAAATTCCATCAAAGAAATAGCCCAAAAAACCAGTAAAGACACCTACTTCTAGAAGAAATAGGAGATAATGATCTGACGACAGAGACAAGGGCAGGGGTGTTGAAACCAGAGCGTAGAGGCTGTAGGAAAGTTGAAGGAGGGGAAATGAATCTCGTGGATAGAGGGCTGATGGTCGGAAGGGGTGGGGTGAGAACTGCCACCGCATGAGGTGGATGAGAAGGTGTCGATGGCAGTGGGGGAGGTGGTGGCGGAGGAGGGAGAGTAGTAGCGCTGAGTTCGAAATCTGTGCCGTCGTCAAGGTCAACACTGTTACCTTCCCCTGCTTCTAAACGAAGTCCTTGTGCTGGATTCAACTTCCGCTAAAAGGAACAGACTTTTAACAGTCTAATGAGACACTGAACACAGTGTAAACGTCAAAATTTTCGCTTGAATCCCGAAATGAGCAACAACTACGATGAAACAACTCCAACGCAGAACGGCTTAATTGAAACCGACCTTTGGAGAAGACTTCGTAGTATACCCAAACACTTTTGTTGACCAACGAAAAGTGTATGCAACTTCGCTGGCTTGCGTTTTACTGCCACCTGGCGGAATGGGATTTCGGGGAGAAATTACTCAATTTGAAGATAATTCAAATGTTACTTAAACTAACATAAGTAGACGATATACCAATCTCTAAAAACCAGGAGAAAAGCAAGCTCACCTGGCTTCTAACTTGGGGCTGCTGAGCGACTGACTGCTGCGATTGAACAGATGAAGTCATCTGTGCCACGGGCGTAGCCACAGCGACTGAAGGGATTTGCGGCGACGTAGCCACGGTTGAGGTTGAACGCGGCTGCTGAATTTGATCGTCTTGGTTCCTCTTGAGGCGCAACAGTTGACTAGCACTCATTGCACTAGCTGGATTGACTTGTTCATTAGACAATTGTTGCTGTGAGTCCTGGTTTCCAGATACAGTACTTGGGGCACCCGATACGTTCACAACAGTTGCTGAATCAGTTGAAACAACACGAATCTCCTTTTCGGTTAACTTATCAGCACCCTTAAATAAGAATTGTAGTGATTTATGATGTGGTCATATGATCAAATAACGAGACTATGCAACACTTACCATTGAAAGGGACATAGGAACAGGTTCTGCGATTCGATTCAGCGCATTCTCGGTGACAGAAACCGGAACTGTCGGAGATTCTAATTTTATTGCTACAGGCGGCGGGTGAGGAATAGAAAATGGGGGCGGGAACACCTGGGATGAAGTTATAGGAGGCTGAAGAACACTTCCAGCGCTAGTAGGAATTTGGGGTCTATGACGTCTATTAAGGATTTTGGGTACGGTCGAAGTCCCAGTGTAAACTTTACGCACCACCTTTCGATATACATGCCGTCGGAAGGGTGGAGGCAACGGTTGCGGTGCCGGTGCTTCACTATTGGCAACGATTTCCGAGCCTTCTTCTCCAGTATCTTGTGGACGTCGAGAGGAATCAGATAGCGTTGAAACCCTTCCTGTAGATGCAGCAGCAACAACAGCTGCAGAGGAGCTCAGACGTTGCAATCCCATAGTTTGAAGAGGATGCGGTTGCCGACAACGAACACGGCTTCCCGGAGTTCGGAATCTACCCAAAGAGGAAGCTCGATGTTGTAAATTCTTGCGCTTATACTCGCTAGTCCAATCGACTTCTTCACCATCATCGGAGTATGCAACGTGCCTATCCGTTTCAGTTGGTGATGGTTCTTCCTCTTCTACATCTTCTAAGGATAGATTTGATTCATCTGGTTGGGAGAGGGCTACAGAAGTGTACCTGTGAGGAGTTGCTATCGCTGTCATTGGTACAGATGTTGATGTTTTCGGTTGATTAAATGAGAGGGTGATGTTGTACTCTGGTTCATTATTTGAGTTGGCGTTAGTCGACATGCCGCATACATTGAAAGTACTGCAACTGACACGTTGGAGTAGAATATTTAAATCATCATTATGTAGCTGCTTAATGTGGATCTCTCCAGTCTTTTCATCCCTCACAACACAGCATGAGAGTCCCAGAACGACTCGATCTAAGAGACTCAAGCGTCGATTGACATCGCGTCGATGAGCTCCAGAACGAGGCCTCTCGCTTCCAGGCTCACCCGATGCCCCATCCAATCTTGGGGTTGCAAAGGCTCCCTTTCGTCTAACCGGTTTATTCTCAAAATCTCTTCGAGTAACATTGCATTGCTCACCAACCGGTGAATCATTAGCAGCATTGCTATGTCTACTGTAACCACCCACGACGCCACCATAAGAAATAAATGAGGAATCCATAGGGCTCCTAGAACGGGGTTTCGACATCTGAGTGGCCAGTCTCCGTCTTTTGTCCACAGCGGTAGACCTCCCATGGGTGACATTTTCCTCATCCAACTCAAAGTCATCATTATCATCATCAGCCTTTCTACCTTGGATTTTGAGTGAAGTTCCCTCAGATTCAACACCACCCTTCTCATCCTCATTCTTGTCACCAGTAATTTCAGCGTCAACCGGCTCATAATTTTCATCATAATCGGGAACTGGAAGGGGCCGACGTTTGCGACTGCTAACAGTGTCAGCTCTCGACATTGTCTTTGCTTTCTCATTATTTCCGGTCGCTGAATAGCAAAACTTCCACTCGATGTGCTGGAGCATACTGCCTGACCGACGAGGCCTTGTCTGGACAGCGCTTTTGGGACCAGTAGCCCACCGATTCGGGGAACTGACAAGACCTCGAGCCATATTGGATTTTCGCGGACGACCACGCTTAGCCTCGGCTTTATTGTTGCTAGCTTGCTGCAAAATATGCGAAGTAGCCTGGGACTTGGCCTGTGCTAGCTTCTTTGCCGCTACACGAACATTTCTGTCGCCACGGGAATCGCTAACCGGATTAACCATATCAGAAAATCGACGGGGTCTGGGATTGGGTCTAAGTCGCCCAATTACAGCACTTCTCATCTTCTTAGCTAACTTTTCCCTCCGATTTCTCAAGTACTTTCTCATATTTGGTCGAAATAGACAATGAGAGGCAAGATACACGTCCTTCTTGTCAAAATTATCATTGATTTCATCCAATACAGCTGAAATTTCAACAAATAACTTCATCTGTCTGGGATCCTTAAGGCGAATATCAAAATTAACATCCTTTTGCCGTCTATCAAATTCATCTCGAGATATTTTGGCCTCCAGATACTTTCGACGAGTTGAAAAGTGCATGCCCATGGAGCTGATTTCTTCTAAAACTTGTTGAATAATTTTGTCATTTTGCTTGTAGGCTTTATCACTAACTGATGGAAGCCAATCGCATTGTGGTCCCTTTTTCGATGAAGAAGTTGCATTATTTAAGGCTAAGTCGCCATAGTCCGACGTTGAAATCTGTGCACATGGGAGAGTTTCTCCAGACCCCCAACTAGCTTCTGCAACTGAACGGCCTTGATTGTCGATGTTCGTTGTCAATTTTAGTTCACATGACTGTTCAGGAATTTCACTACTTTTGTCTTCTTCCTTTCCATCAGATTTGATTACTTTTGAAGTATTTCGCTTTGAATCTGCCGCACTGGTAAGTTTAGCTGCACGTCTTTTTGTTCTCTTCAGGAGTCCTAATTTTTCAACTACGGATTTTGATTTGCCTCGGTTCCGTGTCAACATTTTCAGGTATCTCTAAGAATTCAAAATACTAGGAAGTAAGCAAGCAGTTGAAATTTACAATCAAAAAATCTTAACCCACCCGAACTCCATAGAATATGTGTATATACAAGAGGTTAACATATATTCACAAAGCGTCCTTCTAACGCAGCGCTAGACCACATAATAAATAACAAACTACAAATTTATCAAATAGCAGCTGAGTTGAATATTACTCGAAAATAATGAATGATAAGATAAAGGACGGGCAATTTGTTAAACCTCCGACGAAATCGCCCGAACGTACCTGTAGAACACCGCACCAGAACAGAAACCTGTACAAATGAGACGCCACTTTCGATTTGACTGAACTTGAGAATAAGTGTGCATTGAAATAAAGAAACATTTATTGATAAGTGTTTTTCGGTTGATAATAAAATGCTCATGTTCTCTCAGCATCCAACTATATTTATTAATTGTTATTTTGATTAAATAAATAATATTATAACTTATTCAGAGGCAGAAATTATTTGTAGGGGCAAACGAATTTCGTCCTGAAAAAAAAGCATAAATTAATATAAGAACGAATTAAAGACTTTACTTTGCGCTTTAACTTATCCGTTCAATCACTCAAGCAATATTCGCAACGTCTCAGATATGGGAATATCTTACTCTCCCCCTGGACTCCTTTAAAATAAATGGCAAACATTTTAATCTTCTAAGTGACTGAGTATACGAGATGTGTGACTAAGCTTGACGTCACAGAGTGCTGTAAACTTACGTCTCGAATAGAGGGAGAAATAGCAGAAAAAGATGCTCATGACCTTGCCGACTTAAGCATGCCTTACGTAATGTAACATTGTGTGCAGAGCTAAATAACCATTAACGTCACATAAGCACATTATAGTAATGACGCAGATTGGGGCCGAATAATTCCAGCCAAACCATTAAGCAAATGGCAAGTTTCTAACGGATAATTTGGATTTCCAATAATAAGAACTGTCAATTTCTTAAATTTCTCGGATTTACATGTCGTAAGCTTTCTGAAATACGCAAAGTATTAGCAAATCCTTCATGTTTCACACGAAAAGCTAAACTGCCACCTTCCAGTTGTGATAACTTATGTCCTTAGACTTAGTTATTGCCACCTATTTAGTTCCGAAAGAACAATTTGTCGTTCGCATGTAAAACCGCAAAGGTAGCTAGTGGGCATCGTGACGTGTTCGTAAAAAAAATAGATAACAGGAAGTACGCTGCCTTGATATGCGTCTGCCATCACTCAAAAGACAGCATTCAATGGCAGTAAAACAGCGAATCACGTCAATATTACATAACTTTTGATCACTGGAGCCTTCTAAGCCTACTTCTTTGTTATAGTATTTTTATAGCTGGTAATGCGCTTCTTAAATACAAACCCACCTTTAAACGCGTATCTCTAGCTTGTAGGCCACTGCAATGCCTCCTTGTTAAATTTCCCTCTACCTGAATAAAGTAGCTGTGAAGTGCCATTTTTCAGCTTTAAATGCGCAAAGAGAACAAGTTGCGTAATGTGTATGCCATAACAGAGCAAATCCGTACAATTCGTTTGACCATTACCAAAATTTACAAAAAGGTTAAATTAACAAAAAAAGCAAATGAAGTCAGTTTTACCAGCTTCCTAGATTAAATGATTAAATGGCCTTCAAACTATTTCAAAATTTCCCGATATCAATTTTTTTGTGATCAAGTGGTTATCTATTCACGATGCTGCGTGTTCCCACCACATTGAATGGAATCGCTACATAAAGCCGATGCCACAGCTTATACAAAATATTCATTCAGAAGTTCGTATTTTTCCACATGCCCTTTATCAAGAAAACAATCCTCCATGCGAAAGTACAAAGCCCATTCCTCATCCACCAAATTTGCGTTCCATTAAAGTGCGGTACTTCTAGGAAAAGTAGCGAGTTTCAGACAGTGTATAAGTTTGCATACTACTTACTGGTTTGCTGGAAATTACAGCGCCACGAACTCCGACACTATCGTAGAATTTATACAGTGCATTTCAACTTAACACAATGACGACCTTCCGTTTACTTTGGTGTAATAGCTGTCGGCAGGCGACAGCATTAACCGAATGTCTGGACGTTGTAAGACAAACTAGTATCTGGACTATATGGATATGTAAATTCAGCATTAGTGGCTTTATGGGAAATTAAAACGCTAAGAAAATGAAAGAACTATAGGGCTTCTCATTCTCTAAGCCTAAATATACTGCATGAAGGCTTCTCGAGTTACTTGATGGAATGCAGAAATTGAATAGGACCTTATATTTTTGATACTGATTCGCCCTCCAAAAAGCCTGAAATGTTTAATTTCACGCGTGGCCACATCTTCGCAATACCCGGGCTAATTGAGTATCAACTTCTACTGATCTTGTTGTTAATTTTTTTTAAATTCTCAAGGATTAATGAAAAGAACACTAATTTTGTCTTTAAAGATTTACATTGACGAAATCTGCAATTTGCTGTGCTTTACTTTTTGTTTCTTTATTTAGATCTCCATGGCAGTAAAATTTTTTAACTTTCAGGACTCTAAAAAACATACAAAACACCAAAGAACTGACATTTTTTGCTTTCCAATATTTTCTAAATATATGAATGATATGCGAAGAATTCAAACCCTTCACTCATAGTGCATTTGCTTTTAGATACATAGCAGCCAACCATGTAATGCATTTTCGCCTATTCATGTAGTTTTTTCGTCAACAAGCAGAGCAGGTTACCTAAGCTAGTAAGAACTCGAATCCCGTAGATTGCATTCCTTTATATTAAAGTTCCTGATTACAGTGTAGTGATCTTCATGTAACGCTTTTCAGATTAAGTGGACTCACATAAGTAAACTCGAAGTTTCTTCGATGCGAGCTTTTCTCAGCCTCGAAATACAGGAGATAGAAAAATCCTTTCAAAATACAAAGCTTAGCATGTGCCTTCTCTGAAACTATATACACGGCACATTTGATCTATATTTTTAGATATCCATATCGTCAAGAGTCTGTAAAGTACAATAAACCGTTTTGAGTAGGATACAAAGATTCGAGTTTTTAGTTTAATGATTTGATAAAAATGCTGTCTAATTCGGTTGTAGCTGTTTCTGTAAGCTGCACTTCAATTAATTTTCTTGCAATTTAAGCAAGCTATATGCAAGTGGAGGCATCAAGTGGAAGAGAATGGTCATCACCGCAAGAATTTCATTAGAAGTTGTCGGAGTGAATATAACCATTGTAAAGCAGGCGATTTGTCAGGTTGCGTCAGCACCAATGGCCCATCCATAGTACTACTATAATGGACCTAACAATTGTAGGTATTGCGGAAAAGTTGAAATGGACATCAAAGGAGGGGGAACAAGCACAGGAGAATTTAATAATTTATGCAGCTTATTACGAGACTTTATAGCTCAGGGTGAACCACATATTACGATTTGAGTTGAAGGTCGAATTCAAGTTACAAGAATCTCAATTCCAGGAACTCGGAATTTTTGATTTAATGAAGACTACTAAAGTAGCGGACATCTGGCCTAAAAATAATAAATGCTCTCCACAGAAAAAGTCGGAAAGATAACTAAAAGTCTATTGAGTTTCCACCAAACGCCGCATTAAATAGGTCTTTTGTGACACCTGAAGGATCAGTGTTTTAGTGTCATGATCCACTGAGATCTAAACTGTGAATGAAACCTTGAAATGAATAAGAAACTGTCGTAAAAAGGCGAAAACGGCAAGAAACGGATTAGTTTCATTCAAAAAGGAAATTTGCTTAAATATCTGAAACATCTACGTTAGCCAAAAAGAAATTAATTATGGACATTGTTACCCCCAAAGAGTGAATTTGAACAAAGTGCCCATCAGACCGATTCAATAAAGGAAACAATTCGAAAAATCGAGAAGGACGATAATTTTGGCAGGATATTTAGCTGAGTTCTCCTGTGCTACAGCTCTTTTTCTTATTATTTTATCAGGTGCCCAGTTACCTCTCAAGTGAAAGGATTAGGTGTTACTTCCTGAATTGATTAAATGAAGATGGAAAATTCACAGAAGGAGTTTCATAATTTATTCTTCTACCTCGACATTTCCTGTCTTCTGCCCTAGCATTTAGCTCCGTTCCAATCGCCTAAAATACTTCCAAAGCTTCACTTTCAAACGAATATCTCATTCTAGTTGGATGTCTTGAATTCGGCGCCCATTTGTCCGAAAAACCCTCGCTTTATCTCGCACTCAAAAATATATATAACATTTTCTACAAATGGTTCAAATATCGGTCAGACCTTTTTTAAACAGCCACATTGAAAATTTCGAATCCCATCCAATGTTCACATATTCACTTTGGGAAGATACAATTGTTATCACAGAGCTACGAAACAGTTCTAGTTTAAATCAGCTAGAGTGTCCACAAACTTTCAAGCATATATATTCTTTCTGATATTCCGAATCGGCCTAGATAAATTCGACGTGTAAGCTTTTGGTATTACTACGTTTCACCACCACAATGCATGCCTTTGGCAGCCAATGAAACCGATAAGGACGTTATGGGCTTTAAGTGACATATTGGCATGAAGATAAAGGGAACAAAATATACAGTCTCAAATATCTCGCCTCGCGGCGCGTACATTTACTTTTTTTCCCAAACGGGAAGTTGAAATATTTTCCCTTTCTGGCCAATTGTAGACTGCTTTTTATATCATTTTACCGCGCCAGAAATACGAGATATATCACAAAATGCACGACGTTACTAGGACATCGTCGTTCTAAAGATAGGCTTCAGCTAGCGAAGTAGGCACACTGATGGTAGCTCCCACAAGCTTTTGTTTGCATAATCCAATTGGAGATCATTTCGCCACTGAAAGTGATCCACTCACGATCCCCGTCGCGATTATTTTGACTTGCCATTTTACTTTCACAACATACATGGTTGCATATTCATGCATGTCCATGTTTGAACTCCAGTGATTACTGAAGCTTCCAGACTCTACATATGTACCTATTTGTAAAACATCGGTTACACCACAGTAATTTTGAAAATTGAGTTACAATGCCAACATTTTCATTCCTTTCTTTCTCATCTCTAATCATATCACTCCGAAACCACCTGTCCAAGTCAGGAAAAAACGTGCATTGTATACAAAAGTCTATTTAACATATCCCTATAAATTCCTACACTTTTCTCTGATGACGAAGTTTTCCATAAACAAACTTTTATAAATAGATCCACGGTAAGATAACATACAATATGTTCAAATACGTACCAAAAACGAGATCAATATGGGGAATTCTGATCACCTTATCAATTGAGGTCTACTTTTTCGGGACCATAAATTTCAAAAATTTGATACTTTTAAGTAACATTTAGCGAATTGGGAAATAGCTGAGGCTGGTGCCAAAAGGATCTCTGGTCTGAAAGTATGATTCGATAAACAAATCTTGTCCTCCTGAACCTACTAGAAAGAGCATTACGAATCCGCAACTCATTGGACTTGAATTTTAGACAGCAATAACTAAATGTTCGAAATGCTTTAGATAAGATAAATGGAATTGATTGGTGGAAGAAGGGACAAGATGATGGCAGATTTTCTACTCAGATACTTTGGGCTACGGAGGGTCTAAAGCAATGTATTTTTCAACTGTTTCTAGTTAATAAATCAACTAAAAAACTCTCTCATCCCTTGCCTTCACAAATTAGATAAGAAAAGGAATTCAAACAGCACTTCACTAGTTTTGCCATTTAGAGTGGGTTTCGGTTACTCTTTCCATTGTCGCTATTGTAAACTTGTCTTTTCAAAATCGAAAATCAAGGAGATTTCTCAAAACTTTTCAATTAATCAGCCTCAAAACCTCTAGTACATCATTTTGAACAATAAATTAGATCGTCAAGCTGAAGTGTTAGCTATTGTCTGTAAAAGACCTTTTACAGACACAATTTCGAAGGCCGACTGGGAGTTGGTTTAGTTTTTCCAACTGGCTAGTGAATAAATTGAAAATTTGTCCACTGGCTTAATTGAAGTAAATACGGAACCTCAGCTCAATAACCGGAAATGGATATGAAAAGCATAAATGGGCATAACCGTCGGAATGACCGCTGCTTGATTACGAAGCTAAACGCTATCCTGCTATCATTTTGTGGAACATAAAATCACGGGTTAACGGAGGCTCTTGTTAACCTAATCATCTACAAAGGCAATTGCCCTGGCCATCCGAACTAACTTTATCGCTTATCCATAATCCACCACAAGTGTGCGTTAAACGTTATTTTCAATTTATTACTTTAATAATTAATCTGCCGAAATCGGCTTCGGTTATCAAAAAAATTAAAAACTTCAAGCAAGACCGAAAGCACTAAGCAATAAGAGGTTCAGAAAGCGTGTACTCAGTGTGTATTTTTGCGTGCATGTAAAAATAAAACAAAAATTTGGGAAGAAAGCCCGAAATGTGTGCAGGCTATTAGTCTGGACGTGGCAAGAGATCAATCTATTTTTGTTCATATATTGCCTGTAACTAGGCATGACGTTGTGCTCATTGATCGGGAGGTTCTGAGATTCTGTTACCGAAATCAAGAATTGCATTCCTGTAAGGAAGCGGGAGATCTCACTTTAAAAATTTACCCTGCGAAACTCAATATAGAGCCGCCCGCGCATGCTCATAGCATTTGGAGACTTTACGAAAGAATCGTTTGTGAAGTGCTATGCTACTGTCATTGGAGCCGAGCACGAAGGCTAGCACCGCTAGAATGGCGAACGCAGAATCTAAAACTGCGCAACAAAAGTAGAAAAAAAGATGAGTGCAGTAGTAAATTCACGAAGATAATCAATCTGTATAAAATATTAAGATTAGATGATATCTAATGTCTGAGAGGCGAAATCTGGTATACTTCAGGGTGGATCCTACTGACCATATGAGTTGTTGCAACGAAGATGGTAGCAGAATAGGCTAAACAACTGTAACAGTGCAATCTTTCTAAATGTTACCCCGGTTTCAGTAATACTACAAACATTTTATCAAACAATAATCGTAGTGTTGAACACATACTACTGATTCCAAGCTAAATCATTAATGAGTAGCGTACTCAGTAATTACCTCATTCCTTCAACAAATATTGAATGGACGAAAAATATACAATATTAATTTGATTACTTTTGCCCTTAACATTCACTGCTGAAAAATGGTTTTCTTCAATTCCAGTTTGGATGCTGATGCCAGTTTTTTTCATATTAGTTTGAAAAGCATTTAATGTGATGCTTCAAAAAAGTACTTTCTTTAGCAGCTGGTTGATGATACCTTTTCACGTGCTCGGTGTTTTCAGGTGACTTAAGGCATGACAGTGATAAAAGTGACTTTAAAACTTTACTTTAAGCATCTGCGACTGTCAACACTACTGCCGTCACTTTTAGTATTATAAGTGAGGAAAATTTGATCAACAAAAGGCTCTTTTTGAGCGATTTCCTTAGTCAGGTAGGAATATCTACGTAAACTGACCGTAGATTTATCTAGTTGAAGTGCAGAATGAAGCCTCATTTTTTAGGTCTGTGGCACAATACCCCCACATTCACATATTTAAAAAGATAAAATGCGAGTTTTTTTCAAAAATCTATAAGGGTCCAAAATGCAATTCTACAATTTATGCTAGACCGGACCTTCATTAAAAGGTAGGGATTCTTAAGGCATTTTAGCATAGGACGATGAAAATATAACATCAGTTTTCTAGGTAGGCAAAACTCGCTGTCATCGGGGGTCCTCGCCAGGATAGCAATTGATAACTTGTTAAAATGTTCTAGCTGTTTTACAGCTTCGATTAATGGCTGTCGAGTTCGAGATCAAGGTGATATTCTGAGCCACATGCTAATTGGAAGGTGGTAATAATGAAGTAGTCTTACTGAGGTGAGGATTGCAGTGTGTGCCCATCCAATCATTGTCCAGATATAATTTTAGCCCTCTGTTTTTTGTCAATGAAAACAGAAGAAACGCAAATATGAGGAATTCTCAAAATGGGCCAGCGCTCTGTCAGTTGGTACACTTTCACCCGAAACTTTCACTTACGCAGTAGAGTTTGCGTCAGGTTCTACTAATAACTCATGAAGAGATAAACTTTTGCTCAAATAAACTTCACAAAAAGTTGAAGAACTAACAAGCAGGAGTAGGTCGAAATTTCTAACGATTGTGCATCGTCCTGCTTTAGAAAAACACCTAAATTTTTTTGTGAATGAAAACAATGTGGGTAGAGCATCGGACACTTAGAATAGTAAAATTGTAGTTTTCAGGAAAAGCGGTGGCAAACAATTAAAAAAAGTAAAAGCAATAAGGAAAAGAGCGTACATAAATGCAATTTACTTTAAATAAGGTATAGTAAATCAAATAAATCCTGAAACAATAGCCCGAAGGTCTTTGAAAGTGGTCCACCTGTCATTTGAGAATAAAAAATTGTAAATTGACAGTTAAGTGCGCAGCCATTCGTAGAGCACGGCCTAAGGTCAAACCCATCCTTGTATAATTTAAGGTGTCTAAAGTTTGTTTGTAAACCTAATAATCGTAAAGATGGGAGCCCTACAGGGTGCCAAATTTCGGCTACAATTATTCCAAGTAACCTATTTCAATCGACATAGCATGCATTTCGACGAATTTGGAAGCCACTGTCAAGGAAGATTTTAACTCATATAGCTCTTGAATAGAAAAAAAGTGATGACTACATCCATTAGATCTCTGCTGAGAGGCCAACTGGGACTGCTCAACCAGTCTGATTACATGCTTTGTCTCAGCGTTAAAATACTCCAAGCCTACTGCTGATTTATCGGCCGGAGAACGAAAACGAACGGGGCTGATTCCAGACTTGGTAACTGGATGAAAGTGGACAAGGATGGGAACTATTACAATGTGGGTGATCTTGGCGACTGGCAGCAGTTTCTACTAACCGACGGTCTCTTAAAGGTTTTCATGTTTATACGGGATTAGTTTATCAATAGAATCGAACCATTTCCGGTTACTCGTCTTTGCTTTATAGCGATAGAATTGATATTTAAACTTTCATGGATGGAAATCGGCAACTTCATCGGATGAGTGTCCCCTCACTGCATCTTGAAGCCATTCTCTAAGATCGATGACTACGAGAATCAGTTTATCCGCGCCTTAAAATCTGCCCTACAGACTGCTGCCTTTTCCCCTGACTTTGTTTCTAACATATAGGCCTGCTATGTTAAAATTCAAATTTATTATTTTTGACTTTTGCCCTATTCTTATTCACTAGCTGATCTTTATATTGATAGCTTCCATTTGAAAAAAAATTGACAGAGCTAATCAGGATCTCCACTTGACACTAGCTCTGCTCCAAGTCCATCCTTTGTTTTATGTCGCATCCTGCTTTGAGACTCTAACTTAAGACACATCCCATTTTAACACTTTATCGTCTGTTCAGATTATTACTCACGACATCTTTTTTTCTAGTTAGTCCAATTACCCTCCCTAAAAAGAAGTTGGAAAAGCACAAAATCTGACCATATGGGTCAGTCAATGAGAAAATTGAGTCTTATTTTGGCATCTTAATTCCTTTCACATAGACTTCTTTGCCTCCAACAGAAGATCCAGATGAAAATCAATCACACACACAAGGTTTTAACTCCCGAAAGCACATTTATTTACAAAGTAATATCATATAATTATCTCAACTCATTTTATAGCCGACCAATCAGAGGGAATCATTTTTAATTTGAAGACATCACAGAATAAACACTTCTAATTTTAGGCATCCAGTAAAATTTATGTTTCTTCAAATAATTTACTCTATGGTTGCCGTCTCCAGTTCAGTGTTTTTTTATGTCAAGTCCTCACTTTAAAAATTGCGCCTCTAATTATTTTAATTTCATGCACTACTTTTCAAAAAAAGGTTTAAAAGGTTCTAGAGAATTTTCTTTCCAGGTTGTGAACAGGCAATTATAATATTTGTATATAGTCTTGAAAGTACCTGCTAAGTTTAAACAAGATCTTCCAGAATCAGTAACCATTCAAAGCAGCTGATTTAAGGGTATTAGAACTTAAGAAATAAGCACTCTGGCAGTGTCTATGGAATGTTGCGCATCATACTCTGCTAAGAGGAGAGCAACAATTGAAAATACAAGACGCAGATCTCGTGGTGGCCGATCAGGAGCCATCCATTTACAGAACTGCAGATGATAAATTGGTTTCAATAGTCCATATTGCTTAGCAAGAAATAAGGCTTTAACGCTACTGACAACCCAAATCTACAACGCAATTCCTAATAGAAAGGATCATCAATTGGAATAAAAATTGGGTTTTGGAAGCCATGAGCAGACTTTACGCTGAAGAAAACAGTGGGATAGTTTGCGGCACACCATATATTGTTTGAGAATGAGGCTTTCGAAAACAGGTAAGAATCGCGATTGGTCACCACATCTGATTCAGCATTCCTAATGGCTGACCTTCACCCAGGTTTTGTTGTCTTGCGAATTCCTGGCAAAGGTACGTTTTCTACATTTTTGATAGATACAGAAAGAGTTGAATGTTAAACGAAAATTGGCAAAGAATCTTCGGTCAGACCGTGGAATTCAGTTTCTAAACACGGATTTTCTCATCACACGCCTTTCGAGCTATTTCAAGTACTTCAACAAACTTTGCCCGAACTCTGCGAGTTCCTATTTTGCTACAAGTTTAAGAAGCCCTGTTTAATATTCAGGTTTGACATCTAGCCTGTGGTCTTATGGGACCATTTCATCACGTGCCTCGCAATGGGTAGCATTCAAACATAATGCAGACATTTCCATCACGTGGACGAAATAAGTTTCTTAGAAGTTCATTTTAGGATTAAATTTTTCAAATAACAAATTTTTCTATTTGAAAAGATTGCTCTCATTGTAGCGGTTTGAACGCATCACTAATTCAGTCCGATTACCTTGGTGTCTTGGAGGTGTTGTTAGGCAGCATGGAATGAAGATTTCTTTTCAAAAATGCTATGGACGAAAAATAACTGCAACCTCGTTCCAAAACCTCGTTTTAACGATGCAGTAAAATCTCATTTCATTTTAATGTCCAAGTATCGGATCGCAGTTGATCATCTGAGCCTCCTATTTTTGGGGTCGACCTACCATACATATTTAAATCTTAAATTGTGATTCGGTCCGGACCGGCCTTTTGACAAATTTTCAATTCTCATGTGTCAAAATAGACGTCTTTACTAAGCCATAACAGGTGAATAATTTATTGTTTTGATCTTTCTGAAAGTCACCGATAGAGATCGAGACACTTTAAAAAAAAAGTTCTAGTTGAGCTTTGGGCGTTAGTGAAAAACAGAGCATTTGAATGATCCAACCAAAACTATTGAGTTGGGATTTAACCTAGGCCAAGGCGGACTCATAATGGATTCATTATTGCCAGGTTTTCAAACTCTTGGTTGATATAGGTCAGCAAGCTTCAACATTACTTTGTAGTAGATGCATAAAATACCTTGAATTGGATAAAAGTCATCAATGGTTCCTGACAAATCATTTAAGGGAAAGAATTGTGACAAAAGGAGGAATTTCAAGGTGTTGTTTTGTTTTAATTTTACCCTGCTTCAATCTTTTTTTGGATCCCCTAATAAGTCATCAGAATTTATTCTACTAAATAGTCAATTTAAATTCTATAAATAGGCTGTGTTGGATAAGTAAATGACAAGTTCTTCTCAATGAAATTTGAAATGTTTATTGCTGTGCTAGCTTTTGACTCTATTTTCAATCGTGTCAACCCATTACAATCATCCCTCATCCATTTAGGGATACAGCAAAATCGCAGTTTGTGCTGCGCCCTCCATTTGACATTAAGCGCTGTTGAGTGAGGTCTTTTTGTTAATGACTATTAAAATAATACTTCACATGAATTAGTCTCTAGCACTTCTGTCGACAACTTATGCAACAAATCAGTCCTCATAATGCTGGCGTCTCTCAAATTGTGACCTCCATTAGCCTTGTTTTAATAGATTTTCAGCGGAATGATTTGGAAGCACTTGGTTTCACTTTCAGAATCAAGGATTCTTTGTTAACAGCTGTATTGGTGATTCGCTTAGCAAATATTTAAACGTAGCTACTTATGTTAATTTTCATATCAAATGTTCAACATTATTTCTTAACGTGTTTACATCAAATCACGTTTTTAGGGCTCTTGTAACAACTAAACCATACAAAGCGATAAAGTAGCTGTCACAACTCGGTGTAACAAGACGCTCCCTTTACCATTCTCATGGTTTTCGTTATCAGCTTAGCTGCCTTAGATTCTATGCAGCTAATCGTTTTCAATACCTATTAAGTGGTAGAAAAAATAAGACTTATCCTTACAATCGACCCTCCCTTTGCTAAGAATAATAAATCATGATAAATCAGGGAATAAATTAGCCTGAATCTGCCAAGCCTAATCAAAACAATGGGAAAATATTTTCAAAATGCTCCATTTCTTTGATTCCTATTATATCAGCTATAATTTGAAAAGATTTCGTTAAAAGTCAAAGCCGAATAAATAATGTCACATCATTGCAGTAGCATTACTTTAGTTTGTAATTTCACAACTTCCATACGTTTCTTTGTAGAATCAGCTTTCAAAAATGGTTGGGTCAATAATTATAAGTGCCATGTTCATTTTGGAACGCTCACATGGAATTTTAGAACTGTATTTATTCAAGTGATGTACTTATTCAATCCGAGTGCGTGTACTTTTTTCTTCAAATTTATGGCATCACGCATTGTACAAATCTGTCACTAACTTGTGTTCTTCCTAGTACTGCTATGCAATATGTACTGTACTATAAGAATCAAAACAACAAATTTAGTACATAACTTCCTAATGAAAATACAAATAAAAGCTACTATGCTTAAAAGTTTGCAAAACCGTCAAAAGCGTTTCCTACATAAGAAATATTTAAGGTTATGCATCTGTTTTAATAATGTCAGAATAGAACTGCTGTACTTCTCTCTGTGAGTTTCAAGTATATATAATTGTAATCTGAGGAAATGCAGGCGTCAAAGGTTCAAAGACTTCCAGTTTGGATGACTACTTCACCGATCTTAAATGTACCATGGACAGTTGTACATCATTTATGTCATAAGTCATTTATTAACTGAATCGTATCTTCTTTCAACGAAACGATAACGCAATTTTAAACTTCAGCGGTCCATTTGGGTGCTGATCGGAACGAAAACTATGCGATTGGCTAGTCCTAGAAACTTCAATGATCACTAACGGTTTGAAATGATTTGGTCATTGCAATGAGTTGAGAAGCACCTTTATCTAAGGCAATTGGGGGCTGATTGGCCATAGCAATAGGTAATTTATCTGCATGCTCATTGAAATCAGGAGCTTTATAGAACATGGTATAATCATAGTGGTCAAGATCGTATTTGGCTCATCAGAGTAACACTGATTCGCGACACTAACAGGCATGCAGCTGGCCATCTGTATGATATTGCACACTTGCTGATCTGTAAGAGACTTTCAGTCAAAAAGATCTCGAAGTTAGGGACGGAAGGCACCTTCCTTAAAATACACTTTAAATATTTCGATTACTTTTAATAAGCAACTTAGAATAGGCAGTTATGAAGGAGTTATAGGCTCCGAAGAATTGGCCAAAGATTATTCTGCTTACTAAATCAAATATATAAGTGAACAGCATCAGATTTAACTTGAATCAGCTTTGATTATTATTTTTGTGCATTTGACTCTAATTCTTTGCTATCCATGCTTAATTTACAATAATTGCAAGATTTTCCCCCCAATTGAACTCCGGAATCCAGCAGTCGAAAAAGATGATTTGAACAGATCAAATTCGCTTTCATCCTTGGCTTAAGAAAATAGACAAGTAATGTGTTGTGATTCAGAAAAATAAAGCTCAACATATAGATTTAATTACAGCATAGACGCTTTTTGTTTTCATTATTTAGAAAAAATGAATTGGAATCTTGGCTGTTGAGTCGAGTCAAGTCACTTTCTGACATCAATATTACGGTTCAGATCAGTTGACCGATTAGTAGTTATATCGGATTCAAACAGTCTGCGTTACGCTATCATTACTGACGTTAACTTACGGCCTTGAGAAGACTGGATTAAAACAAGTGCTGTTTACTTTTTCAGTTAATTAATTCAGATATCATGTTCAACTTCCTTGTCAATGCTATTTTTGTATTTTGGATCACACTTTGCAAGGCAAACTACAAACTTTAGACAGGCAATACTTCATTTAAAATAGTAGGAATTTCAGTATCAAGTTTCTTAAATACAATAATGATTTGTTGTGGTTTTTTAGGCTAAAAAATGATCCGCAACGTTTCAACTAAGGTTTTTCTTCTACATGAATCAAAACGCTTGTGTTAGCGCTTCTGAATCTCTTACCAACTATTCAGCGATTTCTATTCTTTCTTAGTTCAAAAAGGTTTTGTGTCTGCTGTAAGTCATCATGCTTTGTATTTCCAAGACCAAATCATTATTCTTCGAGACGGATAAATAGCCTGACTTATGCAGACAAGCAAGGAAACTCCTTCAGTTACCTTTTTTCGATAACTGAGTTCAGTAATCTTACCAGTTATAAAGTTATTGAGCCATTCACGCTTTATTTAACTACATATATTTAGGGGATGTTATGCTTTCATTGGTTGTCGCAGTTGGTTTATGAGCCAATTTATTGGAAGACTTGGACTTCATGCATTCAAGTGAAATTCATTTTCTGGATTTACCTGTTGCAATTTCACCTGCACACCCATATTTGTGATCCAGCCAACGGGCTTAGTTTTTCAGGATTCATTCAGCCAAATGGTAGAGGCAGATCATCACTGATCAAAGCCTTCAAACACTTCGTTCTAGATTATTTTATTGAAAATTTTTTTGTTTAAAATCGGGTTTTCGAATATTTGGAGACGCAAAAGTGGAGTACACAAAAGTTTGCAACGCTATAAATCCAGACAATTTATTTTACTGATTTTAAAACAATGCATAATCGACGTACAGTGTTGAATTTCAGCATGTTATTCGAACTTTATAGCACTTTTGTGCAATTTTCTGTACGGTTTTAGCGACAGGTTTCAATTAATTTTAGCTTGTTTTGTATTATATTTGAAAGAACGACTTTTCTCTCAAATCAGTCAAAAAATAAGTCCTTTATGGTCAAATTAAATTGATGTTTGGTAGCTTTTTTTCACAAAAATGAGCCTTTATGTTTTTTTCAATCTAAAATGATGCATATAACTAGAGTGGGAGGGAATATGGCTGCTCAAATTTTGAAGTCCACGTTATTGTCTGGTTTCGTTTGAGCCAAAAAGGGGTTAGATTGGACGGGCAATGAATGTTTGTTCGATGGAAGGAAGAAATTAATTGGAACACGGAAGATCAGTGCGTGACTGAAACTATCTTCTGTTGTTTCATATTAATTCGCTAGAAAGCAAGTGATGACTTTTATGTTTCGGCCAGTGCCCTACCAGAAACTGATGCATCTTGAAGTCCGATTTATCATGCTCTTTAAAACTCGATGCTATTTCATTCAATATCAATGAGGAGTATTTTTTTCTCCACCTCTTCTTAGTGATTCGTTCGCCCCAGATCTTGCTCCGTAACCTTCATTTACAATCGTTTGTGGTTGTTTGTTGCTTAGCTTAGGATATTAATGGCGCCTAGAAAAACCGCCATGGACTATGACTGAACAGCTCATAAAACCCCTTTCCAGCATCATTAAATTTTTGGCGTTTATATTAAATTAAGCACTTTCTACAAAGCATGCACTCAACCAACCATCGCCTATGATGGAACTTTCGGATGAACTTGTCCTATAATCTACTACCGCTTCATGTTGATCTGAATATTTTCTAGCCTTAAGACAAATTCGACAATTGCTAAGCCTAATTAAATCCTGCTATAGTAACAAGGACTATGATAGCGAAATGCAACAATAATGCCGAAATTTTCTAGTGATGAGTTATATCCAGGGCTGTCCAATTACAACAGTTATCACTGTACATAGGGCAGTGGGGAAGATGATGATGTTTGGTCCTCGTTAAAATGACATCTGAGATATATAATGAGCATTAGCTCAAAGATGAAGATTTGCTGGAGTTTCCACGTAGGCCCAGGACTACAGGGAGGATTTAGGGTGAGGAGAAAACTAACACGGCTGGCGCACAACTTATCGAGCCTTCGGGGAATCTGTTAGATTGTGGTTGCTTCTTCTTTGATTTGCGCAAATGAATCGTCTCACTATTCATGTAGACATTGACTGGAGTTCGTGAACCTGTAACGCTAGATACGGTGCCCGCTACATTGATGAGCTCAACTAGGGGATCTCACTAGCGCAGATCACTATAGCGTGAATTCTGAAGGTTCTTGCAGTGATTGAAAACTTAATTCTCATAACAAACTTTTATTCCCTCGACACTAATAAAAAATTAAGAGTGGTTCACTTTGATAAATCAAGCACTTAAAATATTTGCATAAAAAAGCCTAGTATTTATCATTTTAAAATTTATTTTAGATTTGTTGAAAGCAATCTTAACTTAAATCATTTAGTTTTGCAAGTGACCTTTGGAAACCAAATTCATCACAGCAATAGCAGCTATTGCAAATGCTTTGATGTACATAGAAAAGCACCTCAAGCACCGCAAATAAACAAAGGGTGCTCAGTTAAATCCGCATCCAATTCAAAGAGTAATCCCATCGAAATTAAATATACCTGGTATATTGTCTAAGCAAAATATACGATAAATCAAGTTGAATATCCTCGGCATTATTAAAATTTTGCAATTCAGAAACCCATCCAATGCATTTAACTGCATGAAACAAATCATTCTATGAAAAATTAGCAGCAAATGCGATTAACATCTATTGGTCTAATGATACCTTTGACTTAACTTTGATTGTATCCTCTGAATATCCGCTCAGAACAGTGAATATTAGTACCTGGCAGTATAATAAGCCCCTTTATGCAAAATTTTAGTATTTCCATTCTACGGGTTTGTGTTCACAGTATGATTTTTGGCTTTTAAAATCCTACATTTAATTTAAATTTGTTTTATTGCAGTTTTTTGATGTACGATAGCTTCTAGTGTGATGTCCGGCTTTCAGTGAATTTTAGCAAGACATGATAATATTTTTATTTTTCTTATTAATTGAAGCGACAGGTATTCTATTGAAATGCAAGTGTTCATCTGGTGGATATAATCTGGAGGTCAGAGGTAAGAAATGAGGTTGTTATCAAGAAAATTTACTGACGGCAATAAATATTTTGTGCAAATGTTAAATATGCTTAAAGATAAGCTGAGGTCGTAAAAGTCACAAAATTTAACAATTTCGTTTTCATATCTTATCCGTGGATTCGATTCGATCCTATTCTGAATTCCGTTTTGCCCAAGTAGGATTTGATTCCAGTTAAAAAAACCTATTTAACTTGACATATTACCACTAGCAGTGTAAATTTGTGTTCCATTTTTCTGGAACTTTATAACATTGGTTACTTATTCACGATATGGTGTTGAATCATTTCTTCTTTAGCTAACGAAAAGGTTTTGGCGGAGCCATGCTTTAACTACGTGTCAGTTTTAAATACTTTATCACGAACTAAAAAGCATCGAATAAGTCAACCTCTTTGGTTCGAAGTACGTTGAATTCAATTAGATGGCGGAAGTCATGATTGAGCGCTGAGCAGATCATTCTGTTCTTTACTGGTTACAAGTATTAGCAGTGGCTCATAATGATTGCAGAGACTGCTCTAAACTTTGGGATTTTCAAACCAATTGAGTGGTAGAAGAAATACGGTTGAATTCCACTATTTCGAGGACCTCTTTCGATATTTCACAGTGGTTCTCAAATACGCATTTGACGTCTCCAAAGAGTTCTTATAGAATTGTGCTACTATTTGAATAGCTCTGTCCATTCTATTTCTAATAAAAGCCGTGATAAGTAATGGAAGAGGCCAGAATCCGTAGTTATAAACAAAAATATTTAAAAATTGCTCGATCAAGGGAGACGAACGTCAAGTAAGCACGAGTTTGGCGGGAGCAGTACAAACGAACAATAGAGTCTTAGCCATTAATTGTCTCCCCTCAACTCCTTCAGTACCATATTTATGAAAGGCGAAATCCGCTTGTTTTTATTAAATTTGCGAAACTGCACATTTTTCGACAAAAGAGTTGGGGTGATAATACATAAAATTGTTACTTATCAAATATACGGCCCTTAAACTCGTTGATGAGTTTAATTAAAAAATTGCTTGAATCTGCAAATATTTAGAAAAATATTCGGAATTGTAAGAAAGAGAATGCTTAAAATAAAAAATCGCATTAAAATGCCATATCTAGCTGAAAAATTGGGCGCTTTGTAAGTCTAAAACAACAAGTCGAGGGTAGAAAATTTAATCAAGCAGTGATGCTCAGCGTTGAAATGCAGGCTAGGGATTAACCCTCCCGGTAGGCTCTGTAACCAGTGAAACTGGAGTTAGGAGGCGAATGCTGTCAGTCAATAATTTGCTAGACATCACAATCCGTCTTTTAAACCCATGTTTTAATGGTTTTGCTGTCTCTAACCACCAAGTAATTCAGGTTCTAAATTATAATGAGCTAACCTGAAGATTCTAGTAAATGTCATTTTTAGGTCAATAATAGCAATTGACAGTGCTGTAGATGATCTTCACAGCAACTGACTGTGCGTTAATTTGTTTCGAGTTCTTGTCAAGTGCACATGATATTCCACTGCGACACACCTTTCGTGTTAAACAATTATCCGTCATTTCACTTTTGAGAGGCACAAGACAAATTCCATTTATAAACAAATGCTGTTTTTGCCCCTTAATTTCTTGAAGGACAATTCCGACTTTGAATAATTGCTGCGTTTGGCTTTATTTAGAGATTGACTTCCCGTTAATTTATTTGGCCGTACTACTGATTTTCTTTTAAAATCACCTGACCTTGGAGGGCTTATTTAATGCATGAGAGGTTTGATGAGGCTTTCTCTCAACGATTTCTTTGATTATCATGATTTGAAAAGCCAGACTGTAAAGCACGGTTGCACTGAGGAACTCACTTTATTGAATACCTTGCAGCATGAAAACCTTGAGAGTCCAAATAAAAATTTCACACTCTAGAGTTTACTAAACTCATGAAACCAAAATACTTTTTTAATCGAAAACGCACTTTATTGAAAAGTGTTTTTGTTTCAGGCAATAGACGTTGCTGAAGAGGAACCCACTACCAAAACAAATAGAAATTAACTCAGTCAACTGTCACTCATTATTCAGTATCGTCATTTGCTGCAACCTATTTGAACCTCTTCCTCTCTGATTCAGATACCATGAGCGCAATTTATTAGCCAGTAGATTTTTGATATTATTTATTTAATCTCACAACTTTACTTCAGATAAGTACCTCAATTCAGTAACGACACTGAAGCAATGCCGTTTCCTGATGATGAAGTTACGTCCACCTCCCTGGTACGCCTTTGACGCGAAGTTCAAGATTTGTGCTTACTGACCAGGATTTATTAGCTTTAAAGTTTATTTATGAAGTCTTCACTATGCATTCATTCTCGATAATCATTTTTTGAAATGAACACGCGACTGTCAAATCTGCTAGGATTTATAATATACTTTAAATACCCCTAAATTTTAGCCTCATTCTGGAAAAAGTGGGAAGAGATTACTTATCGGTTCTTAAAATATACAGTTTCAAGAATGTTATGATATTCAAAGCAAACTTTCCGTGCTGCATAGAAATTAATTTTGAATTTGCCTAACTACGTGGATGAAATGGGTTTATACTTATAAATGAGTAACATTTGCTAGTTCATTTATATAAATTCGTATCAAACTTATCATTTTTCAAAACCAGTTTGCACAGTTTACAAGATGTCAAATAATAAATTCGCTTGTATAAATGAATGATGGAGCACTGAATTTATCAAGAAAATGATCCGACAGTTTCCACAAATAGATCCAAGAAAGTTTCTTGGTTTTTCATGCAATAACTATTATTGTGATATTAAATTTATCTAGACCAAGGACAACTGCTTCAAACTCGAGTCTTTGAATAATGAACGTCAAATACTTAGGTCTTTAAATATTTTTCTCTGATTCAAAATAATTTTCTAAGTTAAATTTAAGAACATTTCGTACCATTGCAAGGCATTTGCTTCTTCCTCTGGGCTTTATGAGTAAGGTCTATAATCTCATCAGTGGAGAAGATGGTGGGATGAAAGCCAAAGAGGTTTCTTATCTGATGGTAAGGCGTGTGATTCCCACGTGACATATTTTTATGATTTATGAAGCAATTACGGTTAATCTTCAAGGCTAAAACTTATACCGAATAGGTACTAAAGGGGCATATCGGTAGGATTCTTGAGTAGGCTGCCTGAACTTCCAAATTTGAATACAAACTCGCTCAAAGTCTATTTACATGCCTGAAGCATATGAGAACTAAATTTTTGATTTCAAAAGCATTTGGCGGACTGCAAATTCTAAGCTCAAGCTCAAAGTAGCTGCCATTCTAGCTCTGTTGACCAGCTGAATGTCTGCTGGTATTTGATGAAACATACCAGCCAGATCGAGGATGCATTTGAAAATTAAGCCAAAAGAAGCATGTGAAAACATTCGGTAGATAACAAACCGCATGCATTTAATGCCTGATCCCCTCACAAATTTTGCCTGAAAAAGTGTAAGCTAGGAGGTCAGTGACCTTGAAAGTCCTATTTGTGGGTCTGAGCTAGGAGCTTTCCAGACTCTAACTCGCATGTACTTGCCAAAATGCGCAGAAAGTTCGAAATCTAGAATTCATATTAACATTCCACTAAGATAAACAATCTCGGCTAGTTACGAAACAATTCATACTGCCATTTTCCGTTTTCATTATTGAAGATCTGTGTTGCGATGATGTGACAGTCGCTTGCATCGGCCTGAAGTGGTACCGATAGACTGTGAACAAGTTGAACATATATTGCTGCAGGATTAATCTTTTGTTGGAACACAATCTATTTCAGAGGCATTTGTTGGCATAACTTGTGCTTTTATGTAGCTAGTAGCGAGTGAATATTTATAGTTGAAAAATAGGAATAGGACAAAGAACTGATAGTGGGAAAAACAACAAAAGTGTTTTGACATGCTTTAAAAAGAGGTAATTTTCTGCTATTATTCTCTTAGCTGCCATAAAATTTTTCATCAAAACACAATTTAATTGGAGTCTTCGCCGGGGTTTCAGTTTCATTATTAAGAAATATGTTCTATCAGCATAATTGATTATTTCAACCGCTCCTTCAATAACTACTGAATTGCGAAACTTGCAGAAATTAATGAAAAGATATAAACGGGGCGTATCAAGGCAGATTTCTGCGGGAAGAGCTCAGGAGGAGTCATCCACCACTAAAACAGAGTTTTTTTCAAATCGTGCTTACCCCAGATTCCTTTTATTAGCGTTTTTGAGAACGAAATGATCTCCTTTCAACCGTTCAATCAGTTGTTTAGTCCTCACTCGGTGTCATTTTCCGTCTTTGTGTTGACTACCACCATGCTTGTAAATATGGAACCCCTTTAACTAAAGGCCTTGCTCAATCTTATCGCACCTTACACATCCGAACTATTAGCTGACCGACTGAAGTTTATAATAGCTACTGGGATTGTGAAACTCTCATAATTTTTCTTTAGATTCTGCTGTCAAGCTTCTTGATTTTGGTTGCATGGTGAGATCTGTAGTGCGCCCATGCCGCATAAATACGTCTTACATGATTTCAATAATCTAACTTGTGGAAATAGATTTCCGAGGCAGACCTCAAAGTCCTCTCTGACGATGCACCGCAGGCTCAACAATCAGGTAACAGAGTAAATTAAATTTTACGTTGGCTTGATTGCTGTAAACAAGACTGGAGATTCAAATGATATCTCTTATCTGGAGACTCATTAAACGCCGACCTCTGATGACTGCGTTATTCCATAGTTAGATAAGGCAAAAGTTGGATTGACTTTCGAGTAATATCCGTTATCTATATATTATCCCTGCTACACCAAGTTTTCAGTTACAATCTTTTGCTCAAGGACAGTTATTATTCAGCTTCAAAGTCTACTTAATTGTCACATCTGCCTTTTGGACTAATGCACAGATTTTGACCAATCATCGGTTAAACCTTGCCTTTGAAGCCGCCATATTAGCCTACGTTGTTTTTAACTCAAAAAGAGATTGAAGGCCTTGATTAAATTGACTTGGAAGCCCTCAAGTAGCACCTTTATCTGGAGCAACAACTTTTTGAAAATAAGTAAATATTAGATAGTTTTAGCTTTTTAACGCTAAATACAGTGTTGAAATCTTGAAAAAAATTCGAAGGGCAGTTATGGCAACAATCACTTCTATCTTTAGATGTCTTAGAGGAAACATTAGTATCGAATAATATTTTAAATAAATGGTTAACTTGTATTGTTTATGCGAGCTCTCAGGTTTTTTTTTCGGATGCATAAATTTGTATTTCAATACAATTAGGATTTTATTATGACACATTCATTTGATGCATGTTGCTCTAACAGTCGTTTAAATATTAACTAACTACAACTGATACCAATTCGGTCCACAAATTATGTTGACCACCAACAGATATTTTTCTGGCTTTCTGAGTGAGCAAAGTATGCAGGTGTCTCATTATTCCATTTATCCAGTGATTTTTGTCTACAAATGCAATGACTTTTTGTCATTAATTTTACATATCAATTAGATTATTGCTCTGACTACTGAGAAAGGTAACTTTTTTCGAACAGCAAAACTAAATGACAACCAAATCGAAAATAGACTGCAGCTTCTTATGCAGACTGGAAGTACTTTTGACGACAAAAATACCTATCGTTTCAAGCAGACAAATGTAGTCGCTGCCTCCAGGAGATCAGCTGTTAAGAGAGCGAGAAGTAATATGATTGGTCAGTCCCACTTGACCTAGAAGCAATGCCAACTGCCCAATAAAATAATTTGACCAGGCGAAATAAATATCGCCATCCACAATTGGCGTGTCAATAACTACTGCAGTTACTGAAAATGCGTTAGCGAAAATATGCCTATTCAACAGGCACAAAGTGCCTCTAACAGCTCCTTGGTGGCTAAGTCATCCGCAGAGCCATGCTCATCTGTTGGCGAGGGCAAAACTCTTCCTACCATTGCCGAAGACTATTCCAATGAATTTAAATGTTCAGTACCATCCGATTTGCTTCCGTCATCCTCTTCCCTATCAACTCTTACCTCCATTTCTGCTTCGACAAAAGATAATTCAAAGAACTTTAGTGCAACTCACCCATCAGTAAACTTGAAATTCCTCCAAAATGTACACAAACGTACTAAGCGGAAACAAAGGCTCCGAAAAGTGGCTCACATTTTTCACCTCATTTTTGTTTACTGTTTGCCAATAGGAGGTATGATCCTTGGAATCACTGGTATCCTCCTGGGTCACTTCCTACACATAGAACCCATCTTTGTTGGTAGCTGTCTCTTATTAATATCCACCTTTGGACTGATTCTTCAATCCTGTTTTTGGAAACGCAGTGTCCCCAACAAGTTTCGCGCTAAAGAGATTCCTTTCAATATGCCCCAAGAAGATAGCTTATTGTCAGAATCAACTGAGCAAACAAAGCAGGACCCTTATAAGCTACCTTGCGATAGGAAAAGGGAACAACCACTCAGGATTCCAAGCATGAATTCGGCTCAATTCCGAAGGCTTAGCATGGCATTGAACCGAGCTACAGCCGAACTCACTGCAGCGAGGCAGATAACACCCGTCACTGGAGGTGGAAGTGGAGTACTAAACCTTGCTAGAAGATTGACTTTGGCTCCAATTCAGTTCGGTGACTATGGAGACATGCGAGAACACGAGTCGGGCAACGGATGGATTGCAGGGCGATTTCCACAGGGTGTGAGACGAGGTCTGGCCTGGAATGACACAGGAGCCTCCAGGTTTTATGCATCCAATTATGATTAAATTTTATTGCGTCCACGCACACAAGTTTTATTTTGCAATCTCAAATGTATGACTTAAAATTTCTATGAAAATCCACTTTGTTTGGTACTTGCTAACTATCATTTTATTTATCAGGTGTATTTTCATTTTAGGATGTCAGTTTATTTTTTCGACTAGCAGTTGAAATATTATGAGGTAGTTTAAATGTCATTCTTGAGTTTCCTCTCGCATAATTTTGCCTGCATGAAAATGTCAGATATTGTTTAACAATAGTACATATTTAAATGACACTTCATTTACCATGGAGGATCACCTTTTTAAAATGAATCGATGTCAACTTAATTTCTAATATTTTCTTATCTTTCATAGATTTCTGCTTTTACTCAGATAAAGTTTAGGCGGTAATTTAATCGAACTTTTATCTAGGAAGGCAACTGGATTTCAAACAAAATAACAAAATTTTGTCAAGTTTTTATGGTCGGTATTTAGGTGTAAAGATTGGAAACGCAAACATTTTTATCCTTGATTTTACCGCCCTCCAGCTTACGCTTCAGTGAGCGATCTGCTCACGGTCCATAGAAGTCAGGCTAAATTCGCTTCGCCTCTACGCAGGAGCAAGGCGGTTACAGTGACATGGTCAGCTATGATAATTTCCACTGAATGACTACTTGCCCATATTCGTATTACTAAGAACTATCTGATGAAGTCAGCATAAATGAAGTAGAATTTCGATTCACAGGTCAGATTGTCGGCTTTCCACAATATGACAGGTAGCTCAGAAATGAAGACAATTTTATTCCATGTCATATGAACGGTAGAGTTGAAAATACCAGGAATCGCTACCCGTTTTTGAGACAGCTATAAATATTTCAGTAAGTTTTCATGCAATAGTCTTTGTTCCTACGGGAAGCTTAGGCAGAATGAACATGAAGATCCTGTTCGGAGCCGTGCTTGGGGTCATAACAGATTGAGCCCTTCATAAAGACAAGTGTCTACTTTGGCGACCATTTCTCTCATCTACTTCTGCCAATCAATTTATTAATTTCTCTAGGGAACATCCTCTTTGCGGGAGCCTATACGTTACTACTCTACGGGATAATAGTGTCTACCCAAGTTTTTTGTCTCAGTAATTCTCCGGATGCTGAATTCGCTTTGATATTCTTAGTAGTGTGGAGCATATTGAGACCACTGACTCCTTCTTCCAGATGAGAAAATTTAATACTCCTGGGATTGCACGTAGGAGTTATCACCTTCGTAAGCAATGCGACTTAGCATTCTGTTGTTATAAGCTACCCCGGTCAGTCTCGCAACAAATTAATTGATGCATCCAATTTGAGACACCAACGTAAATTTATAATAATATTTTTAGCTAAATAAAACCACTTTAAGAATTATATTTGTTCTTTCATGTAAATGATCACACTTCAGCTCTTAAGAAATAGAGAGTCAAAGATCATTTTGACAGAAAGCATTTTTATAATCACCCCGCTTGATTTCACTTCTGGTTCTTTTTCAACGTGATGAAAATAGATGCTTTGTAACTTAAAGTTTCATTTCTAGTCAATTTCTCAGGTCTGCTTACTTTTGCCATTAAGTAGACTACGGTACCTTCCCTTTCAACCCCTCGAGTCTGGGCTAGCTACTCAATTTCCAAACGTAAATTTCTTCAGAAAAAATCCATTAAAACTACGCTCATTTCTTTGACCAAAAATGGGATACATTAAAAGTGGTTAAAAGTTCACGCTAAAATTAAATGTAAGCGAATTGCTTACACCGAAATTAAAATTAAACTTTGGCTTATCGAAAATACTTCTTCGACTTTTGTTGAGCTGAACCATGGGAATTGGGGAACACAAAATCCAAGTGAAAAATGATTTAGTCTCGGATTAAATAATTCTTATGCCAATGACTCTTTTGGATTCGTCAGCAATTTAAACTCGTTTATTCAAATGCATAAACTGAAGTTGGTAATTTGGTAAACAAAGAAGTTCAAGCAGGCTACGACCTTGTATTGCCCTATGTTCTGCTACCAGAACATATATTATGGTAGCAAATCTTACTTACTCTTGGCGATTTTAGCATTGGAAATGTTTGGAAGGTCGGATGGCATGATTATCTTAGCAAAATATTCATGATTGGCATCAGCCTATGTAAACCTTGTCATAAGCAATTATAATCAACTTGAGTGTCTTAAATGACGATGAATTTACCCACTGGATGAGTTTTTGGACTCATGGCTGAACTGTCAACTAAAATGTTGCGAAAATAAGGTCCCCTGGAAAGCACTAAGGAGATCTTACATGTCAAGAGGAAACCGTTTCGAACTGAGTTGAAGAATTTACCGACTGATTTCCAATGCTTCTAATGGTCGATTCCTTCTGCTACATGATGTCTTGAAAGTAACCTTGTTTGAAATCGGAACTTGGTTTGGTTCCCATTTTTTCCGTTTTATTTACTCCCCACCCATTATGGCAAGTTCCAAGGACTTATTAGAGGTACAACAGAACCACAAATGGCTTTTTCAACAAGTAGCACACAATTGTTAACACATAAGACAGCAAAAGAGTTTATCGACGTCTACGGTTCTCTGATCGCTTCTCTGGTCGCTTCTCTGGCATGATTTCATCGTACAGGTAGCAGATTAACTTTGTAGTTGCACCTCGTCCTCGACACGATTAAGGGTGGAAAATCTTCAAACCTCTTCAAGAAGTTTATTCCACCTTACGGTCCTTTCCACAGTCCCGGTGACACCCTGAAACTAGGTGTTTATGTCGTGCGAGGTTGTATTTCTGCTCGCATAATCTAATTCTATACGTCCGGTGGGTGATAGGTCCTATTCGGCCACCCCTCTCATTGGCCCCCAGTGGTCACCAGGTTGCTACCGCAAGAAGAAGTACATTGTGTTCTTTATTAGGAAATAGCTTTCCATTATCGTTAAATTTCTTTTGATAGGTTCTAGGAATTTGAATGAAGTCTTTATGAGGATGAAGACTGCCCTTTTGCTTGTTCCACTAACTTAATCGTCATCTGTGAATCAATCATTTTAATTTATTGAAAAAAAGCTACACAATCTGGGTAAAGGTGCCTCAAAAAAAAACTGAATAACGGATGAAATTATCTAGTAAAAGGTTTGTCGAGCCATCCCTCAATCCACCCACTTCTCCAACTCCAGTCTCCCACATTCTCATCATGTGATCTACTCTTTACTGTGGCAGTCATATAAGAAATTTAGCAATAATATGTATTAAACTTGAATTTCTTCATGCCTTAATGAGCACAGAAACAGCCTAAATTTGTGGGATTTCATAACAAGACTAAATTAATCAGAAATAAAAGAATCTACCTCTCAACGCTGCTCCGTCCTAAGCCACTAGAAGCTAATGGCGAACGTGGATCCACAGCGCAAATTAATAGCGTTGATGCAATTGTCGCAGGTGGATCCATGAGGCAAGCCTGTTAGCACTCCTAGTCACTTGCACACGGTTCAGTCCGAAGGGGAAATGAATTTGAGGGGTCACTGGTTAAAGTGATACTAGGCAAACCAAATGGGAAGTGGCACTAAGTGCTCTGTGCGATGGTCACTCGAGGATTAATCTTCGATGGTCTCTAGACGGCTACTTTGGAGGCTGTTTACTGCCAGAATTAATTGCATCGATTGAGATTATGCCTTATAGCAACTCATATAACCTGAATCTGAAATATATCCCTATGCCCCATCTTTGGATCTGAATATTTTTATTAACCTATTAATTAATGAAATCAAGCTGCTGGTGATTTACTTCAATAACGTTTCAGTTTATGGTTGGAAGGAGGTGTTCTTTGGTAGAATCCTATTTCAGTCTATGATAAGGACTAGATGCATTATTCCGCTTAGAATCAGAATCTTTTTAGATGATTCACAAACTTCCGTAGAATTTTAAATTAGTTCGGAAATTAAGGAGATTGGCGATGTCATTTCGTTTCTTATTAGCTGTTAATATCGAGTAGTATTTAATATTATTCATAATAATATTTAATAGTTAATAAAAAATAAAGTTTGAATTCATTTCATAAAACAATTTGGTGCGCTCTTTAGTAATTGTGAACTCTTCAGATGGAAACTTTAAAAGGTAAACTGATATAAGTGACCCATCCTCCGAAGAGCTATTTCACAAGCCGAAGCAAATGCACTTTATATAAAGCAAAATTTAGGCAAAGGCCTTTAATCACCGCATTCTTCCATTATCCATGATAATTAGAAGCCGAATAAATGTTAATGTGTTCAGTAATGACACTGAAACGGCTAGGACTTGACAAACAACCGGTTTAAAGCATTACAATAGCAATTATACATATTAAATCTAGCGGAATGAATGGATAAATGCCAATCTCTACCGAGAATTCATCATAGCTCAATTGTTAAGGAAGATCCTTTACAATGCCCAAACACTTCAATTACCAGTTGTGCAAACTATCAGGGATTTGGATCTAATCTAGTTGAAGCATAAGCCACAAATGTGCGATGTCGTCCAACTTCGTGGTTTCAGTCATGGGTAATCGAAGAGCAATACAAAATTGTAGAACACTTTTCTTGAAGTCGACACCAAAGTCGAAACTCAAGTGCTCAGTCGGAATGGCCTAGACAGCATTTGATATTTCAAAAATAAAACCAAGCAACCCTTTTGTTATTCCAACTAATGGATGGTTGAATTTTCGCCCAAAAGAATCTACTATTTTTCATGTTGGATAAATAAGCAAGTATGATTTTAAATTTGTCGCAGATGTTTTGGTGATTAGGCATAAACAAACCTGCGATTGAAAAATAAACAAGCAACTTTACTTCTGCGTGCCTTGATAGCTTTGAAATCTAGGGATGCTTTAAATAGTGCCATACAACTAATTTAACTGAGATATTGAACCTCAGAAGCTTTGGAACTGTTATTATTTGAAAAATGACAAAAAGGAATTTAATCATCAAATTATATTTCAGTTATCATTGTTTCAATAAAGACATGTTGTCGGAAAGTAGCTCAGAAAGTATCAGCTCCAAAGCTTATGAGAAGTCGCGAAATTCTACCATCGATATCATCAATTCACTTAAACTAGCAATCAATGCTAAGTGAAAGCAGGAAATGTTGAAATGAAGTGTTTTTGCTAAAGAAGACTTAACATCTGTATACTTTTGAAAACAAAGAGTTATGAGATCCTAACTGGTGCATATGTAGAAGAATAGGGATAATCAAGCTGATTTTGTGCAGCGCCTCGATTTTTACGAGTCTCAGACATAAATTAAGGTGATTCTGCTGCCATTTTATATAAATGGTTACTTTATTACAGTCTGCAATAAATTGCCTTTTGTATTCCACTTTAGAAGGATCTTTCCTCGGATCCCTTTTTTCTAGATTTCACTTTTACGTAAGCGTAGACCAAACTCTCTTTCATTAGTGGTTCTCGTATCAAAGACCTTTGAATTCATTTCTTATTTAAACAAATTATTTCTGATTACTGAGTAGATAAATACCAAAATTGCTCACTTGAAAAGTATTTGAACGTTTAATTTAAAACCATTTTGTTAGAATCAAAGGTGAGACTTTTTGTATACTATAGTCTGAGAGGACATAACATGTACGAAAGTTCCTTGACCAAATACAGACGTGAAGACAAGGAGAATATAGTTGGGGGACTCGATAGCTCCGGAATGTAAATTTAAATGATCACACCTATATAAAAGTGTGAAGAGGAGGATTGTGGTGTTAAGTGAATGAGGGGGAATCCGAAACTTGTGGCATGAGTTAGGACTTTCCAAAAGATCCCTCTTTACCTCTTCTTCCGCCCAAATCGAAGTAGTATCTCCTAAATTTATATTCATTAACCCATTACACGTATAATTCGATGAAGAAAGTGCAGGTCTAAGATGAAAACATGGCAGATCTTGATGACGTATCTTTGATCTTCGAATGGTTAGAAAGGAAGAGTATAGACGTATATAAGTTTGCTGGATCTTTAGTCCTATTTCAGTGAAAATATAAATAGTCATTTTTTAAATAGCCATTTGATTCGCAACATTTTTGCTCTAATTTGAATATATATCTCGAATTCCCTGTTGATGATAAGCCATTTTGATCCCGATATTAGTAAAGTAGAGCATCCTTACATCCAGAGCTAAAACTGAAGAATCAAAGTTAGTGACCGTTAAACTGATTTTGATACTAATAACATGCTAATCAGTCTTCTATGCTACTAATGCTATATCTCCCAGACTAAAACTTGCCCTTTTTCTAGGTGAAGTTCGAAAACTTGTTGACGATTTGCAAACTATATCTAATACCAAATTTCTTCAAGCAACTCCTATGATTTTTTAATGCAAAGCGTTTAGGAAACGTCCTGTTTTTAAATCATTTAGCATTTGTTTTGCCTTGAAACTAGCCTGGACAAACCAAAATAGCGAAAAGCAGGAAAGGTTCTCACCTGCATCCCGGACATTAGAAGTATAGTTACACTTTCCAGTAGATGAATTACGATTCACTGTGGTCGTAAAATGAACCATTTCACTTCCACAAACACATAAAATTCATAAGCTCACATGTAAAATTGACAGATGGCTGGTGGGGTTCACTGTTTGGTCTATTGATTTAAAAAAAGCAAAAAAAAATAAAAGCCGTCCCACTCATTCTGATTGGTTAAAGCACGAGGAATAGCAAGTACTTAGAGGAAATTTTGAGAAATAGCACCAGGTCGCATTGTTTATAAATTTGTTTAATGACCTGGCGATTGAGAACATTCATTGGGCAAATATCAAAAAATGGCAAAATTGATAATTTGAAAAATTGCATATTAAAAAAATTAGCAATCTAAAAAGTTTAAATTTAATCTTTAAATCCAATTCACGTTAGTTAAAATAAATGGCTGATTTTAAACATTGTGATTTGTTAAACAGTGAATTCTAAGGCATCTCATCAAAAAAACTTTCGTAATAACGTTAACTGTTTCACCTTGATACTTTCATCGGTAACTACGTTAAATTTTCTAAACAAATGAAAGTCATTATAGGTTTATTCGCCTGGAACTCCCAGGTCTCGGATACTTTCTTCCTTTTTATAGCTGGCGTGGGTGAATCTGAAGACTTGAAAAACGATACGGTCCTTCATGATGGTAGCATTACGCAGGTATGTAACAAGGTTTGACCTCAGAACATTTCTACAGGAGTCAAGCGTACCCACGACAATGCAAACACATGAAAAATATTAGCAGTAGATGCATAAGTCGGAGATATCTAGAAATATGCACGTCAAAATAAGAACAACATAGGAATTAATAACTTGATAATCACCATATCCAAAAAACCTTTGCGCCAGGAGCCATTCCTTCTTGATGGATTCTAAATTTGTCTGACAATACCTACTTGCTTGGTAAGTATGAAGTAGTATGATTTCTATCACCGTCTGTTTTAACGCCTTAAATTTAGTTCAACTTAAAGAGAATTAGATCCTCTATGTCTAGCTACCTTCATGAAATGAAGTAGAAGGCACTTCAAAAACCAGCCTTGTTCGTGCTAAAATGGATCAGAGAAAGTTTGGCATAGGTATACCACTTCTTCAAAGATTTAATGTAAAAACATACAGTCATCAAAGCAAGACAAACCTGGAGTAAAAAAATGTTAGCTTAAGAAATGAAGGTATTGCTCTGACGTTTCTCAAACCTCGTGATGTCCACCATATCTGACTGGAAATGGTCCCATTTAATATTGCTTTCATCTCTCTGCTAAGTTCTTGAATTCTAAGTGCCTTCATATTGATGGCATATTCACATCACTCTATTTCAATTGAGCCTGAATAGTCAGTTTTAGAGCCTGTTGGCTCTTAAGTTGGGGGCAATAGCTGATAGAATTGTTATTTCTGATCAAAATCTTTAAAATAGCTATCTTCAATATATTTATTCACAGATAAGACTATTAAGTGTTTAAATTTTTTGACTACCCTTGATAGGACTAAAATATTGTCACCCAAACTCCAAACCATCGGTACAGAAGGATTTGACTTAACACATGAAAAGATCTCATGAAACATTTTTTTTTTTGGAAAAATTTACTAACCCTGACATCGAACAATTTTCGTTTGGTCTGATTTCGAATTTTCGAAGAAAATAAAGTTTCCATTTGTATACATTTTGCTTGTTGAACTTTTTCATACCAAAATAAATAGACCCCTCTTTTTTTATGTTTATGGGCATGTGAGTGTGCATACGTCGGCAGTTCTTCTGCTAAGTGGATGAACTGACGTTTGATTTGTCACAACCCATAAGTGAGTCCAATCCATATACAGTAATTGTACTGAATAATGAAATAAAACAGAGAATAAGTGTGCTCTTGGTTGTAAGGTCGACAGTACCAAGGTTCAGCTCATTCGAGAAACTTAACAAGTGATCTTTCAGTCAAAATAATCAAGTTCTAATAGATACTTTTTTACCAATCTTTTAAAAATGAGAACGATCTAGTCGGATTTACTGGAATCACATGAATTTATTATTATTTGCAACTGCATTTCATTTGACAGATTTCAACCACCAACTGATAAATAAGTTTTCATGTTCTCACAGAGACTTCTTCAAATGTCAGTGTAGTGGAAGTTAGTAACTGTGATCGATCTGGAAGCGATCATTTACTGCCTTAAGTATAATCAATGGCCACTGTCGTCAGACTGACCGGATATATAAAAATTCTCCTTTCTTTCTTTCTTTCTTTGAAAAGTGGCCATAACTTGAAGGAATACCTAGCGCACTTGTGGGCTGGAATGAGGCTGAGACGTTTGTAATGGCGTCGCAGTCGCAGTAAGCCTCTCTAAGACCAGCAAAGAAGCCAGCACGGGAGAGAAAAAATCCGAAGCGCGTCCTGAGAGGACTAGAAACTAGAATGTTTTTTGTCACTTGTCCCCTTCATCAATAATATCGTCTTGCTGTTATAGACCCATTCTCTGCGAAATCGCCAGACCTTGCTTACTCAACTCGTCTATTTTTATCAATGAATTAATCGAGGCTTCAATAAAGTAAAATTGATATATTTGGCTTGTCATTTGGGTTCTTACACTGAAATACTGGTCCATAGTGTTTTTCGGGATGAAGAAAACGGAAACCATTTTTTATTCTGTCCTTTGAAAATGCCATTTCCGGCATCGTAACTAATTCCTATGTTACGCTAAAAATTTACTCATTCAAGAGCTCTGTACAGGTACCCAAGTGAATGGATTGTGTTTAAAAGTATTTTTGCTAAATCTACTTTGAAGTTTATGACCTGATTGTAAATGCAGAAATCTAATCACAGAATTTATTTAGTTAACTATTAAATGAGAAATCAGTTTGAGAATTAGTTATCGTAGTTAGTAAAAATCATGAAATATCAGATATTTTAAAAAAAAAACCGAATAAACTCTTAGAAGGCGAATTTCATTCCTTGAATTGCAATTAACACTTATATGCACGATGGTTGGGCACAAATTTACTGAACAACTTAGAGATCAAAGAAATTTCGTAAACTAAAAAGATCAGTTTCATCATAAAACCCGAATAACTGATGTATTTTGAAAGATAAAGTATTTACTTGAAAATCTTGACTATCAAAGAGTAAGGTCTCTAACACTTTCGTTTCCTCATCTTGCTGAAAAATGGGCGGGTCTTGTTGATGGCTTGTAAAATCGGGCATTAAATGTTTTGAGAAGTGCTCCAACAGCCGAATGATCAAAAGCTTTTTGTACTCAAATTTATTGATGAGTTATGTAGCTGATGAGTTAGGTAGCTACAGAGTGAGAAGAATGAGCCTTTAGACGGAGAGATATTCCCAAGAGGAAGAGCCGTGAGATTTTCTCTCTTCCAAGAAAAACGCTGCGTTGTTTGATCTTGAGGGATGCACACATGAGGCTCGCGTACATTTTAACTCAAACTGTACAGGCCACATGATCAGAATTGTTAGAGCTGTTTACCTGCAAAGAAGAAAAGGGTGAGTAAAATAAAGCCGTTGTTGTTGAAACCATGTCTGGCATTTAGTCCGAGTTATATTAATCGCTGTTGCAAATCAGGTTATGCTAAATTGCCCGGTTCGAACAGCCTCGTTGAAACATTGCTTGATTAATCGAAAGCGAGCAGTAGGCTAAGACACCCTTAGCTTAATGCTACATAGGATCTGCCATTTTGAAAACAAATTGCTTGCGGAGTGACCTCAAAGTGCATGCTGGATGGTGGCAGCATAGAAGAATTGGGCACTTTAGGCTGATATTTAAGCGGAATAGCACAACAGATCCTGGGGAGGTCAGTGTGAGATCTGACAGCTGACCATAGCTAGTGGAGAGCGAATGCTGAATCCCCACTTTAGGCTCCGTTTATTGCTGATTATTAAGAATTACACAATGGGTCTTCGGCATATGTGATAGAGCTGAAGGAGGACTTAGGTCCATCTCATTTATATTCATTTTCCAACCAGAACGTTTCCACATTCCCAAATCTTTGATATTTTTTCTCATAGTATATTGGATAATATTTTTTGACAGCTTAAATTTGCCTTTGGAATACACTCGGTTAAATATAGATTCATGTATTCTAAAAATCAGATCCTACAGAACCCAGAAAATATATACTATTACTGATAAATGCTGCTCCTGAATTTCAAGAGAAAGTTCGAAAATGCATCGCAAGCTTGCAACTATCCAGCTTTATTACGTACATTAAATTTCAAATCGCCATTTGTCTACTGGACGTCGAAATTTCGTGAAGCCGTTGGATCTGTTCTCTCACGTCAAATATGGTATCGCGAGTTCCTATTTAAACATCAATTAAGTATCACATAAGCAATTAAATATATCTTAAGTTAACCTTTCACCTACATCTTAAGCAAACACGATGCTGATCAGGTTTGACAGTTAGTATGTAAAATCAGTTTAGTAAGGTGGCAAGACATCTCATTTTAATTCCTATGTTTCTGTATATGTCGAATAGAAATAGTTATAAGATATGGCGAATCAAATAATCTTAGAGACAGTGGCAATATAACACATGTTCTTGAAAGAATGAAGTCGGTACAAGTTGTGTAAGCGACTGAATTTGCTCTCATTTATCTTGGTTTAAAGGTTTTGCTGGTAAAGTTAGTGAAAAAATTATTCATTGCTAAATTAGGGGCTTAAGTTAACAATAAACCATCTGAGCATACTCTGCTTCTGGACCGTTGGATGGCAGTGTCTGAAACCATCATCAAAACTCTTCCTTTCGAGCGCAGTTGTTGATCGCTTTCCCGTCATTCTAGTTCATCAAATCTTGACGCCCATTTAATTAAGAATCAGTGTTTTCTTTATACAATATGTTCGTCTGGCCGTGTAGGATACAATTATTAACACACAAAGGTACCGGAATAGTTTATTTATCCATTTTTTTAATTTATTTTATAAACCTTGTTTGAACAAGCACTAAGACATGACAGACTCTGAGATATCCTTCAGCATGTAAAAACAGCCACATTTTGATTCACAAGCCATTTCGAAGGAACCATCTTCTATGCAGTTCTGAATAATTTACCACCTCCTGTGCATGCTAACCATATGGACATACGTGGTTTATAATTAATTCCCTCGTGAATCGGCTGGAGTGCTATCGCATATAAGCGCTTTGTCTATCACTTCAAGTAAGTTTTCGACAGCGCTCAATTGAGAATTTGTTTTATAATAATGCCTAATTATTAAAGTAACTGATTAGTGGCTTTGCTTTCGCAAATATTCTTTGAAATCAAGTGTTAAGTAGTTTATTTTCCGGCCGGCATGTCAACATGGTTACCTTTGTGTCCAAGGTACACTGTTCATTACAATTATGAGCATCACAAACCCTAGTTACTGATCTGGGAAATTTGAAGGGTTGGATGGGAAACATTGTAGACTAACAGAGCTAGGCCTTCATGAAGGTAAATTCATGTAGCATTTCCGATGAGGAAGGATATGATAAGCGTTCTTAGAATGGTTGATTAACATCACAATCATATTTTTTTCATTATCTAAAGTCCATGTTTAGCGTAAGTTTTAAATTTTTCTACTAAGTACCGACAAATTATGAGCAGTGAAGTTTAAGAGTGGTTAATTATTTAACCAAAGTAATATGTTCTGTCTTAAACAGCGATAAAAGGACGAAACTTGTAGCCAAACAAGTGTGTAAGCAGTGACACAAAACGAAGCATGAAAGGGAGGATTTTGCCATCTGAAACGCTGATAGATGACATATTTTGAAAAAAATTGGCTCTAACAAACATTTAGAGCTGAAAATGGCATGTACTGAGTTCGATCACTTGGGTAAACGGAAAAACGATAATTTTTGTTATACGGAGGCGATGTAAATTAAATGACATGTAGCTAAGATTATATCAACATCTTGTCACTGATTGAGATAACTGCTATTGCGATCTGTCTTCTATTACCCAGGAGTCAGAGGCCATTAATATCGTGTCTGATCGTCAACACTCAGTCTTTAAAAAAAAACTTCTGACGAGGGCGAGCTGATTTTTCAAATAAGATCTGGAGTAAGCCCCATCGAAAACAAGCGATTAATCTCATTGCGTTACCAAGAGTATTCAATGTCTCTCATAACCTAATCTGACCATTCGAGCAGCGATTTTGTCCAGCATTTCGTTGAATTCTATGCCTCTAGTCTGGTTTTGGATTTGGTCTTATCATGGAAATCAAACTTCAGCAACCAAATCTCGTTCGAACAATGGCAAACCTTGCTTAATGTCATCTTTCAGTGCATTAATTCTCACAAATGTTCGCTCTGTAACAAATTTGTCTAAGCACACACTCAAATTTACTCAACATTTGCCTAGTGTTGGAAAAATTTCCGCCTAAAATCATGCAAAGGTGGCCATTTAATCACTTCATTAGGAATCGCTTTGCTTAGGACTTTATGCACTCGCTTGGTTTGGTAGAAGAATGAAATCCTGTAAACGAAACTGTTCATAACAAGTTTCCTAATAAGTTCCACGTCAAAATTTGGAACTAGCGCATTTACTCGATTTTAGGGTCAAGGCTACTTATTTATACTGCCCATTTAGCAAAATGAGAAAAGATGAAAGTGAAGGTGATCAAACCTACTCTCAGCCTCATCGTGGTGACCACCGGTAACCCCCAGGGCAACTCTGGGGGCCAATGAGAGTGGTGGCCAGATAGGACTAATCACCCACCGAGCGTGCAACAATAGATTATGTCAGCAGAAATACAAATTCTTACGGCTTGGTGAACGAAGCACGAAGTAAATACCTGGATTCATTGTCTCAAACTGGACTGTGGAAAGCGGGTGCATGTAGCAATGAATGGAATCTCCGCCAGAAAGCTGAAAAGACTTCTGGCAGAGGTATGAAGGTTGTCTGCCCTTAACAGTGTCAAGGACGGATGAGGTGTCGCTACGAAGTGGAATTGAATTTGAACTGCTACTCGTACGATGAAACCATGCCAGAGAAGTGACCAGAGAACCGAAGATGTAGATAAACACTTTTACTGTCTTCTGTGTTAAGTGTTGCGCGCTCCTTGTTGCAAAAGATATTTGTACTTCTGTTGTACTCCCAATAAGTAGGTGAAAAATTAATAAAAAAACCCCATATTCACCACGAGCAGCTACTAGCCCTTAATAACTATCTTAAAACAAAACCAATCTCTTCTCTTTGCTAATGTTTCAATCAGATAAATTGAGCGTCACTTTGTAAGACGGGTGAAGGGTATTAAATAAAACCATTAACTCGTTTCCACAGCAGCGCATTGTCATTTTCCAACGTATTGTTTTCAAGCAAGCCGAAAGCAAACAGCAAAATCAACGGAAACCCTTGAGCTAATTTTTATCAGTCTCTCCCTCTTTCAGTCATTTGAGGTTCTCGCCACCTTTTCTCACCTACTCAAAGGACTTAACTCTACACCCATAGTTTTCAAATCAGTTAAAAGTTTAAATTGAAGAGCTAATGTTGGTCAAAGCTGAATCCCAGCCTAAACATTAATGCTGATTAAATGCGTAAATATCAAAATATTCTGGCAATTTGAAAACTTCTGGTTCATTAAGAGTGTCATTTTGAGGTCAAATAAAATGTAGTTAAAGGAAGCTGATTGACTACACTGTCTTTGAATTAAATAAAAGGCCATTAACACAATATCAGAAAAATAAATACAGGAAAATATGAATTAGATGCTGTCTAAACAGCAGAGTATTTCCTTTTTTAGGGTGCTTTTGGTAAAGTTAATTTTTATTTTTCTAAATTTAGATAAAGAATGAGCCGTAGGCCTTGCCATAAGCAAAAGGACAATTTTCGAAAAGGAACTAGTATGCTCAGTACAAAGATCATGCAGGATGCCCACTACTGATGAATTTCAACTCAAAATTCATCTTTAGTTAGGTTTTTGCACGCAAATAGATTCTGTTGATCTAGGTAATGAGCTTGCGCAATTGTATATTGGATCTCCCCTGTTTTGGCCAATCCGATACATTCAACGCAAATTTTTTCTTGGAAGATGGGGAATCACAGAATTATGAAAGCAGCCACGTTCTACTTCACCGACCAAGAGATGGTTTGAGTCAGTTCAGTTGTGTAAGCCTGTTGGCAGTACAGTTCTCAAACTTAAAATTGCCCTACACTGCTTTTTTTGGAAATTCCTCTAGCCTTCTGCGACCAGGCAGAGAAGCCATGTTTACGGGAAAATATTTGCCGCCAGAGTATTAGATTTCATGACCATAGAATTCGTATGGCTTGCCTGACAAAAGTATGTAAAATAATTTATGGTCTGTTTGTGATTCTCTTCTCGTACTGGCAAGTTAAAAATACCCTCAAATCGAATGGTCAAAGAAATTGTTACTGAAATTTCAGCCCATCTTGCTACGTTGAAAGGTAATTGTTCTTGAAAAAGGGTGAGTTTTTACTGGAAATTACGTCTCGAGAATATAGAAGAAGTACCCTGAAGGAATTGCTTGAAGCCCATCCATGTACCGCTGGAATGAATGCGTCGACCTAAAAGGGCTCAAACTGTCAGAACATTCAACGCGGTCTTCCTAGGGCAACACTTATTCCCTGGAAGTAAAGTTAAATCTTTTTGTTTTTTGCTTTCTGGGGATATGCTTGGAAGTCTATCTTTTCACCATATTCTATTAATTATTTAAAAGGGCTCTTTATTGCAACTTAAGCATTGTACGATATCAAACGGATAAGCTGAAAAAAAGCCTTGTTAATTAAATAGGGTTTTATAAAACAATCTTTAGGAGACCGATTGACTTCACTGGTCTCTTTTACATGACCAAAACAAGGCGCGTGTCAGCGTTTGAGCTGAATTTCGATCGGGTGAACAGTTTGATATCCCTGCATGTGTAGATTCAAAAACTTTGGCTGTATAAAATCAAATGAAATCTTGGTATAATGTTCGCGCTAAAATCTAGCAATTTTTTCATTCGGATCTCTTTTTCATCCGAAATTTTGGAATTGATTGATCAAATGAATGGACAATAGCAGGATCTTGTCTGTAATGGAGTTGGTCAAGATGATAGAGACGAATGTTCAGTCGGTGTTGCAGTTCTCTGACGCAGTGACTTTAAAAAAGCCGCTGAAACTGTGTCGTTCAGTTTAAAATAATGGAGAAGAGCATTCGTAGGTGCTGCACAGATATATCCTGGTACTTAAAACTCTTGAAATAATCCATAATTTTCTACAGATGTCGCCAGTGTTCTAAAAATCCTCAAATTATTAGAATTTTAGCATTTTTATGCATCCTCAAAAGTTCAAATAAACCATTAAAGATTAGCTTTGTGCATCAGATATCTTAATAAGGTTTCGTGGTATCTTGAATTGGTAATAATTTATGCTGAAATACCGAGTTATACCAGTATTTTCATTAGTGCTTTCTCTAAAAGTAAATAAAAGTATTCTAAATCTCACGGTCGCTCAGTCATACACAAAAACTGCATCCATCCAGCGCCTCTTTACGTTTGACAACTAAAACTAATGCAAGAAAGCTTGAGAATGTTATTTTTCCATACAATTCAATTTCGTAAATATGTAAAGTGTCGTGTGATTCGTTGTAGTTGAATCTGAAGGTTAGCGATCCACTTCTGCAGACTTGAAGTGCGCTCCTGATGATCAGGTACGCTGGCTACAAGCTGATAAACAGTGGGAAATAGAGCAGCAATGATCGATCAGAAGAACGTTAAGACTAAAGAGCCGGATCGTCATTTAAATCGTGAGGGGTTACAAATATTGTCAATCTTGGGGAAAGGAGCAGAGGTTGAAGTCAAGAGAACAACGTGATAAATGTCATAATATGGCTTTGGCAAATCTGACTCTATGCTTTGCAAGGCATCATCTTCCCCATAGAGACGAATGCTAATGCCTTATTTATCTTCTATAAAACCCCTGAAGAATTCAAGAATGCATCAATCTTCCACTACTTGGGCCACTGAGAGGACTTCATGACTAACCAACTCCTTCAGAAACTCATTCTGTAATGGCTCAACTTATAGACTGGTTATTAGCATTTAATTTAACAGCAAAACAGTAAATTCTTCTTTGCACTTCCCTAAGACCGCTGAAAGACGCACTTCCGCATTTAAATTGTCTAAGCGCTACAGTGAAGTCGAAAAGGAAATTCTTATAATAGAGGAGAAGAATACCAATTTTTAGGAAAAAAAAGGCGTAAATGCTAAATCACAATGTTTTTGTTTGAGCTATAAAATAAGAAAATAACTTGATACATTCAATAGAAATCAGCAAAAGACTCTCTACAGTCTCTGCAGTTATTTGTTAACTTGGAGTATGCCAAATCTACAAAGTGAAATGGCGAATGTCAAAGTATATTTTCAGACAAAACAGTGAATCCCTTAATAGACTGATAGACAAAACCATCCTGAAAATTTCGCCTCTTTCATGAAAATAACCAGCTTGCCAGGTACTCACTGTGATTGAGTGTCTATTGCAAAATCAACCAGATAAAATATACATCCGAAGAGGGCATAAACAAACAGGACATTCTAAGGCGGAGAACAAGTGGGCGCTTAGGAAATAAATGAAACCAAATGGCTGGACAAAAACGGGCTCGAATATCGAATATGCCGTAGTTCTGAGGACTAATGTCCTCCTTTAATTCCAAAAACCTCTAGAATTTTAACTAACCGAAGGTCTTACTTAAATGAGAAACGAAGTAATTGCGTCAGCGTTATTACAGAAGTACAATCAATGATTCCTAATTGTAACCGAAAGATAGGTAAAATATAAAGTGTCGTTATTAATGCAACTGAAAGGAATTCACATCTTAAAAAATGGATTTTCAAGTTCAAAAAGTGTACTCATCATGGATGGTTTTTATGGTCGGTGGTATGCATAATTTATGGTAAAATTTTTAATGTAGACTTGAAAAAGTTACACTATCATGCTTTTCACACGCAAATTCCATGGATGATTTTTGCCACTGTGAGGCTACCCTGAACCCTAGGTGCGAATATTTTTCCACACGTTTTCTCTCTTCCTGCATTGGTTTACTTGTATTCACTACCAGGGCTTCGTCGTCAATCCATGGTACTCTCTACCGCGTTCTATTCTGGTGTGACCTTTACCATTTCGTAGGCTCCTTGCTGTTTAGCTCTTAACTTTATGTTCTTTTAAATTGAAAATCAAAATTGGCGTCAATCTCATTGATTTGGCAAGTACTGTGACCCCTGAATGGACAGTCAGTCCCTTTACAGCCGAATATCCAAATTGAGCAAAAGTTTCTCACTAAATTAACTGTCCAGCGTTTCTTCAAGGTGCCACCAACCAGTAATGACTGAATTTAGCAATGATAGTAATCGACGAGATCATCTATTGATACCGTGAATCAAAATCCTTAAGAATTGTTTATTTATGAACACAGAATTTGAGTATTATCAAACAAATTGTCAAATCTTAATATTGAATTATTAAGCGAATACAGGTCAAACCATCGCCCTACAATGTCACATGACAGCAATTAATGGAAACGAAAGGTAATTTCAACTTGTATGCTATAATTACCCCATATAAATGTACATAAATCAGGATGCTACTGCATGATAATTGTCATGCATAGGAGCATTCACAATTTTCCATTAATGGAAAAACGTCCATTATGCATGAGTATTAAAAACATTTGATTTCAAAGTCCGCTCATGAATATTAATGGCCTTTTATATTTGTAGCTAATTCATGAAAGTAACCTGCTCTGCAAAAAAAAACGCTGTAATGTAGTCTTTCGAGAAAGAGAATAAGTTTACTTTCATTGAAATGAGTATTCTAAAAATTTTAATTCCAGGTTGTGGATTGGATGGCTTTCTCATAAAGAATCATGAGCTTATGGACTCTTTGTCTCTATGATAGTGTTAAAAAAACACGTGTGTAACCACCACAGGCTTAGATTTTGGAGTGGTGCAAAGTAGCTGCGTAGAAACTTGAATTGATTTCTTTCAGGGATCAACCGTCGCAAGATTACCAAGACTCTTTTACTGAGGGGGGGGGGGGAAGGCTTCGACAGAAAATAACTTCGAACACAAACCTAATTTCTAGAAGGATATTGAGGCTGATTCGACAGGAAGGGATCTAGTGAAAGACTGCAGATCAGAATCCAGGACATAAATTAAATAAAAAAAACAGATAACGCGAGATTTTGCAAAACTTTCTTAACCACAACCCTCTCGGCCTATGCCTGAGCATCTTCAATACTCATTTTCTTAAGCCAGTTTTAAGAGCTAGGAAGACTTTGCTGAAGCTGCACTTATGCGATTGAATAATGTTGACTATTTTGGGTTTAAGCAAAGCCAGTAACGGAGATTTGAGCACACCCTCTCATGACTATTTTCACTGCAATCAAATTTAGCATTTGAGTTCCACGCATCACCAACAAATCATAAATTAATGTAGTGTTCAACTGTACGCAGTTTTGTGTATGTCTTTTATGGAGAAAGGTCAACGTCTGAACTCAGTAGGTCTAAAAATTCGCCAAGTTCTATGCGATTTCCTATTTCAGTAAAAGCCTAATCGCTCTTTAACTGGTCAGGTACAAATGCTTGGACAAACTGATCATTTTCATCATCATCATCTACCAAACAAAGTTATTTCGAAGTATTCGAAGTCGTGAACAAGATCCCGAGTTGTACAAACCATTTATTGCTCTGGCTTTTGAAGGACTTATTTTCGGGTTATGAGCTAGAGCATCAATTAAAAGGATCGGCCTGTAAAGAGATTTTTGAAAATTTAGATGCTTTGTTCCACATGACAAATAAAAAGCATTGCAATCATTTAGAATAAAAAAATGGATTGACAAATATGTTGATCAAACGTTAATTACAATTGTAGTGCCATTATTTAACCAATATAGTGCCCTGAGACTGTTTTCCATCTGCCAACCATGTCGTTCTCAACTGAAAGGTGTTTAAATTTGATAAGATCTAGTATATAGCGGTGGATTTATGTTCAATTCAGACTTTTATTTTTAAAAATCATAGTTTTGCGAGCTAGCAAACTAACAGCAAGGTAGTTACACCGATGGTTCAACCTCTTGCTGGACAACGCTCAAGTTCTGCTTAAACGCAGAAGTTGGGGAAAATTTTCATCCCTTCTTGTATTGCAAGGGAAATTCTGAGCTTCACCCTTGCAATTTACACTAAACTTTTTAATCACTATCGTGTTATGATTTGTGAATGAGTCTCTAGAACAGGTTTTGTGCAGAAGGTATGGCATATTTCCTCTGCGGCCAACAATCTGCCTCAAACAGGACAAATCTGCATTTTAAAATTCAAAAACATAATTGAAAAAGATAGCCAAAGCATTATAGGTTCTAATGTATGTTGAGTTTAATCCACTTTTCCGAAGTTCAAATTTGACTCCCAACAGTAACCAAAGAAAATTGAGTATAAAACTATCGAAACTTGCTCTTTTCTCGGGTCATTTCTTGCCACTCTGTCGATAAGATGAAACTCAAAGCACGAAATGCGCACTACAGTAAAGTCAAATGTACTTTGTTCGAAAAATGCAGATTTCGATTCAAGTACTATTGCTTATGGCTTGAAAACCGTGTAGAATACACAAAGACAAACAGAATTGATAAACAGATATTTAAAATTATCCCCTAATTCTAAAAGGGGTAAAAGAAAGGCATAAAGGACATTGTGGATGGAGTCGCCGCCAGAAAGTTGAAAAGACTTCTAGAAGAGGTATGAAGATTGTCCCCCCTCGATAATATCGAGGACGGACGAGGTGCCACTACGTAGTTGAACCGCTACCCATACAGTGAAATCATGTCAGAGAAGTGGCCAGTGATTCGAAGACGTTGGTAAACAATTTTACTGTCTTCTGCGTTGACTGTTATGTGCTACATATTGTAAAAAGCTATTTTTACTTCTTTTGTATGCCCGGTAAGTTTTTGGGACTTGTTCTAATGGGTGAGGAGTGAATAAATGAATAAATAAAACAAATAAGGATAATGCAAGCTCATTTTTGCTGCGTGCAGTTATGAAGTTCTGTCAAACTTCTGGGCTATAGACAGCTCCGCACATGCTTGGAGCGGAAGGCGTTTGATCCCAACGTGGATTCTTGACTTTAGATGGAAAAATCTGGAATTCAGTGGGGAGTGGTACTTGTGCGGATTCTTCTCGAGCTATAGCAAAATATGCAAACAAAATGGAATCGGGTTATATAAACCATCTTTATTGTATGTTTAGCTTAATGGTGTCCCGTCAAATGTCAAATGCACCGCCATTTGCAGGACTGTTTCATGGATATATTTGCAGCCTAAAAAGTCAAATATATGAAGTCTGCACTTCCTGTCATCAGTCGGTATTATCAATTAAATTAGAAGTGATGAAATAATTCATAAGTGTCTTTTTATGCTGTTTGAAACTAAGCCCTTGATTGTGTGCAATCTTTTTAACTGGATGCTAAAAGCTTCCTTACAATCATACGGATAGATGTATTATCCTCTTGCCATATGGTAAAGTAATGATACAATGTTAAATAGCCAGTTACTGAGGTGTCTACACCTACTAATCTGTATACTTGAGACGTCATGTATTCTATCCAAAATTAGTAGCATTTAAGGGCAATATTTTGGTTTCCTTTCCAACACTTCATTTTTGCCAATGAAGGGTAAACTCCCACAATAAGCAAAGGAAAACAATTTAATCCAAAGTGTAAGCAGGTGAAAAAGGTCAGGTAGTCAAATCAGCAGACTGGTTGATTCCCAAAGCTTTTGGATTGTTTTCGACTGTGCAGCCCCAAAATCTATTGAACAGACTTTAAAATAATGATATCTAAACGCAGCCAATTCACTATGCTACCATTCAGTACGATCTTTAAAATACTGCCGCAACAATGAAATATTTTGGAATGGATTACAAAGTCTGCTTAGAGAACGTTTTCATCGTTTAAAAGCATAGTTTTGGTTGTGAAGGCAAATTCAACTTTTTTCTGGGCACAGTCACCAGGTGGTCAAACATACTTTCAACCTTCTCGTGGTGACCACCGGTAACCCCAGGGGTAACTCTGGAGGCTAATGCGAGGGGGCGGCTGTATAGGACTAAGCACTTACCGGACGTTTAAAATCAGATTATGCAAGCAGAAGTACAACCTCGTACAGCCTGGTAAACAAGGCACGACGTAAATACCTGAATTCATTGTCTTAAACCGGACTGTGGAAAGTTAGTGCATGTTGCAATGAATGGCACCTTCGCCAGAAGGTTGAAAAGGCTTCTAGAAGAGGTGTGAAGATTGTCCGTCCTTAACGATGCCGAGGAGGGTTGACTGTCTTCTGTATTAACTGTTGTGCGCTACTTGTCTTAAAAGCTATTCGTACTTATGTTTCACCCCAAACAGGTCCTTAAGGCTTGGCCCAATGATTGGGGAGTAAATAAAAAAAATTGATAATTAATTAGGTTTATATTAAGATATTAAATCACATAAGTTTCATAAATGCTCATGTTATGATTCGATGGTATGCGCTTGAGGCATTAAATATACACACTGAAGTTAAGGAGTGGCTTTTTTTATTTGGACTGATTTAGATCTTCGGAGACGTTAACAAAACATTTTTAAACGGGAATTAATAGTTAAAAATGATTAGAGGCATCGTAGGCTTATGGTATAATAAGTTCAGTGCTGACTCTCTGAATTAATTGATTAGAAAATTTGGAGAATGATGGTATTTGGAAAGCATGCATCAAGAAAATGAGGTATTGGGACGTACGTTTTTAAAATTTAGAAAAGAGGTCCGTAGACCTTGGAAACTTTTGTTCTAGTTTAATTCAGCTCAAGTGTGGAGGTGCTGGTCTGTTCTCTACTAAAAGCATCAGCGCGTTGCTTGAAGTTTATTGAAACGTCGTTGGCCACTTATGAGGAAGAAAGGTGTAACATGATCCTGATTTATCGAGGATCCAAAGTGCAAGCTAAAAATGTGACTTTTTACATGCCCTTCTCTGTTATACATTTGGAAATGCCCACTTTTGCAGAATTTCATTAATTTGCATTCAGTTTCTATTGACCCTGAATATAATGTCAGAGCATCTTCTAACTTTTGCAAAAGTTTGCATGTTGCTTGTACCTTTGTGCTGGTCGTTTCTCTCGTTCATTGGCTTGAATTGTGATTTTGCGACACCGAAGACGCAAATCTTACTCTCATAAGCTGAGAACTATTGAGAGGGTTTTGAATCGATTCCCACCAATCTGGTTTCTACGGCACTACAAAAGTACTGCAACTCTTGATCATTCAAAGGGAAACTGCAGATGGAAAAACACTTAATCCGGGGGCTAGGCAGTGAAAGCTGTCAAAGCAGAACACCAAAGGACACCGCAGATCCGTAGTCCAAAATTTTTGGACTATCTTGGTGGGTTAAGGGCTATTATTAATGAATTATTCTGTCCGCTAACTAACTGCGCTTGTTTTACGTATTATACTCTTCGATCACCTGGTCTCCCATTTAATCAGCCAAGGAAAATTTGAATATCGAGTACCTGAAAACTCAAGCTCGATTTCACGATCGAAACTGGGCCTAGGCGATGCTTAATTCACTTAGTATTCATTAACGTTAATTTAACAAATGAGAACCTTTTTAAAGTTCAATAAAAGGCAATAAAATTTAGTGCATAAAATCGATTTTTTACTATCCTTCCATTTTTAATGGCCAATGCATTAACTAAGTGACATTTTTTGATGAGTGAGTACGAAAACCATGACATCGTGTTGCCGTAGCAGTGACAATTAACTGGTGACTAGAATAAATTGTACTCGTATTGACTCATGAAGTTCAATTATATCCAACCATATAGAAAACACGTTTGAGTTACAAATTTTTTGCCATCTGAAGGTTTGGATTTTAACACAGAGCTCATAAAAAGTCGATTTTCTCGAATTTTTTGGGAAAATAAGCATTTGCCTGTGCGAAATTGCATTCATTGTTTTGCTTTTAGCATAAATACTGCCAAACAATAGACGCGAGTTGCTAGAAACAATGACGCTAGGTAACAAGTAAGTGATAAGGGTTCGTAATAACTGCACTGTTAAGGAACCCATGAAAACTTTGTGAAAGATTGTCGAAAATGGCTAATCAGCCCGCCAGTTGTCATTGGGGGTAATGGGGTTTCCGTTTCGCCAGTGATGTGACGATATCTTGACATAAAGAAGGACGATCATTTAATTTGAGTAGATTTGCAGATTATTCAGGTTTAAGGGTCTAAGCAGCTCCATTGTTGGAGACTGACAATCGAGGTCAATAGGAGCAAAGTAGTCCTAAGGCAGACATTCGATTTAGACACTGAAATATCGCTAAATTCCAAGCGTTTGTACAAGATACCATCACCGAAAGACGACGATGACATGTCTGAGGTTTCAGCAGGTTCAGAATTCATTTAATCACCATCTTAGCATCTTGCACATTGACAGTTCGTACTTACCTTCATTCAGCAGTTATCAGTGAATTTTTTCTCCTTACTCGGTGATATTTAGACATCAAGGGGTTACAATCATTGATGTTTGTTAAGTCACCCTACCTCTTGGTACTGCAGTTAAAACCGCCAAAAAAACCAAAGATTAGCACTCCTTTCGAAATATCCTACCTGTCCAATGGCCATCTGAAAACATTCTGCTAAAATCATTGGATTCAAACTGACTGATAGATAATACTTGATACTCACAGGCAGCCAGGTGACGTTTATTTACGACTATAATTTTGTCATCATGAGATCACAAAGGGGCATGGATTAGAATTTCGATTAAAAATTTACAGAAAAGGGAAATCACGCCCTCTATTGTAACCCCTTACAATAATTTTATACAGAGTTTTTCTAACAATAAGTCATTGATAAAGCCAGCTCACACTTCCATAAATACATGACCAAATGCGTAACTGAAAAATGAAACAATTCGTTTACTTAATTTCCGAAATTTATTAAAATTTACAAGCGTGTTTGAGTTAATTCCATGGGATACATATCCAGTGTTTCTACTGTGTGCAGCATTGGCCATAAACTAAAAGTCATTATTTGAACTGCTTTTAATGCATAAAAAACTCTGCTTTATCTCAAAAATACACCTGCATTAGCACCAAAATTCATATAAAAGTCTCCAACTTATATAATAGTGGCGTTTTTTTAGCATTAACACATCTTTAGTGATCTTTGACTAACGCAACCAAAGAGAATAAAGACTTAAACGGTCGGAGTTCTGAAAGGATCTGTAATTAGAGTGGCTTCTGCTCCCATTCGCATGCAAACCCACTTTAAGCTCGAGACTCAATGTTTTTATAGCTGCTAACTTTCCGTCTCTATACGGCTTCGAAAATAAACCAGTCGTTCCCGATCAGATAAAAACAGATGCTTGCCTAATGTAACACCACTCTGCTCATCTGGATGTGAGAATGGAATGACCTAGTTTTTACACTCACCATACTTTTAAAGCTGAAGTACTTCCTAATTTTTGATCCTGATCTTTAGGAAATGGGATTAACCAGGAAGTAAGGGAAAACGATGTCCTCAGCTGTGCTTTACGTGCAGTAACTTCTTCATTTCAACGGTTTGTTTGCTTTGATGCCCATTTGTCCGAGAATCTACTCCGGAGAATTCTTATTTGATCAGGTTAATCCAATCTCATCAGTGGTCAACGCTAAACTCTTACCTTTCCGAAAGAGAAGAGTCGGGTAGTTAAGTTTAGAGGCTATGAACGTCTCAGCCGCATGGCTGAAACTCTCAGCTAAATCCAAAAACTTAATATTACGTTACCTCCAAAATATTTCGGTATAGCTCAACTAGAACTGGCTTGGAAGACTTGGCTTACTTATATGGCCCATGTTGTGAAGGTAGTGGTAATTGAATAAGAAGGAATCGTAGTCATTTCGATTCCTGAATAAGCCGTACAATTTTGCTCACAAACAGATACGTTTTCTAGGTTTTGATAGCCTCTTCCATCAAACGGCTGGCTGATGTGCTGTACACCGATTTACCGTATCATTCGCGATATGTAAGCTAAAAATGGAAAATCTACTTCACTTATTTTTCCAAACAGCAGTAAGTTTTATACCTTCAACCAGGATTCGTAGCTTTGTGGTTTTAACATTGTGAAATATCCCACTGAATTCTCTTGATCTGTACCGTTTATTTATTTTTTCATCCAAGTACTGCCAAAACCCGGCCTGAAGAAAGCAGAGTTTAACTGATTAAAGGCCAGAACTCAAAGAGACTCAGGTGTGAGTACCGATTCGCCGGATTAGCCCAGTTTCTCAGATTTTCTGGCTTGGTGCTACTCTTTCACCCTAAAATGGCCGCGTTAATCTGCATGTTTCTTGGCTTAACAACTGTCATCCACCATAATTTCAACTGCGAATTTCAAGAAATCACAAGTGAAATAGAATGGAAATATATAAAGAAGTAATTGTGAAGCTGGATTTCGGTATCTTCTCGGGGAATTCTGAGATCCATGATCGACAACTGGTAGGCTAATTTGCACATAATCCAAAGCTCCTTAAGCTTGTAATGATAAGCTGCGGAATGATGAACTATTTCACTTTCTGCACTTTCAAATCAGAGTGTCCGTCTCAACCATTATCTCCCTAAATTGTACTCCATAATTGTTATTCTCTGATGGAAAATTAAAGAAAGCCTCCAAGAATTAACACTTATTGACCTATCAGGAGCAAATTTGTGTGCAACATTTGTTTAATCAGGTATCATTTTTTATATTAAGCTATAGCACTCCTTCATTTGAATAACACAGGAAGATAAGGTCTTTTTTTTAATGATCATCAAGCCAGAGTTTACAATTTGATGCAGTGTTGAAAAATGAAAGGACAGGTAATCTTAAAAGAAAAAGAGGGAATTTTAATGCTGTCTTCATTACCAGGAAGGAAGACCCTGTTTAGAATAGATAGCGATTACCGTTAGACAGATTTTTCTGACGTTTGAGGGATGTTTGGAAGTTTATTACCCATGGCAAGCGACACCAAGTCAGAGAGTCATGAAAGCTTACGGACCTGGATCAGTGCAGAAGTGGTTGAAATAGTGGAAAAAACTCTTCTGCCAGAAAACCAAGACCAGATCTTGATTGGCAAGAAATGTTCTCCTTCCTTACGCCATGCACTCAGAGTCTAATTATTTCAAATACAAAAATCATACAACGAAGTTGACTTCGTTGGGAAATGGGGATGCTATAAAGTGTTAAATATCTGTAGTCCCTAGAAGAGTGGGCCAGAGATGGAAGAAAAAAGCTGCTGAGAATGGCCAGCTAACGTATTTTATAAAGTAAGTCTGATCCCTCAGTAATTGAGCTGTCAACCAAAGCTATTAATGGATTGATGGACTATCTGAGGACTAGAAATAAGGCGTTTGTTAACAAGATGTGCAAGCAGAAAAGAAACCAAGGATATATTTATCCAAATGGATTTAAAACTTAACGCAGCAGTGATTACCATCATCACCATTATCAAATATCGTAAAGTAGTGCATTACGTTTTACTTAATCTCATTGACTCTTTCAATTTTAAACGCCCGCTTGATGAATGCTTATATACCGTTAGAAAATATGCGCCAATACAAATAAATTTTTGAAGGTTACGTACAGTTAAGTTCTTGAGCCACTGCTATACTATAACGCTTTAGGCCATCTATATCACTCAAACGCGACGCAAAAATATAATCAGTTATTATGTTTGTACCCAACGTGTTAGGAATAACTACGTACATTTAGGTGCACCACAGACTCCGGCTGGTCTGTCTTTTTTCTAAAGGATAATGAAATGTTGGAACTAAAGCAGTAAGTGGAAAGTCGACTTAGAACCAAGCTGAAAAATTCATAAATAGCGAATGTGTGTTTTGTGGAAGGTGTAATATAATTGCCTGAGTGTCTAAGACCTTATTGTTTTCAAATAAAGGGTACCACTTGTAGTTTCCTAACTTCTTGCACTCTGATGCCATCTCTAACTAGCCGTCATGAGTACACTCGCTTGTTTCAAATCATCTTCAATACATCAGTGTCAGAAAGCTCACTATTTTACGTAGTTTGGTCCTCTGCTGGATGGGCATCTGACCTGTCGCACTTTGACTGCTGTAAATGCATTTTTCTACCTCACTTCAGTTAGTAAACCGGAAACTAAGAGAGTGGAGGAGAGAATTGACTTCACTAGGGGAGCTGAGTGGTTCATTTATTATTGCCAAACCGCATTCATAAAGTTGATCTTAACCGAACACCGATTTTTGGTGATCAAGCATGCGGGTAGCCTGAACTCACTTAGCCTGCCTGTTTGAATCCTTGTGGCAGGGCGCGTGTCAGATTAGCGGACTTCATAAATACAAGCTCCTGTAGACTGCAGATTAGTACCTCGAAATCATTCCAGAATAATGGCCATGCCCCAAAACTACTGCACTTCTCGTCAACTCTACGGTAGGGAATTTCAAGGCGGATAAATCCCTGCTGATCAAACATTTAGGGCTTAATAGGATTTTAAGGAGTAAATAGTTATTTATGATTCAAGCCTATTCGCTTCACAGTCAGAGCGCAACAGTTTTGGACATTAAATATCACATTTTATTGGCTTCGAACAAAATGGTCTAGAGCCCGATTGCTAGGCGGAGACAGAAGCTGAGCATTCCAAGTAACAGAGATGTTGCTGATCGACAGGAAAATTTACAGAGGAGATCGTTGTGGTTAGATCGGGGTTTGCGTAGATGAATGGTTTGGTAGAATGAAGTGCAACGTTTTTGGAATGGAGGAGAAATACATGGAGATCGTTTTTATCGTACATACGATGATATATACTCGAGTACTGCCTTATAGCAAAACTGTAATTGTTCTGGTGACTGGATCATGCCTGGACGCTGTGTTCTTAAGAGACGAACAGTTTGGAGAATGTCCACCATGCCTTCACATCGTAAGCGGTCGAGTACAATAGAAAGTAGAATGAAAACCCCAGTGCGTCCAGAGCCACAACTAAAGGTAGGTAAAACAAAAACTAACTCTCCTCTACTAAAATGAAATGAGTAAACCTGTTTACTTTCACGTACCTGCAGTGAACAGTAATAGGGCCATCCTGTCCAAACTGTTCCTTCGTCTTGTGAATTTGGGAAATAAAGTTTGTAAATGCATCGCTGTTACTGGGTATACCAACTTCGGGCCATTCAGTGTATTGAAATTGCCGGACTGTACGGGAGACACCGTCTCTGGTATCTGTCACTTTGAACTCTCTCAAAGTGTAAGTTGGCATGTTGTACTCGACCATAGGATCAATTACAAAGTTCTGATACCTTGCAGACCGCTTTGACGGCCAATATGGGTATGAATGTTCCTAAGAGTTAAATTTATATTCAAGAGAAACTAATAAAGACGCTTTACAAACTGCACTGTTTGCTACTCACTTTTCCATGTTCAGTAGATTGGCTTATCATTACAATGATTGCTGAATTGTGTTCCCAACACATACGCCAGAAATCTTCCAGCGTTTCGGCCATGGGACCTTGTGTTGCTATATAGGCTCTACGAGCTCGATAACTATCGACAAAGTTGGCGTTGATGTAGTCAGAGCCATCGACACCTCGCAGAGGTGTTAGAGCGACCCTTGTTTTTTCGTAGGGAAGAATTTCGAAAAATCGGTTTTTGCACTTGTTGGGAGGAAGAAGGGCTGATGTAAAGCTTGCTTTAGGCAAAAAGAAGCTCTCCAATTTCTAAAGCATGAAAATATGGCATCATAATTACCCTTACTTATACTGAATTCAGTAAAACCGAAAGTGCCTACCTTGAATTCAATGTCAAAACCGCAATAACCCATTCCATCGGGTTGCAGGAGAGAGTTATATTGGGCATAGAGTCCTCTAGCCGGAACCTCTGTGTATCCGCCCTCTGCCATTTCGAGTAGGGCATCGTACACGAATATATACTGCTCTTCCGTTTGAACCATAAAATTGCGCTGGGCTCGTAGAGCAGTAACACAACCCAGTACATCGACGGCGTTCTCGTATTTCATTTGATCGTGCATAATATCCAGAGCGATTAAAGCTCCTTTTGAAATAAATAAGCATAGTAATAACCCAGAAATGAATGTCATCCGGTACCCAAAAATCAGAATTTTAAAGGTATATCAGGGCGAAGTTGCCCCGCATTGCACAGCCGCACCCACCGAATGCATTCAAAACTAAACATGACGAAAGAACAGAGTTCAATTCGCCTTTAAGTGAAAAGCAGAAACCCTCCTCCTAGCATGTTCATGAATAGCGCAGATATTTGAGAGGTAGAAGTTGGCTTGTTTACCCCATTCTTTTCCAAAGTCCCGATTTTTCCGTTTTTTGAATTGCATTACAGATAAATCCAAAATCTTGGGATCAAATCAAGCAGAAATCCAGAGATCACGCCATTCGGCTGTGGATTTTAGAGCAATAGTTTGACGTCTGAATATGATGCCATGCCTAGGAGTTTTCCTTTGACCCCAGCCTGAATGCCATCATACAACCATCCAAAAATGATATTATTAAAGGGAAACACCTTAAAGGAATCGTAATTTGGCGTTATTGCGATCGATTTCATTATTGCCAACTCACCTGTTCTTCCGACGCCGGCAGAGCAGTGGACCACAATAGGCCCTGAAGTGGCAGGGTCAGAGTCGCTGGAAGTCACAGATGTTGAGGCAGCTCCAGCGATGATGAGGGACACTGATTCTCGGCTCCCTTGAGTGATGGCAGCTCTACGAATTCGACGCATGAACAGAAGGAGGGGAATCGGCGGACTATCAGGCACACCGTGATCTGGCCAGCTAGTGAATTGAAGATGAGTAATCTCACGAACCTCACTGCCGTTTGAGTGAGAGATTGTGAATCTTCGGATAGTAAAATAAGCCAGTTCGAGAATTCCTTCTAGACCTGGAAGTGGAGCAACTGTGATAGCTCCGTTAGCGTAAGTTTCCGAACCTCGAGAGGGCCAGTACTGATCACATTTGATGCGAGCTCGCTCCTCCAACCGGGTCATCATTACGACGATTGACACGCGCTGCTCCCAAATCATGCGCCAGAAATCAGAATAAGTCTCTGGCAAAGGACCCTACAATGGTGAGCAGGTCATAACAATCAAATTTTCGTCGCATTGTCCACACGATCATTAGCCGTTACAAAAAGACTTTAGCTATCGAAAACGCAAGCTTTTCATTGAGAAGCCCCTGCACGGCTTTGAGTTAGCGTTATGTCAGCACTTGGTTCATTATTTTCAAACATTCCAGCACCTTACGCTATATTCTGAAGAGGACCGCGATTTCAGATTCAAACTCAAATAAAAGCGAAAGTTTAACTTAAGTGTCAGCAAGAATTACATAGCAGCGATTACATTTGCAAATAAAGAGAAGGAATAAACGACTCCCTACAATATTTCTTGAATGTTCTTTGCTTCAAAGATCGAAATTATATCAAAATATACTTCGGGATATTCACTTGTATCTGGCTTTGTGTTTGCGATACTAAGTCGTCAAAAAATAGATTCGAAACCGCCAATGGCTCCACGTTGTACAATTTTCTTCGCCCCACCAAAATGATGTCTAACCCGTGATTGCGCATGTTAAATGTTCATATAAGGTATCTCCCAATTGAAATCCTGTAGAAATCCATCGCTGTATTCAGGTGTTCGGTCAGGGCTTCTTGCCCCATAGTCCAAATAGCTAACAAAAGTGCTCATGATAGTAGCTTTTTTAACTGTAAATATTCAATGTATGAGAGTAGAGCAGATAAATTCACCACTGTCTGGTAAAAAAGTCTGAACTTCAAGCCAAACTGCGAGCATTCGCCAACAATAAATAGGCGAGGAACATAAAAAACCAGTCAAAATAAAATCCCAATGAAGTAAAAAGAAAACCGATGAAAATATTCGATGAGTTACAAATGAAACAAATAATGAAAATTTATTCGAGTTTCATTTTAACCACCACCACTTGAACGGCACAAAGCCCTTGAGTGCATACCAAAAAATTACCCGCCTGGGCCGAAATCACAACATACACGCCACCATATAAATTATAGAAAAGACAAGCCTTCCGAAAAATCGGCTATCCAGAGGCTGATCTTCCACTAAGACTAGCCTAACCCCACTTGATATTTCACCATAAGGAGATAAGGGTTAAAAGCCTCGATCACAACACTAGCAACAGCTATTGTCGATGAAAAATTAAGGCCAGACTTATTGGATCATCTAACCTAAATTTAGGGAACAATATACTCAACGAGACACCAGTTCTCGATATAATCCATTTCAGTACAATAATCAATCGAAAAGTTAGCATAAATAATAAAACTTTAGGCTTCGTTGAAGGATTAGTTCTGAGAAAAATTATTTCCAAATTTGCGCTGAATTCGCCAGAATATTTTGGTCAAATCATAAGTTCAGCCAAACTCAGTCTCATCAAATAAATTAGCCGCCTTTCCGCCTTCTTATCAAGCGAACACCAATGAGATTATTCGTAAAAAAAATAGCCAATTGCTCTTCGACGAAAGTTCCATTCTCCCCTCGCTGACCAATCACCTATATCCAATTAATTCCAGACTTTGATCGATGGAGGAAAGCTGCCTCGTCATTTAGGACAAAATACTGAGAACTCCCATTAAATTTTTAAATTTATTTTTTCTAAGCATCTACCATATCGGCCCTCCCCAAAATTGCCAATCACAGTCCAATCACCAACCTGAACTTAATAAACGTAGTTGTGTTAAGGAATACTTCAGAATATATGGTAAGAATTTGCGAGTTGCTTCATAAATACTAAATAATTAGCAAATTTGTTTAATACCCTCTTGAGGAGACTTGTTTCCCATATAACGAAAGTTAATCGATGAAATTCAAAGGAGCAAAGTACTATTTAGCTAAGGTAAGAGTCCTTGAAAATTGGCTTGACTTATGAAATACTTTTGACCTTTTTTGAAAAAAGTGATTTTTCGGTTGCCGTCTCGAATGCTCTAAATAATAGCGAAAGTGGAAAGCTTGGCTTAAAATATGCAAACCTCGGGATTTTGATTAAACAAAAAGTGATTTCTCTTAATTTATTTGTTTTCTGTAACAATTAAAAGTGGCTGCGTGCTGTTGCTTTGCCACTTGGAGGCACGATGGCAGTGCATTTAAGGTTCGTTTTCTTGACAGCTCGTGGAACTACTTAGGACCACTAAAGAAATTCCAAGGGCCAATAAAATGATCTGTTCTAAAGAGTAGAACCAAACAAGAGGCTTCTAATTACTAAAACACCTCCTATCAAGAGGGACTTAGGAAGAAGATAACATAGGGGAAAGTAGCGCTAAAAATATACAGTCGAAAAGATAAATAACCGCCCAAAGAGAACAGCTGCAGATAAATATTTCCATAAACTCTGGATATCGTGTTCTAATAGCTGGTTGTAGACAATTCCCTCAGTTTTACTCACTATTAAAATCAAGCCAATGTTTTCTACTGCATGTGAAGAGACCGGACAGTATGAAATGCAGCACCATCCAAGAGTGGCACGAAAAGAGCAGTTGATGTCTAACCAAAATGACCCAACCATTTCGACTATTCGATGTAGACGTCTGCTGAAATCAAGGATAGAGCAGGAATCGATAATGTCTGTTCAAAGGTTTGTGTGCAGACTCGGCTGTCAATAGTAACTGAACCACGCTAAGACAATTGCCTTAGTTTTTTTCTCAAACTATCAGGCTGTAGCTCAGCATCATAAATGTGGATATGCCTGACAAATCCTATAGCAATGTGTCTCAGACGATTCAGGAGATCACAGAATACTCTTTCAGAAGTCAAATTAATTTAAGGTCTATTCTCGTTACATCAGGAGAAAAAAAAATTAACAAACTAAATGCTGAATCAAATTCAAGTTAAAATTTTGTCAGGGCCAAAGTGGGACGCTTCTTATAACAACTGTTCTTAATCCAAAGCAACGACAACCTCGAAATTAGAAAAAAAAAAAACGAATGCCAATTTAAAATTGGAATTCAACTGACTTAGGTCTGTGAACATTTTAAATTGCTGTTAAATTTTCCAAAATTGCCAATTCATCGACATTTAACGGATCACCATGAATGAGGACTCTTTTTCAAAGCATCGAATATTTTTATCAACTGCAAATGACATGGATCCGAATACATGACCTGGGTAAAATACGGGCTATTAAATGCCAATTTCTTTATTTTTACTGAAAATAATTGCAACACATTTTTTTTACATAGAGGCAGCAACTCCAGCTGGTGAAGCGGCTAGCTACCGAGAGCGGAAGCCCTTCGGTTTCCGGTATCTTTCACAGTGACCACAAAATTTATAGGTATTTCTCATGCTAAGTACATGTTCCCTTTGATCACTGACATTATTCAGGATTAAAGGAAAGCCAGTTTCCAAAAACTCGGCTCACCTGGGTGGCTATATAGCAGTTCGGTTTCTTGTAACCATCAATGTAATTGGCATTGATATAATCAGAGCCAGGAATACCGTCAATAGATCGCAGGATAACTCTTGAGTGGTCATATGCTACAACATTGGCATATCGATTTTTAGCTTTGTTCACTTCTAGGTTAGAGTTCTCCCATGTAAATTGATGGCCTGGATCAATGGACTCGTATTCCTGAGAGAAGAGCCGATTGTCATCCGCACTGAGTTTAACGATGTGCTCCGCCAAGTAGGCGGCTGGGATGGGTCTCTGCGAGTGGTTACCTGTTGAAGAAGAAGCAAAAAAGAGCTGAATGCTAATCAAGAAACGTGGCATTATGCTATTTTGTGCGCTGAAATTGCCCAAATGGACCCAGTCCATCCTTAACGGAACTTTCTAAGCGAACGTTCAATAAATTAGCTACACCAAATCCTCTCGTAGCTCTATCAATTGAACAAAAAGGCAGAGCAACAATTCAAAAACGCCATCCCAATTCACACGATCTGTTATTTCATTGCGATGAGACAACTGATGGTCGGCTATCTAATTACGTTAAAGTGCCGGTTTGACAATGAAATTGAAAGGCATAACCATTAACAATTTATTGCACTTGATGCACAGCTGCTTGCATTTAGGAACTTGATAGATATCTGTAAATTGTAACCCCCAAAAATTTGATTAACACTTGTCATCTTTAAATGTTCAAAACATTTTTTCCTTTAACTAGGATGCTCTTTATGTGCCATTTTTCGGATGCTCAGCAAGCTAGCCATACACGCAAAATTTTAATGTTCTTTTTGCAAAAGAGCAATCGTGGACATTACTAAGGCCTTCTACCTTAGGGGTTTTTTAGTCAGTGACTTAGAATCAACTGAAATGCCTGAAGTTGTTTGAGGCGCAAATTCGACATGAATACTGTGGCCCCATAGATGTAATGTGACTAGCGGCGGCAGCTTTTCAAAGTAATTGCCGACTCGTTGAAGATAGATTTCTCTGAGATTGACAACCACTCTCACTCATTTGTGTAGTCACTTTCTTTTACACCTAATCAGACTTAACGTACTAAGCCAACGAATGCCACGAATACACTATCGGATAGTCATATCCTTAACGCAATGGCTACATTGGCATTGAACAGCCTCTGAGTTTGTCATCGTTAACGGGCATTCTCACATAGTCTAAATGTTCACGTTATATGTTTTTCCAAATATGATCATCCCTCTCTCACCAACTAATCCTCATGAAAAACTTATTCCATATGCTTCCGTTGTACCAACATTTAGCGATTCCACTGCTAGGCTACGCTCGTTCAACCCCGTCGGGACTATCTCCATTTGTTCAGACAAGAATTGACTTTCCTACTACGCTCTCAGTCTACTAATTATAAATGACTTCAGTTCCCATTGGAGTTATCCATACAAAACAGTCGACGTCTGTGACTACACATGACCCACTCGAGCTCTGGGTCCTTTCTCAACATCTTGTATTGGTTCTTAAATACCACACAAGCGCATTCAATAAGACCCTTTCGCTCAGCATTATATAAACTGCCATAACCATTTTTTTAGCTTAGCAACAAATAAAAATGCTTTGCTCACTAGTTCCGTAAAATAAATGCTGCAATTCAACACTGTTTGCGTCTTCAGCAGCAGCAGCAGCTTCATTAGTAAAAAGACCCCTTGTAGTTGTGTCGCTAAGCGTAGCTATCTTCGATGCCAACATATGACGATTGAAACTACTGTACGGTCCACCGCTTCTAAGCCTTGAAAGACCGCTGTTGATTCGCGGTGAAGTTGGATACACGCTACAGGACACGCTGCTGCCATCCATCAAATCGCCCTTGTTGTCCTCGCTCACAGAAGGGAAGAGGCCTGCCATTGGAGGTCGACTTCCACTTCCCACCCCTCCAGAGAGACCAGATGATGAATCAGATCGATAAGGGTAACTACTGCGCGGAAAACTATTGATGTGTGTTGAAACCGTCGGGTCCTACAAAAATGAGGATGAATTTGCGAGGAGAAGTTTGACTAATAGCATAATTCTTCAAATGTTACTTTGTCAAGAGGTTGAAAGCAATGAAAATACAATGCTATTACAAGCCCTCTCCTCGTGTCCGTCTATAAAACTTGGCAGCTAAGGGGAAGAGTCACGCCAAAAACAAAAATGGCAACGGACTTAATGAATCCATCTCAGAGTGTCGGTTCAAAAACGACCACTTATTAGATTTATGGATACCATAACGATTGCCCATACTCCCAAAAAGACTCTAAACTCGAATAAGCGTATAATGACATATCCCATCGTGAATCATATAAATAGCTCTAGAAAATAGCGTTCCTAATATGTTCAATTCAATTTCATTTTAAAATTCATACGTATAAGCTCTTAGCAAAATTTCAATTCAGCATGGCTCAAAACTCGTACTTCTTACCCATTTATTAATGCTATTCACATATTTTAAGATGCTTCCGTCGCCCTGACATTTTAAACTAGACAACCCCATTGTAACCAAATTTAAAGCAGCAAAATGTTTTACAGTTAATTACATATTTCAGCACAGGAAATGCACTGGCTGTTTCCTGTGGAAATATTTTGATGAATGTCAGGCATTCACTTATCGCAGTTCACATCATTCGCTAAGAAAGTAATGAATGCAGCAATAAATTAGATGAATAGGTTATGTAAATGCTGGTAATATATATTTGAATAAAAGTGGACGTTAGATAGTTTGTTTGGCGGTTTAAGTCGAATTCGACTATTAATAAGTAGCAGTCAAGTAGATTTAATGACTGATTCGGCATTGATTTCAGCAAAATATCTCATATTTCCCATCTAACAGAGCTTTCAAGAGTCATCTGAAAGAACCTCAAGAGACCACCAATAGTCACGAGAATCGGAGCTGTAAGCTGCATTATTTTCGGGGTTTTGAGAATCCTATATAAATAAATAATTACGTGCTTGAAAAAAACGGTAATTAGGCTTTCTAACTGGTGTTAAAGCTCTTGATATCATACTAATCATTAAATAAATCATGAAAGAAAACTATTCTAATATGGTTTATGAATGACAGGGCAGAAGGTTAGCATTTTTAGAGAGACATCATCACCCAGTTAATTGAAAATCTTAGTCAAATATCAGCCTTTTCTGACTAATCAGGTACCGATTTCCCAGATCCCTTTAAACTCCTTTTTTCTGCTCTTTTGACGAAACATTCATACTTTAACTGTGGAAAAGTTGCTTTGACCAATGGATGTTAAACAAAATAAATGTTCACGTGTTGCATCGTTAAAAACTCGCTTTGTACTCCTCTTGATTGGTTCTTTGAATAAATTATTAAAAAAATCAGACTTTTCCTGTAGTATTAAAGATATAAAATAATCCAATGTTACCACAGTTCTATTAGATCTTTTAACTTCCAAGAGCTCGAAATCTTTTCCTCCAAAAGTACATGGTAAATTTCTAATCCAAATTGGAGAGCTAAAATCAATGCGGCTACTAAGCAGTATCAATCTTCAAGGGGAACCGAATCCATTGGTTCAATTCAGGTACCTTATCACCCTGTTTTATATCTCGTCTAGTGGATGATACTGATTTTAAAGTCAGTAGACTCACCTGGGGGCCATTGTGGTAGGTGACGCAAGTAGGAGGCATCCCGACAAGTTGAGTGTATCCAGGAGGCGACATTGACAATGCCCCGTTGTTAGCACAAATCGTTCCTGTAATTGCCGGCGCACAGTTGTAGAAGGCTCCAGCCGGAGCCTGGGACGACGACACCCCGTCAGCCACATTCATCAATGGCTGTTTCAAACTCTGATCCAAATTCACTGGTCTCGTCAACAGCTTAGGCTTCCTCCGTCGTCTGAAGACACAAAAAGGTCAGTAAATTTCTTCGGATTAACAAGAAATCCGTTTTGATAGGCCAATTTATCTCAAAATATTGATTCTTATAAAAAGACAAGGACTGGGAGATTCCGAGACAAAAAAATTTCCTTTCCAGCATTCATCAACAATGGTTGTAGTGCATTTCTGACGCGTGAATTTCGATTTCGTATATGCCTGTATTACGTAGATGCGAGTTGCGAAATGAGTGGAAGTACTAGTAAATTCCGTGCAGGTTTGATGTTTTATTTGGTATTCTAAGATACGCTTTAATTCAACAGGAAAGCATTAATAACAATGAACTGATATGCATATAAATAACTACATGAATATGCATAACTATGCGATATTAAGAAAATAACTCCCAACACACTATCAGCTGAACCTTCATATCTACAATGGCACTTGGACGCGAAGTACCTCGTGATCGACTTAGCATAATTCTTATTCATCCTGAGAGAATCTATCTTAGAAACAGCACAAAATTGCTAGAGTTATTTATAAATTCTGTGACTTATAGCACCAGAGAATAAAAAAGCCAAGGTTTAATGATGTGTTATGTTAAATCGCACCTGAAAATGCAGACTAAGGCCGTGCAAATCGTGGTAACTACGGCAGCTCCGAGAATAACTGCAACAATTGAGACAGTGTAAAGATCCGCGGAGCCGAAAACCAAGGACGATTCGCCAAAAGAACTTGAAGTTGCAGATACGTGACCAGATGGGGCCCTAAGCTCTAGCAAAGCCGGAAGATACGGGTCCGTTGCGAATGGAGGTGACCATGGTGATGCCGCACATGTTCCGAATCCGTCCATTGTCGATCCATTGCCTTGGAATGTACATGCTAGTACCAGGGCCTAGTTTCATGAAAATAAAATTAGGAAATAAAATACATCTATTAAAACAGTTGCCTGGAACAATATTCCTCTTGCAATGTAGCGCATTCAGCACTCTTCGAGCGTTTGAAGAAAGTTAAAAATTACCTTAACATCAACCACTTTAGAAATTTTCAACGTACTTCGCGCCTTTTGAAATAACAGACTCTTCTGAAGGGCTATTCGCACTAGTTAATAGCAGACAAATTCCTTTGCAAATGACAGCTCTAATTAGACCAAATCACATTTATAGTAAGATAAGGGCTTATCAAAGGAAGTCATGTGACGACTAAGGATTTCGCTAAAATTCAATCTCAAAGCAGCATATTTTAGTGAAATTTTCGACTCGAAAGTTCACTAACACAATAGACTTGTCCGGCTTCCAGTGGCTTATTGTCGAAAACTACAGCAGCATCTAAATATGCCACAGCAGCAGCAGAAGCTTCGTCAACTGATCCAGCATCGTTCAAGAGCCAATTTTGTTGAGGACTCGCCGAGTACACCTTCCCTCGCACCATCGCCGGGCCTCGTTTCACTCGTTTCGAGCCCATGCTGAAAGGTGGAGATGAGGAAACAACGTTTAGCGCATTCATGCCATCGCTTCCGCCAAGAATAAAATCCCTGGAACTGGTTCCTGCTGGTTCAAAGTAGTCTTGAGTGAAGCGAGCTGCAATATACCTTGTTTTTGTCGATGGAAGCTTTCGAGAAGAAGATATTATCTAAATCGGAAACAGAATAAAGATGCAAATTAAGGATATTCTAAGGATATTTTTATACCATCACTATTCGTAACGGCTTGTAATAGACAGACATTCAATTGGGATCGGGATTCTTTTGCCATTCACATTTGGTGCTAATTCAAGAATCCCAAGGATTGAGACTACTAGAATTGATCCTAGTCTTGGTTAGATGGATTACAATGAAAGCGAATTTCATTGGTTTTATGGCTAATTTTATCTCTATATATTAGATCGGACTGCAGTAGATGAGCGATATGGTTCAAACTAGTAAAATCAGGCCTAAACTGTAAGCTAAGGCAATTGAGAAGTTAATTCATGTTCTGAAAGCTAAGTTCCAAAACAATTCCGAGGGGATTTCAATCTTCTTTAAATTGGAATCGAAATAATGTCGTATTTCAAGAAACGTGCGTTAATATGCTACTTCATTATCTCAACTTTATTGAGCAAACACAAGTTGTGATGCAAGTGGAAAATTCAATAGTCTCAAGCTGTAGAATTTGGTGCATCTGAGAACAAAAAATGAGTACTAAGAGAAAATCTCATGCTTGAAACCGATAAGGTAACTTAAAGCTTAACATTATCCTAATCAGGTTTGAACTCAAGTTTTCACTTTCAATTCAGGGGAAAATGTTAAATGGCAATTAGAGGTTTAGTGAGGATGGAAAGAAATTGACATTCATAGAGGACTGTCGTAGAAATCGTCTTCAAATGAAGGCAAGTTTGAAGATGAATCCCTCTACCAACCCTCCCTGCTTTTCTCCAACCTGCGTTTATAACAGAAGCTTGGGCGAACCAAGGTATCTAATCCTTGAGCTGTTGATAAGCGCTATCAACGGCAACCTGTGTTCACTCTTCAAAGCTGGACCGGTCTCTAGCCCTACCTGGGGTGTTTGTGCAAGACCTTTTAACATACTCCTGTTTTACTGATCCACCATACAGCCCACACTTTAGCTCGTGGGGACAGTCAAGCGGAAATTACTAATAGAAGGCTTAAAAAGCTATGCGGAAACGAAAGAAGTACCAAGATTTTTATCAAATTTATAAAAAGTTCACTCCATAAAGTAGACCATCTACCACGGCGACAATGAAGACCTATAAGGAAAATAAATATGTATCGGTGAGTTCTGAAAAAATATGTTTCATCCACAAAATCCAAAAAGAAAAATTTGGTAAAAAAAGTTTATACCATTTAAATACACGTCATACAGTTTGGACGCAACCACCCGATTTCTGGACACGTGTGCCCTCACAGGAGACCTAATTAGAAGCGTGGGCGTAAGAGGGTACAGGTTTCCACCCCCTGCCCTCACAATCACAATTTCTGTCTGTCTTTATGGTTGGCTCTCCAGTCGCATCAATTTAGAGTGCGAGTTGCCTTTTGGCTCTCCTGGGCAATAAGTAGAGGAGCCCTAATTGAAGAGAGCTTTGGACATGCATAGTTTCAATGAATCATTGTCTCAAAAGATAAAAGCAGACATTGTAAGTCGTACCTCAGTAGATAGGCTGATAATTATATCTAAGATTAAACATGAAGTGCAATCTCCTAAACAAATTTAAAATGTTTCCGATTGTTTTCAATGGTCACGGCGGAAAATGGCAAGGTCGACAGACCTCAGCATTTTGGCACATGTCTGATGGCTTGATGGATCAGGTAACAAGTTTCTATTTTGATTTATCCCTCTACACAAATTTGGACCCTGTTTTGATTAATTTTTATCTGAATTCTAACTGAGCCAAATATGAAAACAATGAAATTATAGTTCATTTTGATGTAGGCCGAATACTAGTTGATTATCAAATTTCCAAATGATCAAGTCACCAAAACTGCTACTTTTGAATACATTTAGATCACGGTCGAAATTCCATCAGGGAGACGAATGAGGAACATTTGTCTAAAATAAAACTCGTGTTAATTTCTAAAGATTCTCGTCTGATTTGAAGTATCAGTGCAGTTCTACTAATTGATGATCCAAACCAAGAGTAAGTGTCCAATTAAAGTCACTCCAATAGAAAAAAAAAGCACAAAGGAAGAAATCCCAGACAGAAATCAAATCCTCACCTCATCAACAGTGAGTGTATCTAGGGGTGCCGAGATGAGATGCCATGGACTGACCATCATATAATATTGCCGGATCTTTCCCAATCGTTCGCTGACCCGGAACACTTTCATGTTGACCTGTTTCCGATCTTCCAAGGCAGATATCGGCAAGGGAGGGGCAACCTTTTCCGGTTCTGGAACAAAGTTACTGAATAAATACTTTCTGCAGATTTCATTTATTTATTGTGGGATGATAACTATGGTTGATTATGGTTGACATGTGATACAGGTTTTCGCCAAGTCTTACTTCCTATTATTGGCTTTTAAATACTAACTCAAAAGCAAGTTTCGGCTGCAATAAAGCTATCACGATTCGCCGATAAGTTAACTTAAAAGTTCAGACGCACTTTGCATATCGGTATGGCAACTTGTGGTCTCCCAGTTGCTTTCAAGGTTCATCCCAGTCTCATAATAGGCATTGACTTTGACATCATAGATGGTGTTTGGTTCGAGGTCTTTGACGACATAATCGTAACCGTCTTGAGCCTCGAAGAAGGCCTGTCTGGCGCTTCGAGGATCAAATGTCTGCCGCCGCATCACACCAGATTCGTCGGCATATTCTTTTGAACCAGATGCCCGTATCTGGAAAAGGATCAAATCAATTCAGTTCTATTCAGTTGATTATTTTGATGAGAAACGGCCCTAATTTCAATAGCCTGTCTGAGAGAATGACAGCCCAGATTTTGGTTCAACTTTGACATATACACAAGCTTGGGCTAGACGTCCGATTACTTAACTCAATTCTGACAAACAGTTGTTCCTTTTCTCCAGGAATTAGTCACTAAAATTATGCATTCATGGGAAACTCCTGGGCAAATTTGATCTCTTTCTAAAGTCATTTGTATCCCATAAACTCATCATTAACTGAATGGGATTTATTGGCTTTTGAAAGACAGGCATGCAATACTACTTCCACCTAGGATTCTTAAAAAAATTTTACTTTTCTCACGCATTAATTCAACTCCTATTTCTCCTGTTTCTCATTCCCTTCATTCACTCAACTTACCTGCCAGATCTTTCACTATTCGGTCCGCCCGCCTGGATTCCCCGAGTACGCCTTTCTTGTGATTTTATCAACTCAAAGATGCTGGGATAGCTCAAGTGTGTGAAATAGAAAGAGAGTGGGAATGGGAAGAAACGGCGAAAAATGGCTGAGAATGGAACGTTTGTCCATTGCATGTCCGTTCAACACCCACTTCGGTAGTGGGGGCTAAACTGGCTAAATTCTGGGCGGTGTTAGGAAAGAATGCAGCGAGAGGTAGGGTAGGCTGATGTATAAAGGGGATAGGAAATTTGGGGACGTGAGGGAGGGAAGGGGCGGTGGTGTGGGTACCTGGGCGTTGACAGCATGGGTACTACGAACGGCACTAGCCCGTTCAGATACGCGCCCTCAATGAGAAGCCTAAGAGTTGTTCAATTCCAGTAACTAGACCATCGTAATTACTCTACTCTAAATATTAGTAAAAGAATACAACGCTTTTCCAATGCACTTACGTTAAATCCGACCAACCCCTTTGTGTTCTCAGGTCTTTGCCAAGTTATTTTTGCACTAGTGAGACCAGGAATGCAGAGCAAGCCTCTGACAGAGTAGTCTGTTCCCCAAGTAGCCATTGTTGACCTTGCTACTGCGGGAGGATCACTCCATTCGCCATAGCGACCATCAGGGCCTTTCGACTTCACCCGAATAATGTAGGGTGACTTGCTTTGCAAGTGTGATATTATGGCCATTTGGAAGGGTCCAACTTCATACGTAGTCCACCCAGAAGAGTCATAAGGACTGTCATTAGGGGCGTAAAGAATCTGGAAGCCTTGTATGGATGCCTGTCGATAGTTTGTCTTCGAAGAAGGCAATCGACTTGCTGAAAAATCCATCTCTGGCATTCGCCAAGTCACCTTGATCTGATGCTGGTTTATCCGAACCGCTTGTACATCTACCGGCGGTGGAGGCCCTATGAACATTGTTACAATGATGCCTTTAGTTTCCGTGTCTCCTATTCAGTCTATTTCTATCAAATGACCATTAAATTTTACAGAACAAGCTTAAATGAAGGATCTGATACAAAGTTGTGCACAAGTAAATTCATCATTTCAGGTTGATCAGCTTGGAAAACATTTTTCAATTTGTATATCTGGACTTAAACTACCAAATGAAGCTCTCTTCTAACTCTTCTGTTAGGGATAGAAAAAGCATTTTAGTCTCCATGGTTACCCATTTCCAACCAATATAGGTAAATAATTGCTATATCACTAGTACGGGTGAAATGAGCATAAAAAGAGAGATTTTCAAACTAAATGAAAAGTAGTTTCATGTTACACAAAATGAAGCGTGGGAAGCAACTTGTAAACAGGAAGAGGAAAGATCTCCGTCTAAGTGCGATGAAGGAGAAAGTTCATAGAAAACTGTTGTAAAAAATGCTAGAATGAACGATCTTCAACTCGGAATGATGTGACGAGGTGCAGGTGCTATTTTAAGTAAATATCTGAGTAACCGAAGCTTGGGCAATGTCAATTTGCATATTTCATTTTAATAGCAACCAAAAAAGCATTAATGTTTAAGAATGCCAAAATGCAATACCGCTGAAGTGACCACAAACACCCTGACGACTCAAAAATTTAACTGGGACATATCTGGTAATAGTAACCGAAATTATATTTGAGGAGTTAGTTGGCCCTGCTTTCTCCACCGAGGAAAAACTCCGTAATGGAATAAATAGGTTCGTCATTTTCCGCACAAAAGCGTCAGCTGTTGGCTCGTCTGCATTGGCGCTTAGCTGGACGTAGCTTGCCGTGTTTTGCCTGCTTTATGGGCCCTGTAAATATCGTTTCTAGCAAACATCATCTGTTTGCATGATGACGATTTCATTCTGCGCCCGTCGACGACCGCTACCAAATATAGAAAAAAATGTAGACAAGTCGGTGTCCATAACATTTATTTTAGATGCAACTAGATCCAGTTCTTGGTACCATTACGGTAAAACATCAAGGCGTCTTGTTAAATAGCGGTGAGAGGGAGGGGATTCGAGCCCAACCAGTACAGCGATTCAAGGCTTCGAACAAATGAACTCGATATTATTGACTCCAATATCCTAGAGTACTTTTCATCTCAGGCGAGTATTTCAATTCAAAGTGCCCAAACCTTATGATGGAATGGAAGAAAACTTCAACTTCAAAGCTATTTCTACAAAAATCAACTACACCTATTGCGCGAAGCTTGCGTTAATTTTTCTACTTATGAATGTAATTGAAGATGTTATGTAAGGGGTCCCGAATTTTCCCGCAACAAGATTTTGATCGAATATCGACGACCTTGACGTACATCGAAATTACACTCTTAAACGTTGAGATCTGCAGTTTATTGGCTATGCTGAAGGTCATAATCGAAACATCGCAAAGTAGATTCGAAAGTGGACTTCTTAAGGACTGTAAATCAAAAAAGAATTTTTAAGATCTCCATCATTATTTTAATGCATATTCGAAGTGGCACAATTGCGCAAAAATGTCTGAATTCCGATCAGTCTACAATCAACATTAGTTGTTTTTCGTGGGACACTAGACTTTGGGGCGAAAAATGCTTTATCAGGTACCGTTAGTTAAGATGAAAATCCTTGGGGATGAGGGCACTCTAAATTTAGACCCAAAAAAACACCTCAGAGCATTCATTAAAGTAAACAATGAAGCAGCAGCCTTAAGAAAGGCCATTAGATATGTTTAAAGCTCTTTTCCCTTAGCACTAACTCATAAATTAAAGTGTTGCCGGGCCCGATTTACTTTTGATACCACACTAGTCTGTTTCATTCATTTCGGCTATTCTTGAAAAAAGGGTATTTGTGTATGATCAAATAGCAGGAGGACATGATGGAGTGCCAGAGATTTCAAACGAATGTGAGGGAACCAGCAAAGAAGAATAAAAAGCGATCACCGTGAAATTAGAGTTCAAACATGTTTCATTGCAAACTAAAATATTCACTTCTCTATAGACGAAAGTGGTTTAAACAGCCATATGTTTTCCAACCATCAAAATGGGCACGCAAAATCTAAAGTTTTTATTCGATCCTAATTTCCGAGATTTGCTCTAGCAGAATAGTTTTTAGTATCAGTCACTACAATGTGAATTTTACACCTGTAGTGACTTTTAGTAATAGGACCATAAAATATCTCCAAGATGCAGAATATACGCAAAACCGTAGTGGCTTAACTTACGTTTGCGTAGTTAACTGGTTCGTAGAACTAACTGGCAAAGGTTAATATTTAATAAAGATAATTCCCCAGACAATGGTGACAGTCCACCTTAATGGGTGGCCAATTTAGTCATAGCTAAGACGGAAATGTAACCAACGAAAAAATAATGGAATTAATGAGAGGAGAAAATGTTAATATAACATATTCATTACATTTGGGTTAATTACATCTGAAACTTACATACTATTGGGTTGCAGTATTCCTTGGCTTTTGCATGATATACATTTACTTTCTTACCATCCCGCGAGACATTATTCGTGGAACTCAACACATGCACAGCGTTGCAAGCTTTTCATGTTTAATAATTTGTCGTAACTAGTTTGCAATTGATGAATACGAGATCAAATAGCAGTTTCGGCAACAGGTACAACGATTGCTTGAACAAATGAGGAGCAAGAAAATGGTGGAAATCTAAGCTGTGTTAAATGGGTGGTTTCAATGCAAGCTATTAAAACTGATCGCTATCGAAGAATCCAATCTTACATGAATAGTTTATGAAGCAAAGTTGTAGAAATTTTAGATGCATAGAATCCCAGGGATAACTATTGCAGAAAAGTAGGTAGTTCACAAGTACTAGCATTAGGTGAAATAATTACTATGAGATATGGGAATGGGGACTGTTCAAACGCTAGGAAACGGATCCCAAGCAGAAAGAACTAGCTCACGAACAGAAAATGAAAAATACGCCAAGAGTGTCCTCAACGTGCCTTCCAAGTCCCTTTATTCAGATTTCAGAAAGTGCTAAAAAGCAGAATAATAATTCACTTTCTACATATTCGCTGTCCTCACCAAATCCTGAATCAGACGAACTCACTTCGACGCACGAGAAATTTTTGGAAAAGATAAGAACGGTTCTAGATTGAAAGAACTGAATCATCTGGATACTACAAGAGGGATGTGAGTCTACGCCTCGAAGTATGCGAGTTCTTGCCAACTAGGTAAGTAAAAGCAAACCAAGAGAACAAATCGGCGAAGATAAGGAAATAAATAAGTTCGGTTTCCCGTTACAGGGAAATTAAATTTGCATAGTAATTAACTCTAGTTTGAAACGCACGACATTTATCAAAGTATGACCAAGGTAATAAATGGCATAAACTATCCCATGGATGTGACTTACTGTCCCCAGTTGTCTGGAATGTATTAGATCTTGTCCAAGGACCTGGTCCGCTATTGGTAAACGCTCGCACCATGAAGTGGTAATACGTCTGAGTCTTGAGATCTCGAGCGGTGTACTTCAGCTGCTCCGGAACAAGGACATCGTAGATCTGTTCAGTCTCACTCTCCGCGCCATCCTCATAATAACGGACCTGGTAGCTGGTCAACCGACCATTTCGAGTGTGAAGAGGCGGTGGTTCCCAGGTCACCTCCACTTCACTCGGGCTTATTCCTTGGACCCGTAGTTTGAGAGGAAAACTTGAAGGATCTAGAAAAAAAATCATGTACATCATCTTATATTTCAGAGAAACCTCAAGCAAAGAAAATGTCAATAGACATGAATATCCGATTTGAGATTGCGACGAACCGCCTCGTCTAAATAGGTTAAAATATATTTTGTAAAACAAAATTTATGATTATTTTGGCATATAAGTTGGTTTAGTTGACATTTTACAAATGAATATACTAACTTGTGTTACTCAATAATTTTCACCGAAAATTGGGAAGTAAATATTAGAATCCAACCATTAGGTTAGTTAAACTTGGAAGACATCATGCTTAGTTGATGTAGCCCTTATTTTAAAAGAGAAGATTCATTATTATGTGCCAACTTCAACTTTTAGTTGAGTTTTCTCGCATTCTATTTCTGCAATTTTAAAGATCATTCATTGTTTGTCAGATAATATAAAATTAGGCGTAGGGTGAACTCACGACTTTCCGGAGTAGTGACATTGATTCGTTCCATGATTCCATTTATGGTGGAACTGACAACAGTTACCTGAAATTCGTAGGTGATGCCGAAGCCTAAAAAAATGCCAAAGAAATCGCTTTAAAAATCGCGAGCATTTAGGCGCATCCATAATGATTACAGAACTGCAAGCTACTGTCTCAGTAGTACAAAAAAGCCCAAATCGGTCAGTTGTTGGTATGCACCACTGAATAGGCGTTCACTATATGGCTCTCTGAAGGAGGTATTATTAATGCTGGTTAATATTAGATACACCGCGCAAAATCCTCTCTAGTTTGTATTGATGGATTTTCGTTACAGGTAAGAAAAGGTCCAACATTTCTTAAGACTATTCTGGCTATCAAGGAGATAATGTGCCATAGAGAAAAGAGGGCATTATCATCTACTGGTTGTGCTTGAACGAGTAGATAGCATTAACCCTGGTGTCAACAAGAAATGTGACAATTTTAGAATGTTAAGCCAAAATGAATGGAGTAGGTACTGCAACTATAAATTATGCTGCCTTCCTCATCACTGGATCTATACTACTCATACAACTTACAGATCGAACTGATTGCCCTGTCCAGAACTGTAGAGCGGCCCTCTACCCATCGAACTCATGATCCAAGTCATAATCTTGTCAATCCAGATTTGTTCGCCCTCAATTTCTGGTTTCTGATATAATTTATTCGAAAAAGCAAAATATGAACCCATTCTAGAGCTATACTTCCTTTTAAGTACAAAGCACAAACAATGATTTGGCGGCAAATACGAACGTGAAGCATTTATGGGAAAAATTTGCATCGCGATACATAGGCCATATGATATTACCTCTAATCCAGTATGTTGGAATGAAGTGTGGACTAATGACCACCAATCGGGCGTCTCCGGTATGGTAAGTAATCTACTTCTACTGTTGAAGCGACTTTCTACCTATGTATCGAGCAGCCAAAATGGTGAATGATTAATCAAGCAAAGTGAGAGCTTAGATAGAATTCTAAAACTGCAATATTGTTTATGCACAGAAAGTAAGATGTGGTTGTAGGCCGACAACTGATTAAAACGAGTCCCCATCACGCAAGTAGACTTTTTGAATGATAAAAGTGCAGGACAAGAGAATCCGCCTTTATGTTTTGCTTGAGAAAACCATATTGCGAATTCACTTCCTAGTTGAAATGCCCAAGTCCAATCCTCCGCCTGAAATGAACTAGTTATTTAGAGCGCAAAGCAGAGCTGAAAGTTTTCCTCATTTTGCTACAAATTCTCTGGCTGACGTAAGAACATCCTTTCTATGAAAGGATGGCTGAAATTAATTCGCGAGGTTTTCATCCGTCATAATTTATCATACAAAGCGTTCATTTCGATTTCGGTAAACAGTCGGCTAGTTAGGCCATTTTTAACCTACCCAAATCATCCCTCTCTGAGGATGAGAAAGATTCAGTTGAAACATTAGCTAGAATACGGGTTCCCTCGACCCAAGCGCCAACGCGACTGGCTGCCACCACTGAAGCGTATTCGCCACTTTCCGGTGCTCTGGCTTCCGTGGCTATCAAAGGCAGAATAACCGGTCTTGCACTAACCTACAAAAAAATTAATTCAAAGTTACTGTCAAGACTGTTTTCCAAGCAGAATATGATTATCTAGTTCAGAGTTGACAGAAAAAAAAAAGCCCTAAGCGATTGTTTACCATCTACTCAAATGAAAGGATAAAAAAATCAATCCAGGTAGAAAAAAAACTGGAACACCTAGAAGACCAAGAACTTGAAACCTAGAAAGGGGACTTCAAACTAAAATAAACCTTCATTGAACTCTTCTTTAGTAAGTGGCCGTTGAATTCATTGTATATGCATACGAGTTCTATGGACGGTCATACATCTCACCAACATTTACTAATTCATGCTCCTGAACGGAGTCTTTTTAGTTTTGTCTTCCATGGGTATGAACCATCCATTCTCCCAACCCAAAAAAATGAGTGAATTCCGAGGAATTATTGGGAACGCCCAAAAATGATGCACGAACAAAATCGAAATGCTAGCCATAACTACCTTAGTAGATATCCCTTCTACTTTGGATCGAACTTGTTAACTAGCCGTCACTTTAGATTTCTTAGTCAACATGGACCTCTTGAGCCTCTTGTAATGGCAGTGACGCTTCATAAGGAGGAATGTCGTTGATCCTTGCAACGTGAAGGCGTGTGCTGATATTAATTTATAGCTCATTAAGAGGTGTATCAAAGGAGACACGATCTGCCACCTATCTCGGAGAAATTCTGATTTTCCCCAGAACTTACTTGATATATCAGCAAGCCCTCTTTATTCACAAATTCCGCTGGTCGATCCCAAGTCAATTCCAACGCTACGTATGGAAGACCGAGGGCACTTCTTGGATCCTCTCGAGGTAGTGGGAACCGTCGAGGCTGCTTTTCCAACTGAAATACCCGCAACTTCAGCGGTCTCGATGGAGCTGGGTAGAAGAGGTATGACATTCATTAGAGTTTATTGAAATTAAACGGGTAGATTTTACCGTGTTAAAGTTCGAATAAACGAAAGAACTTTTTGGGTGAAAGTAAAAAATTTTCGAATGGTTTAACTATTTTAAAGTGCTAATCCTACAGGCTGAAAGGTCCTGTAACTAACCTGATCTTAATTATAGACCTTTTTGCTACTAAAATCACCTAATTTCCGGTGGTTTTTATCATAACTGCTTCCCAAATTAACCACCTCTTTGTTGAAAGCTTAAATTTACCGAAGTTAGGCAACAGATTGGAACCCATCAAAATTATCTTAAAGCACGCTTTTTATCAGTATGTTGCAGCCGATAGGCCTAATTCATCTAATTAGTCTGTTGATAAAGCGGATGAATTCCCAGACTAACAGGGTTTTCGCTTTTCTTTCCAGCCTTAACAGCAGTGATAGTTATTTGCTTTGCGGTCGAACACTTATGAACACTGGCATTAACTCTTCTTAGTAGATATGATTAGCTTTCAGATGAAGGCGAGGCGAGTAGAGCAAGGGAAAACAAAACGCCCAAATTCGGCCGAATCGCAAATCCCGAGTTAATGAGAATGCAAGGACTGCTTGTCAGAGATAATCATGATGCTGATGATGATGATGCTACTAAAATCTGCATAAACGGTGCGGCAAACAAAGCAATCAACTTTGCTATCTCAGCCCCTATCAGAATAGTGTACAGAGCATATGGGCAAACTTGGCACTATATTCACTGGGAATACAGTTTGTCACAATGATTCACAACCTTCAGCACAATGAGTCATTCCAATGAGTTCGTCCACTTGTATGCTTCCAAGACCTTTTTTCGCGGGTATGAAACTCATCGTTGCAAAGATGAGGGGATATTCTATTGAATGGATGGTTTAAATAGTAGTTTTAGGCAAAATTTAGAACAGAAATGAAGGACAGTTACGCAAATTACCTGAACAATTTCGAAGAGACAAATGTCCCTCTATTTGAGGCACAACATGGTAACTTTGTGATGGATACATAGAAGCCTGCAAAAACTTCATCTAGCAGACACTACTTTCGTGAAGTACTTTAACTTAACTACTGTTTCTATTTAGAATTCAGCTTCGATTATGCATAAAACAGATCCAGACAACGGAAACTGAAGGAGAGGTGGACCGCAAAAATAAAGAACTCCTTTCATTGTCCTTCTTAAGATGAAAAAAATATCCCATCGGTATTAAGTGAATTGACATGACAGAAAATGAGCGAAAGTTAGTACGGTAGTTTCGCGTGCATATTTGTCTGGATTACTTCGGTTTCTCGACGTATTTACTAAGATTCCGTAGAAGAATTAGAGGCGCCCAAGCTATGCCCATATTTTAAAGTGATAGGTTTCAACAGCAGAAGGTTAGTCACTCGACAATGACGCTTACTAAGAAAGTATGAATGACTAACACACTTGACAAAGTGCGTTTAAAAAAACCCAGGAGACAGTACTGGTTTTCGATGTAGACAGATGCTCAAGGGCGCTGTACAGACAAAGATCGTCCAATTGTGTAGGGAAGGCGAATATAAATAAGTAATTTAGAAGTAAAGGTAGGCTAATGATACGTGCCTTATTTCAGAAATAAACTTTCTCTCTCTTATTCAAAGGAATGATATTTATTCGAACGACCAGTGCAAAAAGACGAATGCTTCTTGGTGTTAATTAATGATGTCTCCAAAGCTTACTTTATGTAAACCCTCTACCAGCCATAAGAAGCTCACAACATAAAATTTAATTACAACAGCCTTAACCATTTCGTGGCATAAAAGTATCAGTTTTAATATCCAATCCGTTTTACGCAAAATCATAAAGAGGTTATCTAAGATTAACTGATTAGAAGGCGGGAAAGAACCATCAATTTGGGAGGAGTTAATTACTAAGTCAACCGGGTAATAAACCGTCCCTTCTAGGTCAAATGCGTTTGCCGCTCTACACCACAGAATAAGGTCAATTGCCCGAATCTCACCTCTCTCTCTAGATTAAACTTAAAATAAGTGGAGGTTAAGTAAAAGTTATAAGCAGTGAACGGAAGAACACTATCCATTTTAAAATATTCAAGAAGGAAGAAGAGTGAGCGATGGCAAAAGGGAAGGAATACGGAGGAACGTACCACTGATTTGTTTACGTAACTGCCAATAAGACTGCCAATCAGAGACGGCGTCCAGTGGGGAAAAGAAGAGGAAAACTCCGATAGCGAAAAATATCCACATGTTCACAGTAGTCTTGGACGAAATAGAAATTTAGAGCCGATTTTTTTCGTGCCAAATGTCGTGGCTACAGGCTGCTTTTTTGCGTGTTCAATCGGTGACTGGAGATATAGTGAACGGATAAACCCAACGGTCCTGAAGCAATACGACCGCACGCTATCCTGCGCGTCTGTGGCCAACGTTTATTGGCCGTGAGCATGCGGACAGGTTATTGGCCGCGAACGACCCTTGCAAGTTTGATTAGCGAATCAGGTGGCCTGTGGCTCTTCAGCCTGTTCGATAATATGCTCAATGCCAGCTTAACCAGGGATCCATGAATTACAGAGTGCTCATGCTACCTTTTTTGTCTGTTTTCTCCGCGGAATTTCGAATTTTGCCAATTCACTTTCATATCGTTGTTTTGAGTCGTTTGTCGATTACGAATTTAAGTGACAATTCTACCGTCTAAGTTACTAGGATTCCGGAATTTTCGATACCCAAGCAAAAATTGAGATTCTGTAATAGAGAGGGATAAATTTATGACTTCTTAGAGCATTTCTAATGCGAAACTGTCAAATGCGCCCATTTACTGCGCCTCATGTAGATAATCAGACTCGGATTCCATGAGCACTAAGAATCGGTGATTATTTAAAGATCAGAACAGTTGTGTCAACTGTGATGTCGATTCTACCTCAACCAGCGAATTTTACTTTAAAGTATTGTTACTTAGAGTTTCTCTACTTTGATCGCTCTTCTCTGATGTCTCGAATCCACTCATTCCAACCCTCGCTGACTAAAGCGGAAGAACTAACGGTAGCCGATTCAAATGAATCGTTCGCATTCAGGAACTTCAGAGACGCTCTTTTGAACAGCTTTTACTTATTATAAGAAGAATCATCTGAGTTTCTTTAATGCGCTGAGTGCTAAGTCGGCACCTGTTTTATCGAAAAGCTTTGCATAGCCCTAGCAAAACATCTTGTACCTTTCCGAATTATATCGAAGATTTACGTTAAGAAGTAGGCTTCCCTTCGTCTCTTGTGTCAGCTCTGACTCCTCTTAGGCTGAAACGGGCAGGATAGCGCTCATGAATAAGGTTACTTTTCCATACCATTGTGAAAATACCCTTTACTTCTAAGGTTGCTTTCAAGAAAATCACATTTTGACGATGCTCTTTCAATTATCTGGCAAACTGACCTTGTACTTCTTGAGCGCTATCCGAAGAAATCCATCTTCGTTGTCGCTTCTGCCCAGCTTATGTCTTCATGAAATATTAATAAGTAGTCAGCAGGCTAGGATACTATTTGATGAACCAAGCGAAAGGAAATGCGGTAATTAGGTTTTGCGAGACGACGGATAGAATTGTTGAAATTTCGATGATGATGATGATGATGATGATGATGATGATGATGATGATGATGATGATCAGACGTTTTTAAAACTCTCAACTTACAAATCAGGAAAACACATAGTATAGATACCTTATGAGGACTCATTATAATATAAGCGGTTATCGTAATAGAGATTAGAATAAAGATTGTTCTTCCTTATAGAAGAATGAAATGATGAAGACCGAGGCGGAAATTTTATTAATGGGGCCATCTAAGGGTATTGTAGCACAATAAAGACTATACTTATGAACTACAGTACAGAGATGCATCGAACTTGTTCCAGTCACAGATATGGGGAATCCCCATAATTTCACATTTGTGATTCTGTCAGGCCAGCGTAGGTGTAGACACTAACCCATACAACATAAATCAAGCAGATTTCATCTACGAATGTCTTCCATGCGTAGCTGTTAAGCTTCGCGTTCAATCATGAGGAGACTAGCAGTTTATTGGCTAGGCCAAGTCCACTTAACGTTAGAAGAATGCGTTCTGAAATTTACATTTGTTAATATCACACGGTAGCTCTGTTATTAGAGCGGTCAAAATGGTCATCCGAATTCATTTATTAGTTTTCATAACTTGAATCAATGAGAACTCAGAACATTAGAGCCAAAACAACGGCCACACGATCCACGCCAAATCGGGATATTCAAGTGCTGTGGTACAAAAAGCAAACTACGATTGTAGAGCATTTCTTTCCCTAACAACCAAAATGTAGACTCATTGTATCACTTTGGGCTTTTGCACCACATTAAGTTGATGTTGCAGGATAATCTTAGGGCCGTTTTTATACAGAAGTGACTTATGGCTTTTCTACACGAGTCTAGACTAACACTGTATCAAAAGGTGATATAGGTCGGATCAAATACGGCGGAAAAGGTGCAACGAAGCGTAGATTCATTGTATCAATGAAAAGAGAGACACACTAACTGGAGCGTCTCAGACTCTCCAAGACTGAAATTCGCGTTTTCAAAATTTGTACTAGTTCACACCTAAAACGAATTGTGCAGCCTTATTTCAATCTCTGAGGTAGTCTTATAGCGATATTACTTAAATAATAACAAAAATAACTTTGCGCAGCTAATTTAAATCAAATTGAAAAATTGTTTAAAATCAAAACAAAAAACTTAAGTAACTTTACTTTTTTGATACACTTTTAAGCAATTCACACGATTTCGACCACAAAAAATGACAATTTGACAAAATAAATGTGTTCAAATCGAAATAATGCAAATGAAAAATTTATTTAAATGAAAAAATTAACGCCTTTACCTGCATTTTATTCGCTGTTACAAATAAAATAAACCAATTTAAATCCATTTTAATGTATTTTTTAAATGTTGTAAATAATATAAAGAGCACACTGCTCGGCAGATGTAAAAAGCACCTTGATTTACGCGAATTTATTGCAAAACATGAAGACCTGTACGATTCTTTCACAATTTGACTATCGTGGGTGGAAGTAGATTATAATAAAACTTGTACATTAAAGCTAATTTTTAGCTCTCTCTAGTGCCTCGGTTCCATGGGATTCGTGCCTATAATTTCAGTTTCAAGCCATCTTTTCTCTAGAACTCAAAATCATCTCAAGCTTCATTAAAAGGCCACCATGTCATTCGCTATGAAATCTAGGAGATGCTCATTCATCCTTGAGTGCCGTAACTTTTATGAAAATATTATTCATCTAAACGCTGTTGTTAGCGAGGAGGCTGAGACCCAATTTCCCAAAAAAGGAACCAGACCATCGATATTGTAAAAACAGTATTCTGATAACAACCCGCAAACCGATCTAAGGAATCTTGTCAGAGTTTACTCTCTCATAACTATCAGAACGTGCTTATTTGATCCAGTCACTGCAATCTTCAATATTTCACATGCATGTGGGTATTCCCAGCTAGTGAGGGTTTCAGATTGCTTGATTCATTTTAGTCTCTATTCTTCTTACTAAAATTGTAACATATGCTTGTCCGAAGAATAAGAGTTGATGAGGAAGCACTGTAGATTTTGAAATGGCCATCAAAGCTCACTATCGGCCTATAAAAAAAGGTCAAATGAGAAGTTTTCAGTCAAAGAGACGCAAGAAGGTGCAATAGGCAGGCTTTAAAAGGGGTCGAAATCTGAGGAGAAGAACCGAGTTAGATTAAAGCAATGAATGACAGTTCTATTTCTAGAATATGACCAATAGGACCATCCTGGGTCCATTAAAATTTGCTTTAAATAGGAGAGCACTTGTAGATCGTCGGTGTGGAAAATAAGATCTGGCATTTCTTTGCTTCGTTTATTGGCCAAAAGGGCGAGTTTTGTCAATTCTCATAGCAATAAACTGGGAACCTATTATATTGAAAATAGGATATGATTTAACATCGGGTTCCCCAAGTTTCGAGAGGTTTCTAACACTAATTGAACTTACTTTATTCAAACCGTGTGCTCCATTTGATAATTTACAGTCAGCTTAGAGTGATACAAAATCTGCAGATATAGAAAGCATTGTATACTTGAACTCCGAGTAGAGAATGCGTATTGGAGGCTATGACTGTGTGCCTCTCTTCTGGGCATATATTGCAGATCAAAATTGAATAAAAATGGGCTCATTCCAACCTCTAGGCAAATACTGATCTGCTTTGAACCCACGACGTCTACTGGACTGTATATTAGCACGACTGAAGCACGACTAATACGTTGTGCTGAACACACCGTAAACTTGACGGCTCACGAAGGTCGAAAACCCGCATCGCTTTCTGGGCGATACGCCAACAATCTGTGACAAATAACCGAGGACCTGAGGAACACGTGCAGATAATCATACTGTCGCGGCTCAGCTTTTATTTTAGTTGCCTCGAACACTTGGAATTAGTTAATGACCTTAGAATGTCTAAATTTTGAGCTTCCCCGAATCTCTGGCACTAATTTTGCACATTGGAATGTGCTTTATATCCCTCTCTACGTAGGCCAAATGAATAAAGGGAAGTAAATCTTACCTCTGCTCACCTGTATCTCCTTAATGAATTTTCTTACAATTGAAGGAAAGTAACCCCAATTGACTCGCTAAACATCCTCACAGATGACGGTAATTTTAACTACTTGTGAGAAGCTTCCTGATTTCCCAGTCTTTTAGTTTGGAATTTACTCAGCTTACATGTCCTGCTTTTTTTCAGTAGGAAAATACTGAAGCCTTTGTCTCTAGATGGAATGCAAATCACCTGTCCAAGTTACATTTTAGTTTCTACTGGACAGTGATAGAGGCTTAACCTTCGAACCCATTTTTTAGTTCTTGTGGGGTCTGAGAAACATGGGAAACATTTACAAAGCTCTGGGACTCACTAATAGGCGGCTCCACATTGAATGGAGCTCTAACCTTAAAGCTTAAACAAGCTCTATTCAGGATTAACTCAAACAACTCATAAACCTTCTATGACCTTTTCTCGTGGTTATCGAAGAACTGTTTGACTTAGAAATTTCTGGTTGGATTACTGTGAAGGAACCTGCCTGAAGCCTATGAAATGCACATTTTCAGTGCCCAGGAATTTTAAATTCTGACATCTATAACCGAAAGGAGACGCCGACATTTTCATAAGAAGAATAGATTTGTTCTGCTATACCCTTAGTTCATTGGTGAGAAATGATGATGAAATCAAGAAAACATTTATTGCGAATTTACGTCGATTGTATGAAAAGCCCTAGACAAACACTCAAAAATTGTGGCCATTCTAAACGAAATCAGTGCTTTCTTTCACTTTAGCATAAGCGAGAGAAGTAGATAGGCTGCACAGTACTTGCCATCACTACAGATCTCAAACAGTTCATTGTAGAGTATAGCGGTGTAATTGCCAATTAAACCAGAATGTAACGCAATACACTCTGAAACAATTCCTTTCTATTTGCACTATAGGGAAAAAATGATTTCCCATGAAATATTCACAAACCACAATAATAACTTGCGTAGACTTCTTAGCAATCTCAAAATTTTTTCATCATCAATTGGACTTAAATGATTCATTTACCCAAAATTAGCATAGTGAATCATTGTGCAGTAATTTGGGCAAAGATTTTGTCGAAGGGGTAGTCGGAGCGAAATTAAAGAGGCGGATGAATCGCATTCAGAAAAATAGAAGCTGTTTTCATGTGTCAGCCACCTCCAAGCTTTTGTACGGTTTCGTGTCAGACAGTCGCTTCACCTACTTTAAATGTGGAAAATAGATTCAAAAAGATATTATCCAAATTTTTAAAATTCAGCGGTTCATATTGAAATTGGAAATTCGAGTCATTTAAGAAGCATTTTGAGTTAACATTCTGATGAAACGCTTGGTTGATTCATCCATACTTTTAGTTTTCAACTTAACTATTGAATATCGAGATAGTTGATGGAAACGTGGGTATGGAATAAGAGGCCATTTTCTTCTGGAAAACTGACAGCTAATGCTAACTGCCGGTAACTAGGTCTTGTACCCAAGGTACCAGTAGTAAAGGCCTCAAAGGTATCGCGAAAAATCATAATCACTTGCTCATGCACTATAAACGTGGTACCGACTTGTCAATACGTGAAAGGAAGTTAGCGGGCTCAGTGAATCGCACAGCTAGACTGGCAGGTAGCCAGGTAGGGTTTTAAGACACTGAAGGTACACTAGGTACTTCCAAGATCTGACTTTATGATCTGGCCTTTTGACACGGGTCAAAACTGACCAATCGCATTGAAATTCTCTTGATCTATAAAAGTGAGACTGATTGGGGACTTTCTCAGCCCTCGAACCGATGGCTCACTGATAATGATGAAGAGTTAGATGATGGAAAATTGGTGTCTGGGAGTTCTGTTGAATGAAGTCATTATTTTCTAGAGACTACCCTCTAACCACTTTTATATTAAATCTAAAAGATACTAGGTCGGATTCAATTCGCCTACTTATTGGATAAACCAAAATGAAGTAAACAGAACTAAAATTCGGTGCATGGTTTGGTCCGGCAGCCGTAATTTACAAACATAACCAAGAAGGCATTGCTAGTTAGAGTGAATTGGTTTTTACTACTAGTTTCTTATGTAGACTAATTTACAACATGTATATCTTTCTAAATTAGAAATTAACAACCAAATTTTACTCTGATAACATGAACAATTGAAAAAAGCAAGGAGTGAGGAGTAGGATGGATCATTCTTGCACAGCAATAATATTCAGATAAGTAAAGTCAGAATTATTAGCTTCATGGAGTCCGGAAAGGAAGCTCAGATATCAGCAAACAATGGTATGTTTGCAAAAACTTGTTACTCCTATTTGCATTCAACGTTCTTTTGAGAATTGATATTGACACTAAATGATCCTCTATCACTAAAATCCTTTAAACTAGCAAATCGATTTGATAATGCTTTGAATAACAGCCAAAGTATGGCTTTAGACACGAACTTCCCACAAATTTGTCGAGAGTTTTTCATTCCACATAGGTTAAAAGATCACTCATTTTAGCCACTTTCCTAATTGGAAGAAATCGTACGGCCATGGTAGAAGCGAAGACTACTTAGGCTTGAAGAGCAGTAAGTGCATTAGTTCTGGGGGAGCTTGTAGTGAAAAGTCCCCTTGAGGTGCAATTCTCTCTTTGTAAGATGGATAACTCCCTTGCTAGAAACGCAGTTAGAATTAGCGTGACACTTAAGCATTTGGCAGTCCATCACTCGTTTACCGAATCTAATACAAAACGGCTGTTTGGCGCTGATAGAGGACATTCTTGGATGGACAAACTTAGAAACATGTCACTTCCAAAAATAAATCACCTCGGCTAATTACTTTACTACTTTAGTGGCGGAACTGAACAAAAGTTTAAGATGCGATCATTGAGTATGACTGGAAAATATGATTAAAATACTTTCTTCGACTGAAAGATTGAAGTGACTATCAATCATAACCGTAAAATAGATTAAAAACAGTTTAGATTGGTATCTCCTTCTTCATTTCTGTTTCTCAAAAGAGGTTCTCGAATCTATTTTGTGGCCATTTGCAAATGTACACTTTGTGTGCCGGCAAATGATGGCGTTACTGGATTATGTTTTGCTGAAGTATCATGAATTTACGATCAATTCGTGGGCATGAGCACTTCATTTACCATCGCGATGCAGGCGAATGTAGACAACTTTGGTAAACCACGTCTATTCTATAATGGGCGTGAGCTGCCGTTCAAAGTTAAAGCTGAATTACAGAACAGAATGTCTGCTTTGTAGATTTAAAAAAAATGTTGTGAGTGCCAGAACCTTTTTCACCCAAACATAAAGCTGAAAGGACTCATTCAGTAAAACTGCACTTTCGCTGCTATGCTCACTAATGTAAAAGTACATTAGTATTTTGGACGTAAGTGTTGGTCAAAGTTTTTAAAATATATAGCAACTCAAATCGGTTTTGAGTAACCAACATTTTTGATCTTTGAGACACATGCTAAAATAAAGGGACGGATAATTTGAATTGGTAGTTGGAATTTCAGGTGTTTTTAGTCCAAATGCTGAATAGATCCAACGAAGTTCATTCACCCTGCGGGATGAACTGATCGCTATTTCGCATAGAAAGTGCCCACACCCACGGTAATTAAAACCTCATTTGTGACCGCTAAGAGAGCGAGAACCAATTGTTGTTTCAAGCGTGCGCCTTCTCACGCATGCTTCCTGTTTTTCGATTACATTATGCAAATGTGCGACCTATCATCTGGGGAGAAACTGTATAAATTATATGGTTGCTACTGATAACTGGAAACGAGGAGTAAAAATGAACCTCAAAGTCTAATGGCACATGGAAAGCCGTAAAAGAACAAAATTTTTTTCTCTGCGAGGTAAGGTGGGCTGAATGTTGAATACTCCAAGGTGTATGAAGCAGCTGACCGAAAAATATCTGCTGAAATTAAAAAGCTATAACCTCTTCTGTTGTTGATGAAAAATCATATGTAGACCTCTTCAAAAAGAAGGGCGATTGGGAGATTTAAAAACAATTGAACAGCAGCAGGATCTAAGCACAGTGAAAAAGATACAGCTCTTTTGGACTTCAACCAAAACGAATATTTGGTCTTGAAGCAGTTTTCTATCTAATAAATGGTGGAATTTGGATGAATCATCCTTTTTGTCAACCGACTTAGACGAGCTTCTTCAATCTCGACCTGATATGGAGCCGCCAATCTATCCCGATTTCTGGCCTCCTAGTCCTTTAAGGGATTTTTATATTAAATAATCAATTTCAAGAGGTATGAATAAAATTTAAATCTAGGCTGAATGTGTGAAAATAGTAACAATTTTCGGTCTATTTTAATGTAAATCTGCATTTTTTAATGTATCAGAATAGTTTAAATGAATATCTTCAAAATGTTACACCCTTTTATCCTAGTGATTTTTTAGTTCATTAAGTTATTCCGAGAAACGTCGGTAAATTTGTTTGCCGAATCCTGCCTACTGGACGTCACTTTTACATCTGGTTCATCTAGAAATTGTTACCGATTAGACTTTGTTACCTAATGCTTCTCAAATTTGAATTTTCAAAAGGTACGTGCAATTGCGATCAACTCTGCTTCATGAAAGAAAGTAGCCTGACGCTTGAGTAAAGATCTTCAAATTTCAGCCCTTTATTTATTCTCTTAAAAATATAAACGCTGAGACCCTCTTTTGGATACCTTCGGTTTGTTTTGGGGCGAAGGTGGACACCTTGGTATCACTTTGAAATGGGGACGTCCGTTTTCCCAATCTTTGCAGATCAACGTTTTACTAGTGTGCATGGACGTTTCATTCACCAGATGCGTACTTATGGGTGATACACTACATGTACGCCCATCAGAAAATAATAATTTTCAATTTATTTGCGATGACTGATTTAGCACTTACTGTCGATCCAAGTAGTAACAACTGGAAATTCGAATGTTCTTCCAGTTCCCCTTAGTCCAACAGCTGCAACTGAGACCCGATATGAGGTGCGAGGTGAGAGATCACTAATGGTAGCAGTATAAGTCTGCTCTGGATTATCAGGATCCACCAATATGTTATGTGATCCACCTCCTTCTAGCGTCTTCTGAAGCGGCTCCCAAGAAAGTTTGAAGTGTCGCACTTCATCGAGCCGCTTTTTTGGTGCTTTCCATGACACTTTTATGCTGGTTGGATCCAGAACAACAATGGGAAGACCCATGGGAACATCAGGCACTGAAATTAAAAAAGAAATATTACTTAAAGGATGTAAGTAGAAGTCAGATTCCAATTTTGATTGAATTGATAGATTGTCCAGTAATCTCTCCAGCTGACACTGAAGTTAAATACTCTTTCAAACCTTCTACGAAAGTGATTTCTTTGCTCATTTTCTGCACGTACGTCATTGGTTGATAATTCAAGGTCTCAAGCTATTGCAAGTCGATAACTTCTTATTATCGGGTAGTTTTTTGAAAATCTTGGTTAAAGAGATGTAAATCAGGACGAGCAAGGTGCGTTTGGGTATCTAAGGCTTCAGTATTGTCAATTGGGGCTTCATTTCATAAGAGCTGCCAAATATTTAACTCGTTTATTAATAGCTACTCTAAAGTTCCTCCCATTATGAGCTGGATAAGTTTTGAAAAAGTTTTGACTTGTATAATGCCTTACTGATGGACCTTTTTGAGATTATACATTCAACAAATGGCATTATGATGAATATACTCGAAATCACTCTGAATTCAAATAGTGCAATATTTACAGAATCAGTTATTTGTTGGAGAGCTTTTTATAAGAATTTTATTGAAAATTTGACGATTTACATTGTATATTCATCAGCTCAACACTTTAATTTTGATGCCATAATGACCAGGCGAGAATTACCACATTTTACTTTCACATATTATTAGTAGTGCCTGCAGCACGATTCCGTGCTCAACACCCAATCCAACAGGCGGCCAACACTGCTATATAGTGGTCATGGGGCTCTGTAGTCTTTCTTGGAAGGTGCGTTGTTGGATATGATATTTTAACCAGTTAAAGTCGCAGAATCCTTACTAATATATATAATCCGTATCTCTGTTTGAAAACCTCCTTTCAAAACCTAAACAAAACCATTGACTCTTCCTCTGAGTCGGTTCTTACCGCTCAGGGCAAATAGACCACCACAATTCGCTTCATCCGTCCCAGTGCAAACTTTTACAGTCTAGGATACAAATGATTCGCACCTTCCGTCTATCATTTGAGAAGCAATATATACCTGAAAGCACCGAAATCTTTCCTCTTGGAGTTATCATTCAACACACGCTGATATTTAGCTTAATTCTCAAAAACGATAAGTGAGCATTCATTTAAAATATCTACACAAATGCTTGGGATTGTGTCGCTACATTCTGAACATATATTGAACAAGCTCGCTCACTCATTGAGCTTTCAATATAAAAAAACGCTTTCTTAACATTCAAGCGACATTCGAATGAGGGTAATTCCGATACAGTGAGTCCCGGCAACTTTGAATATGTGTGTGCGTGTGTGTGCGGACTTAATCGTCTAAACTATAGATCAGTAGAAAGGCTTTATTTTTTGAAATCTTCCCATAATATATTCTATGGTCTGGTAAATGATCTAACTAGTTGATATCCAAAATTAAATCATAATTTCGTATTTCCTCGTACTCTAATTCATTAATACGCATCCACTGGTGATACAGTTTGCATCTGGAATCGCTTGTTACGAGGACCGTTTTACAATAGTGCTAAATAATGATGCGTAAAACTTACTTTTGATGGGCCTAAGAGCATTAATCTTATCTTTGGGTCAGCATGACCTTCTTCATGCTAAATAATTTAGCTGGCATAACTCAATCCGACAATTGGACGTAAACAGCCTCCGAACCCTCTGGCTGGCATTTTCTATTGCCTGTGATCAGTGCATTAAGTCCCCACTTTGCATTATGAAAACATGCTCAGTTGAATAGACGTGTTTAGTCTCTTTTGCCTTTCACTTCAGGCCTTCAAATCGCAGCTGAAAGCTTTTTTCTTTTGGTCATCGACGTTAAAACTAATTAACATGTCCTACTCACAGTTTAACTCTTAATTCCAGCTAAGCGCTAATAACAAATGACTGTGTCTCGGATCATTGTTCAGTTCGAGTTATTTAATTTCCCTTAAGTTCGCTAATCTAATGGTTCATCAAGACTTAATCCAAAATGTTGGTCTCAAAAGTCTCCATGGAAAGCAGCAAAGAAGTGCTCGATGATGCCAAGTTCCACTTATATGATATAATGTAATTACTCCTTACAAAAGGGCCCAATCAGAGCTGCCTTTTGGGGATTTCTCTCAGAGAATAAAATTTGATCCATACTGGTTTCCAGTAGTACATTTTCTAGCAAATGAGATGCATGAAATCCTAGTTATTAACGCAATGCACTTTTCTTGGGGCGTGCTATTCTTGATACTCATAAGGCATTATTAACCTCTTCGTTTTTTTATGATCAACATGGTCTACTATTGCTCATATCTTTTCATAATCTGTTTCTTCTTATGGCAAATATCTCCTCATCAGAATAAAATGCTTCAAAATATTGTTTTAAAACAGAATTGAAGTAATTGCTGCAGTCATGCATGAAAGCATTATCATTAACTTATATCTGCCTTATGCATGATCACGGAAACCTCTTTTACAAAATAGGTGAAGAATTTGATTACCAAGATTCCTTGATTTGTCTCGGTGGGACTGGATTAAATTAAAAAACGGCTACCTTGGAGAGCGAAACGCATTCACTGCAAGTCAACCTTAACGAGCTTGTCATATTCAGATTTAGTATCTTCAAATTAAACTAGCCAACGCGAGCTCGCTTGTCTGGTTAAGTGTGTTTACCTACTCGTGGTTTGTACTCCTTGAGAAGAAGCAGAAAATGCTAAGGTGAGGAAAAAACAGGAGGAGGTGGCAAAATATTGGTCAATTAAAATTCCTTAACATGGCGATTATTTTGTTTACAATTCCCGATTCCTCTCTGGATGAGTTGAAAATCGTGATGAAAGTTGTGATAACGTCGACAGAATTGTAAATAACTACCTTCGTTCCATGATCATAAATTCGCCTGAGGAAGAAATAGCCCTGCTTGTACATGAGATGATTAAATGCTGATAAGAGACGAAGACACTCGAATTAATCCGGCCGAGTGGAGTTAATAATCGGCTGATGAACTTACAGTGCTCTTTAGTACGAAATTCCAGAGTTGCTACAGTTCCATGACCGTTGGAAGAACGTCCAGCTAGCCGGACGTGATAAGTTGAATCTGATATCAAGCCACGTAAGGTAGTTTGTGTATCGTCAGCTTTGATCACTAGGAGAACTTCTTTGCCGTTTCCCAATGTTCCATTAGAAGGGGAGTACCAAAGGCTATAGTCAAGAAGTTCTTCACCCTCTGGCACCTCTGGTTTCGTCCACATTAGTTGCGCACTGTCAGCTTCAACGCTAATTGCACGTAGATTCGGCGGTTGTGCAGGAACTGGACAATTAAAAAAAACCATGTTATACCCTTTGCTAAAATTAAGCTGATTCATTCAAAAAAACACCCTTTAGGCTGTTTCAAAGGATATACAGAATGAACTTGTTGTATTTTGAAACATTTTAACAAATATACATCAATGGCAGTTTTTCTCAAACATTCTTGCGTCTTAGACCAACAGAAGAGTTTGAATTGTTCGACGGGGTAATTATTTCTTAAGAGTGGGGAAGCATTCGCTTAGACCTCGGTGATTCTAGACTGGATGCAAAATTGTTCTAAGTGGACAATTATTTGATGCCAGAATTGACTAATTTACCAGTGTAATCAAACTAAATTAAATCCATCTAATAATTATCCAAGCTATCTAAAAGCCGAAACACGATTTCCTTCTTTCAAAAGAGAGTGGCTATTCGTTTTTGATACATTTTGATGGCTTCTTATTTGGTAGAACCATATCCAACGATTCAAGCCAGGACATTTATACGTTCAAGTTCTGTAGTCAAGATACATAAGCGCTGTTTTTACTGAAACACCGAGGAATCGATTCGACGTTGATCCGAAAAATTTGAAAAGCACCGACTGTGAACAAGATCTGCGAGCTACTACTTTTCTGAAGCATTTAAAATTAGCAACTATAACATGCTGTTTGAATTGAATAAGTTGGACATCAAGATGAAAACAACTAATCTGGCAGTGGGATCAGATAAAAAGTTGGGTATTTCAATTCAAATCCTAAGATATCCTCAATCATGAATCCTTTTTAGCAGACAGCTCCAATTAAACATGTCAATCTAACTTAGCTGCGAAAAGGATGCCATTGGCAGTCAAAGTATTTGACATTTTTAAAAATCAAATTTACTATCTACTTCAGGAAACTCAACTGTCGTTCAGTAACTGTCCCTTTTTCTCAGCATTAGCTTTCTTAGTGAATGCGAACCAAGGGCTGCTGTGGATTCTGGAAAGAATCAGAAATTTCCTGTGTTTTTGTTTTGATCAGTTATTGCAGTACTTCAGTAGACTATATTAGTCTTTGGGCTACCAAATTCTTAGTGCCTGGGCTGTCGCCGACGAGAGGATACAACGGCTATCTAGGCGTTCTTTCAAAAGCAAAACTTCTCCGAATTTCTGAGCTATCTCTAAAGTTGATGTCTATTACCGAGTTGAGATGGTGGGGGGAATTTTCGAAAGGGAATAAATTTCAAATTCTAGACCACTCTAACCTTTTTATACACATTTTGCGTCAGCCTACCGATACTACTTTAAAGTACCGCGCTAGATAAAAGTAATAAGGAATAGATAATCGTATCTATATGCATTAAACTGCTGAGGGATATTTAATGCGCCTCATTTACTTGCGATATCTTTTTACAATGAAGAATATGTCTGAGGTATCGGAATCGCGATGAATAGAAAAGTGAATATTTTCTGGCAAATATAGACAATAGCTAAATGATTTTATTTGACTTATTTGACAGTTTTCGATTTAAGGATACGGTTGTTTTGTAGAGAACTGAACTGTATTTGACAACTTTTTATTAATTTAGATTGTTTCAAATCAGCTCTGCCTTCAAATCCACCAACGTGGAGTGGATAATTTGTGAACAATTAATTGGTATCAATGGCAGTATTTATGCTGGAATTGAAAAAAATTTTCAGTTTTATGACTTTGTGCGTTAAGTTGCTCCATGTCAGAGAGCATGTCTGCGGATGAACAAAGGTTACTTTTGAGTGCCTGATGAGAATCTGGATATGAATTTAGACCATACATGTAAAAGGCGAGGTGAATCAAACAGACTAATAAAGATTTGTTTTACTAAGCTTCCCAAGATGTGCTCCAGCATATCCGAAAATTATTCTATTGGAACCACCCTCACGAACATGTATAAACTAGGCGCCTCAATACACTCACTGATTGAAACTTTACAATGGCGCTACATACGCTTGCTAGACATGGTAATTCTGAAATGTCAAATACATGAAGTACACACTATTAAAAGGTCAAGCTATATAGAAAAATCATCCAGCCTTGGTGTTTTTAGATTTTTGGCATTAACTTTAGCGTAGAAAAATTTTAAAATAATGTACCTGAAAATTTCGATTCGTTTTAGACAGACTATTAGGCTCCTTTCTTCAGAAGACAAAGTGGATTTTAGAACCTCTCTAACTGAAAACATCCAAAGTGGCCATCTTTCCGCAGATCAGTATTTGACAGTCTGAATGGTACTTCCAACACCTTGATTGTTTGTGTGTGCGTGAATTAATGCCTCGTCCAGGTACATATTTAGCTTGAAAATATAATGAGTTTGGTTTTCGACTTAGTGTGTGCAGTTCTTGTAGCTATAAAACTGAATACGTACCAATATTTGGCTCAAAAACCCACGTATTTATCGTTTGATTTTTGGACTTCCATTAGTTCTGTTAAGCTGAATCAAGAACAAATATTCAAATGGCAATACATCTGAACAAATATATAGTTAGAATCCTACCTTTCTCTCTTTCTCAATCAAGCCCTTCCACGGAGAGAGAGAATTACAAAAGTCATGGGCGGATGAAATTCTTCCCGGCCAGTCAATTAGAGGGTACTCTTACTCTTTAGATAAGGCGTGGACTGAGCGCCTTAAAGATAAACTACCTTGGCGCCAAGTAGAATGGGTATCTCCCTCTTCCCGCTTGCCCATTCTGACCACTCAAACTCTACCACTTGCCTACAAATGCTCGATTAATAGTCTTTACATACACATAAACCTAGAAATGTATGTCTTAACTCGTGGATTTATATAGCTTTGAGCGGAACCACTACATTTCAAATGAGAAGGAGCTATCTTCCATGACACTCGAAGTTATCCTAAAAGTTAATGGGCATTTTAAGAATGTCCCTTCGGGAATTCGAGAAGGGGTTGGACTATTTAGTGGATGCTAGTTTAGTTGATTGATTTTTTGAAAATTATATTCCCTTGTGTCGGAGACAAAGAGCTGCCGACTTGATTTAAATCATTAAAGAGATAGGTCGATTCACCCCATACAACGTGTGAAATTTCAACAATGTCACACGAATTCTTCATTGTCTTGGTTTGGAAACCAAGCAAAAATAACTTTGTCTTTGAAAATTCCTCTAAGTTTGCTCATGGAGCAACTATTATTTTAATAACGATTTGTTTATATTTTAATTTCACTGGCCAATGATTGTGAAGTAATGAAAATCATCAAACATGTCAAAATCATTTTGAAGCATTTATGACCATTAGATAAGTAACAACACCTTATTTAGTCTTCAACTCGATTGGAGAAGGAACACATAAATTTGGAAATTTTGATTGGTATAAAGTGAAATTCATTGAGTAACTTAAAGATTGTTATTCCTCTGCTGATATATTTTCGGCAAACAGCCAGCCATAAGTGTTTTAAGTGAAGTCGATCCGGAAGCTACCGTCTAAAGAACTGGACCAAGAATGCTAATGCCGGAAAAAGAAGGTTTGAAGCTTTGTATGAACAGGACGATCAGTCACCATTGAATGGGACCATTGTTAGGGCGATCAAGACATCGAGAATTGAAAGGAATTTCAGCATTAAAGAACTTGAGCACACATCAAATTTTTTCATCCATTCCTGTCCATAAGGCAATGGTTAACGTGGTCTTAAAAGTCATATTGAGAATGTGGAACCGCAATGAATATTGTTTCGCCCTTAGTAACTACCTGAATGCTGGCTAACTCTCGTTAAATGTTGGTTTTGTGGGGCAAAGCCAGAAGGGTGTGAATTCGATGGTCATTTGTTGATCCACAAAGAGGCGTTAACGGGTGCATCGACAAAAAAAAACAAACATTAGATCTTTAATGGTCAAATTGTGTTCACTGATCCCATGATGTAGCAAAATGAAAAAAAAAACTGTTTTAAACAAAAGCTGCTACTTGTCCAACTGCGTTTGACAGATAATTTCCCAAAAAGAATCTTAACAGTGAAACTTGGTTGATCGTGAAGTAGACCTTGAAACTCCTCCATGCACAAACAATTCCTCAAATCCTCCTATTTTCGATAGTCTACAAAAGAGCAGCCATAACGAGTTCTTCGGCCACACAAATGTTAACTTCAACGGAATGTTTGACGAAGCTGATAAGAAACTAGGGAAAGCTTAGGAAGTGGAAAGAACCACTTAGCACAGCTCCCTAGTTTGACTGTGCTGTGCAGCCGGATATCAAATGTGACCCATTCATTTAAAAAAATCTTAAATTCTAGCAATTTGAAAACTGCCCCAATAATCCTGTATAATTTAAATTGTATTTACGAATTCATTCAGTCATCAGCATTTTAAATGGCATTTTTGATTGTATTTTTGTCGACACCATATTGTTGCTTATATGAGGCCTCGTCTAACTTGATGGTCCTAAGATTTCGCGTGATTCATAAAGACAAGAGTGGCACATAGCGTTGACACAGCATGTTTCCGAATCATACTTGGGGAAACAATTCAGATTTCAATAATTACCTCCACCAAGAACATTATCAATAATAGTGGATTGAAAAAATATGTACAGTCCATTGTCCGGCAGGAATGCTCGTTCCGACTGCATTAACGCGCTATCTATAAACTAGATCTCATGGGCGAAAATGCATGCGACATGCACTGACATTACATTGTTCATTAGAGGGGCTGTTTGCTTCAGCAAATCAAGAATATAAGTTATTCCTCTTCTCGTAATAAAGTTTATGCTAACTTGAATTGGTACTGTCGCCAGGAGCTGTAAAATTTGGCAGCTTTTTATCGTTCATTTAAAACGTTATCATGTTCATATCGGAATTCAGCACGTGCCATAACTAGTTTTAGTTATTTCGGGCTTATTGTTCACAGCTTTGTTTAATGGTTCAACAGGAGTTGTATCTTTAATTGGTCCGGTCGCCAAATAATGCAGTCTTAATGCTCGTGATTTGACTAATGACTTAAGTAAGCAGCGTATTAAGTAAGTATCAATTCAAAGAACAAAAAGCTAGATTTATTGGAAGGATCTAAAATCAATCCAAAAAGGCTTTAACAAAAGAAAAGGTCTGTGATCGCCAGCAGTGGAAAGTATTGTAATTAAAATGAGTTTAGGGAACAGGACGAAGTGAAGACCATAGCTTCCTGCATTCGACTAGCATCGAAAGCCATAAGATCACTTCAAGGGAGTATCGAACTACTTAATGAATTTTCCAGAGGCTGATGCCTATCCCGCTGAAACTCTGTGAGGTAGGCGGTGGGGTTCCATGACTTTATATTAATGAAATTTTTGTCTTCGATTTAAAGCAACCTCATTATTGCCACTTGCTCAATCTTACTTTAAGTTTTGGGGCCTGTGAGGCTACTGAGAGACTAGAATAATAAAACTTTGCCAGTTCCTTCTTGACTAATGATTGAAGTCTTCGAACAGTCTCAAGAATGACGAATAGTCGCATCTTTCTCAACTGTACTCATCCATAGTCCTATACCGGAATATTCGAAATAGTAAGCGCATCTTTTGCGTCTGGTATCGTATCACTGATGCGGCTTTAAAAAAACGCTACTATTAGTAATTTCTGTAAAAGTGTATAATTAATGGACGAAGTTTTAATAGAAGTATTTGTATACCACTTATGAGTTACATTTAGTGATTAAACAGACTCATCACAAGATATAAGGCGTCATTTCGAATAAACATTTTATTCTGACACCTTCGCTAGAGCATCTTCAAGCATTTTGGTTAATGCCTTGGTCAATCAGCCATCTAGAAAAAATTTCAACCGAGGTTAGTTTCTCTCTTGTCTTTTATTGCTGCAGAATGATATATAAACTTTAAACATACTCAGATTTGACCAAAGATGGTCTAGATATACAAAAAACCTTAAGCACTTTTATTAATCAATAATGGTTGTACCCATAATTACTCAAAATGAGCTCCTTGAGTGGATTTAAAACCGCAAAATGCGCAAATGATTGAACTTTTTCATACGTTTGTTATAATCAAAAATGGTTATCTGGCTTACCTCCAGGCAAAATGAGACTGTAGTGGTCATCACTCATAGGCCCATCACCAGCCGCGTTATAGGGACTAAGTGAAATTATATAAGTGGCGTTTGGTAGAAGGTCTTCTAAGCGAATCTTCTGATTTGGAGTGCGTTTCACCTGCCGTGCACTGAGCGGATAGGCCTTTCGAGTTGTATAGTAGACTTTATACCCCTAAGGGACATAAAGCAATTAGGCGTTTTTGTCTTCTGATTATATCAAATAGTAGAGTTAATCAAAAAAAGCAGACAATACTTGACAAAACAAATAGAATAGGAGTATCATTTACAGAAAAGAATTAGGAAACTGACTAAAATTTTCCCGTTGGGTAGTTGTGGAGCATCCCAGGTTATTTCCAGCGAGGTGGGACTACTAACGTGCATCCGAATATCCTGTGGAGGTTCTCCGGGTGCTAAAATAAAAGATAGGCTTCTCTCATTGATTTAAAAACCTCAGCTGGAAAAGAAACGAATAGTGAGAGGGATACATAAAGATGTATTGATGTCGCTAACTGTGAATTTCTTATTAGTCCATTGCTTTGAAGATAAACATCATTTGATTTGGGTTCCCACTAGGGAAATTTATTGGACGGGACATATTAGTGCTACATTCCACTGAGGTGATTCGTCCATCACAGCTTTACTGAGTGTTAGAAGAGAAGCCAAGCGAAGTCAGATTTCTTTCCTTCCTACCCTGGAGAAAAGTTGGAATCGGCTGGCCATAAAAAGCTAAGAAACTGTGGCTCTTATAAAGGCCCCTCAGAATTTATCTTGATTTCTGCAACTCTTGATCAAGATATTCCATGACTAGATGCCTTTGTGCAGGACCTACATTAGGAGTGCTAATTTGAAAGTATTGACTTCGTTCTTTGCGTCAGGTATGAGCGGTTGCACTCTAGTGACCCTGTCTGGCGTGCCTCCAAGATGCGATGCTGTTTAATCAGGCCTAGTTTGTTCACTCTTACTTGGTCAAGACTGTTGAAAATGGCCCTCTTCTTCATTATCCTGTCAACAGTTAAACCCTTTTTTCGGGTGTTCAAAAATATCTGGTTTCCCTCCTTAATTCGAACGCTATTGGGGATAACATACAGGTAGACTATCAAGTTGGTTTGCAAAAGTAATACATTAATGCCAAAAATAAATAATGATAATATATTTTATAAGATGACCAGAAGATCGGAAGGACATAGGTCTTGGTGTTTACTTCTGTAACCAAACTGCAATACTCCTTGCTATTAAATACTGCAATTCGAAAATGCTTCGGCGAATCTTGATTCCTCTAGAAGCATTTTGCAAGGTACGGAATCCAGAGAGCTACATCAGCTCCAGAAAATCTCATGAGCTATTGAAATCAAGCTGCGTGAGACTCCTGATTCCAGCTGAAACGCTTTCATTCAATTCAATATTTCGAATACCTACTGTAAAATAACTTTGTATTAAGCAAAATTTTAAGAAGGATCCATTCCTTTGACCCAATTAACAAAGCCTGAATGAAAGTAATTAAAGTAAGACAATAATGCTTCACTAATGGTTGAATAAATAAAGCGAGATCAAATTGACGTCTCATTTCAAATCGCAGTAATGATTAAAATTCCAAGAATTTTTTTGAAAGTGAATTTTTTACGCAAAATTGAAAAAAATTTCATTGCTTGGTTTAACGATTTCTTGTAAATTTCAATCTGAAATTGCGTCAGCAACCAGTTAAGGCACATAAACGATAGGCGGTACTTTGCGGTATGGAGAGATGCGACTGCGACTAGTTATCTATAAATATTTAATTCATTTGTAATCTTTGAAGCCCCTTTTCAGTCTGTGTATTGCCTGTTTACGTCCCTGTGTTGTCGTTAGCTGCCGCTGGTGAAGGCCTTGAATTTTATCAGTTTGAACTTCTCAGTCGATTTGTAAGATAGTTTATCAAAGTTAACTGAGTGCGGCGGTCTTAGGCAATTTCTTCCGTTAAAACGATTTAGTTTTGAACAAGGATAACAAGTTTAACAAAAGGATTAGATTAAAAGTATTTCTGTCTGTCTTGAAATAAAGGAATCTTAGTAAATACAGGTTATAGGATCTCCAGAGTACAAACAGATGGAAATCTTGAACTGTACAGCAAAAATAGATCTTACTTATGGAAAATGTTGGACTAAATGCACCCTTGGACAGCTAAATGGCCTTTTAACGGGGATTTTAGACATGCAATCGTTGAAATTATTCATGAATCTATAGCTCGGCAATCTGTATCATTGGTTGAGTAATGAACAAGCCTACGATAATGCCAAATTTACTGCGCATGGAGTCACGCAATATCTCATGTAAACTGACTTTCGTATCAGGCAGGTTATTGACGGTTTGGAGTAATCCCAAAAACAGTGATTTTCTACTCAGTTAATTTATCACAGCACAGCTGTGATGTTCACGTCTTGAAAATCTTAAGTAAAGGGAAAAGATATTTGTAGATATAATGAAATAGTAAATTAATTCATTGACAATATGTATGAGTTGCTTAGTTGAGCATTCAATGCAAAATATTTCAAGAGGATTTCCAACTATGCTGTGGGCATCGTTTTGGCATCTCATGTCAAAAAGTGTGTACATATTTTGGGATCTCTATTTGCCAGATGGAATCGAATTAGTTTCAAATATTTATTTCTGCTTGAAAAAAGCAAATGTTGTCATACATATTTTAGTATCAATTAATGGATGATAGTCTCCAAGGAGTCCAATATCCTGAATAAAAGGCAGTGGCATTCTAATCCTTGTAGTCGTGAATGATGGAATTTCCTAAAATAATTGCAATCTGATGAAAGCCATCTAAAATACATGAAGATTAATTTGACGGATAAGCTGTCAAAGACTAACAAACATAGATACCGCATGGGTTAACAAAGCTGTACCAAATCTGCAGCGGTTGACATGCTTCAAAGCAAGTCAGTTGATGCAATGGAACAGGTTAGAACATTGACTTTCATTAGATTAACGAAGGCGACACTGTGTGACAATGAAAGCGCAGCGCTATCAAGGCCGACAACGGCCGAATAGGTGGTTTCCTGCAGTTGAAAGACCCGTCATTCATATTATTTGATCCAATTAATACAAACTGACTTGCAAAATTTTGATGAGCGAAGCGCTGAAAAGACAACCGATGCCAAGAATTAATTTAGATCACTAAGGCAACTTCAATTATGAAGCGGATGACATTAAAAAGCATTGTTATGGAAACATGGTGAGCTACTCCATTTTTAGCTGAGTGAGCTATTTTTACTGATCCGAACCGGGGAAGTAGTGCTGTTTTTCTAAAGCTTACATCCGTTAAACATCTATAGCATCCAGTTGGATTCAGTATAGAAAGTAAGGCATTTAGCTTTCTCAACATTCTTACCACGATTGCGAGAAACAAACTCAAAATTTCCTGAGAAAGGGAAAATGAATTGCTTGTCCACATACTGAAATTTATCCAACCACTTTGATGGATGATTTCGGCCTGGAGGTCCGGTTTTGGGGCGCATTGCAGGCTTACTAATAGGACTAGTTTGTATTTGATAGTTTATTTTCCTAACCTTACTCTACGTATCATCACGGCCTGTCTACGAGTTACATGCTTACAAGTAATACCAAAGCAAATGGTTAATCTTCATTCTATTCAAAGGTTCTCTATAACTCATTGGGAAGGAATTTCGCTTAAACATTCACAAAATCGGTATTGAATACTGATAGATGAATTTCAAATGGTCATAGCTCACGAATTTCAGCAGTTTGGAAATCCATTTCATCACTAGGCAAAGAGAGTCCAACTTTCCTATTGACCGCTTGGACTGACGCCTTGTAGGTTGTGTAAGGTGAGAGATCAGTGACATTATACGTAACAATTTGAGAGTCATCGCTGGGAGAAGTGTGAAAATCTTTTGTGTAGATATCTGTAATCTGCTTTCGAAGATCCTTCAACGAGCCAAGTCGTTTATCCTTCGACTCTACAGTAAGCGTGTAGGATTCGATTTCGCTGACCTTATGAGCCTTCCACTGCAGGACAGCGAAGGTTCCTCCAACCGGTCTGGCGTCAATCATGGTTGGTGGATCCGGAAGTGCTATCAGATTTAAACAAAACCACTATCATTTTTTCTGCTGAGACCGTTTCTAAACGGAATACTTCATTGTTTGATATCAGCTCAAACAATACATTAAAATTCAGGGTAAGTCATGCATTCAAAAATTAGCGATTTTTAAGTTATTAAGATAGCGCAAGAAGTTGTCAAAAGTTTTTTTTTGTTTTATCGAGTACTTCAATCTCAATTATGTCAGTACACCGATATCAAGCTTAATTAGTTTAAGCATCAGATCAGAATGACATGAAGCAATGAAACATGGCTTACTTTTGTGATTAAAACAATAAAAAAAAACAATTTCTGACAAGATAGTGTCCTTATACTGTAAAGTAGATGCGATAAAATATCGAAATTGTACATTTGTGGTTTCCTTCTTTCATTTATAATGACAATGAGCTGTAATAAGGCGTTGCTTGCAACGAATGTACACTGATACGCTTATTTTATTCATTATTTTTTTATTCGCAAAACATATGTGACTTGGTTTCAGTGAGTCCTCACTATAAATAGACGTGTCCCAAGCAGAGAGGTATCCATGCACTTATAATCTTTGAAACCTGTTGCAATCATATCGGTCTTATTTTAAGATAAAGAAGGTATTCAGACTTTATGCGACTTATTGCATGAGAGGAAGGTAGATCAGAATATGCAGAATGAACGCAAATTTTATGGTTATTTCGAACGTGTCATTACTCTGAGGGATTCTCCCATTCGCGAAACCTCAGAAAAGCTATGTCTCTGATTGACAAAGTCCATCTTTTAAGCTAGCATACTTTTCCTACCATTTCTGCTGTACCAGCTTAATACTTATGTGGTTCTGGTTGCTAAGATAATTCTTTTGGGGTATTCACAAGCGTATTAGGCAACCTTGATAATTTAGGGCATGACATTTTTGCTTACTCTCTTCTCGTACGCACTTTGTTATTGTGGTTCAGTTTATGGGAATCTTTCAATGAAGTAAATGAGTAAGGTCAGGTGGACAAATAATTGTTAATATAAGGCAGTTAGATCAATCTCATGATCATCACCAGGTTTTATTAGCTCATAGAATCCATTGGAACATCTGCAAGCCTGATGGGATACTGAAAGACCTACCAACTGTAAATATCTGAAAACAATGCCATTTTTTAGCCCACTTGATTCAAGCAAAAACCGTAAATTTTGAAATCATATTATCCTATTGCCTTCATAAGAGACGTACATGTTGTTCTACTACCGAAATTTACTGTAAAGTAATTTGCATTGCCATCCATTTTACACCAATATGTTATGCTCTCAGAGCTATTGCAAATTGAAAGCTGTCTGAATTGCATTACTGTAAAAATGGAAAATTAGGATTATGCTAAAGGTTGATTAAGGAAACAGATTCGTAGGTCATCCGAGCTCAGGGAAAGAGCTAGGGACAATCGTTGAAAAGAAGAACACCAATTGTTCCCTTTAATATAACTGCGCACTTGAAAACAACTGTTAAACAGCAATCCAACTTACAATTAATCGGTGAATATAGGTACGAGCGAGTGGATTCCTGATGGCAGAGGGTAATGCGAAGAATTGCCTCTGATTAGGACCAAGTGTTGAATGGCGATCGGATCAAAACGTTTGTCAAGATGACCACTAAATATTTACTTATCAAGAAAAAACTCTAACGCACTGAAAAACAGTATTTTTACACTCTAAAGAGTGAACAAAAGTAAAATTAAATTACAGGTTAACAAGTTGAATAACAGTGAAACCGATTACACTGATCTACAGGTTTGGTGAGACAGTTCTCATTGACTGGAAATAACTGCAGAGACAGGAAAAACAATGTAGAATTGAACCCAGCGATCACCCAACTGCCTACTAAACTGTGTCGTCTTTTTAACATAAGCCAGAAAAAATCAGGCCAAATAATTTAAATCTGACCAGGCATTTTAGTTTTCTAACCAAAAGTTATGGTGGTGAACTACGAATTCATATGCCTATAACTTGAAGACTGAATCGGATGTAGACTTTGCTGAAGAAGTTAGATTCTTACTGACACTTATATGAGCTAAGCCTTGGCTAGTCCCTAAACTGCACATAACTTCCGTACGACCGAGATCCCGAAAGTTCAAACAATGAGATGTCCGTGTTTGTCCTAAACATTAGGCCTATCACTTGCCTACCATGCGTGCAGTGCTAAAGGCAGTTGTAGTAGCATGGGATATTACCGTTTATTTTGCCTATTGCTGTACAGCAGATAAATAATGAATGCGCATGGATTTTGCCAGGGTAAGCAACCATACTAATACGCTAAAACAGTGGTACGCCTGTCATGCTCATTCCTCGAATAGATCAAAGTCAAATGAAAACCTCTGAAATATTGACTCTTTGTTGAGCATGAAACCGGCGGGCAGGAAATTTAAGACATTTCAAATTCTATCGCCAAGTTAAATTAAGAATTTTTGGGCAATTTTGTTTTGAAAATCAGATGGTAAAATATTGATCACAACCTGTTATCAAACTTGATCATAAAAGAGGTTTGAGACAGTTCAATTAAGCATGACGGCATAGAAGTTCCAAGCTCATCATGGTAAACAGATGGATTCTGCATGATTTTCATCTTTTTCTACATACTTTGTTTAGATTTTAATTAAATGTAACTAAGTGAATTTAATTTTTTCAAGATATTTATTAATAAAATTTTACCCAAATATACAGAAAAATACTGCTTGTAGCCTGGGAGCAAAACAGTAAATCCAATTGGACAGGCTCGAGGTAAAATATTGTTATTTGAAAAAGTGCATGGAACTGTTGATGAAACATTCAAACTTGACGAAACACACGAATACATGCCTGTTACTTAGATATGCAGCCAGATGAACGCCAAGCGTTTGAAAACGAACCATTAATACCAGGTGATAATAATCCATGCTGATGTCGGCATAAGCTACCTTGGAGATTTCATGGCAACATAGATGCCGCTGAACTCAAACTACTACTTCATGAATGTGTCAGCACCGAGATCATTCATTTCATTGGTACGAAAAGTAAACAAAACCATTGTCGAAAATAGAAGCGATCCCAAATACTAATAACTTGAGGTAAGGAAGATCATGTTGCTTCGGTGTAAATCTATTCGTCAGAAATTGTAGAGGCTCCATCCGAATCAGGCAACAGTTTCTCTTCAACCCACCTCTGCTACTTCATTTTGAACTATGTTACATAATGTGCTGCTGTTTTAGAAACTAATCGACTAGGCACTTTTGCATATCCTCCCTCGAAATAAAGCAACAAGCTAAAATTGTAAGAGAATTAAAGTTATGTTTGATCTTGCGAATTCGAGCAGAAAAGGTAGACACGAAATAGTCTAAGGAATCGCAGCACAAGCGATGGCAGAAGCAGCTTCAGTGCTTTGAGACTATGCACGCCTTATCAAAATTTATTGTTCGTTCTCTTCTCAAAGAACTAACACTTTCATTATACTGGAAGATTTTTGTCGCGAATTTAAGCTAATTTAGGCATCCAATGTAACGGGCATGAATTTGATCGGATAAGCAACTATGTGGCTTTGTCAATGCGGTAAAAGCATGGCTGCTCTTGCTTGAAAGTCATTCGAATTTCAGTATTACAAAAGGACGGCCTCGGGATTACACTGAACTCCCAAGGTCTATTCCTACTTTTTCAAGACAATTCCGCTACTGATATCTCTTCCATTTTTCATGAATAGAATCATCAATTAATTGTAATTTGAATGAGTATAGAATGGATTACATCAAATTTTTGGGAGTAAGATCACAAAATCGAACTAGTTTTAAAAGTACCTAAATGATTTACACCTCTACGGTGAGAAAAATTGAAGTTCTCATTAAAATATATCATTTTTTCATTCCATACTTTAAGCAGTTGTGGGAGATTTCCTACTTGGGGAAGATGTTATTTACCTATAACAACTTAAAATTATGAATATCGTATCACATATTTACTGTTTGGATTGATGTTTTCATATTTAAAAAGTGTGCTTGAGCCATGTTTTCCAGTTAATAAATAATTGCTGCTTTGTACAAGAAAGTTGTGGATAACGTATGGACAACGAATGGTGAGAGATTTGACAGCAAAGTCGTTGATTATAATTGCAATGCAATAGTCATTTGTTAATATTAAAATTTAGGATGACATTCGTTGTGTAAAGGAGGTCTTGCAGTTGATCTGAGTGATTTGGCATCCGAAGGAACTTATAGAACTAGATTTGTAAGACATTTATTTGATGAATAACTTGCCAAAATGCCACTCCTATCTTCCTTATAATCTAATGACTAAACTAAAACCGAATTCAGATTCTGCTATTCTGCTTTTATTTTAATTGTTAAGACAACGAAATGAGATACCATCTATTTATAGTTTCAAGGTGGACGAGAAAATGGATGGTAGCGTGCCATCGAGAAGATTGCACGTTGATAGACTGGCGGTATTTGTGATTTTCTAGGAAGGAAAGCTTGCGTTTCTGATAAAAAGGTCAGAATATCGCACTCACATAGAAGCAATCTTCATTCGAGTTATTGACAGGTGAAGGTTAGAGAAATAAAAGCTGAGGTCCCTTAAAAAGGCAGAATTTATGCCAAAGACCGGGTTTGTCATTTCTAACTAATGTCACAGAGGTCATATTCATCTCATACTTTTCGCATTTAGATTCACGATCGAAAATTCGCTCAGTATTTCATTAGAACGTGAGATGATTTTCAGTTTAAGATCAATGGTGAAAAAGTGTCAGTTCAGACGGATCGCATCATATTTCAATTTTTCTCTCCTCGCATCATTTTCCATAAATTAATGAAAGCGATTGGACTTACGTTTGACGATAACACTAATATTTCGCCTCACGATTCCAAGACTGTTCTTTGCCACACAAATATAAGTAAGTTGATCTGTAATGTCAGTCAATCGTAAGGTCGCCTGCTGGGTTTGAGGCTCTGTTAAGGCTCTCTCCGCGTAGTAGTGAATTGGACTATTCATGTGGATGCCAACTTTGCTTCCACCTGGAGGAACTATCGGTGCTGAGCCAGCCGTGGCCCACCATACCAATGGAAGTGGAAACCCACTTGCCTTGCACGTCAGATTAGTCCCTTTTCCGGGTGAGACAAACACTTGATTAGGGATTTCTTTGATTGTTGGAGGAAATTCAATGCCTATAATGGGAACAGATTTAAGATTTGTAAGAGTTTGTTGATGTGCACCTTCGGTTTGGCTGAAAGGTATGAAATACATGCAAGCGGCCATTCTAGCCCATTCAAGCTAAAAAGTACGAGAAATCTAAATACTTTAATACCATTTAATTCATGTGGGGATCTGACATACAAATGAACCTGGAATTGTAAAATAACTTGGGAACATATGTCTAGCCCATTATGTAGGCTCTCCATTAACAGAACAACTCTAATGTACTCTTCTGGCGTCTGTGGATATCAATATTTAGGCTCAAAAACAATTTTTATTCTGTCAAATCATACTTTTGGCAGATCTATACCTTTCATTAAAGCATGTTTTCGAAAATCTCCATTCTATATAAACGACATGAATACTTTTAGTCTCAAATCACTTCTTTTATTAATTTGCAATTAATTAACTGAAACTTTGGCCATGTTTGTGTTCTATAATGGAAGAAATTCGAGTACATATTAAAAATTAAGGTTGTATCTGCAACTTTTTGGTCAGAGCAGGGTTGGTTATTGCCACAAGTGTACCAGGTGTGAGTTAATAAGCGATCCAAAGGAACACGATTCATAAACCGCATACTTAAACAAATGTTTTGGGTGCATATCAAATAGAACTATGGAATATAAAAACGGGTAGATGACTGATTTAATGGAAGTTTTCAACTTCTTATTTTGAAATGAGAAGCTTTTCGAAAAATTGTAAACTTTTTCATTAAATTCGCTGAATGCGAGCACATGCAGAGAAGGAGCACAAGGCAGAAAGCAATGTAAGCAAATTCCAGCTAAGCACTTAGTAGTAGTTTCACTTGCCCTGTTCGACTAGGTAATGAAATAGCAGCGTAAGATTGCCTATAAAACAAGTTGAGTAGAAGAATGTTAAGATTGGGCTTAATTTAGCGATTTTCAGCGAAATTCACATGTGAAACGTATTGCCGAAAGCAAAAGTTATTTCAAAATGACCGTTGAGTACCAGGAGATAATCATGACTACTGGAGTAGAAACAGTATTAGAATATATTTACGCTAATAGAATTGAAAAATCTGGAATAGTTTTAATTAACATTACTATATGTATCAATGAAAAAAAATGCGAATTATGGGTGGATTTTTGATAAGCACTAGAAATATCCGAATCATAGGACAATTTTTAACCAAAGTGACGGTTACGTTGTCACTGATTTTCTCTGAAATTTCATCCATAATATAAGTTAAAGATTGGTTTGGAAACCTGGTTTTAATAGCTATTCAATACATTAAGATCCATTTTTCATTCATTCGATCGTATGGCTCTGCGATTCTCCTCCTTCAGATAATGAGTCTTTAACCGTTTTGACGCATGAAAAGCACGCATGAATGTGAAGTTTAGCTGACCAGCAGAGAAAAATATATACCTCAGCCAAGAATGAATTGCAATTGCAAGCCATCCTCACAGTGATGACTTTACATTTGTCTGTACCACCTTACTCTACATCAAATGAGGCCCACAATTACATCGGAGGACCTGTTCTGCCAGTAACTGGAGTATGTCTACATTAAACAAAGGAATAAACGCATGAAATTTCAATGCAAGTAATATTAAGAGTCAGCATTCAGTTTTCCAGTTCGCTAACTGGGTTTTCAAAATCATGTACCATTTCCAGAGAAAGTGCCGACGATACCATTGCCGGATTTATTAAGCCTTTTAAGCATTTCAAGGCTCGTATTTGGAAACTTTAAGGTCAGTATTACTTGTCGGTCAGACCAAAAAGGATAGGTTAGTAGATGGCCACCACGACATTTTCATCTGAAACTGTCGCCTGCGGTTGTTTGGATAGATTTATGGATGAATGACACGAGATAACCAGACACTTGCCAATACTCGTACCTACCACACAATAGACGTCTTAAGGCTAAAGAAACATCGAAGTTTTAATTTGGCACATAAAGAGAGCAAATCCCTTGAATGAATATGCTTGTTACCCAAAAAAACTTCCTACTTTCTCTTTGCAAAGACATTAGCTGTATAAGTAGATTTGAACGAATTTAAATTTCTTTTATAGACACAAATCCTGTTTGCAGCCAATAAATTTACATAGTTTATAACAATTTCAATGGTATTTTTGTGTGATACACCGTTAAGTTATCAGTCCGATAATTCCAAATTTATACCTCTTCACTTAATGCATATCTAGAATGCGCCATGACAGTTTTGAATGATCATTTAGGCAAATTTTACGCTCAAACGGTATATTTAATTCACACTTACGGCGTACGTTGAGATGACCAGCGTTACTTATCGTAGTTCCGATGATATTGCGAGCCATGCACTCATAAACGCCTGAATCCTCTTCCAGAAGCGATTCGATGACCAGTGATCCGCTCCCTGATGTATAAAATTATTCATTTTAATAGTACTTGTGCTGAATGATACCAGATCAGAGAGTATCAAATTTCAAATCATCAGAAATCACAATCAGGCTGTCTATAGAAAGGCTTGCTTCCCATTTTCGATGAATAATTGTTTAATCTCACCACTTATTTGCCTACAGAAAGAGTAAAAAGTTATGATAAGCCGAGACGTGATCAGCAAAAAGATTTCGAGTTATTTCTTAACTGCTTGCAAAACGCAATGCCCAACATATAGATATTCTGGCGATCCCGGATCAAGTTTGCGAAGCTTCATGTGCGTCAAGAAGCCTGGTGTTCCATCGATAGCCACAACTTAAGACTCACATAAAGGAACCAGGCTGAGTTTGCTATAAAGTTTAAACAAAAATTGCTATTTCTCTAAATATTTATCCCAAAATTTTCCTCATTCTCGATCACGATTTAAATCCGAGCAAACACAGAGATGCCGGTAGCTATTATGCCACCCATGGGGTTTAAAATTTCATCTTTTAACAGTCAGTATTTAATATCAAAGCATATAAAAGTATCCAATTCCCTGGCGAATAGAAATTAAACAAAAGTAAGTTGATAATCTTAAACATGACATTTTGAAATGTTTGAATAAACTTCAATAATATGTCACCAATGTTTGCTGGATTATTCATTGCTGAAAGCAACTTGTTAGTTCTGAGTATGGAGGAATTCTTGAGTGGGTTTTGATTTAAGACGATTTTTTCCAGAAAATGAAATTTTAATTAAAGTCGAAGTAACACAGTTAAAGAAATTTACCTTAAATCTTAACAAGAAATGAATCGAAATATATTGGTTTTATCTCGATGAATGAAAGTAGAAATAGGTAAAAATATCCTTCATTTAGAATGAAGAGGCACCATAAATGCTTTTTTGATTCCCTTTCACACTGTTGTCCCACGTCTGAAACCTATTCGCCCGAAATTCGTATTCGACAATCATGAAAGGCTCACTTATTTTGAATACCTATAATCTCAGGGGAATTTCTCTTACGGTTGAAGACATCATTTTCTACAGACCTCGAGTCATAGCTGAAGTCTCAAATTGATATGCCATTTAAAAGTATTGGCTTCAAGATCTTTATGATGCAAACTGATTTTGAAGAGTATTTTAGTCAAATGGAAAAACTTTCATTTGAACTTGTTACAGGGGCAAACTTGAAAAGGTAGCGCAAGAGGAATTTGAATACCAGGATACGATTTGTAAAAAGATTTTCATGACAATCAGAAAAATAAAGAAACGCTTTTGAGCTAATTACATAAGGTAGGACCACAATTGTAGAAATCTCTTCTGAACTAAATGGAAGTTTGCTTCAAAACGCATAGGTTTCTAGGTTAGTTCAGTCCTACAATAATCAGCACCTATTCCGGGGCCAGAGATGTAAAGATTCTATCAGCTAGAAATGATAATCGACTTTGTAGAGTTAGACGACAAGGCGAAAAAATGAACTATCCCTACGCATGGAAATATTCGAATGGTCAAAACAAAATAATTGAATTTCCTTGGTTCTGGCTATTTCTTCTCAGTGTCTGCTTAAACAGTTAGAAATACAATTTTTTTTAATCTATTAGGAGAATGAGATTACCTTCATCTGCCCTTGGTGCAAATAGCTAAGAAATTATGAATTCAAGGCATTGTTTTTAAATGATTGATGCAGCCTGATGTTTTACCAATTAATCGAAACCTTGAATCTGAGAGGTCGATGGGGAAGAAGGCATCTTTTATCCAAACGATTGTTGCAGATGGAGTAGCCGATACCTCACACTGGAGATGGGTTGAATCGCCAACTTGCCCAATCGTTGTTGTTGGATTTTCCGTTATCTTTGGCAGACCTTTCGGAGGAGCTAAATTACACAGACGTCACAAGTAATCAATCGTAAATACCTCATTCTAACTAAAAATGATAAAAAAAGGCAGCCAATTACTTATATCATTAAAGAAATAGGTCTGGCATTGAATTTGATGGAATTTAGGTTATCACCGAGATTTTCTAGGACCTAATTCAAGAGAAAAAAGTAAAGGTTACTTTTAAGCCCCTCATTTCTTAACGTCTGCATGAATCTACACGGTGAATGGTGTCCATTGCAAATGGATACATTTTAGCTCTCCTAGAATCCTGGTATTGGATCGTTCATCGAAAAAGAACTCTAGAAGAAATCAAAATGAATGCTTAATGAAAGGTTCCGCGTAGTCATTAAAATGGCACGAAGACTGCCAAAACTCTTTGCTGCATGCATCTTTACAGTTTAGTTTGATGAAACGTGATTTGATAAGTGCTTGCAGCCAAATTCGAAGGCCCTTAGAGAAATGGGTGATCGAATATTAACTCTCCAAAAGGTCTTATTCATTACCACGCTCTTTGAGCCAAACGAAGCGATGAATTGGTTCAGTGCATTACTTCTATCGCAGTCGTAAATAAACAATAGAAATTTGAGATGTTCTTAAGCCTTTTTTTCACGTGATATACAAGGAAATAATAAAAAGAATGCTGTTTTTTGACTATCAACTAATCTGCTGAATTGAGTAAATCAGACAGTTTATAGGCAGACTAGCCAACGTCACCTCTTTTATCCAGATCTAATTTATTTGTAGCAATTTATGACTTTTCACGCAATTACAGGTTCGCTCCCTTGTTTTTCACCTGCTTGCATAATCCGGCAGCTAATTTTTGCATCCATCGTCGAACAAGAATTGACAGCATAGTTACCGTTGAAGGCAAGCGATTTATTACAATTACGAATATCAACCTTTACAAACGATGCAAGATGACAGCTGTCTTCTCCAATTCAACAGAAAGGAATAGATGTAAGAAATTTAGCGTTTTGAAAGCCCGATACAATGTGGTAGAATGCGAAATTGCCCTTTGCTGTGACATTTGGAGGTTTTGGCACTCTTAGTGTTCAGAAAGCAAATAAATATGTCAGGATCTTACGTTCATTAGCGCTATAGACGGTGATTCTGGCCTTTGCGGAATCCGTTCCAAACTGATTGAAAACGCGACAGGTCACCGTGTCCCCATTATTGGACATTTGTAGTTTTGCCCTCAACGCCAATCCATTCGTTTTGGCCATTGTTCTCACAACCATCCCACTAGAACCGATACCAACACTGCTGTCCCCGGCATTGGGACTGAGCTCGCGGGAATTCCATAAGAAGGTTACTTGTGGCTCTGGATTGCCGGAAGCTCGGCAGAAAAGGATGACTTCCTCACCGTAGATGGCTTTAGTGTCTTGAGGCCCCTCAATTATTCGAGCTGGTTCTATTGAGGAAACGAATGCCTAGTTATTTCATGTGGCTGAAGATGTAGGCATAATTGACCATCATGCAATACGTTTTATTTTCTGCTATTTGCAAAGGGCGTTGCTCTTAAAATACTTTTTGTCAATTGAGATTCACGGAGGAAAACAAATTTGTCAATTGGTGTTCGGTAAAGTAATTTGAATGAAAGGGTAGCTTTATAGGTGTAAATGCCCTATCCTACGTTTTTATTTTTATCTATAGGAGATAATTAAAACAGAACATAGTCCTCCACTTATTTTCGTGAACTTCATTTTCTTACGCAACATGGAATCAGTTTAATGATGGAAAAAATGCAACATGTAAGCCGAGATAACAGCCGCTCATTATTAAGTGGCACTTGTCTATTACCCCTAGTTACTGACATCAACTAATTTGACTATATAAGCATGGAATCACTATAACAAATTGCAAAAGTATTTGCATTGAAAAGTTGGATTTTACTTAGCATGGGCTCCTTTATTTAAACATAGTATGGACATAATCAAGTTAAGCAAACTGTCATAGAAGGTATGTTTGAGTCTCGAACCGTTAGCTATGTATACCTAAGCAACGCGAAGTTCAGAAAAATAAAAAAGATTAGCTGTATCGCATTTCGAAAGTCGCAAGATAAATTAAGTCTGGTTTTCGAATATTTATTTTACCTTATCAAAATCAAGGCCATTGAAAACATCAAATCTTTGATGTATTTACCTTTGCCCTCCATTATCCATAACTGCTTACCTATAGTTGAAAATTCACCTAGAAGTGGTCCATTAATGACTTTAAATTATTCCAAACGCAGCAATTACAAAATTTTATTATAAAGGATCCATTCAACCCTACTGAATAACCTCCAGATCCAAGAAACTTGTAATTTCTCGCAGATTGACAAGCCAGTCCGTGAAATAGGAAGTATAGTATTATTTCCCCTTAATCCTAGCATCTTTTAGAAGTGGTTTGCAGGCCACTTGTCTGTGCGTTATACTACTTTTTTTAAATTAAAATTACCAAAAATGACAATTTGAAAAGCAGTTACGATTGCTAACCTAACAGGTCTACACTGAAATTAGGTTACAGATTTACTTTTTCAAATTAAGAGAGTAGATCAAAAAGCCTGCTATTCAAATTATTATTAAAGTGGGTTCAATTTCACGCCTCATGGGAGGCTCGAGCCCGCACAATTCAGTTTCGTCACTCGTATAACCAATTAGATCTTTATTTTTAAAGAAAAATGTTTCGACTTATTAAATGAAACTCTCGGATATCACTATCAGCCGCACTGTTTTGGATTTTCACTCATCAACTTGCAAGGGCACATTTAATTAATTGAGATTAATAATAGAAGGGATATTTAATTCTCACCCGTTAGATTCAAATACTCTTGGATGACGTGTACGTTGAACCAAGGTTGAGCCCGACATTCTGTAAATAAATCCACTAATACATCCGTACTCATTAACATCGCTAATAATGATAAAGCAGGTCCAAGGAGACGGAGACTCATCGTAGTGGCTTGGCACCACAGGCTATTTCGAATCGACGATTAAGCGATTTCAAAATCATACGATCCTTTGATGGGTATTATTGCAAGGATCAATTCTTGTCTAATAATTGTTGGCTGTCTAAATAAGCGCATCTATAAAGCACAGAATGCGTGGTTCACTGGCCAATGGATACTCAGACATCGTGGACCAATAGTTGGGTGGAAGGTGTGAGTTGTTATGACTGGCTAGTTTTACGCCCATATATTTACCATTCTTATGAAAAAAAAATGGAAAAAACGCAAAATTTTGATTGCAGCCTCTTTTTTGAAGAAAAAATCGGTTTTAAGTAAGAGAACTTTTTATCTTATATGCAATCCGGTGTTGGGCTCCTTCAAGTCGTACGAAACACAACTCAGGTATGTCAAGCTGTATTTGCCAAACGGAAAGGAAAAGGGTTCAGCTAAGAGTACGCACAAGCCCTGACAGTACCAAAAAATCGGACCAGAAATTCAGATGAAGTGATTCGCCCAGCTACGCATAAGTACTATACGGATATTGTTGATTGGGCAGAAACCGTGCCGATTCTGCAAGGGCTTGAGTAATTAAAACATTGTTATGTTGATAATAAAGTCCGGGTGGTCTTATGGCCAACGCTGAAATGCCTCAATGCATGAGCGACTTGACTTTTCAATTCCCAGATCTGCTCTTCATTAAGTATCCTGCCTACGTAGTGAGATCAGCCATTTCACTTCACACCGACTACCCACGGAAGTAAGCTCAGCCAACTTTAGCTTAACATCAGAAATTGATTGGCCTTCTAAATTTAGAGCTTAATAGATCTTGGATTAAAGTTTCAGCCAACAAGAGACTTCGCTGGAGTCAGTTAGCTTTGTAAAGCAGAGACTCACAAGGTCTGCACCTCGATGATGATTAAATAACAAACTTATATTCACTTGTTCACTAAAAGTAGGTCTTCCTAATATGTCATCAAGAGAAAAATGAATTCAGGGTGTCTAAAAATTGGATCTACGCAGTTGCCAATAGTTTTAATTGATGAATTTGAATACATCAATTCACGCTATGCTTCAGTATTTTGAACACGAGCAGATTTTGATTTGAATTTGGATGATTCAAGTTGAAATTAAAAAGTTAAATAAGAAATTTAAATTTTTTTAAACATATTATTTTCAATCTGGATTTCATTAAATGCGCCCATCAAATAGTGAAATAGTCTCGCAAATGTTAATAGGAAATATTAGAAAGCAGCAATATATCAATCAGAAGTGGGCCGTCGAGCAGTACCTTAATGATGTTGGAAATCAAAGCGAATAAAGTGTTTTAGAATATAATCAACTCACGTCCTTTGAGGCAAAAAGCAATCTGAGCAAACGAATGAAGAAGAGCGAGGCCGAGAATTCTTAGGTAAACCATTTTCTCATGAAAGTCTATTCTCCAGTATTTTTGATATTTGAGCTGTTACCATTGATTTTGAACTGGAAGGTAAAAACACGCAGATATTAGAGTTTATGTATAACGAAATATTTAATTTAATCTACATTCCATGAAAAGTTTATAATTCTCCTACTATAATTTTATCAGTAGGAGTAAGATGGTGGTCTCCATATACGTAATGAATATTGGTCAAAATATCCCATATGCATGCCCCATATCAACGAAAATGCAGCCATGAAGGAATCCTCCTGAAGAGATATGAACTTTCAAAGAGACTATTTTCATAGAATTTATGAAGCATGGCGAGAAAACTTATTTGGCAGATTTCTGTGCTACCTTCCGTTAAGCTCTGCAGACATGACATTCAGCTTCTGCCTTGACACAAGAGCTATCAGTCAATATATGTCAGACAACATCAATATACTGCTGGCAAAAAGTGATTAATGACTGAATAGTTAAAATGGTGTCCTCAAGTTACCATAGATATCTTTTGGCAGCTATAAAATCATACAGCTTTGTGGGCATTTAGTCACCCTTCACTTGTTGTACCGTAACGTTAATATCTTTAAAATGGAACTTTCAAATTGAAATTGTCAAATTAAATAAAAATATTGGAGTTATTAACAGCAAAATTAAAAAGCAACTGTTTAAACTGGTTTACATGCGATCAAAATAAGCGGAGTGAATTAAATATACTGCTTTTAGTACTTGTGAGCGATAACCATGAACAAGGTGTATTCGCATTTCAGTTTTAACTTGAAAAATGAAACCGTACGTTAATATATCGAAAGGTCATTTATAAATAAACACGCTTTGAAAATCAAATAGCAGTTAATGGATCTTGATCTTTCTCTCCCTAGTTACAACTTTATAAAACTTTTGTTATTCGATGCTAAAATATGTTTAGCATTTTTTAATCACATTTCGTGAACTGCAAATAATTTAGGAAACAGAAAGTGAATTGGGATAGTAAATTTTGTCAAAACAAATCAGGAAATATTTGAATTAGTTTTTTTAGATATAAAACAAAATATTCAATGGAAAATTAAATAAATGATAGCAAACTGGTGTCATTTTGTCCGGCGTTTGGTTGTTTTAGCGCCATAAAAGGATTGTTCGAGCTAGAAAGGTGACTGTTTATCTACGGTGTGCATCAATGGATTCGTTGCCTTTCAGTTGCGAACGGCTTTAAGCTACTTTGATTGTAGGGAACCGTTTCACTTGCATTCATTACATAGAAGTGAGTCGGGATCGAAAACAGTGGTTCCACTCTTAAAGCTCCGTTATAATAGCATTAAAGTCAATGCTCAGTATCAGGACTGATTCTGAAGGTTCAACTGGGAAATTTAACGGGTGTCTTACAAAGGAATGCCTTTTTCCTATGTAATATTCATAAATCTTTGTTTGAATATCACCGGCAAGTTCTTTACCAAATACAAGAACGGCTCCGGAAATAAGCTGACTCTTGGTATACCCAAATAAAGTTTTGTGCAGAAATATTTTAACCTAATCGCGATTTGGCCAAAATAAAATCAAACAAACTCAGGTTTTCGAGTCGTTAACTGTTTTGCTTCAAAATGCACCTTGTTTTGAGAGAATAGTTGCAATTTTATAATGGTACCTTCACTTCTAAATGCAGTTCCATCCAAAAGACCAAATTCTCTAACAAGAACTAATTTAAAATCCACTTTGCATATTGACATCCTTAATTAATATTCAAAATAATGAATTTTTCCTTCAAGTAACCTTCAACATAACAAAACAATGATTTGAATTTTTGAAATCTGGACCTTGCTGCCGAAGAAACCTGGACGACGATTAAGAGCTCAAAGTAAAAATATTGCCTCAGTGACTAATATATAAAAAATATCATTTACTTCTTCCAAATCAAACCCTAGGGTAAACTTCCAATCGACGAAATAAGTTAAAAACGCAATTTCCCTGGAAAGGAAAGGTGGAAATATGACAATTAAAATGGTATTTATAAATAGGATGTTGATGGTACTGAATCTGCTTTGTCTGCTTTTGTCCTCAAGACATGTTCTTTCTTTAAACTAAATCGGCGTTCTGAATGAATGATAGACTTTAATTCCGCAGATGAATCAATAAAAGAATTCTAGCCTTATGAATCAACAGTTTCAAGAGCCGAATTTCCCTGAGTTAATAACTTGTTGAGATCGAAAAACTAAGAATTTTCCTGGGTCTCATTCATCGTCTGCAGAGAAAAAGCGAGTTCATCATAGTAAGTTAGGTATGAGATGCCTAAAAAGTTACGAGGTGTTAAAATTATCATCAGTTCTACTCTCAACTTCCTCGTGGTGACCTCTGGGAACCCCGGGGGCAACTCTGAGGGCTAATGAGAGGGACAGCCGGATAGGAATAATCACCCAATAAACGCATAAAATTAGACTATGCTGGCAGAAGTACAACTTCTTACAGCCTGGCAAACAAGGCAGGACGTAAATACCCCGTGCTGTACTGCGGAAAGTGCGTGGATGTAGCAATGAATGGAATTTTTCGCCGGAGAGTTAAAAAGAGTTTGATGGAAGATATTTAGATTTTCTGCTCTAAACAATGTTGAGGAAGGACGAGGTGCCACTATGCAGTGAAATTGCTACCCTTAAGACGAAACCATGCAAGAGAAGCGACCAGAGAATTGAAAATTTCGATAAACGCTTTTACTGTTTTCTGTGTTAACTGTTGTATGCTACTTGTTGAGACGTGCCTCAATAGATGGGGATAAAACGAAAAAAAATGAAATGAAAATCTAAACTGTAGCTGTGCGTGCATTTATCAACGCAATTTTCTTCAAGTCAATTGTTCACTGAAAGGTCAGCACCTTGTAGCAGGTTCATTGTCTATTACTACCAAAAGTAAACAAATCTGCTAACAGTGTTTTACAAATTATTTTAAAATTCAAATTTCAATTTGATTAAGCAGATGAGATTGATAAGAAAACTTAATCATATTTTTTTTTAGGATATCTAAATCAAGAAAAAATGGCCCAATATCAGGTAAAATGAACTTTCAGAACTCCTATACTTTTCAAATCAGTATTGAATTTTTTTATTTTTGTTAACAGATAACTGAAAGACAGTAGACGCTACTTTACGCTCAGACGTGAATACGGATTCAATGGACACTCGCCACGGTCTATTTTAGCTATGCTTAAATTGATTTGTCGAGAAATGATCTTGATCCATGTTCTGTGTCCGAAAGTGGCCTTGACAGTTATCTTTGAGCCTCATATCAAGCCAAAAGTAACTACGGGATGTAGAAAGGGCCTTCACCTCCATATTAGTTAATGAGTCAAGCGCATAAGAAAGTTCCAAGGGTTAATGGCGGGAAGACGAACATGTCTCTGCAGTTTGTCGCTTAAAAAAGCATGTATTTTGCAACTTTAAGCTGCTTCCGGCTTCCAATCATCCACTTGTATTTATTTCACTTAATATGAACATGCATTCTTGTCTCTTGTAGAGCCAAGGTTTGCGCTTCAGGTTGTGTCTAAATCAGTTTTGCTTCTCTGCTAAATCTTAATGTTTTTTTCGCTTCTCCATAATGTAGCCTTCGAAATCTACAGCGTCGCGTGCGAGAAATGTGGAAACAGATGCAGTCTGATTTTCGACTAAAGTTCCTAAATTATTTTAATTTTTATTTCTTATAAAAATGAAGCCTTCAATATACAACTTTAATTTTGTACCATCTAAATTGTTAATGCTTTTGTAATTATGCTAGGATTGACATTTGAAAACATGATATAAATCCATTAAAATCAAACACCATCCTATTGAAGGAATGTTTCAGAAAAAAAATTTAGATTCTATTTTTTTTAACTTTGCTCATATTTTACTATTATTTTAGTGATAATTAAGGAACTGAGAGCATGTTTACTACAAAAATAAAATGATTAATGGATCATAAAACTTTGAATAAGCTGATTGAAGACCCAGTTTGGCTCACTTTTCAATTTAATACATGCAGAAAACCTCGTTGGCCGTAAAATTACTATAACACTTCACGCGGTGGTTTAATTCCTAACAAGAATTTTCATTTAAGTGATTGAAACCCTTCACAATCGTCTCCTTTTGAGTCCAACAGTAATATGAAAGTTTTTGAAATATTGATGAAATGGATTCCATCAAGATGTCAGGAGCGAAATCAGAAAAGTAGATTTAGGTCAAAATAATTTTCTCATTTTGAACATTCTGGAAGATTAAACTGACCGCTAGAACCTTTTTCGGTTGTCTTTACAAAGTTGAATTCAGTAATGAATGGAATACTGCATAATCTATGGTGTCCAAGAGAACTGGGTAAATCCATCTAATTGAACTGCAAAATACTTACTGGTGGGGCAATTAATACAAGAGCCTTTGCCTCTATAGAACACTCGAGCTCGTTGATCTTGCTCGATCGACATATAGACAAGTCATGCGTCGTAATAACTTCTGCAAGCGTAGCTCTCACCTTATCGTAATAGTGTGAGGTCAAATTAGGCTCTTTGGGAGAGTGGATTATGACCTTGTGGTCAAGGTAGTAAAATGACTGCTTATTTTCGTTGATTTAGTCTAAGAGAGTCCTCATGGGGAAGTCTACAAAGAGATTTTGCGTAAAGGAGGCACCAGGGTTCATGAACTAGACTTACGCTATTACATTTACCCTGGAAGAATGCCGTTTAAGAAAAAATTGTTTATGCAACTGGTCTCCTTAAAAGAACAGAGATGGCCAAAATGTAGGGCAGAGCATATTATCTGGATCTTAATGTTCACTGATTCAATCTGCCTCTTCACTTGCTCTTTCTGATATATATTTTGGCATACTATAAGGTGATTCTGTAATAAATGCATTTCAATTCAACATCTAGAAATATTTGAATGCACATTTAGCTTAGAATCGAATAAATTTGGACTGCCGGCTTTGTACTTAAGCCAGAATTCTACGTATTCGTAAACAGTATCTAACAGAAACCTTAACTATAAAAAGCTTTTTTAGATGAAACCTTTCGCATTTGGCTTTCCCACTTAATTCGTGATTGAACCCATAAATAACCTTGAATTGTGTTACAGTTGGCCGACTATGATAGGAAAAAGTCAGCTAAAAAGGGCTCTAAATACAAATGATCTCTTAATAGTGACCATTTTTCGACGGTATTCTTTCTACAATATGCCTATAATCATGTCCAAATAGACCTTAATTACGCTGCCATTCTTGATTGTCAACACAAATGATGGGCTTTGCCTTGTTATTATGGCCTATTTAGCTGAGAACAATTAGACCTCTGGCCAATTAACTTTTACTTGGAAAAGTGAATTTGATAGCTTTCTATGGAGAAGAGGGAAAGGGTCATTAATGCTCCCTTATCAACCATATCTTCATAAAGATGCTGCTTAGAATTCTTTGTTTAATCTTGGAACAAACGAATTTAAGTGCATTCCCTCTTTATTTTTGCACGTCAGAGCATCGACGAACAAAGTCGCATAAGAATGACCGGTGTCAAAAATTCGTGGATAATAAAGACAGTTTCAACCAGCTTTTTATGAAATTAAGTCGATTATGTTAATTTAAGAGTCATTAAAACTGGTTGAATTGGCAGACCTTGACAAAGAAGCTACCGAGGTGCACAAAACTGTCTGATCCTATGTTAAAAAACCTTCCAAAATGGATTATAGGGCAGATTACTAAAATAGTGAGTAAATGACTAGCCATGTCTTTTTATTATGGCCTATTTAGCTGAGAACAATTAGACCTCTGGCCAATTAACTTCTACTTGGAAAATTGAATTTGATAGCCTTCTATGGCGAAGAGGGAAGGGATCACTAATGCTCCCTAATCAACCATATCTTCATAAAGATGCTGTTTGGTTTTTTTTGTTCAATCTTGAAACAAATGAAATTAAGTCGATTATGTTAGTTTAAGAGTCATTGAAACTGCTTGAATCAGCAATCCTTGAGGATGGAGCTAGTGAGATGCAAAAAACTGTCTATTCATAGGTCAAAAAAAACCTCCTAAAATGGATTATAGGGGAGATTTTTTAAATAGCAAGTAAATGATGGCTTATTTTTTCTTCCTTTGAGTTTTAGATCCTTCAAATTCATCCACCTCTAATGAAGCCACTGGTAAAATGCGGACGAAAAGCTAAGTAAATTTGTTTTAGCCAAGACTTATGTGGAGTTTACCTGGCTAAAATTGTGTTTTAATGGGTTTTGCTTTTTCATTCAAGTGCATAGCTTTAAAATATTTGCCAGCATCGTGATTCTTTTGCTTTTGACTGCGAAAATATTTTCGGGATAAGCTTCCATCACACTGAGCTGAAAGATTTTGAGGATCTATGTGGTCACAGATCAGTCTGATATTATTAAAATAGAGATTGTTTAAATACATCATATATTATATAAACAATTCTGGCACAACTTGACTGATTTTTTTAAATGCGTGCACCTTGAAATGCCCGCAGGCCTAGCAAACGCAGACAAAGCAAATCACACATTCCTACTCCAGCAAAGCAAAAGGACTCGGTAAGAATCCTCGTCTTCTACTAACAAGTTCAAGGATTATTTCGGGACTTTAGTTAGGTTACATATCAAGGTTGCTGACCTATATGACCTAACAAGCTGCCTTTCTATATTCATTCTCACAGAGTATTGTGGGTTATACAAAACATACTCTAATGGAAACCTTAAACGAAAATCTTCGACTTTGAATATCATCATTACGCAACTGATTTATGGAGCAATCAGTATATGCGGTGTATTCTGATAAGAACATAAGGTTATAAGTTTGTTTAATAATGAACTAGACAGTTGCACTCCATGCTTTGTTATTTAAAATTCATATATCAATCCTGTCCTCCCCTTTTGGTCCATTTTTACTTCATTTCATTAAAAGCAGTTTTTATTATTTATCCATTGTGAATATATATGGGCGTGGACGTAGATGAAGGCTCCATTTTAAAAAGCATATTTTATGGAAGTTCAACTTATTTTTAGGAAACGACTCCGGTGAGCCAGAATAAAAACTCTCGGTGGGTTCTATCAATCGAAATAAACTGCCTTTGCTGTTTCATGATTACGCCATTTGAGCATAAATTTTAATCAACCACTACTACATGTTTACAGGTAAATAAAGATATCTCAGTGCTTTAAATGTCAGCCACTGAAGAGGTAGAACAAATTTATCTGGAAAAAAACTCCGAAAGATAGAAAGGTATTGTTTTTGTTAATAGTGGCGCTTTTTGTAGCTTTCGCGTTTCAAAGCTTAAATAAATGTTAAATTACAAAAATTTAGGTCAAAAGCAACTTTTTTATTAAATTCGATTTTAAAAACAAATTTCTTTTAAAAAATATGCCAAATGAATACATTTAACTAGGTGTTATTGAGTTGCTTATCAGAATGGAAGACGTTTGATTAGCCAACATGGAATAAGTGCCCATTAGCGAAAGAGATTCGTTAAAATGAATTTGGAAAAAAGAATCCAGCAAAGAAACACTTAGGAGAAAATAAGACGAAGGCAGATTTGCGCCTGAGTTTAATGAGTCTCCTTCAAAATTCAAGCATCTATGCTATCTGCCGATTTCCTAAGCTGCTTCAATAGAAGACTTGTAACCCAAAAGCTCTTAAGTGGTTCTTAATAGAAATAATAATGTTGACAATAAAGTTGCACTAAATCATAGGAAATGTGTGCAATTTTGTCAGTTACAAGATCAAATGGATGTCGGTGGTTGTTTGAAGATGGAACTCGGCCGAGGTCTTCATATGAAGACTTTGCAGAATGAATTGCATGAATGATGCATCTACCTCTTACTTTTCAATGATTGTTACCTGTACATGCTCTTTTAACCTCTTATGGACCACCTCGTGAACTTTGATTGCTTCATCATTTGCAAGTCAGTAAGGTAGAAATAGGGTGGGGTCTGAGGTGTGTGCCCATCCTCTTACCTACTTCGGACGCATTTACTGTTCACAAAGAGAGCGGCTCAAAGTTCAATGTTTAAAAGTTAATAATTTCATGAGCTCATTGTAAGAGTCTTTGTTTCAAATGTTACCTATCATCAATTCGTTTAGTATCTCCTTAAACGGAGCAATTTTTTATCGTTTTACCTAAACCATCAATCTACATTTCACTTTTTAATCTTATCTCTTAGCAGTTGGAAGATTATTTTTCCAGTCATCAGGGAGCTGAGCTTTTAATTTAAAGGGCACATATTTTAGTTTATTTCTGGTGTAAAATTGTTAACTTGATCACATAGATCTGATTTGCTCAATCCTTTTGATCGGAGGAATTTTGTGAATGCATGGTAAGGTTTGAAAATTCATCATGTTTCTGCTCATTAGACATGAGAAAGTTTCAAACTTGAATTAATAAAGTATACCTTAAACGCGGTTCTTAAGTTTCGCTGATTCTCGGCTTTGAAAAGAAATTCCTAATGTTCTTGCATCTTTGGACACGGAAGATTTCGATGGTGTCTCAAGGAACTCAGGTGTTCTCTTTTGACTCTCAGGGGTTTTACCTGTTCTGCCTTGATTTGACCATTTAATTTTTAAGTTGACCAAAAAAATTACAAACTGACCATGAAATGTAGCGATATTCCCAGCGTGGTCAAAGCTGTGAACAGTGGCTTTAAAGGTGGTTAGAAAATTGGGTCGGCACGCAAGAAAGCCATTGTTTTTCCAATTATTTTCCAGTGAGTGGACCATGCATGCGAATTTGTTCTGTTTGGCTATGTACAGAGTTTTCTACATCAACTTAATGACTCACTGTAAGCATGTGCCCCATGGAAAATTTTTTTATCGAACTTTGAAATGAAAAGTCCAGAAAACCCTCACTTTGCCCGATGATAAGTAGTGTAATAAATAGAATTCAAAAGGCATAGAGAAAATGGACGTTCCAATGATGTTTTAGCAAATTCGGATTCCTTAATCAACTGGCAAAACGTCATATCCGCAAACTCGAATTCTATTTGAACTTCCTCTATTGTTCCATAAAAAGACTCATAGGAAAGATTGAATCTGTTATCCTGATAAAAGCGTCTAAAAACTTAAGGGAAAAGGAGAACTTAGAAAGTATTTGAAGAAAACTCCATCCACGCTCCAGTTTTAGGTAATAACCACGCCTGAGGAAACAGTGATTTCTCGCTAATGTACCTTGGTTTCCAATCAACAAAGCCAAATTCACTCTAAGCGCTTTTGACTCCTGTTAACAATTGCTTTAGATCTTGAGTCAGTTATATTGAAATGAAAAAGGGCAGATGGAATAATGAATTATAATTCCTTTAGTAAAACGAAAAGATTGCAATAGAGCATAATAATAAGTAGCTGAAAGCAGTTGAGCATTAGCCAAGAACAAACGCAATTCAAGAGTAATAGTTGTTGTGTTCGTTTACTTTATTTTCCTCCAACAATATAGATGAGTGTTAATGTGACTGCTATTGGGAAGATAGAAGGAGCGAGAGATTAAAAGAACCTACCCTACTGTCAGAAGAGTAGCGGAGGCAACAAGTGCGTAGATACCAGCAGCGCTCAGATTAATTTTGCTCTCAGTTAAGACAACATTATTTTACGGTTGTGCTTTCGTTCTCACTGCAAACACGGTAATGGCGATTCCGCATTCCTATTACACATCTACATCTGCACGTTCGGGAAAAGCCTTGATAAAATATTAGCACAGACACATTGAATCGTAGGCAAATCAAATGGAAATAACACAGCGATTGAAAAAAATTCGCTGGAGAAAAATTTGACTTAACATAGTTAGCAAGTCTCGCAATAAACAGTTCTTTCTATTGTTCTCTTTAATGTAAGCAAAGCACGGCCATTTCAGCATTTATTTGAGTTTTTTCATGCCAATTTTAATCTTAAATCGTCAGAGGCAGGGATGAGATATTTGTTTCTAACAAAATTGGAATTAAATGTTAATTTTTCATAAGATCTCGGAATTTATGAAACTTATTGACCTTTGAAAACTCAGTATAGAATGAGTTCGAAACAGAAATGAAGAAACTCGTAAGAATTAATTTTTAAAATTAAGGAGGCCAATAGAATTTTAATGGAGTGGCTTTTAACCAGGATGTTCAAAACAAAGGTGGTTTCTCATTGAGGTTAAATCCTTTAGATATTGGTTGTCAATTGTTATTTTTTCCGAAAAGGTAAATATTTCAAATAATTTTTTTCGGGAAACAAAGAAAAACGTCAAAATATTCACTGAAAAAATGAATGTCGATGATAGTGTTTAACTATCACCTTTTATTGTATTTGAAGATGGTGAAAACTAACAACATTCAAAATTCCGAGATGTTGTAGATATTCGAAATGACATAACCATCATTTGAAGCAAAAATGTTAAGAAATACAAGCTGAGGATAGGAACTATTTCACAAGTTAGATATCTTTTAAAGGAAAGTACAATGTTAAAATTTAATAGGGATACGAATTGCTGTTTAGAAATTAGCATGTTTTTTGCATTTTTAGGGATTCAATGGTGGCACTATTAAGTCGTGGTTCAAAAATAAGTGGGTGTCTTTGCTGTATTCATTACGAAATCGAAGTACTAAGGGTTTGATTAAAGATTTTCAGGCAATCGCTAGAAATAGTTAAAAACAGAAAATTAAACAGGATCTATGAGAAGCAGGCAAATTGATCCCCTTTGCCAGTTGATCAAAACGCCTCGGTAATCGCGAAACATTTATCACTTTACGGTGTTCTCCCAGCACACTCACGCACTTCGTGGTGAAATAGCCTGCGTACAATATAGCTGAAAAATTGTAACACCATTTGACCATATTTTTCCCAAAAGCTTGCCGTTGACAAGGTGAGGCAGTTCACGTCTACCGAGGTTATTAAACGCTCATTATAAATGTTAAATGATTAGACCATGGCCGAATTTATTAATTTTGATTTGGTTAAAAGGCCTGATTCAATCATCGGACTCAGCTAATAGAATGCAATGTCAGTAAAAAATAAATTAATGAAGAAAGTCAATTTTAAACGTACCTTCTAGCAAGGCAGCCAGTATTAAAGTTGAACCAATTTTGTGCTAGTTAAATTGGTATTTTGAGGTTGAGGTTGAGGTTGAAGTTGATTCATGCAACCACTTTTTGACTTAAAAAAGGGACTTAGGTGATATTAGAAAAGGTAAAGTAACAAAAATTTTTGAAATGATTTCCTTAAACTATCTTTTTATATATCATAGGCTTTGATTGTGACAAAATATATAGGCTTGCTTTAATAACAACGAAGTCGGGCCACAAATATGACTTAAACCAAAATCTTTAATTTAAAGTTTCGATTCTGGCAAATTTTTCAAATTTTTCCATAAATCATTGTTAAAATATGCAGTTATTGACAAATAGTGGAAGATTCTTTCGATCTCTGCATTTTCAAATCGGCTAAGACAAAATTTTCAAAGCTTATAAGGAATATACTATCTTTCACTGATATTTCTTGAATCTCGACACCTAAATAGGCCTCGCACCTTGAAGGTGAAAGATTAAAAGTCCCTGAATTCATTCCAGCTTGAACATTCAACAAAATTCACAGCTTTGGTCTATTTCGAAATGAGGGGGCATAGAATGTTCTATGGATCGGTATGGATCAGTATTCCAAGCTGGTTTGTTGAATAATCATTAGCCTTCAAAATCTAGCTAGATATCCTTATACAATTTGACTGAACTTTAGAATGATCTCTCTTCATCGATAACTACTTAAATGAGCATTTGGATGACGTCAGCACAAATTCTAGTGGAACTTTGCGTAGATCGAAGGAAACCACGAAATAACATCAAAATGCAAGTTGCATTTTTAAATAAGCAAATAAATCCCCAGGTCTATTTTAGTGATACAACAATTTAACCTAATTTGTATCCATTTTCGTTGGGAAGATTACTTGTGCTGTTACAATTTTATCTCACCTGAATAGTTTACTGCTATGAAAATAGAGATTTCAACAAAAGATATTTTGATAAAACGCTGTACAGGAAGTCAAAGTCATGGATTTGTCTGCCCCAGATAAGAAGAATTTGCCAGTATATTGGACCTGGATATAAAAGAAACAGTCCTAGATAGATACCTCGTACGTGTATCAATTAGGGTACATTTGATTATTTAAGAATTCCACTTAACCACAATGAAGCCTGCTATACATATTAGACCTTCCCACTGAGAAGTTCTTACTCCTCAACCTTGTCTACATTTTTGGAATTCATGATGTTTCAAATATTTGCCTGAATCTACTAACTGAATCTCCTTAAGTAATGCTATTTTGAAAGATGCTTTGGTACACTTTCGACAGCGAATATTTGCCGTTTTGAAAAGAATACTGAGGCTTCCAGCCTACTCCGGCTTACCTTTAAGTAGGCATTTCAAAAGCACATCTTTAAGACAGTAACTATTTGCCAACCCTACTAAATTTGAATAGTTCTAGCAAATATCATGAACAGATCATTTCAACATCAGGTATATGCTAGAGAGAAACTTGGCTATTATAGACACCGAATACATGTTTATGTTAATTCAGTCCTATTTTAGTGTAGTTTTGCTGAAGAATCAACGTAAATCTCACCTCTTTTTTGGTTAGAACGTGAAAAGTCCAACCCATTAGTACCCAAAGTGAATGACTTGGTTTAGCACTGCTTCTCTTTTTTGTCTAAGGAAATAACCACATATCTACATTGAAACTAGACAAATGATTTCAGAAGCAACTGACTTATTTATCGCAATTTATTCAGCAATTTGAAAAACAGAACATTCTGTAGGAGTAACAATTTTTTGATACGATTTTAAACTTTGTAGGTATATTTAACAGGTCAGAAACTTTTAAATTCGCCTAAATGAAAGTTATTACTTTAAATACAAGCTTTGACGTGATATGGGGTGGGAGAGGGGAATATCCTCGAAATAGTCACTGTTAGACTTTAAATACTAAACTACTATCAACTATCCACTTAAGTGAAATTTAAATGCAGAAATGAATCCAAACAGTCAATTAAAAGCACTTATTAGGTTAAATATCCACCCGGTTATCATAATTCTGGCAAACGTGGAGCAAATTAATTGCCTCATGTAGTCTTATCAACACCATGAGATCTTGCATGGATGCGACCAAAAAACTGAAATTGTCAGTCTTGAGCATATTACCATGTTCATGGGCTTAAATATGCTTAGAATCACTTTTTACACAGCTGTTCCCAAAAGAACAGAATCAAGGTCAAAGCTTTGTGGACTGAATTTGAACCCAGGCAGATAATATTGCGTTTTTACTGAAATCAAGTCAGTCTGGTTTCTTTCATCCACCCTCATTAACAAGCCCTATCGTGACATGGCTCTTGTGCCTTATTCAGAGGCACAACCGTAGGGCGAGCCTTAATGGACTATTCTTCACGAATTTGGAGTTCTTCGCCCTTAACATTTTAAACTCATGATTCGAGGGAAAGAGCTATTTTGAAAGTGACTTAATTACTTTATCCTCCCTCTTTCGCCCTCCGGCAGGCTGATAGAATGAGTTGAGTAAAATTCACCCCACAAAACTATACGCCTTAATCAAAATGATGGCTTGTACTATCAAAATTATTTTCCATTTGCAAAAAGACAATAATTACCGAAAAAAATCCCGTTATTTCAATAAAAAATAAGCTATAACGCCAAAACGATCTTTAGAGTCCATTTCAAAACGAAATCATGTAAGTATATACAATAGGCCAAACTAAAAAAAGCACCCTGGCGTATAGGGTATTTCGAAACATGCTCAAGTCCAGAGTCAAAGCAATCGAACCGAATATAGTCAATAAAAAATCTACCCTATTTTAGAGTACGTTTATCATTAGCTCTTGAAGTGATGCACTGGGAGTCCGCTATCTCTTGAAATCATAGAATTAGATCCAAAAAGCATACAATTCATTTTCACGAATTTCAGGAGTATCAAACGCCCAGAATATCTGTAAATGCATTAATCGTCAAAATTTAGTGATAAAATGAGAAAAATCCGACCCTTGATGATAATAGCATCACTCTCTTCAGTGCGTTAATTAACGTTTTCAAATGAGGAGTTAATCTCGAGCCCTGCCCTTAGGCGTTTTCGAATCCAAATTTCGAGAAGAACGAAATTTAGAAAAAAATTGAAAACTTCCAGATTTAGAAACTTATTCGAATTCTTTATGAAATGGCAGAATTTATGATGCATCAGTTCTGCTAGTCTTGAATATCACATTTCATTCTAAAACCTACCACTCCACTCTGCTTTAAATGGCCTTTACACCAATGGAACAAAGAGTTTTTTCGCTTAATATGCTGTTTGTATAACCAAAAGCTGTATCGCAATTTTCCACAATTATGACTGCTTCCATAGATAATGTTAATTTGCTGCTGAAATCCTGCTAAATGAATATGGTGCAGTGTGTTGTCCCATTTATGTAGCCCCATTGCTTCAATTTTTCATAATGATTATTTTTTTATAAACACAAACTTTTAAATGTGGAAGTTGATGTTTAACTTTTCCATTATTCTGTTTTTCACTGATTATGAGTAAAAAAAGCAACTTAATTCCCATATATCTTATTAGTAAAACCTCAGAATATAAGCCAAAGCAATAAAAATACATAGTATATTGATGTTTTCGTCTGTTACTTCTATCAGGTGTAAATTATTTAGCGAAATTCGTCTTTGAAGTGTAACTTAATAGCAGAAGGCAATTTAAATGGAGTATACTCACCCACCGATTCCGAATTTGTAAAGTAATTCCAGTTGTGTTAACAAGTAAATCGTTATCACCACCAATTTTCCTTTCAATTTTTTAACAGACAGGCATTTAGTAAGAGTCAGTTCGCGTTCAATTGTCTTGACCAATCAGAATTCGGCGTTCCGTTAGCCAATAAAAATTGTGTATTTTAGTCACCCTAAATCAAGGGTACCCAGTCTGTTGTATAAACAAACCGACGGTTATTAGTGGGGCCTTGCTGAAGAATGAGGCATCAACTCCTAAATGCCACTTATTTAGTCTTATTAATAGTACTTTTCTAGATGTGTATGTCTAAACCCACGGAAAGCATGATTCATTTCGTACCGAAATTTGCAACCATTTGTACCTTCATTCAGTCGATGAAACGCGTGCGAATTCTAGCATAAGTTTCGATAAAAATAAGAACCGTTAAGCCGATGACATCAAACTTGAATGCAAAAAATAAATTTATTTTTTTGGTTTCGACCATATAATCAAAGTGGATCTTTTTGCAAGCCGATCAGGTAGATTCATGATACTGCCATGTCATCTATAGATACAAGGCTTTTCATAATTTCTAGCTTGAGTCCTTTGACAACTATTCTGGTCAAAAAATTCACTCCTGCTTTTCGATCAAATAAGCGATCGCGAATACTTAGAATGCATAAGTATGCTGAACTTGAACAGGCCAATTTTCAGCTTTTGAGCAAATAACCCAAAATTTTTACGGAGTGTCTTCCGATATATATGCACCGCCACAGGGTTCAATCGTTAATGTCCAGACAATGGTCATTGCTGATGTGTTAATTTTTTTTATGCACTCGTACCATTCTATTGTTTTCAGAAAACAGCTCTCGCTTCTTACTAGTAAGTACTTACATTGCTTACACATTTGAATTTACCTGCATATTTCAAGTAGTACAATACCTTCTAATTTTGCAACTTTGGCGACATTTTTCAGAGTTTGAAAACTTCATCGAATATCAAAAAAAGTGGAGGAAACTATCCTAATTTGTATATAAGGGGGTCCAAACGGCATCTGGACACTGGAAGTGTCTCAAATTGTGTTTTAACAGAGCTGCATTTTCTTAGGCAATAAAATTTTTTAAAATACACATACAACCACAAGGTATGAGGCAAAAACGGTTAAATTGACTTCTCTTAACTTAAAAGGCTGGTTTATATTTAAAAACACCTTCCGTCCATAAGAAACCAAGACTGCCGTTTAAATGCTGGTGAAAAAAGTATTATTTTTTGACAATTCTACTTCAGAAATTTATGGTTATACATAGTTCGCTCACCATTTTTTTATTAGTGTCGCCTATTAGGGAGGTAATTTGGTCTCGAAATTGTTAAAAATTAATCTTTTGATTGATGAAAATGTTCCACGTTTTTTGCTATAGAATTTTGAGAAAGATCTCTTCCTCTTATTCCTTTACTAGCCTAGTTAACTTCCCATAGCTGAAACAGCAATCCATATTCCTTAACCGGAGTCATAGTAAGTCCCGATTCCCCTCTGGCGGAAGTAGGAGAAATAGGGCAAAGGAATCTTGAGCGTCTAAAAATGTAGTTCGCCTAAAACAGGCGTATATCTCCTGCATTCATCTTTGCTAAGCGCACAGAACACAACATCGCTTTTCTTTCGGTCGTAGTTTTGTTGTCTACATTCATCTGTTTTCTCTAACATAATTTAAAATCAACTTCTTCTTTTCCTCGCCTTCAGAAATTAATTCTTCTGTTGGAAGGAGTATTTCAGCTTGGTTAAGACCCAAAATACATTTCCTCTATCAAAATAAAATGATACTACTAAGGAATAGCAAAATAGCTGCAAGATTTGACGAGTTGATGAACAGTGGATTTTCGTGGAGCTAATAAAACTGCAATATTATTTGACTTTTAAGTCAGAAATGTTGAATTTATGGCACGCACAAGAGCCACAGTCGCTCGACAGGCTCTTACTCAAGCTCTACACGGCGACGCAGCCAAACCTGCCAGAAGTGATTAAGTGGCCGAATTCGTGCCTCTGAATTTAGTAAATTAACGCAATTTTAACCATAACTGCCCTAATCCTACATTTAGGACATTGAAAAAAATGCAAACTTAATATACATCTCGCATGAAATTCCCTAATGACTGACATTGAAATGTGCCTTAAACGATTTTTCTGAATTGCGAATTTCAAAAGCTTACATGTCAATCATGTTTTTACCCAATGGGAAGATGTCAAAAATATTTATTACAAATGATATTGTCATCACAAAAGTGCAAATATAGTAAGCGAAATTTCTAACTGAAAATTTACATTTGCGCTTACACCAGGCTCTGGGTCATAGTGATTGGCCGATAAATCGCCTTAACGGCAGAAACCTTTCACTTCATTAAAGCAAGACAAGAGTTTGCTGATCTCCTACTTCTCCTGTGCAACAGCTGGTGAATTCACTTTCAAGTGCGCTAAGCTGCAATGTTAAAATGGTCGTTCTTGGCCAATTGGAGTTGACGTTTTGAAGCCTGCAATGGCTTTTGAAATTTCAATTTACTTCGAAACAATGAAGGTTGCAGGGAGTGATAAGAGAAGAGTCAAGGTGTAAGACTTGGCACTACATGAGCATTGAAACGATGGCTGACTGCCCGAAATAAGTAAAATATGGATAAAAATCACAATTTTTACCGCCTTGTTTACCAAATAATTTGAAGAATCATAATTTCTGTTGAATTGTTTATTTAATTACGATGTTTCCGTTTGCAATTGCTAGATTTTTTAATTTACTCCAGGAACACTATTTAATCTTCTAGACGTCGGTGGCGAAGCTACTGCGACTGTGTCCTCATAATCAAATGACGTGGGTTCAAAAGCCACCGGCGTGAATCTAGAGATTGGAGCAATAATCCACAAAAGTCAAACATTTATTCGAAAGTTCTGAGCTAAAGGCCCTCAGAAATCATTCGCTGCAAGCTGGAATTGTGATCAATTCCTTTGATTAGGGCCGAAATTAAGAATCTAGACCCTCTACTTCATGACAGGTTCAATACAGCTTCTGAGCGTTGGTATGGTGGATGTTTCCGGCAAATACACAAATAAACCTCGGATCTTCTCGAAAATAGGTCGAGTTTTATTATGGTGGATGTTAAAATGTATCCTCTTGAACTTAGCGAGCTCATACCTACAGATGTCCGCACTCGTGTTTCAAGCCTCAGATCGTAAAATATACCAATGTCAATTGCAACATTTGTTAATACAACGCACACTTTCCACAATTATACAATCACTAACACAAAAGCATGATTGACTTTTTGTTTTGCTAAACACTTCTTGATGAAAATCTGTCAGTTTTCGCAACAGTTTTATTATGTCGCTGAACAACACCAAATGGACTCAAGATGGCGGTACTCCTTGCTACAATGTTTCGTCAGCTCGCAAAACTTGTTGATTTAACTGCAAAGAAGGTAAAAGAGTTTCAGTCAAAAATAAGCGTACGGCTTTTGAAGTCAGTGGGATAGGCGTTTTGGCTAATTTTGGGACCTTGCCGTCTCATACCGGCTTTTTAAAACGACACTTCTCACAAGACGTCGCTGCGCAGACTCTTCTCTTTTTGGTTGGAGAATGGGGCATTCCAACAATTTTCCCTTAACTTTTACAGAGGAAACCGCAAGAAAGATTTAAAGGGAAAGGAGTAGATTACTTTTCATTGGTTATGCAAACTGTCAAGTGTGTTTCCCTCCTCAATATTTGGTTTCCGAAAGCCCACTTTTGAGCAATCTATAACACTCTTAATGTTTTTGATGCCGAATTTCAGGCTCTTTTGGCATTAATTTGCTTGCCTTCTTAAAAAGTGCTACGGCAACCAGTTTTGATGTCTTATATTATCTGAAAGTCTGTTTAATGGTGATTTGTAACAAAATGCATGATTACCGCATTTTTTCTGCTTTGGGCTCACGGACTTGTGTAGTTCTATGCTAACCGGTGCTTGTTCTTTTCTCCATGAATGGCGGCTGTCAAGGTTTGCTTAAAGGATTCATTTAGCGTCAGAGATTATAAGCAGGAATCTTGTCTTGTGTCTAGAACTCAGAGGTGATTGGAGAAGTTTTGGTGCTTTCGTGACCTTTTATTGCCCATACGGACGTCACCCTTTGGGGCGTCACTTGGTTATTTCAATGAATTGGGATTCGAACCCATATTGTTTGAGGAGTCAAATGCTCACTGCGTTTACCAGTTGAAATATAAGTTGCCTGCAGCTGCTTTCGGCCAGTTTAAAATAATAAAACTCGCTAAGCACTATATTTAAGTTCCATTTATTTTACCATCGAACAATTAACAATTCATATTTTTATAACAAATTAGGTTGGAAATTTTTTTTGCGATGATCCATATCTTACTTGCCTCGGGCCTCTTTTCTCACCAAAGGTTTTGGCAGGTTCTCACCGCATCAATGAGGAAAAGTCCCCACTTCAGTGGTTACATGGTGGTAAATTTTTTCCTTTCAGTTAAAAATACAATAGGCCCATTCACGTAGCAAACCTTTTCAAACGATTGTTTAATCAACCTCCTACCTTTAAAACATCCTTGGCTTTCGAAAGGTGATCGGTCTTAGTACCATTTAGATAAACACAAGTATTGACATTAGGATTCCGCAACAAATTCCTACTAGTCTATTAATTTGGCTTTTGATAAGCTCAGGTATTGTTCTTTCCAAATATCAGAACTGCATATAAATCAGATGAATTTAAAAATTCAACTTGACCCTTTAAATGAATGTAAATTGTATATTAAATAGAGAAATTAAGCATAAATTGAACCCTATAGTGTTAGGTGTTTTATTTCAATCCAGTTTAAAGAGTTTAGATTTTAAAAAATACTATTGGGACCGAAAGGCCTCCAAACTTAGCGTAGGTGTGTGGAATCAGTTTATAAAGATATTATGAGTTTAAAATCGGTCTAATAAGTCCATTTCATCTGCAAAGACAAATTTTGATCACATTCGTACAAGTTGGACAACTTCTAGGCACTTAAGCTAGTGAAAATTTGCCTGAATCAGAGTGTCGTTCCCGAGAAATAAATTACTTTGACCGAACCTGAAAGGTCACCGCAGAAAAGACGTAACTTTTTTAAGACTCTCCATCATAAAGAGAAAAGTGAATAAACCTGCAGAAAACGATCGAGGAAACCAATGAATTTCAGAAATTTGAACTCATAACATTGATAAGTTTAGAGTACATGGATGGCCATACCGATACCTTCGTTTGTCCTCCATTTCTTTAACTAAAAAAATTGGAAACAGAATATCACTCGACAGATTTCAACGCCAATATTCCAATCTAAAGAGAAGAAGCAGAGTACAATATTGACGATAATTTCTACCCAATTTTCACAACGATTAGAATCTCCAAACAGGGAATAAAACTGGTGTAGTTACACTTTGAACTCACCAGAAAACAAGATCCCGACATATCATTTTAAATTAAAAATTGAGTAGTATAGACTGATGGCTCATCTTAAAATTATTGGTTTACACTAGAATTGGCAGTTTAAAACTCAGAGGAGAAACGATTTATTACGATCCTTGTGTCTGAAAAGTAATGCCAAGCCCTAAGTGATTAAGACTTTTAGGTGATGATAACCTTCCATTCACTTTTAAGTAAGTCCATCAACTTGCTCAATGGTAGCAATATCTATTTCAATCCTTCAAAACGTCAGCATTCTACCTCATTATATCAAGCATTCAAGGCTGCGCTAGCAGCCGCCCCATAAGATATATGGTCTTTTAGATAGCCATCTCGGCTTTTATTAAGGGTTCTCACGCATTGATTTGCCGATCGACCCCATTTCAAACTAAAGCTTTGCTTTCTCTCGATTCGCCAATTTCACCAAGCAATACCTTCTACTATTATAATTAAAAGGGGACGGTCTTCACAACAGAAGTAATATATTTATTATGAGATGTTTCATATAACTCTCAAGATAAATTTATAATCCTCACCAATTGTTGGGACGTAAGGCATATCCTTTCGTTTAAACTAGCGTTTCATAGGTTCACAAGCAGTGACATAGAGCTAGAGTAATATGGTAAATTACGTAGACTTCGAAAGGAGGGTGATTCGAGATTTCTTATGGACATGCCTAAATGAGCTTATGATAATAGCTTTACAACAGTAACAACCTATTAGCGTCAGTGCACTAGGACTTCCGGTAAGTTTCCAAGGTAAGAGATGCTGAATACAGTAACGTGGAGGGTATAAAGTGTTCTAATTCAACTCCTTGCCGTTCAATGCTCATTATCAAAAATGAAATACTTAATCTTAAAAGAAATTAAACTATTTAGACTCTGCCATTTGCGCTATTCAACCCGCAACCATAAAACCAAGGATGCAAAGAAGCTGTCGAGGAATAGAATGGGTGAATCAACAGCATTTTCATTGTTTGCAGAAAAAAAATTTCTTCCTAAAAATCAACACCATGTTCATTCAAGACCTTATCAGTGATATATTTTCCAGTAAAATCCCTTAAAAATTCATTATTTTTAACATTTTCAGATATTTCTCCCAAAGTACGTGGAGGTTGCATGGCTGTTGACTGGTAAGTATAAAACACCCTTAGTATTTACATCTAAGCTCGTAGTACAATTAAGAGTTTTATGCCATTTAAAGAGTCTTTATTCTGAAATCAGCTTTTACATTAAACTTGTGCTTACCGAGCGAATTAGAGCCTAATGGGACGTATGCCAGAGATTTGATTGTCTTTGTAGCGTTAAGTTTTAGCGGGTCAGTAGGATTTAGTTTTTCGGTGGAAAAAAATGTAGCTCCTTCTTGCTTATATTTCTAGGCGGCTGCTTGAAAGTTTCAATTCTTCTAATAGGCAGTTTTTGGTATTTAAAAACGTCTAAGTTAAAGAAACAGTTCTGCAAATTTTTAAAGCCAAAAGTTGTGCAAAATTTAAGTATCTTGATAAAAATAAAACGAATTGAAAGGCATGGTAGATAGGAAGGACATAATATTAAAATTAATTCAAAGGCCTTTTCTTGCGTTTTGGAAACAGCCATGAAAGTAATAAAATCACAAGTTTCCTTGCGTGCGACGGTCTTGAAGTGACGCGAACTCCCACCAAGGCGCCGTCTTGATATTTTTGTCACTTTTTAAATACAAGCTGAGTTAGTTTTTCTAAAGATCATTTATTTCTGAAAAGCGGCAGGCTTACGTCTCATAACTCTTGGGTATAGGGCAGCATAATTTAGCTCTAACAAGTGTGTCAATGTTGATACTCCGCTTTGAGTCAATGGAGTCCTTTCTTAGGTGTCGAGGGACAAAAACGCGTATCTCCTTGACTTCTCGTTGCTTGAATTCAATGAGAGTTACACTGGAGTGCATGCAGTATCTAGAGGCAAGTTGATTGGTTACAATTTTAAATTTTTCTCTGATTTTTACACTGTCAGCCAAAGATTGCTCTTGAGTTCACTCTGGATACAAGCACTAGTTCAATCACTTGTACAGCACGAAATTAAGCATTCAAATTCATCTCTTCCTTACTGCTTTACTTTAAATAATTGGGTTGTTCTATCAGGCATACTAGACATGTAAGTTTTTGCTGCGGAAATTCATGGCTAAAGAAAGTCTTCCATTGAGTGTCCTCTAGATGCCAGAAAAGAGCTGTTATCAATCCAGAGCACCAAAAAAACAATCGTGACTGTGTTTTGTATACTGCATGTTGGATTATTTAACTTTTGGCGCTAAGCACTGTAAGGCGGCTAAATACCAGCCTTCAATAACATCATACAGCAGATCCCATCCACTAGGACGTGCATTGTCGAGAATTTCCATTTTTTGAAATTATAGATTTGTATTAACCAAAATTTGGTTAGTTAAGAGCTCTTTGTGAGTCCGGAGATTTGCATTTATTTTCAGAATTTGGCAAAAGATCCGGCAATAAAATGATTGACGTCTCATTTCCTAAACGAGTAAACAGTTTACTTAACATTCCCTCAGAAGGAATGACCTCAAGGCAATAAATTTGTATGGCTAGGTAATTACATCTGTTACCAGTCCAGGAATAATAATTTCATGATGGCCTTATGTGATTAATCCAGTAGCCAGGCCGTTGTTAACATGGAACTACTCTTAACCGGTTAGAGGACTCAGCTTGAATTCCAAAAGCCCTGGAAAACATATCTATGGATGGCAATTTAGTTAATTATTTCGGGTAAGGTTAACTGATTCCAAACTATCCTTATCGTTTCAGAGGTTGTCCTTGGTATTCCCTTCATTAACTACGCTTTTAATAAAAGTATTGCAGAAAAATTTATATAGAGCACATTATATCATCAACGTTCTGTGTATCAGTGACACTAAGAGGAAGGACTGCTGAAAGTGACTTAAGCAGAAGCTCTATGTAGGCTAGCTCTAGGTCATTTACTTACTAATACGGAGTTCACAATGTTTGACCCTCTTGAATCTAAAGATGGAATTTGAATAGACATTGTGTCAGAAGGCTGGACACGCAGGTAATTTAAGATGAATTTAATAGGGGCCAATCTTCCTACCTCTTCCAGAAGTCCCTCAGCTTTCTGACGGAGATTCCACTCATCGCTAAATGCAACTGCTTTCCGCAGTCCAATTCGAGACCACGAATCCAAGTATTTGCTTCTTGCTCTGTCTACTAGGCTGAACGAGTTTTTATATATGCTGGAACAATCTCATTTTATACCAAGTTGCTATTTTATTTCCCTAGTGCTTAATTTATCTGTCAACTTAAAAAGTGCCTCTATTTCTGTATGATGATTTTGCTAGTATAATATTATAAATCAGTAATATGAAAATATTTTAATACCAGAACAATCACTAAGGAAAACTTATTTGCTTTGATTCTGTGGCTTTTCCAGTCATCAGGGACATTTTTCGGTTTCGCTACATAAAAAACGTTGTAGATTAACAGCTTCATTTAAAAAAGTCATATACATAATAGTTGCGAAAAATTTCTTTAGTCGACATTCAACATGCCTTTCAGTACATTTCAGCTCAATTCTATTGATGATTTACGTTCTTAATCTTAAGGCAAGAAAGTACTCCTCATTGACGACTAAGGTTTGAAATTATGTTGATTCAGTGGTATGTAGATAAAGTATGGTTCTCCAGTATGTCTCGCTTAATTGATGATCGCAGAGGTTTTTAGATCATTTATTTATTTACTCCCTACCCCTTAGGGCAAGTCTCAAGGGTTCATTAGAGGTATAGCAGAAGTACCGGTGACCACCGGTAACCCCAGGGGCAACTCTGGGGGCTAATGGGAGGGGAGGATGGATAGGACTAAGCACCCAGCTGACGCACAAAATTGGATTATGTCATCGGAAGTACAACTTCGTACAGCCTAGTTCGTGGTCTCAAACTAGACTGTGGAAGGCGCGTGCATGTGGCAATACTTCTGGAAGAGATGTAAGGATTTCCGCTTTTAACAATTTCAAAGGTGGACTAAATGCCATTACGACGTTGAACTGCTACCTGTAAGATGAGACCATGCCAGGGAAGTGTCCAGAGAACCGAAGACTTCGATAAGCGCTTTTACAGTATTTTGATTCATAATCAGACACATGGACAAATTTTTCACCATCGTACACCAGGGGTGAACATCCTATTGCTTACGTTGGAACTATATTTGAACCCTACAGTCCTCGATTTCGCCTCCTCAAAGCCTCATTGATATACGCATATGTAGGTGGTGTCTACTTCCTGCGGTTATTTCAATGAACCACCAATGAATAATTGTAGACATCTTCACTCTGATTTGGAGCATAGTGCTTTGGGCCCTAGCATCATATGGTAGTCAAATCATCATTGTAATCTTTCTACTTTCATGCTTGAATTCGTCATTGAATTGCTATGGATTTACTGCAACCACTTAAACTCTATGTTTTTTAGCCTCAAGTCCGAAGTAAGGCACGGTTATTTCCATGATTTGGAATCGATTCCTCTTTATAACTACATATCTTGACGATATTGGCGGAATTAAACAAGCAAAAACTGAGAAAAAAAGGTCATTTTACCTGATATCTCTAATGGATTCTCGTGCTTAATATCAAGTTAAAGATCCATAGTTATCAGTGCAATGAATTTCAGGTCTATACCTTGATAAACTTACCTATCAAATAATTGTTCTTAACCTTAAAAATCTTCTCAAATTAATGCTCTTGCAAATCTAGAATAATCCCCTTGCCGATCCCTTTAACTAAAAATTCATGTAGAATCGATCAAGCGGGTGAACCATGACTAACTGACAGCAAAATAATTTTACATCTCATGAAGGAAATAGAGTGGATGTAATCAAATTTGAGAACCTTCGTGGCACTCAAGGTAGATAGTCTTTCCGTATAAAACTAATTTCGCTGATTTTTCAATGTTTCAACCTCTAAACTTGCTTAAATCCTCTTTGATTGTACTCAAAGACCCATAACCACCGACATCTAACACGTTTTGTGGGTTGTTTCTGTTTAAAGGTGTAGCCATGTTAGGTCTAGCGACGCATTATCTACTTCCGTTCCTGTAGGCTACTCAATTTTTTTATTTGACACTTCATTGGTTGGGAAAATGCGATCAGTTAAATATCACTACGGGCCAAATACTATGACTATCAAATTGCTTTGACGAGATTTGGCGTAATGTATTGAGTTGGCAGCTTGTATGAGATATCTTAATTGGGAAAACGTGGGTTTGAAATGTTGCAGCTTGTACCTTAAATAAACACTATTCCAAGCCTAATGCCTACCCGCCATGGTGTCTGTCATGGTGACCTCTGAAGTATAAACAGGCCCAATGTTCCCATGCCTTTATATGAGAGCGCCCAAGCATGAATCACGCACCGCAGTGGTCGACTGCGGCTAAGTTTGAGGCATGGCAGGCTAGACGCAAGAGTCTTGGAAGTGTGGAACACACCTTACTTCATCTAAATCATAAACTGATGACTGGGACTTGAAGAATCACTAATCAGAGACGCACATTTACCACTAGTTTCAGGCCGGAAGCTGTTAGAGGACCCGATCACGCACCTTTAAGTCTTATTGCTACCCAACAGTGGATAAATGTGAACAAAATAGGAGGCTATGAAACGTATAATAAGCAAAATGGGAACTGAAAATTAAAAAAAATAGTAGCGTTGAAAGGTGTTTGAAACTGGTTAAAGAAGGTGATGTTCTAATTCTTCCTGAGACAAAAAAGAAAGAACACTTTACTACAGGTCTGGGCTTATATAAGCAAAATGGTGTTCTAGAAGAAGAACAGAAAGAGTAAATTTTGGATCCTTCTGTCGAGGAGATTTAAAATAAACATTTTTAATGATTGTTATTGACGAATATAAGGCTCTAAAGAAGATGGAGAAAGTCAGTCACCAGAAATCAAGACTGTAAGGTAGATGACTAATTACAAAGTGAAGCAATGAAAGTACGAAGGAAGTAGAGATGTGGATGTGCTGCCTTGATCATTAAAACACTGGAAGTGATTTCGATTATGTGATGCTTTCGAGATGATGAAACAGAGAACTCACAAACCACTCATCTAGAGAGTTTTGATTAGAGACGTAATACAAATGCCTGCTTCTACAAATTTTTCAGCCCAATTTTCTGGTCTGCCTTTATTTATCGCTTTTTATCATATCCGTCCTTATATATTCAGATACATCATTTTTCTGAACTTAGGTTTGTTGAAAATACATATCCAACATCTTTGTATTCCTACCCATTGTCTTGCGGCATCGTGACTCTGAAATAATCATAGCTATTCTAGTCTTTTGGTTAGCAGCTGAAAAATGTCAACTTCTCAACAATTTATTATTGTTATTAATCGTTGTTTCCTTCTTTAGGTTCTTAAAACATGCTCGGTTTCTTGTGCAGGATAATAAACTGATGAGTAGATATTTGCGCTTGGAATATACCTAAATTCACCCAAGATAAAACATTCCTGTTTCTGTTTTGCTTAGAGAAGCGAGCTTTCAAAAAACCCGAAATTATAGCTTTTATATTATAATTAATCACGCAAACTACCCGAAAGTTAAATTCTTGAATTGAATCTTTGTCCAATTTACCACTCCATGCAAGTAAGTGCTTGGGTGTTGTTTCTAGCATTGGCTTTTTTGGCTACAATTTTCAGTCAAATGAATGTTTAATCGCTTTATACAGTCATCTGATAAATTTATTTATAGAAATGCCGAGTTTCACATATTTCACAATCAGAAAAAATTACTGGAGGCTGGCTTTGGTTCTGGACTGGCTTGTGTTTATACGGACCGAAGTGGCATCTTAATCCACGAATAAATATATCTTCTGACTTGGCTTTCATAAGTGAAAAGCAAATTTAAATTTTTATTGAGTTACTGGCATTGATCTCAACAGCAAGAAATTGAAAAGTAACATTATTCATGTGAATAAAGGTATTGCCCTATCCCGAGCTTTTGTGCATGAGCTCTAAGGCAGAAATTGAAGTACAATCACGCACACCCACAGAATATAGATATTCAGTCTCGTTCTCTCATCCCCTTCTGTGGAGATTTGAAAGGCTCAATAAAAGGCTCAGGATTCTGGAGTGTGCTTGAATGATTTTAATTATCACCAAAGCAAGAATTCCTTTTTCTTCTCTCTACCATAGTTCTTAGCCTAGTGGTTAGGGGTTGTAAACTATCTGTAGCCATCTAGGACCAGAAGACTGAACCCAGGCCTTCACAATAGCAGGAACACGAACTTCGGGTTCCTTTAATAAAATTCGCTTGAATAAACGATGTCTTCCCATTTGAGCTCTGGGCAATTCTTTTTAAATTGGATAAAATAACTTATAGGAAAGCTGCGTGATAAGCCTAATTTTAATTCTAACTGATCCAAGTTCACGCAAATTAACTTTTTGGAGTTCGTGAATAAGGTCTCTTGTTGGATGACCTTGGAAATTCCTCGCTTTGGAGAAATACAATGCAGCTTCCGAATTCGAAAGACATGGTAAAGTAGAATGCATCAAGATCAAAATTGCATATGGCCCTTCTCTTAAGTTAAAAAAAGATTAGAGAAAAGACGGTTTTTCCCCAACGGAAGGAAACATGAAACCCAAACAGGGAAATCTCACATCTATCGATAACAATGGCACGTTTCCTACTGGGATGTACACAATCGTCAGTGAAATAGTACTATCCGTCCAGTGCTACTTGACAAACCAAACTACCACTGACATGACATTCATTGCTATTTTCCCACTTCGATTACCACGGGCAACATTTCATTCCATGACCAAATTTAATGGCTCCATCGCGAGAGTACAAGCTCATCGTTTGATACCCTGCTAACTTTGATGTAAAGCTGTCTCCATAAAATACCGTATTTCATGAAATTGAAATTCACCTGCTGGTCCATTTTTTCAGGCTTATTGGCTACTTGATGTGATTTAGGCTTTTCAGCTGAAAGATCCGCGTGCCAGATAAGAACGACTGCACGTCATTTGCCGAGGCTAGTTTGGATTAAATTTTTGAGCCGAAACTCATCAAAAAATACGTAACCGAGCCCTGATTAGAAATTAACAACCTGATAAGTACTAAATTAGACCTAATTGGGTAAATATGCCAAATTGTAGCAGGATGCCAACTGAAAATTCAGCCATAGTGTTTCGGCTTCTCCTGAGTGCATCAGTCTCTACTAGCAAAGTTTTTGCGGTAAATTGAAATCGTCGGAGAATCCAAATAGATTGAATAGATTTAATTGGATAAATTTATGAGTATGTGCGGCTAGTCTAATTTACTAGATTTCGTTTTTCCCTATGCACTAAAGCCTTTATAAGCCTCAAGTCTTGTTGTAAAATGTTTTCTTATGGACCATTCATTCGGATCACTAAATTTCCAGCGGTCTTTGTCTAAGGATCCATCAGTATCTACGAACTGGATCGATGTTATCGTTGAGAATGTCTAAAATTTAGATTTAAAAGAGAGATATCATGAGCGTCATATTTCAAATGATCGCATTTTTTTAACAATATCTTACACAATTCGTTCACGATACCCCACGCTCATCAACTATGGATTGCATCTATATTATCTTCCATGCACCGTTACAGCTTCAGAGTCATGGACTCGTTTGGCTGGTAGTTAGCCCAAACATTCCGGCTGTTGGTAGTATTTTCTGTCCAAGCTCAATCAATCAGTCACTTATCTGCTTTTAATCTCTTAAAAATTCTTTTTCAAAAAAAATCATGATTCCGCGACCTAATGCATACTAATGTATGTAAAAGTTTCTGTAGATCCAGCCACAACAAAGTCATCTCCTATTTTCAGTCTATTCACAAACACATTGAAAACTGAATCCCTAGGGAAGAGATGCTGTCCACGCAAGGAACTGTGTCGTATTCAATTTTCTCTAACATAATGAATATGATGGACTGAATAACCGTATGTTACAATGCTGGTATGAATGTTCAATCTATTAGCTGTCGCTTGAACAGGTGGTTTGACCTGAAATATCACGGCCACAGCAGTAGTAGGGATGATGGAATAAACGCCATCATTTGTTTTCGTATATCTTTTCGATTGAAAAACTCAAGCCTTGAAACAAATAGTTTCCGGTGATTATATTTAAACCGAAAGTCTTCTCAACCATCAATCCCCAAAAAGAGAAATTTGCTCGTAAGTAAGCTTCTTCATTTTTCTATATAACGAACCTTAGTCTAAGAGTTTATCACCCTGTCTATTATATATATTTCACAATCAGTTGCTGTGACTTTAGGGATTTTTCTGTTAACTCCCCCGTTACCTTAGAAGTAGATCTGACCAATCCGTCTGCGCTGATATTCAGAGAATTCATTAATTTAAAATTATCGTTTATAAAAATCTTTTAATTCAAAAATTGGAACTTGGCTATTTCAACTTTGAATTAAATGCATTTAACTACCACAAAACAGGACCTTTACTGAAGCACCTACTTCTCTCCTAACACAACTTAAGTATAAAAAAATTGTGTACGAAACTTATAATTGCAAAGGAAAAGCCAATGAACTTGTTAGTAGTTAAGTCGACATACTTGTTGCATTATAAATGAGATATTTGATATTTTGCCTGTCTATTTAAAAATGTAATTGCTACTGCCAGACCGATTCTCACTGAGATCGCAGCAGTCTATAAAGTGGTGAACTTCGTGATGACAGAATAAACGCACCCCAGTTTTGTGGTGCTATATTGTTGGAAAAATCATTCTTCGTGTGCTAAAATCTGATTCAAATCTATACAGTTACAGTAAAATGGAATTTTGGCAATCTAAAAAATATTTTTGGTACCTTACCATCAAACTAATCCATTTTGAAACCATTTTATTCAGTAGTATTCATGGCAATCGAATTAAATGGGATTAATATTTTCTCTTTTGAAATAGTTTACTATAAACAATGATTCCATCAACCGACAGCTGAATCTTTTTCAACTTTATGCGGCTGCCCTTTACTCCGCTACTTCAGTACAAATAAAACCTCCAATGAGTTCATTTCCGTTTAGAGAATTTGTGCCCATCTACTTTTTGAGGTTTCTTTTATGTTTAAACGTATCGTAATGCTCCTTTCTTGCTTCCAACAGTATATTATAAATTAGAGTGTGCATCTTACAAAACTTTTTCAACCATTTTGACCTTCTGAAACTTAATCGAAAAAGTTTATGCGGAAGAGAGTAAGTACAACATTAACTTGGGTGGGCTTTTATGGCCTTACGAACTATAAATTTTAACGGAATCTCTCTATTAATCCGCACTTTAATCTGAGAAACTTTCCTGTCTTATTGGGATCTTACTAAATATACGTTTTCATGAACATCACTACTTTTCAAATGGTTTAATGCTAAGTAATAATGAAACATTTGGTATTAAGATCTTTATATAAATTTTATGAAATCATAAAACAGAACAGTTAGTTTGAATCAAATATAAAGTAAGTCATATGTAAAAGAACATTGTCGAAATTCGAACCACATTCTGCTGGCATTTTTCTGCTTTTCTTGAAGTCTTATTTTCATGAAATAATCAGATGGATGAAATCCAAGAACCTGGCGTCATTTTTTAATTGCGAAATTTGCCTGCAAGAAGGTTTGCTACTTGTTGCCTGAGCACTTAATGGCATGTTATTGTTACATCAAATAGAGGCTTAGATAGGCTTAAATTGATGCACAAAGATTCTAAGGCGTTGAAGAAGAAAATTGTGGGTGTGTCTCTGCCTTCAAAAACAGCTAGCAGTGGTGGAATCTGAAAGACTATTGCAAGAAGGATATAATCGGTCATGAACCAAGTCATTTGCGGCTGTTAGCAAAGTGGATGAAAATTCATTTCTGAATGAAAAATGTTCTTCGAGATGAATTCTGTGACTGCTACGTAAAAGTTTTCTCTAAGCTTACAGGGCTCTGGATTGATAAAAGGTATGAGCAATATTGGCATTCGTTTCTGTATTTAGAAGACTGAAAGCCATCAAATACATAAATTTAAAACAGATAGAATTATGATTTCATTTTTGGGCAGTGTTTCAATTTATTTTCAAGCTTGCTACTGAATTAGGTGACTTATTATTACTTTTTAGAAAAAATTGCACTGGATAATTTGATGAATTAGTTTTGGGTCTACATCCCTTTCAAACCATTGAGCTTCCATCCATTGCCATGGATGCTGATATTCTCTAAAACAAGCTTTTTCAATATTGCAAGTAAAGACTAGATTCTTTAGTCAGTTAGTTAGATCATTTGATACAGGATTCATTGAGTAGTGCCTTATTGGTGCATGTATTTTGCAATATCCATTGACTACACCACTTAGCCTCTTCCTTTATGAGTAGAATATCCTAATAATAGAGATAGACTGCTTTTTTGTAAACAAGAAAGCTTCTTACCGAGCCTTGAACTGGGCCTAGACTATAAAAATACGTATAATTACTTGCAGTTTCCATTTGACAGCTGACATCAATCAAATTTTATGTATCAGAATCGCCTGGCCGCGGATCTCCATCAACATCTGATGTGTTGTACTAGAAGGAATTTCAACTTAAGCATAAAACAATTAGTAGTAAAATCTACTAAAAAGTTAGAAAATCGGCTCATCATTTTTAACCCTAAGTCAGGTCCTCGTGAGCAGCCAATACACAATCCAAAGGGATAACTTATATGCAGATTGGAGGTTAGATTCCCGAGTACTTGTGACCTCAACTTCAGGTTTTGTTGTTGTTGCTGCTGACATCGATGTCAGGACTATGTATTTTAATATTTACGCATTATTTTTTTATTTTTATTTTTCTCCTCACCTATTAGGGCAAGTCCCAAGGACTTATTGGGGGTACAACGGAAGTACAAATAGCTTTTATAGCAATTGAGCACATCAGTTAACACAGAACAGTAAAAACGTTTGTTGACGACTTCGTTTGTCTGGTCTCTTCTCTGGCATGGCTTCGTCCTACCGGTAGCAGTTCAGCTTCGTTGAGCCACCTCGTCCGATTTCGTTTGTCTTCAAATCTACGCCAGAAATCAACATTCTGGCGGAGACCCCATACATAACTACTTGCACATGCATTCCATAGTCCAGATTGAGACCAGGAATCCGGTTATTTACGTCGTGCCTCCTTTACCAAGCTGCAAGAAGTTGTACTTCTGCTGGCATAATCTAGCGTTATACATCCGGAGGGTGATTAGTCCCATCCGGCCGCCCCTCTCATTAGCCCCCAGAGTTACTCCTGGGGTAACCGGTGGTCATCACGAGGAGGTTGAGAGAATTTTCACCAACGTTTACGCATAATAATAATTCGGAATCAACAATTTCGTAAAATTGTGGTAAATTTTTCAACAAAATGACAGCTGAGATCAGTTGTTCGAATCTCAAACTTATTTATGTACCAATACTATTGAAAATTCAAGTAACTTTGTTGACCAAGCCCTCAACTAAGATTAATACGAGTATACCATGTGTTAAAACAATTTTTTCAAGTTCACTACACGACTAAGATAATTGTAACCAAAAATGAGGTTTAAATTAATGACCGCAGATTAAATAAATTATTCAGTTCAAATTCAGTAGCATGCGAGGAAATGACAATCTCAGGGGATTTCAACTAATGAAATATTTAATAGCTACAGATCACGGAAAGCGAGAATGGTTTGAAAGAAAATAAAATGTGTTAAATCTCAAAGTCCACCTGAAATCTCCAGTTCCAAAGTCTGCTTGCTTGCTTCATTCTTGATAATTTAAAATCACTTCCAAATTTTATGAATACAATTTTTCATTTATTTAATACCTTATTTATCAGAACTTCCTTCGCTCTTATCTGCTCTCTTTCGATATAAAATCTGCACAGATGAAACAATGAGTGGGTTGCTTTTTGAGCTCAGATAATTTGTTTTCGTAAAATGTAAGAGTTGTTACAAAAATACCTTTACGTTTTAGGTGGTCAAACCTACTCTCAACCTCCTCGTGGTGACCACCGGTTACCCCAGGAGTAACTCTGGGGGCTAATGAGAGGGGCGGCCGGATGGGACTAATCACCCTCCGGATGTATAACACTAGATTATGCCAGCAGAAGTACAACTTCTTGCAGCTTGGTAAAGGAGGCACGACGTAAATAACCGGGTTCCTGGTCTCAATCTGGACTATGGAATGCATGTGCAAGTAGTTGTGTATGGGGTCTCCGCCAGAATGTTGATTTCTGGCGTAGATTTGAAGACAAACGAAATCGGACGAGGTGGCTCAACGAAGCTGAACTGCTACCGGTAGGACGAAGCCATGCCAGAGAAGAGACCAGACAAACGAAGTCGTCAACAAACGTTTTTACTGTTCTGTGTTAACTGATGTGCTTAATTGCTATAAAAGCTATTTGTACTTCCGTTGTACCCCCAATAAGTCCTTGGGACTTGCTATAATAGGTGGGGAGAAAATTAAAAAAAAAATTGTCCTTAATGGCCTTATATATGCTTTTAGACTTATGAGGACTTTGTGCTAGTGCATTCTGTGAGGATCGTCTAATAGTCTGCTTGTGAAGTTTCGATTTAAACTTGATCCCCATCAAATCATTAACTTGCTCGGCGAGTTATCCTTAAAGTGAGTCCACAGATCTGATGGGATACTAATTAGAAAAATTTTAAGAAATGAATAGTCTTAGTGGTGCGATACTGTCATTTGAAAATCCGCGTACACATCCAGATGCCATATATTTCTATTTTTTTTGGTCACCCACATGGATTTTTTCATTCGTACCCACCCTGTTGGAACGCAACATCTTTGGCAGTTTGCGTTGGTACAGACAATATCGTGTTGCCTTTCTCCTACCAGTCTAGGTGTTTAATTTTCATCTCGAAATTTAGGGCTTTTCTTTGGATCAAGTAGCCATGAATCAGAATGCTCTTGCCTTATTTCTTTCGCATCTTTAATTAATTGAAACATCCAATTCCTTGTATAAGAAACTTTCTTAGTTTCTCCATTTTCAAAGTTACTCTCCCACATGGATAATCTTTCTCTGACACCAAATGACACAATACTAGAAGCTCGAGCAGTCTTGTCATAATCATTAATATTGAACCTCAAATCTGCATTGTATATGGAGAGATCTTTTGTTAAATAGACCAATCACGGGTATTTGTAATCTTCATGACTTATGTGAACCTGAGTTTAGTAATCTGTCTAATAATTTATATTGAAACCAACTTTAAGGATTGAAAACTCTTGTAATGTATCCTGTCCAAATAAATGAAATGAAAAAAAGTTGTAATATAAAATGTCAGGTAATAAATGTCTCTTGAATAACAAAAAAGAGCAATGACCATTTATGTGGCTTGTCAAGTCTTTCATCAAAGACTATAAATCGCACACTCGCCATTTTCATGAGCTTGAGTTGCTCATTTTCGATAAACAGATTGAAAGGACAAGAGCTTTTAATACTCTACCGTTCTTATTGTTATGAACTCTTTGGCATAAACGTTCGATTAGTGTTTGTTTACAATTAATTACACTGCCAATCTGATAGGCTAACAGCGTTTCGCTTTTATATTTCAGTGAGTCAAAGCCTTGGGTATTTGATTGTCTCTCTTAGCCCAAACATCCAATGAAACAAGTTTACTGAACTTTACCAACGGAAATAAGTCAAATCTGAAGCATCTATACCTCTCAGATTCTGACACAGACTTAAATGCTGTGCCTGATCTTGCACTTTCTTCATATTCCACTCTGTTGTTCTCCTGTCTGTCTCTGCGATCATAGCCATAATTCAAAATAAGTACTTCTATGTCGACAGCCTTTAACATACCAACTGAATCTGCGGATCTTGGCGGCCTTACAATTAGATTAAGACTGAATTCATTTTGAAAAGACTATTATTCACGTGTCCAGATCTCGTATAAACACAGTGGTCGGATTAAGAATTTTTCCGAATTACTCGCTTTAGCAGCTTTTAGTTATGTTCTAAGGCATCCTTCATTGAAATTTGGCTTTTAAAAGGCATAGCGACATCAATTGGAGTAAAATTTTAGACATTTTATCCTGCATCCACTTCTTAAAAAAAAATTAGTATCAATTTGACTCAAGCACCTTGTAATTTAGCGCTTCCATCACTGAGCCACTTCAAGAGAGATATTTCCTAGCCCACGACAAAATGCAGTGCACTCTCTTTGGCCTCTCTGCACATAGGAACCTCTCGGGCCTACAACTTTTTCTGCATCCTTTCTGCTCCGCTGTCACTCGTTCGAGCATTATTTGACCTTTTGCGAAAGGTAGTAATTTTTGCTCTCTGCTTTTAACACCGAGATAATGTAAACATCCAGGGCCAGATGAAAAGTCACTTTGTGAATCGCTGCTTCACCTGCTTATATCGGTTAGTCTACGTTGCAATTGCTGGGTCTGAAGTTTACTCTGTGACTTTAAAGGTTAACTTTGGCTTCTGACTTTAGAATATGTTAGCCATAATAGCCTTTTCTTATGTCGAATCAAACTGAACTCGTAAAAACATAAATAATTCAAAAATCTTCATAGCGGAAAGATTGTTGTTGACTTAAGGATATAATTTACTCGATCTCAAGATGACTGGACGGCCCTATTGTTAAGAAACTGAAAATATCACTTACGTTTACCCAAATTTGGTATTTTCAACTTTCTGTTTAACTTTCACCATTTAAATGCTTAAAAGAGCTTTCCTCTACCAAGATTATAAAAGAAAACATCAAAAAATTAAGTGAAATGATGACAAAATATTCTGAAATTTTTCAATCAGGACTCCCGACTCCGAGAGTGATTGTCATCACTCACTAAATACCTATTGAAATAAGGTAATGTGTCTGAAGCGGCCGACTTTTTGATCCTTAACTGAATGACGCTTTTGTCTAATCCTTGATCTAAATCAAGTCCAAGGAAGTATCGTCAAAAAAAATCTCAGATTCATGAATCGGTGGTGAAAAGCAGTTAGGATAGACAACAAACTTCCTTGTGTGGCTTTCCGATTAAGCGCGTCTGGTTTCGTATTCAGAGAAAATCCTATTTGCGAGCCACTATAACCTTCTCGACCCTCCACACGTACCCATTGTCTTTGTACCTGTGTCACCTGCCTTCGCGTAGAATTTGAAATGTTCAATCATTTTAGCTACTCACTGCAGCAGCTTATTAGATCTAATCGAATTCAGGTAGATCATTTTGCAACGCCTAATATATCTTCAACGGCAAGAAATCCATAGCATAACGCATCAGATTCGGATGGTGGCAGAAGGTGAGCAGGACGCCGATAAAGTACGAGATAGCGGAATCTGTATGCTGTGAGTGAAAAGCCACCTCGAAAAAATTAAGGAAAGAATGTGAATGACTAACAACCTGATTTCTTCCTCCTCAGTCCATTCTGTTGGTATTCTTGTATATGCTCCCTAAGTCAAAATGGCTGAATAAAGTAATGATCATTAAAGGACCTTATGTCACTGGTGTATCAGCTCGTTCAGCATTTCTCATGTATTTCATAGTTCGTGAAGCCAATAGCATTGCAATCTCGTAGCGGCTCTGTCGCTCCAATAACTGGAATGAAATGATGAGAAAAAAGAATTGCTTTAGAGTCCAAAACTCGGTGGTAAACTATGCACTGACTGGGAGTCGGACGGTGGCCAAGTGGTTGAAGTCAATCTGTGGATAAAAAAGAAGCTTCTACGAAAAATCATGGGCTTGGTAGCGACTTCAGATGGCTCTAATGACTCTGATGCTTCCTCCGCGTGGCATTCTATTAGAGAGAATATTAGCCTTTTTTTATGTTATTGCATTGTTTATGGATTAAGCCTCTCCATAGCTCAAAGTCAAGCCTATTTAATCTTTGTTGTTGGATTGGTAATTATGATAAACACACTAAGCCAAAAATTGGTACTCAAAATGATTTTGATTTTTAAGCCATCACCTATTAGCTCTTTGAGCTATTAACCGGAAGGCTAACAGCCCTCAATTATTATCCAAAATCCTGTGGGGTCAGAGCCACACCCTGGACCATCACATGTCTCTTTGTCCATTCTGTCCAGTCTAAATTTTAAGTACCCACATAATAAGTCTGCCTAGCAGAAATGCCAGACAAAGAACTGGTTGTCATTTTTCCGATGATGGACAACAGTCATTATAATAAATGATAGCGACTTTAAGATGAAATAACAAAATGAGGATCACATGTTGTGGCTTAGCGTTGAGCCGGACTTACTCAGACTAGAAAGCAAAGTCTTTATCAAGCAGCAAAATATGGCCGCCATTTCGAGCCAGAGCGCATCCAGATCTTTTTCTACCAGCTTTTAGAACCGATCTGATAAGCAAAATAATCAGCTATTTCTTTATTAGGATTTGGAGCAATAAGCAGCAGCGACTCACCTGGCTTTGATAGTAACTCCCATTACAATTTACATTTTATCCAAAGTCGTTAAATAGGTCTGCTGTTGAAACTCAATACAAAATAGTCTCAAGGTAAACTGCGCAATCTTTAAGCGATTTGATGCTGTGGACTCCGAGATCCAAATCTCTCGTTTTACGTCCATGGGTTGAATCTTACTTTTACATGGTGAACAATTCTGACTGTTCGACTTAGTAAAACATCCTACCTTTTGTGAAATCGAAAATGCAATATGCTCTGAGTGCAAGAACAGGTTTGGGAGTCTCTGTAGACTAGCAGCGTGATCATGCAAATGCTCAAATCCTTACTCAGAAAGGGTCCGAAGAATCGGTTCTATCAAAAGCTAGTCTCATCTCCCATAGTCTGGACCTCATCTTCACTCCGCCACCACTCAAAGATGTAAAACTTTATATTCTATCGATGCTTCAACAATCAACTGCTTAGCTATTAGGCTTTGAATTCCATTTGTTAAGAATCTTATGCTCTTTAGCTTTCCAATATGGAAGTGAATATCACTACACACAAACAACCCTGGACCATCGCTGTCAAACATAATCAGATTTTTCTGGCTAGCTTAACTATCTCAATCGGAGTTTCTATTTACCACTGACCTCAAGCGGACAAGTATAACGTCACTCCGTGGCAAATCGAGGTAAAAATTGAGCTTTATTGCTGGTTTTAATGGTTTAAAGCCATAATTGGTAATAAATTGTGCACTTAAAGCTGTATTGAATTATCTCTGGCCAACGTTTGATGTTTGTTTAAATTCGATAAGCATTCAAACTCTTGTCTTTACCAAGACAGTTAAAATAGAATGAAAATTACTGATCAACGTTGATCAGACTCTGTGTTCAAGAAAGTTTCTAAATGACAGTTTGGTGAAATTTCATGATCCTGAAATAAAATTTTGTGATTAATTAATTCAACAACAGATGGATTTGGTCTGCACTTTACAGATCAATTAATTGAGACATTTAAAAGCATACTTTTATCCAGCACAACTATGAAGCCTATCTTACTCGTTCACACTGTCTTTCTAAATGGAAAAATTGCCTCAAGGTTCAAAACAAATAGTTATGTGATTTGTCTGTTCAAAGTGCCTTTGATACCAATCATAAGATAAGAATATTCTTATTTTTTACAATTCCCTGCAATATTGGCATTGAATTTCAGGCTGTTTTATCAGTCGAGCCTATAGTTGCCGAGAACTGACTTTTCGCACCTCGCAGAATTAATACCAGTTCAGCACCGGACACGGGCTAATTTTTTTCCATGTTGCAATAGATGTTTGCGTTTGAGAATTTGATTTGGACAGTAACAGCATTCCTGCCATTGATTTGCGCATATTTTTAGGTGAAAAAGGTGCAATAGATGCTCTGTTCAAATTAACGAGGTACAGTAAAGACTCTCTAGGTTTAGCTGAATGCTGATGTTTTTCATTCCATTACCATCCGCTTCCCACTGGCATCAGTGTTTAAAATTTTAATTAAAAAGCCCAAAGGCCAATGAGCTAGTGAGAGATTGAAATTTGTGTGCGAGCGTGATTCTCGAAGTAAAGTGTGGCCAGTTGGAGTAGGGAAGGGGGTTTTGTCGGGAGGAGAGACTGCCTCCATTGACAGAGTGGGAGGATGAGGGTGAGGGGCCTTTGGGGTGAGACAACCGCTTGATCATCCTTTGCTACTCTCTGTTCGTTCTTCAGCACTCCCCTCTGGCGCCATGGTCTCCGATTTTATGGGCTGTGGTGGCTGGAAAATTTCTGTGTCCCTTCCTAGCACTCTGTACTTGCTGCTAATTAATTTCACGCATGTGGATGAAAAATGTGCTGATTATAAGCTTTATTTCAAGGATTTAACCTTCATTTCACTATTATTAGATGTGTTCTCAGTACCTTATCCTTTATATGATACTACCAATAAGTTTTAAATCGACTGGTTTAAATGAAGTTCTTTTAAATACAATACATGGCTATAAATTACCGTCTCTGTAGTGTGAGCGCAGCTGTACCAACATGCATGCACATGAATGGAAAGTTAATTATAGTATGGTTGAACTTAGACAAACAAGTGAGACTAAGCTCTAAATGAATGAGCCAGCCATGCAAATACTAACAAACCTTAGCAAATTAAAACAAATTTTTGGGAGAATTTTATTTTAGCTTTCATTCATTTACACTTATTTGGCACAGTCTAGATGATACTACTTTGCAACATACATGCTCCTGCTTCTATTAAGTTATAAAGTAACTTATTGTTATCGGAAGATTGACAATGAAACAGATTCCTAACGCGCAATTCGGTTGAATAGCTTTGAATCAGAAGTTAATGATAGTTCTTGTTTTTAAGGCTCAAAAGGAAATGCATAATTCTGCCTGATCCTGACACCAAAACAATACTAAACCTTATTGGACCCTTCAAAAGATAGACCTTACATTTCGGTTGTGCACCAAGGAAATGAAAAAAATGATAATGCTTTAAAATGCTTGCTATTCTTGTAAATTGGACTCATTGTTTTAGATGCCTGAATTCGATAGTTTTTGGAGAAAATGATTATGGGCCATCCACTGATGATAAAAGACAACTCTTAATTATGCATTCATATTAAATGCAATTGACTCCATAAATAAGCAAAATAAATTAACAGATTAGAAATAATTTTTTGGGGTTCGGATGTCGAATTCCCCTTGTATAACATCGAGAATGAAAAAGTGTGATTATGACATTTTGAATGTTTATTAAAAGTCATATCTCACACAACACTAGTTCTTTTGAAATTAGTGGCTGTCGGTGCACTTGAAAGGGGATGTGAATGATCAGCTAACGTTTTGGAGAAGAAAGGTATCATGATGCCTCTTCAACTGAAAAGGTCACCCTTGGCTACTTCCTTGAGACTGGTAGCAACTGTTCCAGCATCATTATTTCATTCAAAGTCACTTATCAATCACACTAATATATTTCTCCATTGGAACCTAACGTTCATTCATGGTTCTCGATCTCAAAGAAATTGTCAGAGTGAGGCATCGTGATACTTTCTGAACAGGACAGCAGTATTTGAAATTAACCAATAATTTGACCATAAGTTTAAAATAAGCAATCGAACAATTAGGTTTAAATACCGTTGTTGCTAGGAAATTTCTTGAAGAAGAATATGATAAATTCATTCCGAAATATTGGTCATTAGGGTGGCCGATGCTAATCAACAGAGCATATTGTACAAAACTACTCAGGGTAAAATGAAATGTTATAATGCATCTCGATAGTAGAGAACTCCATAGATCTCACTATAGTTTAAATCAACGAAATCTTTGCATCCCTTGCAAATAACATAAATAACATCACCTTTTAGAGATCGAAATTATTATTAAGTAGGCTATTGCCATTCCAAATAGCTTTGCAACGCAGTCAACCACTCTTATTTACCGTCTGTCGGAGGAGGCAAGCTGAATATTTAGGGCTGAAAAACTGGTTAAGTTTCCATTTGGAGAAATGAATAAATGATTTGAACAGCATTTGAAATAGATTTTTGTTGGACTTCTCGCAGAGTAAACTGGTCCACGGGCTTTAAAATAGAGATTCTTATGGAAATATGATCTGTTCAAGATTTGTTTGGTTAATGAAAGTGTTTAGCTTCTCAATTTTAAGCAATTCATATACCTCTGATGAATCTCGTTTGTTGCTTCATTAAGAAATGCTGAATTCAGAAACATTTAGGACTTAAATTTAGGTCAGAGCAGTCAAGAGGTTTTCATGATTCGTGTACCTTTAATTTGCTTAGTTCTCTAGGGCTCAACGAGGAACAAATTCAGGTCCCCATTTGCAAAATTCAAGAGCCAAATCCTTCGGTTATTAGTAATCATTCGTTGATGATGATGATGATGTTGTTGTTTTGTTCGCCTTCTTTCGAAAACAGTGGCAGCAATCGCATTAGTAAAGTTATTTTCAAGCCTAATTTTATCAGAGAAATTCAAAAGACTGTTTTGTGGGAATGGATAGAGCAAATTCGACAATATATTCAATTTATTATGAACATGACTCTAAAATAGATCTTATAGACACTATTAAAGCCTTTCGTATGATACAGCCAATTAATATTACTGTATAACGAAAATAGTGTGGTCATTCAAGGCATTGTTTTTAGAATCGTACCATTGTCTTGATGATTTACTCACCAAACCAATCCTAACATTATTTCATTGTTCCTCTATTCACGTCCTAGTTAACTGCTTGATGGAGTCCATTTAGCGGTCTTTTCATTTTACCTTCGAAAATCAGGGAATTCGGGCTGATATTTGCGTCACTCATTGAATAGTTATTGCATGTACCAAACTAATAATATTTCTAAGAATGCATAAATATACAAACTTGATATCACAAACTTAATTGCAAAAACGTCAGCAATGCCTTCTGAGTGAATTTCAGAGAGTTACTTTAAAGTTATCCAACCGAAAGAGACCGGAATGAGACTTATAATAAAAGAGGTAATGAATGTGGGCAACTGTAAATAAATGTGAATATTTCAAGTGATCTTCAATGATACGAATAACCGTCGACATAAGTTATGTATCTGATCAACAAAGAGAAAGATCGAAAGTAGCAGCCACCAAGGTTCGCAGGTTGAGTCGACTCTGTGTTGGAAAGGTTTATAAAACAAAAGCTGAAAAAGAATGGTCCAAATTTTGTAACCCATTTCTTGATATGTAGAAGCTTTGCATAATATATCAAACCAGCGAATGCATCATACTGAAATGTGACTTAGAGTCGCCTTTAAAGAGATCCTTTTTTGTCTGATCTATTTCCAGAGATTTCCACGAACTCCCGAATAGGTCATCAGGAGATGTCACCAAAAAGGTGAGGAACGAGATCTGTGCTTAAAGGGAATGACAGCAGAAATTGGTGAGCTAATGTGGTACCAAGCAAACTATCCTCCTTTACATGATTACGAGATTTTAAGTTAGTTCGCATTCTTCAACGTCATGGTCGTCATAAATAGCATTAAGAATTGCTGTTTAAAACCTCTTCGATTATACCCAAATGGAGGCTTATAAATCAACCAGGACAATTAGATCACCATACCTCAGGATTATTATTTTACACCGGTTTCCATAATGACAGTAATTTTGGCGTGTCATCTGATGTCCAAATAACATTTACTTGGATCTTTTTAGGGGATAGACAAATGTCTCAAGATGGTTTAGTTCACTGAGCACCCGTATTTGAGACTGAGGTAGCAAAATCAGGTTGTCCGCAAGAGTTTATGCTAAGGAAAAAGAGAGAAAGCAGCAGTAAGACTGGATGAAAATCTTGGTGACCTGTTTAGGAAGTCCCCTAATTTATCTTGATACAGCTTAATCTGAGAGCCTTTCAATATTGCCTCTTTTTCAAGTGTAAACTGGTCCCTAATCGTTTGAAATGAATGGTTATACTGTATCCCCCTTGAAGCTTATTTAGTCACTGTGCTGTGAAGAAACATACTGCTCCTCATCATTACTAGCAATATAGGGCAGAACAAACTCATAATCAAGATCCCTCGTCCGCAGACGTTACGGGCCAATGGCCTAAAGCATATCTTGAAAGCTCATTGCACTCAGTTCTAAAAGGGACCTTCGATCGAAAAGAAGTGCCATTGAAAAATACTTGATGATTTCACTCCTTTTAATCTTAATGTGGCATTTTTTGAATTCCAACACATATCCAATAAGCACAGGTTGGCAGGAAGTGGCTAAGCAATAAAAAATTGCGTTTTGGGACGCAATTTATGAGCCATCTTCATTGGCTCATGGAAGAATCATCGGTGGGGCAAAAGGCATTTAATTGCTTCCTGGGTTGGATTAGGATGATGAGGAACGGCTCATCAGCACCGTGTCCTAATTAGGCCGCTGGTGCATCAAATGAGACATTAAAATCAAAATGCAGTTATCCAAAATGTCAGTGAATGATAATATGCCCGCAGCGGTTTCTAGTCTTTTCAAGAAAAGCTGTGCTACAACCGTCGAAATTTCATAATTGATAGTGCAGCTGAGCAGAGTAGAGGAAGGCTGATTAATTGCAGTGCAGGATGGTTTTGATGTGTTGATGCTAAATATACCTCCAGTCCCTTCGCCTTTCATTACGACTTCTGTGCCTGCCTTTTTCTCCGCCTTGCTTAGTAAAGTAAACTTTGGGGGCAGGTTTTAGACCAAATATAATAAATGGCTTCTACTCGACAGCTCAGTTAAGCTGTAATTAATTGGTAGTTTGCGCTTTTCGTACAAAAACTATCTACAGTGTTGACAGTGCATCTCCCTTCGTTCTGAAGAATGCAATTGTAATTGTTAGAAAAATGTATTCTATACAATTATCAAATTGATTGTAACTTTCAATCATCCTCAAACATCATCTTGAGTTTGAGTCAAGCTGCTAAAAACTATTTATTCTTGTTTAATTAGGTTTTTGGTGAGAAAAAAGATATATCATGATGTTAGAAATGTCGAAATCTTACTTCATAAGTACTCACTCTGCTTTAATCTAGCAGCATACACATTGTTCTTTTTTTATTTTTATTTAGGAGCGAGTTTTACCCCTTTATTAATTTAAACAAAAAAACGAAACTTTTTAAGTGGATGAAACTGTTTAAGCAGTAGTTTGTAAGAATTTGTTTGAAATTCCGTAAATTTGACTGAAATCCAGCATTATTTCATAACTGTTTAGAGCCAAAACCTCGTTTGCACGCGATGCAAAAAGTTAAATAATTTAAAATTTTAAACATTCTAGGAGGTTTTTTTGTAAGAATAAATTTAATAACTCATCAGCGATGTGTTACTAAAATAAAAACAGACCTGATCTTGGTGAACTTCCAGAGCACTATTTGATCATGTTTAGGAAAATATGTTAAACAGATCAAAAAACACGAATTTTTAATTAAAATTGTATAAAAATTTCTCAGTAACTTTTAGAGAGAATCAGTGTAATGATTTGAAATTTTCAAATTAATTCCACGATTTGCGTGACTTAGACATCTATTTGGCTCTTTTTTCCACGAATGATTGTAGGTTTTACTTTTGATGTTAACACAGGAATGTCATCCGAATTTTAACCTTTGTGTTTACGTTCTCATTTGTATACTTTTGTTTCCACATCGCTATTCCCTGCACTTTTGCGGTCAAATTTGTTTACAGATTCCTCTCTGTATGTTTCTTTGCTGGGTTTCTATGCATTCGTTTCTCTCCTGTTCAAAGTATAACGCATGAATTAAATCAACTAGATGGTCTATCAATAACCGACTCTTCATTTATAAAGCTACGCTCTTTCAGATGAGAATTAACATCTGCGAAAAATTTCACGGATGCTTCAATAAGTTTTCAGTTATGTTAATAAAAGGAGTTGACTCAATCCTCTTCAAGAAGTCAAAAGTCGCATTTTGTAAGGTCAGTCAATGTCTCAAAGTGTTAAGGGGTAACATCGGCACCTTTTCATTTGAACCTGCCAAAGAATAACAGTAACGCTGACCAAAACATTTCTTTTCGGTGTTGATAACGTCGAATCATCAGTCGACAATGGCGGCTCCATAGGAATGGCCCGAGGTCCTCATTCAGAGAGTCTTCTAGGTAGCTTACCACTATCCAGCGTAAAAGGTAGAAAATACTTTCTATCAGTTAATAGCTGTGGGCATACACGTATAGTGTATTTGCACCTAGCCAACATTACAGTGAACGGCAACAGTCAATAGGTATAGAGAACATGATAGCTCCGACAGGTTCCAATGTTGTAGTGGTTCAGTTGACATCTGCGACATGGCATGTATTACAAATCCTGCACCACACCAAAGAGCTTCACTTTAGTCAATTTGTATGTATCCTGACAGATCCACTTAGGTGGTAGATGCTCGGTATACATTTGACGGTATTTAAATATTTATTGAATACAAAGAATTGGTCGAATTCCTAATTTTATCATGTCGGTGGCAGTGCTTCGATCTATAACTTGAAATTTCATTTTTTTTCATTCTTAAAGAATAAGTTAAAAAATAATGGTCGACCTCAAGGGTTGTTAATGACCGAACTCGTAATTTCAGATAAGGGTGTGTTCATAGTCAAAATAGAATAGGTCAAATTGTTTTAATAAGAGTAAGGAAAAAGTTGTTAAAAATCGGCTGAAATATTAACCGAAATACCGATTTATTGAATCTATTTGAAATTATTTTTAAATCCTTCAAAAACAATTTAATGAAGCTTGCTTCTATTTAAATAGATTTAATGAAAAGCTGTCTTGCCTTCAAAGCTTAAGTTAAGGCAAAGCCTTGGGCCTTACGTTTCTGTCAGCCATCTCCTTTTTGTAGACATATTTTCGGCAAATTAGAAAAAAATTGTTGCGTATTTTACTATTTTTAATACTTCCCGTTAACCTATTATGCAAATAGAAAAATGCGATCAATGGCGAAAGCACACAAATTATTGGCAAAAGCTATTTCACCTTCTTTCATGAATCTATTCAATCTTGGAGAGGAGATTATTTACTATTAACATGGTGGTCAAACCTACTCTCAAACTCCTCGTGGTGATCACCGGTAACCCCAGGGGTAACTCTGGGGGCTAATGAGAGAGGCGGCCAGATAGAACTATGCACCCACCGGATGTTTCAAATCATATTGCGTCAGCAGAAATACAACTTCATACAGCCTATTAAACTAGACACGACGTAAATACTTGGATTCATGATCTCGAACTGGGCTGTGGAAAGCGAGGGCATCTAGCAGTGATTGGAATCTCCGCCAAAAGCTGAAAGGACTTCTGGAGGAGGTATGAAGGTCGTCTGCTCTAACAATTTCGAGGATGGACGTGGTGCAACTACGAAGTGGAACCGCTACCGATACGCTGAAACCACATCGGAGAAGCGATCAGAGAGCAGAAGACGTAGATAGAGACTCTTAATGTCTTCTGTGTTAACTGCTGTGCTCCATTTGTTGTAAAAGCTATTTGTACTTCTGTTGTGCCCCCAATTAGTCCTTGAGACTTGCCCTAATGGGTGGGGAGTTAAATAAAAATACATAAATAAAAATGACTAGCATAATAGGATCTGGTTTCGCCTTAGTCACTGAGTCAAGAGCTTACTTGTCTATTGGAAACTGCTGAGCGTCATGGCTATGTCTGTTGAAAACCCACCTCTTTTACATGTTTAATTTCAATTTTCTTCACCAATCAAAGATGACGCAGTCTACAGGGCATATAAAATCTGAAAGTAAAACAAATTCATATAAGAATTGAAAGACCAAATCATAGTCTTTTTTTGAGAGTTCCTCCCAAGGAATATACTTGGTGCTCCATTAAAACCAACATTCATTGACGATCATTCGTTACCTCATGCTCGCCGCCTTTCTTTAGTGTTAATAGACAGATCTGTCTCTAACTAAGAAATAATTGACATAAAATTTCCTTGAGCCTTGAAACCTAAGGATGAATGTTGCACCACAGCACAGTGTGGAACTGCGAGTTGCTTCTCTTTTATAAAAAAATTCGGCTAAATTACCAATCTGTTTGGCACATCGAAGAAATACAACCTTCTGGATTCAAAAACTTCTCAAAGGAAGAACGTTAATCGAAGGCATTAATGATAAACAAGCTTCATATATTAACCAAAGGGGAATTGTATTTGGTAAACAAAATTTGTTTATAAACTATGTGAAAGTTGATCATTTAACGTGGATTTTCCCATTCCAGGAAGAGCAGGTACATACTTTAGCACTAAGTAACTGTCTTCAAGATTAACGTTTTATTGTCGCTCATTTCTTATCCACAAAAATCCATCAGGCTAAAAAGCGATTTTATCTGTAGCTATAGGCAGTCAGAATTTCAATTTTTATTTTTAAGTTTGCGTCTTATTTAGTTCTATTTTGAATTACAAACGCTTAGCAACATACTTATGGTCATGTTTACTTGATGTAAAATAAAGCATTAGGCCTCTTATAGTTTGTCGCTGAGACAATCAGTCGGTCAAATATTAACTAGAATCATACCTTCTAGTCGTGGTCTTGCATAGTTGTAAAATAGAGCGAATTCTACACCCTAGTAGCACTTTAAGCCATTCTGCTAGTTGGAATTGACTGGCTTTGCTGCTTTTAACACTGAGATTTAAGGCATCAAAGGACGCACCTTTGGATCAATTCTTCTAAACCAAACTCCACTTCACATCATCCTTGCTAGGACACGCTCAAATATATCTCGATTCTTGTAGTAACTGATGCCCATCCATGACTTTGATGACAAGTTCTGAGGGAATGGCCATTTGGATGAGTTATGAGACTGATTTGTTCATGAGATTGAGAGTTTGCGTGTTGCACGTTGGCGTTTCATGGCTGTTCAGTCATAAGGAGTTAGCTATTCTTTTTGTGCAGTGGTTCGAATCCAGAACTTAATTACATTTCAACGCTGGTTCTTACCTTAAATGAGTTACTATATTACGGTGCTCCACACATAGTCACATAACTGTGAATACCAAATAAGTGCATCCAAAATCATTTTTGTTAAAATGCTCACCACTTTTGCTCAGAGGCTGAGACCTACGGACTTCTCGGTTGATGATCATAAGCGCTGGTCAAAATGCTTACTATAACAGCATATATCAATTCATGTAACCATTAAAGGCTCTAAATTAATCAAGTAATTGGATGCCTATTATAGTAATTGATATGTTAACATCTTTCCTTGGTTTATTCTTCCATAAAGCCACCGACTTTCAGTGATTTTTCTGTCTTGATGTCGATTTATGTTTCCCGCCCTCCTACAGAGTTAAACGCTATAAATACCACATTGTTTAACAATAGATACGGGACAAACTTGGTACTATTTCAAATTACAACGTACACATATTATCTGATTTTCTTCTAAGTTTTAAATCTAGATGCAATATTGAAATCTTTAGATCATTTGTAGAATATGAATTGGTGCCCCTTGGGTTCCCATATACCTCTAAGTAAGAATTTTACGAATTTAATCATAACGATGTCTTTGTGATTGGCATGGAATTCGTGTACACAGCTGATCTGATATGAGGAGAATTCGTCACATGAAAAAATGCCTATAAATGTTCTATAAGACGGTGGTTTCACTCTTTGGTTTCCAATTTATCTACTGCTAGTGATAAAAGTCTATCCTTACTGATAGATAGAGTATTAGATTCTGAACCAACAGTCTGTCTTTTAAAGTCCTTTAGCGGCTAACTTGGAGAGAGAGCAGATATTTAAGGGCTTTTGGTTGATAAATTCCCATTTGTTTACTTTTTGTAGACATTAATAACCTTGAAAGAGTGACCCCTTTGGTCTTTGGAGGCATCGTTCGATGACTGGCTCAGCTTATTCTCCATCTGTGAAAGCATATGTTGAGCATCCCATTCCTATTTAATTTGTACTTTTTGTATGCAAATCATTACTAAGAGTTCAATTTATACTTTTTAATGCTACTTCGAGGCATCGTATATGTCATCGTATTTGGACTAATCCAAAGGAATATCTGGTGATACATGGGGTGACATTTGCCACTTTAGCTCAACAGCAATTTCTCGAGTGTTTTTGTTGTATTTTTCCACCAGGTAACCGGATACTCTGAGAAGAATTTCGGTAATTGATATTACTTAATATCATATTGGAAATAAGACTACCTGATTGACTCATTAGATCTATTTACTAAAGCTGGTGATGAAATAAAGTAATGATCTGATTTTGACAAAACAAACTGACCCATTTATGGTGATCGGAAGTTATCAAGAGCTTCTTACTATGCTCTAAAGCTCAATCTCCCATGTATAACCATTTTAAGGTAAAATATCGAGATAGTAAGAAATCTTATTTGATTAGTTAACATTGACATTAATTACTAAATTAACAATAATTATTTGGTATTTCTCAAGGGGAATAATAAATTCATAGTCAGTCTCAAACCGAATAACAAATCGAAATGGATCGGAAAATTCAGCAAAAGCATAAGTATTTTGGCGTTTTACGACTTACAATGGGCAGAAATGAGTCTAACAGGTTGATGCGCATTGACATTCAGGTTAATTCTTGTGTCTTCCGGTTTTACATAAGAGGCTACTAGCTACCCTCGTTAACTTTATGTTGGTGGGCGTGGTATTAGCTGCCACCAGACCATTGAATAGAACACCGCAAGCAGGAGTGATAGGTTCTTTGGCAATCGAATACAAAATTTTGGTGAAACTTTTATTTCTAACAAAATCCTCCACTCGTTCAATTCATATGTACTTCTTAAGGCTGACCTATTTTTGCAAGCTCTCTCTCCTTGACATAGAAATACGAAAATTTGATCTTTTATTAGCATCAGTTGCATATTTTTACTTTGGGTAGTAAATGTTATAACTATATTTGTAAGATATTTTCAAAAATTTTAAGATTCGTGACCACCAGTTGATACGGCTTAGATTTAAGGTAGGAAATCCGCGAGCACAATGCACATTAGAACCGGAGCGTTAGTTTAAGAAGTGAGGATAAAACTTATTTGAATACCGATGAAGTATAACAGTTTCCCTTTCAATAAAACTCTATGAAAATCCTCGAAAATTCTGCTTTAAAGAGCCCCTGTTGGCGTTCCAATACTTTTTTTTCCTTCTGATGGCGTAGTAAATGTGCACCTATCTTTCATCACTTTTAATGAGAAATTGAACAGAGGTGCTTAATGCATCTGAGACAGGCATGTTTTGGTACGGTAATTTGTTTTGGAAATTAATATTTCGGGAAAAAATATGCCTTCATTGTACATGATCGGTGATTATGTTGCTGTGCGAGCCCGCCTTATCAGCTAACCATCGGTTCAACCTACCACGACGGAAACACTCCCAAAATAGAAGGTCTTTTTTTCATTTGACGTTAATATTTACTCATGCAATACACAATTCCAGACTGAACTGTACCAACCTGTTTCCCTAATCCAGTCGATAAGTTGATGCATTTTCAAGAAGGATACTTTTATGAAATTCGTCATTTTTAATTCAGTCAAAATTTATGTGATGTGAAATTTTATACCAGTTTCGTGGAATATTGTTAGCTTATATTTTTTGTAACTTGCATCACCTCGTTGAGGTGCCAGCTCCTCTTTTCGTCTCTACTGCATACCGCTGGGTAGACTTTGGTATCACTGATCGGACAGCCTCATTTCGCGACTTAAAGTTACTTATAGAAACTACCGGCAAGTTGTAACACTCTTCTTACCTCATTATCATGAAAACTGAGCAAAATAAATTTCAGAAATCTAGCAGTTAATGGAAATGCGAGTGGATACCTCCTTCCATATCGTTTCTGAGCACCTTAAAGCTAACTTAGAACAAGTCAACTTCAATTTAGAGGCTGATTTGACTGATTGATGCACTTTTCCTGTGTCGAAAATGGACATTGAATTACAATTGTATTAGTTCAGTCATTTGCCACTCTTTCGCTCTTGTACATCAATATCAAAGAGATTAGTGCGACTGTGTCTCTAATAAATCCCCATTCGTCTTAGTGGTTCCGCGCAACTCGACTACTTCAGCAGGTGTTATTTACCCAATCAAAGAAGACAGAGTGATGGAAATTTGTACTAGTTTTTTTTCGCCCTGAAGTTTCTTGTGGTTACTTCGGCCTTCTATCTGAATGGGAGTTGGCAGGATTAGAAGTGAGCAGCTGCCCTACTCTAGGTCGGTCAGGAGGTTTAACCTTCCTCATGGACATTACGTTTGCCACGTTCAGTTTGTCTCTGTGAAAGAGTTTGATTTGAAAGTATCCATACAAGGAGGTAATGCCACCACAAACTGGACAAGAATTCGATTGCAAATAAAAAAGTCTTTTTAAGGATGAAGTGCTACAGAAATTTAAGTGATGACCAGCTGAGGAGGTCACAATCCGAAAATTCGTTAAAGCAATTTGTCATCTCCTAAAGTATTTTGTCGTTTATGATCTGGTCTCCTAGAATCCATGCATTGTATTTGCTAATCTTCAATCTCTACTGTGACTATTACTGCATTTGTTCTCTCCAGCTGGATAACTTCAGCTCTCGTCCAGCTATTCGATAAGGGCTACAAAACTTGGCAATAATTCGCCTTGCTTCAAAGTGTGTTAATCAGTTGATTCATTGGTTAACTATCACAATACCATCATTACTTGACTTTTGCCCTCCAGCAACTTTTTTTGAACGATCTTTCAGATACTCGTATCTTTTCACAATCTCATTGGCTGCATTTTTAGTAAAATTAGGGATTCCAATGTAGAATTTGTATCATGGAGCCTAGCAACTGGCTCAGTCACGCTTCTCCTGGCAACACGAAGTCGTCCATCTTCGCGGATGGCAACAAACATCAAACATGGCGCACTCGTCTAAGAATCAATTGATGGTTGGACAGGAGCGGAAACGTTCGGTTAAAAGATGGTATTTATTTATGTTATTATTTTGATAAAAGAAGGGCAAGTCCAAAAACCTCTTAACTTTGTTCTACACACTATTTTCCATCATTTCTGAATTGAATTTTGAGTAACAACAGTTAATGTTCCATTAAACATTTAGGCATAGTAAATCAACCTAAAATTTCGCTTGGTATATCGGTATTTTAATCATTGAACATTGAGCATACTACTTAGGTATGACAACTGTGCGTCATGTCAAACTCACTGCTATTTCAAGCCTGTGATTTATTCAAGCAACAAATGATGGCAATTTTTATACCGTTTTTAATGTACAGATCAACGATTTGCAGCACCGATCCTTCCAATCATACAATAAGCGTTTTTCTGTTTAGTCTAAGTCGTTGGTTTTCCAAGAAACGCATGTGTTGTTCAGTCTACCGATCGAAAAATTCCAAAGCTCATTTCAGACCGGACAAGATCCATTTTTTCTCAATCGGACTAAAAGCTGAATAATACAAAAGTTTTTGAATAATTTGGTCGACAAATGGGTAGGTTAGTAATTGAAGCACATCTTTCATGCATGTCTACATTTTGGTTTGGAAAAAATATTTGGTGACAGCTCAAATATTGAATAAACGTCTATGTTTTGTTCAACTGAAGTCCAGTTGACATTTCGATCAAATGAAATTCAAATCTTTGTTGTGCTCATTAACAATATGAGAAAATAATTTGCAAATACTGAAGTGAAACCTTACCTCCTGATATTTCCTATTTGTTTAGTCTACAGTCAGGTTTATCGAAAATAGTATCCTTAATTTCAAGCCAACAGTTTTCCTTTTTTTATTCAAACGAGTTTAGCTATTTGATCCAAAAAAATGATATTTCGCTTTGGTGCCAATCACAAATTTTATTTGCTCCGGATCACTACCCTTACACTAGCCAGGGCTACATCCATAATTGGAAAAGGTCTTGGGATCTTAAATCCGAACGCTCCCGATCACATCCATTCGAATTTTCAAAACTTATACCGCCTAGTTGCTCGAATTGGCTAGTTAGGTTTTTGATACAGTTCATCTGATATATAAGTTAATACGAGCTTTAAAAGGCTTTAGCAATAGCGCAATAATCTCAGTCTATTTTCTACTTCAAATTTATTCGGTGGTTTATCAAATGAGTATACTTTATGAAACCTATCTTTCTAAGCGTTAATATTTATTCTTTTTCACCTGAGATTGAGTGTTTCATCTTTTCTTTATTCAAATAACTCCCAAACTCTGAAGTGGTTAACGCTGTGACTTAATGTTGTGGAGCCCAAGTGTGTAGTTTCTTGGTAAAAATTTGATCCTTCTTCAAAAAGAAATGAACAATGCAAAACTATTAATTTTTTTGCAGTAAAAACCTTCAGAATATGAAGGAGAACTTCTGAAGTTATAAATACTTGGATCGACAGAAGTTTGCCTCCGAAGAAATAGCAAAGGCAAGTGGTGGTCAAACCTACTCTCAGCATCCTCGTCGTGACCACCAGTAACCCTAGGGGGAACTCTGGGGGCTAATGAGAGGGGCGACCGGTAAGGACTAATCACCCACCGGACGTATAAAATTAGATTATGCCAGCAGAAATACTACTTCTTCAGGCTTGGTGCACGAGGCACGACGTAAATATCTGGATTGATGGTCTCAAATTGGACTATGGAGTGCACGTACATGTAGCAATGAGTGGCGGCTCCGCTAGAATGTTGAAAGATTTCTGGTAGGAAACATGAAGATGGATGAGGACGGATGAGGTGCCACGACGAAGCTGAATTTCTACCTGTATGACGAAGCTATGCCAGAGAAGAGACCAGACAAACGAAGACGTCAACAAAAGTTTTTACTGTGTTAACTGTTGTGCTTACTTCTTGTAAAACCTGTTTGTAATTCTGTTGTACCCCCAATAAGCCCTTGGGACTTGGCCTAATGGATGGAGGATAAATAAATTTTAAAAAAAATTAAAGTAAAGGCAAGTATCTCTCGGTGTGAAGGATGCCTGCTCTTCGAATTCGGTGTCGATGAATGTTGGATTAGATCAAGATAGTCGTTGGAAGAAGTAGCTTAGGTAGAGTTTGCTTGAACAATCATTGAATGAGTCATGTGCTGCGAAGAGGACGTTGTCTAACACTGATCAATGAAGAAGCGCTCAAAAGGAGATTTGGTTTCCTAATAAATTTCTTGAAGCCTGAAATCTTTGCTCTTTTACTATTTCTGATAATAACACTTTCAAACTATTTACTTTATTAACTGTGTATGGACAGCGCTATATTTTTTTGCATGATGTGAGAATGAAGTCAATCTTTCTTGCACAGTATAAAGCTCCCAAATTGTGGTCTGGCAGCTTTACAGAAACTTCCTTTTCGGGAAAAATGCCAAGTCAATCACTTCATTCTCATCTAACGCATGTGTAGATCGTCAACAAATTCGAGGACTAGGTGCCCTTTTTATTGAAAGCCTCTCATCTTTGCTTCTTATTCGGAGACAACTCATAAGTCGCGACCTAGATAGTGGCCTACTGAATCACCGTACGACAAAGCCACCAAAGAACAGCTTTTCGTTTCCTAATCTTTACAGATTCTTCCTAATTTACCCACTCCGGCTCCAGGAATAGACTTTCGTAAAGAAGATCACCACGTGGATGTGTTAGTCGGATAATCCATGCTATGAATATTCTTATCCGATAAGCTAGGCTGAGGGAAATCAACTGACTTTGAGTTTATCTGCGCCATTTAAGTGTTATTTATTTCGAAGCGTTGATTCAAATCAAAGCGCATTTACAGAAAGTACTGCAGAAGCGGAAAACTTCAAACTTAAAACACAATGAAGGCTTTGCATTAAAAATAAAAACTATCCCACACACAGATTTTAAGTAACCCAAAGTAGCTGATTTTTCGCTTACTTTAGGAGCCTTAAGACGCAGCGTCCTTTAAAACCTCCTATTTTAACTTCCACACCTCCACGTCTAAACTTCTCAAGTCAAGATGCGAGCGCTACTAGATAAAATTTAGTGATAAGACAGTGGCTCATTTTTTACCACCCAATGCATTAGCTAGATTATCTTTCAAACCACCTGCACTAAGTCAGTGTATGAATGCGTGTGTGTATGCCTTTAGGACTTAATCTCCAATGCTCTTTATCGCTATCTCACCCACTCTCTTGTGGCTCAGAAGTCGTAATTTACGTTATGGCTGGTTTTCAATTACTCTGCCAGATCAAGCCGCTAATCCGCAAATTACATTTCACTCTTTTTTTATGAATGCCCATCTCGACAATCGTCAACTCTTTCAAGAGTCGTCATCGATAGTCAAAGTCAGATTTCATTGATACAATTGTTTGCAGACGTAGTTCAGAAACTTGGCGGAGCATTTGAACAACGGACATTTCCAAGTTAACTTTATAATGTATATATAGAAATGGCTTTTCTCGTGGTTGAAAAAAAAACACCTTTTATCTGCTCTGGATATGCTTTATAATACACCCTTCGTGTTTGTGCCCATGGCAACGTTGCATCAGGAAATCGAACTCCAGTCTCTGATTTCGTTGCTATTATACTGTCAGAATCCTCAAGGGCTTATGTTATCGAATATGTTCTTAAGTGAAAATAGTGTATGCAGAGTAAAGAGGGGGTTGCTGATGCTTTTGGTTGTTGCGTTTACTTAGCAGATCAAGTACATATAAACGAGCCATCCATTTGTTTGTCCATGCTGTGATAACTGCATCATTTGAACAAACAAACTGTTGCTTTGTAGGGCTTCACATCGAGATCATGAGCATATGAAAGCGAGAAATCTAGGACATATCAATAGGAAGTTTCATTGTTAACTGATCAATGCAGAAAAATAGTTAAGTGAAAGCATCCCTAGCAATGCCGATGCATGTTCATATTCGAACGATTTGACAAGGCGGTTAATCAAGTGAGTGAGCTGTCTCCTTTTATGGGCCAGAAAGTAGACCAGTCTGTTAAGGCGATTGTGATCATAGACTTACCCTAATGATTGGCTTTGCTTTCAGTTTCAGTTTCGGAGATAATTTTCACCGAAATCGAAACGGGAAATCTGTCCAGCTGCTGCTAGCATTCCGTTTCGCATTAAAATATGAATGGAATGATAAAAAATGCAACACTGCTCTATTAAAAGCAGTGTTTTGCCGAAGTTTTTCATTTGTTAATGCATTGGATTTGAAAATTTGGTATACGTTTCATTAATGCTTGATAAGAACAGTAGATGTAAGAGAGTTTTAATAAATTGAACACAGTCATTTCCATTTCTAGCATTTGGTACAATATAAATCGCATTAAAATCTGACCATATAACAAAAAGAGGTTCACTTTTCCCCACATGACTGATCTTATAACCATAAAATCTCGGAGGAAAAGATGAAGAAGAGAGGTCTTCAATTAAAAGATATTTAGTAAATCTCTGGTCCGGTGATAGGGGACCGGATGCTCCTTGAAATTCGAGAAATCTGCCTCTATTGTGACCACATACTGTGAGAGAAATACCAGCCGAGGCTATTTAGGGTACACATAGAATAACAGGGATCTTGTCATCAAACGACTAATATATTTTCTGATTTCTTACACTATTCAGTCCAGCCCATCATTGTACATTTCGTTTTATTTGTTTACTTTCCGCCCATTATGACGGTAAAGCAGAAGTACAAATAGACTTTACAACAAGTTGCACACAACAGTTAACACCGAAGACAACAAAAGCCTCCATTGACGTCTCCGGCTCTCTGGTCACTTCTCTGGCATGGTTTAATCGTACAGGTAGCATTTTGATTTCGCAATGGTACCTCGTCCATCCTCGACAGTTTTAAGACCGACAATCTTCATACCTCCTCCAGAAGTCCTTTCAGCTTTCTGGTAGAGATTCCACTCATTGCTACATGCACGCGCTTTCCACAGTCCAGTTCGAGACCATGAATTCAGGTAGTCACGTCGTGTCTCGTTTACCAAGTTGTACGAAATTGTACTTCTGCCGGCACAATCTAATTTCAAACTTCCGGTGGATGCTTAGTCCTATCCGGCCACCTCTCTCATTAGCCCCAGAGTTGCCCCCGGGTTACCGTTGGTCACCACGAGGAGATTGAGAGTAGCTTTGACCACCATCTTTGTACATAAGCTGTTTTGTCACCATTTTCGAGGTCAGTGGAAAATGAGAAACTGTGCGGGCTGAAAAACTCTTTGCCACTGAACGCGATCTTGAGGTTTGCCTCTACCCCTTGTGTCTGTAACAGATTATAAGTTCTGTCAGCTTTCAATCTCTAGAGATTCATTAGTTACTTTTAATTCAAATAACTGATGTGCACTGAAGAACACTTCATGGGATAGCTAATCATCCTTATTTATTTAAATAAAGCTTTAAATTGAAATGATGCTGAAAGACATTTATTACTTTGGGATCCAAGAGAGAATCTTCGGCATCCAGAAATTTACATTTTCCAACAAGTTCTACACCAGCTTGCCTGCATTCTTTTTGGTGGCATCGGGTAACATGGGCTTTTCCTGCTTTTCGTGACGCCGTTTCTAGAGGTCCAACCTCGTATTCGGTGCCTTCCTACAACATGAGAAAAACGCAGTATTTGAGGCTGGCATCTGGTAATGACCATGAAACATTCGAGGGTGAGGGCTAGAGGCATGGTGAGAAGTGGAGCTTCTACCTAGTCCACACATCAGTGCGTTCCCTTGTTTTTAGCTAGCAAATGAATGCGACTAGCATTATTCCGTTTCATGGACTGTCGTTGTTTTTTTCCCTCTTCGTTACAGTATGATAAAATAAGTCAGATATGTAGCCTTAAATCGGAAGATGGTAATTAAAAATGAGAGGGACAGCATGAGCATCAGCTTGTGTCACTCTCTAGCATGAATAGGTGTACTTCCGGCGTTATTAAATAAACGATATAAATACAAGGAAATTCTAAAAAGAAAATAACATGGGTGACTATGAATTGCACATTCAAATGAAATTTTTGGCCCAAGTAAAAATTAAAAATAAATTAGAATGCATAATGAAGCTAATAACAGTCTCGAAATTTGAAGCGGGTTGTTTTATTAAAGGCAAAGTTGGAACAGTTATCTCAAAATGAAGAGAATGTTCAATGGGGTACAGCCAACTTGTAGATTCCACTGATTTGTGCCTTTTTTGTTAACCCGAGGGGATTAGAATCGCCTGATTGTGTTTGTGATATTACGACTTATTTCGGAGTTGAAACTACTTGCATATATGATTCTGGTGTATTCACGATGTACATACGTTTGTGATTGTAGTTTTTGCCAAAAACAGATAATGGAAATATTAATACCGAAAACTGTGCTGCGTCACATCGAGCACTCCACTCTTTACCAAAGTCCTAACGACCATGACGGCTACTTACAGTGATGAACAGATACACTAAGCCTATAGTTCAATTAATCATAAAACCTTACATCATTTAAGACGCTGAGAAGTCCCATATTATATCCGATGGTCCTCCTATATTAGGGTTAAATAGGTTCAACAGTGCCCACCCACAAACTCCAATAAAGCTTCATCTTCACATCGTTATGCTCTCGGCCGCCACGTACCTAATCGCAAATCATTTCAGCTTTAGTCTTTGTGCAGACTGCCCACACTCCCTCACTAGTTTTCCAACGGAGAATGTCCATTGTTTTAAATTCTGCACAAGTGCAATCTCCATTTAGAACTCCAAGGCTCAATTTCAAATGCAAAAGCCAAATATTGCTCCGACCCAGGGACAGATTGCAATTATTTTTATGATCACGCTCATTTTCAAATCACGTGATCAATCTGTACGTGGTGATGGTAAATGGGACAGCTCACGTTAATACCTTCCTGGTTTTCCATCAGATTGCTAAGTGAGTAGTACTTAAACCATTGGCCCTTTCCCTGATTCAGTTTTATAGCGGTGGATTGCTTGGCAATCTGATCTGCTTGTCAAAAATCAAGAGGTCAGATTGAGTAAGGCTTTAAGATTTCACTGAGTACCTGAAAAGATTTAGGAGGGATTGACTTGGAGCAAAAACGAGTCATTATGACGATTGAGTCTCGTTCAGTGTTAGAATTTTTGTATTCTCACGGTCAGGTCAGCTACCAACTTCCCTTCAGGAGTTCTTTTCGCCAGAAAACAAGTCTAACTAAAAGTGTGAGTGCTGCAAGCTTACTAGGTTTAGCGTTTCTTTGAAATTTATAATCGGGTCTCTTTTTTTATGGCTAACTTCCCTTGTCTTCTTCCTTTCTCTGGGGTTCTTTCTTGTGTCCTCTCACCATTAACTAATCTTTGTATTCTATGCATCCAAATAGAAGATTTGAAGTGTCGAATAACATGGAGTTCACAGATAACCCCAGTCATTAGTGTATGAGGGTCTCCCAAACCCATGCTGAGGGGTTACTTTATACTACATTGTGTAGGCCATTTGTCTAATTGGTCCGTTGGTTAGGCTTTTGAAAATTTCCACGCATGGGGTCACTTTAATTGATATCGGTCTAGACCAAAGGCAATCCAGATTGACGGTGCTGAGTTCTCAAGCACTGCAGGTAGTTATTCGACGCCTACCTATACTTTCACTTAAACCGATTCCATGAGTGTAAGTTCGATTCTAAGATATTTATTTTAAATTGTCTTCCATTTGTCTCATTTTTACTCTAAGCTTCATAACCTTCCATTAACCTAATCTCACCTGACTATGTTATGTTGTAAACTTTCAAACTAGCGTTTGTTTAAACAGTTCGAATAGATTTCTATCGATAGATATGCCTTGTGATTTGCGATAGCGCCTTTATCAGTTTGTGACATAGTGGTTTGGCTTCACTCAGTTCTAGAGTTAGTGAAATCGGATGATACAGTTCATTAAAGTTCTTGATTACTTTATTATTTATTACTCTCTGCTGTGGGATTTAAGGGGCCAACAAAAAGGCGATTCCAGAATGGTCCATAAGACAGCTTGGCAAGTCATAAGGGACAACAGAAGTACAAGTAGATTTTGCAACAAGTGGGGCACAGCAGTACAGGTAGCATTTTGATTTCGTAATGGTACCTCATCCATCCTCGACAGTGTTAAGACCGACAATCTTCATACCTCCTCCAGAAGTCCTTTCAGCTTTCTGGTAGAGATTCCACTCATTGCTACATGCACGCGCTTTCCACAGTCCAGTTCGAGACCATGAATTCAGGTAGTCACGTCGTGTCTCGTTTACCAAGTTGTACGAAATTGTACTTCTGCTGGCACAATCTAATTTTAAACTTCCGGCCGCCTCTCTCATTAGCTCCAGAGTTGCCCCTGGGTTACCGGTGGTCACCACGAGGAGGTTGAAAGTAGGTATGACCACAGTTACATAAGTGTTTGAGCACCCATTGAGTAGAAAGATCACCTGCACTGGTAATATTTCGGTCCACGACCAAATGCCTAAATGTCCTATCTCAAATTTAAGGGTTGAAAGATACTTGGATTTATATTCAGTGACCTTATGTAATGTAGCGCATTTCGAACTCAAAGCATCAAATTAGTCCGATGCCTAGGCAGCTGCTAGATCTAGTTTAAAAAATCACTCCTCAAGAAAATCTAATTCTCTATCGTAATTACAACATATAACTCAACCATAAAGTAATAATTTACGGGAACGTGAAACTAATGGTTAGTGAACAACTTAATTTACCATCCATCCACCACATTGAGAAGCCTTTTGCTCTACTAATACTAAAGCTTGAAGTCACCTTTAATAGCTTAACGTCATTGTTTTACTAATTACAAAGTCTATAGAATTGTTTTCAGCAATACCGCTTAATAGAGGCTTCAGATGTTTGAAAAATTGTGGAAACGACAATACTTAAACTGGACCGTTGTGTCAAAATTCACAAGTGAGAGGAAGTTCTTCTCACAGATTTTGGTGCATCTATGAAGGGACAGCGTATAGCCTTTTTAGGCTACAATTCCAATTATTTTAAAATAATTAACAGGCACTTGCCTCTTGCTTCAAGAAAATCTTAAGATTCTAGGTCGGCAGTAAAGGAGTAAAATAGTATGGAAATGTTGCCCGATAATACATTGGTTGGATTAGTGAATGGTTCATAAGACGACGAAGTTTCGGAACTCGATGCTTGAAATTCCAGTCTATACTCATTCGTGCTGGACTGTATAATAATGGCCAATCGAGGGCTCCTTATTCAGATAGATAGCAAGGGATCTCTCAAAGCAATTTTCTTTACTATAGGCTAAGTATCAATTTTGAGTGGGAGTTTTTAACTAATGAGGAATCTAGTTTGAACTCTCCAGCGCATGTCTCATTTTTTTTTTATTGATAGCCTTCTCAGAACAAATCTCCAAGGTCCGGTCTCATAAGGATTGAGTTTTTTGTATTGATGGGCTTCTTATCTTCTAGTGAAATATTAGACTGATCGGTCATTCTCTTATTCATTGCATACAGCTACGTCATCGGGGATGCATTATCCCGTAATAAAACCGCCAGATAATATGGGGTGATCTTATTTCTGCATTTCACGATCGCTTGTCATTGTATATGCAAAGTAGACCCATGTGGTTTCAAGTCGCATCCATTGACTTTCGTCGTCTCATCTAAACCAGCACTACGCTGTCTACTGCTGTTTTTGCTTTTACCTAAAGACTTCATCGCTGTCTGAACTTTGAGGAAGAAATTGGTTCAAGGCACTATCTTCAAGTTACTTTTAAGCATTCCTTCAAATGGATGATCTCCTTTTGTAGTTTTCTTCCTAACAACTAAATGATAACACCATTTTGTTTATTTAGACTGATGATTGATAAGTATAATCAAATAAGCAGAAGCGGTTGAATTTAACGAACCTCCCTCCAAAGTCTTTGAAGATGCCTTGAGATCATCACGAATGATCCTAACGTATATTTGGAGCTTTAACCTCCGTTGTAGTGGTCAAGCATCAGATTTTTAAAACAAATTCCAATCACTCTATTGTTAAGACCATCTTCGAGAGCTGCCATTCATTCACTTTCCTCATTTACCATCTCGGCCATTTTTTCGATTAGTAAGGCGGCAAATTAAAAATACTTTCTTTCTGCAGTCCTTAATCAGCGTATGAAATCTTCGAAATATTATTACGAAATTTGAATATACAAACTTTCTGCTTGTATTTCAAACTAAAAATCGCATCTTTTAAACCAGGTGAAAACAATAACATGTAAATGTTGTTTGCCCAATCCTAAGAGAGGCGTATTTGGATGTTTAAAGCTCTCGTATGTCCCAATATACAATAGCATAGCAAAAATTTAGTTAACAAATCCTGTTTTGTTTAAAAATCCTTTGCGAATAGTTTATTTGCCGATTTGGGGGAGCTAAGGATTTTTATAACTGAAAGCCGCTCGGTGCTTAGGATGTCAGAAGATTTTGATTTCCGACGAGTGTAAAAATACTTGACTCGTCATTATCTCTATTTGCTCTTTTAATTCAGAATTTTTATCCAATTCGAGAAAATATTTGGGCTATTACTTAGAATTGTTGACTGATGTGTTATCCAGAGCCAGAGCTGTTCAAGGCCCATTACATTGGCTGAAGGGAAGATAATGAAAAGGCCAGGGAATATTCTTGATCGCAAAAGGGAACTCTGAGCTGAGGAAAGTCACGAGATCGCCCACAGAGTTCTGGGAAAAGGGTATTAATATGCGTCCCACTCAATAAATGATATCAATTTTTTTTTATTCTTCCCCACCTTTAGAACAAGTCCCAGGGACTTATTGGGGGGTACAACAGAAGCACAAATAGCTTTTATAGCAATTAAGCACAACAGTTAACACAGAACAGTGAACGTCTTTTGACGTCTTCGTTCGTCTGGTCTCCTCTCTGGCATGGGTCCGTCGTACAGGTATCAGTTCAGCTTCGTCGAGCCACAGCGCCCCAAGTCGTCCGTCTTCATATCCCCTCTAGAAACCAACATTCTGGCGTAGATTCCATTCAAAGCTAGTTGCACGTGCATTCCATACTCCAGTTCTAGACCACGAACCCGGTGAATTACATCGTGCCTCCTCTAGTAAGCAGTTGTACTTCTGCTGGCATAATATAGTGTTATACGTCCGGAGGGTGATTAATCCCATCCGGCCGCCCATCTCATTAGCCCCCAGAGTTGTCCCTGGGGTTACCGGTGGTCAACTTTAGGAGGTTGAGAGTAAATTTGACCACCATGACATTAAATATACATCTGTCGGCGTTATAGTCACGGATTGGCAACTTTACCGTCTAAAAAGACATGTTCTAGGTACCTAAGTAGCTGTCCTCTTTCCAAAGTAAAATCTGAAAGAGAATCAAGTCTGCCTTAAGCTTTCACGGCACAGCTATAAGCCGAAGTTTGCGAGTTGGGTGTCTGGATGTTTCAAGGAATTTATGTTCACTGTAAATACATAGGGATAGGGAGAGTGCAGACCAAACCCAACTTGAAAGACTCCAAATTTAAGTGCTCAATCGAAATCGAAACATCAACTGAAAATGCCACAGCTGAAATACAACTGGCGATGCAGCCTGTGTAACTGAATATTTTAAAGAGTTTTGGGTGCTGCTTGCTGAAGCTGACACTATGACGACAATTGAGAAACGTCACTCCTAATGATATAACAATGACTGCTGGGAAAAATCTCTAGATAGCAATTCTGGATCAGGCATTCACTATAAGTAACTCTGGCTATGCGATGATATTCCAGTTCCACCATAGTTGATCAAGCATAACGTTCAAATAAGGCGAATTTACTCGACGAACTAATACACGGGTTAGTAGATAGACGGAAGTCAGTTTATTAATGTGATACATCATAGAGGCCGATCAGTTGGCTGACGGTGTAAACTTGATGACAGTTGATAGGTAAACTTTGCTCCTTCTAGGGAAAATGAATTCATCAATCACCGTTAAACAATGGTGTGCTTGATTTAGACTGTTATTATGAGGCTCTGGTTTGTCCGGATTTGATCCTGACTGGCATAGTTCAGAGATGAAATTTAAATCAAACAGCTCGGTCACGTCAGCTGGCAAACTTGATTGCTGGCTAATGGCAGGCAGGCAAACTCGTTGAAGAGTGCTTTTCGTAGAAATCTTTGTTTTTTTTTCAGGAAAATAAAATCCCCAAACAGCTTTTTTGCTTCTCTGTTATAAAATTGCAACTTTCAACACTAGCAACGAGCTATAAAACTTCTTATCTGTATCTTGGATTTATAGATTTACTTAAAGTGAATTTCTGCCACTTTAACTTTCTCTGGCAAAATGGATTGAAACGTGAATTGTGGAAGATATCAGATCTTTTAATAAATCTATTCATCAGAACAAAGATATACGAGCTTCTATAAAGGCAGATGCAAATTCTGATCACCGCCTACAAACAGTCATCCTCAAGCTCAAATGACACAGTAGGAAGCGCTTAGGAAAAGGAGGGAATAGAACTTTGATGGAGGGCATAAACAGTCAAAATCAAATGTGGTAACTGCCTAAAGTTCTCGAACAAATAAGATAAATGAAGGAAGCACACCAGGAACAAATCAAAAGGGAACTACCTTAGAACCCTTTGACAACTACATATGAAGATATCTTGAAATCTATAGAAAAGTCTGCTGCCAAAACTGCAGGGCAAAAAGCTGAGAGCAGAAAAAACGGATGGTATACAGCTATCCACAAGAAGGGAGAAAGAGAACTACTGCTAAAAAGCAGATGAGAACAAATTAGCTCTCAAATCCATCTCAAGAAACGCTCACGAGGTACAAGGAGCAAAGAAACAGGGTGAAACAACCTGATTCGAAACTGGAAAAAAGCATATCAAGGAGAGAGAATAACCAACTTTCCAGTATACCTCGCTGTTGAAGAGCATTATGAAGGAAAATTCCTCATGGAAAACACAAACTGTAAGGATACCAGTCAAACCGAAAGATCTGGTCGCACACTACCAGAAACTGTTTAAGGACAGAAACACTGAAGAAATTAAAAAATCTGATCTCCTACCAAGAGACTCCCCTATTTCTACGGAGGAGATTGAGACAGTAGACTAAATCGACTAAAGTGGACTAAAACTATACGAAAGTCCCTGAGAACATCGTATCAGTATCTGAATGGCGGCCTTCTAAATGTTTTCAATGACTTCTACAATGGGACCACTCCGAGAACCTCGAGCCTGGATTGATGCTGAATTTGTAAGCATCTATAAGTGTGGAGGTTTGTAGACAGATCCTGCTAGCTATAGATTAATCTTCCGTCTAGATACATTAAGCGAATTATATGCATCTGTTCTGTGCCAACGTTTGAAGCATCACCTTGCCGAAATACACTCAAGAATCCGATTGGATTGGAGTAAGAAGCAGTATACAGAAAGCCGTGGAACAAAACAGAAAATAGTGCCAGCGTTTGTTGACCTGAAAAAGGCCTTTGACACGCTGCTTAAAGCTGCAATAATCAACCGAATGGTCACTCTTGGCTGCTCTTGGCAAATGCTCCATTCGGCAAAGCCCTTGATGGACTTATCGATGGGTAAATTGAGGGGAACAAAGGAACGTGGTATGAGGCAACGCTCAGAAGAAGGACCACTTCTTTTCAACCTAACCTTCAACCTCATATTGAATGAAACCTTCTCCCCACTCAGGGACAGTGCGGTTCAGATGACCAATCACTCGGGCAAAAGGTGGCCACTAAATCATTTTGAATCATGTAGATGATGGAATATGCTCCAATTAAGGTTGCAGCTGTCAGATTAATAGAGCATATGGCGATGACGTTGCATAAATACGGAAATCAAATTGTAGCGGATCAAGTGCTCCTCGAAGCAGCAGGAATTTCATTCCGACGTGCTTCGAACTTTGAATACCTTGGCTCCATAATCCAGGACACCGGTGAACCAGACGGAGCAATAAAAGCAAACCTATTCAGGGCAAAATGCACCTAAAATGACTTTGACCATTTCTGCACTCAAGAAGTCTCAATAATACCCTGAAAGCAACTCTGGTGTGTATTTTTGTCGATCTTGCATTCACTCATGGATTATCTACTATTGTCTAGAGAGCAAAAGAACAACAGTCGACTACAGACAATACAGGTTACGGCTCGACGTATGATTCTTATATTGTACTCGCGAAGAGCCAAAACTATAGAGGAACTGTGAAAGGGGCTGCAGATGGGTAATTTTAGCAAGTCTTACACGGGCAAAGAGGATGAATCCATGGAAGAGTTTGAAAATGGACGAAGATAGCCTGATACTCTTCATACTTGAGAGCGACTTTTAAAATGGGGAAACTAAGAAAGCCTCACATATAAGGAATCGGATGCTTAAATTAATTAAAGATGCGAAATAAATATGGCAAGAGCACTCCGAATCATGGCTGTTTGATCTGAAGGAAAGCCTTTAGGGTCGAGATGATAATCGTACACCTAGATAGATGGGAGAAAGGCAATGTGATATTGTCTGTACCAATGCAAACTGCCACATGTTTCGCCACAACAAAGGAGATGTGAAGACACTTAAGACAATGTGGGCTAAGGTGTCTTGTTGAAGATTGCCTTAAAAGGAACTAGACTCAAGAATGGCTAAAGAGATATCTTAGGGGTTGTCATCCTTCGGTTGCAATCGCAGAAAGTGAAAAGCCACCAGAAAAGGGGAAAGGATTAAATAATGCGAAAGTGGATGAACTGAACTCGATGGAGGAAATGGATAGAGTGGAAGGCGAGAAAAACGACTACGAAGAAAAGAATAACCAGCAGAATGAACTACACAACTGCCCCTATCTCGCCTGCCAAAAACACTTGTACACACAAATGGTCGTTTATTAGAAAAGAATACCTGGATGATGACAAGCAAACAAGGACAACAAAGGCCCATCAAAGGTTGAGGTATGCATTCAGAAGCTGTTGATCAAATACTGCCAATCCTGCCCTATCGGCCCTGTGTCTGCATAGTGGGTGGCTCTAAAAGACAGAAGAAAGTATCTTATTAAAGCTCGGATGTCATGCTGACCAGACTCTTATCACTCAGGTCTTGGATAATATGTGATTGGTTGCCAATCTTTGACATGAAATGACTGACTTTTCCGAATAACCAAAGGGATTTATTTATTCCTACCCCTATTCTCCACCTCTTTATTGACAAAGAAATAAAACATCTAGTACAATCAAAGTAATGAAACCTTCGTTTGGAGGCCCATGGCGAGTCATAGGGATGTAAATTCATGCAGATAGTTGGGATCTAGAAATATTGTGATGTAGTACAAGTAGTATGGCAGTGACAAGCGTCTAACAGGTTTGACGACACGGATTTGAAATTCACAGCAAATATCCAGCGATTGTGGCGACCGAGAATGGTCAACTCTGACCTTCAAAGATTGTTGAATTGTGTTATCCGTTTGGCTCTACTTACATTAGCTCCTTCCCTATCCAGTGGAGACTAAGGGTTGACATTTTGACCTGAAAACAGAGTATCAATGTCAGTTTTGTGTAGTTCATTTGTTAAGTAGGACCAAAACTTATTACACAATGGTAGGAAGAGTGAGAATTGAAGAGGATTGAAATTTGGAGGTGATCTTTGGTTGAAAAATGGCTTATTTAAGGGTGTATTAAATGTGATCTGAGAGAAGCTTCATTTTCTGGCGACCACTTAGCATGCTATCTAATCTTAGTCCAGCCTCCTCTTGGACTCTTGCCCACTCGTCAATCACCAAGAAGTCCACAAACTTAATGAATCTTTATCAGGGAAAAACCAGGCATTTCGAATTGGATAGTGACCTTCTGAACCACTCCATTGATGATCCAGCTAGAAATAGCTGCCTTAAGTTCTCGTTAACCGCTTGCCTTCATTCTTCTTCAGACCGGCATTTCCACCACACAATTGTTCGCTATCCAGTTCTAATACTATTTCCTGCTCAGAACACTCTATGCATTTATTAAGACTGACACATCTCTTAGACGCACTTTCTGATCTAAAAATTAAATGCTGGAATTGTTATTAACTGAAATATCCTGTTCTCTTTGATCACTAAAATCGGACTACAAACAACATCTTTTAAAAATACATGCGAATCTGCCTCTCTTCTTCAGAGATGGCAAATTCAGTTTTCATTTGTGCAATTTGCCCATTTTGGGCTAAAGCCGTAATCTTTCATTTTAAAAAGTAAGTTTCTCCCTCTGCCAGTATGCACGAATTCCATTTGTCTCTAAAACTCTCAATAGTTGTTTAAAATGATTCGGACCCAAAAGTGGTGCTTCAGACTTAAGCCGACTTTTTTTTTAATTGTAGCAGCTGTTGCAATAAACTTTATTTCTTGAAAAAATTGATTTTTGCATTTTTGTTTGAATCGTTCACTTCGAAAATGCGCAGAATATGAAGGACGTTTTTTCATGGTAAGATGCTTACGTGAGAATACCTGGATCCAATTTAAAATTAATAAGCAAAATACGAACGATCATAGTTTCATTGTTAACGCCCAACCAGCGGCTTGTTAGAAATTTGAAATGGAGTTCAATCATTTTTTTAAATTCACCCTGAGAGTTAAGTCTGAAGATTATATCAACACTGAGAAAGTACGCTTCTTAATCTAAAGTAGATATAGAAATCGGTAGTCACAAGTACAGTTTTATGCAGAGGATAAGAGTGTTTCTGCGATAAGAATCAGCCACAAACCTTCACGCCGACCTACTACCGACCTCAAATCTCTAAGTCTGAGGAGGTTGTTTTGCTTGGGAGGCTGTTCAAGATCATAAAATATGAAGATTATTTTATTCAAAGTTCCTTCCCCCACGAATATTAGCTCGGTGACGAGCTACCCGAACGAGGAATAGGATGACACGTACTCCGCCCCTCTAATAAGTTATCGTTCAACAATGAAGACAAAGGTATTGAGCACTTCTGCCGGGGCTAGATATAGTGCTGAAATATAGCTAATTTGACAATGACGACAGCAATTACATATAGACCTGTGTATAAATAGCTGTCATTCATGGTCATGAAAGAGGGAGAAATTAGGGTAGTCCCCAAACATTTCTAGCCACAAGAGAAGTCGGTTTTCGCACTTTCCTGATCTAGACCCTCTCTTATCGAGGTAAGAGATCTCGTGCTTGCAACCACTTTTGGATTCAGACTACACTTCATAGTCTTGGGTTTTGATTCATGCTAGGTTGAAATAACTCGTGATTTACGTATATACTCCATACCAGCAAACTTCCCGACATTTAACAAAATAGTACCGGAAAGACTGGATAACAAAGCAAAGCTCATGGAAGATCATGACTAAATGAAACCTTGAAGTGAGAATACGTTTAGAAAATTTTGAGCTTCAATCGTTTAGTCACTTTCACCCAGTATATTCCTCTTACAGTAGCTTTCTCATTGTCCAGTGGGGAATCCCACTAGAAATTTGGCCTCAAACGGTCTCAATATCCATTATTTTCTTCGGTCCATAGTGAAACTCATGCTCAAACATTTTGTGAACTTGATGCGTACAGCACTTCATCCGTTTATGAAGATCGAGCAAACACGCATGAAGACTGAGAGACTGGAAATTCAAATTTCAGTAGATTTTTTGAATAAGTCCCAAAAAAGGATAAAACATTCAGTTTCATTTTCGGTGGGAGATATGGATTCGTATGCTTACATCCCCTGCAAGTAGTTAAAGTCACCATGTAATTGGTAATCTCAGCATACGAAAGTGAGGAATAAGCAAAATTTCCTTGCAGCGTACATTGTAAAAGTAAAGATCGAGCAATTTTAGGCAAACGCATTCACTAAGTTGAGCTTTTAAGAGACCAAGTAGGGTTCTTCGTTTGTGACTCGCTAGGATCAAATGAGCAGTATCGGTGAGCTGGCATCCGATGCAGACACAAAAAAGAAGTATTTTCAGCTTTTCTTTACAATGAATCAGATGAAGGTGTGAGGATTTCATTATCTACAATCTATCACTGATTGGTTGGATGGTTGGTTAAACCTACTCTCGACTTCTTCATGGTGATCACCGGTAACCCCAGGGGCAACTCTGGGGGCTAAGGAAAGAGGCGGCCGGATAGGACTAAGCACCCACCGGAGGTTTAAAATTAGATTGTGCCAGCAGAAGTAAAACTTCGTGCAGCCTGGTAAACGAGACATGATGTAACTACCTGTATTATTGGTCTCAAATTGAACTGTGGAAAGCGCGTGCATGTAGCAATGAGTGGAATCCCCGCCGGTAGGTTGAAAAGACTTCTGGAAGAGGCATTAAGATTGTCCATCTTAACAGTGTCGAGGACGCAGGAGGTGGCACTACTACAAAGAAGCAACCAGAGAACCGAAGGAGCGACAAACGCTTTTACCGTCTTCTGTGTTGACTGTTGTACGCTACTTGTTGTAAAACCTATTTGTATTTCTATTGTACCCCTAATAAGTCCTTGGGACTTGCACTAATGCGTGGGGAGTGAAAAAAAAAACAAAATTTTCTCCCTTCTATCACTGATGTTACCCTACCGATTGCAATCGGATAAGTTATCTTGGTGACCTATGTGTTGATGGGAGATGCCAAGATGCGGGTCCTATCATACAACAGCTTATGGGCTTTTGGGCCATTATCAAAATCTCATGATAAGGGATTTATTGTGACTTTAGACTGATTGAGCGTACATGTGTTTTTTATGTTGGTCGTTAAATTTTCTAATCATGATGGAACTATGTTTGAATAAATACGAAATGATGTATTGGTTTACTGCTAAATAATAGAAGTTGTAACTCTGAGTTGCTTCAGTATGCAAGAAAAGCCTCTATTTTTACAACTTAATAAGAATACTGACATTGTTTTAGGTTAGAATTTTTCTAGCGATTTCACCACTTTTAAGTCAAAATTTCTGAGGCTTTTTTGTTCGCTCCTATTGCTTTCATCAAAACATGTGTTTAGAATAACACAACAATGCTCTAATTTAACTTTATAATGAAACGGACACTGATAATGAAATAATTCTTTTCATGCGTTGTTTTGGTGCAAATTGGGCTGAAAAATTGCGCCTGTTTATTGAAAAATTCCTTCTCAGAAGGCTTACTTCTGCACCCTCCCTTCTGCGAAGTGCTTTTTTTGCCCCTTCACACTTAAGCCTTCAAATTGGATAGTGGTTTGTGCGTATATGTGCTTGTCGTTTGTGTTTTTAAGAGGCTACACCATTTGTCATCCTCATTGCCAGCAGTTAAAGGCAACAAGGTAGAACATAGGGGAACGGGACTGCCAGCATCCCACAGTAAACAAAGACTCGGAGAGGGTTTAAAGGAGAGCGCGGGACGTAAATACAAGGGGTTAGACTTGGGGTAGAAGTAGGCCTAGGGGTCGGAGAGGGGTTGTGTAACAAGTGACAACTCAAGAAAATGAAATGAATTCTCTCTGGATATTTATGACTAAGTTGGCAGAAGTTAGTCGGTGCTTAAGTAGAACGCAAAAATTTCGTTAGTCTACGCTAATATAACAAATGTATCCGTAGCCAATGGACAAAAGAACTAGCTATGTAGGAAGCTCAAAACACAAAGGGGTTAAGAGATGGTCATTTCCATTGCTCTAAGAGTGACCGGCTGCACCCTCCTTATGTCAAAACTCTCAATGTGATTGGTCCCGGTATTTGCAGCTCAAAGGCTTCCTCATTCTTGGGCCGAAATTCTTTTACTTCTATTTCAACTATCCTTTTCCATTAGTTCAATTTAAAATATTTCCTCTTACCATAACACCCTTAACATCTGCGGAACAACTGAATCAGGAACATTTTTTCAGATTAATTCAGGAAGCTTGAACTTCATTTCATAGTTTGTTTAAATATGTAAGCTTTGGGCTTACTGTCTTCCGGACAGTAAATCGTGGCTAAGACTCCCTACAACTTATTTAAATGGTTTAAAATGTTGGTTTAGAGGAGTCGGAGGTAAAGTTTCTAGTGTGCAACATTCATAATCTTTTTAGTCAATACGACGGCTCAGTCACTAACGCCCATCGACCACTTCCGTTCAGTCAGACGATACAAGAACACTTCTAGCATAAGAGATGGAAGGAACCGGTATGCTGAAATGTACCGGAATAAGCGTAAAATAGTCGTCTTAGGAGGAAAATTCCTCAGAGCACCCGGTAGGCATTACATGGGCCTGCCTTTAGTCCAGGCACGGGGAGGATACGTACCATGGTACCACCATTTATTTAACGATGGGTGTACTCGAAGGATTAAAAATAATGGGCAAAGTCTGAATCTAAGCACTAATCAGATAAGATCAAAATGGACACCTCATTCACGAAAGTTGGGACCCTCCTTATAGATTTGACCGCGGATAAACTAATAGTTTTCAAATTACTGAATAGCCTTATCAAGAAAACTGCAGTGCAATGCTGATGAGTTCCCCAAGAAAACGCGCAAACATTTCTTTTAGATGAAAGAAGCAGCATTCATTCAGCTCTGCTTTATTACTTTCTAGTAAATAATAGGAGGGCATGTGTTGCGCCCTGTTAAATCTGGTGGAAGCCTTAATAGTGCTCAAAATGCTTGATTCTCAAAACTAAAGGACAGTTTTGGCTTTTGGTCGATGAGAAGTAAACTGACGCTCAGTTAATCAGCTGTTTTCATTCGCATGCAGACTGACGGACCAGAAAGGTGCAATCTGGCTATATTCCATTTCAAGAACGATCTGCAAAGTCTAACTGTCATAATGAAATTCCATAAAATTATTCGTTAAAATAAATAAACAATATTCGCATTAGCGAAGCTACTTGCAAATAATGAATGTGAAAAATACAGCCCCTCTAATGGTTTGTGAACGGAGTTCCTTTAATCAAGAGTTCATGTTGATCCCATGTCAATCCCCACCAGAGATATAAAAGAGGCATCGAGAAAAGGAATGGAAAGGGATGCATTGGCGAGACCAGTCCTATTTCCTTAACTAGAGATGAATGATATTTAGAAAGTACGAGACATCTTAGATCCCTGCAACTGGCCTTCAGAAGCTTGAATTCAAGCCATTCATGTGGTTATAACGTTTCCAAGATGGTCCTCACACTGTCCTATCCTTTAAATGATTTATCATGATTCAATTTATTGCTGGTTTTAGTTAATACCATCTCCTATGAACTGTAATAAAATTACCTTTATTACCACTGTCACCAACTTTACTTACTTTTCTACTTGACAATTGGAGATTCAGTTCTCACCTGTACATTAGTTTATTTTTGAAATACTTTTGCATCATTTTACGCAGTTCATAAATACTAAGTCATCTGATATGGAACCTCAGTGGGCAGCTCGATATTGACGTTACAACTTTAATTCATTGAAAGTGAATCAACCACGGGCTTTCCTCAAACCGATATCATCAATGTATCATGTGACTGTCGGTGGAAAGGTTTTCAGGAAATTTTTATACTTATGCGCTCAGTTGATTTATTAACTTTGTCTGATAGGCACGCCTTTTCTTGGGAGCAATAAAACATCTCCTAAAATATATTAAGCCTGATGATTCCAAAATTGTGCGGTATTATTTATATTTATAATGGAAATAGGTAAATTATTTAAACGGTTGGGAGATTCTATTCTTCCTCTTATTTCCACAGAATTAGAGAAACACTACACTCGAAATGGTAAAGAAGGTAAAAATTCAGTTCCTTTATCCAGAACATGAATCTAGAAGTCCAATTTCATGCTATTCTTTGGATACGCCGAGGTGAAAGGGAATAACTGCGCGAAGGCTAAAACGAAAACTTGAATGTCATTCGCTTCACGATGTTCATTAGACAGCCTAAATGACCTAAGTTACTTTTGTTTAATTGTTGGAAAATTCATACTGATCCTCATTTGTTACAGAATAATACTTTTGACAATCAATGTTTTTCAAAATTGTAAGGCAATGGCCTCCACTGGCAAATAATATTCGGTTTTACTCCGTTTCCTCGGAATTTGGCGGTGTATCACACTTTCTAAAATGAGCTACTACTAATCAGCCCTCAGGTATAATGCATACGGTAAAAAATTTAAGTTGTAATTAGATAAAACTCTAAAAGGGTAATGCATGAGGCTTTTTAAGCACATAAAATAAAATTTGAATTTTGAAAAAAGTTTATAGACACGTTATATACCCAAAAATTTTGAATGTTAAGCGTGAACTATTAAGATTGAACACAGACGGCTTTTAACCATTTAAGGTAATAGCGGCACGCTTGGAAGTGATTGCAGGATG